>CM060171.1:119407457-121807457 GCA_030549775.1 Tamarix chinensis
TTCTTAGGCCATATTCCCTTGAATAAGAGCTATAAATATTTAGATAAGTCAGGGAAGGCCTTTTTATCAAGCCATGTTGTGTTTGATGAGTTAGTTTTTCCTTTTATCACTCACTCACAAAGTCCTATCGGTCTTTCTTTACAAGATTCTCTTGCAACTTTTTATGTAACACCCTTAAAAAATATCATTGAAAATTTTCATTTTAAACATAAAAACATCCACCATAAGAGGGGGTGTTAGCGTCGTAATTGGTATAAGTTTGGCCCCAGGCCATCCTCATACTAACTATAAGGCAAAATAAAACAAGTGCAACCATGATAAAAATAGCAAGGAAGCGTTTTATAATATAATAAAGGGTAAATGTTTGTTAACAAGAAAATACTGAAATACACTAACATTATTTAATAGAAATAAAACATTAAACTCGAAGCTAGAAATGATAACAGCCAGATGTCACTCTCTCCGGGCCCAACCTTAGACTACTACTGCATCACTCTACCTCGATCATATCATCATAAGCAACAAAGTCATATAGAGCATTCTCATTCTCCTGCACATGCTCAGGAGGGGATACTGCTTGTAGGAATGAGTAGCACCCATAATATGGGTGATCAGTATACTACATACTGAATAAGGTAACAATACAGTTAAATAGGATTAAAGTAGTTAACGATGCCACAGTAATAAATAAAATGCACTTAAGCACATCATAATCAGTTCATTTTTTAAATATAGACTCAAGACAAATGCACAATGAATAGTCAACTCATGAATCATATTCACGTAGGTTTAGGGATCTCACTATTCTCACCGGTGGACTAGTAACAAGGTACAACCCCAGGATAGAACGCTCCTAGCCACTATTCTCACCGATGGACCAGTAACATGGTACAACCCCAGGGCAAAATGCTTCTAGCCACTATTCTCACTAGTGGACTGGTAAATAAGGTACAACAGGTTCAAACTCATGTAGTGTTCGACTATAAGTAATTAGTGTCTTTCCATAGTTTATTATCATCCAAGGGTTTTATTACTTGAGTTTGAAACCCCACTATTCTCACCGATGGACCGGTATATAAAGTACAACCCAAGAGTAGCACGTTCCTGACCATTATTCTCACCGACGAACCAGTAACAAGGTACAACAAGCCTTGACTCAAGTAATCTTCCACTTTACATTATTAGTATCTTATTCGTGTCTTATTTGTTTCAGGTACCACACACACGATAATGCACAACTCAAATATGACTATTGCCCTAATACCACGTCCCTAGCCTACCTTGTCCCCTTAGAAATCCTAGTTTCCTAAGCCTGGTACATCCTTACCCCCTAATGATCCTTTGAGTCCCTAATTTATCCAACAACCCAAACTTTCCATTAGAAACCCCTTTTACTCATAAGTCATAGCCTATTTCCCCAGTTCCTCACATATTATAATAATTGGCCCCTAGGGTTATTCCTCAAAACCTTAGTTTTTCCCAAGTTGATCTAGCCCTTTCTCTACTACTTATTTAGCCCTAAATTACCACAACCAAGCATATATTACTATGATTATCCACCCCCTAAAGTTTTTTAGGCCAACTCCTTCATTTTGCACATATGATAACAACCTTTTGAAATAGACCCCTCTCGAGACCCTACTTCTCCAATGGTAGTTGTATCTGCTCCCACCTATCCTACTTAGCCATAAGATTTAACACACCATCCCCAAATAGCATATTTAACATCATAGTTCAAACGTAAAACCCAACTCCTCCATTTTCTACATGTGATAATGACCTACTCCTAAAGTTTTGTACTACCTAAACCCAAGCTCCACCTACTTAGTAATCTCCCATCTCTTATCATCCAAGGACTCCCCCATGTGTGCCAAGCTACCCAACAATATCATCATCTCCCCTATATCCATTCTTATCAACCATCCCTCACTAACCACCCCTAGATATAGCCTATATTAGTTTTGGCTCACCCTCATGCATGGTCAATCCTCTCTATGCAATATTTACCCTTATCTACTTCTATATTTACCAAAGTTATTTATTTAGCCTCTTCCAAATGATATTGTCTAACTTTCACCCTAAGGTTTTTCCCATATGCCTATTTATCACAATGTTGACCAAAATGCCCCTAAGTCTCAAAACTCTACTGAAGTCTCATGGCTTATGTACAAGGACTTCCCAAAATTTCAAAACATGTAGTACCATATAATAGAATTACACATCAACACAAGAACCAACATAATCATTTCCACATATATTATTACCTTTATTCCTTGCAAGTTAAGCTACACATATAACCCTATAACATTTAATATTTCATGCAAGTATTCACTTAGCACATAATAAAGTTACATTTTAATAAAAACAATGCCCTAGCTATGATTGTATCCTTACCGAAACAACTCCGATCTTTCAGCAAGAAAAACCTGTACCTCCTCTCCTATTTTCACCGGAATAGTATCTAAAAATGGAAATATCCAAACTTAGGTTATCTTATCCTTTTTATTCCTTTTCTTTTTTCTTTAAATATAATAATAATAATAATAATAATAATAATAATAATAATAATAATAAAAAATCTAATCAAATAGAACTAAAAAGGGAGGAAGGGAAGTGGTGATGACCAGAATGGGTAAGAGGAGTGGAGTGGTGGCGCGGCGGTGGACATGGTAGTAGCGGCGACATAAGGTGGAGGTTGGTTTTGTTGTGAAAATTGGTGAAGGTTAGCTGCTTGGAGGGTTGAGGGTGGTGTTGGCACCAGATAAGCCAGTAGGCGGAGGCAAGATGTGGTAACCAGTGGTGGAGCAATCGAGAGGAGGGGAAATCAAGGGGAGAAGAAAGTGGTTTGGGTCAGATGCACTGGTTGGACACCTGTGTAGGGTGGTTGAGGTGCGACGGTGGTATGTAGGTGATAAGTGGGTCAACGGTGGTGGTGGTGTAGGGTTGTGTAGGGTGGTGTAGGGGAGGCATGACTTGCACTTTGCAAAGCCTGGGAGGAAAAAGGAAGGGGATAAGGAGAGTGAATTGGTGCTCAGTAGAAGTAGGGGTGTAAGGAAGGAAGAGGGGAGGAGTCTGAAGGGAATGCGGCTTGGATGAGACAACAGCAATAGCTACACACTGAAACAAGGGAGGGTGCAGATGTAGGATCAACGAGGGAGAAGAGAGGGTAGGGGTATCATTTGGGGGTATTTATAAGCTGTAAAGGGGGATGTGGACAAAGGGTGAAGGTGGCTAGTCGTAGGGCGGCACAACGATGGTAGTGCAAAGACAGTGTGGGGGGTGTAGGTGCAGGGGGGTTTTCAGGTGTAGAAGAATCATGTAGTAGAGGGGAACGTATAGGTGCATACCTATGTGCATGTGTTGCATGGCCGAGAAGGGAAAGAGGGAGGAGGAGGTTGGGTAGGTTGGAGATATATAGGGGCGAAAATGAAATGGGGGAGGTCATAAAAGGTGTAGGTGAGAGGTAGGAGACACGAAGAAAAAGGGAAAAGAGGAAAGAAGGGAGGGAGAAAAAAGGAAAAATAAAGAGGGGGCTTGGGATGTCGCTTGGTAGAAAAAAAGGAAGAGGAAGGAGGGGATTGGGCTAGCCAAGGGAAAAGGGAATAAAGGAAGAGACAGGGCACTTGGGTCGACTACGAAGCAATGCAAGCAGGAAGAAAGAAGAAGAAAAAAGAAGATGGAAGAAAAAGAAAAATGAGAAAAGGAGAAAAAGAAAAAGGAGAAATAAAAAGGAAAGGAAAAAAGAAGAAGAAAGTTTTGGAATTTTTAGGTTGGGTTTTAGGGAAATTTATTGGTAATTATATAAATAATTAAAAATTATTATAATTTGTATATAATTTATTTTAGGCTAGATAATTAAAATAATGTATCAAAATTAGGCTAGATAATAAATTTTAAATCTCATATTATTATTTTTTTTGTTGGTGTTGTTAATATTAATATTAATATTAATATATATACATATATTTTATTTTTTTATTATTTTATTATTTATTTCTATGAAAATTATTGGGGTATTACATTTGATATGCGTGTTTTGAGTCCTAGTCAAATGCCTTAAGCTCCTAGTTTAGATAAATTTCCTCTTAATAAGACTACTTTTAGTCATGTTTCCTTTTGTGATTTTTATGGTGGGTCACAGGATAAGTCTTTATATTGTCAACAACCTTCTTCTTCATCTAATGTCCAGAGTCTAGTTCCTTGTGATCACTACCACTCAATCCCTATTGTTTCTTCCTCTGATAGAGTACTTAATCAGCATATTATGGTAACTTGAGCTAAGCATGGTATTTTTAAGATTAAGGTTC
The DNA here is from genome assembly GCA_030549775.1 of Tamarix chinensis. Taxonomy (NCBI): domain Eukaryota; kingdom Viridiplantae; phylum Streptophyta; class Magnoliopsida; order Caryophyllales; family Tamaricaceae; genus Tamarix; species Tamarix chinensis. The sequence continues at coordinate 119,411,765 of CM060171.1, forward strand.
ATCATGTTAATCTTTATTACACAAGTCAGATAATATAGAAGTAGATTGGGCTCATCCACAATGGAGAAAAGGTAATGAAGCAAAATATGTAGCTTTAATGCATAAAAATACTTGGATCTTTATGTCCTTGCCACTTGACATAAAGGTAGTATAATGTAAATGGGTGTTTAAGTTGGAAAAAAATCTAGACAGCTCTATCTCTTAGTATAAATCTTGGTTGGTTGCCAAAGGTTACACACAAATCTATGGGTTTGATTTTTCTAAGACTTGTAGTCCTGTAGTCAAAATAGATACCATAAGAGTCATTATTGCTATTTCTCTAGCTGTAGCATGGTTATGCATCAATTTGATGTTAATAATACATTTATTAATGGAGAGCTACAAGAGGAAATCTTTATGGATCAACCCTTTAGGTTTGAGCAAGGAAGAGGCAGGATTGGTTCACCACTATTTTATAAACTTCAAAAGGCCCTATATGGGTTAAAGCAATCTCCTAAGGATTGGTTTGTCAATTTGAAGACATGTCTTCAAAGCTTAGGTTTCAAGAGCTCTTGAGCAGATCTGTCGTTATTTGCTAGAATTAATGAAGCACCTACAACCTTTGTTCTAGTCTATGTGGATGACATAATTATCACCAAGAGTAAAGTTGTTAAGCTTAAATCGTTGATTGGGCTTATCAATCAATATTTTTTCTTAAAAGATTTGGTGGAGTTACACTATTTCCTAGTCAATAAAGTCAAGAAGCCATCACAATTCTTGCACCTTTCACAGAGTATACATACATATATACATATGTTCTATTGAAAAAGGAAAAGCAGAATGATGTTAAGCATTTACCCACTTCCATGATCAATATTGTAAGGCTCTCTAGAATAAAAGGGATCCTATACATAATTTCTAGGATTATAGGTCAATAACTGGGGCCTTGCAATATATCACAATCACTTGACTTGAAATTACCTTTAGTGTGAATAAGGTCCAGTAGTTTATGCAAAATCCCTTGACTAATCAGTAGAAGGTTGTTCAAACTTGAAGATGGTTTAGTCTTGGAAGTTTCTCCATGGTTAGCCTTAAAAAGATTTAGTGATTTACATTATGCTAATGATTCAGATGATAGAAGAAAGGATCACACACGGCCAAGTAGTGCAAAGTGGCACAATCATGCTTGATCACTGGGAAAATAGGTCACAAGTCACACAAGTGCGCACGGGCGTATGTTTGGGCCGTGCACGTGCCTGCGAGGGTGCATGGATAGGTTGTACTGGGTTTCACGGTCATGAGATAGGAAATTTTTGTGTTGTATTGTCGTGCTTAAGGCCAAACACGTGCCTTGAATTCTTTAAAAATGTGATGGGTGAGAGAAAGAAGGAAAAAGAGGCAGTGGTTAGTAGTAGTGGTCAGTAGTGGTGGTTGGCGACGGTGCTGGGGAAGGTTGGGGTGACCTTAGGTGGTCGATCCATCAGCCAAAGGGTGACGAGTGGTGGCCCAGGTGGTACATGGTAGTGGAGATGATGGTGTGCAGGCCAAAAACAGAGCACGCACGAGAGGAAGAAGAAGAAGATGAAAAGAAAAGGAAGAAACAAAATAGAAGCTTGTGTGGTGGTTTTGGACATAAAATGGCAGAGTGAAGGTAAAACAAAGAGGGAGAAAGGAGAGTGTGGTATGTGTGTGTGTGTATGTATGTATGTATGTATATATATGCATGTGTGCATGTGTGGGTGGTGCAAACGGGAAAGAAAATGTAGGGGTGCAGGGGAGGCACGAGGGGTGGCAAAGAAGAGTATAGAGGGAGGTCAATGAGGGATGGTGGAGTGTTGGGGTGAAAATGTAGGTGATGGTGATGGTGAGTGTGTATGGTGCGTAAGGATAAGAGGAAGAAAGAGAATGGCAGGGAGTAGGGTGTGAGTGTGTGCAAGTCTGTAGAGATGAAAGAAGAAGAAGAAGAAGAAGAAGAAGAAGAAGAAGAAAGGTGATGGATGATGGATGATGATGGTGGTTTTAGTGGTGAGAGTGATGGGTGATGCATATGCAAGTTGTAAAATTGTAGAAAGGGTGGTCAAGTATTATGACAAAAGAAAAAAATGGGATAAAGGGAAAAGATAAAGAAAAAGAAGAGGAGAAAGAAAAGGAAGAAGATAAAATGTTGGGGATTAGTTTAGGTGATTTTAGATTAGCCAAAATAGTTAGGATTAGTGGAAATTTTAGTGGGTTTTTATTTTGGTTTATAAAATACGATTTATCCGAGTCAAGATTTTAGATTTGGTTAAAGCTTTGGGATTAAGAAATTGGGTTAAGGATAAAATAAGATTTCTCAAGACTAGAATTAAATTAGGATGATAATAATGCGGGATTAGGCTAAGCAATTTTTTGGGATATTACATAAACCCACTAGTTTATCCAAAAGGAAATCTTGGTAACAGAATTAACAAGCCATTTCAAGCCTTTAAGAAGTAGTTGCATGGCCTTAGCAATACATCACTATTGTGTAGAAGAGTTAGTTAAGGTAATATCTAAGATCCATTATCGAGGGCTTGTACTTTTCCTTTAGTAATATAGCCAGTATATAATTTTTATTTTGTAGAAATTCGTAAGCAAGATTCATAAGAAAAGCTAGACTGGATAAAATTTAAGGTTTGGATACCTAAGCTACCTTCATTCCTGGGTTGGCAATATGGTCCCATCTTAGTAAGTGAATTTTCCTCTGTTTTCTGGGAAACATCTTTTGAGATGGTCCATTTCTTCTTTAAAATACTTAGGGATTTTCTCTACTTGTATGATATAAAGTGGTACAGTGGGTGTTATTGACTAAATCATGGTAATATGGTCTTTTCTACACCTTATCAACCATTGATGCATATAAGTCTCTTTGCCTATGACCAGAGTACAAAGTGATACCTAAGCACTTGCCTATGCCACTAGTATATAAATATACATAGGTGGCATCACACATATATTTTTTTAATAAGAATAATTTTTTATAAGTTCTCTAGTAAAAATAATGTGGAATGAAAAAAGGTAGAATAAATAGATAGCAATTGGGGAATTATAGTTGTTATCTATATTGAGAGAGTAACAGAATAAGATATAGATGATTATTATTACCCAAAAACTCCATCTATACATTATCAATAATGTTTTAATTTTTTTAAAGGATATAAATTGTGCTTCTAGGCTAAAATTTTTGTCAATACCTTAATAATATTTTTTGTTTCAATTTTTGGTTGTTTATATATCTTAGTGGAACTCTTAACCTAGTAGGTATTTTCCACTCCTCACATTTAAACAAACAATAAGAGACACCTACCACAGACACTACTTCTTCCCCATAGCCTTCCACCATTATTGCTTCCTCACACTTCACCTTATCCTCCTTTTCCGCTAATAAGCTCTATAACTATCTCCAACCATCTTTTTATTATTCTCTTTTATCTTTTTTTTTTCCTTAACAAATGTGCAATTTTCTTCTTCTTCCTTCATACATGGTTCCCTAATATTATATATATTTGTCCTTACATTCACATTAACGTGCATATATCATGAATGTGTTTCCTTAATATTACTATATTGTGTGTTTTATAAATCATTCAAAGTTCTTTGGTATTGATGTTGTAGTTGTTAGTTAATATATGTGTAGTGTTATGCATTGCCATGTATATACTAGTATTTGTATGTTTTATATACATTTGGTTCATATGTATGTGTGTGGGCATAAATTTTGACTTGGTTTTTTATTTTAGGTATTTTTTTATATCTAAATGATAAAACCACTTAAAAGAGGTTTTGGCACTTCTAGAGCTAAAAAAGATACTATTTTGGATTTTTAAATTACGGTTTTATATTTTGAGTTTTAAAACCAATTTCATGATAATTTAATAGTATAACATGCATATCTTATTGAAATTGTATATTATTTGTGAATGACATATTTCTGATTATTTTTTTTTTAAAATTATGTATATTTATTTATTTTTGATGATTTTATGCAGGCATGACATCTAATAATCATGAAGAAAATTTAGGGAGAATGGTAAAGAAAAGAGATGAAAAGTTCAAATGAAAAAAATTGTAATAATGTAATTCATATGGTGATGAAAGGCTCTAGAATATAAACCTTAAACAATGAATGTTCTAACAACTTTGTTTCAAATGGAGGAAGTTATATAGAGGTTAATAGTGATAAAGATTCTTTAGTGCCCATTGAAAGGGCACAATGTGTATGTTTTGTTTAAAAGATGAATTTGTTATCGATATTGATATCTTCACTTATCATGTGTGTGTGTTCATAGAAGATATTTTGCTAAGTCCATGAGAAAAGATGATGTCAAGATAGATAGAAAATAGTCAAAGTAATCGAGCGAACTCATTAGGAGGCATAATGTTGTAAGTTGATTAATATTATAGTGTAAAATAATAGATTGAAGTGGGATACACATTATTGATGCTTGTGTATCACTTGAATACATGTAAATTTTTGTGTGCAGGGAATTGTGTATAATATAAATAGCAAGACAATTTTTTTAAATAAGCTATCAATGAAAATTCTAAGTCAAAACCATCATTCAAACTAAAAAATAATGTGGAGGAAGGATTATATGGATATTATAGACTAAAATCATCGTCTACAGTGAACCATAAACAAAAATTTTGTATAAACACCATCTTCTAACACTTTATAGAAAATTGGAGCAAGATTAGACAGTGGTTTTATGTTAAATTGTCAACTATAGTTAACTATTAATGACTTTTTAACCCTTTAGCATCATCTATTCCTTCTAGAAATTTATTTTTGAACCATCTTTTTTTTTCTATTTTATCATAGACAATTATGTTTTGAACCACCTTCTATAATATAGATGACTGCAATCTATATGGCAATGGTTTATTGCCATCTTTTTATTTTTTCCACTATTATTGTAGGTTATTTACGAATCAATGTGTTGGTAAGAATTTGAAAGCTAGAAATGGAGGATATTTTCTTCTTTACAAGATTTTGAACATTTGAAGAAAAAAATAATAATCGATTTTGTAATACTTACTTTCTAGGAAGAGGAGCATGTGAAACTATGAAGACATCATATAATAACCACCATCTTGTATTAGAGTAGCTTGCTTGAAGATATAAAAGTCGGCTACTAAAATAGGTGTGAAATTTTCTTAACCCTATGGAATAGGGAGGTAGGTTTTGAGCTCCCATCAGCCACCTCATTTTCGAATCACATGAGCTAACCTCTCCATATGAAGGCTAAAAATATATGAGGATATAGGGTCTCCTAGCTTAATTCCCCATGAGGAATGAAAGGATCATTTCAGATGAACCATATCTATGAAGTGGTAATGTACCACATCATACATTGGATAATTGGGCTTGGGAAGGCCACAAAAAAGAAATTATCCTCAACAAAAGGCAATCAAATGCCTTTTCCAACTCTAGATAGTTTCAAGGTGATATTCACGCTGAGCAAAGGTTTTAGTATAGTCTTTAACACCTTTTTTTATTATTTTATAGGCCAAATTACATTATCCAATTCATCTAAAGTCCCAAATCAAAACTAGTTTTTCAACCTTAGGCATAAAAGAAATGAGAGTTTCATTCAAGGGAGCACAAATACTTCCCGACCCAAAATTTAAAGCAAAGAGTTGGTAGAGATTAGTGATATGTGCATTTTATGCCCTATTTTTATGGTGTTAAATCTCATACTCTACATTAATTTTAATTTTAAAATGCTAATTTTACCTCTATTAATCCATAAGTACTTAATTGGAGGCATTCTTGAGTAATAGGAAAAAAATAAGGTAATTTGAAGAGTTTCACCATAAAAAGGTCAACTAGATCATTCATGTAAAATAACAAAAATAACATTTGGTATTTCAAGCATAAGTTTTTCATGGAAGCTCCAATTGTAAAAATTTAAGGTGTGTTGAAATGTTAAGAAAATGAGATACAACTTTTGTGCTCACATCATTTCATGAATCAAAATAAATCATGGCCAAAAATGAATACGAAGTCAAATTTGTCAAATAAATAACAAGAATACTAAAACGTCAAGCCATTCGACTAGTTGGCATTAACCAATCAACTAGTTCTATTAATCAGTTGTGGCAATGTTGAACAACTATGAAAAACTTGATAAATCTTTTACAAATCATATCTTATCTTTTCCACTGACCTGTTGCTTAATTTTAAGCCATAGCAAACCATTATCACACCTACATAAACATCACTAACTCCAATTTTGAAGAGTTTTTGCATTCATAATTATATCTACATTTTAGGATTGTTTATTCATCTACCTCTTTAATCTTCATCAACTCCTTTGATTTGTGGCTTGATTCATTTAATTGATTTCATATACCCTTGATTTGTAGCTTTCATGCTTAAAATTACATAAAGAATAATCCAATTTGGGAAAATTTCAACTGGATGTAGGAGGTGTTGCTTTTCTAAACCAATTGACTAGGTTCACATATTTTAGCTCATTAATTCTATTTTCAGTATTTTCTTTTTCTACACTTATATATGCGGTGTAATTAATTTTTACATGATGTGTGAATAAATTCCTTATTGTTAAGGGTGAGATTGAAACCTTAGACTCTGGTTTGAGATATTGATAATAATTTAATTATTTTCTCATATTTTATGAAAGCATCCTTTGACTCTAATTTAAGTGTTATTGTTTATATGTGTGATTCCTTCAAGTATAATTTATGTGGTATATGCCTTTTTCTAGATTCCTTATAGTGGTAGTATGTATAATTATATGCTTGATAGATGGCTATATAAATATGCTAGAATTCATGTGTATAAATTGCTGCTTGGTTAGATAACAATCCACCCAATAGTTTTTCTATTCCAATCGGAATAGTGAAACACTTAGATACGTGTGGGTCAAATGAGGGGAATACAACTAGAAACACTATTGGCACTAGTTTGGATACTTAGATTGGCATCATTCCACTTGTTCTTAAAACATTATATCTAATTAAATATTGAAGTCTCTTGCTGCAACTATATTGCTAAAATTTGATAAGATTTAATATTATTTCTTTATCATATTGAATTAATTTAGGAAAGTAATATATGATGTATAGACTTATTTTTTGCTAGCAACTTGGTTGATCTCTTTCTCATGATTAATAGGTGACATATGCATAATTTACTTCATCTTGACCATATATTGTGGTGGAAATCAATTCCCTAGCATGTTTATCATATTTGCATTCTTCCACATTTGTTTTATTTGGTAGTAGTTGGTTTTTAGTGTTTTCAATTTAAACCCCCCATATTTATGTTTTCTTATTAGTACTTTTGTGTGAGTCTAGATTCTTAGGTAGTATTTTATTTAATTTTGATTGTGTGTTACCAAGTGACAGGAATACATCTCAATATCCAACCTATAATGATAACTTTATTCAATAATACTATAATTATACAACAAGAGGGTTTTAATTATACAATGGCTATGACCACACCAATTTGTGGTACCACTAATAGGGATTAATAATTTTCCCTTTTTTTGCAATGTTTTTAGTGTGTTTTTATTTATTCATTGTGTGTTCTTGTGTGCCATGCCATCTTTTGACTAAAAGGTAAAAGTGTTTGTCAGCACTCAAGTCTCTCAACTAATAGGATCTTTAGTGCTAAGTGTGTTTTTATTTGAATGCATTTTCATTTTAGTGTTTATAATTTTTGGTGTGTTTTGATTCACTCTTAAGCCTCTCTTTTGAAGTGTTTGTGTCTTTCTAGTTATCTATGGTAGGATACTTGAGCTCAAAGTAACTTGGCATGACTCCACATGTTAAGGTAATTGAGGTAATTTTAAGTTAGCTTGATGAAAAACTTTACCAACTCAATACTCTTCTTTCTTATATTGTCACAGCTAATAGAGTCATCACTACATGGGAAGTTTTTGACATAAGAAAATCCGTATGCTCATTGTCCACAATCTTTGAGAGAAGGAGGATGAGTAAAACCTAGTGTTCAATTGTTCAATGGTTTTTAAAGATATGATCCCTAAACTAGGTCCTACTATTTGAGAATGAGGCATCAACCCTAATTTGGAAGGGAAACTAGCGATAATTTTTGAGTAGTTTCATGTCAAGATCCTTAAATCTCAATTATGGAGTCTTAAAACATTGTTAATATCCTCAAATAGAAGTCTTTCCATCTTTAGAATTATTAAGTTTTGAAAAAATGGACAATCTTTTTGAAGTATTGATAAATGGGTAATAACAACTTGTGCAAAGTTAGATTAAACAAAATGAAATTATTTTGATATTAGAGGATTAGTTGGGCTTTGTGGTATACATGGTCAATCAATTAGAAGTACATAAATAACTCCTCGATACTTCAACACCAAATTTAAGTAGGAGTTATGAGTATGACAATGCCATTTCCACATGTGATGATGAGATGGTTGAGGAAGTCTTCATAAAGCTTATTGAGAAGCAAGATTATGTGGAAAAAGATCCCACAATAGTAGAAGAATAATTTTATCAAAATGAGGAGCAAGTGAGAGTATAGAAGCATATGAATGACAATATTATCACTTTCATCTACACGGACCATCTTTAGACCTCTACTCCCTATTTTTCTAAGAGATTAACATAAATCATGTGGTAAGCATTCAAGACACTTTCATTTTGGTGTCACTAATTTTGATTCATGTTTACCTCTTTTAGTACATTATATGGGTCTATAATTGAAGATATTAATCAAATCATCTTGGATATATTTAACAAGAAGTGGGATGATTAAAAGGAGAGGTTATGCTAGAAAGATGCATTAAAAGGTTTTAACATGGGAAATATGTTCTTCCTTCCAAAGTGAGACTGAATAAATTGAACTTGGGAAAAAATTCTCTCTCTTAACACATGTCTCAATCCCATATTTGGTGAGTTGCATTCTTTTTGGGTCAAGTTATTTTTATTAAACCTTGTACCTTGTCTTATGGTACCTTGTAGGACATAAATGATCAACACAAGGATGGATTTGGTGAATCAATTCTTAAGTGAACTAACCCACATCATGCTAGCAGATAATGATAATATGAGGCTAAAGGTGTAAAAAAAGTGTTACCTGGGAAACAACTTAATGAGAAAGGGGAAATTATAACCCTTTATTATTATTTTTTATGTGTTATTCAAAATTAAGTTACATGTTATGTGTTTCTATTGTTGACGTAATGAGGACAATGTGTGATTTAAGTGTGATGTGTGTGTGTGTGTGTGTGCATTTTTAGTGTGTTTTTGCATATTTATCATATTTTTGGACCCAAAAAAATCATTTATATTTTGTCTTGTATGAACCCTTATCCATATTTCTCATATTTTTTGGATGTAAGAAATGTGTTGCTCTTGCTCGTTGACAGCCATTTACCATCCTATCCTCGTCATGGTCTTTTTTCTACTTCTTAATGTGGTTCACATGTCCTCTGTGCCCTTCCACGACCCTTCAAACCTTCATCCGCCCTGTACTACACCTAGCCTCCTGTCTCTTTTCCACAGCCCTTCCTCTTTATTTATGGATCCTACAACTGCAAAAAGCATCGTCGCCCCTACATCCTAATAGTTACCTACCAAGAACCTTGCTTGGTATAATGTTTTTCCTTTTTTTGTCATTATATATATATGCATGCATGTTAACTATTTAGTGGGCATTACATGTATTATTATCTATTTTATTACTGTTTGTTGTCATGTTGTTATGGGTTTTGGTTTACCTCTCTATATAGTTATGCATGCATGACAATATTGATGGGTTTGATGTTAATGAAAAAAACTAGATTTTATAGCATTGGATACCCATATTTTATAATTTAAAAAGTTTGACAACAATCCTAGTAATATGATTTAGTGGTTTTTCTCTTTTGTATGTTGTGGACTAGTGAGAAGGCACATTTTCCTATTATGTACATTCATCCAGCATATTTGTACATGACAACATATTCAGATTTTTGGAGTCATGTCACATGGTTATATGAGGAGCTTCGTCATTTGTTCATGAGCGGGTCATACTATGATCTGTTCTATTCTAGATTGTATCATTTGCTGCTGGCATTACATCAGGTTGAGCCATGGTTAGAGGCATTAGCTAGTTATTTTGATTTATTTTTCAACCTTACTAATGCACCACACCCGTGATTTGTTGAGGGTGAGGTTTTTGGGATGGATTATGATTAGATTGCTAAAGAGCTTATGGTCATAGATGACGAGTGAAGGTTTCGTCATAGCTTATTCCCGAGTATCTTCCCTAGTTACCCAAGAGTATCTATCAGTGTACTCTCCATTGATGAGTAGATGACATATCGATATGAGTGGATGCTAAAAGTGAAAGGCTCTAGTCAGTGGAGGCTAGGCCATAGATGGGTTATATAGGATGGTTAGGGGGTGTTGTTCATTAGCTATTTAGATTATAGCAACCTGTTAGTGTATATATTGTTACTATAACCTTAGGTTTTTTGTGAGTTTTTGGGTATTGTTTTAAATGTGTAGTATGACTTTACTATCTTATTTACAACTCTTATATAAATAATTGATATGTATATACATATGAACTCTTTCTAAGCAATAACAATTTGTGTATTGGTATATTTTTATGCCATTGTTTATATATATAACTTTAAAATATCATGATATACATTATATAAATATGATATCTTTCAAAGCATTAGCAATATGTGAATTAGTTTGAAAAGGTTAATTTATTTGTAATAATATTTTTTTTGTGGGATATATAGGAATTGGAAAACTATAGATCAAAAATGGATGCCTACAAATAGTTTGTCCAACAAATATGATGAAGGAGTTGAATTTTTCATCAAGTCTGCAGTAGAACATGCTTGAAACGCTAGTATAATAGTATATCCTTTTTTGAACTATGCTTATATTTAGCATGTCAATGCTAATGATTTGAGAGATTACTTATTTGTCTATGAAATTGATACGAGTTACACTCGTTAGATATGACATGGTGAGATAGAGTTTGAATATTATAATGAGGAAGGTAGGAAAGATAGCAATGGATCATTTGACAACAATGAGGGTGATTCATTAGAGAAAATGAATTAGAAGGTTGAGGAAAGTGTCCTAGATTGTCTAAAAATGTTCAAGCAGTTATTAAGTGACTCAAAAAAACCTTTGTGCGGTGATTGCAAATAATTTACTAGATTATCCGCTACTTTAAGGTTGTACAACTTAAAGGCATGTAATGGATGGAGTGATAAGAGTTTCACACAATTATTATCACTTATGAAAGAAATGCTTCTCGATGATAACATTCTACTCGATCATACCTATAAAGCTAAGAAGATCCTTTCATCTATAGGTATGAGTTATAAGAAGATACATACGTGTCCTAATGATTGTATATTATTTTACCACGAATAAGCATATTTAGATTATTATCCTAATGAATAATGAAAAGCCCCATGATACAAGAAGAATAAGGTGCCAGCAAAGGTGTTATGGTATTTTCCCCTGATACCAAGATTTAAGCTGATGTTTAATGATGTCCAAGATGCGAAGAACTTGAGATGGCATGCTAATGAGAAGATAGATGATGGGCTCTTGAGACATCCATTTGACTCTCCACAATGGATGATGATTGATGTTTTATTTCATGAAATTAGTGAACAACAAAGAAACTTTCACATGGCTCTCTCTACGAATGGTATGAGTCCACACAATCAAGGCACATACAGTATTTGGCCAGTGATTTTGGATATATACAATCTATTGTCGTGTTTCTACATGAAACGTAAGTATATGATGATGTCTTTACTCATTTAAGGGCCAAACCAACCAAGGAATGATATTGATGTTTATTTGGATCCTTTAATTGATGATTTGAAGTTATTATAGAGCACTGGTGTTAATGTGTTTAATGCTTGTGGTGAGGAAAGTGTCATTGAGTTGGAACACGTATAATCTTTCCATTGGCAAGTATGTTGACATGTTTATGATATACATTTCACTCGTCACTGATAATCGTGTTCTAATCTCCTAAAACAATTGGAAGTATGTTCCAAAAGGTCACAAGGAACATACTTGGTAAGAAGTGACAATAAATGATATGTTTTTTTTTGTCATATTTTAATATGTTACATGTTATTAATTAACATACAATGACATTGACATACATATTTATGTATTACTTTGTAGAGAGTCTTCATCATCCCAAAGGAGAGGAAGAAGTGGCTTCTTAGACATTGTGGTGAATGTCTAAGATCATTTAGGGCATATTTGGATAATACAAAAATTTACACAAAGAGGGATGATGCTTCACGCACGAAGCCCTCTAAGCATTATGGGTTTGTTGATCAAGAAAGTTGGGACTAGTTCATTACATATCGTCATTCAAAGGAGTTTAAGGTATTTTCTTACTAACAATTATGCTTTTTAATTAAGAATACACAAATTGATATTTAAATAACTAATCATACATATTTGCCTTGTAATATAGGAGAAAAGTGCTAGGAATAAAGAAATTACAAAGGACAATATATACTGCCATAATATGGCTCGAAAAGGCTATGCAAGCCTAGAAGAAGAGTACGTATGACCTTTTGATTAATGTATTCGCATTATAATGTTTAGAGTGTTATAATCAGATGTGCTAATATAATTGCGTATTCTTTTGGAATTACAGCTCCTGTCCTAAGACAAGGATTCATGTACCCCATCCATCAATATTTATATGTTATGGAAGAAGGCTAGAGCAACAAAAGAATGATATATTAATGAAGATGTACATAACGCTACTAAAAGAATTGTAAGTTTGAATCTATCTCCGACCATAGTTATTTTTATTAGAGCAAACAAATCATGGTATTATGTTTATTTATATATTACAAGTGGAACGTGAGACATTAGATATTGTAGAAGGTCTACATCAATATAGCATCGTGTCTCAAGTGGTAGGAATTGAAGAGCACCCAAGAAGAAAGAGAGGTATTGGGTTAGGGGTTATGAGAACAAACACTTGGGATTGATCCCATGGACCCCAAAACACCTATGACCAAGTGGTTTTCTTAACAAAAACTTCAATTAGGCATTTGAACGGATGGACAAAATGGAGAAAAAGTTGAAATCCATCACATCTCAAGGATTTAAGCCATCCAATTCAAATGTACATGATCCGCTTCACATACCTAATGTAAATAGTGTTAGAGATAGTTGTAAAGCCGATACATGTTTCTCTTCTCGAGGTAAGCACTATGAATTGATATATATACAATGCATTAAGTGTCAACTCAATAATTAACAATACTATTATACTTATCTTATAGGGTATACATAAATGTGATTTGGTTGATAATATCCCCTCAATTCTTTTTGCAAAAGGAAGGGTGTGCATCTCCCATGGCACCAAAATGCTAACAATCCATGGGTCTATCTTAGTAGCAAATTGCAGGCCCTTATGTATTAACAATAATTGGAGATACACCCTTTCCTTGTTAAAAAGAAGGCAATGAGGTAGTAACAGTGTTGGAAGCTCATGGAAGCTTTGTACCTTAGCCCAGAAATAGAATTCTTCTTACAACTGAAGAGGTAATGACATCCTCCATCCATGTTAACACAAACACATTACACATTGTTTACCCCTTATTAATATATATATATGAAAATTGCATTGTGTTTATTATTATGAATTAATGGACCGAAAAATAAGAAGGCTCCTAAATCAAAGGGAAAGTGATATACTAGTGAAAGGAGAAAAAAAAGAGGGCACCGAAAAAGGAAAGCAAGCCATATCAGAAAAATCGGTAGCCCTACAGAAGATCCCATCTTTAAAGGACTACAAGCAATACAAGAACCCCACCAACCACCACCTATATTGGTAATGTTGTATTTCTAAGCCTAAAATTACCTCAGTAGTGATCCAATTATAATTGATTATCTTGTCGTGTATGTTGGGAGGGACGATGCCATATACATGGCATCGGCGGAGGTTTTTAGAGAAATTTATAAGTTTAAATAAATGTCAACAACGAGCATGGCCGTATATATTACGTTGGTATTATTTCATATCATATACTTTAACACTTTTTTATATTGATATAATTTTAAGAGTTATTTCTTATTAATAAATATGCATTATTTTTACCATCCTTAAGTTGGTGGCTAGTCGGGTTGCGGTAGAAGGAATGATGTCCTCTATTGTGATTGTGTATCCATACTACATATCTGATCATACTACAATTAGAAATAGTAGGCACATAAACTATATAGCGGATCACATCTTAAGCGAGGGATAGAATAACAAGCTTTACCTCATCTCACACCTCACTAATGAGCATTGGGTTTTGTATGTCTTCTATCCTAATTAAAACAAAGTATATTTTTTTATTCCCTTCAAAATTATCCAGTTCTTTTTACTATCATTCATTTTGAAGGGAAACATTTAATTGACATGTTAGGTATATAAAGTTACAATATTTTGTATGAAATTTATTTATAATATTGGGCACTACAGATGGCATATATGAGGAGGGGTAGAAATAGTGTTCCATACCTAAAGAATCTTAAGTATAAGTCTATAATCGTAAGTAGGAAGATTGATATCTTGTATTTTATTTCAATTCCAATTAATATCTAATACAACAAATGGATAACTAATGTCCACAACAACAAAATGATAATGATTGTGGATACTATGTCAGTAGATCAATGGATAACATACTCAAGAAAGAATATGTGAATATAGATCCAATCCATAAATGTTTCTTTTTGTATATTTTCTCATTATATAGCTAATATATGACTTATTTATTATTAAAATGTATAACCAAATGGTTGAATCGTATCAATTTATAGTTTTTTAAGGTTGAGTACAAACGAGGCCAAAATTACGATGATGAGGAAATTGATGAAGTTAGAGAGGAATGAGCTAAGTTCATGCACTCACATACTCAGTATTAGATATCTATGTGTGCATTTTAGGTTTGTATCTGTTATATCTTATGTTCTTCCATAAAATATATGCAAATATTAAGTTGCACCTACATATACATATGAAAGACTTTGTACATCATAGAGTTTGGGAATGTATATCCATGAACTTTGAGTTTTGGATTGTGTAGAGCTACCAAAATTTGTAGTATGCCTATAAAATTCTAGAGTTATTGTTAGTGAACTAGAAAAAATTGCACAATATATATATATATATATAAAGTATAGTTTTAATAATAGTTTTAGTGAAAACTATTATTCAAATAAGATTCAATGGTAGTTATAATGAATAACCATCACTAAACCATTCTTTAAAATAATGGCTATATCAAATAATCGTTGACAAAACCACCCGTTTTAATAACGGTTATAGTGTATAACCATTACTAAAATACTATGTTTTAATAACGGCTTTATCTTAGAAATATTATTAAAACATGTGTAGTTTTCCAAATTTTGGTGTAATTTTTGATTTTTTTATAACGGTTTGATAAGTGTTAACAAAACAATAGTTTTTTAATAACGATTTTATATAATAACCGTTATTAAAATATGCAGACTTCTCTAAATGTGGCGTAAATTTTATTTTTTGTTGATGGTTTGGTAACCATTATTAAAGATTTTATAACGCGCGATTCGATAATTGTTGGGAACTATTATTAAAATTATTAAAAAAATGTTATTAGAAATCATTTCTAGGGTAGTGATATCGATAAGAAGTTTAGAGTAGAACAATCTGAGAACAATAAGATATTAAGCATTCCAAGTAATATAAGCTAGCAGGCCGGTGCCATCAAATACTTGCTCGATTGATCGATCTTTAAAGACATCGATTGTGTGTGGATAGAGATAGATTCATTCGATCAGTAATACATTTATAATGACGAATGGTTGAGTATTAATTAAGCATCACTCAGCAGGCTGATATCTCTCTTCTTCTTCTTTTTCTTCTTCTTCTTCTTCTTCTTCTTCTTCTTCTTCTTCTTCTTCTTCTTCTTCTTCTTCTTCTTCTTCTTCTATTTACAATGTATACATAGTATACCAACTTGGAATAGAACCAACTTCAAGAATTTAAACCCCTACTAAGGCAGCAAAAGGAGGCACCATGATGTTGTTAATAATTATAATAATAATAATAATAATAATAATAATAATAATAATAATGATAATAATAATAATAATAATAATAATAATAATGATGATGATGATGATGATGATGATGATGATAATAATAATAACAATAATGTAACACATGAAACATCACTAGCTATTGATAAGCTGAAAGAAATCATATCTAGTACTAGCAGTGGTGAAGTAGCTAGTAGGTACCAGCGACTAGAGGCACTGGGATCCCATGACACATAAAAAAGGTGTCCTAAATCCTTCATGCAGCTCAATCAGAAAACAGCTGTAATGATCCACTTGTGGTCTCCATAGGACCATACCATTTCTACAAGAACTAGAAGATGCAAGCAATGGAAGAAACACAAGGAAGGAGGTCATGATAAGGCACTATGTTTGGTTTTGCTATTATGTTCGTTGTGTTATTTAGGCACTTAATTTACAACTGAAATAGAAATGAGAATAAGAATTTTGTGGAGGAAATAAACTTTATAAAAGAATTTCATGGCAAAAGGATTAGAACAACTATCCTCTAATAGAAGGAGAGTACAATTAATAATATCATCTCTCCTATAATAAGGATAACACACTCAAGGAAATACAAAGTATTAGGAGAAACTTAATATTTTCTTTCTAATCTCTACAACTCTCTCTATTGGTTTTTCTCTCTCTCTTTTTCTTTCTCCAAGGATGGATAATCAAATGATTAGCACCCCTCCATATTTATAGAGAATATTGAGGAGGTTAATAGCCACCAAGTTTGACTATTCAAAGACTTAATTATGAAGCAATTTTAGATAAGATTGACAACTAATCTTCCATAACTTTCCACAATATTCTTGCATGAGTTGTCATCTTATCTATTAGTACCTTCTTCACTCTTCTATCTTTAATTATCATTATCCAATTAGTCACCATTTTTTACTTCAAAACATTAGCCATTAAGGGATAATGACAATAAGCCTTGAAGTAGCAAAATTGAATTTTACTACTACAATCTCCCACTAAAAGTAAATTTTTCTATAGTCCTCCTCATACTTGAAATCTTTATTTTCCTACTGCTAGACTAATAAAGGATCGACAACAGATAAATTTGTCCTTGTTGATAGGCTTTGTTAACATATCTGCTAGGTTGTCTTTGGTATGGATTTTCTAAACATCCACAATCCCTTCTTCCACCTTCTCATGTACAAAGTGATATTGAACTCGTATGTGCTTGGTCTTAGAGTGAAATTCTGGATTCTTTGCTAAATACACAGCGCTCTAGCTATCACAATATAGATGAATCTTCTTGTTTGTATTCAAGCTCCTCCAACAACATTTGTAACCCACCTGTCTCTTTGCTAGCATATGAAGCTACAATGTATTCTGCTTCCATTATAGAAGTAGCAACGATCGACTGTAGTTTTGCAACCCATCTTATAGCTCCACTAGCAAGAGTAAACACATACCCTGTGGTGGACTTGCTTTTGTCAAGATCACCTACAAAATCTGAATCAACAAAGCCCTTGATAGTAAAATCTGATCCTCCATAACATAATACAGCATCTAAGGTACCTTTGATGTATCTCAGGATGCTCTTTATAGCATTCCAGTGCTCCCTACTAGGATTCACCATATACCGACTGACTGCTCCCACTTCTTGCGCAATATCTGGTCTTGTACAAACCATGGCAAACATTAAGCTACCCACTACTGATGCATATGACACTCGAGACATCTCCATCCTCTCTGCTTTGCTACTAGGGCTCATACTTAAGGGTAAATTGAAATTAATAGGAAGAGGGGTAGAAATTGGCTCAAAATTTTGCATATTGAAACGCTACAAGATCTTCTTCAAATAATTCTTCTAGGAAAGCCAAATCTTCCTATTTTTTATGTCTCGGTAAATTTGCATCCCTAGAATCTTGTTTGCTGGTCCCAAGTCCTTCATTTCAAACTCCCTAGCTAATTGTGCCTTCAAAGTTGTGATACGATCTTTGTTGGGGCCTGCTACCATCAAGTCATCAACATACAAAAACAGAATAATGAAATCACCATCACCAAATCTCTTATGGTAAGCACAATGATCTGTATATAGTCTGTTATATCCAACGCTCATGATGAAGGAATCAAATCTCCTATACCAACATCTCGGCGCTTGTTTGAGATCGTACAAAGATTTGTTCAACCTGTAAACCAAGTTCTCTTTTCCTTTTTCTTCAAAACCTCCTGGTTGGAGTATATATATCTCTTCTTCAAGCTTGCCATGAATAAATGCAGTTTTCACATCTAACTGTTCCAAGTGCAAGTCGTATGTAGCACACATAGCAAAAACTACTCGAACTGTTGTAATTCAAACAATAGGAGAAAATGTCTTGTTGAAGTCGAATACTTCTTTATGAGCAAATCCTTTCACCACCAATCTAGCACGATACCACTCCACTTGGTTATTGCCATATCATTTGATCTTATAGACCCATTTGTTACCAATGGCCTTCCATCCTTGTGGTAGTGGAACAAGATCCCATGTTTTATTCTTATGGAGTGCTTCAATTTCTTCTTGCATTGCTACCATCCATAGAGAAGCTTCCTGGCTTTCAGTAGCCTCTTGGAAAGTTGATGGCTCTCCATCCACTATAAGTAAGTAGTATGCAACGTTTCCCTCCATAATATATTCTGAGTGCCAAGATGGTTCTCTTCTCTCCCGAGTTGACCGACAAACTTGTGGAGTCAAAAAATCATCTTGTTCTTGTTCTTCCTGCTCAAGTACTGCTTCAAAAGAATCTGGAACTTCATGTTCTTGTCTTTCTTCAACTTGAACTATACCCGTTTCTGGCTTTTCTTTCCCTTGCACACATCTCTGCTGATTATTACCTTGTGGGTAGTGGGATTCCATAGGCGGCACCCCTTAACTCCAATAGCATATCCTAATGAAATACATTTTTTAGATTTCAAATCCAGCTTTGATATTTCTTGAATGTTGTACATAACATATACAGGACTTCCAAATTTATGTAGGCAAGAATATTCAGTTGGCTTACCCATCTGCATCTCCATTGGCATTTTTAGATCAATTGCGGTTGATGGCGACCGATTGATCACATAACAGGTGGTCTTGACTGCTTCAGCCCAGAATGATTTAGCCAATCCTACAGTTCTCAACATTGCTCTTGTTCGTTCTAATAAGGTTCTGTTCATCCGCTCTACTATTCCATTTTATTTTGGAGTATAAGCCATAGTGAACTGCCTCTTGATACCTTCTTTTCGATAGAAGTTATCAAATTCATCACTGGTATATTCTCCTCCATTATCTATCCTCAATAACTTAATCTTTTTCTCAAATTCAAGCTCTACCCGCGCTTTGAATTGTTTGAAAACTTCAAACACATCTGCCTTCCTCTTAATTGGATACACCCAACATCTCTGGGAGTAATCATCAACAAAAGATACAAAGTACCTTGCTCCTCCTAAGGACATAAGTGGTGCTTGCCAAAAATAAGAGTGAATCGGCTCTAAGATAGCTTTACTTCTAGTAGTAGAATTGCCGAACTTCAACCTGTGTTGCTTACTAGTAACATAGTACTAACAAAATGGTAAAGATACCCTTTTAAGCCTAGGAAGGAGCTTTTATTCGGCTAAAATCTTCAGACCTTGCTCCGACATGTGACCTAGCTTGCTTGCCACATCATCATTGATTCTTCTGAACTTGTTGATGTAGCAGTTGCTTCTCCTTCTTGTAGTGTTTCTCCTTTAAGCATGTACAGATTTGCAGCTACCTTTTCTGCTGTCATGACTACAAGCGCGCCTTTAACGATTTTCATGACCCCATCTTGAACATGGGTTTTGCATCCATTACTATCTAATTAACCCAAAGACAATAGATTTTTCTTCAGGCCTTTCATATGTCGTACCTCCTAAATGATGTGAATAGTACCATCAAACATCTTTAATTTGATAGTACCAATACTAGCAATCTCTAAGACATAATCCTCTCCCTTGAACACGAATCCTCAAGAGATAGGTTCATCTTAATGGAACCATTCTCTCCGTGGAGTCATGTGCCATGTAGCTCCTGAATCCATAAGTCAAACATCAACAAACTTTCTTTTAGATTCAGTAGCCATTGTTGCCTCGCTGCATAAAATGTCACCATCATCTGAGGTACTTGCTACACAACCCTAAGATTTTGATGACTCGGGACATTTTCCTTTAGCTTCTTCATTCTTTCGGTGAAGCTAACAATCCTTCTTGTAATGTCCTTTCCTACCACAGTGATAACATTTGACATTTTTCTCACTCCTTGACTTTGATCTACTCTATTTGTAACTCCCACTAGGGCTACGTTCCATTGATCTTCCTCTCATTACTGCCAAAGCCTCAACTTGTTGTGAGCTTCATTATCTATCATCCTTGCCCTTACACCTACTTTCTTCTTCAAGAACTGAGGCTGCAATTTCATCATAAGCTAGGACTTCTAGATTGTTGGTTATGTTGACAATGAGCTAATCATATGAATCTGGTAGACTTTGGAGTAAAATTTCACCACATTCAATCGTATCTATATTATACCCTAATGCTAAAAGTTGTGAAAATAAAGTATTAAGGGTATTAATATGATCGGTTACCATAGTAGACTCTATCTGTAACACTCCGAGTCGACACGACCACACGAGGGCTACCTTGGAGCGCTTTTGGATTGATCGGCTAGCCCCACAGATTAGCACGAGTCCTTTCAGTGTGCTTTGTCCTCACTCACGCACTTTCTGAAAAATTTTCAGAACTTCCTAGAAGGTCACCCATCCTAAAATTTCTCCACGGCCAGCACGCTTAACTGTGGAGTTCTTAGGATGGAATCACCAAAAGGATGGTATACCATGTTGATATAAGTAGCCATATCAATCCTTGTAGTACTCCGCTCAATTTGGGGTATTACACTATCATCCAAAGGGTGTATAGCCTTCTCTTCAAGAAAATTTTGTTGTGTAGCAATTTGGCCTCATATAATTTTGAGAGAGTATCCCAAATCTCTTTTGCTGTCTTTTTCTCCGCCACATGTGACAATACTCCATCTATCAGTGCTAAATGGAGATTGGAAATAGCATTGCCTTCCATCTCTTCCCACTTGGCATCAGTTATATCAGTGGGCCTTTCCTCAATTGCTGCCAAGCAATTATCTTTTCTCAAGATTGTTTTCATTCTCATCTTCCACAATGAGAAATTATTCCTATCGAATTTCACTATTTCGTACTTCATTTCCATTGTTGTAGATACCTCATTTCCACTAATAGGACCTAACTATAGCTTACCAAAACCAGCTAAATAAACTTAGAGCTCTGATACCATTTGCCTCTGTGAGTTTTGACTAAGTACTTGAGCATAGTATAATATTATATTAGTTCGTACAGGTGCCGGAGAATTTTAGTGTAGTATGGAGATTTATGTAAGAAATATGGGGGTTCCATATTAATTAACACAGCCCATGTTTCTGAGAGAAATATTTCATTTGTTTTGAAAATACGAGGGTCCCGTGTTTTCTAAACACGGACTGTATTTTTGCTTTATTTCAAAATACGTTATTTTATCCTATGGGGTTTTTTATTCTATAAAATGAGACATGATAAAACCCTAGCCGTCAAGAGATGTGCATCCCAACTTCTTCTTCTTCTTTGTAGTAAAATTATATATTCAAATAGAATCATAAATTTGTGTAATTGATTGATTGATTACTTTAATTATCCTATAATTACATAAAAGCACGAATAAAAATATCTACTTTTTTCTCAATTATTATGTTTTGTGGTTGAAACCTTAATTGTGTATAATATTGTTAATTATAATTTAGTTTGGATATCTTTAAATCCAGGTTAATTTTGCATCACCATCATTTGTCAAATTGAGCAAGTTTATAATTAATGAGGTCCTTGATGTGATTACCCAGGCATGGGAATTTTATGTGCCGGATGATACATTATAAACCTTTGGATTCTCGAACGGTTTCAATACGTCGTGTTTGTGGACGGATGCTTCCTCGTCCAATTCATTCTCTCGAGGATCGTGGGAGGGGAGAACCGGGCGAAGAATGGAAACAATTGTTCACAATGCAATTTTAGTCCGAGATTTGTTTCTTGTTCCAGAACCAACTTTTTATTTCTTTCATAGTAGTCAAGAAAACGGTTGATGCGACTCAAGTACGGAAATGGTGATACGAAAATCTTTGATATCATCAAAAGTTTCATAAATTAGATATGGCCAATCCAGGGCATCATCATCGACACATGTCCTTCGGATCAGAAAGCATGATCATGAAATGCACAGCGTGGTGCCGGCGGCGCTCCTCATGCAATCACCACCGTGGAACGGAGGATGATCGGCAGAGCAGGTGCCCCAAAAGTCCAGTCTGGGATATGCCTCGAGAGCTCGTGCATCTCCTTCAAATGCTATAGAAGCTGGCTATTTATCGGCAACAACGATTAGTTGAAATACTCCACCAGCAGCAGAAGTGACCGTGAAGACGATGGGTAATGGTAATATTCATACCGCTAGTGCTCGGCCACAGAACTCAAAGCCGCAGGAATCTAGTTTCGATGTGGTAAATCTTATCACTTGGACGATACGTGTGTGTGTGTGTGTAACCCTACTTTCACCATCATGAATCACCCCGTCTCTCCATCGCGAATCCTTGGACGAAAAGAAACTGAAGTCAAACATGACACCCGATCGAGCTGAAACTGATGTTCCCATGCTCGATGTGCATCGTGCGAATGAAATTGCTATGCCCGTGAAATCTCTGCCCGACCGACCGAACGACCTAAGGAAAATGATGACAGGAATGTGGATGATCCTGCCAATTCGTGGCTTAAAGGATTCACTCTCTCATGCTACCCCAGGCCAAGTCAAGAAAGTCTCCTACAGTGCATCTGATGACGCTGAATTGAATGGAGGGAGATTGAAGCCATGGAGGACTACGAATGCGAGGATGACCCCGGTAATTAATTAAGCAATCCAAGGAGGAGGTGCCTCATAATTAAGCCTTTGGGCCGAATGATCCATTATTAGACTATGTGTCACAAGGTATGTGATCAGCACACATCATGGAGCTAGTTATTAGAAGACCGACCGGTGCCTGACGAAATAAAATAGTGACAATGGACCGAGAAAATGCCAAGGCCCAGAGAACCAACAGAGAATTGGTTCAACTTGGGATCAACCAGAACAAGTCTAATCAGGGAGAGATTTTTAGTTGCACGTGGTGTACTTGCACCAAATTTACATACGTCTTTAGTATTTTTTTTGTTGTACTTGTATAATTATAAGTATGATTATGTGTATTGTTATAGTATATCTATATAATTATAATTATGATATAATTAGTTATAGATACACTAAAAAAATTATATATTATTATACAGATACACAACAACAACAAAAAAACCCATTAAAAAATAAATCTAAACATACTAAATATGTAAATTAGGTGGACTATTAATACCAAAGGAATTAAGGACAACCACCAAAGTCTTACTTTGCGGGGACTCCCAACACTTTTGCTCAGGTATCAGTCAGTCACGTACTACTAGGAAGAATAATAAATTGGTAGCACCTCGGGGAATTGCGGATGAAGGAATTGGCAGCTTCCTTTTTGGGAATGTGAAGGGAGTCAGAAAATTTTGCATTCCGTCGACAATTTATAAATTTGGTGAATCAGGTTAAGCCCTTGCTTGTGGTTTTGGTCGATACGAAAATTATTGATGCGAGAGCCGAATTGGTTATCAAGAAGTTGAAGTTCAGCGGTTGTGCACGAGTAGATACCGCTGGTTTTTAGGGGTGAATTTGGTTCCTATGGAAGGACGACTTCTTCGGGACCTGGGTTCTTGGGGCTTCTCAACGGCTCTTGTACGTGCATCCCCCCGCTTGCTTCTCCATAGAAATGAGTCATATATGGGGAGTTATGTTGGAGACTTCAAGGAATATCAACTCACCGTGGGTGGTACGAGGAGGTGACTTCATCGATCAATGTTCAAGCCTTGGACGAACGTAAGAGTGGAAGCCATGGATAGCTCCATAATTGTCTCCTCATTAACAGTAGGCTTGCTAATTGTAGCCTCTCTAATCTCGGTTTTTCTGGGCCCAAATAAACCAGGCACGGATATACCGGAGAAAGAAGCTCACGCATCGATCGTGTGGTAGCGACGGAAGAGTGGTTTCCTCGTAAGCAAGCTTCTTCTTTTTTCTTTTCTTTTTTTTGCCTTTTTTGTATCACAACAACACTCCTAGTAGTACAAAACATCACTTAAAATTTGATCATGCTTGGATTATTCACCCTCACATTGGTGATGTAGTAAGAGGACAGTTGGAAACTGAACATGGACATCAATACATCCCTTGTTGGCTGTGCGCAGGGATTAAGTTCCTGGAATAAGGTCTATTTTCGACATATTTTTGTCAACAAAAGAAGGCTAGTGGCACGTATCCAAGGCGTTCAGAGAGCAGTGGATGAGCACCATACGAGGAACTCTAGAAACCTTTTGGAAGAAAGACTCATGCAGGATTATGGAGATATTCTTTCACAGGAACAACTGCATTGGTTCCAAAAGGCCAAGCTAGATGGAGCAATGTTAATGGACTGCAAACACCAAGAATTTCCATGTAATGCACAAGCAACATAAGTCCATTATTTCTTGCTTAAGAAATGATGAGAGCTAATGGGTTCATGATAGACAACAACTCCTTGACCTGGTGATCGGTTTTTTACGAGTGGTTGTTTATAGCTAAGGCCACAACTGACTATGATTTTTCCTTTCCTTCGCCTAATTCTCGTCTTGATGAGCACATGAATCATAGTTTGACCACCCCTCCCCTTAGTTTCTATGAAGTCAAGAAAGCAATGGTCTATATGGGGTTGTTTAAGAGTTCAAGACTAGATGGTTTCGGCCTAATACTATTTTCACAAAATTTGGAAATGGGTAGGGGTTGATTTGCATAAGATGGTGAATGAGTCTATCGATTCGGATTATTTAAACACATAGTTGAATGTTAACCTTCTTTCTCTAATCCTAGAAGTAGACAACCAGGCTAGTGTGCAAGATTTTTTCCCTAGTCTTTGTAACGTGGCATACAAGGTCATCACCAAGGTGTTGACAATCAGGATGAAGCCTTTTTATGCAAGATTATGGAACCTAAACAATGTGATTTCTTAACTAGTAGGTAATGTCGTGACAATATTATTGTGATGCAAGGAGTCATTCATGCAATGAAGAAAAAGAGGGGCCAAAAAGGTTTCATGGCCATCAAGATTAGCATAGAGAAAGCATATGACCGCCTCTCATGGAAATTCATTAAGGATACACTAGTGACTTATGGCTTCCCCAAAAATATAGTTTGTCTTATCATGTTTTGTGTACAGACTCCTACGATTCAAGTCATTTGAAATGGAGAAGTTTCTAGGGCCTTTTTCCCATCAAAGGGAATTCATCACGACGATTCCATTTCTCAGGCATTCATCACGACGATTCCATTTCCCCTCATATCTTTGTCCTCTATCTTAAAAGGTTGGGTCACCTTATCAAGTAGGAGGAGGCGGATAAGCATTGGAAGCCTATCAGGATAATTTGAGGAGGGATTGGCATTTCATATTTATTGTTTGTTGATGATTTACTATTGTTTGCACAAGCTAGCAGATCCCAAATAGATGTGATTTTAGCTTGCTTGTAAAGCTTTGATCAGGCTTCAGAACAAAAAGTAAGTCCCGCCAAGTTTGTAATTGTTATCTTCCAACATGCCTCATAGGATGGCTAGGGAGATCTCTACTATATCATACTTCAGTCATGATGACGTGCTAGATAATTATTTAGGTGTTAGTAGGTAGGCAAGCTAGAAAACAAGAAACTTGTATGCCCTAGTTATTGATTAAGTTCAAATGAGACTCTGTACCAAGCAACAAGAATGTTTTTCATTTCCAAGAAGCATCACCTTAGTCTAGTTAATCACTAGCTCAATTCCCATATATCATATGTAATTCAATATGCTTCCTAAAGGGATTTTGTATTACTGAGACGGGCTAAGCCGAAGCTTCATATAGGGGTAGTAGCATCCACAAGAAACACTTACATATGGCTAAATGGGACCTCTTACGTTGAAGCAAAGAAAATGGGGGTTTGGGACTCTGATGTATGCAAACTTCTAGCCAAGCTTTGATGATGAAGATAACCTAGGAGTTACTAACTAATAAGGAGCTATTTTTGGTATGTGTGCTTTGGGAGAAGTATGGATAAAATGATAGCAACCTTATTATATTTATAACACCTTAATCACCGGTTTTATAGCATAACATCTTAAAAATCTTGCCCTTCCAGAACAAAGGCATGATATAGGTGTTGCATTCATATGAAAAGGTTCATTTTTGGACAGACTAGTGGGTGGGATACAAACTATTTTTACAATCCACAATAGCACTTATATCTAGGTGAGACCAATCTAAGATAGTCTGAGATTACATGAACCTAGATGGGACTTCAGAATGGATAGAATTACAACAATTATTGCTTGTTAAATGTGTAGCTGAGAAAGAAGTTGAACTTCTAAGAGGGAATCTATCCTTTCACCTACTTAGGAGTACCACTATCAGCTACAAGACTCACTTCTAACTAAATGCAGGATTTTTTTAAAAAAGTATCAAAGAGATTCAATAGATGGAACTCTCACTTTCTCTCCTCTTGTAAAAAAAACCTCAAAAAAATTCCTAGTTAGAACAGGTTACACACAACTATCTACACAAAAATGATATAGATAGCAATTCTAGCTAAACAAGATCCTTTAGACCATCACAATAATTCTTATAACTAAGAATAAAATGATAAGGGTTTAATGGAATACAACAGAAATAACATTTAAGGGTTCAAATCCCAAATTATGCCATAGCACATAACGATTACAGTGATAAGCTAAGGAAAATCAACTAATAAAGTTCTTCTATTGCACTAAGCCTCCAAGATGACACTTGATCCAGGCCTTCGAACTAAGCTTTGTGCTCTAAATCTAAAATGTTGAAAAGGGTGATAAAAACTATAGCAAGATAGCCTATTAGCTAAGACTATCACTAATAAAAAAAAAGTTCTTTAGTGATGGTTATAATAACCCCTAGTCATATCTAATATTTTGTAGCTAGAAGAAAAAATTAAAACGATAAAATGATGGCACCAATTCAACTTTTAGTGACGACAATGCCGTCTACAATTACACTATTAGCAACTAATGTAGTCTAAAATTATGTTGACCATTTTTAAATTTTAACATTGTTGGGACGATAGTGTCATCGCTAAGACCCTTATTAGTAACGACATTTTTTAAAAAGTTCTAAAAAAATCTTGGCTAAAAATTTTAAATAAATTCAATGTTTTGCTGCGATATGTCGTCACTAATATCGCTAATACTCATATTAGCGACAATATTTTGTGAATTGTCCGAAAGTATTTAAATCTTAGATAAAAATATTTTTAAAATAACTATGACATCTCATCCCTAACATACATTTTAGGGACGACTTTTAAAATTTCGTGCCTCTACAAAAACAAAATTGCCAGCACATTTATTTAATTCCATAAAATATACAATATCATATAAAATAACAAGATGGAAATATTTATAAATAATTACTAGTAAAATGATTAATACTATAAATATTTATAATAACAACATATAAATATTTATAATGTAAGAAATTGTTTCACTTACATATAAATAAAAATTATTTATAATAAATCATCTTCTTGATGAGGAGATTCTAGGAAGAATGAATATGGTGCTGGGGGCAACCATATGAAGGATAAACTATAGGGATATTGAACATGGACTAATAGGTGAGGGATATATGCAAAAACTTATACTTGTGTCACTCTCCTCCATGATTAATCAATATATGCCTGCTAAGATCATATAATGTCATAAATATCCACCATTGTAGGAAAAGGGACATTAGTAGTTGATGATGGTGTACTAGTATCTGACGATGGAAGGAAATTACATATAGAAAATGATGAATATTCACTTAGTAATATGAGCACACACCCTTCTTGAATCCCTGTCGATGACCAAGAACCTCGTTCACTACCTCAGTCTTGTTGATATATCATTGATGTGTTTATAGAACTAGTGAAGGGGCCCTTTGGCTACCTAACCTTATCCCCATGTAGTGTTGTTTGAGTCTTATCACATAGCTTCACCATCTCATCTTAAAAATATAAAAATATTAAGTTAATACTAAAATTCACAAATATTGTTTCATAAAATAAAACATAATAGTAATATTCTTACATAATTTTCTCCCGCATGTTCTATGATCCACTAGTTAACCTTCGTGTGTAGATCCTTATAGGTCTTGATTGGCGATAACAATTGTTGGGTTTGTTGAAAAAACTATCATATTTGGTTAAATTAAGAGATTAATAAAATTAAAGAGAAATAATGTGTTATACACACACACCCCCACCCACACCCTACATTTTTATATCGATATGTTGAAATAGATCTAAACCTATGGAGACTATGATCTACCATATTAGACTTATTTTGCTTATTTTTCTGAAACATTACCTACACATATAAAATAAGTTAATAAATTATTTAAAAGTTTTAATATTTATAGTAGTAGAGTAAATTCTTTACCTTTGCCTCATCTAATGTCCCATAGCTTACACACTTATTCTAGGTTTCTTAGTTAAAAATATTTGGCTTCCAATTGTTATCCTTCAGCCATTGTGCCATCGTTTTATTCTTCCTGTTCTTGTAATGGTCCTAAAACAACCTACTAAGACCAAACAGAATCTGATCCCACACATGACTATGTCTCAAATAATTGAGATCAAAATATTACTACAAAATTAATGCATACCATATTATTAATATATAAAATGATATAATTCATATATTTAAACCAATAATTTATAAATAACTCAAGTCGTATAAGAATCTTAGAACTTAAATTTTCAAAAACACAAGCCCATGATTTATACAATGGTAGAATGAACTCTCCTATGACATAGTGAGAAAATTTTAGCCCATAGAACCCCACAGGATTATACATGCCATCTCTATTAGTAAATTCTATATGCAATAGCTTTTTCTATTAGCCATCCATAGATCATATAGGTCCAAATCCCTCCCTGTACCTCTCCTCTTCCCTTTTCCCACTGGTGGTGCTTCAAAAATAAATTTCAAAATTAATAATAGTACCATTACATAGTTATTCAAAGTCATATATTTAAATAGTGAATAAGTTTTTTGTATATATTATCTCACTAGAATCACATGCGAAAGGTAATCTATGAGGTTCAAGAGGAGGATTACACACTCCTTCTCCATCGTAATATCTAGTATCAATGTCGGTCATAACTATATATTGTAGTAAAAGAGTTAAAATAGTAATAACAAAAGATTAATTATATCAAATTAGTATATCACATGCAACAAAAATATATTATATATGTCTAGTTTAACGATAATAGTCAATACAAAAATTACACCAAATCAACACTGGTTAGAACAAAAAACTAAAATTATCACTATAGTCCTCTTCCTCAATGTCATCCATATCCAAATCTAAATAACCTAAGCCCTCATCTTCCATGTCATCTTTTGGTATCTCATCATCGTCAATGCAATTTGTGGTCCTATTAAAATCCATATCTTCAATTCCTATATTCAATGTTGTAGTAGCAAAGTCAATCCCATAAATTGCATCTACCAAATCGATCTCATAATAATCATTCATATCCCAAATAAGATGGTGGTACACTTCCCAAACTACCTTCCAATTATAACCATTATGAGGATCATCAATATATCGTACTTCTTTTGTTTGAGATCCCAATATATACTAATCATTTTTATACCACTCAAACCTCGTATACATACTTGTAATATTCTTGTCTTACTTCATTCTTTTCTTTCTCAGATCAGTGTCAAACCATTTATAATTGAACAACAAAATAGAATAATCATTAAAGTAAGATAATTTGATGACCTCCAGTAACTGTCCATAGAAAAAAGTGTCATCTATTATAAGGATGCACAAACCACTATTTTGTGTTATTCTATTCATATCTCTACGACATGATAAATATGTAACTCTATTAATAACACAACCATGATAAGTTGAGACAACACTAAAATGTTGATGAGACAACGCTAATAATTCATCATTACATTCAGCTAATCTTCATTCTTGTAACGTGTACATCTATAAATAAAGTGACATCATAAAAATGTTATAACCAGTACTATATTAAATAAATGTACATGAAGCCATATGAATTTACCTTGGATTCAAACCAAGATACAAAATTTTGCTTTTGAATTTCATCCAAATTACCATCACATTTGATAATTTCGGACATGTGTTCACTATAATAATTTATTAAATTCAACATTATTATCATAAATGATATAATTAATAAAATTATATTATGGAAACTTGATACTTATTCTAAATAATCTTGTATTTTAGGATAATTATTGAGAATGTACCAATGAAGCTCATTTAGTTTCTCAATAAGTAAGTTAGTTCTAGTACTCTTACTAATAGGATAAGACTGACATTGGAATATTGACGGCTAGCAACTTACCATTGCATCATCATTTCTTTCTACTTTGTTAAACATTGTCTTAATTCTTTGCATATACATAGAATAGAAAGTTAATGCCTAATTAGCTATAAAACCTTCAGCAATAGAACCATTTATTCAAGCACAATTTTTGATGTGCCCTTTCAAGTCTTTCCACTTTCTCTTAATGGGATACATCCATATACCATGCACGAGACCACCTAATCGTGTTTCTTCTAGTAAGTGCATTATAAGATGAACCATAAAATTAAAGAATGTTAGAGGGAATAATCTTTCAAGCTTACAAAGGAGTATAACAACATTAGCTTAAATCAGAAGATCCAATTGGTCTCGAATAAATCTAACTAAAGAAGTTAAATAGTTCTATGATAGTGTTCCAACCCATTTGCTAAATAATCCACAAACTCAACTACTAAAAGCCATTGTAGAAGAAAATGATGATCATATTATTTCAAGCCCTAATCTTGTAGTCATTATCACTAACATTCTTCTTGAGGTTTCCAACAAACCTATAACACCCTCAAAAATCACCATTGAAAATTTTCATTTTAAGCATAAAAACATACACCATAGGAGGGGGTGTTACCACTATAAGTGGTATAAGTCTAGCCCCAAGCCATCCTTATACCAATTACAAGGAAAATTAGAAATAGGTGCAACCATGATAAACATAGTAAAGAAAGCATTTCATAACATAATAAAGGTTAAATGTTTGTTATCAAGGAAATACTGAAATACACAAACATTGTTCAATAGAAATAAAATATTAAAACTAGAAAGTTGAAATACCCTAAAATTTTTAATTTTATTATTTATTATTAAATCAGATTTTTTTATGAAAATTAATTAAATAATTTATTTTTATTCAAATAAAATGAAATTAATTAGGGTTATTTAAGAAGAAAAAAATAAATAATTTTTATTAGAAAAGTTTTGGTATTTTAGCTAATTAAGGATTTTCTTTTGGAAATTAATAAAAATAAATTATTTTATTTAAACTAAGAAGGATAAAATAGTTTCAAATTAATATTAATTTTATAAATAATTTAATTGAAGAAAATTGGGGTGCTTTGCTAATTAAAATAGAATTTATGAAAAATCTTTCAAAAATCCTAATTTAGCCTAAAAAGGAATTTAAATATTATTTTATTTAAATATTATTATTTTAACTATCCCGGATATTTTAATTGATTTAATTAACCCAACCCTCCTATTTTTTTTCTTTCTTTTCCTTTTTCCTTTCTTTTTCTTTCTTCCTTCTTTTTCTTTTTCCTCTCCTTTTCCCCGAATTGGGCCTGTTGCCGTCGGCCCAAATCTTTCTTCCCTTTCCTTCGGCGCGGCCCAGTCCGCACGACCACCCCTCCTTCCTTTTCCCCTAGCGCCGCGTTTTGTGCTTAATTGTGCCTGGGCGCTGCGTTTCATCTCTGCCATTTAATGACCGCGCCCGACTGGCCGGCTCCCTTACTTTTCTTTCCTTCTTTTCTGCCCCGAACCGCCCAGTCCAACACCCCCACTTCTTCTTCTCCCCCAGCCCCTCGTAGCCTGCCATTTCCGCCGACCATTTCCACCACCTCCCTCCCTGGATTTTCGCCGCCGTTTACGCCCGTTTTGACAGGCAATTTTCCTTCCTTTATCTTCCACCTTACTCTTTGACCATTTTGAACCAATCTAACTCCTCATTCCTTGCACGATCTCCCTCTCCCCCCGACCATTTACAGGCCACGATCGAGGAGTGCACCGGTTGCCCTCGTCGGCCGGTTACCACATCTACCTATCACTCCCCCACCTTCCCTTCGACCCTAACTTCCCCCTTCAGTCTATAAATACCCTCAGGTTGGTCTTGTATCGAGTATTTGGTCACTTACCAGAACTCCCTGACATTACCGTGGCCTCACCTTGAGACGCTACTCTCTCCATCTCCGGCCAACACCGCCACCTGTTCTTTCTGCCTACGCCTTCCCTACACCTCCCTCTAACTAACTAGACCACCCATACCCTTCGATTCTTCCTGAACAATCCACCCCGACCATGCCAATCGCCATTCATAACCAAGCTAATTTTTGCCGCCACCGCCGCCCTTCGAACCACCCTAAGCCACCTCTTACACCGCTTTCGCCGCTTCTGTCACCTCCCATTCTCTTCTTCAGACCCTCCTCTATCTCCCCATACATTTATTTTCCTCTCCCTCCCTCTCCTCCTCTCTTTCTCTTCTTCTCCTCCATTCTGTCGTCGTCACTGTCGCCACCGTGCGCCGCCACCTTTGGCTCCGCCACCACCTCTATTCTGCTCCTCTCCCTCTAGGCACTCTTAAACAGCCCAACTTCCACCTCCATTCTCCCTATCTTTTTCCTAGCATTCAACTTTTCCCTTTTTCTTATCTTTTTCCAGCCACTGCCGCCGCCGCCGTTCACCACCGTCGGTGTCGCCTATCCCTGCCAGCTTAAGGTTGAACCCTAGACCCTCTCAGCCTTTTCCCTATTTTTATAACCCTTAAGTTATTTATTTCAATTATTTGCATATAAATACAATAATAATAATAATAATAATAATAATAATTATTATTATTATTATTATTATTATTATTATTATTATTATTATTATTATCATCATCATCATCATCTTTAATATATATTATTATTAGTAGTAGTATTAATGTTTTTATTATTATTTATGTTGAGGGCTGAAGCCCTATTGTATTTTTAATTCAATTTTATTTATATTCTTCTTATTATTTCTATTATTACTATTATTAATATTAATATGTTATTATTATTATAATTATAATTATTTTTATTATTTCCTATTTCGAATTTCTATTATTATTCCATTATTATTAATACAACTATTTTACCATTAGTATTTTTAATAATGTTATTATTAGTGTTGTTGTTGTTGTTGTTGTTGTTACTATTATTATTATTACTACCATTATTATTATTTTTAGGTGTTACTATTATTATTTTATATACGGCTAAGACCTTATAGTGCTTATTTTAAATTTTAGTAGTAGTATGATAAATATCATGTCTTATTATTATTAGGATTATTAGTATTTTTAGTATTATTAGTATGTATTCTTATTAATGTTATTATTATTATTTATTAAGTTATTATTACCCAATGTAGGGGGAAACCCTACTTCTTTTATCTTCGATCATTACCTTTACTATTATTACCATTATGAATATTATTATTTTGTAATATTATTACGAATTTTATCTTTATTATTCTTATTATTCCATCACTATTATTATTACTAAATTTGGTTATTTATTTTACTAATATTATTATTATTAGTATTATTTTAGTAAAGGGACCGAAGCCCTTATTTCACTATGTTTTTGAGTAATTTCCTTTTTATTGTTATTGTTACTATTTTATTATTTTGTTAATATTAATATTGATATTATTTTTGGTATTTTGCTATTATTATTTTAACATTTTATTAAAATCCTAGTCTTATAATAAGTTAGTGATTAATAGTATTTTTGATAGGAGGGAGTCTAATTTTAGCTTTTTCCTCATAATAAGTGAAACCAGTCAAAGCCCTAAGGAGGCGTAGGAGCGTACTCCAAGACCGGTGTCGTTTTAGGTAAGGGTGTTATCAAGGCCTTTTGTGTGTTTATATACATTATGTTCTTCGTATGTTATGTATCATATGTCTATCATTATTATTTATGTCATATATGGTATGATGTGGAGTTGAAGTATGTTTTCATGTATTTGCATGTTATGTGTATTATGTATATGTGATGAATGGCTTGTGACCTTGTAAGAAATGCATGTGAGGATGTTGATGTGGTTTTTGTGGGGAGAAAGGATGAAAAAGGAGGATGGGGAAAGAGGTTGACCAAGGGAGGTGAGTTGACCTAATTGTTTCATGATTCATGAGTGGAAGAATAAAATGGAGAATTTTAGGGTTTCGTGTGGGAGAATCTGATTTATGATTTTTATGATTTTGTGTGGGAGAGTTTAATTTATGGTTTTGTATTAGAGAATCTAATTTATGGTTTGGATGATTTTTTATGAGATAATGTAATATATGATGTTATATGGGACAATCTAATTTATGGTTTATATGAGAGATTCTAATTTATGATTTTATGTGGAAGAATCTAACTTATGGTCTTGTATGGGAGAATCTAATTTGTGGTTATGAATGGGAGAATCTAATCAATTGTATTATATGGACAAAGCTTTGGGTTTTCTATGGTTTGAATCTAGCATTTGGTATGAATGGATCTTTGATTTTGTGTGGATTGAATTTAGGGTTTTATATGACAGAATCTAGGGTTTGCATGGTGGTATTAATGGTTGCATGGTGGTATTAGGGTTGGTATGGTGATATTATTGGTTGCATTGTGTCATTAATGGTTGTATAGTGGTATTAGGGTTTGCATGGTGGTATTAATAGTTGTACGGTGGTATTTATGGTTGTATGGAGGTATTAGGGTTTGCATGGTGGAGTTAGGGTTTTGCATGGAAGTTAATTATTACATGGGATTTAGGGTTTGTATGAAAAGTTCAAGGGATTGCATGGGATGTGTAAAGTTTGCGTGGGAGTGAAATTTACATATATGAAAGGTTGATTTGGGATGTAAGGAAGGTAATGTAAGTGTTATTTGGGTGTTTGAACATTTTAGATGAAAAATAATAAGTGGAGATTATATAAGGGTCCGTAGGAGACTGAACTATGGTATGTTGTGTTTAATTAGGGTTTAGTGTGGCTACTTAGGGTTTTTATTGTATCATGTGTATTTGGTGATTAAGGTGTAATTATGATTGTGGAATTTTATGATTTGTGATTTGTGAAGTATAAAGAGAATGATTAGAATGAAAGATTTCGAATAAGATACTCAAAACATTAATTATGTAAAGTGGAAGACGCTGAGCCGGGCCCAGACCAATCCACTGGCATAATAGTGGCAGGGGATATTTCCCTTGCGATCGATCCACCAGCTAAAATAGTGGCAGGGCATGTACCCTCGTGACCGATCCACCAACTATAATAGTGGGGGATCCCGAGCTCAACAAAATCAAACCCTATAGTTGCTAAGACGTGGGAAAGATACTAATTACTTACAGTGGAACACCGTACGAGAAAGGGGCCAGACAGATCCACCGGCATAAAATAGTGGCAGGGTATGTTACCCTCGCAATCGATCCACCGGCTAAAATAGTGGCAGGGCATGTACCCTCATGACCGATCTATCGGCTAAAATAGTGGGGTTCCCGTAATCATATGGACTTGATAAAGAGTATGGTGTGAAAATATTTTGATAAAGGATTAATGAAGTAATTAATCTAAACCATATTGGATATTTGTACTCTCACCTGATTGTTCATTTACCTTTATGTTCTTGTGTTGGTGATTATGCCCTGTTTTTATTCTACGTGGATTATGTGCTTATGTGTTGGCCTTAGTGCTCAGTTACCTTACTCAGTACGTAGCGTACTGATCACCCATTTCATGGGTGTTGCTCATTCCCACGAGTAGTATGCCCTTCTGACCTTGTGCAGGTGGGCGAGACATCAATCGGGGCTGAGTTTTGAGCTTTTTTTGGCTTAGAGTTCTAGAGTATCATGGTCGTATTCAATCTTATTGCGATTTCTATTACTTCCTGTTATTCATTTTGCATTGGATTTTATGGAATTAAATATTAATGTTTGTAGCTATTATTTCTTTTGAGGAATTTTACTTTCGCACTCTGATTTCTATGTTATGAACTTTCTAATTCTTTTATGAACTATTGGTTTGAGTTTAAATGTTAATATTTTCTTCTAGCCTTAGCACTTGGTACTGAAATAGTCGGAGAGAACCGGTTTGGTACTAAGTGTGGCGGTAATATCCCCAGAATTCACGGGTTTTAATTTAATTACTTCCACTTTTTAAAAAAAATAGTAAATTTTGGGATGTTACAAAAGCTGAAAATGATAGTAGTCGGATGTCACTCTCTCTGGGCCCCAACCCTAGATTACTACTGCATCACTCTATCCCGATCATATCATCATAAGTAGCAAAGTCATCTAGAGCATCCTCGGTCATTTACACAAGCTTAGGAGGGGATACTACTCTTGAAAATGAGAAGCACCTATAATAGGGATGATCAGTATGTTACATACTGAGTAAGGTAACAATACAGTCAAGTAGGATTAAAGTAGTTAACGACACCACAAAAAGAAATAAAATACACATAAGCAAGTTATAACAATTCATTCCTTATTATTTGGAATCAAGATAATAGTGCCACAATTAGTCAACTCATGAATTATGTCCACGTGGGACCATGACCGCACTATTCTCACCAATGGATTGCTAAATAAGGTACAACCCCAAGACAGCACACTCTTAGCTACTATTCTTACCGGTGGATAGGTAAACAAGGTACAACCGGCCCCATCCAACATGATATTCCACTACAAATGATTACTGTCTTCCCATAGGTTATCATTATCCAAGGGTTTTATTACTTGAGTTTGGGACCCCCAATATTCTCATTGGTGGATCGATAAATAAGGTACAACCCTAGGGAAGCATGCACCTAGCCACTATTTTTCAGTGATGGATTGGTCAACAGGTACAACCGACCCTGACTCAAGTGATCTTCTACTTTAAATAATTAGTTTATTTCCAGAATTATTATCATCTAATGGTATTAACTACTTGAGTGTTGGACCCCATTATTCTCATTGGTGGATCGATAAATAACATACAACTTCATAACAACACGCACTTAGCCACTATATTCACCATTGGATTGGTCAACAAGGTACTCAAGTGATCTTCCACTTTAAATAATTAGTCTCTTATTTCTTCAGATACCACACACAATCATGCACAACTAGAGTATGACTTATTCCCTACTACCACCCCAGGCCTACCTTGTCCCCTTGGAAACTCTTATGTCCTCTGCCTAGTATATCCTTACCCCTTAATGATCTTTTGAGTCCCTAATTTATCCAACAATCCAAACCTACCATTAGAAGACCCTTTTAGTGATGAGTCATAGCTTATTTCCGTACTCATCACATATGATAACAATTGGCTCCTAGGGTTACTCCTCAAACCCTAGTTTTTCCCAAGTTGGAATAGCCTCGTCTCTACGACTTATTTAGCCCTAAATTTCCACAACCAAGTATATATTATTATGATTATCCATCCCCTAAAGTTTTCAAGCCTAACTCCTTCAATTTGCATATGTTATAATAGCCTCCCTAATGAACTCCTGTTGAAACCCTAATTCCCCCTTAATAGTTGTTATCTGCTCCCGCTTATCATACTTAGCCATTGGACTTAGCACACAATCCTCAAATAGCATGTTTAGCATCCTAGTTCAGAGGTATAGTCCAACTCCCCCATCTCTTACATGTGATAATGGCCTACCCCTAGGGTTTTGTACTATCAAAACCCTAGTTCTACCTACTTAGTAATTTTCCATCCCTTAGCATCTAAGGAGTACCCCATTTGTTACCAATCTACATAAAAAATTCATCATCTCCCCCACACCTATCCTTAGAAACCATCCCTCACTTAGTCATCGCTAGACATACCTATATTGGGTTTGACTCACACCATGCAAGGTCAACCCTCTCCATGAAATATTTACCCTAATCCACTTTTATAATTAGCATAGTTATTAATTTACCACATTCCAAATGATATTTAGCAAGCTTTCACCCTAGGGTTTCTCCATATGCCTATTTTTCACTATATTACCCCTAGGTCTCAAAACCCTACCTAAGCCTCATGGCCTTAAATACAAGAACGTCTAAAAATTCCCACATTGTGTAGTACCACATAATAGAATTACACATCAACACATGAACCAACAAAATCATGCCCACACATATTCTTACCTTAGGTCCTTACCAGTCAAGCTGCAAAATAACCCTAGAACATGTAACATTTCATGCACATATTAAAGTCACATAAAAACAAGGCCCTAGCAATGATTTTATCCTTATAGAAATAGCTCAAGTCTGTAAGGAAGAATAACCTACGCTTCCTCTCTTATGGTCACTGAAATAGTACCTAAAAATGGGAATATCCTAACTTAGGCTATCTTATCCTTTTTCATCCTTTTCTTTTTTTATTTAAATACAATAATAATAATAATAATAAATATAAATATAGTTAAAGGGAGCTCAAAATGAAGAAAGGGAAGTGATAGTGAACAAAATGGGTAAGAGAAGTATAGTGGCGGCACGATAACTACACAAGGGTGGAGATTAGTTTTAGTTGGGAAGAAGAGTGGCGGTATCCTCTTGGGGGTTGACTATAGTGTTAGCACAAGGTAGGCTAGTGGGGGAAGGGTAGGTCATGGCAGCTGGTGGTGGCCCAA
The DNA here is from genome assembly GCA_030549775.1 of Tamarix chinensis. Classification (NCBI taxonomy): domain Eukaryota; kingdom Viridiplantae; phylum Streptophyta; class Magnoliopsida; order Caryophyllales; family Tamaricaceae; genus Tamarix; species Tamarix chinensis. The sequence continues at coordinate 119,450,778 of CM060171.1, forward strand.
TCGAGAGGAGGGAGGGAAAGAAAGGGGAAATAGAGGGGAGAAGGAGGTGGAATATGTTGGCTGAACAGATTAGACACATGTGTAGGGAACTGATGTGCAACAATGATGTAGAGAAAGAAGAGTGGGTTAGTTCTAGTGGTGGTGCAAAGTGTTGCAAGGTGGTGCGACCTGCACTTTGCAAGGTCATGGAGGAAAAGGAAGGGGACGAGAAGGGGGAATGGGAGGCTCAATAGGCACTGGGGGCACAGGGAAGGGAGAAGGGAGATAAAATACCCCAAAACCTAATTTTAATAATTATACCTAATTAAGGAATTATTATGAGAATTAAGTAAATAAATTATTTTTATTAAAATAAAAGGAAATTAATTAGGGCAATTCAAGATGAAAATAATAAATATTTTTATTAGAAAAAAATTGGTATTTTAGCTAATTAAGTATTTTATTTTAAAAATTAATTAAATAAATTATTTTATTTAAAATAAGAAGGAGAAAGTAGGTCCAAATTAATAGGAATTTTATAAATAATTTAATTGGAGAAAATTAGAGTGATTTGCTACTTAAAATGGAATTTATGAAAAATCTTTCAAAAATCCTAAATTAGCCTAAAAAGGGATTTAAATATTATTTTATTTAAATATCCTAATTAATTTAATTAACCCAACCTACCTATTTTTCTCTTTTTCTTTTTCCCTTTTTCCTTTTTTTTCCTTTTCTTTTCGTTTTATTCTTTTCTTTTTATTTCTTCTTCTTTTCTTTTTCTTCTCCTTCCCAATTTGGGCTCATCACGGCCCACTCATTCTTTCCTTCTTTCTTTTTCTTCTTCCACAATTGGGTCTACATCCCGCAGCCCATTCCTTTCCTACTTTTTCCTCCTTCGACACGGCCCAAGATGAAATGTCGTCCTTCTTCTTTCTTTCCCCCAAAACGCTGCATTTTGGGCCATCATGTTTAACCTGTGTCACCCGACTGGTTCTCCCCTTATTTTCTTTTCCTTTTTTTCTTCCCGGACCTCCGGTCCAGCCCCCCTTCTTCCTTCTTTCTTCTTCCTCTCCTTCCCGCCATCGACATGCAACTCTACCATAACACCCCTAGATTTTCACCGCCAGCCACGCCCTTTGACTGGCTGTTACTCTTCTACCTATCCCCTACTGACAATTGGACCCAACCAACGTTCCCTTATTCTCGTGCAATTTTCCCTCCACCCCATCATGCGCAACCACCCCTACCGTTTTGAATTTCGTCGTTCGATGCCATCTTTCCCCTTGCCCTATTTTCCCGGCACTCCCCTCTGACCTTATCCCCCTCCATAACTCTATAATTACTCCCATAAGTTTCCTTGTATCAAACTTTTGATCTCCTAACCAAAAAAAACCCCCCGTGCACCAACGCCACTTCAAACGCCTTTGTCGCCGCCATCGGCCAACTTCGCCCACCTAAGTCTTCCCTACATCGTCCTCTACCCAACTAAACCTCCCATATCCCTCAATTTTCCCTACACAAGCCACCTCGATTGTGCAAAGTTTGCTTCCATATCAACCCTCTCTTCCACCTCTGTCGCCCTTCGAACCACCATTATCCACCTATCCTGTCGTAGCCACCACCCCCTACACCTCCCAATCTGTTCTGCAGACCCAACTCTATCTTCCCCTACCTTTATTTTCCTCTTCCTCCCTCTCCTCCTGTCTTTCTCTTCTTCTTTCCCATTTGGCCACTGTCGTCGCCCTCATTATGTTCCTTACCTTCTAAACAACCATAATCACCCTTATTTCCACCCTCCTTCTCCCTATATTTTTTCCAACCCTCAAATTTTCCCCTTTTTTTCTCTTTTTCCACCGTCAATACCTCCTGTCACCACCAGTCTAACGTTGAACTGTAAACCCTCTCAACCCTTTTTCACCATTTATACAAGCTTTAATATTTTTTGTTTCATTCATTTGAATATATATACTATTATTATTATTATTAATGTTTTTATTATTATTTCTATTGAGGTGCGAAGCCTTATTATATTTTTATTTTGATTATAATAATATTATTATTATTCTTGCTATTATTAATAATAATATTATTAATATGTTGTTTTTGTTGTTGTTGTTGTTATCATCATCTTTAATGTCAGTATTATTATCCTATATAGGGCTAAAAACCTATTGTACCTATTTTGAATGTTAGTAGTAGTATTATAAATATCAAGTTTTAATATTATTAATATTATTAAAATTTTATCATTAGCATTTATTTTATTTTTTTTAAGTTTATTATTATTCAATGTAGGATCGAAACCCTACTTCATTTTATCTTCGATTATTATCATTACTATTATTACCATTATGACTATTATTATTTTTGCAATATTATTATGGTTTTTATCATTATTATTATTACTATTTCATTATTATTATTATTACTAAATTTTATTATTAATTTTACTAATGTTATTATTAGTATTATTTTGTTGAAGGGTCGAAGCCCTTATTCCACCTTTTATTTCAAATCATAGTATTATTATTATTATTATTATTATTATTATTATTATTATTATTATTATTGTTGTTGTTGTTGTTGTTATTGTTATTTTTTTTACTATTATCATTATTATTATTTTAGTATCACTATTATTATTATTAGGATAAAGTTTTCAAACCTTATATTATCAACTTTTACAATATTACTATTATTTCTATATTTTTAGCCAAATTTAGTAATTAGTGAATGATTATTATTATTAATATTTTATTATTCTATCAAAAACCTAATCTTAGAATACATTAGTAAATAATAGTATTTTTTTAGTCAGAGGGAGTCTAATCTTTAGTTTTTCCTTCATATAGGTGAGATCAATTAAAGCCCTAAGGAGGCGTAGGTCCGTGCTCCAAGACCGGTGTTGTTTTAGGTAAGGGTGTTACTAAGGCCTTATGTGTGTTGATGTGCATCATATGCTTTATATGTTATGCATCCTATGTTTATCATAATAATTATTTCGTGTGTTATATGGCATGGAGTTGAAGTATATTCATGTGTTATTATATATCAGGTCTATTATGTATATGTGATAATTAGTTTGTGACCCTTTAGACATGCATATAAGGATGTATAAAAGTGGTATTGTGTGGGAAAAAAGGTTGAAAATAATTTGACCAAAGGGAAATAAGTTAACCAAAAAAAAGAGTTGACCAAGGGATGTAAGTTGACCTAAAAATATTAATGATTCATCAGTGGAAGAAGAATAGGGGTGAAAGTAAAATGAACGAATGGGAGAGTCTATGGTTCTGCATAAGAGAATCTAGGGTTTCGTATGGAAGAATTTATGGTGTTGCATGGGAGAATCTAAACTAGGGTTTTGTATGGATGAAATTAGGGTTATGCATAGCATATTTTATGGTGTTGCATGGGAGAATCTAAACTAGGGGGTATGGATAGACTTACGATTTTGCATGGCAGATTCTATGGTATTACATGGAAGAATCTAATCTAAGGTTTTGTATGGATTAAATATAGGGTTGGTATGGATGAATCTAGGGTTTTGCATGGAGGAATCTAGGGTTTTGTATGGTAGAATATAGGGTTTTTCATGGACGGATCTAGGATTTGCATAGTTAAATCTAGGGTTTCACGTGGGAGTTTTAGGGTTTACAAGAAAAGGTTGAAATGTTGCATAGGATGTGTAAAGTCTGCATGGAGTGAAATTTACTTATGGAACGTTGATTTGGGGTGTGAGGAAGGTAATGTGAGTGTTGTTTGGGTATTTGAACACTTTGGATGAAAAATAGTACGTGGAGCAATATAAGGGTACATAGGAGACTAAGCTAGGATTTGGTGTGAACAATTAGGGTTTGGTGCGGTTATTAGGGTTTTTTTGGTAGCACGTATACTTGGTGATTAAAGTGTAATGATGAGGATGGAATCTATGAGTTGTGATGTATGGATTGTTAAAAATGATTTGGGTTGTGTGAGGTGGAGTAGGATAGGCCACTTATACCTAAATTAGGTTTTCTAGGGAAAAACCCTAAAGTAGGGGAATAAGTGGACTTAGAGGTGTGTAGTAGTGGGCCTTGACCCACATACATTGGAGATGGAATTCTAGTGTGAGTTAGAGTGTAGAGGAAAGGTTGTTGGGCAAATTAGGAGGTATAGGGTTATCATGATATGGTACAGATCATTTGGAGGATAAGCGTAGAGGGAATGATTCATGCATGTCTAAGGTAAAGTTTATGAATAAAACACCGTAATATATTAATCATTTAAAGTGGAAGATTGTTGAGCCAGACCCAGACCAATCCACCAGCGAATAATAGTGGTTAGGGCATAATGTCCTATATGTGACCAGTTAACTGGCGAATAATAGTGGTCAGGCATTATACTTGTGCATTTCGGTCCACCGGCTATAATAGTGGGTGATTCTGTGCTCAACAAAACCGAACATATTTGTACTAAGACATAGGAAAGATACTAAGTATTACAATGAAACACTATAAGATTCGGGGCCAGACCGGTCCACTGGCGAATGATAGTGGTCAAGAGATTTATGCCCTATGTGTTTATGCTCCACTGGCAATAATAGTGGTCTGGAGCTTTATGTCCTATATGTTTCCAGTCCACCAGCAATAATAGTGGTCAGGAGCTATGTTCCCTATATGTATCCGGTCCACCGGCTATAATAGTGGGGTTCCTATACTCGCATGGATTTGATAAAAGGTATGGTGTGAATCGATTTCTGATTAGAGATAAATTAAGTAATTAATCCAAATTATAAATGGGCATTTATGTATTTACCCAAATGATTGTACGATAGTATGTTATCATGATGGACTATATGCTCTTTTATTTCTTCTGCATTATTTATGTGATTTTATGTGTTGGCCTTAATGTACAGTTACCTTACTCAGTACGTAGTATACTGATCACCCTTTTCATAGGTGTTACTCATTCCCACGAGTAATAGGCCCTTCTGAATTTGTGCAAGTGGGCATGACATTAGGCGGGGCTAAGTGTTGAGCTTGTGGTTGGCTCAATGTTCGAGAGTGTCATAACCGTTTTCACTCTTCTCATTATTTGATTTCCCTTCTGCTATTTCTCTTTGTATTGGATTTATCCTTTTTGATTTATTACTTTGTGTTCAATATTTGAGATGAACCTTTTAACAGTTGTACGATTATTTCTCTTTTTTGTTATGAATTATAATTCTTTTACACGTACTCTAATTTTAGAATATTATGCACTATTGATTTAAGTATTAATTAAAGTTTAATAAAAAAATTCTTTAGCCTTAGCACTTGGTACTGGAATAGTTGGAGTGAACCGGTCTGGTATTAAGTATGACGGTAACATCCCCAGAATTCACGGGTTTTAATTTAAGTGCTTCCATTGAAAAGAAAAAAAATAGTAAATTTTGGGGTGTTACATGAGAAATCTAGGGGCAGCATACCTTAGCTGTGACAGCAGTAGTGGTTGTAGGGTGGAACAGGGGAGGGTGAAAGTGCAAGTTCAACGAGGGAGAAGAAAGGGGATGGGGCAGCATTTGGGGGGTATTCATAAGTTATAGAGGGGAGAATGATGGGAAAAGAGGAAGGTGACAAGGTGGCTAGTCGTTGTGTGGCACGGAGGTGGCAGGGTAGGACTATGTAGGGGGTACAAGTGAAGGGGGTCATGCAGATGTAGGGGAATCGAGCAAGGGTCGTATAGTAGGGGAGTTATGCAAGCGCATGACTACGCATATGCACCACATAGCCGAGAAGGGAAAGAGGGAGGAGGAGGTTGCTAGGTTACAGGCATTACAAGTGAAAAAATGGAAGGGGGAGAGTCTTGCAATGCGTTGGCATAAGGTAGAAGATAGGGAGAAAAGGGGAAAAGAGGAAATAAAGAAGGGAGAGCAAAAAGGAAAATAAGAAAAGAAGGAGGGGTGTGGGCCGTCACCTAGGGGGAAGAAAATGGAAGAAGGAAAGGAGAGGATTGGGTTGGTTAGGGGAAAAGGTAAAGAGAGGGAGAGAGGGCCACTTGGGTGGGTAGCGGCGTAGCCCAAGCGAGAAGAAAAAAGAAGAAGAAGAAGAAGAAGAAGAAGAAGAAGAAGAAGAAGAAGAAGAAGAAGAAGAAGAAGAAGAAGAAGAAGAAGAAGAAGAAGAAGAAGAAGAAGAAGAAGAAGAAGAAGAGGATGGTAGAAAAGAAAAAAAGGAGAAAAAGAGAAGAAAAAGGAAAAAGGAAAGGAAAAAAGTTGTGAAATTTTTAGGTTGTGTTTTTAGAAAATTTATTAGTAATTGTATAAATAATTAAAAATTATTATAATTTATCTATAATTTACTTTAGGCTAGATAATTAAAATAATGTCTCAGATTTAGGCTAAATAGTAAATTTTAAATCTCATATAATACTAATAATAATATATTTTATTATATATTCCTATAAAAAATATGGGGTACTACAAAACCCATATGGAAACTTCACTTCCTTAAAAAACTATAAGAATTGTCTTTGATCATCTTTATCTAGAGTAAATTGTTCTTCATATCTCATCAACTTGTTTTCCTCATAATATAACCATAATTCAGTTTTAATGTACATATCCTCTAAATTGCATATTGCATTGTTAGTTTCTTTTAATTTTTCTTTACCACTGACTATTGACCCAAGAAAACTAGAACAAATATGTTTAATGTTCATGAATACAACATAATTCATTTTTAAAGTTCATGAATACAATCTAAATTATGTTTCATCAAATTTGTTGCCTAGGAGGGCAACTCAAAGAATATGCTCTTCTTTTTTCATTTCAAATAATACTTAACCATCTTTTCTCTTTAGATGGTCAGGATGCTTACCAGGTTCATATTCTATAACACAACTCAACTACATCTAATCATCGACACTTCTTTTTCTCTTCAAGCTATATGGAGGGTGTTGGAGATTACCACTTTTGGTGTAAACTTCATCCATCATTTACTAACTCTAAAAAATTATAATATTCGTTTTTGAGTGATTGATTATGATATGGTTCCTAAATTCTTTTTTTTTAATTACATAAAATATTTTCGAACAAAGGTTTTTGTAGGTATTTCCATATAGCCTAGAAAAGATTGTGTTCAACCACCCTACAGCGAGAAAATGGAAGCCACTTTGCATTCTCAATAAGCTTAATGGTGTATCATAGGATGGCTTCCTATTTCTATATAATGGGAATGCAAGTATCAAGTAGATCAAAAAGAGGCTAGGAGGAGCATAAAAGAATTTGGATTGATCATGTTGGAGAAAATCCATCTAAATATGGTTAATTTTATGAAAGATAATTTAAGAGTATAGCATTTTTCTATATAACAAAATGAATTAAGTTAGAAGTGGAGAGGAGTTTGGAGTCAAAAATGGTGTAGTTGGAGCAACTATGCAACTACACTGCCTTCTTCAGGGTGATCAATGCTGTCCCAAACCAAGTGGCCAAGCTTCATCACTAATGTTAGTCCTCTAGGGCTTGATGCACGGTTATGGAGCATTAGATGTAGTAGCGGTGACTCAAATAGAAGTGATGAGGTGGTTTCAAGTAAGAATGTTGGTGATTTATCAATCAAGAATTGATGGTTGTAATTTCTAGGTTTTAGACCTGATGATGATGAAGATGATTCATGATTTAAACTTAAATTGGGTATTCGGTTAATACTGGATGCAGGTGGAGAAATTAAATAAAAATTAACTAATGTTGAAGTTTCTAATATGTAGGAGTAGGACATCAAAAAAGATTTTAAGGAAAGTTTTATTTTATGCCCGCAAGGAATTTTAGCTACAAATTGAGAAAGGGGATATTTTATATTTTGCTCTAATTTTTTCATGGTTTGCTCCCTCCATTTCATTTTTTTTATATTGACTTTGTTTTTATGCTAACTATTAGTGTGAATATCTTTTATAATTATTTTTTAATGCTTATTTATCCCTTATTCTTTTTTTTACTTCCACATTATTGTCCACCTATCTAGAAGGAAACACGAAAAAAAAGTGGCTAAGGACATATCTCAATGTATTTAAATATGATTGATAAACTTGAAGTTGGTATTATTATTAATATATCTCAACTTTTTCATTTTTGATGTATATATATATATATATGGTACGAGGGTTATTATTTCATTTTTTTTCCTTTCTTTGACTCAACCATTTAATTTTAAAAATATTTTATTTTATTTTAATAATATTGTAACAACAAAAAAAGTATTTTTGTTTTCCTCCACAAATTTTTACAAACTAGCAAATATAAATGATTTGATTTGCAAATATAAAAGAAAATAGTTTTCATACTATGAAGAATGAATGAAATGTTTCAATACTATTTCTTAAAGCAATTTTAATGATGTCTCTAATGAATTATTGATCGATGACTCTTGTGTAGTTCGAGTTCATTTTGTTGCATGTAAAACCACTGTTGAAAATAGTGGTATAAGTTTATTATCATGGTTAAAGGATTAGACCTATTCTTGGAGGAAAAAAATTGAAATCTATTGTTGGAGGAACATAATCAATACATTTACATGAAATTTTAGTAAGTTGTCTGAGTAAAAGAAGGAAATATGTTCCCCTACTTTCACCATTAAGGGACATGATGGTAATTTGTAACTATTTTTTTTAGTTTGTAATCAATTCTTGCTTCCTCTTTTTTTGGTAGTACTATTGAGTATTGTCTTGCATAATACACACTTTATTTATCTATAAATAAGACACTTCTCTATCCTAAAGGATGATCTATTATATTACATTACAATGATCTTTCAAAAATTATTTGCAATCAACAATTGGTTATTAAATTTGAGATATGCTTAAAAAATCAACTCAAATGCAAAGAGGTAGAGTAAAATAGTCAGGGTGAGGTGTGGGTCAATATCATTTTCATCATACTTTTAGAAATCTTATCATATTTTGAAGTGTTCATTTTCATTTTATTTTTCTTTAAGTATAATTCATTTCAATAACTTGATGCTTAGTAGAATTTTTCCTATATGGATCGTACATTTTAGTCCTTAATTAAAGATCTAGATTAGAGGCACCCGCAAAGAGAAAAGGAAAAAGCTACTCAAGGACAAAATGAATGGAATGGTTGAGGTTGTTCGATATTTTATCAACTAATAGGACTTAATATTCGTACTTTTTTTTCACTTATTGAGAAGTTGAAAAAGGCTGCTCAAGGAAAAAAATAAATAGAATGGAAGAGGATGTTCGATTTTTCATCAACTAACAAGACTTAATCTTTAGATTTTTTTTTCACTTGTTGAGAAGTTGGAATAAGTAGAATTGTCATTTCCTAAATAATTGCATGAAATGTTACAAAAAGTAAAATTTCCTCTCTAAAATATTTATTTAATAATTTATCAAATATTAAATCTTTACGCATTACATGTTTAATACCCCCATATTGAGAACATCATTATAAGAATTGATATGAAAACTTATACCAACAAGTTCATTGTTTAAATTTTTATGAGGATGTGATACTTATATTTGGAATTTAAATTGCTTTATATTTATACTATTTTATTCATTTTAATTTTAAGAAAGAACTCTATTCTTAGTTTTAAAAGTTTTAACAAAACAACTGCTATTTTAGAATGCTTGAGGTAACCTAAAAGTTACTACATTTAGAAAATAGTTATTTTTATGGGATAGTGTGATAAAAGTATTTTAAAGATTATTATTTTAGTTTTTGTACTTTTTATACAATTTAAAAAGTTTTTTTAAACCCTTATTTTGAATAAAATACTAAAAGGGTAAAATGAGAATTTTCTAAACAAACAATTTTTGAAAAAGAGAAGAGAGTAAGTTATTTAACTAATAAGATGGCTAACTTATTAATGAAATAGGTTCCAGTATTATTTTTATTTAAAATAAATTTTTTTAATCAATTAGTTAGTGAGATTAGTTTATTGATTTGGAAGTTACTTTATATATTTATATGCTTAAATATTACATTATTTTTATAGTTGGTTAAAATATTTTGGAGAGAGACACATTTTTTAAAAATCTATGATAAATTTTTTATCTTTTTATTTATTCATTATTATTTTTAATTAGTATCTACTAAGTATTTAAAATTTTATTATATGACTTATATTTTTATATCTCGTTTCTCCAAATTCCTAAATAAACAAACCAATATTTGGTAATTTATCCATAATAATTCCATTTAATAAATAAAATTGAATGATTATTTTTGAATTAGAAATATAAATTCAATTTATACAACTTTTATCTTTTTAGTTTTTCCAACATCTAAACTTAACTTAGTGAAAAAATATCAATTTATATCGGTGAAATCTTATATATGCAATTTTATTATATCTTTCTATTATAAAAGCCCATATAAGCCTATACTAAACCCTAATATCCAAACCTAAATTTTATTTCTCCTCTTGTGTCATGGCTTATGTTATATATCTCTTACTAATTTTGTTCACATCTTCAACCAATTCATCAAGACTTTCAATTTATTCATCAAAATACTTAACCATCTTCAAGATTATAGACTCAAGATCCAATTTTTGTTATTTTTCTTCATTTGAGTTAAAGGAATAATTATTCTTTCAAGATCATCAAATTATGATGTTATTTTGGTGAGTTAGGATCCTTCTTTACACTTGAAGACATTATATTCTATATATAAGGATTTTATATTCGATAACATTATTTTTTTAAACTTATATACATATATTATATATGTGTGGAATATGATGTCTATAAATTATGGATTTTTATTTATTATATAATTTTATACCTTCTTATGACTATATTTTTTTTACATCATCAAATGTAATATGATTATTCTAAGAATATATGATGTTATGTTAAATTCACGGTAGATTCAATTTGGATGTGACTTTGCATTATTTTACAAAAATCACATAAAATTTAATAATGAGAGCTTACCCATCATATTATGTATAAAATCTAATCCCTATAAGTCTAGTTTTCATAAATATTATTTGTTTTTAATTACCAGTTATGTACAAAACACATATGGGATTATAGTAATGATTGGTCAAATCTATAAAATTAGTATAACGTACAAAACTGAATTTTAGGTGTGTTATGTTAGTTTTAACTAATCTTGAATTTGGGTAGTTATGTTAACACTAAATATTAATTTTTAATCTAGGATGATCGAGCTTGATCTTTTAATGCATGTGTCGTTTTAATATTTTGGTTAAAGATTTGAGTTGGATTTGGAAAGCCAGTTATTCTAGTTGAACTTTTATATTTTTGGGAAGTTACCTTTTTGTAGAGTTTTCTATTTGGAAAAGTTTCCATGTTTAGAAATTAGATAAGAAAATAAAGGGATATACGAAGAATAGATGCTTATGTGCATTATGTGATCAACTTAATAAGACATTAATACTTTAAGCGGAACAAGTGGGATTTTAGATCCTTTAGATTGGCATCCTAAAGTTGGAGTTTGGCAATAGCTTTTCTCTTTTCTCTTGTAGATATTTATTTATTTTCTAAATATGTCTAGTTAAAGCCCATCATCTACTCTATAGGAATTTTTGGACCATATTAGGGGTTTTTCACACTTATGGATAGGATGAGCGAGGTGGTAGGCATTTGGAATTTTGTTATCCCCTTTGAAATATGTTCGCTGGGATGGGCTATGTGTGATTTCTAATCCTCCTATGGTTGGTGGTAGGTCTTCGGGCTTTATTTTGTCAGGTGACGCTCTAGTTGGTTTACCCACTTAAATAATTGGAGGTTGTGATCACCTAAAGTAAAGATTAATGATCAGATGTTCATTTGATTTTCTTATACGATTCGATGTGTGTGTGTGTGTGTGTGTGTGTGTGTGTGTACACATCTATATTATATTTCATTATACTAACATGTTGCTTATTTATTTCCCTAGCTAAATTGTTACATGTTTTAAAATTGGGATGTGATGAACCATGATGTGCATGGTGAGCAAAAAATCTAGTATAAATTGAGTATGAACCTGCTCAAGCTGTGGATGGCATGCATGGTGGGGGAGAATGAGAGGGGTAGAGAATTTCATAGTCTGATTCACCAATAATGACTACTTTCATATATTATAATTGTATCAACCATTTCATTTCCATTTTACATTCAATCAGTTTTTTTTACTTTATTAAACATTTTTATTTATTTAGTTAATAATAAATGTTTACATATTTCCTTATTTTATCTAGTCTTAACAGCTACTGTAAGCAAAATAGTGGTATCTACTTACACTAGTTGTGGTAGTAATACCCTTATTATATTTAACTTCTATATATATTTTTCCTTATTTTTATAGTAAGTTGGTTTTGAAAAATGGGGGTGTTACAATATACCATCCTTTTGGTAATTTCATCCTAAGAACTCCACAGTTAAGCTTACTTACTATGAACAATTTTTAGAATGGATAACCCTCCTAGGAAATTTTAGAAAATTTTGAAAAAAAAAATTAGGAAATGTGTGAGTGACGATAAAGCGAGATAAAAGGATTTATATTAATTTATGGGGCTAGTAGATCAATCTGAAGGTGCTCCAAGGTCACCATCACATGACCATATCAACTCAACTTATTACAAGGGGTATTAGAGTGAAATCGAAATTGCATATTAAACTTGGATAAGCCAGTCAGTCGCTTAGCAGGACTCTTAAGAGAAACTATATAGAGACAGTTAGTGCTCAAGGGGCAAGGAGGACGTTGCGTTCTTTGAGTAGTGGTGAATTTAATACCTCCAAAATGAGGGGAGTGTTATAATAATTTTTATGGTTAATAATATCGCCATGTTATGACATCCTTTTGGTAATTTTTTCTTAAGAACTCCACAGTTAAGTGTAATTGCAATTGAGAAATTTTTAGGATAGGTGACCCTCTTGGGAAGTTTTGAAAATTTTTCGAAAAATTTTCACGAAGCATGTAAGTAAAGATAAAGTAAGCTATAAGGGTTCATATTGATATGTAGGCTAGTTTATCAATACAAAAGCACTTGAGTATCACCCTTATGTGGTCATATTGACTCTTGGTGTTACAAAATATGTAATACCCTATTTTTATAAACCTTAATTATGTGTAATTAGTTATAATAGTTATTTTAGGAGGTTTTGTGCTAAATGTGTTATTAATGTGTGTATTATTATAGCATATTATATATAAATGTAATTAGATTAAAATTTGATAGAAATAGGATTATTAAACTTAATCCTAAATTAGACCCTAACCGGTATCAAGTAACCCTAATTCAGCTAACTGGATATTTGTGTTCTTGGTCAATTTTTTTTAAATAGTAAACCTACCCTATACTAGATATTGGCAAATGAAAATTCTTCTCCATCCCCTCTCTCCTACCATGCCTTTGCCATGCTTGATCAGCAACACCCTACCCTATCAACTTCCACCTTGTTCATATATGGGTTGGCTTACCTAACCATGCCTCACTTCCATTCCCCCATCTACATACATGAGTGTATATATATATAAATACATATATATAACACATTCATTTCCTTAGATACTCCCTTCCTCCCTTTATTGCATCTGTCAAAACTCTTCACCACCAAACGCAACCTTCTCCATCCCTCTCCCTCCCTCTAGTCATCGTAAAATGTACCCTAAAACCACCTCGCAACCTAAGTAAACCTCACCACCTCTATAAACCTTCCCCTAGCTATAGTTATCCCCTCTATTCCACCCTCTTCTGCTTCAAAAATTCCCTTCGAAACACACCCTCCACCACCGGCCATTTTCACCGTAGCCCTCCGGTTTTTTCTCTCCCCTTGTGCATCCGATGAACCGACTTAGTCCATTGACACACCTTCAGCCACTTCTACCAAGACTCTCCACCTTGATTCACCCTCCACTACCAAATACATTGCTCTAGATACACACAAAATCACCAAACCATCCCTCTTTTCCTTCATTTATTTCTGTTGAACCTCCTCCCTTGCTGTACCTTAATCCACAGAACCCTCCTCCTTGGCTTTAATAGTTTTCTCTATAGTGTCACCCCACCTTTTGAATCCTTTTGATGTTATTCATAACCCAATAACAACAACTTGTGTCATTGCTCCCCCATATCCTTGGCACCGCCTTCCTTTGTAGCATAGTGTTCCTTCATTATTGCACCATTGCAATACCTTTGGCTAGTTAAATTCCTAACCATTTTTCCTACTCATTTTTAATTAATTTAGGTTGTTGATTTTGTTATATTAAAATGCTAGTGTGTGTGATGGCTATGTGTTCAGGATATGATTTATGCATGAGTTTTGAAAGGATATATATGTATGTTATACACCGAATTTTTGCATCATATATGTATGTGTTATTAGTAGGTTAGAAACATGAAAGTATGATATTAAATAATTAGCATGTATCCGACGTGTTATTAAATAGAAGATATACAATTTTGTTGAGTGGTTAATGTATGTATGTCTAGGGTTTTTTAGGGTTCTAATTTTGTTGAGACTATGATGTAAACTCCATTATAAGTGTACCATGATTACTTTTGCATGGTAGATGGGGATTGATATAAAATTCATAAAAGCATGTGATAAGTGTGACTTTTACATCTTATTCCTAAGGTTTATAAGAGTTTTTACCTTTAATTTCAGTCAGAATTCTCCCTTTTTGTTCTTGTTACTGCCTTTGTGTTGTGAAAATTGCAGGGTCTCAAGCAACAAAAATAATCATGAAGGATGAAGAACAAGAATAACCTTAAAGGGAGAAGAAAGGAGAAAAAAAGGAGCAAAGAGGAGCAAAAGTTAAAGTGGAAAAAGAAAGAATGCATATTTAAAGTATATGGGCCTGAAAGAAGTGAAATTTAGACCAAGAAAAGGTCTGAATTTGGAGAATCTTTCAACATCAAAGTTTTAGATATTTTTAATAGCTTTCCAACGCATCCAAAATCAGCTTAATCGGAGTTAAGATGAAAAAGTTATGGTCAAAATACGAATTATGGTCAAAGCTGACACGGGAAGCCCATCGTTACGGAAACCCTAGCGATCCACGAGGCGGTAGTGTAAAAAACTCTTATTCTAATAGCTCGAGGCAGCCTCCACTCCCTCTCTTTTTTCTCTCTTCTCTATCCTCTTCCCCAATTCATCAAGATCTCTCTTGTAAATTAGAGACGGAGATTCAAGAAGTTAATTTTTGCAAGAATTTGTGAACATCAAGGGTATTATCTAATGATATTTTCTTTATCTATGGAATCTCTTATTGTTTTTAATATTCTTGCTATGAATTTGATGGGCTAGATCTTGTGCTAAGGTGAAGGGGAATTTTCCCCGATCCTAATGTGTTGAATTATTGCATCCTTTTTTATTCAATTCATAATGTATGTGTTGTGTTATTGATTGATTGTCGAATTTTTGAACCACGGCCGGGTTCTAATTTTCGGTGTGGGAAATACCGGTGAGATCGAGAGATAATCCAGTATTAGACCCAATAGCACAACGGGAGATTAAATTGTAGGTCGAGAGACGATCGATTTGACCTCTTCAACAATAAAGGAGGAAACTTTATAGACTTTAATGCATTACATTCTATTAGACTCTAAGCTAGAGATAGTTAGGGCCATAGATATGTAATAGGGTGGTTGTGGCTTGAGAAAGCACAACACTTTCTATCCTTGTTGGCATGATTGATTATGATTGTTGAATTATTTTGTGATGTGATCTTCAATTACATGTGAGGATCGGGGGCGATGAACCGGAACCTTAGCTCTTCTATTTATTTGAGTGACTTGAGTGCTATTTTCCTTTCTTTTTAGCTTATTTAGTTATTTTAGCTTACAATTTATTATTTCATATCATCTCGTAGTTTAGACATAGTTATGTTCTATCATTGTCCTAGTGGTCATTCACCAATCCTTGTGGGATCGACCTTGACTACTACTCTGACCCCGTGCACTTGCGGGTAGGAACGTGTCAAGTTTTTGGCGCCGTTGCCGGGGATTGGCAGCGAGTGACATTAGGACTCAAAGAATTTATTGTGATCTAGACATTTATTTTTTTTTTTTATCTTTTTACATTCTTTTTGTTGTGGTTGACTAATCTTGGGTGTAAGAGTTCTTGATTTAGTGCAGGTGCATTAGTGCATGACCCGCGCTAGTGGAGGTGATCTAGTGCCACTTGATCTCGAGATTGAGAAGACCATCTCACATTTACGCAGGTCACACACCACAAATATTGAAATGGAAACCAATACTCCACCCCATGATGGACAAATCCCACCACAAGAGCACACATGATTAGGGTTAGAATATGATAATTTTCATTTGCATTTTCTAGGGATAGAAATGTTTCCTTAAATTAACAATGACATAAATTTCCTAGTAAGCATGTGTCTAGGTGTTTCATGGAATATATGACATGTGAGAAATGCATAATTAGGGTTTTTGGACATAACTTATTAAATGTATAAAAAGTGAAAAATATAGTCAATCGCTAAATCATAAATATTTTCTACATGCTAAAATATTATAAATCATTATCTTTTAGCCTTTTCATGAAAAATTATCATAATGATAATGTCTTGTATGAAATTTGGATAATAATTGTGAATGTAGGGTTTTGAGGACATTTTGGTCATTTTTCACTTAATGTACCTATTGTGAATAATTAGACATATGATGGCCTTAGACTTTTGATAGGTTGATCTTAGTGTTGAATTTGACTTTAACATAGACTAATGACTATAGGGTTTACCTTAATAATTAAAAATAAAGAAAAATGGTTAATTAAGGAATGGGAATTGTTATAATATGTGAGAAATATCTGATCATCCTATAATGTACTAATACTTAAGTGGAATACCTCAAGTTTGGGAATAGTTTTTCTCTAGGGGTAGCTACCCTAAAGACGAGGTAGGAGCCCTTAAATTGTTTGGTTCACTAGTGTGTCGTTGTATCCCAGTAATGTCCTAGCCTACTATATAGGTGACCTACAAGTTCTATAGGAGATATCAATAATTAAAAATTAGGTATCCTAGGTTGGAGAGTATTGTGTCGCCCTATGCACCTATATGACCAGAGTGTTGTTATGCCTCTAGATTGGATGGTGTGGAGGGTACCACGATGTCTTGTCCACTAGTATGATCAGTATACTTTTATGTCTCTGGATTATTATAGTGTCCCCTTAAATAGTCAAAATTGGAAGTAATAATTGTGTAAGAATTTAAATGGATTAATCTAAATATTGTTTTGGTAGCCACCATTGTGCACTACCCAATTTGGTTTATGGTTTGGTAGTTACCTTAGTGCCCTATCTTGATATTTGGAATTGTTTTGGAATTTATAGTTTGGTAGCCACCGCTGTGTACTACCCGATTTGGTTTATGGCTTAGTAGTTGCCTTAGCCCCCTATCTTGGTATTTGGAATTATTTTGGAATTTTGGTTTGGTATTTGCGTCATTACCCTTCTCTTGGTTTTTGAAATTTATTTGATTATATTAGTGTTGTTCATTTCAATATCACATGATTTTCTTAATGTATCTATGTCATGTTGTTATCTATGTGCTTCATGTGGCCCCACATATTAGTGTTATATAATGATTCACTCAGTACCGTAATATTAACAGGTTTCGTTCTCAGTCTCCCACCTATTCAATAATGTTTACCTTACAGGAATACTTTGAGAATTCAGTTTGATGGCATCTATTAAAAGTTGAGAATTAGAACTATTTGTTGTTTGTCTCAGCATCTTTTGATCTGAATAATCCTCGGACGCTTATGTCCTTTTCTATTTTCTTCTTTTTTTAGACTATAACTAAATTGCCCAATCCTTTTATATTTATCACAACAAAGTTATTTTATAATGAAATTGGCAATTTGTCTTTCGTTGTATTTGTAATTTAAGTAAAGTAATGTTTTAACCTTAACATTTAGTATAAGAATAGTATAGGATGCTAGAATTATACTAAGTGTGGTGGTAACACCCATTATTTTTTTTATAATCAATGCTTCTACAAATTAAAATTTTTAATTAGTAAAAATAGGGATGTTACATCACAGATGTAAACTAGTATATATAAGGTTAAAGTTCTCACAACTATGTGAGGTTTTTTTTATCCTTGATGCATGAAATTCAAGCCTCAAGGGATGGTCCATGTTAAATAATTTGGCAAACAAGTTATTCCGATTGGGTTCGAATCGGATCAATTTAGGTCATGTAATAATTGGGCCTATAATGTAATCAATTTAGGTTTGGGTCAAATGTTCTTTAAGTTCTGGCTAATTTCCAATATGAGTGATTCAAATTCGGTCCATATAGAGTTAGATCATTTTGGATCAAAATAATATCAAATCTAACACATTGGGTTTCTTCATTTTTAGGTTTGGTTCTAGTATAAAGACTCTGGGTTGGGTTGATACAGGCTTATAGACTCTAGGTTATATATAGGTTGGGTTAAGTTAATTTAATTCAAAATTCTTATCCACATTGATTATTATTAATTTAATATAATAAATAAGTTAAGTTTTATAATTTATTATTATTATGCTTATTATATTAATTTTCATCATAATATATATAATAATATAACAAGTTGTTATCATAAAATATGTTGTAATAGTAGTAGTAGGAGAAGGAGGAGGAATAGCAGCAGCAGTAAGGTGTTATCATAAAATATGTTATAATAGTAATAACAAATTAGTATTATTAGTTTTAGTAGTAGTAGTACATAAAATATTTAGTAGTAGTAGTAATAAATTATTATTATTATTATTATTATTATTATTATTATTATTATTATTATTATTATGTAGCAACAACAACAACAATAGGAGGAGGAGCAGCAACAGCAGCAGCAATAACTGTAAAAGGAGGAGGATTAGTAAGATCAACAATAATAGGAGTAACAAGAGTAGTAGGAGCAGCAGCAAGAATAGGAGGAGGAGGAGCAGTAGTAGAAGTAGGAGCAGTAGCAGTAGTAGTCGTCATGGTCGTAGTGGTGGTGGTGACCATGGTCGCAGTAGCAACAACAATAGTGGTGGTAGTGATAGTAGTGGAGGTCGTAGTGGTCGTGGTGGTGGTGGTAGTGGTAATCATAGTCGTCGTCGTCATTGTGGTCGTGGTCATAGCAATAGTAGTGGTCGTGGTCGTGGTCGTGGTCGTGGTCGTGGTAGTAGTAGTGGTAGTGGTAGTAGTGGTAGTAGTCGTGGTAGGAGCAATAGTAGCAGGAGTAGGAGCAGCGGCGGGAGGAGTAGGAGGAGGAGGAGGAGGAGCAACGGCGAGAGGAGGAGGAGGATTAGATACATACATATACCGTTAATACATACATAATTATAATGATTGCTATAATAATTATAACTACCACATTATTATAATTATTTTTTATTATAATTAATAATAATTGTTATAGTTATCCTTATCACCTTTAGGAATATAATAATCATTATTATTATTAGAAATACAAATAAAAATTTTTTTCATTATAATTATCTATACTATTATTATCTATGTTTGTAATAATAGTATAAGTTTCTATAATATAATTTAATTGATGCTCCTATGATATTAAAATAAAACGAAGAAAATGCAGCCTTACTTGTTTTGTTTCATTTGTTATTATATAAGTTGCATATTCTTATTTTTATATAAAATTTTATTAATACAACAGTTTAATGATGGTTATACAAAAATTTATAAGACTTATTTATAAATCGTATTTGATTTTAATTTTGATCAAATTTAAAATTATTTATAGACGTAGGTCAAGTTCAAGTTGAGTCATTGGGTTGCGTAAGTTCGAATCACGTCATTTCGAATCTCTATCCAAATATAGGTCATGTTTATGTAGAGTGATTTTCTGATTAACTTATTTTTGCTTGATCATTTGAGTATAGGTTATTATTGTGTTGGGTAAGTTAATGTCAATTTCATATTATTTTGTGTTTTTGAATTAAAATATGGCTTAAATATTTTAGTCTAATTTGAGTTTCAGGTCAAATTATTTTGATCATGTGATTTTGGTCGAGTCAGTTATTTCAGATCTAATATTAAATGTTTTTTCTTTTATTTATTTTTAAAACTCAAGTTACTCAACAATTCATCGGTGTACGTGTTTTTATTTTTTTTGTGGATCTAAACTAGGCAATAAAGATCTCATATTTGATATGCTTCAACCATTATAATTTAATTTTATTACATTCTGAAATTTAGTGCTTATTGTTGCGATCAAAACCAATTTATTTCAATATAATAACTTGGAAAGAGCTACTAATGCAGTTAGTGAGTTTAGTTTTATATTGTGTTTTTATTATAGCTTTATTTATAGTATTTAAATATAATTTTTATTTATTAGTATACTGGCAAATATAATTTAGGAGTATATATTTATCATAATTGTTGTTTAAAATCTACTAAAAGTACAAAATAATTATGAACCAAATAATATATATATATATATATATATATATATATATAGATAAATTACTTATGACAACTAGTTTATTATTATTAGCAAACTTTAATGTAATAGTTCTACAAAAATGTAAAATAATAATGAAAACTTCTATTTTTTTATAAATAAAACTTAATAGTATTCAAATATAACTTTCATTTATAAGTATAGAGGTAGATATAATTTAATTATATTTATTTATCCAAGTTATTAATAAAACTCTAATTAAAATGTGCAATGGTTATAAACATGATAAAAAAATATATATTTAATAATAGATATTTTTAAATTTAAGTGTATAAATTTCAAATTTTATTTAAAATAAAATTTTAAGAGCATAAGCTTTGATAGATATAACTAATAACTTCATTTTATAATATTAATCTAATTATATAAAATATATATATATATATATATATATATAAATTTAATCACAATAACTAAATTCATAGTTTATAATTAAATTTAAACATAAATTCTTAATAAGTATATTAGTAATCACAATTTAAGAGTATATATTTATCATAATTACTATTAAAAATCCATTAAAATTACAAAATGATTATAAAAAACAAAATATATATATATATATATATATATATATATATATATATTTAAGAAGGCTAAGTTATCATTATTAGCAAACTTTAATATTTAAAAAAAAATTTCAAAATTAAAAAAAAAGTAAATAAATATTATTTATTTCAATGGGTTATAATATTTAAATTTAACTTTCATCCAATAATATATAGGAAATACAATTTAAGAGCATATATTTATCAAAATTATTGATAAAAATCTGCTAAAAATAAAAAATAATTATTAAAAAGGTATAAAATAATATATATATATCTTTTTAAGAGTAAAAATAGAAGATACAAGTTAAACATAGAAATTATAGTATGTAACTAATAAGTTTCCTTTCTAATATTATTATAATTATTTAATACTATATAAAATTTTGATAGTAATAAGTTATTTAATAAAAAAATATACCAATTAAAATCAAGATTATATAAAATTATTTAAAAAAATTATAGTATGTAACTAATAGGTTTATTTTCTAATATTATTATTATAATTATTAAATAATATATAAAATTTTAATAGTAATCAGTTATTTAATAAAAAATATACCAATTAAAATTAAGTAAGATTATAGAAATAATAGTTTCACTTAAGATTTTATAAATGATAGATATTTTTTTGTATTATTATTATTATATATGCTGCATTGAAGGTTAGTAAGAAAATTTTATAATTATTAGAAATAACTTAAAATTAATATAATTATAATCATAAATAATATATATATAATATATATATATATATATATTAGAAAATATGATAATAAAAAGTTTGTGTTAAAATGGTTTTACCAGTTACTTTATTAATAGTTTATATATTATAATATTTGTAATGATAATTTATAAGAATAATAGCCTTAAAATATTATTTTTTTAATGAGTATATAAATAAGATTTTCTTTGAGAGCATCATTATTATTATTATAATATAGAGTACATAGGACATTGAAATAATTGATAAACATAATAGTAAGATGGATTAAAATACATCTAAAAGTAGTGTAAATAATTTAAAATTTAAGTATAATTTAATTTTTGATATAGTCATGGTTTTCATTTCAATATAGTTAATAATAATTTATATTAATAACCTATATTTTAAAATTTTAAATTAAACACAATTTTATAAAATTAATTTTAGCTATTTTTATTGATACGTAGGAAATTCTTATTACATTCATACTTATTGAGAAATTTAATATATATATATATATAACTTTTAAATTGATGCATAATGAATTGTCTTCGAAAGAACGCGCTGCAACGTGTCTCCCTATCCTGGCGATGGGAAAGAATCTGCAAAAGAAAACACAACAAAATAGTGGTTCGTTGCCAAAATCAACCGCTGATGATGCAACACAAGACAATTTTGGTGATGGCGATACTCAGGGCAATTCAAATTTCCAGGGAACTCCCACCCATTCATCGATCCCGACATCGAAATATAAAAATGTTTCGATTGATGTACCTCTAAAATCCCCAGTTGCACATAAAACCAATGAGACTGTTGGTTCAATTTCAATCACTAGCATCCCCAATATGGACAAACTGAATCCAATCCATTCGCCTAATCCTGAAATCAAACCCTCAGAAAGTTGGAAAGACATCCTTCTCAAGAATCGTCTGGAAGAGGGGGTTCTAAATCTCTATTTTTCTTCCCCTATGATTGTTGATGGGGAAGCACAAGCCCAACTACAACAAGATGAAATCAAAATTGAGGAACAAAAGTGGTCATTTACCTTAGTGGGGATGGTTGCAAGATACCATCCCTAACACCCTCAAATAGTCAAAAATGTTAAAGAAACCTAGACTAAAATTTCGAAACCTCCTCAAGTCTTTCTGCATGATTAGGGATATTTCCTCTTCATATTTCAAAATGAATTGGACTATCAACCCATCTTGAAGATGCCATACTGGTGTTATGGCGTCTGACCTCTGCTAATCAAGAAATGGAATCCTAATGAATCATTCGACAATGCGGAATGGAAGAAAATGCCACTATAGATTACCCTTCCTGAACTCCCTGTAACTCAATGGTCTGAAGATTCACTTAGCAGAATAGGCAGCTGCATTGTAGTTCATATTTGTGTTGACATGGTTACAGCTACAAAATCCAGGGTCTCATTTCCCAGGCTGCTTATATTTGTGAGATTGCCCATTATTGAACAAGTTCAAATTGCTTTGCCTAATGGAAATATAAGGAGGCAATCTGTTCATTATGAATGGAGGCCCAAATTTTGCACAAAGTGTGACAGAGTTGGACATGACTTGAATGCACACCTGCAAAAACCAATGGCAGAAAAGGAGAAAGGGAAATCTGTCCAAAAATTTTGGCAAGTTAAAAAACAACATCCTCCACAAGAGCAGCACATAATACCTGAACCTGAGCACAAACCTGATGGAGATCAACCTTTTGGTGAAACCAAACACATCATGGATGTTAATGCAAGTCCTTCTTCTGCATATACTGATGATCATATCCTTACCATGTGTGACCCTAATCATGCTAAACATTTCTTAAACAATATTGTAATACCCCCCAAAAGTCACTCCTGAAAAAAAATTGAAAGAATAAAGTAGAAGCTAGAAGAGAATTTGCGGAATGTTACCGCCACATCTAACACAAGGCAGATGTCCACCATATATCTCATGCTAGATGCAAGGCTAAAACCTGTCAAATAAAATTTCAAACATCTATGCCGTAAGGATAAACTCCTACAAGGAGATATCCATAGGTAGATGGCAAGTGAATAAATTCACTAAATAAAATCGTCGCTGAATTGATCAGCAGAACCTGTGAAATAAATTCGAATTTTAAAATGCTTATCAGAGTACAAGAAATTAAAAGTTAATTACAATACCCTTGATATATTTTAAATACAACACTTGAAACTTCCAAATACAAATACAGTTAAACAAGACAAATCCTGATAGATCAAATTCCGGATTGCTTGCTCTCTCAAGCCAAGTCTTCCACCCAAATAAAATATCTAAACCCAAACCTGCATAAGAGGTCTGCTCCCCACCATCAGTGGATCATTACAGGACCCATTCAACCAATGTAGCATCATTATGGGTCCGGTACTGAGTAAATCAACACTACCAAACTCATGGAAGGAAGCATGAAACACATAAGATATGAAAGACTCTAGCTTACAATTCTCATGCTCAATTATACAAGTATTACATACAAAAAAACATAGGATCACATATTCATACTCATGAGTACATTACTAGACATGACGGCACATAAGATACAAGCGTATAAAAAATCACAATTGTATGCTAAGTAACACCAATCCAACAATCCAATAATAATCATTACTACATAAGATTTTATTTATTTACAATGAGTTGAGGGACCCCACTATTATTAAACAGGTGGAACGGTCTAAAGCACCTCTCGGGGACAACACATCCGAGCCACTATTATCATTCGGTGGAACATATCCTACACCTCTCAGAGCAAAACGCTCATGAGCCACTATTCTGAACCGGTAGAACGACTTGAATCACCTCTCAAGGACAGAACACCTGAGCCACTATTATCGTCCGATGGAACGGACCCTACACCTGGTCCTGACTCACGTAATCTTTCACTTTGAATAATTAGTGTCTTATCCATTACTTAACTCATATCATATTCTTATTCACGTTGAGTATAGGGTCCCACTATTCTTAATCCGGTGGAACGGACTGAAGCACCTCTCAGGGACAAGTCACCTGAGCCACTATTATCGTCCGGTGGAATGGACTCTACACCTCTCAGGGCAAAAAACTCCTGATCCACTATTCTAAACCTGTGGAACTGCTTGAAGCACATCTCGGGGACAACACACCTGAGCCACTATTATCGTCCGGTGGAACGGACCCTACACCTCGGTCCAACTCACGTGATCTTCCACTTTAAATAATTAGTATCTTATTCAATGATTTTAGCCGATCTTAAATCAGGCCCACATAAATAATTCCAAGGCATAAAGATACAGCATAGGGTATCATATAATTTCAATCAATATTCAACCATTCACATACTCAAATACCTACCATATTCAAATGTTATATTAACACACATTGGCATTGAGGCTATAAATTTGTACATACATGCAATTACCATACAGAACACAACATCCAATTGACATAATTAAATAATCTATAGGCATACTTATCACCTTTCACTTCAAGTAGACATACATCCAAATTCCGCCATAAGTAAAGGTAAGTAATGACTTACCTAAATCCGAAGCTAGCTAAGCAAATTAAGAAAGAGGGAGAGCTATCGAAAGCTCGACAATCCACGAGAAAGTTTTCCAAGATCGCCGATAGAAATAGGAACTAGGTTAGAAACTATCTTATCAATTAATAATTCACATATTATAATTAAATAAACACAAATGAACACAAACGATCTTTCTTGAAAAACGTGTCCAAAACTTAGGACTCAAGAGCATAGCTCTATTAATATTTAAGATTAAATATAAATCAAATTAGATTAACACCCATATCACTTGGGACATTTCAAATTAATTTGGAAAGCCCGAGAAAGAATAATCGATTATAAGTTAATTTATTGAAAATAACTTATTCATTAGGTTTTACAACTAAATAGGTAAACCAACCATTTGCATAGAACCAAATCCAAACCGATTAGATTAAAACATAATTTAAATGATTTAAAACCCAAAGACAGAAATCGATTAGATAAAAGGCGCATAGCAAAAATAATTTTATAAAACAATCCCTGAAGATTAGGGTTTTTAATGTCTAAACTACGAATCGACCAAATCACTTCGATTACCTCAAATTGATAGTTTTAAAACACAATTAAATTAATTTTAGATAAATCTAGATAATAAATTTCAACAAAACAATCTTCCGATTAACCAATTCAAGACAATTCGTTTTCAAAATTAGGTTTTAAAGCCCACGACACAAACTCAGGTAATTCAAATCAATTATTTCCAATTAAATGTATTAGAATACAATTAGGATCATTTCAACTATTCTATAAAATTAATTTTAGAAAAACAACTATACAAATAACCAATTTTATAATCCCACTTGAAATATAGGGTTTTAGGCCTGAAAATGTAATTCGGTTGAATTCTATTAATTTAATCAAATTGAATGTTTATAAATGCAATTAAACACATTTTATAACATATCAAATAATCAATTGATCAAAACCAATAAAAGAAATATCCAATTTAGCACAATTATGGTTTTTGAGCCCGAAACGCAAATCCGATCAATTCTTACTAAAATATATAAATTGACGGTTCGAAAATGTAATTAAATGTATTCTAATGTAAATTATATAGTCACTTAAATAAAGCAACCCGATTACACAATCCAATTTAGTCCCGTAAGAGTTTTGACCTAAAAATCCAAGTACAATTAATTACGCATAATTTTTCCAAATCAACACTTCCAATATGAAATTAAATACATTTCAAACGATATTATAAAATCAATTGAGTGAAACGACTCAATTATGCGACCCAATTTTATTACACATGAATTTTGACCTAGGAATTAAATTCTGACTAATTCTACATAAATTTCTCAAATTGACGGTTACAACATGAAATTAGATACATTTAAAGACATATTATATAATCAATTTATCCAAAATTGCCAAATTGGACGATATCGAAAATTTTGGGCATAACCCGGCCAAAAATTCAAGTTCCCAAATTTCCAACATAAACCATACAATTAACATATCCAAAACATGCTTACAACAAATATATACATAACAAAACAATTAATTTAGCTTATCACAAGCTAAATCATACTCAATTAATCAAATCAATATTAGGGTTTTTTCAGAAATTTATACCAAAAAAAATCAACAAATCAGAGCAAGGGAAGGCCAAAGAAGCTTCGTAGGGGACCGGAGGTGTCTCGCCGGTGGTCATTGAGGATCAACGTGGCCGAACGGCGGCGCGATCTGCGCTCCCCACCACTGCATGCGGCTGCTGCTATGCACGGTTGCTGTGACTTCTTCGGTTGTTGTGTGTGGCTTCGACTGCTGCTGCTGCGTCGCCGGTGGCAATCGTGGCTGGTGGTGGCTGGAGGAGGGAGGAGCTGGGGAGAAGAGGCGGCTGGGGTTTCTGCACAGAGGGCAGGGTCAGGAGCAGGGGAGACGGGAAAAGGAAAGAGAAGAGAAGGGAGAGGAGAGAAAACGAAAAGCAGAGGGGGTCGGGAAGCATTAGTTGGTTTTTTTTTCAAATACAAGTAAAAAATAAATACCAAATATGTAAAATTTTTATTGGATAGTTTATCTAAAATTTATTTAACAAAAAATTTATTTCGAAACGATCCGAACGCTTAAAATTAATAAAAAGCTATATAAAGAATTTTGGAAACATTTTTGGAAAAATTTACCAACGAACATAAAAATTTATATTATTTACAAAAATACATTATAAGACCTAAAATTTTTTTTTAAAAGTATAGAATAAAATATTTAAGTCAAATTTGAATAAATCGAGACTAATTTAAATGATTTCTGAAAAACCTTTTTAATTTAAAATTTCCCAAAAATATTAACGATTTTCGAAAATGAATAAATTTAAAGTTAGAAATATTATCTATGAATAAAATTATTAAAATAAATTTAACTATTTAAATAAAAATTCCATAATTAAAATAATATATTTAGTTAACGAAATATAACTCCAAAATAAAGTCGTAATCACATGACGAAATTATAATCGAAAACGAATCTAAAATATTAAAAAAAAAAAACAAAACGCGATAAAGAAAGGAAATACATATTTTTAACCATAAATCGAAATCTTGAGAATATAATAAAATCATGGTCGTGAACGAATTTACCTAAAATGGCTTGCAACGACAACGATTAATTAAATTCAAATATGAATTCGAAATTGTCGATAAATCCATAAAACAAATTAAAATTAAAATAATTAAATATTTGCAGCAAATTACGCTAATAAAATCATTAGGCTTAATAAATTTAGATTTCAAAAATACGGGGTATTACAAATATGGACAAAAAGAAGGGAAAAGGGATCCTTCTTGTGACTGGGGGAGATCGTAAACAGAATGCTGCTATCCCTTTTCTCACCCTTCACATGAATGTAGCAATGTGGAACATCAGGGTTCTAAATAATCCCCTGAAGTAGAATCTGGTGAATAGATGTATTAAATATAATAATTTTCATATTGTTTGTTTACTTGAAACTCGTGTCAAGGAGAAAAATATGCTTGCTATTCTAAAATGTTTTGATAGGAATTTTGTTGCCATTTATAACTACTCTACCCATTATAATGGCTGTATATGGATCCTTTGGAGAGCTGATCTCCTGAAGATCCAGGTTCTTGGTGTGTTTGAGCAAGTCATACACTGCCATGTTGAGAGGAATGATGGAATCTTTTATCATCTCTATGTGGTATATGCTCAGAACACAAGAGAAGCTAGGTAATGTTTATGGTCTCAGCTTAGAAATTTCCATGCTGTCAAGAAAAGAATCCTTGTTATTGGAGACTTCAATGTCATTCTCTCAAGTCAAGAAAAAAGTGGAGGTATTACCTATACTGCTGACATTGATGATTTTGCTGATTGTATATATTCTTGTGGCTTAGGAGAACAACCAACCTCTGGCCCTATCTTCAACTGGACTAATAATTAGATTGGCCATGCACGAGTATGTTGAAAACTTGACAGGGCCCTTGTGAACCATGAATGGTTTGAGCAGTTTAATCATATTTGAGTTGAGGTTGTTGAGGAATGCATCTCTGACCATTATAGACTCCATTTAAAAGATCAGTAGACTATTAATAATGGGATTAAGCCTTTTAAATTATTTAAATTTTGGACTTCTTCTCCTCATTTCCTTCCCTATGTAGCTCAAGCCTGGAACAAACCTTTCTATGGATCCAAGCAATACATTTTGGTTGCAAAGCTTATATATTTAAAGCAAGCCTTAAAGCATTTTAATTTTGACCATTTTGGAAACCTTCATCAAAAAGTATCTTAGGAAAAAGAATACTGGCTTAACTAAGGCCATTTCCTCCAATCTTCACCTACAAATAGTGACCTGCAACTTCAAGAAAAAAGTCTGAGGCACAAATGGTGGCATGGTTAGACTTGAAGAACACTTCTTGCAACATGAATCAAGGATCCATCATATCAAATTGGGGGATAGAAATAATGTTTTTTCCATGCTAGAATCAAGGAGAGACAAAGATCCAATAATATTGTTTCCCTGGTTGATAGCTTTGGAAAAATTTTAACTTCCCAGCTAGAGATCCTTAATGAGATTCAAAAGTTCTACTCAAATTTACTGGGATGCTCAACAAGTGTCCTCCAAATGATCCATCCTAATATTATCAATCACGAGCCTATTCTAAATGCTAGCCAGAGAACATTTCTCTCAACCCAAGTGACTGCAGAGGAGATCAAAAATGTTGTTTATAGGATGGGGATAATAAAGCTCCTGGACTTGATGGTTTCAATACCTATTTTTATAAATCTGCTTGTTCCATTATTGGAGAGGATGTCATTGCTGCTATGAAGCATTTTTGGGACACTGGGTACCTACTAAAAGCTCTAAATAACACCTCCCTACATCTAGTTCCCAAAAAATCCTCCCCCTCTACCATAAATGATTAGTCCTATTTATTGTTGCAATGTTGCATACAAAATTATTTCCTCTATTCTTACTAAGAGGTTGCAAGACACTATTCCCTCTCTCATTCATGGATCCCAAAGAGCTTTTGTTGAGGGTAGGTGGATTGGGAAAAATGTTCTCCTGGCTCAAGAGCTCCTCAGGAAATATAATAGGAAACATATTAAGCGGTGGAATGGAGCTTTGTTAAGCAGCTTCTCCATGCACTTAGTTTTCCCAGTCATTTTGCCTATATGATAATGCAGTGTGTTTCAACCACCAAATTTTACATTGATTTCAATGGCAGTCTTTACAATCCCTTCAACAGTGGTAGGGGGTTAAGACAAGGTGACCCCTTGTCTCCTTACCTTTTTTTGCTGACAATGGAATACCTTTCCCTCCTATTGCAATCACTTTGGGCTGAGAAAACTTTCAAAGGGCACCTTGAATGCAAAATGGCTAAAATCATTAACCTCGGTTTTGTTGATGATCTTTTTATCTTCTACAAAGGACAACTCCAATCTATATATCTGATCAAAGACGTTTTGAATACTTTCTACCTCACCTCAGGTCTGCAAGCAAACCCTGAGAAGAGCAGTGTCTATTTTGGTGGTGTTAGTGAGGATATCAAATCCTAGATCCTACTCTCCTTAAAATTTATAGAAGGGCTAGTCCCTATCAAGTACTTAGGTATTCCTCTTAATCCAAGTTTTCTCAAGATCACTCACTACCATCCTCTTATTGACAGTGGCCCTAAAAAACACAAGTTCTTCACCTAGATGCTCTGTCACAATGCCCTCCCCCTAAAATCAAAAATATTCAAGTGGGGGGTTACTACTAATAACATGTGTGAGGTTTGCAGGAGTAATGAAGAGGATATTGATCATCATCTCTTATACTGTCATGGTGCTAAAGTCCTTTGGAACTATGTTCTAATATGGCTGAATTTAGTGAGAAATACCAATGATTGGATGAGCTACAAGACCTGGTTGATTAGAAAAACTATAGGCAAAGGGAAAAGGATAGTTTGGAAATACATATTCAATGCCCTTCTTTACCATATTTGGATAAATTGAAACAAGGTAGTATTTCAGCTTGTGCAAAGGAATCCTAAGGCCACTATCAAGTAGATTATCTCTCATACTTTTGTTAGTTTCAATGATGTAAGAAATATTCTTATTAAAAAATAACTAAAGAGCCTTAATAGATGGATTGTATGAGTGATTAGGGGTATGCCCCTTTTGATTTTATAGTTGAAACTCTTGTACCTCTTTTCCTTTGGTAATAAATTCTTAATTAATTACCAAAAAAATTGATGCATGACATATAATGTATTGACAAATAATAATCTTTAAAACAGTACACAAAAAATACTTATTGGGTTGTTATTGTTAACATTTTATTTATACAATTTTATCATTTTATGTGTACTAATGTTTACTTTAAATGCAAAAAATTATAACTAAAATGTCAAAATGATTTACAATTACATATATATATATACACACACACCTATAAGACGTGTTTCTATCGATTTCAACCTCAATGAACATTTTCCCCTTTTAGTGATATTACATATGGTAATTATTATTTATGATAAATTATTACACCCTTCTTAATATATATTAAATGTTTTTATATTTTATGAAAATAGTTTGTAGTCCTTAAAAGTTCTATTTATAAAATCAAGTACAATGAAGATTGATTCAACCTTTTATTAAGTCTCTAAAATTCACAACATCCACAAGTTCATTATCATTGCCTCAAATAAAAATGAAAGTGTAGCGGTTAGTTTATCAAAAACCAAACATGGGTAATGCAAAGTTGTCGCTCCTACACAAGAACAATAATTTTTTTCAAAAACATTATGATCGTTACTCGTTAGTCTTTTCTCATTTTGTTTATATAAAATGAATGTAATTTGTAATTAACTAATACTTTGAACTAATTGGCCAACCTAATTTACGTATTTATTATTTAATTTGACGTCATTAAAAATGTGGCCATTGATTTATAAGAAATTTTGATGGTAAGATTTGTATTAATTAATTGAGGTTTATTATATATTGTTATTTTTAGGGTCACAAATTATCAAGGTTAAAAAATTCTCATCTATAATGACAATAATAACCAATATGGTTTGACAACAATTGTTATATTTTTGGAAATGATTCAAAAAAGTTGATTATTATAATCGTATTAACAATATATCGATACATTATTTCAAAACTTTTTCATTCAATTATTTTATATTCGAATTATATTTATACTTAAATGCTTAGATTAAAAAACTAAGTTATACTTACATCTTAATCCCTCGGTGCATCATTAGATGAAAGTCTAATTCGAGTAATGAGCAGCTTTTAAGTTAATATTATTCATTATTTGATGTTAACTATAATATATCTTAGGTTAAACAAAAATATATACTATTAATTCATCTTATTTGGTGAATTTTTTTAGGAAGGAAGGTTTACCTAAAACCTACCTCAACCATACTACTAATATTGAATAACCCAATTTTACTCAAGAATAAAAAAAATTGATCAACCCAATAATTATATAATCATATTGCAATTTACTTCTAAGCAAAAACATAAGAACTAATATGATTTGATCACATAGAATAACCTTGTATATACTTAATGAGTCAACCTAGCTCACAAAAACTCGATAAAATCTTGGTAGGACTCATCTATTGAACTAACAAATTCAGCTCAAGCCTTACTTTTAGACAAGCTAAATTAAGTTTGGCTCATTTTTTATGAGCCAACTCATTCTTATTCTTGATTGATGATTAAAATCTCGTTTGAGACTCAAGTAGATGATTGTTAGACGTTTATTTATAAGTATCACATTATAAATGAGCAGTGGTTATGCATTTATCTACAATAGTCAACTTTAGACTATGTATTGTGTTATGTGAAAAGTAGTAGAATGTGATAAAGATAAGAATATGAAATGCCTTATTATAGTCTTAAGTCTGATAAAAAAATGCATACGCCAATTGAATCATTAATCGAGTTTATAATAGAACAAATTAAAATTACTCAACTTATTTTTGTTTCTAGATCCGATTTAGCTTAGCTTATTTATAAACAACATAACCTTTAACACCAATATTTATGGATTGTCTAGTAACAATTCGGTTCGCTTTGATTCATTCAATAAACAAATAAAGCTTAAATAAATGAGAGTTGAGCTAAGTTTAATTGGTTAACTACCCTAACTACCTCTTATTTATAGTATATGTCATTTTAACAACTTTATTTTAACCAAAATAAATGTCATTTTCGGACTTTAATATAAAACATTGACTACCTTTTCTAATTCACTTTATTACAATTAAATATGTTTATTTAAGTTTTATATGCTCCAAAACCTAATTATCAAAAGTTTAATAATTATTAGAAATATATTAGTCAATTGACTCTAGTTCTTAATTTACGTACATAAAATGACACTTATTGTGAATTAAGGGTAGTATATAACTTTTTCTACATTTTATTTTAACTTTCATGTACATTTACTTAACATGATTCAACTACTCTATTAGTGTAAACCAATGTTTTAAATACTAGTCCAAGAACCGATATAGTGTAGTGGTTAGTACAAGGTCCAACTAGTCCATATGGTTTAACAATTGTTGGATTATTAAGTGATTAGGCTTAATAATTGACCAAGTGTGAACCTGGTACAATCAATACAATCAAGTTTGCTTTCTTTGTACTTACAACTTAAATGACAAAAGAAATGAGCCATTGATTGTGATTGTATTTGAGTTAGGTTGAACCAATTCAATCAAACATTTTCAACCAATATATATTATAATACCAAGTAATTTATTATTCAGAGGTATTTTGGTATATGATTGGACCGATTTAGTTTTTTATTAACCAATTTAACCTAATATATTCCAACCACAATCCAAACTCCTTATAGAGTATGACATGGTTTGGAAAGACCATGTTGTTGTTATATGTTATAAATGGCTATTTTACTTTATTTAGATCTTCTTGTACTAAAATTAACACTACAAGTCTTGAAGATTTGTGTTTAAAAAGTGATATTTCATAACTAAAATTATTTACCAAACAAAACATACAATTGATACTTGGATTCAAATGAAATAGTGTGTATATGATGAAACCAGTTGCATCATGTGCATGGTGTAATCGGTACATTTTTTCACGCTTAAACATTTTCAAATAAATTATCTTTAATTTTAATTATTAAAAAATAAAATAGCTATATCAAAGTGATTCTAATATTATTCAATGCTCTTTTTAAAGTAAAAATTTTGACAAAATTGTAATAAGACTTCAATACAAAGAATATTGCTGTAAAATTTTAATATTTATATACACCAATCATCACATACTTGTTGAAAAATTATGATGTATCTGTTGAAAAATTATCATATAATTGTTGAAAATTATGTAAAAACAATGGTGAAATTCCATTATAATAGTCGTCGAAGATCCGCCATATAGTTGTTGAAAAAATATGACATAGTTATTAAACAATTGTCACATAATTAAGAAAAAAAAAAATCGGTACAATAGTGGTGAAAATTCAGTACAATGATTGTTAAAAAATATATAAAAAAATCATTAAACAAATGTAGAAAAATTAGTGCAATAATAGTGAAAATTTACTAAAATATCTATTGAAAAATCAACAAATGTAATAAATGCAATAATATTTATTATAACAACTCTTGAAAACTCATCTCATAACTATTGAAACAAATTCATGTAGTTATTGAAAACTTATCAGTTGAAAACTTTTATTAGAACAATTTGTTAAAAATTATCACATAATTATTGA
The DNA here is from genome assembly GCA_030549775.1 of Tamarix chinensis. Classification (NCBI taxonomy): domain Eukaryota; kingdom Viridiplantae; phylum Streptophyta; class Magnoliopsida; order Caryophyllales; family Tamaricaceae; genus Tamarix; species Tamarix chinensis. Next base: position 119,485,193 of record CM060171.1, read on the forward strand.
AAATTTATTTTTTGCGTCAAATGTATAGTAACATGATCTTTTCCTCTAAATATGTTTTAAAAAATTAATTATGATATTTTTTTTATTGACTCATGATAAATATCATCTTTTTTATTATTTTTTTTAAATAAATAAAGTTAAACATGTTTATAAAGTTGTCTCCATCATAAAAACTAAATGCACATTAGAATTTGTGCAAATCGAGAGTTTTGGACCATGATAAAAATTCTCTTAGTCCCATTAGGTCTCCCCTTTTTGAGGATCATCATTAGAATCGAAGTAATCTGCACATGATAAACATTTTTTTAACATGAGATAAATAAGTAACATATTCTTTTTATTGAATTTATTTATGGTAATAGCTTTACTTTGTGTGTTTGAATAAGTGTGTTGGTTTCAAATATGTATATTTTTAATTATAAATTTTCAAATTTTAAACTATATTTAGTAAATTTATTTACTAAATAAAGTAAAAAAAATTACAATAATAGTCAAAAACTATGATTCCCCTAAACATATACTTTATAGAATGATTCATAACACTAGTTAGAATAAAGTAATAATCATAAAATAATATGATTATTGAATATATATCATTAGTTACAACGGAATGGTCATATAGTTTAGCTAGCTGTGATGGCCCTCTAGCTTGATGTATAGCTTTCTTAATTCTTAGATTGGTTGTTGTGGTGGAACTTCCTTTAGATTGTTTTTCATTTTCTAGGGTTTATAACATGAAGGGATAAAAGTGTATTCATATCTATAGGTGGCAATAAGGTCTGACGGATCGGGTTCAAATTGGGTTATAACATATTGGATTATTTGCAATCATTTTCTTTGTGGATTGGGGCGGGTCATTTCGGATTTGGGTCATTTCGAGTCGCCTTATTGTTCAAATCGGGGTCGGATTCAATTTTGGGTAGTTGCAAATTCAAATTGTATCGAGTTAATTTCTCAGGTCAGGTTTAGGTTGAGATAGCTCGGGTTCGAGTCATGTTAGGTTTAAATTATTTTGGGTTAACTTATCGGATCGGATAAAGTCTATAGATGTAAATGGGGCGGATTTTATTCGTTGGATACTTAAATAGATATGGAGGATGGAAAAAATACCTATAAGATATGAGTATGGGATATCCATACCCATATCCATATCCATACTCGTTTACACGATGCATAATTACCCTTTTACCCTTAAAATTATAATAAATATAGTACAAATTAAGGTTAAAATTGGCATTTGACTTAACTCTAAATGAATTTATCTATTGAATAATATCTGTTAATGGGTAAACAGATTATTCGTCGAGTAACAGATATCCAATGAATGCGGATATAATGTGAAAGTGGATACCTATTTGGGTATGGGTACAAATTCGGGTACAGGTATAGATACAGGTATAGGCGTACCCACCCCGAATCTACCCTATTTATATCCCAATTGGGTCGGGATTGGCTCGAGAAAGCTCGTATTCGGGTGATTTTGTGTTTGAGTTAATTTGACGGGTCAAGTTTAGGTTAACTTAACGAATCAAATCTTTTTAGGTTTTAATAGGTCGGGTTGGGTTCGGGCCAAACTAATCCTGAATTGAATCACGTTAGATTTTGGTCGAATCGGATATTGACCACTAAAATTAATATAAATCATTAACCTCATAAGCAAGCATTAAATTTAACTTCATGTAATTAATAACATATTATTAATTGCTATTTGTTTATTATTATGACTTTCTAATGTTGTATTTTTACTTGAAAAAATGGATAAAATTAATATATTATTAGTGAATAAGTAAGTTCAAAATAAAAATAAAATAAATAAATAAAAATAAAATAACAAAATATGTTTAAAAACTTTAAATAAATAATATGACATGTGTATTTTTTATTATTATTATCATAATTGATTAATATTAAATTTATTTTTGTCGATCTGGGTCGGGTTGGTGGCGGATCATGTTGATAATGGATCGGGTTGATGACAGGTCAAGTTACAGGTTAGGGTCGGGTCCGGTTAATGAATTTATCGGGTTATTTTGGATCTGATTTTGTACGGATTAAGTCGGGTCGGTCAACTTTTGTCGGCTCTATTCATATCTAAAAAAAAAATTAAGATGAACAATCAGGTTGGAAATTTTTAGGTTAGGTCCCGTTTGAGTAAATATTTAAAGTCATTAATTCATGTTGTTGTTTATTTTGACAATTTTAACTACCAAAAATTGAGATCCAATTTGACTAGTTGTACTTTACTTTTATAAAGTCTTAGTCACTAATTATATAGAATAAAAGTAGTTCAATAACTATGGTTTCTTTCATAGTTTAATAGAAAGGAATTCAACTCTTTTATACAAGAATACGGGATCGAATCACACCACTTATGACACATATTTTAGAATTAAAGAACACGTAGATGTCTTAAAGATAAAATAAATACCGACCATAGACTAGTTTAGAGGGAGACTGCATTAAGCTCTGCTGACATAGCATATTCATGTCCTCGAAACGTTTTCATTCTCATTCTCGGGGTAAGTACATAACCTATATATTTTATCTTTTTAAAAATTATTATTATTCCACTTTCGACCTTTTTTGTTCCGGTCCTCATTTGTCCCTACGGAAAACCAAATTTTCCAATCTGGTTCATGCTGAAATCCATCAAATTATTTTCCTACTCATACTTGGACCGAAACTTGCACGCTTCTACTTGAAACAATTGAGTGTGGAAGGTGAGGAGGCGAGCTGGTGAAGTATGAAACACATACCTGTCGTGTGACTTTTAGTATCAGCAAGATTCATCAATCCAATGGAATTAACAAATATACACAACCTGATATTAATTTGGGTAGACCTGATTTCAATAGCCCATGAAGACCTGATTTTCCAATCTCATAGTTTTCCCTCAAAATTTCCTGATTTGTCCCTTGTTTAAGATGTAGTAACTTGCGAATAGTTTCGTGCACTGGGGATGGATCTTCGGAGTGCACACGAAGCTTTTGTAAGGTACAATTCATACAGAGCTCACAAAAAGCTTTGAGCTATGTATGATATACCGTATACGTCTAAGCAGCACGCGCGCGCCCAAAAAAAAAAGTAATAACAATAATAATAATCCGGCAAGAAAATAAGTAGAGCAATTTTTACCCAAGAAAATGATAAAATAAAAGTGACTGCAAGTATTTTATTTATTTTTTATTCATATAAAATATGGGTCGTTTTATAAACACACTTGATTTGGTTTTAGATTTAATCATGATTGTAATGATTTGGACCTCTAAGTCACCCCTAGCTCCTAAAGGCACTATCACCGGCCTTGCGCAGAAACAAAAAGGGGACGGAAAAACAGAAATAAATAAGAATATAAAAATGTTATTTTTTAAAAGTTTAAAAATTATAAACGGTAGAAAATATAAAAAAAATTATAGATATATATATTAAAAATAAATTAAATCTACAAAAATTAAGGGAAAAATATTCGAAAATTATTCCCCGTGCATCACTGCCTATCACATCCCTCTTGGACATGTTATTGTGGAAACTGGAAAATTAAAGTGGCTGGTCCCTCCATAAGTACTACACAGCAATCTCAGGAACAGAATATAATGACGATAAGTAAGTGGTCCAAGCAGGTTAGAAGGTCCGCCAATATTATACAAGAATCTAAAACAGAGAATATAATAATGAGAAGTATTCCACGCAACTTAGAGTCCCACAGGCCACAACTATTATTATCGGTAGAACCGGTGCCCCCATCTTGCCATCTAATCAAGTAACGAACCTCGAACAACCCAAATATTTCAAGAGGATTGAATTTATTTTTATGATTAGAGATATAAATTTATTTTTAAAATTCGTGATGATTAGATCTAATATAAAAATAAGGTGAGGAGAATAAATTATAATTATATTCTAATAACTATTAATTAAACCATATTTTAAATATGAAAAAATTAACCAAACCATATTAGTTTCCACTAACCAAATGAAGCTTTACTACTATAATATGAATAATTTAATTGATAAAGTTAATCGTATTAGAAACATACAGATACAGTACTAACCGATCCGGACACGCAATCGTCAATCCACCCGAAGTCTTTTAAGACATTTTGCAGCCGGCAATAACCTTATCAACTCGGGTACCGCGGTTAGTCGTCATCTCTCGTTTCGAAAATATTTCGAGATTAAAATTTATATTAAAATTATTTTATTAATATTTTATTAAAAAATATTATAATTAATTAATATAAGTAATAATTATAGAAAATTTTTATTTTTCTCTTTTAATTTTACTAAATGCAATCTATTTTAAAATATATATATATATTTTACGTTTTTTATCGTCATTTCCGTCCTCGTCCAGCTGCAGATTCGGCCACAATGGTTGGGTGGGGTCCATAGTCCTATATGCATAAGAGGTAGCGTCGGACAATCTAAGAATAGAATATAATATTACTTTGCAGCCGGCAGTAACCTTATCAATAGTAGAGTTAGCAATCGGACGGGTCGGGTCACTATCGGATCGGGTAATATGATAATAGGGTCATATCGATTTTGGATAATTTCGGATCATTTTGACGAGTCAGGCTGGGTCGGGTTTGATTCGGATCAACTCGGTATCGGATAATCTCTGGTCATTCTAAGCTCTCGAGTCGGGTTTGGTTGAGATCAGATGGACTCGGATTCGGGTAAATTTGGGTTGTTCTAATTTCGGTTCGGGTTCGGTTCAGGCTCAGTTGAGTTTGAATTATTATATTTTCAGGTCGAATTTAGATTGGATTTAGGTCATTTCATATTTGAGTCATGCTTGTGTCATTTTCTTTTTTTCTTTTTATTCCAAGATATTATTAAAAGCTAATTATTTTGAGATCATTTATTTTAATTTATCTTATTCAATTAAAAGTGAATTATTATATTAATTGTCTTGGGGCATTAGAAATTTTTGTCATTATTTTATCTTTGGAGATGTATTTGATGTTTAAATTTAAAAGTTTTCAAATCGTATCACTTTTCTTTTTATGTTAAGGTATAACTTATAATTCAACTCCATTATTAGCTTGATCATATCGAGTTCTAGTATTATTTTAAGTTTATATTATATTTATATCTTATACGCTCCTTACATGATATTAACTTATAATAGTCATTGATAATTGATAACAAATGAAGACTTCTAAGGATGTACTTCTCATATTATTTTTAAAAGAGATTGATCACATCATATCAACATCATTTTAATAAATATAATAATAATAATAATAATAATAATACAAAAATAATGATAACAATAATAATAGTAGCCAATGAATATCAATTATGGTAAAAATAATAATAACAACATATTAGTTTTTTTATTATATATTTTGATTATATCATATCAAGCTAAATAAGATAAAAATTTGATAAAGTAAGTAATAATGACTATTATGGACAAAAGACCAACTAATATTGACTTCTTACTATTTAACATTGTTGATGTAATAAAAATTATTAATCTTCAATTTTTATAATAAATAACTAACATTCTCACTCTAAATTTTTCCTACTTTCCTATGATATTGTAGGTGCTATATTGCAAGGTATGGTCGTATAGATACTAACATATAGTGTTCAAGGCTGCACTATTATTATCTTATGGTATTAGATGAAATAATGGAAGTGAACTAATATTTAAATGGTATAGTAGTGTTTTTCTTTTTTTTTTCTCTACTTTTATTTCTATTGGTATCAATGGATATTGTATTTGTATATACATAAGTGATATAAATTTTATGAAAGTATATTGTTTCTAGATCTTGATGTAAGTGCTAGTATGAATTAGTTGCACATCTATATTATTTCATGTTTTATGAAGTTTTAAAAATTTTGAATTATGGGTTAATGTTAATTTTTGGGTAGTACCAAGTTGAATCTTTATAGATTTATAATTTTTCAGATAATATTAGATTTCGGATAAATAATGAATTGGGTTGGGTCATTTCGGATTTATAGTTTTTCAGGTTATATCGGGTTTTAGGTGAATAGCGGGTCGGGTCGAGTTTATTTCGGGCTTATGATTTCTCTGGTTATATCATATATCGGATATGTATCGGATCGGATCGGAAAGGTTACGGACTTTTAATTACTCGGATAAAATCAGATCGAGTCGGTATTCGTCGGATTTTTCGGATCGGGTCAACATTTGACGGCTCTAACCAATAGCCAGCCACAAATCACAATGGTTGGGTGGGGTCCATCGTCCTATATCGTTAAGAGGTAGCACCGGACAATCTAAGAATAGAATATAATAATATTAAGCATCGAAGCAACATAAGGTTGCCGCCGGCAGGCCTCATCCAAATACTTGCTTGATCGATCGATCGAATTCTTAGGGATTCATTTGATCGGTAGTCCGTTCATAATTAATAATGGATGGCATTTCCGGATGGTAAAATAAATATATAAACACGCCTACCGGCCATGCGTCGATGCATTTGAAATACAACATAAGAGTATTAATTATGGCTCAGCAGCCTGATCACTAAACTAAAATCGACGCGTTTGATGAGGAGGGTCTAGTATCGCGGGAGGCTATGAAACACGAACAGTTATGAGACACAAGCTTGGGCCCAATATGAGGAAATGCGGCAGGAGAATAATTGCCCGCAGAAATGTGGGAATTGAGCACGATGATGGATCCAGCAGCAGCATCAGCACGCGTCGTTCTGTTCATAATAACAATAATAATGTAACGCACGAACCGGTTCTTGCTGTTGATAAGCTGAAAGCAATCATGTCCGGTACTAGTGGCGGCGAAGTAGGTGCCCGCCGCGGCACAGACAGCGGCAGCAGAACCAGTGATTGGTGGCGCTGGGAGCCAAAGATACAACGGGTCCCACAAATACTTCGTGCAGCTCGAACAGACAACAGCTGCTACGATCCACGTATGGTCTCCATCGGACCATACCACCACAACAAAAACAAGAAGCTGCGGGCGATGGAAGAACACAAGAAGGCGATGATGAGGCACTATGTCCAGTGCTCCCTCAAATGTCAAGTTGAAGAAGTTTACCAAGAGGTCCTTGATGTGATTACCAAGGCAAGGGAATGTTATGTTGTGGATCATCCAGAGAACAAAAACTTCTCGGACCTCGAGCGGTTTCGATACATCATGTTCGTGGACGGATGCTTCCTCGTCCAATACATTATCTCCAGGATCGCCGAAGAGGAAAACCGGAGCACGACGATGGTTGTTCACCAGGCGTTTTTAGTCCGAGACTTGTTATTGCTCGAGAACCAACTCCCTTTCTCGGTAATCAAGCGATTAATGCAACTCAAGTACCAAAATAATGATACTAAAATCTATAGTATCCTCAGAAGTTTCATAAAATCAATATGGCCATCCCCGCAGGATCATCCTCTACACAGACCCACATTCGAAGCCGTACAAAATACGATCATGAAATACGCGGCTCAGCGGCGGCAATGGTACTCATCATGTGACCACCAGCTGCTGCCAAAGACCACGAAATGGGATATCTCTCGAGAGCCCATGCATCTCCTTCAAGTGATACAGATGCGGGCTATCGACATCGATTATAAAATGGGGAACAAGCACTACTCTAGCAGCCGTCATAAACAAGAAGACGAGTATTCATACCGCTGGCGTTCGGCCACAGAACTCAAGGCTGCAGGAATCAAGTTTAGATGCGGTAAATCTCATCACTTGAACGACATACATTTTATGAGTACCCCGTTTCGTGGTATATTAACTATGACGCCGATGCAAATTAACGATACATCGGAGCCCATCCTCATGAATTTAGTGGCATTCGAAGCATTACCAGGTATTCCAGCTGATCAACTCGTGATTACATCTTATCTTGCTCTCCTTAATTCGCTCATAGATCACCCGGGCGATGTCAAGGAGTTAAGAACAAATGGTGTCATAGGCAACGCCCTCGGAAGCGATGAGCAAGTAGCTCAACTTTTCAACAGGATTACTCAAGGCTTGAGTTATAATAGCCAAGCTTTCATTCATGTTCAGAATGGTATTGACGAGCATTACAAGAATACATGGAAGATATGGATAAACCAAGGTTTAGACGCGCATTTTAGTTCTCCTTGGACTATAACTGCTTTCGTGGCTGCTACATGCGCCATTGCTTTATCTGCCATTCAAACCTACTACGCTGCCTTCCCACCCCCTCACCCCCACCCTCCTTCCTAAAACAAGAGCTGAGCCGCCATCAATCGACCTAAACCAGACCCATCGTAGTTAATTATTGGAGGTAGGTACGCGTGTGTATTGTGCGTGTGTCCCTGTATACCTACTGCCGTGTCATGAATGCGCGCGCGTACGCTACCCGGCTGCCTGCCTCATAAAAGCAAGCTATATACACATTGTAATGCGCGTTATGGATAAAAAATAAAAAATAAAAAATAAAATAAAAAAATAGAGTAATAGTTCATCTGTTTGTGGATAATCAATTGTTCTGTATGATTATTTATGAAGAATGATTATAATCCTTTCGTATTAATAAAAATTAACGATTCAAATACTGAATTTTTGTATTAAAATAAATTACTTTAAAAAAATTAAAATATATTTTTCACTTTTACCCTATTTTTTCTCATTATTCACACAAATTTATTTTTTTTAAATAATCTACGTAAATTTCTTAAATTATTTTTATTAATTTTTAAAATAACAATAAATTACTAAGATAAAATTATTTTTGATACAAATAGATTATCTAATAAAAATCTCATATTCTAATGTTGTTAGGCAAAGATCATAGAGGTATTATGAATTTGTACGGAAAGCAAAAATATGAAGTCCGCCATGAATTTATCTCCATCCATAGGCCCGTAACTATGAGAAAGCACAAGGCAAAACGCAAACAAATTATTATAAAACATATGGGTAACCAACGATAATTAAGCTCAAGACGAACGCTTCAATTAAGAGATTTATTATCCTTCTAGATAATAAAAAATATAAATTATATATCATTTTCTTCTTGGTCTAGACTGCAGTGCAGGGTGTCCGTAAGAACCACGCATCACAACAGGGTACTAATAACTGCCTCGCTACATAAATTACAACGAAGAGATGCTGGCATATATAACAATCCACCAACCAATAGCTTATGGCTTCGAATTCTACTATTTTCATCAATCCAATTACAAGGACGGCACAAGCTTATCCGGTTCAAATAGTAATCAGAGTACGTACAGACAACATAATAATGTGATAAACCTTGTCGGCTTTGCGACTGACCTGGCTCACACAGTGATAGCCTCAGGCAAGGTCTCTGGAGGGGCACCGCTGCTTCCATTAAGAACGATGACGTTCCCATCAGAATCAACGTCCACGATAACTGAATCACCTTCTTTGATTTCCCTCGCCAACATCTTCTCGGCCATACTGTCTTCCAGGAGTCTCATTATGGCTCTTCTCAAAGGCCTGGCCCCGTAACTTGGGTTGTACCCTTCCTCCACCACTCTATCTGTAAATCTCTCGGTTACTTGTAGCTCAATCTCCTTACTTTTTAACCTCTCGAAAACTTCCTTCAACATTATATCCGCAATTTCCTTGACCTCCAGCTTCGTGAGTTGCCTGAAGACGATCATCTCGTCTAGTCTGTTCAAGAACTCCGGCCTGAAATATTGTTTTAATTCTTCGGTCACCAGGCTCTTAATCCTGTTGTAGCTGCTATCCTTCTCATCATAATCCAGATCGAATCCTATCTTACGGCCTCCCTTCTCAATGACGCTGCTTCCTACGTTAGATGTCATGATTAGAAGGGTGTTCTTGAAATCAACAGTTCTGCCCTTGCTGTCGGTCAACCTCCCGTCCTCCAGAATCTGGAGCATCATGTTGAAGACGTCAGGGTGTGCCTTCTCAATTTCGTCAAAAAGTACCACAGTGTACGGGCGGCGCCTGACAGCCTCAGTGAGCTGGCCACCTTCGGTGTAACCAACATAACCAGGTGGCGAACCAATGAGCTTGGAAACTGTGTGCCTTTCCATAAACTCACTCATATCAAGTCGAATCATGGCTTCTTCTGATCCAAAATAGTACGCAGCCAATGCCTTCGCAAGTTCTGATTTACCTACCCCAGTTGGACCAGAGAAGATGAAACTGGCAATGGGACGGTTCGGGTTTTTAAGACCAACACGGGCTCGTCGAATGGCACGGCTGATAGCTTTGACAGCTTCATCTTGACCAATGATTCTCTTGTGTAAGGTCTCTTCCATTTTGAGAAGACGGTCAGACTCATCTGTAGAGACCTTCTCCACGGGAATGCCAGTCCAAGAAGAAACAATATGCTGAATGTCAGCTTCTGAGACAACAGGACCGCTATCTCCAGCTTCTTCTTCTGCCTTGCTCATCTCCTTGTTCTTGTCTACGAGAGCAGAAATTTGTGTCTTAAGGTCCATTTCTTTATCACGTAGCTCACCAGCCTGCCATCAAAAGCTCCAGCTTAAGATAAGTGATGATATGTAGCAAAGAAAGAGGAAGCCATAAAATATAAAACCAATACTTCATGCTGATTTACAGGGAGACACGTCACCTTTTCAAAGTCTTGGCTGCGGACAGCTTCATTTTTCTCCTTTGTGATCTGCCTTAGCTCCTTCTCAAGCTCTCTGGCTTCTTCAGGAAGCTGTTAATGGAAACAGAAAGCTAGTAGTTGATGATTGCCCTATGAAATAAAATGCCAATGATACTGAACCAGGAACACTCATACCTGTGCATGACGCAGCCTAACCCGAGAACCAGCTTCGTCAATAAGATCAATTGCCTTATCAGGCAGGAAACGGTCACTGTGTGCATAATGGCATCCATCCAATCACAAGTTGCCAATAAACGGCAAGGAAACAAAAAAAGGGAAAAGGAAAACTTGTAAAGACCACTTGAAGAGCTAATATTATCATGAGCTTGCTAATAGTAAAATGATTTGCTTTAATGAGAAGGGGGCAGAATCATTGTCTTCTCTTAAAGTATGATGTCCTTATACTCAAATATCACCAAACAAAGAACCTTACGATAAATATTCATGCCACAACATACTCAAGTAATCATAGATATGCACGAGCATGAAGGTATACCTGATGTACTGGTAAGAGAGTCGAGCAGCCGCAACTAGGGCTTCATCAGTATACCGTAGCTTATGATGAATTTCATATCGCTCACGAAGTCCTTTCAGAATCTGAATAGTTTCATCCACAGATGGCTCTGGCACTTTAACAGGCTGAAATCTTCTTTCAAGGGCTGGATCCTTCTCAATATGCTTTCTGTATTCATCAAGTGTGGTAGCTCCAATACACTGCAGACAAATAAACAAGACAATAACAATCCAAGCAAACAATGAATCAAAACATACACACATATAAAACTAGGATATGTTATTAGGTGGCATAAATTGAATCAAGGTGATGCTATGCAACAATTCAAATGCTTTTTAAGAAAGGTCTGCATACCTGTAATTCACCCCTAGCAAGAGCTGGCTTCAGTATGTTAGCTGCATCAATTGCTCCCTCTGCTGCTCCTGCCCCAATCAACGTATGCACCTCATCAATGAATAAGATGATCTCGTCACTTTGCTTAATTTCCTCCATTAGTTTCTTCAGTCTTTCTTCGAACTCTCCACGATATTTAGTTCCAGCCACGAGAAGACCCATATCAAGTGTTATTACCTGAATCCCAGCAACAAATGGCAGGCAATGTCAGCATATTTGCCAACTAAATTTGAAAACACATGCTAAACACTTGCAATCTCAATCTTATGGTATCTGATGGAAAATTTTCAGACGAAATTGCATGCGCTACCAAAGAAAGTATCAGCATTCACAAAAAGAACAGCTGCAGGCCACTCATTGAGAAGTACAAGGCCAAGATAAGAACTTGGCAAGCATCCTTGCTTAATTTTCCAGGTAGAATGCAACTTATTAAATCTGTTACTCAGCCTACAGATTTATTGGTGCCTGGTCTTTCCCCTCCCACAACAGGTCATTGATGAAATAAAAACCATCTGTAGAAGTTAGCTCTAGTCTAGCTCCTGTGAAAAGACCAGAAAAGCGGCTGTTTCATGATCCATGGTCTCAAAAACCAAGGAGGGTGGTTTAGGCTCATCAATATCAAATGACGGAATATAGCGGCAATGGGAAGACTAATATGGTCCTTAGTTATGAAAAAGCATCTCGTGTGGGTGAGGTTGTTCCACTCCAACTACATCAAAAATAGAGACCTAAGGCAACTTGACATCAAAAACATGTGCTCATGGACACTTCAAAAATTATTGACATTGCAACCCATTTTTCAGAATTATTTCACTACTAGTGAAGGTATGAGCAAAGTGATAAAAAATGGTCACTTTGTCCTTTCCATGGCATATGAAGCTATCAGACCCAGAGCTAAGAAGGTCTCGTGGTTCCCTGCTGTTTGATGCCTACTTACACAACCCCGACACCAATTCATACTCTGGCTTGATATGCTTGATCAACTCCATATCCAAGACAAGTTGGTTAGCTATGGCGCTCTAGCTTCCAACACCTGTGCTTTGTGTTCTTCAACTGAGGAAACAATACCCACTTATCCTTTGCGTGCCCTTATGCGACTGAGGTGTGGGTTCCTCTCCTGCAAAAGCTGGAATGCCAACAGAATCTTGTTGCTTGGACTGAGTTGAAGCAGCGGATTATCAATGGTCGGTGTGTCCCAAAAGTAAGAAAACAAGTGATTGTGAACTTTTAGCAGCTGCCATTCACCATGTTCAGTGAGAGAGAAATAATCATATCTTCAAAAACACTACCCAGCCTTGCTCATGTTAGGAAGTTCATTCTTAATGATGTAGTTAAACGTTTTGTGTCCTTCCAGAATAGTATTTCTTTCTAACAACTTAAGGACTGTGTGGATGTACTAGGCAGAAGTACTGCTACATAAATTGTATTGAGCAAGATATTGGTGGTTGTACTCCTCACTTTGCACTAGGAAGTAATAAAATTTACTTGCCAAAAAAAAGGATTAGTGAAAGGAATAGCTGTATACCTTTTTCCCTTCAATTGTTTCTGGAACATCGCCATTTGCAATTCGTTGAGCAAGACCTTCAGCTATTGCAGTTTTACCAACACCAGGCTCTCCAATAAGGCAAGGGTTGTTCTTTGTACGCCTGCCCAAAATTTGAGTAACGCGCTCTATTTGTGGCTGCCTTCCAACAACTGGATCCAATTTTCCCTTCAAAAAGATAATCAAATTCAGACTGGTCCTATGACTTCATATTATCAACAAGAAAAGGTTGCACTGCTAAATACCAACAGATATACAAAACTAAAGAATATGCCAATAGCTACCTCTTCTGCCATCTTAGTCAAATTCGTTCCATACTCCTCTAGTGTAGGCATCTTGTTGCCACTGCTGCCTCCTCCAACACCAGCACCAACAGCTTCTGTATTCTCACCGACCATACGAATCACCTATGCAACAATTGAATAAATGAGCTGCTAAATTATCTAAAGAGAAATCAGAGGTTGTGGCAACGAGGACCAAGTATTGGGAAGTAATATTCCACACCTGTGTACGGATGTTACTTGGGTCAGCACCTAAATTTTCAAGAACACGAGCAGCTACACCTTCTCCTTCACGAAGCAAACCGAGAAGCAAGTGCTCAGATCCGATGTAGTTATGGCCTGCAGAATTCAAGAGATCCCAAATTCAGAATGAATATACATGAAATACCAGCAAATGCAGATTAACCAGATCCTGTTGATATAGAGCTGAAATTACATGACTTAGCAAGCTCTTCATCTGCCTGAAGAGCAATGTAGCTCAAGGATGATAAATGAACCCAAAACATCCACCTTTATACAGAGCTATTTCTAATCAAGAACACAGATTGTCAACATGGCCCTACCTAGTTGGCGAGCTTCCTCCAATGAGAGTTCCAATACGCGCTTAGCACGGGGAGTAAAAGGAATTTCAACAGCAACAAATCCACTACCTCTTCCAATTATTTTTTCAACCTCAACACGAGCATCTTTTAGATTGATTCCCATTGATTTAAGAACCTTGGCTGCAATTCCAGTGCCTTCACCAATAAGGCCCAACAAGATCTGCTCTGTGCCAACAAAATTGTGCCCAAGTCGCCTTGCTTCCTCTTGAGCCAACATTATAACTTTGATTGCTTTCTCAGTGAAACGTTCAAACATAGCTTTTACCACACCACGGCTAGCAGTTCCTCTACGGACAGACATGACAGCCCTTATTTTGGAATGAAAATCTTGGCTAGAACGTCCAATGACATCTAAAGCAGTACTTGGTCTCAGCCCTGAGAAAGCAGACATCCTTAACCTAGGTGCTTGAAGAGTTGCCATCATCCTTGCAGCCTTTTTGCCCTTCCTAGGTCCTTGAATCTGTCCACTCCTTGTACTGGCAAAAGAAGCAGGGATGTTTGTTGACTGAATCAACGCTCCAGCCATGATTCCAACTGGACAATATGCAGTTGAAGGAAAACAGTCAAGCAACAAAAGCATACATAAAAGCAACAACTCATGAATGTAAAGCAAGACCTAAAAAGGAAGTAACTTCCTTGTCAAGATCAAAAAAATTAACAAGCAAGCAATCAATAAAAGGAATGATCAAGTACCAAGCCACAGAAAAACTAAGGCCAAAAACCAAAACCAAAGGTATCAATCAGATTATCAGAGACATGGTTTCCTAGATGAACCAAATCCTATATGTAGCACAACATTCTTTCCTTTTCAAGCAGCCTTTGCAGTGCCCCAAGTTATCTTGTTTGGCAGGGTAAGGGACAGAGGTACCTACCTCCAAGAGAAGGTGTCGAGGGCTACTTAACCACATCTAGTTTCAGAGACACAAGCGTGCAAAAGAAGTCACTATTGGGCAGCTAATTGCCAGCCAAGGCATGCACATAGATAAGCAAAACCTCGTTACACTTTTACAGGAAAAAGCTGTGGCAGATGCGACATGCCAGCTCAAATCATGCAAGCTAAAACTATGCAAGAACAGAAACAAAGTAAAACAGGGATTCTCATCACTGACAGTTATGGTAGCATTTCTAGGGACATCGATGTTTTCTTAGACATAATAGAGGGGACAACTGGCTGAATAGCAACCAATAACCTTAGTCTAAATCCAGACGGAAGCGCGTGCCAAATTTCCGATAGGTGGACATTGGCTACACATAAAATCCTATACACGACTAAGTTACAGAAGATCTAAAGTCTACTATAATCAGAAAACAAAGCCAACTTTGGGAAAAATCATACCGGGGATTCTCATCATTGATAGTTAAGGTAGCATTGCGAGGGACATCGATGTTTTCTTAGACAAAATACAGAGGACAACTAGCTAAATAGCAACTACACGCCTTACTTTAAGTCCATATGGAAGTTCGTGCCAAATTTCCGATAAGTGGAAAATGGCTTCGCATAAAAATTATACACGACTAAGTTACAGAAGATCTAAAGTCCACAATAATCGGAAAAATGAGCCAAACTTGGGATGAATCGTACCAACCGAGCATATCAGGATCTTTCAATTAGATATAACACCGACTGGAGAATCATAAACCTCTACCACGAAGGTGAGACGAACTGGACAAAGAGTCCATCATTTAGAAACAACAGTGAAAACCTCCAAAACCATACAGGCAAATCAATTCAACCAAAGGAAAACATGAGAAGACCATCCAACTAATACAAACCAGCCAGTACCAGACAATAACGAATAGACGGAACAAATACACCAATTCAATCCACCGAATAGAGACTAAACATTACCAGAGGTGAGAAACCCTAGTTTCGTCGAGAACAGAAATTCAAGCTAAGAAAAACAAAACTCAATTGCACAAAGAAGATATCATTTTAAGTTTCGGATAACTTTACCTGAAGTATATGTAGATAGAGAGAAGAAAGAAGAGGGGAGGGGGAGAGAGAGAGAGAGAGAGAGAGAGAGAGAGAGAGAAGGAGGGTGGGTGAAGGCGAAGAAAAGAGGATGGATATTACTCTTTTCTTCCACTGGCAGAGAGAGAAGAAGGTAATGTAAAATGCAAAGGCGACCAAAGCCGATCGAGTAATCTGTAGATAGATAGAATTTATTTCAGTTTAATAGTAGCTGTTGTGGTTTATAAATTATAATAATGGTCGGTGTTGTGTGTAATATCGTGGACCTTCTGGCTATCGAAGGAGTTGAGCCAGAAAAAATCTAAAGCCCTTGAAGGTCACGACAACAAAACTCCTTGATTGTCGACTTTTCTTTCTCTAATTTCATCTAAACTTGGGTTCTTGTTCACCGTATGGCGTTTGATAGTTTCCATTTGGAATGGGACATTTTAAAGACTTCAATCTGGATGATATCTTCCAAAATAGTCTGTCAAGAGTAGTTTCGTGTACGAATTATATAGATTTATGTTAGTATGTGTTTGGAATTAAATATACTAGTACTACATATAGAAATAAATATTTATTATTAAGGCCAAATTATTCTCTTATTTAACCTAACATTTTGTCAATATTATGCCTTTTTTATAATTTTACTCAGATATATTCATATCTTAATTCTATTTCACTTAAATACTTAAATAATTACCTTAATAGAATAAAGAATGTGATTATTTTTACCATTTAGTTAGATACTTAAATGAAATTAAATTAAAATATAAAAAATATTTAGATTGAATTATAAAAAATATAAAATATCTATAAAATATTAAGTCAAATATATAGATACATTTTTCACAAAGGTACATTTGCTATTAAGGTGGCCTTGTCCACTTAGTTGTCTATTATTGGCACCATTTGACAACTAAATTATATTTTTTAGATTGGTATTGCATTTTAGCCATCACGACATATTAATTTATGAAAAAAAATTATTATTCTTATTTTCAATAATTTATTTTAAATATTTTCAAATAGATTAAAAATGTTAAAAATAGGTACATACCAAAAAACATCTAAATATAACGTTGTATTGCATCTCCTATTTAGCAATTATTTTTTGGCAAATTATATGCATCCAAATGTATTGTGTAAGATGCAAAAGAAAAAAAAAAGGCTTAGGCATGCAATACAGAACTTGGTTTAATAAAAAAAAAGTCATTTATAATATTAAATTCAGAATAAGCACATAATTAATTTTTTTCCCAGAGATAATCACTTTTTTGGTCAAGATAATTACTTGCACATTTGAGATATTAATTTTTTTTATCCAGATAATCACCCTCTAAAAGCCTTGGGGACGTCGCATGGAGTTTGGTTTAATGAAAAAAATATTTATAACATAAAACTTGGAAGAATAAAACATAGAGCACATGATCACTTTTTTTGCTAAGATAATCACTTATGTCAACTACATTGTAACACCCAGTATATAAAGTTAATTTGTGTAATATTTAAAGGAAAATGAAATTAAAAATGAATTGTAACAATATTGTTTAAACTAAGGAACCAGTCAATGGGTAAACTATGTATTTCTTTTTTATGGTTGTGATGAATCAGTCAATTAGCTCAACATGCAGTCAATTAGTTATGTTGGAAATGCTATATTTATTCTATTTTGAACTCAATTCTCTTCTCGTCCTTCACCTAACCTTGAGGATATGTTATAATTTGATTATAAATAACTTTTCGAGTTTTAAACTCTCATAACAATCTCTTTTCAAATTTAAACTTGATTAACATGAGTACATACCATAAAGTGTATTTTCCTACTTTTCCTTAATTCCCTCTTTGACACCTCACCTTTCTCCTCTCCCTTTTGGATACACCATGCACATTCTGTTTGCAGCCATATCCCCCTTTGCCTCCCTATTGATCTAAAATCTCCACATCTAGCCCTCTTACTTCCACTTTTCTGCTACACACTCAAGTGTCCAGCCCTCACTTGTTCATTTGTCTTTCTAAGTTTGACCCAAACCTCTCTCCCTCTCATTTCTTGGTTCTTGACTTGTCATTGGAAAGCTTTAAGCTCTTTTTTCCTCCTTTACAAGGAACCTCTCAATTGCTCTCCTTATTCTTCTTCCCTTGAGCTGCTTTATTCCAAGAGAAGGGTTCTTCTTTTTCTACTCTCTTCCTCTCTCTGTTTTATTTCTATTTTTAATCTATAAGTGTTTTTGCTAAATTTTTATCCCTAACTCTTGATAGGTAAGCAAGAATCATAGGTGTTGGTGTACTAGTGGAGTGGTCTTCTTTGCTTAAAGACTTACTTGAGGTGATGTGTTATGTGCTATGTGTTTTGGTTATTTTACAACATGAGTCCATGATTTAATTCTACTTAAAAGCATGTTGAATTGTTTTGAAGTATGAATGTAGTTATAAAAGCATGATAGGTTTTAGTTCATTTTTCCTTGAGAAAGGTGGGTTGATTTTAGCATGATTATTGAGAGTGTTAGATGATAAAGTCCTAAAAGGTGGTATATGATTGTTGTATTTGATTTCTGGAAGGTTTTATGAAGTGTGGGTATGTTTTGGTTGATTTAGAAAGCATGAGTAAGTCATATATGTGTTACCTACGAGAACTAGTTGACAAGTTTGGGTACTGATCTACTAGTTAATAAGAATTTTTGGATGTATATAGGTTGTTTGGATGGAAGTTAATGAAGGTTCATAGAGGTTAATGAAAGTTAAATTTTACGTTAACCTCATTTGGTAGTCTTTTATTGAATTTAACCTAGGTTAGATTAGGTTAAATATTAATCTCATTTAACCTTGATTCACCCTAAAATTGTTAACCTCCAAATTGAAGGTTAATGTTAAACTTTAAAAGACATTTTGGCCCATTAAACCATATTCACCTAGGTTGACCTCAATCCAAATAAGGATAAGACATATTCACCTAGGTTAACCTCATAATCATCCAAACAAAAAAAAATTAATATTCACCTCGATTCACTTAACCTAGGTTAATTTATATCATTTAACCTTCATCCAAACAAGCTGTTAGTCTCAACCTTGATTGGTCGACAAGTTAAGCCAAACCGAGCAACTGGTGGAACCAATCGATTTGTTTGACTATTCAGTCTTGCTTTCGTTTGGTGAGTTTCCCAAACTAGTCCATTGGTTTGGGGGACCAACCAACTAGTTTGCTTGGGACTTTAGAGGTATTTTTCAGGGTTAACCTTTAGAATTGATTTCACTCCATCCTTACCTTGAACACAAGATAAAATTTTCAAACCTTTAAACATAATAAAATAGAGAAAGAAATAGGTTTCATAAACTTAAATAATTATTTGGAGGATTACTCTAGATACAACAATGACAAAAAAAAAGACAAAGTACATAAAAGGGATACTTTGGGAGCTAAGATCCCCAAGAGATATCCGAACCAAAGTGTTTCAACCGGATCACCCGAACATATGACCCAAGTCCGAAAGATACAATCAACACTCTTTCCCAGGTAATGTAGCATATGCAACATAGACATCCAAGGAGTCCTCAAATACCTACACAAACTCAATTGGGTGGTATGCTTATGGGAATGAGCAACACACATGAAAAGAATGGTCAGTACTCTACGTAAGTAGTAAGGTAACAATATAGTCATAGTAAGGTCACACAATGGCATAAGGTACAACAAAAAGGGATAAGCATCCATGTAAATTAACATACGATGGTACCCACTTATTTATTGATTATAAGTCTCCAATGATAATGGCATAATGAATCCCATAATCTTATTTACAATGAATTCAAGGACTCCCACTATTCTCAACCAATGGAATGGTATCAATAATATACAACCCCAAAGCATCAAGGTCCTGGCTAATATTCTCAACTAATGCAACGGTATTAATAATATATAACTCTAGAGCATAAAGATCCTAACTACTATTCTCATCTAGTGGAACATACAAGTATAATCGGTCCTGAATCACATGAGATTTTACTTTAGGTGATTAATATCTTATCAATGATTATGAGCATTCTAATGATTTATTTCAATTTGAGTTCAAGAACCCCACTACTCACAACCAGTGGAACAATATCAATAATATACAACCTTAGGACATAAAGCTCCTGACCACTATTTTCATATGGTGCAACAGATAGGTACAACCCTAAGGAAAGAATGCTCCTACCTACTATTCTTGTTTAGTGGAATGAACAATTACAACTAGTTCTGACCCATATGGTCTTTCACTATAAATGATTAATTTCTTAATTATGTTCATTTATTTTAATGTCATCATACAAACACACATATAGACATGCAAGGCACATGGCCTAATATATTTTCCCAAGGAAAGGCCATATTCCCCATAAGAAACCCTAATTTCATAAGTCAGGCATAACTTTCCCCTACCACTCATTTTATCACCAAATTCAATACTCGTTCTCGATTCCTCACAAGTTAATATGGGTTTTTGAATAATCTAGTTTTTTCTAAAAATATGAAATAGACCAATGAAATTAGATGATGGATCTTTTAAGAACCAAAATTAAAATGCGACAATCAAAACCAAAAGCTCTGATACCAACTTATAACACCCCAAATTTTACTCCTATTTTTTTATTTTTAGTAGAAAATATAATCAAAATATTGAGTGTTACCGCTGTAATTGACATAAGTTTGGTTTACCAAACCATTCTTACATCAATCATCAGGCTAAAACCATTCATAGCAAACTAAGGTAATTAGAAATAAAGGAAACTTTTATAGATACAAATACGAGTTTTAGAGATTAACTCTGGATTATAATAATATACACTATAAACTAAGGAATACCATAAATCAAAGGGTTCAAAAAGGTATCTGAGTAAAAATATCATCTGGATAACATAACTTTTTGCCTAAACACCCAGTACAGATAAAAAGTCACTCCTCCCATTAATTACATCAAAAGTAGCAAAATCATCCAACTAGTCCTCAAAGACCTACACAAAAGCATTAGGGTCTTTTGCTTGTGAGAATGAGTAGCACCCATGAAAAGAATGGCCAATACGATACGTACTAAGTAAGGTAACAATACTATCGAGTTAGGGATACAAATAAAAACATGCATTAATAATATATGATAAGTACATGCACATTTTACGAAAGATTCTAATAAGTAAATAATTATCCAAGTCTCTTTATTAGATATAACTATTTTCATTCTTTTATTTAAGTTGAGTTTAGGAACCCCACTATTCTTAAACTGGTTGAGCGGTTTAAAGCCCCTTCTCAGGGGCAATGCACCTAAGCCGCTATTATTATTTGATGGAACAAATTTGAAAACATCACCTCCTCAGGGAAAATCACTCCCGATCCTCTATTATCATTCGGTGGAATGGATATAAAAGCATCACCTTGATCCTAACTCACGTGCTCTTCTACTTTAAACCGTTAGTGTCTTATTTATTAGGTTACTCAATTCATATTCTTATTCACAATGAGCATAGGGCCCACTATTATTAATCTGGGGAAACACATAGAAGCACCTTCTCAAAGACAACATACCTAAGCCATTATTATCATCCAGTGGAACGGATCTCAAAACATCATCTTTTTAGGGCAAAATACTCCTGAGCCACTATTATCATCTGTTAGAACGGATCTAAAAAACATCACCTTAGCCCAACTCATGCGATCTTTCACTTAAAATGATTATTGTCTTATTCATGATTGATTTGAAGAAAAAACATTAAAATTGGTCAACACATCACATCACATCACGCAAGCCATAAGGTTATTCTCTAGAGTTAAGATCCTTATTTCTCAAAACCCTAATTTTACACTTTTAGCATAACTTCTCCCATATTGATCATTTACCCACCAAATTTAGTATATTACTCAAATATTATTATTAATAACATATCCATAATTTAAGGTCTAACTCTCACATCTTACACATTCGATAACAACCCTATCTCAAAGATTACTATTCCTAGGGCTTATAAACCCTAGTTTCACAATTTTCTCAAAACTTTTTATGTAGTTCTCAAAAACTTAACAGATTTAATATACATTCCCAAAACACTGATATTAACAACATATTCATTTTTTTGTGGTCTAACTCTACTATTTCGCGCATGTGATAATAGTTTATTCGGTTTAAGGTTATTATTCCCCAAATCAACCCACTTTCATAATTTATTTAAACTTAGATTATTCACAACTAATATAAACACTTCATATAAATCCCTTAGCACATTTGGATGATCGAACTC
The DNA here is from genome assembly GCA_030549775.1 of Tamarix chinensis. Lineage (NCBI taxonomy): Eukaryota > Viridiplantae > Streptophyta > Magnoliopsida > Caryophyllales > Tamaricaceae > Tamarix > Tamarix chinensis. Next base: position 119,507,333 of record CM060171.1, read on the forward strand.
CTTAAAATATCATGATTCCCATATTTAACCCACGTTGACCAAATGTCTTTATCAGTAACATAATTCCCTATCATCACTTTCCTTCCTTTTCTAGCCTTGCAGCCCCTGACCTTACCTTCCCCGAGTGCCCCTCTTCCTTCCATTTTCGTCCCTATCATTATCACCCCTGCTCTACCATGCTTGTGACCTCCCCCTACACCCACCTAACCCTACACGCTGATCCACCCCTGTCTTCTTCTTCTTCTTCTTCTTCTTCTTCTTCTTCTTCTTCTTCTTCTTCTTCTTCTTCTTCTTCTTCTTCTTCTTCTTCTTCTTCTTCTTCTTCTTCTTCTTCTTCTTCTTCTTCTTCTTCTTCCCTTCCACTCATATCCCTCATGCCATTCTCTCTTCCCTCAACCCTCTTTTCTCCCCTCTTCTCCCTTCCCCTTGTTTTTCCTCATTCCTTCATCTACAACCACTACTGGCACATCCACCACCAACCCAACCTCCGTTGTCGGCCACCACCACATTCTCCTTCCTTCCTTCCTTTCTTATCCTCCTCTACCTCCCTGCCTCTCCTTCTTTCTCCTTGTGGCAATCCCTACCAATTTCCCTTGTCTCCGCCCATTTCCCTTACAGTAGCCCTTCCTCCTCCACAATCGCCGCCATCTCCTCCTCCACATCCTCCCTGCTCAACCCGCAACCAGCACCCCAACCTCTGTAGCTCTGCCCCCTCTCCTCATCTTCCCTTCAATATCTCCACCCTATAGCCACCACCCTTCAACCACCTCTTCCCCTCCCTTTCCTCCACCACCGCAGCTTCCCCCTAACTGCTTGCCACCACCTCAAACTCCCTCTGGCACCAACCTTACCTGAGCCACCCTTCCTTTCTCCCTTTTTTCTTGTCCTCTTCTTCCCTTCTCTACACCTCCCTTCCTCTAGTCCACGTCGCCACCTTTGCTACCTTTAAGCCACCGCACCATGATCTCCAACCATTAGCCACCTCCTACCTCACCTTCTACGCCCAATAGCCAACACCAACACTCTCCACCATCTCCCTCAATCCTTAACCAAATCAGCAACCTTCCCCCTTTCCATTTCCTTCAACCATACTTTATATGGCTCACACTACACGTACAGCGTGAGTTATAGAGTATATTTTTTAGGTACTTTTAAATAATATTAAGGTATAAGGGTAATTTAGTAATGCTATACTTAATAAATATTTTTAATAAAAATTAATATTTCATTTATCTAATATTAATATTATATTATGATATTATTTATAGGTACAAAATTTTATTAAATGGAGCCTGAGCATTTTTAACCGAATACTAGTAAAGTTTGGTTTTTGCTGGAAATAAGGTAACATTTATACCCCACTAAAATGTTTGGATATCACAAGTTAGCACATTAGGGTTTTTAACATATGATTTATATGGATATGATGTGTTATAATTAATTCCATGATTATTAATGTTATATTGGAGAATGAAAAAAAATACATGTCATTTTATTTTATGTGTGAAAGGGGTGATTGAAATGTTGGATAGTAATGATAAATGTTATGTTAGGTATATATGGTCACTTGTAATGAAAATATTACTACAATGAGCCCTAGGGGAAATTGGATCATTTAGACACATCATGATTTTTAACCTTAATCGGGGTGCAAACTGTGTTATAAATAATGTTTAGAATGGAGGTAGGAGTTTGGTGTATCATAAGCACATGATTTAGCATGAACATCAATATTTAGGGTTTAGGGATATTTTGGTAATTTTAATATATGATGGTGATCATTCCTATAAATGTGATGGTTAAGTGTTATGTGGAGTTGAGAGTGAGAATATGGTTTGGTGACATTACTAACACATGTTTTGGGTATGAATAGTGATATTGTATGTCTCATGGCCATTTTGGTAATTTTGAAGTTTCAATGGTGATTATCCTAACAAATGTGCATGGTAAGTATACTTGATGCTAAGCATGAGAATAGGAGTTTCGTGGTATTATTAACACATTTTGGGCGTGAAAGTTGATAATATATAGTCTAGGGGTATTTTAGTAATTTTAAAGGTGTAAGAGTGGTTATCCTAATAAATATGCATGCTAAGTAATAACTGGTGCTAAGTATAAAAATAGGATTTTGTAATATTAGTAACACATGTTGAGCGTGAAAGTTGATATTATATGGCCTAAGGGTATTTTGGTAATTTTAAAGGTGCAAGAGTGTTATCCTAATAAATATACATGATAAGTAATAATTGGTGCTAAGTGTGAAAATAGGGCTTTGTGGTATTAGTAACACATGTTGGGCATAAAAGTTTATATTATATGGCCTAGGGGTATTTTGATAATTTTGAAGGTGTAAGAGTGTTATCCTAATAAATATGCATCATAAGTAATAATTAGTGCTATGTGTGAAACTAGGGATTTGTGATATTAGCAACTTATGTGAGAACCTGAATATCAAATTATTATGGTCTAGGGGCATTTGGGTAAAATTTCATATACTATGGTAAGTAGTATAATACACATGCATAATAGGTGTTAATTGGTGTTGGATACATGAATAGGGGTTTATGGTCTTAGTATCATCTATTCTTGTATGGTTATAAATATTACATGGTATAAGGGCATTATAGTAATTTGGCCTATAATAGGATGATTATTCTAATAAACATGTACGAGGTGAGTCAAACCTAAGGGAGCTATGACCATGGGTGAGAAGAGTAGGGGTTGGTTGTTGTACATGGATATGAGGGTTAATAACAACATGGTTGAGTAGCTTTGCACATTCGAGGAGTCCATGGAGTGATGGGTTTTGAGAGGGGCTCGATTTGGAAGGTTAGTATCACATGTGCAAAATGGGGGAGTTAGTTTACAAAAATTTAGAGGATGGATAATATTAGTAATATATACCTGGTTGTGGAAAATTAGGACTAAATAAGTAGTAGATAAGGGATCAGACCAACTAGGGAAAAACTAGGGTTTTGAGGAGTAACCCCTAGAGGCCAATTGTTATCATATGTGAGAAATGGGGAAATAGGCTATGACTCATGACAAAAGGTAATGACAAATTTGGGTTTGTTGGACAAATTGGAAACTCAAAGGATCATTAGGGGGTAAGGATATACCAGACTTAGGAAACTAGGGTGTAACACCCCCAAAATTCACTACTGAAAAATTTCGTTAATTAAAAAAAATTTAGCGGAAGCAAATTAATAAACCGTGAACTTTGGAGATATTACCGCCACACTTAGTGTAACACCCCCAAAATTCACTACTGAAAAATTTTGTTAATTAAAAGAAAATTAGCGGAAGCAAATTAATAAACCGTGAACTTTGGGGATATTACCGTCACACTTAGTGCCAGACCGGTTCACTCCTACCATTCCAATACCAAGTGCTAAGGCTAAAAGAGTAAAATACAATTTACTCTTTTAATTCAAACATATTTAAATCAGAGTAGCGCAAGTAAACATTGTATAAGAATATAATCCACCAAGTAGTGGTTACAAAACAATGTATACATTAAAATTTCGAAATTCAAGGAGACAGAGTAAAACCCTAACAGTTCCAGATAGATCCTTACGCTCTTTCCCGAGGCCCACTTGAAAGCACTGAATACGACCTGCAAGGGGTTCTGCCCATTGAATAGGCAGGGGCCCCATGAATGGAACCCTTCAGTACTACGATACTGAGTAACCCTTTAAAAACGCACTTAAAAGCAGGTATGCAATGTAACACATGATGTACAACTATATTCATACATAACGACAGGTAAAATCATAACATTCAGGTCCATACATTCATATATTCAACCAATTAATCTAATATCAACGGTGTATGCGTAACATTCACTTTTGTCCATTCACATACTTCACAAGTCAACCAATATCAACGGGCCATAATTATCAATCGATACTTTTAGGGCCTTAAGGCCATTAGTCCAGCATTAATCAATCATCTCGGATTATACATGTTCGTGTGAGTGCGAGACCCCACTATTATAGCCGGTGAAACGATCGTGAGGGTACATGCCCTGCCACTATTTTAGCCGGTGGAACGGTCACGAGGGTAACATACCCTGCCACTATTATTTGCCAGTGGACCGGTCTAGCCCTGACTCACAAGGCGTTCCACTGTAAGTAATTAGTATCTTCCCCGTGTCTTATCGTTTTTACATTTGGTTTGTTGAGCATGGAATCCCCCACTATTATAGCCAGTGGAACGGTCGCGAGGGTAACATACCCTGCCACTATTATTCGCCGGTGGACCGGTCTGGATCTGGCTCAACATCTTCCTCTTTAAGTGATTAGTGTCTTAAATGTATCTTATTTGAAAGTATTTTACCCTTGACATGCATGTTTTAGAGGGCCACATCACATAACTTCATAACTTACGGCACATCCATATTATCACATACCAAAAGAGGACACATAAACACATCTCGGTTCCAAGCCACGCTACACATGAAACAATTAAAATAATAGCATGTAGCACTCGACATAAAAATTATATAGGGCATCCAAGGCATATAGGACATATAGCACACATTTAATCTTAGCTATACCCTTACTTGGTTTAGGTTACCAAGTTAACGCTCATACCCCTTCATAATTATTACACTTAATATACTTTCCATTTAGTTGATTAGATTACCACTTTGCCCTTTCTCCTTTATTATAATTAATAAATTATCCTTGAATTGGTCAAATTACTAAATTACCCTTCCTCATTACCCTAATTATCAAATTAACCCTTTATTTAGTTAATTACCAAATTATCGTCCTCTATTATCAATTGCCAACTACCCTTCTCCATTATCAAAATTACCAAATTACCCTTTTATATGATCATAATTACCAAACTACCCTTCTCCATTATTAATTTTACCAAAATACCCCTGGTTGGTTAAATTACCAAATTACCCTTTTATATGATCATAATTACAATTTTATCCTTCTCCGTTATTAAATTTACCAAATTACCCTTTAGTTATCTAAGTTACCAAATTACCCTTCTTAATTGTCATAATTACCAAACTACCCTACTCCATTATCAAAATTACAAAAATACCCTCTAGTCGGTTAAATTACCAAATTACCCCTCACATTTATCATATTTACCATTTTACCCTTTTGTTATAAAATTACCAATTTGCCCTTTTATTCAAAATTACCAAAATTGCCCTTTTATTACAAAATTATCAAGTTGCCCCTTTTTATTACAAAATTACCAAATTGCCCTTTATTACAAAATCACCAAATTGCCCTTTTTATACAAAATTACCAATTTACCCTTTTATTACAAAATTATCATTTTGCCCTCTTCTTACAAAATTACCAAATTATCCTTTTACTAACAAATTTACCATTTTACCCTTGCCTTCAAAATTACCATAATGCCCTTTTTAATCAAGAATCACTATTTTACCCTTAGTACACCCCTTATATTAAATTATTATTATTTCTACATAAAATATTAATATTAATGCCTCATCCACAACTTTTACAGTCAATACAATACTTATTAACACCTATATATATATTAAGCCACATTCTTGTACAATATACATTAATAAAATCTCCTAAGGCTCACAAAATATTAAACATGTATTAAATATCACAATAGCATAAAATAACATGGATAATACTTAACATTAACTTAACAACCAAATTATTACCTTAAATATTATTTCCATACATATCATATAACCTATCATGCTTCATTTTATCAACTAACACAATAACCACATATCACATATTAAACAACGCAAACCAAGCATAATAATATATTAAAAATCTTAATGTGCTAACATACGTTAATCCATGCGTTTAAGTGGGATCTAACGATTTCCTCGATTCCCGTAAAAACGAACCTTACCGGTATTCCGGTTAAAGGTTCAAGCTTGATTTAGCAAAACCAATACCTAAAAATAATTCAAGACTTATTACATTAGAAATTATGAAATCAAAATATAAGGCTTTAACAATTAATAGAATAATTAACTTAAAATATAATTATACCTTAAAATTATTAAACAACTAAATCAATGAATGCAGAAACTCATGTTGCTAATGCAGCATGAGCTACATGCAAAGAATTGGGGAGGAGGGGCTCGAAGGTGGTGGAAATAGGGAAGGATAGGTATTTTCGGGTTGGTGGTTTGGGGCTAAGAAAAGGACATGGGGGGAAGGATTTGGGGCAAGGGAATGGTGCAGAAGTGTAGAGGGGGTGTAAGTGGTGGCGAGGGATGGGTTGACGGCGACTAAAGGTGGCGGCGGGGCGGTAAAGAGGGCGGCCGAAGTGGGGTTGAAATGGAAGGTTGGTGAGGAAGGAAAATAGGGAGGGAAAATGAAGGCCTTTGGGTGGTTTTTTCGGAAAATATAGGATTGGGGATGGTATAGGGGGTTGCAGGGAGTAATTCGGTGGCTTAGGTAGCAGCAGAAGCGGTGGGACGGCGGCGGAATATGGCGGTGCAGGGTGGTTGCCGAGAAGGGAGGGAAAGAAGAGAAATAGAAGAGAGGAGGAAGAAGGGGGTTGCGGGGTGGCTCGGTGGGGGATGTGATCAGTCGGGGGTGAGGTAGAGGGTGGCAGGGGGTAGTGTAGGTGGTGTTTGAGGCAGCGGCAGCGGCAAATATGGGTGGAAAAATAAAAATAGGGAGAGAGGGGAGGAGAAGTAAGGAAAGAAAAGAGAGGGTTGGGAAGCATGGGGAGGCTCGGGAAAAATGCAGAACGGGCAGGGAAGGAGGAAGAAATAGAAGAGGAAGAGAAGGGAAGGGATAGGGGCTCGAGGGGTGGTAGAGGAATGGCGGTGGCAGGGAGAGGGAGAAGGGAGGTATGGTTGGGCATGGGGAAAAGGAGAAATGGTGGGGTCGGGATGGGGCAGAGAAATTGCGGGAGAGAGAGAGGGAGAGTTAGGGAGGTCAACAGGGAAGAGGGAGTTGCAGGTTGGGCGGTGAAAGTGGTGGAGGATGGTCGGGATTATCACCGGGGAAAGAGGAAGAAGGAGAAGGGAAGAAGAAAGGAGAGTCGGGGGGTTGGTGCGCGAGCGACGGGCGGCCGAAGAAAGAAAGAGCAGGTCGAGGAAGAAAGAAAAGAAAGGAAGGGAGCCAACCGCCTCACGCGAGAGAAAGAGGGGGAGACTGGGCATGCGGCCTAGCGCGCCAGGGAGAGGAAGGGCAGGCCACCGGCGGCCCAAGGAAGAAAAGGAGGAAGATGGAAAAGAGAAAAAGGAGAAAGAAAAAGAGGGGAAAAAAGAAAAGAAAAGGGGAAATTGAATAAAATAATTTAATTGATAAAATAGTAAAATAGAATAATTTTGGATAATAAATTTATTTAATAATTTAATTTAATATAATTAAAATATAAGGGTTTAAAAGAATAATTTAGTAAAATAATGGTTTGGGAAATTATTTAATAAAAAGGGCATGATAAAATGATAAAATATTTATTTTAATTTATTAAATATTTATATCCAAATTTATATACTCAAAAATACACAAAATAATTAAATTAAAAAATTTAAAGGCTAATTTATCCAAAATAAAATTTATTTATTAAAATATAGGCTTTTAAAAATTCGGGGGATTACACTTAGTACTAGACCGGTTCACTCTTACCGTTCCAGTACCAAGTACTAAGGCTAAAAGATTAAAACACAATTTATGAGAAATTCAAACATATTTAAATCAGAGTAGCGCAAGTAAACATTGTATAAGAATATAATCCACCAAGTGGTGGTTACAAAACAACGTATACATTAAAATTTCAAAATTCAAGGAGACAGAGTAAAACCCTAACAGTTCCGAATAGATCCTTACGCTATTTCCTGAGGCCCACTTGAAAGCACTGAATACGACCTGCAAGGGGTTCTGCCCATTGAATAGGCAGGGGCCCCACGAATGGAACCCTTCAGTACTACGGTACTAAGTAACCCTTTAAATACACACTTAAAAACAGGTCTGCAATGTAACACATGAAATACTACTATATTCGTACATAAAAATATATGTAAACATGATATTTAGATCCGTATATATTTACACATCCAACAAGTCAATTAGATATTCGTAGTGTATACTTAACACTCACTTTCGTACATTCTCATACTTCACAAGTCAACCAATATCAACGGGCCATAATTATCAATCGATACTTTTCAGGCCTTAAGGCCATTTGTCCATCATTAATCAATCATCTCGGATTATACATGTCCGTGTGAGTGCGGGAACCCCACTATTATAGCCGGTGGAACAGTCGCGATGGTACATGCCCTACCACTATTTTAGCCGGTGGAACGGTCGCGAGGGTAACATACCCTGTCACTATTATTTGCTCGTGGACCGGTCTGGCTCCGACTCACAAGGTGTTCCACTGTAAGTAACTAGTATCTTCTCCATATCTTATCATTTTTACGTTTGGTTTGTTGAGCACGGAATCCCCCACTATTATAGACGGTGGAACAGTCACGATGGCACATGCCCTACCACTATTTTAGATAGTGGAACGGTCGCGAGGGTAACATACCCTGCCACTATTATTCGCCGGTGGACCAGTCTGGGTCCGGCTTAACATCTTCCTCTTTAAGTGATTAGTGTCTTAAACGTATCTTATTTGAAAGTATTTTACCCTTGACATGCATGTTCTAGAGGGCCACATCACATCACGTCATATCTTACGGCATATCCATATTATCACATACCAAAAGAGGACACATGAACACATCTCGGTTCCAAGCCACGCCACACATGAGATAATTAAAATAATAGCATGTAGAACTCGACATAAAAATTATATAGGGCATCCAAGGCATGTAGGACATATAGCACACATTCGATCTTAGCTACACCCTTACTCGGTTTAGGTTACCGAACTATTTCCCACACTTGTTAGGCCACTAATCATCCTTCGTAATTGTTACTCTTAATATAATTCCCATTTGGTTGGTTAGATTACCAATTTGCCCATTTCCTTTATTATAGTTAATAAATTGCTCTTTGGTTGGTCAAATTACCAAATTACCCTGGGTCAATATCCTAATTACCAATTTACCCCTTTAATTGGTTAAATTACCAAATTACCCTTCATATTTATCATATTTACCATTTTACCCTTCTCCATTATTAAATTATCGTTTTACCCTTCTCTTTTATTAAATTATCATTTTACCCTTCTCAATTATTATAATTACCAAGTTACTTCTTTCCAATTTTCACTTTTATTCCTTTTATCTACAAAATTACCATTTTACCCTTTTGTTATAAAATTACCAATTTGCCCCTTTATTACAAAATTACCAAATTACCCTTTTATTACAAAATTACCAATTTGCCCTTTTATTACAAAATTACCAAATTGCCCTTTTATTACAAAATTACCAAATCGCCCTTTTATTACAAAATTACCAATTTGCCCTTTTATTATAAAATTATAACTTTACCCTTTTATTATAAAATTACCATTTTACCCCCTTACCTCCAAAATGACCAATTTATCCCTTACTTCCAAAATTACCATTTTATCCTTTTATTAACAAATTTACTATTTTACCCTTGCCTCCAAAATTACCATAATGTCCTTTTTAATTAAGAATTACCTTTTTACCCTTAGTACACCACTTATATTAAATTATTATTGTTACTACATAAAATATTAATATTAACTCCTCATCCACCACTCTTATAATTAATATAACATTATTAGCACCCATATATATATTAGGCCATATTCTTGTACAAGGTACATTAATAAAATCCCCTAGGGCTCACAAAACATTAATCATGCATTAAGATCACAATAGCATAATACAACATGGATAATACTTAACATTTTCATTAATAACCAACTTCTACCTTAACCAATATCTCCAAACATAGCACATAATCTATCATACTTCCTATTCATCAACCAACACAAGAAACCATACACACACACACACACACATACACACACACACACACACACACACACACACACACACACACACACACACACACACACACACACACACACACATATATATACATATATATATATATATATATATATATATATTAAACAACATATATCAAGTATAATAATATATTAAAAATCCTAATGTGCTAACATACGTTAATCCATGCGTTTAAGTGGGATTTAACGATTACCTCGATTCCTGCAAAAATGAACCTTACCGGTATTCCGGTTTAAGGTTCAAGCTTTGATTATGAAAACCAATACCTAAAAATGATATCAAGACTTATTGCATTAGAAAAGATAAAAACCAAATTATAAGGCTTTATTGCACTTAATTAATCAAATAATTAAACCAAAATATTATTATACCTTAAACATTATTAAATAATTAAATCAAAGAGGGAAACAACTCATGCTGCTCATGCAGCAGGAGCTGCATGCAAAGAAAGACAAGGAGGGACACGAAGGTGGCGGAAATAGGGGAAATGGGTATTTTCGGGTTGGTGGTTTGGGGCTAAGAAAAGGACATGATGGGGAAAGATTTGGGGCAAGGGAATGGTGCAGAAGTGGAGAGGGGGTGTAGGTGATTGTCGGGGATGGGTTGAAGGCAGCTAAAGGTGGCGGAGACGGCGGCAGCGAGGCTGCAAAGGTAGCGGCCAAGGAGGGGTCGAAATGGAAGGCTGGTGTGGAAGGCAAATGGGGAGGGAAAATGAAGATCTTTGGGTGGTGTTTTTGGGCAAGATAGGATTGGGGGTGGTATAGGGGCACTAAAAAATAAATGATTTGTGCCAACAGGGCCTTATCTGTTGGTAAAAGCTATTTTTCTGTTGGCAAAAGCTTTTACCAACAGATTTTTTTTTTGTGACAAAACTGTAGGTAAAAACTCTATACTTAAAAGTTTTACCCACAGATATGTATCATTTGTTGGGAATAATTGATAATGCCCACATATATTTATCTGTTAGTAAAACTTATGCCCATAATTATATCTGTAAATAAAAGTATTAACCACAAAATAATATCTGTGACTAAAAGTATTACCCACAAAATAATATCTGTAACTAAAACTATTGCCCACAAAAGAATATCTGTGACTAACAGTATTAGGCACAAAATTATATCTGTGATAAAAAGAATTAACCACACAATCATATCTGTGTGTAAAAGTATTAGACACAATATTATATCTGTTACTAAAACTTATTGCCAACATATATATATTGTTAGATATACATATTAACCCTGTATGTGTGTGTGTGTGTGTATATATATATATTGGTAAAACATGTACCGGCCAAAACGTACAAAATATCATATATCCAATATCCACCTGTAGTAACAATTTATGCTTATATATATATATATATAATTAACTACACCATATATAATTATCACCGTGTAGTACAAAATAATTAGTTGCTTGGCTCCCAAAGGCATAACAATCCTTTAAGTACAATACTATATAAACGACTTATAGCATAAGCTATTATACAAAAACATCTTCATACATTGATATACAAAATCATCGGCTATTATACAAAAACATCTTAATATGCTGATATATAAAATCATCGAGCATCTTCGTAAGCTTACGAGTACAAGCACCGAGCATCTTCGTTAGCTAACATATATATAAAAACACCGGGCATCTTCATAATTTGATATACAAAAATATCGATCATATTCGTAAGCTAACAAACAAAAGCATCAACCATCTTCATAAGCCGACTCACAAAAGCGTTTTTTATAAAAACGCATCAAACATCATCTTCTTCATTCTCCTCTTCAGTGTCATCCTTTTCATTCTTGTCATCCTCCATTTGATAATAATCGTCAACATGTTTTCCCTAAAAATATATATACAATTAACTAAATCATATTAATCTAAATTCATATCAAAAAGCTAGATGATGAGAGTTTGTACTCTTTAGGGAACCAATATTTTTTTTTAAATTTTTATTGACATTAACGATAAAAAATTTGCCATTAAACACAAAAAATTTTGCTCCCTCATAACGTTAATTATTTATAGTGAACACAACGTAACTCACTCACTCTAATTATTTCTACTACAATTGTTTTTTTGTTTTCATTTTATTCATTATTTTCCATGTAATAAAATCTCAATGCCTAACTTCACAGGAAAACTTATTCTTATATAAAAACATATATATTTTATCTTATGATATAAAAAAAATGCGTGTAATTTGCATTATGAGTATATAATATACGAATTATCTAAGCTAAAATTTGATGTGGCAAGATAACCATCTCACGAAAAATCCTAATTAGCATGGGTAAATTTCAATGTTATGGCTAAAGGGGATAAAAAAAAATGAAAGGAGAAATAGAATCAATTGGATAAATAAATGGAAAAAAAAATTTAAGCATAGGAAACTCAAAAATAATTGAGTACATACATATCCAAAGTTTTTTTTGTTTGGGTTTTTGCATAAGATTGGTACAGAAACTATCTTCTAGGTTTGGATTGCATAATTTATTTAATATAAATATTTATAATAATTTACTAGGATTCCTCATCTAATAAATATTTTGAGAACCTATGACGAGACATAAACTTAGAACTTTTCAATAGGTCGGCTAAGATAGGTTAACAAGAGTAAGGACAATGATTAGATAAAGACATTAATTGGAGAAAGAGCGTTGACTAGACAACTAATATAGGTAATAGTTTTATAATTTTTTTTATTTTTCTCTCTTTATTTTAGTAGATTTGGTCTATTTTTATTAAAATATATATAATATATACGTGCGAGTATGCGCGCGCGCGTAAAAATATTTTTATCATTTTCTTTCGTACCTACTTTCTAAATTTTTTAAAAATATCATAGGAAATCAATTAGCATACAAAACTTCTTCCAATCAAAGTTGAAGTGGCACATTAGCTGAGATTGAAAGAGAAGAGACGCACATACCATAGTTACCCAATCTAATCACTATGTGACCCCTAATATTCTCATATATTCATCTATGCACTATTTTAGAGGTAAAAAAAATATACCCAAAATAAATGTGTTGCGTGAGAAATGTAAAAAAAATTATCAACATTTAGTAAGGAAATTACTTGATTCTCTAATAATTTATGCATTATACCAGTCAGATATCCTACTTGGTCTTTAGTCTCAAGGAGATCATTTTCTAACTTCTCAACTCTTGACTCGGATTTGATCCTTTTAGCTCGCTCCTCCTCAAAAGCACATCTTCTTTTGTGGGATTATGGAACTTTTACACCAAGACCAAAGGTTTTTGCATATCCATTCCTATCTTCTCCCACTACCTTTTTGAATATTTCACGTCGAGTATTAGCATCACATCCTTCTAGAAGTGCAGTCATCTCATCCATAATCACTTTCTGTAAAGTATAAATCAATGCTATTAATGGGCAGTAGATGAGGTAGATTCGCATATATATATACATATACATATACATACATACATACATATATATATGTAACCCTAAAATTAAAATAGATTGAAAACATACTCTTGTTGCAGCAGAAGCATCATTAAGCTTAGAACCCTTTTTCGGTTCATGAGTTTTAACCACATTTCCAATTCATAGGGTTCTTTCCCCTTTTTTTCCTAATCAAAACACATATGAAATTGTATATCAAGTATACAAAGTAAATTAAATTTGGTATTGCGTAGATGAATTAATTATATACCTACCTTTTCTTCTGCTCGGATGCGTGCAAAGCTCTTTGAACCAGCATATGAACACATTTTTGACTTTGCACAATTGAGAATCCCTCTTTGACTTCTTTCCTAAGCAATATGAGAAAAACAAATATTAGTATAAAAAATAAACTAATCAAACTATCATAGTCATAGCCTATTTTTTTTTAAATAATTAAATGAGAAATCACTACCTTGCCTTTTGGAGATTCCCAAAATTTTACCATCTCTAACCACATAGTCTCAGGTATTTCCTTTGGCCTAGAATGTATTACTTGATTGTGTGTTTTTCCATCAAAATGAACCACCTTCAACTTAGACTTATGAGCTCTCCAAGCTTCATGGATTTTACCCAATGCCCACTTATATGGCTCTTGATTTTCAGGAAAGTAATAAGAGATCTATAAAGGAAGAAAATGAAATAGAAAACAAAAGCTATAAATTACATATAACAAAAATAAGAAAGTTGATAAAGTAAATGTTATGGTAATGTACCTTTGCTTCCTCCCAAATCGAATCTAGATATGTCATATCCATCTTTCTCCAATCCCAACAATCAAGTGGCAACCGCCTAGGATCCCGTGCCAAGTAGCCTATAAGTGTTGACAATTGCCTAGCTGAATCACTAATTGGTTGAAGATGCTCATTGACATCCACATACTCAGCCTTCTTTAACACTTTAGTCGTATTACATCCATGACCCTTTTCATTTCTGGGCATTGTACCTCAAAATCTTCTTCTATTCGTGGTAAAATAGCCATATGAAATTGCATGCTCGGTTTGTGAACCATCATTTACTTCTATTATAGATGACACATTGATGGATTGTATACGGCCGGGACTATGTCGTTTGCCTAACAACAACAATAAAAGGGTAACTGAGTTATTCATTTTCAACATGGAGAAGGTGGTAATAAATGCTAAAGTAAAGTTATAACATATAGATTTACATGACTTACAAATGTCAGTATTGGGAATTATCGAAGGATCTTGCTCTATCATTTCATTTAGACTATTAATCTTTGAGCAAAAAGATTCTTGTCCATGACGTTTACCTTAAAAAATGAGAAACAAATAACAATAAATGCCAGCAATAAAGAAGTTAAAAGACATACAAATAATAAATTTCTACCATTGGATATTTTTTCTTTAGTAATTTTCATATATTACAAGATTATCTATTACCATACAAATAAGGTTTTAAACTTACCCATGCGACTAAGTAACATGGACCACCTATTAATGGTTGTTTCCTTAGTAGTTTTCATATATTCTATCCTTTCTTGCCCTCCTAATTGAAAGAAATTGAATGTAATAAAAACTTTGAATAAACTCATGTCTTAGATTACTAAATGTAGTAATGAAATATAATATAAGTAAATATATACCAAATTCAGCTCTTTGAGATCCTTCCTCTCGTGACATAGGTGTGAATAGTTTCTGCTTAATTGATGAATATGTGGATAGATCGATTGCAATCACTTTCTTTAGCCCACGAGCATGTCCTATTGCTTCAATTGATTGTCCTTCATTTGGACATTTTGAAATTCTTGATGTTGTAACAATAACTTCCTGCATAAATAATACAATAATAATGATGAATTAATAGTGGCTAAGAGGTTAGATACAATTGCTCAACATAAAAGTATTTCCTAGACTTATACAAAAAATGACAAAAAAAATTATGAAGAAAGAGAATTAGGACAACCATATTTAGCACTACTAAAACAAAATAATTTCTAACTAGCACACGAAAGCAATAATAGTAAAAAATTTGCCTCCAATTGTCCATGACTTTTTGGAGTTACTTTCTTCTTGCTCAATGCCTTTTGCAAAGACGACATAGAAACCTAGTAACATAAAAAATGAGAATTAGTATTTAATTAGTTATGTTTCCATATGCAACTTAGAAATCAAAAACTAACATATTAAAAATAAACTTTCACCCACAATTACCATTTACGTTGCTAAGAAAAAGAAAGTACATAAAAGAAGAAAAAAATATATAAAAGATAGATTTACCTGTAATTGTTCTCGACTTGTTGTAGTTATTTTCTTCTTACTTGATGCTTTTTCCAAACCCGACATGATAACCTAACAACATACAAAGTAGAATTAGTATATATTTTCATTCAACATACCATACAAAGTAGAATTAGTATATATATTCATTCAACATACCATATTGAAAATGATAATTAAAAATATTGAAAGGCATACAATACAAAATATATTTAAGCATAAAAAAAATAAATACTATTAAAAACCTTAAAGTACACAATCTTCATAACCGGAACACACAAACATAAAATTACATTTCTAACATTATAACCAAAATCAGAAAAAGATACATATTTCTAACACTACTCGGTATCATAATCATATAAAGTTTTATCTTCTTCATCACTTTGGGTACTATATTCTTTAATTTATTCATCATCATTATTGCTTTCTATCATAGCAAAGAAAGGTTCTTCTTGTTCTTCTCCAGTAACGGTAAAATCATCTACACCTAAATCTGTAGGCATGCTAGTTTGTCTACGATCCACTTCAGGTATGAGATCGTCTTCCATTTCAAATAAGTCTCTTGGCTTAGTGACATTGACAACATGCCAATTTCTTTCTTTAGAATCTGGGGTATAGAACACCTGCAATGCTTGAGATGTCAAGACAAATGGTTCACTTGTTTTCAGAATAGCCTTTAGATTAGCAAGAGTAAATCCAAGATCGTCCTCTTTAACTCCTCTACTAGGATCAACCCAATGGCATCGAAACAAAATAACAATCTTTCCACGAGGATAAGTCAACTCAATAATTTCTGCTAAAACACCATAGTATGATATGCTTCCAATATTGGTATTTGCATTGACTAGAACGCCATAGTTTTGAGTTACACTCCTCTTATCAATGCCTTTCACACGCCACCTATATCCATTGCAAGTTAATTTAGTCATTGTCTTTATCCACATGCTTAGAGCAAGACTAAGAATTATCAGATCTTCTGCAACACATGCTTCATTTGGTAGATGCTTAGAGACCTAATAATTAATAACACTCATTGAATAAAAAGATGTATAACCAATGATATAAACATAATGAGTATAAGTATCAACATACATTCATTGCAAACCATTTAGGGAACTTTCTTCTATGGATGTCATCAATCATATTTGACATCTGATGGTATTCAGTTCTTATGATATCATAATGCTCTCTGGGAACAAATAATGAAGTTAGAAATATATATAAAATGATTAACAAAATTATTCAAAGAGAATTAGGACTTACTGTGCAAATACGTCAACTTCATCACAATTTGCAAGCACATAACTATGTGCTTCTTCAATCAACATATATTCCAGTTGCACATCTTTTTTCTTAGACATTGCACGAGATTTTAAGGAAAATATAGGCAACCCATTATGCAATTCATTACCATCATCATCATCATTTCGTGTGGACCTATTTTGCCTTGTTGGAACATCAGGCAAATATCTAAAACAAAATGTCAGACATTCTTCCACAATATATCCTTCTGCAATTGATCCTTTAAGATGACTTTTATTACGAACATACATTTTTAACCTCCTCAAATACCTATAACATTAGTATCATATTACTAACATAAAAGGAGCATAAGCTTGATCTTCCATAAAAAATAATAAATAAAATACTAGAATGTACATACCTTTCCACAGGATACATCCAACGGTAAAATAATGGACCTACGATGATTGCCTCCTTAGGCAAATAAACAACTAGGTGTTCCATGATGTCGAAGAAAGAAGGTAAAAAAAATGCGTTCCATATGACATAGTGTGAGAGAGATGCGATCCTCTAATATCTCCAAGTCTTGGGTCGTTGCCTCTTTCGAGCAAAGTTCCTTAAACAATTACTTAGCTCAATCAACACCTTACTCACATCCTTGTTCCGCACTTTTATTAAAGCCAATGGTAATAGTTGTTGCATTATAATATGATGATTATGACTTTTTAACCCAGAGATTTTTCCATCAACAATTCACCTTCTGATATTTGTAGCATACCCATCCGGTACTTTCACAGAACCTAACATGCTTAGTATTTCCTCCTTTTCTTTTTGGGTTAATGTGAAGCATGCTAGAGGTAGATATATTTTATCTTCTATTTCAATTGGATGTAGATCAAGCCTTATATCCTTTACCTGCAAGTCAAGTCTTGTCTGTAAGGTATCCTTAGTTCTCCCTTCGATGCCTAAAAGCATGCCAAGTAAATTTTCAGAAACATTCTTCTCCACATGCATCATATCTAAGCTGTGGCATAGTAGAAGATGCTCCCAATATGAAAGTTGGAAGAATATGCGTCTCTTCTTCCAAGGCCTTTTTTTATCCTCCCTTCTCCTTTTATTATGAGTATAAGGGGCTTTTCCAAATATGACATCAATTCCATCCATTTGGTATAACAATTCTGTCCCAGAAAATGATGTAGGAGGAGGTCTGAGTTCTGTTTTCCCTTCAAAGGCCCTTCTGCTACGACGAAATTTGTGATTAGAATCCAAGAAGCAGCGATGGACCATATAGCACATTTTTTTTGCTTCCCCTCAAATATTCAGAGCAAGTATCTATATTAAAATTTAGGCATGCAATTTTTCCTTTAGTTTTCCATCCCGACAAATTGCCATATGCTGGAAAGTCATTGATGGTATTAATCAAGGCACCATGAAGAGAGAACGTTTCATTTTTGGAGGCATCATAAGTCTCTAATCCTACCTCCCACAACTCCTTTAACTAATCAACTAATGGTTCAAGAAAAACATCAATATCATTTCCAGGAGCCTTTGGGCCAGGTATAAGTAGTGAAAGAATAAAGTATGATTGCTTCATACATAACCAAGGAGGTAAGTTATAAACCATTAATACAACTGGCCAGATGCTATATTGAGTACCCATCATGCCAAATGGGTTGAACCCATCACTTGTCAAGCCAAGCCTGACATTTCTTGAATCACTAGCAAACTCTGGGTACTTAGCATCAAAATCTTTCCAAAGATAAGAGTCTGCTAGATGCCTAAGCTTACCATCTTTTTTTCTCTCCTCTTCATGCCATCTCATTAAGGGAGCTATTTTTGATGACATAAACAACCTTTTAAGCCTCGGGATCAAAGGAAAGTGTCGTAATACCTTTAAAGGAACCTTTTTGCCACAAGCTAATTTCACAACAGTTCCATCATCGACAACTTTCCATCTTAAAGCATTACAAATAGGACAATTATTTAAATCAATCTTTTCCTTCCTAAAAAGTGTACAATCATTTGGACATGCATCAATTTTCTCATAACCAAGTTCAAGTTTTTTTTATAATCCCCTGCATTTGCCTATGAGAGTTTGGCAATGTTGATTATTTAGGAAGAGCTCTTTTAAACAATTTCACTAAGGTATCAAAGGCAACATCGGTCACTCCATATAAACATTTCAGATGATACATTTCAACAATGAAGGAGAGTTTACTAAAAGCTTCACAACCGGGATATAAGGGTTGCCCTGCATCTTCAATCAACTTAAAAAATGCATCAGCTTCTTCATTAGAACCTGGACAACTACTACTTGCCCTATGAAATTCAAAAATATCTCCTACCATCTCAAGAACATCATCACATGAACCATCATGCACATCATCAAACCCCATATCATCATCGAGCCCCAAATCATAATTTTCATTATCTTCATTGCCCCTTTACTCCCCATGAAAAATCCAAACACACATTTGATAATCTATATCCATTTCTCTCATTATAAGATGACCTCTAACCACATTTCTTTCATGATAAAATCGATTTGCACAAGTCGAGCATGGACAAGCAATCTTATTTCCATCAGTGACCGAGGTTGCAAATGCATAGTCAAGGAATGTATCTAAGGCTTTTTTTGTAAGTATTTTCTACTCTCCTTAGTTTCACCCAACTCTTGTCCTTAAATACATCCATGACATCAAGTTCCTACATAATTTTCAACATGTAGAGACATCAACATAATGAGAAAAATAAGGACAAAGGATAATAATAAAGACTAGTTTTTTGTAGCACACGATGTGTGTAGCTTTATATATTATAGTTATAATTATAATATATCTACAATTTAATTGTAGGTGATGCTACCTAATCCACCAATATAACATGACCATATAGTGTCCCTTACATGTTTGGTGAAGTGATTTTGTATTTTTTATTTTTTCCAATATTGAACCATGATTAAATAAAGTAACAAAATGAGACAACATCATACAAGTAACAAGAAGGTCAAAAAACGATAACAACTAACCAATTCAATTGATAGATATCTAGAACCATGTCTTAAAAGCCCAATTGAATTTTAGTAAAGAACTTCAATCAACAAATTCGGATAATAATCAAACTCCAATTAGACAAGTGTACAACCACTATATATCAAAAACAAATATAAAAGAGTACCATTATGCACATATAAAATTCGATTGTAAAAGAATAATCGTTTATAAAAAATTATTATGTTGCATATTATGAACCAATAAAAAAAGATAATATAGCTACATTAACACAAAATCTTAGAGATAACCAAAAGAATGTTAGGCCATTATAGGCATTAAAAGGGAAAAACCAAGTACATTAGGCTAAAAAGCATTAGCTTTGAGCACTTGTAGCTCAAAAGCCCTAGAAAAGACCCATAAACCCACAAATCATACAAGCAACCTATCACCAAATCAAAACCTTAAGCAAAATGACCAAAGAGAAACCAAAAAACTATAAATTAACTAGTATACATATTGGGCTTTCCGGATCCATTACAGCGTCTTCCTAGATCACCGATAGAAAACGTAAAGACTAAATTAGAAAAACTATTTCAAACATAAAAGAATAGAAAGTGAGTAAATTTTAATAAAAATCACTTACACAATTAGGGCTTACAACCCCAAAATACCAAATCAATCAATTTCATAGAATTGATCCAAACAATAAGTTAAAAACTTCATTTAATTGATTTTAAATCAAAGCTAGCTGATTTTAACTCAATTTAATTGATTTCAGAATCTATTCCCAAAACTTAGGGTTTTAAAGCCCAACATACAAATCCGAATCATTCAAACCAATTAATCCAAATTGAACGTGTTAAAATACAATTAAGGTCGTTTTAAATAATTCTATTAAATCAATTTTAGAATAAACTATACAAATGATAATTTACATAATTTTATTTGAAAGTTAGGGTTTTAGGACAAAAAATACAACTCGGTTAAATTTTATTAATTTATTTAAATTAAATGTTTAGAAATGTAATAATACCTATTTTATAACATATTATATACTCAATTGATTAAAAAAATAAAAAAATACCCAATTTAACATAATTATCGTTTTTGAGCCCGTACTATAAATTCGATCAAATCTTGCCAAAATATTTAAATTGACGGTTCAGAAATGAAATTAAAAATATTCTATTACAAAATGTATAATCAATTTAATAAAATAACTCAATTATAAAATTTAATTTAAATTCGCAAGGATTTGACCTAAAAATCAAATTCTGAATAATTTCGCACATCTTTCTTAAATTGACAATTCCAATACGAAATTAAGTATACTTTAAAGTATAATGCATAATCAAATTATCCCAAATAGCTTAATCGACCGAATCCAACATATTCGGACATAACCGGGTCAATAATCACAAATTCTAGAAATCAACATATATCACATAATTAGCCTATCCAATTCAATCATACAATACATATATACTTAATTAAATAACTAATTTAGCTTAATTAAAGCCCATTCTTTCATAATTAATCAAAAAAAATTAGGGTTTTGAAAAATTATACCAAACAAAATCAGCCAAATCAATGCAGGTAAAGGGCGGCGGAGCTTCGTCGGTGGGAGAGGAGCAGTCGCCGGTGGCTGACCGACGCTAGAGCTGTCCGGCCGGTGGCTCGCCGCTGCTGCCTTCTTGCCTTGCTGTTGCACCGCTGCTGCCCTTCTACTGCTGCTGCTGCTCCCCTGATGTTGTCGTGTGTGACGACTGGGAGTTGTGGCGGCATGGTCGAGCGGCGGCGAGGCGGTGTGCAACGGTGGCTCGATCCTTACCTGCAGGCAGCGAACCACAGGAACCAAGGGAGGGAGGCGTCGAGATGAGCAGAACAAATGTGGGGACCGTCGAGACTCAAACAGGAAAGAGAATAAGTGGCAAGGGGTAGCTACGTGCGTATGTTAGGACCAACCTTTTTCTTTTCTTTTTCAAATATTTAAAAGAATTTATGTCAAAAATATAATTTTAAATAGATTAAATTTAATCGAAAAATTTTATAAATAGTTTTTTAAAAATAAATAAAATACTTATCTGATAAAAACTTTTATTTAAAATAAACCGAAACACTTAATAAAATAGAAATACAATTTAAATTAAATAACCTAATTGAAATAAAATTAAATATTATAACTCATAAATCAATATAAATATTTATAACAATTAGGTTTTTAATAAGTGGGGTATTATACGTACAGTGTCCCCAGACCTCCAACTAGCAGACCGGTCCACAAGACTCCTGTCCTAGGTTATTCCGAAGAACGCAAATTAACTAATTATTATTTTTATTATAATATTTATTAAAATAATGCTTACAATAATAATAGCTATTTAATTATTAAGTTTAAGGAAATGAAATTTGAAAAATAAGAAATTTTACAATAATTATATAAATAACTATAATAATATTAGGCTCAAAAGGATATTTATAAATAAGGAATACAATGCCTCCTAGACCACCATTGCGCCGATTAAGCAGTGACACCCCGTCTTATAGGTCATTCGAAGAGCGACTTGATTGATTATTACTTTGATAATAATTTTTATTATTTTAAGAATAATTTTTTATTATTTTAATTATCATAGTTAATTATAATATTAATTAATAACAATGACTATAATGTTAATTATAAATTTGGTTATATATTATATTATTAGTATTTCATATAAAATTGGCAATTATGATAATAAGAGAAGTATTTACCATTATGAACAATATTAATATAAAAAATTAGAAATAAAATAATAATTAATAATAATATATGTAAACTATTATTTCTAATAATGACTAATGACTTAATTATTATTATTATTATTATTATTATTATTATTATATTAAAAAGAATAGAATTAATCATTATTAAAATTATATAAAAGTAAATATTATTGTTGAATTTCATAAACACTAATACCAACAGATGTAAAAGTGGGTATTAGTTCTGTTGGTATAATGCTACTAATAACCACAGATATAAGTGATGGTAAAAGATCTGTTGGCATAACATATTAATACCAACAGATAAAAAATTTCTGTGGGAAAAACTACATTATTGCCCACGGAAAATTATCTGTTGGTATTAGTTACTTTTACCAACAGAAAAAGTATCTGTGCCTAAGTTTTTGTTGGAAAAAGTTAATTATTTTGTAGTGGGGGTTACAGGGAGTAATGTGGTGGCTTAGGTGGTGGCAAAAGTGGCAGGACGGCGGCTGAATATGGCGGTGCAGAGTGGATCCCGAAAAGGGAGGGAGAGAAGAGAAAAAAGAGGAGAGGAGGAAGAAGGGGGCTGCGGGGTGGCTCGATGGAGGCTGGGATGATTCGAGGGTGAGGTAGAGGGTAGCAGGAGGTGGTGCAGGTGGCGTTTAAGGCAGTGGCAGCAGCGGAGCTAGGTGGCAAAACAAAAACAGGGGAGGAGAAGAAAGGGAGAAAAGGAGAGGCTCGGGCAAGGCATAAGGCTCGAAAAAAAAAATGCAGAATGAGCAAGGAAGGAGGAAGAAATAGGAGAGGAAGAGAAGAGATGGGATAGGGGCTCGAGGGGTGGCGGTAGGTGGTATGGAAATGGGCGTTGTAGGGAGAGGGAGAAGAAGGTGTGGCAATGGCAGGGAGAGGGAGAGGGAGAGATGGTGGGGTCGGTATGCAAGGAAAACGACGAGAAGGAGAGGGAGGGAGATAGGGGAGGTAAACGGGGAAGAGGGAGCTGCAGGCAGGGATTGCGAGGATCAGGTTCTCGCCGGTGATAGAGGAAGAAGAAAGAAAGAAGAAGAAGAAGAAAGAGTCAGGGGAGGGCTTGGGTGCGTGACGGGCGGCCGAAGGAGAAGAGACACTGGCCGGCCCGGTCGAGCAAGAAAGGAAGAAAGAAAGAGGGGGGCTGGTTCACGCAGGAGAAGGCAGGGGGAAGAGTAGTGGGCCTGCGGCCCAGGCGCAGGGGTGGGGAGGATAAGTAGGCTGGCGGCGACCCAAAGAAAGAAAAAGAAAGAAAAGAGAAAAAGAAGAAAAGGAGAAGGAAAAAAGGGGTAAAAGGAAAAAGAAAAGGGAAAAAAGGAATAAAATAATTGAATTGATAAAATAATAAAATAGAATAATGTTGGGTAATAAATTTATTTAATATTTTAATTTAAGATAATTAAAATATAAGGGTTAAAAAGGATAGTTTTTGTAAAATAAGGGTTTAAAATTTTATTTAAATAATAAGAGTATAATAAAATAACAAAATATTTATTTTAATTTATTAAATATTTATAATAAATTTTATAAGCTTAAAAATCCATAAAATAATTAAATTAAAAATATTGAAAAGCTAATTTATCCAAAATAAAATTTATTTATTAAAATATAGGCTTTTAAAAATTCGGGGGATTACATAGGGTTTCCAAGGGGACAAGGTGGACCTGGGGTCGTAGTATGACAGGAGTCACACTTGAGTTGTGCATGTCTGTGTGTGGTATTTGAAACAAATAAGACACTAATCACTTAAAGTGAAGGAAAATATTAGATTCAAGCAAGTTAATTGTTGTTGCTTGGAAAAGGAGCTTCAAAAGTGCTTCGATGGTGGGTGATGGTGTGGATAGAGAGAGTGGAGAGAGAAAGATGATGAATGGTTTAGGAGATTGAATTGATGAGGCTCACATTGGAGAAGAATTTGCAACAAAGGAAGGATAAGAGGGATGTGCTTAGATTAGGGATAATGGGTTCCATTAATGAAGTACAACGCATGGGGGGAGGTGGCACAGGGCAGCACCATTGTGCAAAGGGGATGAATAAAAGGGGAGGTACATCTTGAGGGAGGTGAAGTGAATGTTGAAGAAGTGGTTAAAGGGGACATATATAATGATAGCATTTTCATATGGCATTAAGCCACGTTGAGGGGGTGAGGATTTGTGTTATGTCTTAGTGTAGTTTAGAGGGTTGGGATTAGATCTTATGGGATATGGATGGTTGGAATCAAATCCCAAAATATAAGGATGAGATCTAAGTATAGAAGTTAAGTTTTAGCAGCTTATTTTGCCTAAAAATTAATAATTTATCTAAAAGTAAAAAAAGATAAAATATTTTTAATTCATTTTTAACTTTATGACACCAAAATAAAATAATTCTCAAAGTTTCATAAATATTGGGCAATTAAAAAGATCATTTTAAGGTGTAAATTGTGACAGAAACTAACTAAGATGAAAATGACCTTTTTTTTGGCATTTTTCATTGATACCTTTGTATTTCCATTTTTGATAATGGTTAGGAGAATTATAAAAATACTAATAATCGAAATATGATCCATTTATAATGATGTAATAGAATTTAGATTACCAAAAGGGGATTAAAAATTCTCATGAAATCAAAATTGTGAGAAAAGATAAGAACTCTCGAACATGTTTCCAAAATTATTAGTAGCACTCCAAGTGTTTTAAAAGGTGTAATAAACCATCAAAATAAAATAACTCTATCTCCATAAAACATAGATCCTGAATTAACTCAATTTTTCAAAAATATAAGGTATTACACTCCTCATTTGACTGAGCATGAGGGTCTTACCCTTCCCTCACCATGACACTACGAATGGGCCACCTTGTGCTCTTAGCCAAGACAACCCCACACGAGTGCATATGAGGGTTGTTCAAATAGTTATGGAAATCCTCCTCTACCACAAACTCATTTCCAAATATTTGTGGGGGAATGGGTTGAACTTCTAGTCTAGGGGACACAAATGTCATCAAGGTACTATTCAACATATCTTGCAAATACAATCTTTTGGCCTTCTTACTTGCTTATAGATGGGACATGGTGTCAACCTACTGAGGGCTTTGTTGCATAGGTTCTTCTTCCTATGTTGGGGAGTTGGATTGGTAAGGGTAGGATATTTGTGGTACAGACATGGCTACATGCCCAGATCCCTACAAATGACAATGAATGTCATTGTTTGGAATCAAGCAATGCACTTTGGGGACCAAGAAAGGTGCTTGGTATTCAGTGAAATAAGGAATAGTTTGCGGAATTGTGAAAAATAGAGTTAGAGAGGGTGGTTGTATTGATTGGCCTAGTAGAAAAGTGAGATCCCATTTTTCAAAAGGGGTAGGTTCCCTACTTATAGAGGTAAATGAGTCTAGGTTTTGAGATGGGGAAAACAATGATTGGGTTATCCTTCCCTTGGGCCCATTGGATGGCCTCTAGTGAAAAGGAAAATGACCATAAATTAGGTTAAGGGATGATTGGGTTGTTGACATGAGGCCCATATCACGAACCTTCCTAAACCTTTCAAAGCTAGCAGACTTTATCAATGGAAGGATTGCACCTCTCATAGTCAATCTATACTCTGGCAAAAGAAAGTAATATTAGCTTACATATAATGTATAAAATAAAAAACACATAATAACTTCTTAGTGAAGTAAGGATTTAAATGAGGTGGGTTCAACCATACCCATATCCGTACCTGATAAGAAAATCTATCATCGAATTTGTATCCGTATCCAAATAGATTGTAATCCCCCGAAATTTTAAAAGCCTATAATTTAATAAATAAATTTTATTTGGGATAAATTAGCCTTTAAATCTATTTATTTTAATTATTTTATATATTTTTTAGTAAATAAAATTGGGTATAAACATTTAATAAATTAAAATAAATATTTTATTATTTTATCATGCCCTTTTTATTGAATAATTTTCCAAACCATTATTTTACTAAATTATTCTTTTAAACCCTTAAATTTTAATTATATTAAATTAAATTATTAAATAAATTTATTACCCCAAAATTATTCTATTTTACTATTTAATCAATTAAATTATTTTATTCAATTTCCCCTTTTCTTTTCCTTTTTCCCTTTTTCTTTCTCCTTTTTCTCTTTTCCTTTTTCCTCCTTTTCTTCCTTGGGTCGTCGGTGGCCTGCCTTCCTTTCGCTGGTGCGCTGGGCCGTAGGCCCAGTCTCCCCCTTCTCCCGGGTGAACCGGCCGCCCCCTCTTTCTTTCTTTCCTTTCTTCCTCGACCAGGCTGGCCTGCTCCTTCTTTCCTTCGGCCGGTCTGCTCGCACGCACCCAGCCCCTCCCCGGTCTCCTTCTTTCTTCGTCCCTTCGTCTTCTTCCTCCATCATCGGCGAGAATCTAGGCTCCCGCCATCTTGCCTGCAACTCCCTCTCCCCCGTTGACCTCTCCCTATCTCCCTCTCTCTCTCTCTCTCTCTCTCCCTCTCGTCGTTTTCTCTACACCATCTCGGTCCCACCATCCCTGTCTCCTTCTCCCTCTCCCTGCTGTCGCCATCCCTTCTCCCTCTCCCTGCAACTCCCATCTCCCTACCACCTACGCCACCCTCAAGCCTACCTATCCCGTCCCTTCTCTTCCTCTTCTTTTTCTTCTTCCTTCCCTGCCCCATTCTGCACTTTCTCGAGCCTTCCCATGCTCCCCGACCCTCTCTTTTCTTTCCTTTCTTCTCCTTCCCTCGCCCTCACTGTTTTGTTTCGCCACCGCTGCTCCGCCACTGCCGCCCCCTTAAACGCCACCTGCACCACCCCTTGCCACCCTCTACCTCACCCCCGAACCATCATAGTCCCCATCAAGCCACCCCACAGCTCCATTTTTCCTCCTCTCTTATTTTTCTATCCCTTTCATCCCTTCTCAGTAACGACCCTGTGCAGCCCCGATCCGCCGCCTATGCCGCCACCTGAGCCACCACAATAATCCCTACAGCCCCCTCTACCACCCCTAATATTCATTTGGCCGAAACCACCACCCACAGGCCCTCGTTTTCCCTCCCCATTTTCCTTCCTCACCAACCGCCATCTCGACCCCTCTCAACAGCCCCTCTTTGCGGCCCTCTGTCGTCGCCGCCACTACCTTTAGCCACTGTCAACCCATCCACCACCACTTACACCCCCTCTACACTTCTACACCATTTGCTTGCCCCAAATCCTTCCCCACCATGTCCTTTTCTTAGCCCCAAACCACCAACCCGAAAATACCTATCCTTCCCTATTTTCACCACCTTCGAGCCCCTCCTCCCCAATTCTTTGCATGCAGCTCATGCTGCATTAGCAGCATGAGTTTCCGCATTTCTTGATCTATTTGTTTGATAATATTAAGGTATAATTATATTTTAAGTTAGTTATTCTATTAATTGTTAAAACCTTATATTTTGATTTCATAATTTCTAATGTAATAAGTCTTGAATTATTTTTAGGTATTGGTTTTGATAAATCAAGCTTGAACCTTAAACCGGAATATCGGTAAGGTTTGTTTTTGCAAAAATCGGGGTAATCGTTAAATCCCACTTAAACGCATGGATTAACGTATGTTAGCACATTAGGATTTTTTTAAATATATTATTATGCTTGGTTTGTGTTGTTTAATATGTTATATGTGGTTATTGTGTTGGTTGATAAAAGGAAGCATGGTAGGTTATATGATATTTATGGAAATAATATTTAAGGTAATAATTTGGTTGTTAAGGAAAATGTTTAAGTATTATCCATACTATTTTATGCTATTGTGATATTTAATACATGTTTAATATTTTGTGAGCCTTAAGGGATTTTATTAATGTATATTATACAAGAATATGGCCTAATATATATATGGGTATTAATAAATATTGTATTAACTATAAGAGTTGTGGATGATATAAGTGGTGTACTAAAGGCAAAAAGGTAATTCTTAATTAAATAAAGGGTATTATGGTAATTTTGGAGGCAAGGGTAAAATATTAAATTTGTTAATAAAAGGATAAAATGGTAATTTCGGAAGTAAGGAGTAAAATGGTAATTTTGTGAATAAAGGGTAAAATAGTAATTTTGTGATTAAATGGTAAATTGGTAATTTTGTAAGAAGAGGGCAAAATGGTAATTTTATAATAAAAGGGTATAGTTGTAATTTTGTAATTAAAGGGTAAAATAGTAATTTTGTGATTAAAGGGAAAAATGGTAATTTGGAAATTAAAAGAGGTAAAATAGTAATTTCATAATTAAGGATAAAATGATAACCTTGATAAGTGAAAGGGTGTTATGGTAAGTTTTGGAAGTTAAGGGGTAAAATGGTAAATATGATAAATGTGAGGGGTAATTTGGTAATTTAACCAACTAGAGGGTATTTTCGTAATTTTGATAATGGAGTAGGGTCGTTTGGCAATTATGACAATTAAGAAGGGCAATTTGGTAATTTAGATAACCAAAGGGTAATTTGGTAAATTTAATAATGGAGAAGGGTAAAATGATAATTATGATCATATAAAAGGGTAATTTGGTAATTTAACCAACCAAAGGGTAATTTGGTAATTTTAACAATGAGGAAGGGTAGTTTGGTAATTGATAACAAAGGACGGTAATTTGGTAATTAACTAAATAAAGGGTTAATTTGGTAATTAGGATAATGAGGAAGGGTAATTTGGTAATTTAACCAACTCAAGGATAATTTACTAATTATAATAAAGGAGAAAGGGCAAAGTGGTAATCTAACCAACTAAATGGAAAGTATATTAAGGGTAATAATTATGAAGGGGGATTAGTGACCCAATAAGTATAAGAAATAACTTAGTAACCTAAATCGAGTAAGGGGTAATTTGGTAATTATGTAACAAGGAGGGTAACATGGTAATTTGTCAAGTAAGGAAAGGATGACTTAGTAATTATCTAAGTAAGGGGTAAATGAGTAATTTGTATCTAATATATTGTTGTAATTGTGGAATTTTGTAATATGACTCAAATAACGCTGATTAGCGAGGTAAGAGTGTTTGATGATTGGTAAGTATCACGAGAACGAGTTCTAATTCGGAATTAGATGAGTTTAGGACAACCTTAATGATTCTTTCATGCTACCTTAGACAACCATTTGAATAAGAAATGTCTGATGAAATCCGAACGATTAAAAGTGAATAATTATATGATTGTTGTGCTTATGTGATCACCCTTAATTAAGACACTAATACTTAAAGTGAAAGACCTTGAGATCAATAATGGTGGCTCTTTAGGGGTCGCTACCCTAAAGACGTTATTTAGCCCACAATTATTTGGTATTTGCTGGTGTGCCTATGTGCCCCAGCCAGGCCTTATATCTACTCTATCTAGCTCTATGGACCTAGTTAGTGGGTATGCATACTTAAGGATTAGGTGTCCTTGTTGGTAGGGTACTGAGTTAGCTTTATGCACCAGTACGACCAGGGTACCTTTGCGTCCTTGGGTTGATAGTTGAAGGGTACTAAGTAGCTTTTATGCACCAATGCGACCTGTGTACCTTTGTGTCCCGGGACCTTGATCTCCCTATCGAGGCAAATAAATGGAATTGTTGTGTTGATTAAAAAGGGAAAACACTAATCGTTAAAGTGAAAGATTAATGAGTTGGGCCCAGTTGAATTATATATTATGAGTACCGATCCACTGGATATAATAGTGGCCCAGGAGGTTTTTCCCTGAATGATGTTATGAGTACCAATCCACCGAATATAATAATGGCCCAAGATGTTTTTCCCTGGATGACGTTTATGAGTATCGATCCACCGGAAATAATAGTGGCCCAGGATGTTTTACCCTGGAGGATATATATATATATGTATTCCGATCCACCGGCCAGAATAGTGGGGGTTCCGAGCTCAATAAAATTTGATTTGCATGTGAATAAGTTATGGAAAAATACTAATCGTTGAGATGATTGATTAATGATGGACCAATGGCCTTAAGGCCCGAAATATATCGATTATTCATTATGGCCTATTAATATTTGGTTGACTTGTTAAGTATGCAAATGTACGAAAGTGAATGTTACGTATACGTTGTTAATATCTGATCGAATTGTTGGATGTGTGAATAAATGGATCCGAATATCATGCTTATACCTATGGTTATGTACGAATGTAGTAGTATTTCATGTGTTACATTGCGTGCCTATTTTTAAGTGTGTTTTTAAAGGGTTACTCGATACCGTAGTACTGAAGGGTTCCCTTCGTGGGGTCCCTGCCTATTCAATGGGCAGTACCCCTTGTAGGTCGTGTTCGGTGCTATTCAAGTGGGCCTCGAAAAAGAGCATAAGGAACTATACGAAACTACTAGGGTTTCAATTTGTCTCTTCTAAATTCAATGTATTTGTTATTTTGTAACCACCATTGTTGAATTTTACTCTGGTAAATTGTTTATCACACTACTCTGATTTATATATGCTTGAGTTTCTCGTAAATTGTGTTTTACTCTTTTAGCCTTAGCACTTGGTACTGGAACGGTAGGAGTGAACCAGTCTGGTACTAAGTGTGGCGGTAATATCCCCAAAGTTCACGGTTTATTAATTTGCTTCCGCTAATTTCCTTTTGTTTAACAAAATTTTTCAGTAGTGAATGTTGGGGATGTTACATAGGTATCCACCAACACATCCATAACTATATCTATCAGATATCCGTTACTCGATGGATAACCCATTTACCCGTTAACATATATTACCTAACAAGCAAATCCAGTATTCAAGGGATAAAACCATTTAGGATTAAGCTTAATAGTTTTAACCTTAATATTATTCTAATTTTATTTTAAAATAAAGGGTAAAAAGGTAATTATATATTGGCTAAATGGGTATGAACATGGATACTGGTAAGGATACGGGTACGGATATAGATACCCTTTACCCATATTTGTACATAAATTCGACGAATATTTTCTTCCATCCCCCATATCAGTGTCTATATTTATTTCTCTATATCCATTTAAGTATTTTTGTCGGATAAAATTTATTGGATTTCAGATAAAATCTACCTTGTTTACATCCCTGTAATAAAGGCATAATCGAAGGTTCTAATTGTGGCTAGATCATTTATCAAGATGAGTTCTTTATTACATCTATGTTATAGTGCACCGATGCAATGGTGTTCATCCACGTGTCATTATGCATGCCTGCATTGATGAAAAAATTAAGAACTATCTCGCTAGAAGGGATAGTTTCTATTAACAATCAACACACCATGATTCTTTTTCTCTTAATGGTTGTTCGCTACTTGAATGCAGGAATCTTCAATTAGAGTACAACAATCTCTATTTGATACACCGACAAGTGAGATCAAAATCTGGTATACTTGAGCACCCAATTAAGCAGGAAAATTTCCTTCCCATGGGATAGTGATGGACGAGAGCCTAAGATAAAGCCTTGCTTAATCCATTAGAGTGTGTGTCTTCACATCCATAAAACTTATATGAGATCCTAGCTACTACAACAATCCCTAGTATTTCCTTTAAGAAAAAGAAAAAGTAAAATAAAATAATTTAAAAAATCCTTTCTTTAATCTGAACTTTTTGTCACTATTAAAGAGATAAGTGATAAATCTCACTAGCATTCTTGTAGGTGGATGATGGATGTTAGACCAACATGACAATAAAAAGATATTAATCGACTTCTGTTGAGTAAATAAGATTTGTGTAGCAACTTAGGTTCTATTCTCTTTATTTGAATTGAACTTAAATTTTTTGTTGTTATGATGGTAATTATTAGTAATTATTTAAACATAATAATTAGCATCAATTAGCAACCATAAATATGAAGAATAGTGATGACAATTAATAATGATGATAATACTTAAACATATTGATTATATTGTCATTAAAATGTGTAATAATGATGATAATAAAATAATAATTAATGATTAAATTAAATAATATCAATATATATATATATATATTTTATTATTAATAATAAAGTATAATATAAAATAATAATAATAATAATAATAATAATAATAATAATAATAGCAATAAAATACAAAGGTTACTATTAGCATATGCAAAGCGCACAATGGCATAGGGCCCCAAAATTTTAGTGGGCCCACATATTTAATTTATTTAGTATTTTTATTATTAAAAATAAAAAATTATTACGGTACTAATAACAATTTTTAATACTAAAAAGTAAATAAAACTAAATTGGAGTTTGACTAAAATTACTAAGTATGTAATTTGTAACTACTACTACTTGTGACAATTAAGGCCTACTAAAGTCATAAGATTATTAATTTAAAAAAATCACTTTTGTATTTAGATTTCAATTTTAATTATACAGAACCAGCTACTCATATTCAAATCCTATTCAATTTTAGTAGCTTTTTCACTTCTCAAATCAATTCCATTGTTTACCAACATCTATTAATCTCACCAATTTTTTCGTTAAATCCATTCAATATTTATGTTTTCTCTAATTTTGGGGGCTCTATTTTTTAGTTTTAACAAATTGACTCCAAAATGATTGAGTTAACTCTAATAATATATATAAATGAATAATAATTAATGATGAAAGTAATAATTACTATTATTTATTACCTATAACTGCTAGTATTATTGTTATCTTATATGTTCTAATCTAATTTGAAACAAGGTACATACCATTACTCTCAACGGGGAGTACTAGCCCCTTACACATACTAGCGTAGTCTCTTAAGTAGAGCTAGCAATCGAATCGAGTAGGTTGAGTTCAGTTTAGGTAGTAGTGGATGAGGATGGTTATGGGTCGGGTTGGGTCATTTTAAAATCAGGTCATTTTGTTGTTGGGTTCAGGTCATTGTAGCTCCAAGTTGTAGTGAGTTAATTTACCGAGTAAATTTTTGTTGTTTCAAGGATACTTTTTGGGTTGAGTCGAGTTTGAGCCGAGCTAACTTATACTTGAGGGTCATTCAGGTAAACATGACAGATCAGATATTTTAAAATTTTATGAGTCAGGTTAGGTTTAAGCCATGCTAATACTAGATTGAATCACATTAGATTTGGGTCAAACTAGACATTTACCACTAAAATTAATCCAAATTATTAATCTCATGACACAATAAAAAATAATACTTTGGGCAAAAAAATATTTTGGCATCTAAGAAAAAAATTTATCGCCCAAACTTTGTGCCATAAAAAAATTTCGTCGCAATTTTGTCACCAAAAGCCCGTTGCCCTTGATTAGGGCGACAAATATTTCTTAGGGGCGCTGCCCCTTTAACCCCCACCTGCTGATCGGCCAACGGAACTACCACCCAGGGTGCTACCCCCGGACCCCTACGGGGGCACTTTGTGCCCCTTGTTTACAAGAAAAATATATGTATATTTTGAACAAACACATATTTGAACATATTCCTTAAATTTTGAGTTTTCAATTGAACATATAATGAGCACACTTTCTACTTTTCTACTAGAAATAAACTTCCCTCAATTTTCCTTAGAAAAATTGTTTCCAAACACAAAAGTTAGAAAAATGAAAAATTATTTTCACATATTAAACAATCCCTAAAGTGCCGGATATAAAATTTTTAGTAGTCATTTACTAAAGTATGAGCAAAAAAAATAATATTGTTGCCCAACACTGAAGTATGGGTGACTAAAAAATAAAATTGTGTCCCAAAAGTGAAGTATGGGCGACAAAAAATTAATATTGTGCCTACCTATAGTTCAGTAGTAGTCTTTATACCTACCTGTAGTCGGTAGTTTTCTTTGAGCCCTACCTATGATGTTATGGATTTTATTCGTATTGTGCATTTGAGCCCTACCTATAGTTTTATGAATATTATTGGTTATGATTTTGTGATATGATATATATTGTGGAGGTTATATATAGTTATTATGTTGAGGTTGGTTCTTATCATTACTTCAGATAACATCTCTTGAATGCTTGGTTGATAAGTTTCAATATGTTCTAAATGAACAAATATAAAAAGTATATGGCTTGGTGATATTTGTCTATCTGATCTAAGTATCATATTTTTATCATCGCATAAATATTTTAATATGTTATGCCATGTCCTGTTGTGATGCCTTTTATGTGTTTTATGTGGGCTTTTCATATTAGTCTTATATAATGGATTACTCAATATAGTTGTACTAATGGGTTTTGTTTTATGGCCCCCTACATATTTAGTGGGTAGTGGTCTTTGCAGGTTAGATTGTGAGATTAGTTGAAGGCTAATATGTGGGTTGAGGGTTAGAGCTATCTGATATTCTACCTGGTATCTTTTTTTATCTAGATGTTCTTATGTAATTTTTTTAACTAAATTTTTTAGCCACTGATAATTGGTTTTATTTAGAATGATATTAATTTGTGTTTTGATTTTCTTTATTTTGGATCTTACAACTATGTTATTAGTTTAAGTGGAGAAACGTTTTTATCCTTAGAACTGTATATGAAAATAGTAGAGAAAACCAGACTAGTACTAAGTGTGGCTGTAGCACCCTATATGTTTACTATTTTAACTTCTACAATCAACTCTTTGAATGAAATTTTCAAGTTCCAAATTTTGGGGTGCTAAAATTATAGACACTATTAAAAGGGAAGTGCCATAGTAGAAGCTAGTAATGTTGATAATGAAGCATATATTCAAAGTGGTGGCTCCCATGAGACTAACAAAAATGAAAAAATAGGTGGATAGGAAGTAAGATTTACAACAAAAGATGAAGAGCTAGGTAAAATGAAACATTTTGACTATCCTTTGGTTATTAAAGTTCAAATAGCAAATTGTGTGATGAAAATGGTTCTCATAGATACAGTTAGGTTCGTAGATGTCATCTTTGAAGAATCTTATAGGCAACTGGGGTTATCGGAAGGTTGTTTAGTAGAAAAAGACTTCATCATTAGTAGGATTCAATGGGTACATGATAAAATCGAATGGAACTGGAAATGTCACATTAACAATTGGTGAGCTACCAACATTGAAGAGCATTCATACCAATTTCATTATTATCACCTATTCCTCGGCATATAACAAGATATTAAGATGGCCATCCCTAAACATGCTCTATGCTAGCATTTTCATGGCAGGACTCCTAATGAGATTCATTGTTAATGAAGAATGGATAGAAGTTCAAGGGGATAGGTGATCGGCGCAACAATGTTATGTGATAGAGACAAAAATTGTTTTATAGCCCTTAGGTGGCGAGAAGTCTAAGAATGATTTTATGTGTATTGAATTTTTAAAATTGAGTTTTATGAATGATTAATATTCGATTTTATATTAATATGCATGTTAATGTTGCAACAGAAGGCAAACCCTTTTACAAATATGTCTTTGGCACTACAAAGGTTGTAAGCCTTCTCAAAAAGAGGCCACTGACAAAGCGAAAGATGTAAGCCCTCTCACAAAGAGGCGATTGTCAAAGCTGTAAACCCTCTCATACAGAGATTGTCGATAAAGTGAAAGCTACAAGCCCTCTCACAGCAAGGCAGTTATCAAATCAATAATCCCTTCTACAGAGAGGCCATCGACAAATCTAAATCTATAAGCCCTCATCGAGATCATCGAGCATTGAAGATGAGCATACTTAATGAGATGAAAATATTGAAAAAGGCTTTTACTCATTAATCGCAAGGCTCAATACGTAATCCCTCCTAGATTTCGTTGAGCAATGGAGGTGGGCACACCTAATGAATTGCACTAAGCCTAAGGCTCAATATATAAGTGCTCAAAGAGGCTATAATTGAAGACTGACACACTTGGT
Source organism: Tamarix chinensis (assembly GCA_030549775.1). Taxonomy (NCBI): domain Eukaryota; kingdom Viridiplantae; phylum Streptophyta; class Magnoliopsida; order Caryophyllales; family Tamaricaceae; genus Tamarix; species Tamarix chinensis. The sequence continues at coordinate 119,543,691 of CM060171.1, forward strand.
GAGTTGAAAGATAGTCTTGCTTTCATTCAATAAGCCCAAGGGGAGTACTTGATGAAGATGAAGGAGTGAGGTTTTATTTTACTCATTAATCCTATTCTTTTAAGGTGTGTCCTTAGTCGATGTACAGAGGTCACTACGTCATTAGACACACCTAGTAGCTTTTCAACTTAGGTAAGTCATTGGCTCCCATGGTGTGCTCCTAAACAGAGGTATTGAGGCTACTAAGCTAGTACTGAGGGGTCTAGTTAGATTATTTGGTCTGATTAATCAGTGAAAATTGGATTGATCCCAATTTTGATTTTTCACCACTAAAGTATAATAAACATTTGAAGTGTATGCCATACGGATCTTCATCTTTCTTATCACAAATATTTTGGCAAGATAGTCATATTATCTTAAGTATTCTAGCCTCAATATTCTTTTATTTTGGTTTTGGTCTTCCTAATATAGAATATTATTTTTATTCAGCATCAACACAGAAACATATGGGAAGAAAGATATACAAAGAAAGGAAAAAGATCATGCCATATATTAACAAAAAAAGGATAAAGGCTCCTTTAAGAATCATTGTCACCTTTAATCTCCTACGACCCTTCACGAACAGGAATACTTTCCAAATCTATGCCTTTGTGCAACTATACGTTGTCTTTACATAATTGACTGCACTCAACCAAGACTTTAAACTAAGCATATGTAAAAGAGGCACTATAATCATACAACTATAATTGAAGTTGTTTCTCATTATGAGCAAATTCTTCACGTGCTAGATAGTTTTCTAACTTCACTAGTATGCTTTAGTTTGCTTTCAATAATAGCATCCTCGGCACACTCATCAGTATTTTTCTAAAATATTTCAACTTAGCGTTGGGCCTCAAATAGTTGCTTCTTAAGATCTTCAAGCTCTACATTATGGGTGAAGTCTTTATCTTCAACCTCTTTATGCAGCCTTTCAGCTCCAAAATGCTTCTCCTCCAAGGTCTTTGTCACATTAATAACTTTATTAGAGAGAAATTTTTTCTCCAGTTGTTCAGCTCTAAGAGCATCAACATATTTCCTTGCTTTCTCTGCACCGGCAACTCATTTTTTCTTCAAGGATGATAGTTGATCTGTCAAGATTTTCTCCTTATGAAGATCATCCTCAAAACTGGTACTTTTAATCTTCATCATCCTAACCCCATCAATAAAAGCTTATTTTTCCCTTTCCATGTGCTCTTCTAAGCTAGTACCTTAAGCTAAGAGAAATTTTGCATCAAGTGAAGTAGATTTTAGCTCGCTTTTGTCAACTTTTAACTTAGCTATTTTTGTTTAGATGTTTTCTTTCTCATTCTTCAAAGTTGAGTGAGCTTCACAAAGGTCTGATAATTCACTCTCTACCTGTCAAAAGTGTCAACTAATTCGTATAGTCAATAAAATATCTTCTTCCTCATGGCTATTTTCTACAAAATAATATTTAAAGAGCTATTGAAGTTATTACATCGAAACTATTAATATATGAACAAAAGAGGATGTACCTAAAAGGTAAGGTTAAGGTCAACTCTTAAGAGAAGTCCTGTAGGAAGGTTGTCAACAATCTTTTGATCCCTCTTCAATATTAGTGCATTGGTAAGTTAGATGTCGGCACAATCGTCTAGATTAAATTCAAAGAAGGAATAATTGTCTGATAGGGAAAAGGTGGATTCCCCATTATCAATAGACACATTAGACTTACCCTCCAAAATATTTATCATTTTAGGGAAAATTATCAATATTCCGGACCCGATAAGAGATTGATTGCATTATTGGAGCTTCCTCCACCGACTAGGATACAGGAAGTGTCTAGGGAATCCTTGTGTTGGTGTTAGGATTTACTAATAGAGAGGTTAGAATGATAAGGCATAGAGGAGCTCTCACTTGTTCTTGCACTATTATTATCACCAACTCTTGTTTGTTGTTAGAATCCTCCTCAAGGATAACAGTCTCGACGGCAAGTCCCTTCGCTTTTCCATTAGTAGGCTTAGGTTGAGGGTTAGGAATGTTATGTTTGGGGCTGATAGTCAAAGGAATGAATGGAGGTTGAGGCTGATTAGAAGAAGATTTTGGGATATTATTGGATGGTAACATTTTTGGAATAGCCTTCGACTGAGCTCCCTCTTGTGTTACCATAGTTGTAAATACTGCTTTGGCTGGTTCCTTCTCCTATACCAATAGTACTTTTAAGGTTACTTTTGGAGGGCCTTCACCCTAAAAAGGTATGAATGGATTATGGAATAAAGTATTGATATAAGAGAATATGATGACACAGATCATATTTTATGAGGATAGCCGATGGATTAATAATTAAAACCTTTGTAATATTACTAAACTTATTTGATTTCTTTTTCTAATTTAACTTTTCAGGACCAGGTTTAGTGGTCTTTTTGCTCTCTTGATCACATAGTGATGCATGATAATTTTTAGAAAAACATATCACTTGGTTGCCCACGTGAGGGAGGCTCCACTAGGAGGATGAACAATGTGCTTTTTTAGGCCCTTTGCTAATCTGGGAGCGGAAATTTGTTACCGAGTTTTTCATATGTCACACTCTATAAAACATTAAATTTAATAAAAGAACGGAAAATGTATAAAACTTGTCAAATGAGTAAAGAGAAGGAAGTATAAAAGGTACCACTTACTGATGATAGAGATTAGCCCTATCTTTCTAAGAATGATGGGGTTGCTTGTGACTTCATTATTAATTACAACATGCCCATCTTGAGTGAATTTTTCAAACATGCCCACACTAGTTTCTAATTTCAAAGAGGGAGGTAGTCACTCTCATACAACAGGATTGAGTTAACCTTACCTACTCTGTCCAGTTATCCTTCCCTGCCACCCTCATCGTTTTCTTTCCATTTTTGACCCAACCAAACCGTAGCTCCCCTCTATGCGTTTCCTTTTCTTCCTCCCCCCCACCTAACTTGCCATGGCAGGACTGCACTGCTTACCACCGTCGGCCGGTGGTCCTGCCTCACCTGCCCCGCTTGTCCTCTTCCTCCTTCATCATTTCCCCCTCAAATTAGCCTATAAATACCCCATTGGCAGCCTGGGTTGAGCTTCTGTTTTGGCAACCCAGAAAATCCCGATCTTGCACCATCGCCCGATAAGATCCTTGTTCTACCGCCAAATCCTTCATTACACCACCCCCTGCAAAACTAAGATTCCCTCCTTCCTTTATTTGACATGCATGAGCCACCTCGGCCATGCAAAGTCAGCTTCCCGATCAACCCTCACCAACCTTGAGCCGCCCCTCACGCCGCCGTCCACCGCCAGTTTCGCCGCAACCAACGCCTCCTCCACCCTCCAAAACAACCAGGGGACTTCACCCTACCTCCCCATACCTCCATCTCTCCTTGCCTCCCTCTCCTTCTCCCTTCTCCACCTTCCACCCCTTCGGCCACTATGTTGGCTGCTGTGCACCGCCACTTCCAGCTACACCACCACCTCCATTCCACCCCTCTCCATCTGATACACCTTCCACCACCTCAAACACCCCCTCATTCCCTCTCCTTTAGCCTATACCCCCATCTCTCCACCTCTTTTCCTCCTCCATCGCTGCCGCCACACGCCGCCGCCGGTTCCGCCACCAACCCTAGGTGGTATTCTAATTGTTCCAGCCCTTAAACTATTTTTCTATAAGTGGTAATAATTTTTAGTACTATTAATAATATTACCCTATTATTATTATTATTATTATTATTATTATTATTATTATGTATCACTCTTATTATAGAACCTAACTTTAGAAGTTTTTATAACTATGGTATTATTATTTAAAAGGGTTACAACTTTAATATTAACATAGTTATCTTTATTATTATTATTATTATTACTACTACTACTACTATTACTACTATTATGATTATCATCATCATCATCATCATCATCATCATTATCTTCTTACTAATACTAACTTGGCCATTATCACTTTTATTATTGGCGTAAATGTTGGGACTCTTATATTACTATTACCCTTTTCGATTATTGTCCTTATTATGTGTAACATTATTAATATTATTACTACCATCATTACTACTAATATTAGTATTATCATTTCTATCATTGTTATTATCATTATTATTCTATTACACTTGACCACATTATCACTAAGACTACTACTAAGATGATTTATAGGACATTCATTAGTATTATCCTTAAGATGAGAATTATTCTTAATATTATCACTATTATTAGTATTATTGTTATTATTACTATTATTATTATTAATACTACTATAAATATTATTGTTGTTGACTCGTCTTTCGTCAATATTTCAAAATCACCAACCTATTATCACTACTAGCATTATTAATATACGAATCATTATGGTCACTACTTCTATATTACTTATATAGCTATTATTACTATTACTACTAGGGTTTGGGTCAATATTAGGATTATCACTACAACTAATAATAATAATATTGGAACCATCACCTTAATACCATGAATATCACTATGACTACTTTAACATAAACCATGATGGCTACTAAGACTTATTTTGGTTAGTAACGACATGATTAATTATTTTGAGAATAATAACCATAATACTTTAATTATAAAACTACTATTATCGCTATTAGCCCTAATAGTAAATTATGATAAGGGTAGGGTAGGAATAATGGCAATCTTTGGTAAGAGAGAGATTAACCCATAGTATTTCCCTCTTATAGGTGAATTATGATAAGAGTCCAAGCCCGGTGTTATATTAGGTAAGGATATGTTTAAGGCCTTTTATGTGTAAGAATGTGCTATGTGTGTTGGTTTGATGGGTGTGCTTTATATTTCATATTTTATATTATCATATTCTTTTAGCAGCTTGCTAAGCATGGAGCTAGGGTAAGTTGTATGTGTTTATTATATGTGTAATGTGATATTATTACCTATACTTGAATTATGCTTATGTAATAATGCCCCTCATGACATGCATGATAAGAGGTCCTAAGTAGTAGGATGTGGTTGCGAGAAAAATGGGAAATAAGGAGGAAAGTGAGTTGACTAGAGAATGATAATGATTACCTAATTATATTATGACTTATAGGTGGAGAAAAAGAGACATAATGAGAATGAAATTAAGGGAATGGATTAAACCTGCATGGGAAGTTTACGGTTTGCATGGGATGGTTAGCTTTTGCATGGAGATGACTTTTACGTGGGAAAAGTTGATTTGAGGATCGAGTAAGGTAAGGGAAGAATCGTTAGGGCGATTGGAGTCCATATATGAAAAATAGTACGTGAATTGATGTAAGGATGCATGGGGGATTTGACTAGGGTTTGGGAGGAAATACTAAGTGAGAGAAATGTGTAAGCGAGGAAAAAGAAAGAAATTAATGCAAATGGATAAAATAAGGATAAAAGATGATAGGGGTGTCACATGGGGGAAAAGTGAGTCAAGAGAGCAGATTGCATGTGGGTGTTGAGTGAGTGGCATAAAAGGAAGGAACATTACTAGGGTTTTCCGGGAGATAACTAGGGTTTTGGTGATCATGTGTGGGAGTTGGACAGTGAGGTTGTAATGTCAAGTGTGGGTCGAGAGAAATGATGGTTTTGGTAATAAAGAAGAGTTTTGGGTTCATAGTGAGTGGGAAAAGTTTGGAGGAAGTCTCGGGATCATGGGTTGCGTTGGATATATGTGCCATGTGGAAGAAGTGATGGTAAGTAATAGTGATGAACGAATAATATCGTATTGGGAAAGAGAGTTGCTAGAGTTTTGGAATGTCCGACTAGGGTTACGTGGCCACATATATTATATGGGAAGCGAAATGTGGTACTTGGGGAAGAATCGAGCGAGGTGATAAATTGAAGGAGTATGATAGAGGAAGGTTAGGCCATATAGGCCAAATTAGGGTTTTCATGGAAAAAAAAAACCCAGAGAGTTGTATTACGTTGATTCAGAAATATGGAAGTGGGCCTCAACGTTGAGTATTCATGGTAATGAGGAAAGAGTGAAGAAGGATATTAGGATGCACTAGAAGAAGTAAAGTATCAAGATATGGGACATAATTATAGGGAAGTCGAGTGAGTCGTGCATGTCTAGTCGTGGTTGTGTATGGAATAAGATACAATAAAACACGAAGCACTTAGTGTGAAAGATTATCAAGCCAGGGCCCAGTGAGGTTATATATTCTCCGATCCATTGGCTATAATAGTGGTCTAGTGCGTTTTGCCCTATTGAGTGATTTTTCGGTCCACCGGCTATAATAGTGGTTAGGTGCGTTTTGCCCTACTGAGTATTTTCGGTTCACCGGCTATAATAGTGGGGAATTCCGGGCTCGATAAACCAAACCTTGTATGGTAATAAAGCTTGGAAAGATACTATTTACTTACAGTGGAACACCTCGTGAGTCGGGGCTAGTGAGGATGCATGTATTTTTTGGTCCGCCGACAATAATAGTAGTCAGGTGCGTTCTGCCCTATGGAGTGCTTCCGGTCCTCCGGCTATAATAGTAGGGTTCCCGTACTCACGTGGAAATAATATAAGAAATGTGTGAATCATAAGTATATGGAATGGAAAGATACTAATCATTTACAGTGGAACAACATGTGAGTCAAGGCCAGTGAGGTTATTATATATTTTCCAGTCCACCGACTATAATAGTGGTCAGGTGCGTGTTGCCCTGTTGAGTGATTCCGGTCCACCAGCTATAATAGTGGTCAAGTGCGTTTTACCCTTTGAAGTGCTTCTGTTCCACCAGTTATAATAGTGGGGTTCCCGTACTCACATGGAATTATTATAAAAGAGATATAAGGTAAATCACTAATATAAGTTCAACCTAATCTTGTAAATATGGATTATTGTCTTATACGCCTTATGTGTTTATTCTCTTACATGGCTTTACTTGCATGCTTCTTGCTGGCCTTACCCATATGGTTACCTTGCTTAGTACGTAGTGTACTGACCACCCGTTTCATAGGTGCTACTCATTCCTATGAGCAAAAGACCCATCTAAGTTTGTGTAGGTAGGAGATGACGTCTTTGATGCCTACGACACTTACGAGGCATCGGGTAGGGCCGAGAGTTGAGCCTAGACTTGGTCTGGGGAATCGAGAGCGACCCGACCGGACTCTATTTTTCCTCTTATTTCACCATGTTTTGCTCTTATTCTAGTTATGTCATGTTATACGATATTTTATGTTTTTGGAAAACTGTAGTTACTTAATCTTTGGGTTGTAATTCTTAAATCGCACTCTGATTTCAGTATGACTATGAGGGAGTCCTCTCATAGGTTCTCATTGTGTTATTAATGACTTGTGTTTGATGTTAACCCTGTCTAGCCTTAGCACTTAATACTGGAACGGTAGGAGTGAACCGATCTGGTACTAAGTGTGGCGATAATACCCCTAGAATTTACAATTTTGTTATTTCACTTCTGTCAAACCTTTTTATAAAAACGAAATTTTTCAGTAGTAAATTTTGGGGGTGTTACAAGTTGGTATTAGAGCTGGTTTTGACCGTTCTTCCAATTTTAAACTTTTTAAGTTGATACCACAAGTTGGTATCAGTGCGTTGGTCCTTATAACCACGTCTAGTTTTCAAAGCAAAATTTGATTTATAAAGTTTTTACCGAATTTTGAAGTGTTTTTATACTTTAGCGAAACTCTCCTATTTTAAAATTTCTTGAGTCCGAGCCATAGTGAGGAAAGAAAGGGTGGACTAGGAGTATTCCCGAGTATTCCCAAAAATGAGATAGAATGTGGCCATAGTATTAAGCGGGGTAGACTCCTAAGTAAAACCTTTTCTTTAAGGGGGTAGTTGGTGTAATTATTGATGATAGTTATGTCCCTATCCGCTTAGGATGTCCTATCCTTAACCCTAAGGAAGTTGTGAGTGACTTCGGGGACGAAGTTTTTCTTTAAGAGGGAAGTGATGAAATACCCCAAAAATCTAATTTATGAATTATAGTAAAATAAAGATTTATTATGGAAATTAAGTAAATAAATTATTTTATTAAAATAAATGAATTATTTAGAAAAATTTGGACATTTTACTAATTAACATGGAAGTTAAGGAAAATTTATCCAAAATAGCCACATTAGTCTAAAAAGGAATTTAATTATTAGTATTATTATAAATATTATTAATTTTAAATATTCAAAATAAATAAATAAATAAATAATAAAATACCAAATACCCCAACCCATCCATTTTCGTCTTTTTCCTTTTTCCTTTTTTTCTCTTCTTTCTCCTTTTCTTATTTTCCTTCTCCTTCCCCGGTTTGGGCTAGCCCGCGGCCCAAACTCTCTTCTCCTCCCCGTCCCGTGCGTCCAGGCCCGCCCCAGTTTTCCTTTTTCCCTTTTCCTGTTCCCCCCAACCAGCCGACCCTTTCTTTTTCTTTTCTTTCCCCTAGACTGTCCGGTCCACCCCAGTCCTTGTCTCCTTCTTCCTCACGCGGACAGCACCCCCGACCTATAGCCCTACTCCTGCCGGCAGCCATCTACTCCGTCCGGTTGTCCTTCCCTGTTGCCCCCATCGTTTTCTTTCCATTTTCGACCCAACCAAATCGTAGCTCCCCTCCATGCGTGCCTTCCTTTCCTTTTATTCCTCCCCCGACCTAACCTGCTATGGCAGGACTGCACCGCCTGCCACCGCCGACCGGTGGTCCTACCTCACCTGCCCTGCTTTTTCTCTTCCTCCTTCATCGTTTTCCACCTCAAATTAGCCTATAAATACCCCATTGGCAGCTTGGGTCGAGCTTCTGTTTTGGCAACCAAGAAAATCCCGACCTTGCACCACCGCCTGATTAGATCCTTGTTCTGCCACCGTTGGTGACCTCTTAACTGGAAGGTGAGAAATGGAGGGGTGACATGTAGAAAAGAAGGGTGCTAGGGTTTGGTCTAGCTAGCTAGGGTTTTGTGGTCACACATGTATTTAGGGGAGTAAAGTAAAATGATGGGGGTTGAATCTAAGGAAGGTGATGTCTGAGGTGTTAAAACGACCTTAGTTACTTGAGGAGAAGAAGGATGGGCCACATAGGCCCAAATTGGGGTTTCAGGAGAAAACCCTATGGTAAGGCAGTGAGTGGACTTAGAGGGCGTAAGGTAGTGGGCCTTGACCCACATACTTAGGAGTTGGACATTCAGTGTGAGTAAGTGGAAGAAGGAAAGGATGTTGGGTGTGTTAGGAGGTGCAGAAGTCTAAGGATATGAGACGGGCCCTCTTGGAAGGATAAGAGTAAATGGAGTGTGGCATGCATGTCTAGGGTGAAACTTGTCGGAATCATTTAAAGTGAAAGATTATTGAGCCAGACCCAGGCCGATCCACCAGCATAATAGTGGCCAGGTGTCGGGGTACACTGGAGACTGATCCACCAGTATATAATACTGGTTAGGTGCGTTCTACCTTGTACTGTTTCGATCCACCGACTATAATTGTAGGGGATTCTGAGCTCAATAAACCAAACTTTAAGTTTGATAAGACACGTAAAAGACACTAAGTACTTACAATGGAACACTATAAGAGTCGGGGCTAGATAGATCCACGGGCATAATAGTGGTCAAGAGCATCTTGCCCCAGAGACCGATCCACTGACATATAATAGTTGTCAGGTGCATTCTGCCCTATACATTTCTGACCCACCAGCTATAATAGTGGGTTTCTCATACTCGCATGGATTGATAAAGAGTATTGATCAAAGAATTAAATAATCAGTATCCCGACTATAGCTTGGCCTTTATTTATCTGTAATGATTGTACGTTGTTTATGTGATCATTCATGTGAGCACCTGTTTCATGGATGTTGCTCATTCCCACAATCAGAAGGCCCCTCTAAGTTTGTGTAGGTAGGTGATGCTATTTTCGATGCCTTTGATGGCGGGGCTGAGAGTTGAGATTGGACTTGGCTTGGGGACCAAGAGCGACGTAGCTAGATTTCCCTTTCCCTTTTATGTTCCTTTAGTTTGTATCTATTTATTCAGATTTATTTTATCGTACTATAGCTTTTATTCCCTTTAAGGAATTTTAATTATGTACTTTTGGATTGTAAACTCTTTTCTTCATACTCTGATTTCTGTCTTTAAACGTTCAATGCTTTTATGAATTCGTGATTTAAGTTTAATTAATGTTACATGGTAATATTTCTTTAGCCTTGTGGTTAGTACAAGACTGGTCGGGGGGCTTGTACTAATCACGGCGGTAATATCCCCAAAATTCACAAGTTGTTTTACTTGCTTCCGATGAATCTTCTAATAAAACAAAAAAAAATTAATAGTAAATTTTGGGGGTGTTAGTATTACATATAGTGTGTAGGATGAATGAATTTACCTTGTTTTTTATTGGAAAGATGAAGAATTTGCACTCATCAATAGCACAATCTCCTCGGTAATCTTGTTTGGGAGAAGATAGAACATCCAATCCACCTTAGATTCTTGCTTGATCTTTGCGTTTTCTTACACAAAATAATGGCTTATTGAATAGTCATGGTTAACCTAACAAGTTAGTCCCTTCTATAATAATGTCTGGGCATATCATGTGGCCCTTATTCACATAACATTTCCACAATTTAGACACGTGGGGGGGGGGGGAAATAAAACTTATTGACATGTTTTATTTTGGGTGTAATTTTTAGATTTTACCAATATTCAAAATTTAAAATTTTACATTAATTAATGAAATTGTTGTAGTTTTATTTTCCTCTTAGCAAGGCGTTCCGAAGAAAGTTGCTAATGGAACTTGATTCTCCAACATTAGTTGATGCATACAAGCAATATCCGACGATCTTTTATTATTTTACATTCAAGTTACCAATGAACATTTTTCAAATATATGTATGAGTTAGTTTTATTATTTGTAATTGTCTGATAGTCATTTTCATTATTGCACCTTTAAAAGGTCGGCGATATTCTCATGTAATTTCATTTGTAAGGGCTAACGATCTTTTCTTGTATGGTCAACTGATGGTTATTGTATAATTTTGTGTAAGTTAATCTCTCCACATGTAAATCATTGATGGTCATTTCAGTTATTGTGCTTGTAAAGGCTCGAAAAATATCTTCATTTTTTGTAAACCTACAATGTGGGTCATTAGCAAGTCTCTAGAGTTTAACTTATCCATTCTAAGGAAGCTACTCGTTGGTGCACATGGTCATCGGTCGATCAATGAATTTTAGCCTATCTACCCTAGGAGAACAACCGATGCGATGGATGAAGTTTTGAAGGGAGTAATGATATGGATCTTTTCCAAAATAATATTATTAGCTGGTAGCCAATGAAAAGGACGGGCAAAGGATTTCTAGACATGCATGCTCCTTTGGACATTCTTCCCTCAGGACACCCTAGTGGTCTAATAGAGGTCGATTTGTCTCACTCCCAGAGACGGTTGGTTGTTCCTGACCACATAGTATTTGCCCCTTCCACTCCTCCTTAGTCTTACATCTATAAATATGGGGTTTTATACTCATTTGGGGGAGATCCAAAATCATCAATACAATTTCTTATTTTTGGCTCTTTCCTCTAAGATTTCCTTTCTGCACTTTTTGATTGCATAATATCTCACCTGATTTCCTTAAAAAACCATTGATTCACAAAACAACAACAATAGTAGTCATGTTGATGAGTGCTACATTTCTTATGCTAAGGGATTTCCTAACCATTCTATGATATCCATTCTTCACTCATACCTTCACCCTCAGTCTGGGCCACAATTCCTTCTTAACAAATTGATTCCATTAGTTAATCTTTTGGAACTATCGTTCTCCAATGGCCGACGGACATGCTACTTGGCTTGTCACTCCTAGAAATCACCCTTAGCCGAAAACCCTAGATATTACCCCCAGTTGATAGCCCTGGCTAATGCCCTTAGCTAACTGCCTTTGATCAACGACCTTTGATGTTTGTCGCCATGTACCAATGGCCTGAACATTCTCATTGGTCGAGGAAATCCCAACACGTAAAAGATCAATTACATTCCAAAAGGAATAATTTGTAAAGGATGAGATTACACATCTAGCTATGGATGGATGGGCCTTTTCGAACAACTCTAAGGAGAGCTAAGATGGGAAAGTTTAATTGAAACTACAATCTGGACCAAAAATGTTTGGCCATCAAGCTTAAAAATCCTACCATTCACCTTATGCTGAATTTAAGTTTGTTTCTTCCCTTGAGGTGAAAATTTTAATTTTCATGTTTAAGTATTTCAACTATTGTAGCATAAAGCAATTATTTAGTCAGCTTGTAATAGGGCTGGTGCTTTCAATATTTTCCAATAATATAATTATCTAAATCCACAAGGTAGGAGTACAAACCTACTTATTGTTTTTGTGTTTTTTTTTAAAAAAAAAGTGTAAAGATACGCAAAAGAAGAGTGCCCAAATCCCTAGGAGAACATATAAGTGTATTATTGTCAAGTATGATTAAGAGATTATTCCTATTATGAGAGCTGTTAAATCATTAGTAGTTAGTGAATATAAAAAACTTCTCACCGCCAAAGGAACAAAATGATACTATTGTGCAAAGGAAAGAAGATAATGACAACACTAATTGCCAATCAAATTCATGTTTGATGTCAATATTAGACATGGAATAACAATATTGTAATTAACTAAGCATTCATTAATCCATTGTTACCATATCATATGTATTAATATAACAAATATACTAGGTAAAAAAAATACTCATAAAAAACACAAAGGAAATCATCAAGAATTAAATAAAATCAATCACTAAAAAGTCGTATATAAAAAATAATAAAACAATATGCTATATCAACATCAATATTTAATATGTAGGAGATAAACATGAAGTATTTAAAAGCATCAATATCAGTAAATAAGAAATTGTTGGGGGGGGGGCTAAAATACTAAAAGATGTGGATGGACAACTCTATTATAGTTTCCATATAAATATATCTATGATCTATCCACAATATGATTTACGTGTTACTCCATTTGGTAAATAATTTGATAAAATAAAGATCAAATAAAATGATTGATATTGATACATTTAAGTATGTGCTTTCTTTTTTTAATTTGTTAGGAAATACTTTGTAGTGGACTTTTGCAAAAAAATAAAAATAAAAAATATTGTAATACATCAACTAAAATGAAGTGATGATGATATGCTTACAAAACAGGCAATAAACATACATAACACAAGAATAAAATATTTGGATATATTTGATAAATTATTTTTCTAATTTTTATTATTCTTATTCTTGATAAACAATTGTTATCGGTAAATATGGATTACATTCGTCACATAATTCATATTACCAACTTATACTCACCTTATTTTCATGACAAATCAAATCAGAAAAATAAGTATTTTAAGTAGTAATAATAATAAATAAATAGAATATTATATATATATATATATATATATATATATATATATTTTGTTCATAGATTATATTAGATCAGCAACAAAAATAAAAGGAAAAGAACGGGCCATTATAAAAAATTACTAAATTATGAGAGGGACAGTCGTAAAAAGTAGGCCCATAGGACATACATGTTATACGACTCAAAAAACCAAGTTAAGACATTAGTCTTAATACAGACTTGGGCCAACCTATATTATGTTCACGATAAAGATTGAAGATGACCATTTTAGTAAGCTCAACTATTTTCAAAGCCACCTACGGCCTAGCTGGGTAGGTGCCAGCAAATTTTAAAATATGAAAACAAAAGGGATGGAGCTCCATGGGACAGAGTCTCAGAGAGCATCTGTCACTCGTCGGAATGTTCACAGGCAATGAGTGCTAAAAGGTCAAATACTTGATCGATTGAGCCTTTGTTACGTTGTGATCGTGGGCAACTATCAACAAAGAAATCAACACTATATTCAATTATTGTATTCGTTCGTTTTCTTATAATCATTTAGAGAACGTGCATGCATCCAACGGACTCATAACTGAGTTGACAAACTTGTTGTCGAATTAATTTTTTATCAAGTTTAAATCAAGTTGCTACGTAATTAAATCAGGCTTAAAGTTAATTTAGGTTCGATTATTTTAGATTTAAAAAAATTTGATCAGCTCTAAATCTTATCGATCAAAATTCTTTAAACTCCGATTCAATTAAGATCATTAAGTAGTTTATATCTATAGATTTCATATCATACTAAGTGTAAATCGTATTAATTCAATTTAAAATGTATATTGACATTAATTATTATTAATTTAATATAATTAATAAATTAAATTTTATAATTTCTTCTTATTATTGTTATTATTATTATCTTTAAAAATATAATAATTATTATTATAATTATTGGGTCAGATTAATTTTTCTAAGTTTACTCAGAATTGAAACGGATTTATATCAGTGGCTCAGCTTATCTGCATAACCAAGGCAAAATTGGAAGTCTCCGTATGCTAAGAAAGCGGCAAAGTCATACTTATAGGAACCAATTAGTTCAAGTTGACAAACAGCTTGACATCAATGTTTTTCTTTCTGGTTTGTTTTGCTAAAACCCAAATTTAGTCGACCAAAATGGACTGTCAAAACAAACCAAAAAAAAAAAAAGAGAGTAAAGAAGATCAGAACTGATTCCCTCCAAAAAATTAGAAAATAATATATCAAGCAATAAAAGTAGGAGCATAGCTTTTTCATAGATGCACCTGAACGAAACAGCTTGACAGATTCATATGAAAGATTAAGCACTCCGATTCATCAACTAAGAAAGAGGACCACGGAATTGAGACATCACATCACACAGTAATACCAAAGACCCATGGGTTTTCAGGTCGACCACTAAATAGCTAGGTCGCAATTCAATAAAGAGCAGTAACATATAAATCACTGCTAACAACCTTCGATTAAGGACATTGTCCGAAAGGTTTCCAGCTTTCTTCAGCGCTTGCATCATCTTAGCCACTATCTACTGTTTTTCTCATTATTACTGAATCTTGATTAACCTCCAGTTTATGCAACCTCCGATGATTCATGGCTCTAAACAAACACAGGCGAGAAAAAAACTTCAACACATAAACCCATGAATAGTTTTGTTTGCCTTATACGTATTAAGCATCAGCCCTCTGAGGACCAAGAACTGCAGGAAGGGGCACTGCCAGTAATTCCGAAACCTACCCATACCTAATATTCATTAATTATGCAGATATGTATATTGATAGAACTCAATACGCTGAACCATAATAAGGCCACCAAAAGGGTGCCTGTCTCTTGTGTTGTCAGTTTGGCCATGGTCTAGCATGATGCATCCTCAAACTATGAGAAAGGATTACATCTCACAAAGCAAAAATATGGAGAAAGTAAGAAAGACCGGGAGGATGATCAGCTGATGATAACAACAGCTGATGGAAGCGACAATTAAAAATGAAGAGAAAAAGAGATAAGGTAACATTACTCTCCTTCCAAAGAATGGATAAACCTGACTAGTTTTTCTGAGAGGGACAGATGATTCTCAGACGCCAAGTGTTCACTTCCATCATAATCATCTTCATCTTCGTAAACTAGATGAATACCGTGATCTTTAAGCTCAACTCCACTAACATCACGGATAAAAACCCGTAACTTGTCGCCATCTTTTAACATAGACACCAGAGGATGACACTGTCGGAAGCGACAGAAGTGTATCTGATCTTCAGTCGTCTTTGGAATTCCCATCAAGTACAGAGAACGGTCGACGATTGCTGAATCTAGTCTGAAGATACCTGCCTTAATGTCCATTATAGCGGGTAATTGCGCTTTCCTCTTATCTAATAACTCGTGTTGGACAGAGACAACAACAGCTATCACCACACCTTTGATTGCACGGTTTTCAAGCATTGAATAGTTCACTTCTTTGGAAAACCACTCGGGGATTCGGCTTCCAGGAAAACTCAAGTTATTAAATTTCTTCAAACAAGCCTGCATACAGTTATTTAACAGACTGTGTTAGATCCAAAATGTAAATAGGGTTATTTTTTATTCATTTTTTCCTATCACTACAACACTACTCTCAAGCAAAAGCCTTTACGGCTTTACAGTCATAAGCTTGAGGATTGCGCCCAGTCACCCATTTTTTAATTATGCACCAACCATTAGGATAGCTCCTCATATATTATATGAGTATGAAAATCTACATCATCTCCAGGTTACGTACCTTGAGAGAGAGAGAGAGCGAGAGAGATGGGAGAAAAAGAAATTACCTTACTCATTCTTCTCTTAAAAGCTGACGAACTTGCATGACAGCCGCCCATGAACAACCTTCTCAAAGACATCAAGCATTCTAGACCAGGAACATCCATAACTTTATGACAATTTGTAAGTCTCAGCTCCTGTAGCCTCTTCAAGTTGGACAAATCAGATATACTGGTCAACTCAAAACAATCAGCAACATTTACCTCCAACAACATTGATGGAAGTGGAGGTAACGATTCAAGTTTTTGACAGTGAGGCAACGAAAGCTTTTGGAGCACCGAAAGACCCCTCAGGCAAGAGGGGAGGCTACAGAAATTGTTGTTGCCAAGATTTAAGTCCTTTAGCGAGGACAATTTTTCAAAATCATTAGGAACGCGACCATAAAATCTCCATGCACAAGCATCAAGTTCTACCAACGAGCATAAACCAGTGAAGGAAGTCGGGAATTCAACAGGCTGAGGTTCGTCTTGAATAAGAAAGTTGTTTGGTCTAGACGGATCAAGATGAGGATCCTTCCCCATCTTCAATGTCCTTAGATTTGAAAGCCTCCCAAAACTTTCGGGTAATTTTCGTACCGCAGTTTTTGCCATCAGCAAGTGGCACAAAGACTTCAATTCTCCTATTGAGTCAGGCAAACACTGGAGCTGCTTGCAATCGTTCAAGTTTAGACGTACAAGGTTTTCCAACATCCCAATGGACTCTGGCAAGTTGGTGATTGCACCATCATTTATGACCAACACAGAAAGTGTCTGCATGTTTCCTAGTGTCCCCGGCAATGACTTAAGGGAAGTGCAGCTAAACATCTCAAGTTTCTCGATCATTTTCAAAGATCCAATCTCATCTGGCAATTCACAAAGAGGAGTCCCATTGAACTGAAGCTCAATGATCGAAGATAATCCTTTAACTGAAGCAGGCAATCGTTTAAGATATTGACACCAGCCAGCAGATAGGATTTTTAGATGGGATAAATCATGAATGGAATCCGGTAGCTGTTCTATTGCACTGCCATCTAAGTGTAGATTTGCTAACATCCTAAGGTTTCCAATGGAGTGAGGAATTTCAGTAAGTGAGACACAGTGTCTTAAACTTAGTATCTCAAGGCTGGACATCATTTCGATAGACGAAGGTAATTTCCGCAATGCAGAGCCACTAAGATTAAGCTCCTTCAGTGAATCAAGGTGCCCAATACACTCAGGTAGGCAATTCAACAACTGGCATCCGCTTAGATTAAGAAATTGGAGTTCTTTAAGTTGATATATCGATTCTGGCAGCTCAGATATGGCAGTTCCATCAAGGTGGAATCGTACTAATGACTTCATACAGGAAATATCAGCAGGAAGGCTTTTCAGTTTTGAGCAGTCAGAAAGAACAAACTCATCCAGTGACCTCAATCCACTAACATGGCATGGAAATTCAAGGAGACTTGAGCAGCCTCTTAGGTTCAACAAAACTAAAGAGGTCAAATTTCCTATTGACTCGTGAACCTTGGTTAGTTTAACACAACGCTCAAGAATTAACTTTTTCAAATTCTTGTGTTGAGACAAATCAGGAAGAACTTTCAGACTAGAGCAGCCGTGTAAATTCATCACCATCAAATTTTTAGCAACCTGGAACAAGCAAGGTCTGGCATATATTAATAAAACATTAAACAAAAAAATATTTGCCTGTAGGGAGAGAGAAAAGGGAAAAATTCCAGCAATTAAGATAGGAAAAAAGGGAAAAAAGGGGGGTAACAATAATTGAGTGAACAGAGGGTTAAAAGCAAGGTTAATTACACAATGACAGCAAAATACTCTAAAAAAAACCATAGGAATAAAGTGAGAGTTCAGACAGCTGTGGTGTATAAAATATGATACAAGTCAGGTAAAACCTAAAAGAAAATAATTTGGCAATCTATAATCTTAATGCATACCTCATTCCGGTAGTATGGCAGCCATGTCTTACCCCATAAATATTCTATCTTGCTTTCCGAGAGGTCAAGAACAGTAATGTCACGGGGCAAGTCAGTAGGAAAAGACTTCCAAGGACATCCCTTCCACTTTAGCCATCTCAGACTAGGAGGCATATACTTGAAATCACCTTCCAACATCATATAATTGATCTGAAGTAGTTTTAGCTTTTCCATTGGTTCAAATGAATTAGTATATAAACTCTTATTTTCATCAACCTGTGCCCTATTATGGAAATATTCCTTCAATCTTTCCTGCAATAATGTGATGGCAGTCTTGACATTCAACTTTCCCCAAAAATGGAGCCAAAATAATGTTTCAGCAGTTAAATCCTTGGCCATACTCTTCTTGATGTTCAGGACAATCCCTCTTGTTTGAGTACACGTTCCCTAAAGTAAAAAAGCAATTACTGACAAAAAAATAAAAAAAATAACAATAAAAAGATGATAAATACACAACATAGAGGTAAATAAAGAAGCATATGGATGCAATTCATACCATCTTATCCCTCAGACACTTCATAATAACGTCAGAGTCCCAAAGCCTGCTTCGCATGATAGGATCAGAGTTTTCCTCTATTACAATCTGCCTCCCCATATCTCTGATTTGATCATGCATCCATAGAGTATTATTCTCAGTGATTTTTAAAAGGGACTTCTTAATAAGACTACCCACTGCCAACACAGCCTTAAAACCACAGCCCTCAAATATGTCAATCGCATCCTCTTTGCTCATCTCTACTTGAAGAAATAAACATGATATATCTAAGAAAATACACTTCTCTTCATCATCTAGCACATCATAACTAAGTTTCAACAAACCTTGGAGGCTAGAAGGGCGAGTCTCTTTCAATTTCTCCAAAGATTCTTCCCATTCCTCTGGCTTCCTCTTATCAAGCAAGGAAGAGCCAAAGACTTCCAGTGCCAAAGGCAATCCACCAGTGAGTGAGACAAACTGCGCAGCCAATTTTTTAAATTTTTCAGTGGGCTTCATTCGTAACGAATGGTAGCTAAATAGCTCCAATGCATCAGAAGGATTAAGTTGTTTTGCTTCATATAAATCGACTTGAGCAGCAGAGTGACACAAAACATCTGTATTTCTGCTTGTCATGATAATTTTGCTTCCTTCACCAAACCATTTCGTTTGGATGCCAAGCATATCAAGTTGCTTTTCAACACCAACATCATCTAAAACAACTAGAACACAACTATCATAAACTATATTCTAATTTTTGTTGTAAGGTCATTTTCTTCATCTACTGATGGTTTATGATCACAAAGATGATTAATAAGCATGATCTGAACCCCCGCCACACCATCCCTTTTTAATGTGTCCTTGAGATTTGGAATGAAACTGCGTTTTTCAAAGCGAACACAAAGTTTATTGAAAACAGCCTTTGCCAGGGTTGTCTTCCCTATTCCTGGCATTCCATGAATCCCTAGAACTTGGACACCAGTAGATTGGGCACCTAATATGCTCAACAGTTCTTCCACATGACTGTCAAGTCCAACAGTGTACTCGAACACATGAACTGGAAGCATTGTTTATTTCAGTCAAAACCCTTTTGACTAATTTTTGTATCAACCACTGAGAGTCATCACTGCAAAATAAATTGTCCAAACATATAAGAAAAGTAGGAGTGCAATCATGTGAAGGACAAAAGCTCAAAACGAGCCAACCTAAAATCAGAGAACGCAGAAGTGCATTTTTGTCAAGTATGATTCAGAGATCAGTCCTGTTATGAGAGCTATTGAATCATTAGCAGTAAGTGAATACAAAAACTTCTCACCTCCAAAGGAACAAAATGATACTATTGTGCGAAGGAAACAAGATAATGACGACACTAAGTGCTGATCAAATTCATGTTTGATGTCAATATTAGACATGGAATAACAATACTGTAATTAACTAAACATTCATTAATCCATTGTTTCTATATCATATGTATGTTAATATAACACATAAACTAGATAAAAAAAGTACTCATAAAAAACACAAAGGAAATCATCAAGAATAATTAAATAAACTCAATCGCTAAAACGTTGCATATAAAAAGATATATATATATATATGCAATATGAGCATCAATATATAATGTGTAAGAGATAAGCATGAAGTATCTAAAAGCATCAATATTGGTAAATAAGAAATTTGCCCCGGGGGGGGGAGGGGAGAGTAAAACCCCGAAAGCTGTGGATGAACAGTTGTATTATATTTGCCATATAGATATATCTATGATCTATTCACAATATGATCTACGTGTTACTCCATTTGGCAAATAATCTGATGAAATAAAGATCAAATAAAATGATTGACATTGATACATTTGGGTATGTACTTATTTTTTTAATTCGTTAGGAAATACTTTGTAGTGAAATGTTATAAAAGATAAGGATAGTTTTGGACTTTTGCAAAAAATATTGTATTACATCAACTAAAATGAAGTAATAATAATATGCTTACCAGACAGGCAATAAACGCGCGCAACACAAGACAGGCAAATATATGTGATATATTTGATAAATCATTTTTCTGATTTTTATTATTTTTGCTCTTGATAAACAATTGCTATCGGTGAATATGGATTAAATACGTAACATAATTCACATTGCCTACTTATTTAGACAACTGAGGGCCTGTTAGCATCTCATTACCAACTTATCCTCACCTTATTTTCATGACAAATCAAATCAGAAAAATAAGATCATATTTTAAGTAGTAGTAATAAGTGCTAAAATGTGAAAATACTAGGGATGAAGCTCTACGGGACAGAGTCTCGAAGAGCATCTGTCACTCCTCGGAATATTCGTTCGTTTTCTTATAATGATTTAGAGAACGTGCATGCTTCCAACGGACGCGTAACTGGTTGTCGAATTATTTTTGATCGAGTTTAAATTAAGTAGCTACGTAATTAAGTCAGGTTGTGAATTTAATTTGGGTCTGATTATTTCCGATTTAAACCTTAGTCGGATATAAAAAAATCAGGTCAGTTCTTAACTTTATCCATTAAATTTTATGATTTATTATTATTGTTATTATTATAACAATTATTATTATTATAATTATAAGACCGGATCAATTTTTTCATGTTTACTCATGACGGCAGAAAAGTGGAGAAAGACTTTTATATCAGTGGCTCAGCTTATCTGCATAACCGGGGCAAAATTGGAAGTCTCCATATGCTGCTAAGAAAGTGGTAAAGTCATACTAATAGGAACCAATTTGTGCATGTCGACAAACAAATTAATGTTTTTTTTTTCCTTTCTGATTTTGGTGTTTTCCATTGAATCAGCAACAGTTAAATGGCTTGCCAAAAGGATTTTTTTTTTCTAAGAAGAGGACGCAACTAATTCATGTTTTAACAGTTTCACAAAGATCAACCGATAGAAAAATCCACCCATACTAACGTGCCAATGAACAACTTGCCAAACCTAAACATCATGTTCTCCTCGCCTTATACTCAGATAGGAGAAAAGATCTAATCTCAAAAAATAATATAAATAATAACAATCATAAAAACACCTTCTTTTTTTTTAGATCAAATCATCAAAAATAACATATTCGTATGAACATATAACGTTTTAAATTTTATTTTCTTTCTCTGATTTACTTTCACAAAAGAAAAATCATTGATTTTACATATATACATAATTACGTAAATTGTGCATAAACGCAAAACAAAAATACCCTCCGTCAATATATCCTTAAATTTATCTATTAATACGCCAAAAATTATTGTAAAGACCCTTTAATTTTATACTTTGTTTTCGTCACATCGCTTTCTTAGTGCTCGTTTGGTAGGAGGGTGATAGGAATAGAAAATTTATTCATGTATTTTTATATATCTTATATAATTTATTTAAAATTAAATATTTTTATTCTAATAAATATCTATTTAATTTGATCTAAAATAAATATTTTATTAAAAATATATTTATTATTATTAAATACTTAGTATAAATGATATAAAATAAAGAAAAAATTTTCTACCCCTACCAACATACCCTTAATAATATAACATGGTCTCTAATCTCAATCTCAGAATGACAGAAATAGAAATTCGAATGAAATTTAATTGACTTCTTTCAACGTGATGAGTTTTACTCTTCTAATCTTAATATAACTTGGCTCAGTGAGAATATATTCACGACCCGATGTGTATCATGAAAATGGACCCAAGTAGACACAAATGCATATAGACCAAAGTGGACTGCCAAAACAAACCAAAATAAGAAAGTAAAAAAGATCAGACCTGATTCCTCCAAAAAATTAGAAAATAATGCACCTGAACGAAACAGCTTCACAGATTCATATGAAAGGTTAGGCATTCACGGATTCATCAACTAAGAAAGAGGACCACGGAATTGAGACATCACATCACACAGTAATTCCCTAGGCCCATGGGTTTTCAGGTCGACCACTAAATAGCTAGGTCGCAATTCAATAAAGCGCAATAACATATAGATCACTGCTACCAACCTTCGATTAAGGACGTAGCCCGAAAGGCTTCCAGCTTTCTTCAGCGCTTGCCTCCACCGTAAAACAGCGCTCTCCTTGTACCTCTCTTCATGACTCCGAAACGCCTCTTCAAACGGACCTCCCTGCTTCCTCACATCCCTCGGCTCAACTTCATAGAACACAGGGAGTACAAGCCTTTTATTCTGGAAGATTCTAGAGAGCTCTTCAAGACACCAATGCGATTCGGCATATCGAGGAGAAATTACAGCTATAGCGGCAGCGGAGTCCTCAATAGCTTCAATTAAAGTCGGCGATATCTCATCGCCCGCTTGCATTCCTTCGCTGTCCATGAAAGATCGGACATTTTGGTCCCTCAATGAATTGAAAAGTGAAGTGGTGAAGCCATCGCGTGTTTCTACACCTCTGAAGCTCAGGAAGACGTCCCATTTGAGACGAATGGCGAGGGATGATGCAGGTATATGCGACATCGTTTCAGTTGACTCCATTTTTGACGTGTTTTTGCTTCCTCAGAGGTTGAAGAACGGAGGAGGGAGAGGAAAGCGGTGCAGAAGTCTTAACCTTTAACGCGGATAAATCATAAATGAACCAGATCCGCACTGAAAAGTAGACGTGTCCTACAGGCTACATATGCGCCCTCAGCCGGGTTTTTGTAGACGGAAAATGGAGTTACATGGTCATTTATTTAACCACTTGTGGTTGTTATGTAAATAAATATAGATATAGGTATGAAAAAAGGGAAGAAATATCTGTCGGATTTGGATATAGATACGGGTAAAGAATTCTCAAATTTGTATCCGTACTTGCATCTGTTTATCTAATATAAAACTAAATCTGATGGATATGTAAACGGATATGGATATGGATATTGATAAGGAAATAAAATACCCATCGGGTTTGGATACGAATATAGGTATAAATTTTTTTATCGAATTTGGATAACGGATAGGGGGTATCCGATCCGTACCTGATCAATTGCCATCTAGGAGAATACATATAGCAATCAATTTTGTGCATTAGTACCAAAAAATAAAAAGTACTTATAAGTTATTTTATTTTTAAATTTTTATATAAAAAATTATTTTAAATAAGTTAAAAAAATTATTTTTTATTTATTCATTTTTTAATTATATATATATTAAATGTTTTATTGTTTTTTAATGAAGGGTTAAGATTTAATTTTAAGACTATTTTTATTAATTTCTTAAAAAATATATAAATTAAAAACATGTATTTACTTTTAATATAGATGGAATATTGGATTAGATGTTGATTAGTAAACAGCTACATTTGAATAAAATGTACACATTACTTGGGGGGTTTTTTTTGGCACCAAATACTTATTTAAACAAAATTATTCATGTTAGTTAAGCTAATAAACAAACTTGTTCTTATTTTAAAGATATCAGAACAAATATATATATATATATATATAAAGTGTATGTTTTATATATTCAATCAATAATCACAAGAATAATAATAATAATAGATATTTATAAATTATTTATTATTTTTATAAACTAATCCGATCATTCACATTATCCATTAATTTATAGACACACATAAGTGAGTTTGTATTAAAAAAAAAAAGTAATAAAACACATAGTCCATTTTATATAGAAATTAAAAAAATTATTACCCAATAAAAAAATCTTGAATTTATATATATAATGTTATACTATCATTTAATTTTGTATGTTACTGCTTTTCTTTGACCAATCATTTAACATATTGTAGGTATAACTGTACACAATTTAAACCATCTTTTTGACAATTGTAGTATGGGTAAATAAGGGTATCGTTCTATCCTAGAGATTGAAAGGGTTCACCTCTATTTAACTTGCTCAAAAATAATAAAAATAAAAATTCTAGATCTCACAAATAAATAAATAAGAAAAACACTAATGATTAAAAAAGAGAATAAGAATAAATAAAATAAAATAAAATAATAAAAATAATGGATAACTGCAAATATGATAAATATGTTAAGAAAATCAAAATTCACCTCTAGATTAGTTCAAAATATAATAATAATTTCTAAGTCATCCTTTGATAATGAGAAAGAGATTGACCATATTGTACACCAAAAATATATCTATTTTATATTACTTTTGTAAAATAATTGATACAACAAAGCGTCAATATTAATCCTATTAAATACTAACAGTATAATATTAATAAACGGCTCCTATATTTAACTAGATTTAATGCATTAAATACATTTGGAAGGATGTCAATTTAAGTACCTAAACTAGCATAACAAGCATGTCTATACGTATTTCTCTTCCTTGACCTATACATATTTAAACATTTTACTACTTCAGTTAGAATCACAAAACTATTAGGTGAATTGTTATCTAACCTACCTGCTATTTATACGTATAAATTCTAGCATATTTATATAGTCATCTAATAAGTAAATAATCCTACATATTGTCACTATAAGAAAACCAAAACAAAGTATGCACCATATAAATTATACTTGATAGAATTATATATATATATATAAACGATAGTAATTTAAATAGAGTCAAAGAATAATATTACGAAACAGATAAAAATAAAATAATATCTGAAGTTATAATATAGTTACTTAGTCTATTTTCTAACAATAAATGTTTAGTCAGTCATAAATTTATAATAATCGAATTAATTACATGAAAATGTATATCAAAAATAGAAAATAAAAAAAAAACAAAATTAATTATAAATTAAAGTTCAAAATTTTACTTAGATAAAAAAAATAATTAATTTTATCTAAAATAAATTTCTGGATAAACTTTTCTTTAATTTCCTCCCTCAGCCGGCTTTGATTTTTGTGTTGCGCCTTTTTTTTCTTCTTCTTCTTTTGAGATTGCTTAGGTCGCTAGTTCTTTGGTGTGATACACAGGGATGGCAATTGAGTGCCGTCCCTGTCTTCCCTCTTTTTTTGAAAATTTTTTTGCATCAAAATCTATATTAAAATTATTTAATTAATTTTTTTTATTAAAAATTCACTAATATAAATAATAATTTTAGAAATTTTTATTTTTTTAATTTTAGTATATTTGATATATTTTAAAAAGTATAATATATATATATATGTATATATATAATTTTTTAATATTTTCTACCATCTTTATCTTTTAAAAATTTTAAAAATAATCTTTTTAAGCTTTTTTCCGTCCCCATTTTCGGTTCCGTGTGCGACGCTGATTCTCCGTGTCCCTCTCTCCTCCTGCGTCGTTGACTCGTTTCTCTCGTTCGTTTCTTGTGCCATGTCCCGCCGACAATTTTTTTTTTCCTTCTGCGCTGATGCACTGTTGCTCTTTGCTGGCTTTGTGGCATTTCGCATGGCTCTTCTTTTTCTTTCTTTCCGTGTCGTACTCTCTTTTTGAGTTTTGCTTCTCCGACGGCCTCGTTCTACGTCTTCTACTTTTCGGCCGCTTCTCCTTTTCTTCTTTATTTTCTTTGCTTCTCCTCCTGCCCTACTATTTTGAGTATTTTCTTTCCTTTTTTTCTCCGTGTGGTCCCTTTTTGAGACTAGTGCGGCTCCCTCCCACCAGTGATGCACGGGAACGGGGACGGGAAAACGGCAATATGACAAAATACGAAAACATTATTTTTTAAAAATTTAAAAAATGGGGACAGTAAGAAATGTTAAAAAAATTATATATATATATTTCAAATATAGATTAAATTTATTAAAATTTAGAGAAAAAAATAAAAAAAATTAAAATTAATTTTTTTATTAGTTAATTTTAATTATTAATAATTATTTTTTAATAAAAAATTAATTAAATAATATATTTTTAATAAAAATATTAATTAAATAATTTTAATATAAATTTTAATTCGAAGAAGTTTTCGAAAAAATTTCGAGACGAGGGACGTTTCCGGGCATCACAGCCTCCCACTGAAACGGTGGTACGCTGCGGCTTCTTTTTGCAGCCTACTCTATCAGCCCTCCTTTTTTTTCTTTTACCACGGCCTCGCTAGCTTCTACCTTTTTTATTTGCTCCTCCTCTGCGCCCTTATTCGCCATTCTTTTTTCTTTCCTTCAGTCCTCAGTGATGCACGGGGACGGGACGAAACAGAAAAACGTCATGATTCAAAAAATTAGAAAACGGGAACGGGAGGAAACGTTAATATATATAAATATTAAAATAAAAATATATATTAAATTAAAAGTTTACACAACTAAATTTTAATTCTCAAACTCATACTAAATTACTTAAAATCATACATTCAACACTATTAAATTAAATGTTCATTTTCGTTAATAACATCAACTACTTCTACTTCTTCATCTTCAACTCCTGTTTTAGAAAAAATCACGGCCTCTAACTCAGGTTTATCGAGAGAAAGATAAGCAACATCAAGTAATCCAATATCTTCAAAAGAACCAAAGTCATCACCTATGCAAAATAAATACATAAATTTATCATTTAATAGTTGTCACAATTTATAATGTAATACAGAATTAGTAAACAACGAGAAAATATTACCGTAGATATCCCACATCATTGATTTTTGCTCCTTATATTCTGGAAGTCTCCTTGCTAGGAGACGACGATTATTATAAACATACACCAAGTCTTCAGCACGCTTAGGAAGCAATCTATTCCTTTTCATAGAGTGAATAAAACCATATGTACTCCAATTTCGTTCGCTGCATGAAGAAGAAGATACTTGGCCAAGCAATTTGAGGGCAATATCTTGAAGTAATGGCGCACTTGAGCCATGAACTCCCCACCAAGCCTTTGGCTCAAGAATGTCTCTATCATAAAGAGAATCAAATTCTCCGAATGGACCGTGTTTAAGTGCAAAATTCGCAAACTCCATATTAACTTTGGAGCGATCTTCATGATTAGGGAAAAGCCTTTTAAAACACTTGTTCCTTTCGATGGAAACATCTTCATCTCTAGAAGGAGCAACTCTAGGTGATTTAGCATCTAACCAAGTATCAGTGTAATACCTTCACTCAAAGGAAAGAATCAACAAAATTATAGATACTATTATTAGTTGTTAAATTAAAGAAATAAGAAGATAACACTTTAATAAAAACAAAATAAAGTTACCTTGGGTTCAATGAGTATGCCAAACAATGAAGGGGCGTACTACTTTTGGTCCAACGGGCTGTGAGTATAGTATATACCACTTGAAAGAAAGAAGACACGTCTCCAACCTCTTTACACTCATGCTTATAAATGACATTTCTCACTTCATCAATCATCGTGTCCCACATTTCATAGATAAGGTAAAGGGTTGGTTTATCAGCATCACACTCTCTAATCATATGGTAAATAGGTCGTGTAAACTCAAGGATATAATCAACCTTCTCCCACCATAAATCATCAAGCAATTTTTCCTTCACAAACCTTGCTTTTCCAATATTATCAACTTTATAAGAAAGCCACTCTTCACTAATTACCATAGCTTGAAGGCTATATCTTATAAGCTTCATTCTCTTCAATGTAATAACAACTTGAGCAAAACGAGTATCAGCAACTGCAAGCAACTTTAGAGAAGCAAACCTATTGAACATGGCTAATCTCATGGAATGCATCATTATAAAATTCTTGATTTGAATAGCATCTCCATGAATATCGGTTATCCAATGACACTCCTCATATGTCTCAACATTATTGTTCACATTTCTTGCAGCACAAATATTTTTCAAAGCAAGATTAAGGGTATGAACAACACATGGAGTCCAATGAATATGAGGATAAACTTGTTCAATGATTTCACCAGCCGCTTTACAATTAGATGCATTATCAGTGATAACTTGGACAACATTTTGAGAACCTACCTCATCAATGACTTCTTTCAACAGCTTAGAAATGAAGTGTTTGTCTTTGATCTCACCCGAAGCATCAATTGCCTTTAAAAACATAGGACCCGAATCACAAATTGCAATAAAATTTATTAATGGTCTTCTTTGTGCATCACTCCAACCATCAGACACAATAGTAACACCCTTTTCCCTCCATGTCATTTTGATTGGTTCCAATAATCTCTCTATGTTCGATTTTTCTTGTTGAAGTAACATTGTTCTCAAACGATTATAACCTGGTGGACCATAACCAGGTAAAGGATGGCTAGTAGCAAAAGCAAAAGCTGCAATAAAAAAAGGATTTCTTGCTAAATTAAATGGAACACCGCCGGTGTAAAACATTCTAGCAATCATTGCATCTAATTGAGAACGCAATTGATTGTTAAAAGCTTTCTCTATAGGATTTACATCAATCACTCGTCTCTTCTTCAACAAAGATACATCCATGCTTGAATTAGGTAAAGGCACATTTTTTGGCAACATTTGTTGAACTGTTTTCAAAGCTTCATTTTCTAAAGCTACCATTTCAAGCTTGTCCTCCGCCCTCACTTTCTTACAAGTAGCAATACCTTTACTAGGAATATTCAACAAATGAGCTCTCACCCTTGTATAGCTTCCTTGCTTTGTTTGATTACAAAAATTACACGTCCACAAAACAGTTCCCACTCCACTAATTTTCTCACCTTTAGTAACATAATTCCAAAGAGGATTATCATTTACGTCCGTAGAAGATACACTAGCACTCGTAGGACCCATGTTACTATTACTACCACTAGAAGTCATGATATAATCACTGCAAGTAATATATAACAAATGATCAGTGAATCTATTTAAATCACAACAACAACACTACAAACCGAAATTAGAATCCATTTAAATTAAAACAACACTACAAACCGAAATTACAATCCATTTAAATCAAAACAACACTACAAACTAATATTAGAATCTATTTAAATCACAAAAACAATACTACAAACTAAAATTAACAATCACAACACAACAACAATAATACAAACCAAAATTAGCATTTACAACACAATAACAACAACAACATTTAAATCACAACAACAACACTACAAACCGAAATTACAATCCATTTAAATCAAAACAACACTACAAACTAATATTAGAATCTATTTAAATCACAAAAAAATACTACAAACCGAAATTAACAATCACAACACAACAACAATAATACAAACCAAAATCAGCATTTACAACACAATAACAACAACAACACAAATCGAATCATAATCAACTATCACAACATAATAAAACACAGCGATAATGGAAGATGGATTTTTAAAATGGAAGTTGTCGACAACAAACCTTGCCTCTCTCGCTCCCTTTCCCTCCTCCTCTGCCTTCTCTCCCGAGGTGGACTTGTCCTGTTAACAAAATGCGATACATTAATCACATTAATCGTAAGATAGCAACTTGCCGTGGCGGAGAGGCGTTGCAGAGGGTCTTACCGTGGCTGTGGGAGCAGCAAACTTGAGGCGTTGCAGAGTCCAGCAGCGGCGGCGGAGAGGCGGAGCAACCGTGCAACAGAACAGAGCAGCGAAGAGGCGGGGAGGGAGAATGGAAAATTGATTTTTAAAATGGAAGTCGGGGAGGCGGGGATGGACTATGGAGCAACGGAATGGAAGCTGTTTATGCAGCCGGTGAGTGCTGGGCAGGGAGGGAGGTTGCTGCTGCTGCCTGCGACTCGTTTGGATCGAAGGTTTAGTGGTTTACTGTAGCATGCGAGAGGAATGGAGGAGGCTGCTGCTGTAGCCGCATATCAGGTCAAAAGAAAAAATATGCTCGATTCGACGAAGGGTGAAGGGGGCAAACGGGCAAGTGGGCTGGGGCCGGGCGTCGTGCTAGGAGATGAGGCGACGGGGCGGCGGGTGGGCGAGTTGCGTCAGAAAAATTTAAAAACTTCCAAAATGACGTCGTTTTGGGTTTTTTTTAAGCAGCGTCCCGCCTCGCGTTTCGTCCCCAGAAACGTCCCGGGGACACGAAACAGGCGCTCTTCAGCGTCCCCGTGCTTTACTGTCAGTCCTTAGACCTCCGTCCAAAGGCCTAATATTATTTTTATATTTCTTATATTTTATCTATAAACTAAAATTAAAATAATTTTATACTTTAAAGATATTTAATTTATATTAATTAAATATAAAATTATAATTATTTACCTATATTATTCAAATAAAAAATTAAAATTAAAAGGATATAAATATGTACGAATATAAATTTGTAAATTACTCTTATTTTTTATTATCTTATATTAACAATTGAAATTTTTGATAACAAAAATTTCAAATTTTCATACAAATGTAAATATGTAATGCACGTACATAATATTTATTTTATTTAAATAGTTATAAAAGTATTTAGTTTATCTTAGTTGATATAAAAAATCAACAAAAAAATAGAAATTACTTCATTATCTCCATAAATTTACCTAACCAGTAATTTGATAAGAAATAAGTTTTTATTCTAGTTTAGGTAGTGAAAATATTACAAAATATAAATTATCCTATAATAACTACATACCATTAAACCTTATTTCTCGAAGAAAAATTATATACATCCATTGTCTGTGCATGTTAAGGTGTAGAATTTACTTTTTTTGTGAGTGAATTCATAATAAGCTATAGTCCTAGTATATATATCCTTTAAGCTCGATCCTTATCATTATATTTTTTGTTCATTATTCTTCGTGTGGCTAAATTGTTAGTATTATGACTACTATTTATATTTTGTTTATATCTAGTTAACGGGTAGTTAATTGGTTAGTAGGGTTACTATATTGATATAATCTATATATATAAAAACGGAGTTGTCTAGCAGACAATATACAGACAAATTTTTCCCGCCTAAACTATATTCATTATTACTAATCATAAATTACTGCTGTCATATATTATTGCTAATTATTGTTATTGCTAATTAATGAGATAGAATAATTAATATAACTATTTATTAATATAATGCGACTATTCATCTCATACGTGCATTAAATATATATAACTATTCATTTACCGCACATATGTCAAACAATTAATTTTAATAAAGTATTAACTATATATTTTCTAATTAAATATTTTCTTAATTAATTATTCGAACACATGCAGAAAACTATTCATTTCCTGCGTATTAATTGAATTATCGAACTATTCATCTCTTACATATTAATATATAAATAATTAATACACCAAAGTGCATATTTGTTTGCTTCACATGCATATATCTATTAATACAATGCGACTATTTATCTCCTATGTGCAGCAAATGCATATAACTGTTCATTTGTTGTACATATGTCGAACAACTAATTTTAATAAAGTATTAATCAAATATTTTTTTAATTAATTACCTAAACAAATACAATCAACTATTAATTTCCTGTGTATTGATTGAGTTGCCAAACTATTTATATCCTACATATTAATATATAAATAATTGATAAATAATTAATACACTAAGTAAAGTGCATAAAACAGTCGACCAACACATATGCATCTGCTGCCATTAATATAATGCAACTAGCAAATACATATAACTAATTTTAATGAAGTATTTTTTTTAAGGTTAGATCAACATCAATCAAATATGATGATGATGATGATGATGATGATGATGATCATGATCATGATCATGATGATGATAATAATAATTGTTTACAATAATAATTTTATTATTTTTTATTAATAATATGACTATTATTATTAATATAACTATAATAATTATAACTATTAATTTAATTAATACTAATATAATTATTCATATAATTTTGATAATTACTATTATCATAATTTATAATATAATAATGATAATTATTATTATGATAATAATGAATATTAATATAATTGATTATTATAATTATGAATATTATCATGATTAATAATATAATTATTATTAAAAAACTAATAACAGAACGACAACATTAGTTATTATATAAAAATAGAGTTGTTTGGCAGATAATATACAGATAATTTTTTCCGCCTAAATTATACCTATTATTACTAATCATATATTATCACTGTCATATATTATTACTAATTAATAAGGTCAAATAAATGATGAAATACTCCTGCGTATTAATTGATTTGTCAAACTATATATCTCCTACGCTGCATAACAACAAAATGATATTTATCTCCTGCATATTAATTAAGATATTCATCTTGCACGTATGTCGAACAACACATATTAATCAAGAATTTTCTTAATTAATTATCTAAAAATATGCAATCAACTATTCATCTCCTGCGTATTAATTGAGTTCTAAAACTACTAAACATATGAATGTAACTATTCATCTGTTGCACGTATGTCGAACAACATATATTAATCAAGTATTTTCTTAATTAATTATTTGAACATATGCAGCCAACTATTCATCTCCTGCATATTGATTGAATTGTCAAACTAATGAACATATGAATACAACTATTCATCTCATGTGAATAATAAATTTATATAACTATTCATCTTCTGTCATTAATACAGCACAATTATTCATCTCCTACATGCAATAAATGCATATAACTATTCATCTGCTGCATATATGTCGAACAATATATATATTAATCAAGTATTAATTAAGTATTTTATTAATTAATTACTTGAACATATACAACCAACTATTTATCTCCTGTATATTAATTAAATTGTTAAACTATTCATCTCTTATATAATAATATATAAATAATTAATATACCATCCGTGTATTGCACGGGGAAATGTAACTATATATATAAAAACAGAGTTGTCTAGCAGATAATATACAGACAAATTTTTCTACCTAAACTATATCCATTATTACTAATCATTAATTACAGATGTCATATATTATTGCTAATTATTTTTATTACTAATTAATAAGATGGAATAATTAATATAACTAGTTATTAATATAATGTGACTATTCATCTTCTATATGCATTAAATGTATATAATTATTTATTTATTGCACATATGTCAAACAATTAATTTTAATAAAGTATTAACTATATATTTTCTAATCAAATATTATCTTAATTAATTATCCGAACATATGCAGAAAACTATTCATAATAATAATAATAATAATAGTAATAATAATTGTTTATAATAATAATTTTATTATTTATTATTAATAATAAGACTATTATTGTTAATATAGCTATAATAATTATAAATATTAATATAACTAATACTAATATAATTATTCATATAATTTTGATAATTACTATTATCATAATTTATAATATAATAATGATAACTATTATTATGATAATAATGAATATTAATATAATTGATTATTACTATTATAAATATTATCATGATTAATAATATAATTATTATTAAAAAACAAATAACAGAACCAACAAAATTAGTTATTATATAAAAATAGAGTTGTTTGGTGGACAATATACAGATAAATTTGTCCGCCTAAACTATACCTATTATTACTAATCATATATTATCAGTGCCATATATTATTACTAAATAATAAGATCAAATAAATGATGAAATACTACTGCGTATTAATTGATTTGTCAAACTATTCATCTCCTAGGCTGCATAACAACAAAATGATATTCATCTCTTGCGTATTAATCGAGATATTCATCTATTGCACATATGTCAAACAATATATATTAATCAAGATTTTTTTTAATTAATTATTTAAAAATATGCAGCTAACTATTCATCTCCTGCGTATTAATTGAGTTGTAAAACTACTGAATATATGAATATAACTATTCATCTGCTGTACATATATTGAACAACACATAGTAATCATGTATTTTTTTTAATTAATTACTTGAACATATGCAACCAACTATTCATGTCTTACATGTTAATTGAATTGTTAAATTAATGAATATATGAATACAACTATTCATCTCATACGAATAGCAAATTCATATAACTATTCATCTTCTGTCATTAATACAACACAACTATTCATATCCTACATGCAATAAATGCATATAATTATTTACCTGCTGCACATATGTCGAACAATACATATTAATCAAGTATTAATTAAGTATTTTATTAATTAATTACTTGAACATATACAGCTAACTATTCATTTCCTCCATATTAATTAAATTGTTAAACTATTCATCTCTTATATAATAATATATAAATAATTAATATACCACCCGTGTATTGCACGAGGAAATGTAACTAGTTTAATTTAATTTTTTAGATTTATATAAGATAATTACTTTAATATAACTATGTTTTTATCCCATCATTGATACACAAGAAAAAAGGGTGTAAGATTTTTGTTGTACAAAAGGTCATATGAAAAATCATAATAATATACATTATCTTACAATAACCATACATTATAAAATTTATATCTTAAAAAAATCATATACCTATATTTGTCCACATGAGTAAATAGAATTCACATTTTTATAAATAAATTTATGATAAGCTAGCCCTAGCACTCGTTGTATTCTTTCATTTGTACTCGTTCCTTGTCACAACTTTTATTGTTTATAATTCTTTTTTATTTTTGATCTATTAAGATATTTTATGTTTTATCTATATTGTACTTAATGTCAGAGGTTACTAGATTGCAAATATTATTTTCTATAGATAATTCTAATTAATCTCTTACCCACTCACCAAATTTATATTTAAATTGTTACTTTTTCTTGCCCACTATCTTTATAAAACTCTAATTTCTAGAATTGACCTCTTTTTTTTAAGACCGCTCATTTCAGTACTCATATTTTTTTTATTAGTACATAAGTAATCTAAATGCTTATCTTTTGCTTTCCAAATTGTCTACTACCCTCATTGAATAATTTTATAATGAATTACTATATGTATAATGATATTCTCCATAACTATAATTATCAATCTCCTAATTAATTACTATTATTAACTCCTTGTAACAAAATTTTAAATTTAAAATTTATTACACTCAATGACTATTTTATTACTAATGAAATATGAAAATAAATTAACTAGATAATTATTTTAAAAAGTACAAACATCTTTTTTCCCTTGATATAATAGTATACAATTTTGGGCACGCTTTGTAAAATTATTCATGCATAGTATTTAAATTTTAGATATATAATAAGGAAAAAAACTAATTTCGTAGACTTTTCATGTTTCTTGAAATTAGTAATTTCAATTTTCATAATTGATTTATGTTTGTTAGTATAAAAGTCCTTTATATTTTCTTCCTTTGCTTTCCAAATTATCTACTACCCTCATCAAATACTATATTCTAATGAAATATTGCATGTTTAATGTGTCTAACAAAATTCTTCATAACCATGATTATTAGTTTATTAATTAATTCCTCATATTTTTTTAAATTTAATATGCTAATTTTAAGATAAATGTTTTTATAATTAATGAAATATATTGAAACTATTACTTAAGTTAATAAGTATATATATATTTTTTAACATTTTTTTGGATATGAATACAAAAAATAAAAAATAATGCACATGATTATACAATAGTCCATAATAATAAAAGAAATTAAAGTTTATGAGAAGTTACCCTTTTTTAAGAATATTTATCCAAATTCTCATAGTTTACTTTTTTATTTTGCCAAACACTATATTTATACATTTTTTTTACAATTACTATCTTCATTAATTTCTTTCAAAGTAATTAAAATATTCTCAAATTAAGTTTTACCAAAATTATTTTCATAAAGTTTCTTTATAATTTAATGTTATCATCACAATTTGATATCTTATTTGATATAGTTTATTTTCCCTAAATGCATTCTAAAGTCGTATACAATATTTCTAAAATATTAGGAGTAAATAATATTGTTGTGTTGAATAGATATCATCATAAATATGTAAATATTTTCTTATATATATATATATATTATTGGCCTTATATCATTATTTGGTCCACTTATAAAAAACTTAATAGAAAAGGTATTATCAATAAAAAAAAGGTTTTCAGAAGAAAAAAAAAGACATTAATTTTCTAATTTATTATTAACAAAAATATAATATAATTGCAAACACAATGAATAACATAAGGGATAGATATTGGACTCGTATTTTACTAGGGGACAAATTTGTTAAAAAATGTAGCTACTGTAGTTATGCATATAAGATAAAGTTAGCTAAAATCCCTTATGAGCATTAACTAACTAAATTACAAGTGTATTAAATTGGAATTATATTTAGATAATATATTCTCTCTCTCTCTCTCTCTCTCTATATATATTATATATATATATTAAATGCTTATGAAGGTGAATTTCCTTATAACATTTTATATGTTAGAAATATCAATAAAATAAAATCATTGGTACATCAGTAAAATAAAGTTTTAAAAATCTAATTTGTTAATATTATAAACGAAATACGAGTTATGTAGGATTGTATACTTATTCAGTAATAAAACGAAGTCTTCACGGCATTGAATTTTTTATTTGTATTCCCAACGTCTGTTTTAAATGAATATGGAATTAGACTAGTACACTTGCTATATATCTTAAGGTAGAGTAAAATAAGCATCCAAAGATGGTGTAACAGGTCATCGAACATGTCATCAAGTGTCGACGACCCTGAGGCTCGATCAATCACTCCCTACGTAAACAAAATAATAACCAAGTCTGAACTCACAACTAAAGGTAAGATGTGTTGAAGTGTTGTGCTACGATTATTAATAACAAGTGGCCATTTTATAACCTTTTCTAGGTGCAATTAATATTAACACATTTGAATATATGAATAATTGTTTAATAGTATTGATATTAACATTAACACTTATACTTAGACATTACCAATACAAAAAATAAATGATAGAGGTAAAGGGAAGGATCTTGATCTTTATGACATTTGGCTGACGAATGAAAAAAAAAGAAGTTACTATACATAAATTTTACTAACAAAGATGTCATGTATAGTCCTGTAGGGAAGTATGGGTCAATATTTTTTCACTCTATTGGAAATATAATCTGGGAGTATCTTCCATCATTGTATAAATCATAGGATCCTGTTCCTAAAAATTTACATTCTAAAATTCCTCAACAACTTGAGGTATTTATATATTATTAGTTTAAATATATGAATCATATTGTTTTTTTTTGTAATTAAAAATTTTATTACCAAAGGGAAAGAAGTACAAACGAGTCACAAAAGCATAAGAGGGGCATAACCCTAAGTACTTAAACGATCCATCTATCTTGGTTTTTAAGGTAATTGGTAACATGAATATTCCTAGCATCATTAAAGCTAATAAAAATTTCAGAAATAATCTGCTTTATAGTGGCCATAGGGCTTCTTTGCATAAGCTGGAAGGTCACTTTGTTGCGATTGATCCAAATATGATAAAGAAGGGCATTGAAAATGGCTCTCCAAACAATTTCCTTCTTTATTCCCTTGGTCTTCCTGATAAGCCATGTTCTGCAACTCTGCCAGTATTGGACATTCCTGACCATATGTAGCCATGTTAGGGTATGCTGCCAAAGGATATTTGCCCCACAAAAGTGTAAGAAAAGATGATCAATGTCTTCCTCATTATTTCTGCAAAACTTCACAGGTGTTGTCCGCAGTGATTCCCCACTTGAAGAGCTTGGATTTCAGTGGAAGGGCATTATGGCAGAGAATCCATGTGAAAAAATTGTGTTTTCAGGACCACAGTGGTTCCAAACAAAAGATTTCCATTCAACCTTAGGCATATGGCTTCTAAGATGCTAGTAGACATGTTGGATACTGAATTTCTCAGAAAAAATCCAACTTGCATAATAATCTCTAATGTGGTCTCTAACTTGCAAGAACTGTTTAAAGGTCCAAGAGTGAACAACATGCTCTTGAATGTGCCAGATATCTTGCCTTCTAAGATATTTTCCATGGATCCATTTTACCCATAAGATCTCTTTTACTTCAATGAGATTCCATAGGTACTTGGCCATACATGCTGAGTTCCAGTGTGAGAGTTGCTGTAATCCTAGGCCACCTTTTTCTTTTGGGGTGCAAACTTTGGACCAAGCAATAGGATTTTTGTGCCTCTGGGAGTCCATGTTGTTCCAAAGAAAATCTCTGCAGAGGCTCTCAATGTGATGGATGACAGCTTTTGGCAAGAAAAAAATTTGCATCCAGTAATTTTATAGACCAAAAATGACAGACTTGAGAAGCTGTAATCTTCCAGCAAAACTAAGAAGCTTTGTTGTCCAGGATTTGAGCTTTTGAGTTATGTTATCAATAAGGGCTGGAAGTGGGAAATTTTCAAGGATCTAGGATTTAGAGGAATGCCCAAGTATTTAACAAGGAAAGCTCCTTCAGCAAAATTTAGAGCATGCAGAACCTAGGATTTTATGTTTTCATTCACACCCCCAAAGAAAAGATTGATTTTCTCAGGGTTTGCCTGCAATCCAGAGGTGATGTGGAAGGTGTTTAAGGCTTCCTTGATGGCAGTTGCAGATTGAAGATGCCCTTTGCAGAAAATTAAGAGATCATCAGCAAAGCAAAGGTTGGTGATTCTGCTTTGCTTGCAGTCAGGGTGGTTCTTGAAAGTATTTTCAGCCCAAAGAGATTGTAGCAGTCTAGATAGGTACTCCATGGTGAGCACGAAAAGGTAAGGAGATAGGGGGTCACCTTGTCTTATCCCCCTACCACCCTTAAAAGGCTTACATAGGCTACCATTAAAAACAATGGAAAATTGGGTAGTAGTGACACATTGCATAATCAAATGAGCAAAGTGCCCACGAAACCCCAAAGCTAGGAGAAGTTGCTGCAGAAATTTCCATTCCACTGTATCAAAAGCCTTCTTTAGGTCTACTTTAAGCATCATCCTGGGACTAACATTCTTCCTATTATATTTCCTGAGAAGCTCTTGAGCTAGAAGCACATTTTCCCAATCCATCTAACCTCCACAAAAGCTGTTTGAGACCCATGAATAAGAGAAGGAAGGATGCTCTGTAATCTCTTTGTGAGAATGGAAGAAATAATCTTGTAAGCAACATTGCACCAAGAGATAGGTCTATAGTCAATTATGGTAGTAGGGGAGGATTTTTTTGGGATTAGGTGCAGGGATATAATATTTAGAGTTTTTAGCAGATGGCCAGTGATCCAGAAACTTTGAACAACAGCCATGACATCCTCACCGATGATCTGCCAAGTGGATTTATAGAAGTAGGCATTGAAACCATCAGGTCCAAGAGCTTTGTTGTCACCCATTTTAAACACATCATTTTTTATTTTATCTGCAGATACAGGGGCTAAAAGAGAAGATCTCTGATTTGCATTAAGAGTAGGGCCTTGTTTGATGATATGAGGATTGATCATTTGGAGGGTGTGTGTTGAGGATCCCAATAAGTCAGAGTAAACATGCAGGATTTCAGCCTGGATCT
Organism: Tamarix chinensis; assembly: GCA_030549775.1. Classification (NCBI taxonomy): domain Eukaryota; kingdom Viridiplantae; phylum Streptophyta; class Magnoliopsida; order Caryophyllales; family Tamaricaceae; genus Tamarix; species Tamarix chinensis. The sequence goes on from CM060171.1 coordinate 119,583,364, forward strand.
CAGTATGAGCAGTCAACTTTTTTCTAGAAAAATCAACTAAAGAAGTAATATTGTTTGATCTTTGCCTCTCCTTTACTCTAGCATGGAAGAAAGCATTATTTCCATCCCCTAACTTGATATGGTTAATTCTTGCTTTCTGCTGTAAGAAATGCTCCCCAAACCTAACTTGTTGCCACCATTTTTATCTCAAGTTTTTTTCTTTGAGTTGTAGGTCAGCATTATTTGGAGAGACTTGGAGGGCTTGGTGACACTGAAACCAGTCTTCATGAGCCTGAGAGACTTTACGCTACAGGTTGCCAAAATGTTCAAAGTTTAGCTGCCTGAGAGCTTTTTTTAGGGTCATATTGTTTTATAAACTACTAATATGGTATATATTAGTGTTATAGGAATATTTTGATCTCAATTAATAGAGGCATAATCGCGTATGGGATCAGATTTATATTGGTCTTAGTAGGTTTTTTTGGGAACAATATAAGAATAAGACGAAGATAAAGTGGCTAAAGAATAACAACTAGAAGTCAGATAACATTGACAAAGAAACTTGAAAGAAGCGTGTAGACTACTAGAATTCATATAAAAGAAAGGTAAAAGCTTAAGTCTTCTACCGTAAATGTTGAAAATTTTGAATCATCTATTAACTTCATTTTATATGTTTAGGTAAGGTCCTATGAAAAAAAAGGTCTAATCTGTCAAATCCTAGTCTCCAGATGTCTAGATGTAACACTCCTAAAATATAGGACTTAAAAATTTTATTTTAAATAGTTAAATTGTGGAAGCCAAGACACAGATGTATGTGTGCTACACAACATCCAATATAGAAGAGTCATTCATATACCTAGTATATGTTGGGTGTGAGGTAAAAGTAACCTCATAACTATGAATTAGGTGTGGAAAACACATGATTCTACCATAATATATGATACGAAATAGAGAGAAGAGAACGCATATAATGAAAAATAGAGGACTAAAAGTCCGTAGAGAGATGTAACCATAACCTATAAGGCTATACCTATTCCATTATGCGCTCACCAGAGGCAAGAACATTAAAAGTATTAATTAACAAGCACCTGCAAACATAAGTCGGTATCTCCTCGTGGAAATAAGCAACACCTATAAAAAGGATGATCGGTGTGTTACGTATTGAGTAAAAGCGCAATACAGTCGTAGCAAGGTTATACCGAATACATATAGTCACATATAAGAATAAGCATACATATAAATTAACGTAATATGAAGGAAGATAAGAACTAATTCCAAAAACCCATTTATTAGTTATATTAATAATCCATATTCTTATTCATATTGAGTTTAGGACTCACTATTCTTAATCTGGCGGAATGGATTGAAACACTTATTAGGATAGAATGCAACTGACCACTATTATTAAGCCGGTGGAATACACTCAATACCTCCCGAGACAACACACTCTGGCAACTAGTCTTAAATCGATGGAATAGTTTGAAGCACTTCCTAAGATAGAATGCTCCTAGCTACTAGGAATGGCAACGGAGCGGGTTGGAGATGGGGACCTGATCCCCATCCCCGAACCCAACCAGATCCTTAATTTTTTTTATTGGGGATTTTACAACCTGATCCCTGCGGGAATCAAATCCCCATACCTAACTCAATCCCCAATCTATTTTCCATCCTCGAGTTATTCCCAGACCTTACTACCTGACCCTATCCTCGAAACCTAACTTTATACCCGATCCCCGATTCAATCCCTGATCCTCGAACCTTTTTTTTATATTACACTTTTAATTTATATTCTAATATATATATTCGGAGAGGGTTCAAGGATGAGAACCCCAAGCACATACTCAAAAAAGTTTACATTAAGAATCTTCGAACCCAAATCCGATCCCAAATTCTCTCCCCGAACCCGAACCCGAACCCAAATGAAGAATCCCCAATAGAGCCCCAAACCTTTAGAAAAAATTGTCATCCCTACTAGTACTAACTACTATTATTAATCTTGTGCGTAGACTCAATACCTCAATCTTAAATTACATAATCTTTCACTTTAAGTGGTTAATGTCTTATCCATTATTGTTCATTTAATATAACCATAATCCATTTATTTATTAAATTGAGTTAAGAGACCTCATTATTCACAACCGATGGAACGGTATCAAGAATATACAACCCCAAGGCGAAATGCTCCTGGATACTATTCTTATCTAGTTGAACGAATTGGTATAACCCCAAAGCAAAACAATTATGGCTACTATTCTCGTCTGGTGGAACAGACAGATAGAACCGATATTGACTCATGTGATCATCCCTCTAAGTAATTGATATTTTGTTCATTGTTATTTATCACAAGATTGTCATGCAGACACATATGTAGATACGCAAGATACATATCCAATTTAACATAAATTTTCAAAACATAAAAAATACAAACATATAATTATCAGGACATCTTTTAAGGAAAAAAACATATTTCTTCTAAAAAATCCTAATTTTACAAGATTAGCATAACTTCTTTCTTAATACTCATTTTACAGCAAAATTTAGTTATCATCCCTAAAATATTATTATTAACAAGATATATTAAATTAAGTTCTAACTCCAGCGTATTAAATATGTAATAATAACCTTACCTATATGGTTACTATTCTTAATTCATTACGAGGGATGGAGCTCAATGGGACAGAGTCTCAAAGAGCATCTGTCACTCCTCGGAATGTTCACAGGCAATAAGTGCTGAATGGTTAATACTTGATCGATTGAGCCTTTGTTACGTTTTGATAGTGGGCATCTATTAACAAAGAAATCAATACTGCATTCAATTATTGTATTCGGTCGTTTTCTTATAATCATTTGGAGAACATGCATGCCAAACTGGTTGTCGAATTAATTTTGATCAGGTTTAAATTAAGTTGCTACGTAAGTAAGTCAGACTTAAATTTAATTCAGGTCTAATTATTTTAGATTTGAAAAAATCAGATCAGTTCTAAATCTTATCCATCAAATCTCTTTAAAGTCTGATTTGATTTATATCTATATACTCTGAATTGCATCAAGTAGATTCATTTCTATAGATTTCTTATCGTATTGAGTTTGGATCAAGTTAATCCAATTTAAAATTTATATTGATTTTAATAATTATTAATTTAATATATTTAATAAATTAAATTTTATAATTTATTATTATTATAAGTATCATTTTAATTATAATAATTATTGCTATTACTATTATTATTATCTTTAAAAATATAATACTTATTATTATAATTATTGGGCCAGATCAATTTTTCCAAGTTTACTCAGAACTTAAACGGATTTATATCAGTGGCTCAGCTTATCAGCATAACCAAGGCAAAATTGGAAGTCTCGTATGCTAAGAAAGTGGCAAAGTCATATACTTATAGGAACCAATTAGCTCAAGTTGACAAACAACTTGACATCTAATACAGATAAAATAAAATCAATGTTTTTTTTCTGTCTTTCAGATTTTGGTGTTTTCCATTAAATAAGACTACTAAAACCCAAATTTAGTCGACATTTCTGTTTTATAACCAAGGCAACTAATTCATGTTTTAATAGTTTCACAAAGATCAACTGATAGAAAAATCCACCCATACTAACGTAACGATGAAAAACTTGCCAAACCTAAAAGATCCAAACTCAAACAATAATATAAATAATAAAAATAAAAATAAAAACACCTCTGTTGTTTTATCAAATCTTCAAAAATGACAGATTCTTGTGAATATACAACCTTCGAAATTTTATTTTCTTTCTCTGATTTACTTTGACATAAGAAAAATCATTGATTTTACATATTTATCATAATTAAGTAAATTGTACATAAACACAAAAAAAAATCCAATCCGTCAGTATATCCTTAAATTTATCTATTAATACGCCAAAAATCATCGTAAAGACTCTTTAGTTTTATCCCATCACTTCTTCTCCATCTTAATAATATAACATGGTCTCTAATCTCAATCTCAGAAAGACAGAATTAGAAATTCAAATGAAATTCAATTGACCACTAAATACATTCACGACCCGATTCATCAACTAAGAAAGAGGACCACGGAATTGAGACATCACATCACACATTAATACCAAAGACCCATGGGTTTTCAGGTCGACCACTAAATAGCTAGGTCGCAATTCAATAAAGAGCAGTAACATCTTAGCCACTATCCACTGTTTTTCTCATTATTACTGAATCTTGATTACCCTCCAGTTTATGCAACCTCCGATGATTCATGGCTCTAAACAAACACAGGCGAGAAAAAACTTCACCAACACATAAACCATGAATAATTTTGTTTGCCTTATATGTATTAAGCATCAGCCCTCTGAAGACTAAGAACTGCAGGAAGGGGCAGTGCCGTTAGTTCTGTAACCTACCCATACCTAATATTCATTAATTATGCAGATATGTATATTGATAGAACTCAATACGCTGAAACATAACAAGGCCACCGAAAGGGTGCCTGTCTCTTGTGCTGTCAGTTTGGCCATGGTCTAGCATGATGCGTCCTTAAACTTTGAGAAAGGATTACAGCTCACAAAGAAAAAAAATGGAGAAAGTAAGAAAGACCGGGAGGATGATCAGCTCATGATAACAACAGCTGGTGGAAGCGACAATTAAAAATGAAGAGAGAAAGGGATAAGGTTACATTACTCTCCTTCCAAAGAATGGATAAACCTGACTAGTTTTTCTGAGAGGGACAGATGATTCTCAGACACCAAGTGTTCACTTCCATCATAATCATCTTCATCTTCGTAAACTAGATGAATACCGTGATCTTTAAGCTCAATTCCACTAACATCACGCATAAAAACCTGTAACTTGTCGCCATCTTTTAACATAGACACCAGAGGATGATAATGTCGGAAGCGACAGAAGTGTATCTGATCTTCAGTCGTCTTTGGAACTCCCATCAAGTACAGAGCAGTGGTGAAGATTGCTGAATCTAGTCTGAAGATACCTGCTTTAATGTCCACTATACCGGGTAATTGCACTTTCCTCTCATCTAATAACTCGTGTTGGACAGAGACAACAAGAGCTATCACCACACCTTTGATTGCACGGTTTGCAAGCATTGAATAGTTCACTTCTTTGGAAAACCACTCGGGGATTCGGCTACCAGGAAAACTTAAGTTATTAAATTTCTTCAAACAAGCCTGCATACAGTTATTTAACAGATTGTGTTAGATCCAAAATCTAAATAGGGTTATTTTTTATTCATTTTTTCCTATCACTACAACACTACTCCCAATCAAAAACCTTCACGGCTTTACAGGCATAAGCTTGAGGATTGCACCCAGTCACCCATTTTTTAATTATGCACCAACCATTAGGATAGCTCCTTCTCATATATTATATGACTATGAAAATCCACATTATCTCCAGGTTACGTACCTTGAGAGAGAGAGAGAGAGAGAGATGGGAGAAAAAGGAAGTACCTTACTCATTCTTCTCTTAAAAGCTGATGAAATTGCATGACAGCCGCCCATGAACAACCTTCTCAAAGACATCAAGCATTCTAGACCAGGAACATCCGTAACTTTATGACAATTTGTAAGTCTCAGCTCCTGTAGCCTATTCAAGTTGGACAAATCAGATATACTGGCCAACTCAAAACAATCAGCAACATTTACCTCCAACAACATTGATGGAAGTGGAGGTAACGATTTAAGTTTTTGACAGTGAGGCAACAAAAGCTTTTGAAGCACCGAAAGACCCCTCAAGCTAGAGGGGAGGCTACAGAAATTGTTGTTGCCAAGATTCAAGATCTCTAGCGAGGACAATTTTTCAAAATCATTAGGAACGCGACCACAAAATCTCCATGCACGAGCATCAAGTTCTACCAACGAGGATAAACCAGTGAAGGAAGTCGGGAATTCAACAAGCTGAGGTTCATCTTCAGTAAGAAAGTTGTTTGGTTTAGGCGGATCAAGATGAGGATCCTTCCCCATATACAATGTCTTTAGATTTGAAAGCCTCCCAAAACTTTCGGGTAGTTTTCGTACTGCAGTTTTTACCATCAGCAAGTGGCACAAAGACTTCAATTCTCCTATTGAGTCAGGCAAACACTGGAGCTGCTTGCAATTGCTCAAGTTTAGATGTACAAGGTTTTCTAACATCCCAATGGACTCTGGCAAGTTGGTGATTGCGCCATCATTTACGACCAACACAGAAAGTGTCTGCATGTTTCCTAGTGTCCCTGGCAATGACTTAAGGGAGGTGCAGCCAAACATCTCAAGTTTCTTGATCATTTTCAAAGATCCAATCTCATCTGGCAATTCGCAAAGAGGAGTCCTATTGAACTGAAGCTCAATGATCGAAGATAATCCTTCAACAGAAGCAGGCAATCGTTTAAGATATTGACACATGCCAGCAGATAGGATTTTTAGATGGGACAAATCACGAATGGAATCCGGTAGCTGTTTTATTGCACTACCATCTAAGTGCAGATCTGCTAACATCCTAAGGTTTCCAATGGAGTGAGGAATTTCAGTAAGTGAGACACAGTGTCTTAAACTTAGTATCTCAAGGCTGGACATCATGTTGATAGAAGAAGGTAATTTCCGCAATGCAGAGCCACTAAGATCAAGCTCCTTCAGTGAATCAAGGTGCCCAATACACTCAGGTAGGCAATTCAACAACATGCATCTGCTTAGATTAAGAAATTGGAGTTCTTTAAGTTGATATATCGATTCTGGCAGCTCAGATATGGCAGTTTCATCTAGGTGGAATCGTACCAATGATTTCATACTTGAAATATCAGCAGGAAGCCCTTTCAATTTTGAGCAGCCAGAAAGAACAAACTCATCCAGTGACCTCAATCCACTCACATGGCATGGAAATTCAAGGAGACTTGAGCAGCCTCTTAGGTTCAACAGAACTAAAGAGGTCAAATTTCCTATTGACTCGTGAACCTTGGTTAGTTTAACACAACGCTCAAGAATTAACTTTTTCAAATTCTTGTGTTGAGACAAATCAGGAAGAACTTTCAGACTAGAGCAGCCATGTAGATTCATCACCATCAAATTTTTAGCAACCTGGAACAAGCAAGGTCTGGCATATATTAATAAAACATTAAACAAAAATATATTTGCCTGTAGGGAAAAAGAAAGGGGAGAAATTCCAGCAATTAAGATAGGAAAAAGGGGGGGGGGGATAACAATAATTGAGTAAACAGAGGGTTAAAAACAAGGTTAATCACATAATGACAGCAAAATACTCTAAAAAAAAAAATTGGAACAAAGTGAGAGTTCAGACAGCTGTGGTGTATAAAATATGATACAAGTCAGGTAAAACCTAAAAGATAATAATTTGGCGATCTATAATCTTAATGCATACCTCATTCCGGTAATATGGCAGCCATGTCTTACCCCATAAATATTCTATCTTGCTTTCCGAGAGGTCAAGAACAGTAATGTCACGGGGCAAGTCAGTAGGAAAAGACTTCAAAGGACATCCCTTCCACTTTAGCCATCTAAGACTAGGAGGCATATACTTGAAGTCGCCTTCCAACATCACATAATTGATCTGAAGTAGTTTTAGCTTTTCTATTGGTTCAAATGAATTAGTATATAAACTCTTATTTTCATCAACCTGTGCCCTATTATGGAAATATTCCTTCAATCTTTCCTGCAATAATGTGATGGCAGTCTTGACATTCAGCTTTTCCCAAAAATGGAGCCAAAATAATGTTTCAGCAGTTAAATCCTTGACCATACTCTTCTTGATGTTCAGGACAATCCCTCTTGTTTGAGTACATGTTCCCTAAAGTCAAAAAGCAATTATTGTTAATTATTACAAACAAAATAAAAAAAATAACAATAAAATAATGATAAATACACACAACATAGAGGTAAATAAAAAAGCATATGGATGCAATTCATACCATCTTATCCCTCAGACACTTCATAATAACGTCAGAGTCCCAAAGCCTGCTTCGCATGATAGGATCATAGTTTTCCTCTATTACAATCTGCCTCCCCATATCTCTGATTTGATCATGCATCCATAGAGTATTATTCTCAGTGATTTTTAAAAGGGACTTCTTAATAAGACTACCCACTGCCAACACAGCCTTAAAACCACAGCCCTCAAATATGTCAATCGCATCCTCTTTGCTCATCTCTACTTGAAGAAATAAACATGATATATCTAAGAAAATACACTTCTCTTCATCATCTAGCACATCATAACTAAGTTTCAACACACCTTGGAGGCTAGAAGGGCGATTCTCTTTCAATTTCTCCAACGATTCTTCCCATTCCTCTGGCTTCCTCTTATCAAGCAAGGAAGAGCCAAAGACTTCCAGTGCCAAAGGCAATCCACCAGTGAGTGAGACAAACTCCGCAGCCAATTTTTTAAATTTTTCAGCGGGCTTCATTCGTAACGAATGGTAGCTAAATAGGTCCAATGCATCAGAAGGATTAAGTTGTTTTGCTTCATATAAATCGACTTGAGCAGCAGAGTGACACAAAACATCTGTATTTCTGCTTGTCATGATAATTTTGCTTCCTTCACCAAACCATTTCGTTTGGATGCCAAGCATATCAAGTTGCTTTTCAACACCAACATCATCTAAAACAACTAGAACACAACTATCACAAACTGTATTTCTAAGTTTTGTTGTAAGGTCATTTTCTTCATCCACTGATGGCTTTTTATTACAAAAATGACTAAGAAGCATGATCTGAACCCCCGCCACACCATCCCTTTTTAATGTGTCCTTGAGATTTGGAATGAAACTGCGTTTTTCAAAGCGAACACAAAGTTTATTGAAAACAGCCTTTGCCAGGGTTGTCTTCCCTATTCCTGGCATTCCATGAATCCCTAGAACTTGGACACCAGTAGATTGGGCACCTAATATGCTCAACAGTTCTTCCACATGACTGTCAAGTCCAACAGTGTACTCGAACACATGAACTGGAGCATTGTTTATTTCAGTCAAAACCCTTTTGACTAATTTTTGTATCAACCACTGAGAGTCATCACTGCAAAATAAATTGTCCAAACATATAAGAAAAGTAGGAGTGCAATCATGTGAAGGACAAAAGCTCAAAACGAGCCAACCTAAAATCAGAGAACGCAGAAGTGCATTTTTGTCAAGTATGATTCAGAGATCAGTCCTGTTATGAGAGCTATTGAATCATTAGCAGTAAGTGAATACAAAAACTTCTCACCTCCAAAGGAACAAAATGATACTATTGTGCGAAGGAAACAAGATAATGACGACACTAAGTGCTGATCAAATTCATGTTTGATGTCAATATTAGACATGGAATAACAATACTGTAATTAACTAAACATTCATTAATCCATTGTTTCTATATCATATGTATGTTAATATAACACATATACTAGATAAAAAAAGTACTCATAAAACACACAAAGGAAATCATCAAGAATAATTAAATAAACTCAATCGCTAAAAAGTTGCATATAAAAAGATATATATATATATATATATATATGCAATATGAGCATCAATATATAATGTGTAAGAGATAAGCATGAAGTATCTAAAAGCATCAATATTGGTAAATAAGAAATTTGTTGGGGGGGGGGGACTAAAACACCGAAAGCTGTGGATGAACAGTTCTATTATATTTGCCATAAGATATATCTATGATCTATCCACAATATCATCTACGTGTTACTCCATTTGGCAAATAATCTGATGAAATAAAGATCAAATAAAATGATTGATATTGATACATTTGGGTATGTACTTATTTTTTAAATTTGTTAGGAAATACTTTGTAGTGGAATGTTATAAAAGATAAGGATAGTTTTGGACTTTTGTAAAAAATATTGTATTACATCACTTAAAATGAAGTAATAATAATATGCTTACCAGACAGGCAATAAACGTGCGCAACACAAGAACAAAATATGTGTGATATATTTGATAAGTCATTTTTCCCATTTTTATTATTCTTGCTCTTGAAAAACAATTGCTATCGGTAAATATGGATTAAATACATTGCATAATTCACATTACCTACTTATTTCAAATCAGAAAAATAGGATCATATTTTAAGTAGTAACAATAATAATAAACAAATAAATAAAACACTTTTAACTTTTTTTGTTCATATATTATATTAGGTCAGCAACAAAAATAAAAGAAAACGGGCCATTATGAAAAATTACTTAATTATGAGAGGAACAGTCGTAAAAAGTAGGGCCACAAGGCATATATGATACATGTTACACAACTCAAAAAACCAAGTTGAGACATTAGCCTTAATACAGACTTGGGTCAACATATATTATGTTCATGATAAAGATTAAAGATTTCAAAGCCAACTCCGGCCTAGCCAGGTAGGTTCAGCTGGCAGCAAATTTTAAAATATGAAAATACTAGGGATGGAGCTCCATGGGACAGAGTCTTAAAGAGCATCTGTCACTCCTCGGAATATTCACAGACAATACGTTGTGATAGTGGGCACATATCAACAAAGAAAACAATACTATATTCAACTATTGTATTCATTCGTTTTCTTATAATTATTTAGAGAACGTGCATGCTAACAGCGGTCTCATAACTGGAGTTGACAAACTGGTTGTCGAATTAATTTTGATCGAGTTTAAATTAAGTAGCTACGTAATTAAGTCAGGTTGTGAATTTAATTTGGGTCGGATTATTTCCGACTAAAGCCTAAGTCGGAATTAAAAAAATCAGGTCAATTCTTAATTTTATCCATCATATTTCTTCATAATTTAGATCTAATTTGGGTTTATATAGTCTAGGTCGAGTGAGGTAGATTCGACTTCATATAGTATTGAGTTTGAATCAATTTAATTTAATTTTAAATTTATATCGACATTAATTATTATTAATTTAATATAATTAATAAATTAAATTTTATGATTTCTCATTATTGTTATAATTATTATGTTAATTGTAATATTTATTGTTATCATTATAATTATTATTGTTATTGTTGTTATTATTATCTTTATAAATATAACAGTTATTATTATAATTATAAGACCGGATCAATTTTTTCATGTTTACTCATGACGGCAGAAAAGTGGAGAAAGTGTTTTATATCAGTGGCTCAGCTTATCTGCATAACCAAGGCAAAATTGGAAGTCTCCGTATGCTGCTAAGAAAGTGGTAAAGTCATACTTACAGGAACCAATTTGTGCATGTCGATAAACAGCCTGACATCTAATACAGATAAAATAAAATTAGTGTTTTTTTTTTCTTTCTGATTTTGGTGTTTTCCATTAAATAAAACCACTAAAAACCCAAATTTAGTCGACATCCCTGTTTCATATTTTGCTGCACAGGAGCAACAACAGTTAAATGGCTTGCCAAAAGGATTTTTTTTTTTTTTTTTTTCCTAACGTGACAATGAACAACTTGCCAAACCTAAACATCATGTTCTCCTCGCCTCATACTCAGATAGGAGAAAATATCTAATCTTAAATAATAACAATCATAAAAACACCTCTCTTTTTTAGATCAAATGGTCAAAAATAACAGATTCTTATGAATATATAACGTTATTTTCTCTCTGATTTACTTTCACATAAGAAAAATCATTGATTTTACATATTTATCATAACTAAGTAAATTGTACATAAACGCAAAACAAAAATCCACTCCGTCAGTATTTCCTTAAATTCATCTATTAATACGCCAAAAATCATCGTAAAGAGTCTTTAGTTTTATCCTTAATTTGTTTCCATCACATCACTTCTTCTCCATCTTAACCTAAATCTCAGAATGACAGAATAGAAATTCGAATGAAATTTAATTGACTTCTTTCAATGTGATGAGTTTTACTCTTCTAATCTTAATATAACGTGGCTCAGTGAGAATATATGCACGACCCGATGTGTATCATGAAAATGGACTCAAGTAGACACAAATGCATATAGACCAAAGTGGGCCATCAAAACAAACCAAAAAAAGAAAGTAAAAAAGATCAGAACTGATTCCTCCAAAAAATTAGAAACTAATAAATCAAGCAAGAAAAGTAGGAGCATAGCTTTTTTCATAAATGCACCTCGACGAAACAGCTTCACAGATTCATATGAAAGGTTAAGCATTCACAGATTCATCAACTAAGAAAGAGGACCGCGTAATTGAGACATCACTGCTACCAACCTTCGATTAAGGACGTAGCCCGAAAGGTTTCCAGCTTTCTTCAGCGCTTGCCTCCACCGGGAAACAGCGCTCTTCTCATACCTCTTTTCATGACTCCGAAACGCCTCTTCAAACGGACCTCCCTGCTTCCTCACATCCCTCGGCTCAACTTCATAGAACACAGGGAGTACAAGCCTTTTATACTCGAAGATTCTAGAGAGCTCTTCAAGACACCGATGCGATTCGGCATATCGAGGAGAAATTACAGCGATAGCGGCAGCGGAGTCCTTAATAGCTTCAATTAAAGTCGGCTGTATCTCATCCCCCGCTTCCATTCCTTCGCTGTCCATGAAAGATCGGACCTTTTGGTCCCTCAATGAATTGAAAAGTGAAGTGGTGAAGCCATCGCGTGTGTCTACACCTCTGAAGCTCAGGAAGAGGTCCCATTTGAGACGAATGGCGAGGGATGATGCAGGTATATGCGACATCGTTTCAGTTGACTCCATTTTTGACGTGTTTCCGCTTCCTCAGAGGCTGAAGGACGGAGGAGGGACGGAGGAGGGAGAGGAAAAGCGGCGCAGAAGTTTTAACCTTTAACGCGGATAAATCATAAATGAACCAGATTCGCACTGAAAAGTAGATGTGTCCTATATATGTGCCCTCAGCACCCATGGACGGGGACGGCAGTCAGGTGCCCTGTCCCGGAAACGTTTCAAAATTAATATTTTTATTAAAAATATATTATTTAATTAATTTTTTATTAAAAATTAATTATTAATAATTAAAATTAACTAATATAAATAATAATTTATTTAAAAAATTATTTCTCTCTTTTAATTTTAATAAATTTAATCTATTTTTAAATATATATATATTTTAATATTTTCTGCCCTTTCAAATTTTTAAAATTTAAAAAAATATTATTTCCATATTTTATTCCATCTTCATTTTTCCGTCCCACGCAACACTGAACCTCAGCCGCGTGTTTGTAGAGGGAAAATGGAGTTACCCCGTGGATTCACTACCCAGTAATGTGACTATACATGTCATGGTCTTTTATTTAACCACTTGTGGCTGTGGGCGTATCGGGGGGACTGGGGGCAAAAAATAGAAAATACTTATAAGTTATTTTATTTTAAAATTTTTATATAAAAAAATATTTTAAATAAGTTAAAATTTATTATTTATTTTTATTTTTATTTTTTAATTATATATGTATTAAATGTTTTATTATTTTTCAATGAAAGGTGAAGATTTAATTTTAAAACTATTTTTATTAATTTTTAAAAAAATATATAAATTAAAAGCATGTATTCATTTTTAATATAGATGGAATACTGGATTAGATGTTGGTTAGTAAACAGCTACATTTAAATAAAATGTACACATTACCTGGGGAGTTTTTTGGCACCAAATACTTATTTAAACAAAATTATTCGTGTTAGTTAAGTTAATAAACAAAATTGTTCTTATTTTAAAGATATCAGAACAAATATATATATAAAGTGTATGTTTTATCAAAAACATTAATAATCTCGTTATAACTATATATATATATTCAATCGACAATCAAAATAATAATAATAATAATAGACATTTCTAAATTATTTCTTATTTTTATAAACTAATCAAATCATTCGCATTATCCATTAATTCATAGACCCACATAAGTGAGTTTGTATTAAAAAAAATTAATAAATCACATAGTCCATTTTATATAGAAACTGAAAGAATTATTACCTAATAAAAATCTTGAATTTATATATATAATTTTATACTATCATTTAATTGTGTATGTTATTGCTTTTCTTTAACCGATCATTTAAGATATTGCTAGTATAGATGTACACAATTTATATCCTCTTTTTGACAATTGTGGTACGGGTAAATAAAGGTATCGTTCTATCCTAGAGATTGAAATAGTTCACCTCTATTCAACTTGATCAAAAATAATAATAAATAAAAATTCTAAATCTCACAAATAAATAAATAAGAAAAAACACTAATGGTTTAAAAATATAAAAAGAATAAATAAAATAAAATAATAAAAATAATAGATAATTGTAAATATGATAAATATGCTAGAAAAATCGAAATTCACCACTAGATTAGGTCAAAATATAATAATAATTTCTAAGTCATCCTTTAATAATAAAAAAGAGATTGACCATATTGTACACAAAAAACATATCTATTTTATATTACTTTTATAAAATAATTGATACAACAAAGCGTCAATATTAATCTTATTAAATACTAACAGTATAATAGTAACAAACGGCTCCTATATTTAATCAGATTTAATGCGTTAAATACATTGAGAATGATGCCAATCTAAGTACCTAAAATAGTACAACAAACATGTCTATATGTATTTCTCTTCCTTGATCTATACATATCTAAACGTTTTACTACTTTAGTTAGAATCACAAAACTATCAGGTGAATTGTTATCTAACCTACCTGCTATTTATACATATAAATTCTAGCATATTTATAGGGTCACCTAGTAAGTAAATAATCTTACATATTGTCACTATAAGAAAACCAAAACAAAGCATGCACCATATAAATTATACTTGACAGAACTATATATATATAAACGATAGTAATTCAAATAAAGTCAAAGAACAATATTACGAAACAAATAAAAATAAAATCATATATGAAATTATAATATAAGATTTTTGTCTATTTTCTAATAATAAATTTTCAGTCAGTCATAGATTTATAATAATCGAATTAATTACATGAAAATGTATATCAAAAATACAAATAAAAATAGGAAAAAAGCAAAATTAATTATAAATAAAAGTTCAAAAATTTATTTACATAAAAAATTAATTAAATTTATCTAAAATACATTTTTCGAGAAACTTTTTTCTATTTTTCTCCTTCAGTCGACTTTGATTTTTGTGTTGCGCCTTTTTTTTTCTTCTTCTTTTATGACTGCTTAGGTCGCTTGTGATACACAAGGATGGCAACTGAGTGTCGTCCCCTATCTCTCAAACGTCCCTTATTTTTCGATAGAAACCTATATTAAAATTATTTAATTAGTTTTTTTATTAAAAATTAATAAATATAAATAATATTTTTAGAAATTTTTATTTTTTTAATTTTAGTAAATTTAATATATTTTAAAATATATATAACATATATATAATTTTTTTAATATTTTCTACCGTCTTTATTTTCTCAAATTTTTAAAAATATATATTTTTACACTTTTTTTCGTCCCCATTTTCGGTCCCGTGCAACGCTGGTTCTTCCCTCTCTCTGCGTCGTTGACAGGTTTCTCTCGTTCGTTTCTTGTGCCCTGTACCGTTGACAAAAAATTTTTCCCTTCTGCGCTGCTGCACTGCTATGATGCACGGGGACGGCAGTCAGGTGCCGTCCCCCCGTCCCGAAAACTCTTCGGAAACGTTTCCTGATTAAAAATTATATTAAAATTATATAATTAATATTTTTATTAAAAAAATATTATTTAATCAATATTTTATTAAAAAAATATTATTTAATCAATATTTTGTTAAAAAAATATTATTGAATCAGTATTTTGTTAAAAAAATATTATTGAATCAATATTTTTATTAAAAAATATTATTTAATTAATATTTTTTGACGTTTTCTGCCGTTCCCGTTTATTAAATTTTTTAAAAATATCGTTTCCGCGTTTCGTTCCGTCCCCGTTTTCCCGTCCCCGTGCAACACTGCTACACTGTTGCTCTTTGCTGGCTTCGTTGCATTTCGCGTGGCTCTTCGTTTTCTTTCTTTCCGTGCTGTTCTCTCTTTTTGCGTTTTGCTTCTCCGACGGCCTCGTTCTACGTCTTCTACTTTTCGGCCGCTTCTCCTTTTCTTCTTTATTTTCTTTGCTTCTCCTCCTGCCCTACTATTTTGAGTATTTTCTTTCCTTTTTTTCTCCGTGTGGTCCCTTTTTGAGACAAGTGCGGCTCCCTTCCACTGAAACGGTGGCACCCTGCGGCTTCGTTTTACAGCCTACTCTATCAGCCCTCCTTTTTTCCTTCTCCCACGGCTTCGCTAGAGTAGCTGCTACCTTTTCCATTTGCTCCTCCTCTGTATTTCTTATATTTTATCTATAAAATAAAATTAAAAATAATTTTATACTTTAAATTTATTTAATTTATATCACTTAAATATAAAATTATAACTATTTATCTATATTATTTAAATAATATATTAAAAATTAAAATTAAAGGGATATAAATATGTACGAATATAAATTCGTCAATTACTCTTATTTTTTATTATCTTATATTAACAATTGAAATTTTTTATAACAAAAATTTCAAAATTTCATACAATGTAATGCACATACATAATACTTATTTTATTTAAATAGGTATAAAAGTATTTAGTTTATCTTAGTTGATATAAAAAATCAATAAAAAATAGAAATTACTTTATTATCTCCATAAATTTATCTAACCGGTAATTTGAAAAGAAATAAGTTTTTATTCTAGTTTAGGTAGTGAAAATATTACAAAATATAAATTATTCTATAATAACTACATACTATTAAACCTTATTTCTCGAAGGAAAATTATATACATCTATTGTCTATGTTAAGGTGTAGAATTTACTTTTTTGTTGGTGAATCCATAATAAGCTATAGTCCTAGTATATTTATCCTTTAAGCTCTATCCTTATCATTATATTTTTTGTTCATCATTCTTCGTGTGGCTAAATTGTTAGTATTATGACTATTGTTTATATCTAGTTAACCATTAGTTAATTGTTTAGTAGGGTTACTAGATTGATATAATTTAATTTAATTTTTTAGATTTCTATAAGATAATTACTTTAATATAACTATGTTTTTATCCCATCATTAATACACAAGAAAAAAAGATATAAGATTTTTGTTCTACAAAAGGTCATATGAAAAATCATAACAATATACATTATCTTACAATAACCATACATTATAAAATTTATATCTTAAAAAAATCATATACCTATATTTGTCCACATGAGCAAATAGAATTCACATTTTTATAAGTAAATTTATGATAAGCTAGCCCTAGCACTCATAGTATTCTTTCATTTGTACTCGTTCCTTGTCACAATTTTTGTTGTTTATAATTCTTTTTTTATTGTTGATCTATTAAGATATTTTATGTTTTATCTATATTGTACTTAATGTAAAAGGTTATTAGATTGCAAATATTATTTTCTATATATAATTCTAATTAATCTCTTACCCACTCATCAAATTTATATTTAAATTGTTACTTTTTCTTGCCCACTATCTTTATAAAACTCTAATTTTCTAGACTTGACCTTTTTTTTTAAGACCGCTCATTTTAATACTCATTTTTTTTATTAGTACATAAGTAATCTACACACTTATCTTTTGCTTTCCAAATTGTCTACTACCCTCATTGAATAATTTTATAATGAATTACTATATGTATAATGATATACTCCATAACTATAATTCTCAATCTCCTAATTAATTACTATTTAATAATTCCTTGTAACAAAAATTTTAATTGAAAATTTATTACCCTCTTTGACTATTTTATAACTAATTAAATATGAAAAGAAATTAACTAGCTAATTATTTTAAAAAGTATAAACATCTTTTTCCCTTGATATAATAGTATACAATTTTGGGCATGCTTTATAAAATTATTCATGCATAGTATTTAAATTTTAGATATATAATAAGGGGAAAAAATCTAGTTTCCTATACTTTTCATGTTTCTTGAAATTAGTAATTTCAATTTTCATAATTGATTTATGTTTGTTAGTATAAAAGTCCCTTATATTCTCATCCTTTGCTTTCCAAATTATCTACTACCCTCATCAAATACTATATTCTAATGAAATATTGCATGTTTAATGTGTCCAACAATATTTTTCATAAACATGATTATTAATTTCTTAATTAATTACATTTATTAATTAATTCCTCATATTTTTTTAATTTAATATGCTAATTTTATGATAAATGTTTTTATAATTAATGAAATATATTGAAACTATTACTTAAGTTAATAAGTATATATATTTTTTAACATATTTTTGGATATGAATACAAAAAAAAATAAGCACATGATTATACAATAGTCCATAATAATAAAAGAAATTAAAGGTTATGAGAAGTTACCCTTTTTTTAGAATATTTATCCAAATTCTCATAGTTTACTTTTTTATTTAGCCAAACGCTATATTTATACATTTTTTTTACAATTACTATCTTCATTAATGTAACATCCCCAAATTTACTACTGAAAAATTTCGTTTAATTAAAAGGGTTTAGCGAAAGCGAAAAGATAAAACCGTAAACTCGGGGGCATTACCGCGACTAGGGCTGTAAATGAGCTGAGCCAGTTCGGTATTTGGCTCGGCTCGGCTCGTTAAAAGCTCGGTTCAGCTCATTCGTTTAATTAAACGAGCTTTAAAGTGAGGCTCAGTTCATTTTTTGGCTTTGGCTCGTGAGCTCGGCTCGTTCGTTTAGTTAAACAAGCCGAGCTAAAACAACATTTTAGGCTCGTTTAGTTAAACGAGCCGAATCCAAGCCTAGGGGTATTCGGCTCGGCTCGGCTCGGCTCGTTTACAGCCCTAACCGCCACACTTAGTGAAATGCCCCGAAAATTTCTAATTTTATAAACTGCATTAAATGATATTTTTTATAAAAAAAATTATTTAAATAAATTGTTTTTAAATTGAATTAATTAGGAAAAATAAAGAAGACATTTATAAGTATTTTTATTAGAAGAGAATTTGGGTATTTTAGCTAATTAAGCATTTTATTTTGAAAATTTATTAAATAAATTATTTTATTTAAAATAAGAAGGAGAAAATAATTTCAAATTAATATTAATTTTATAAATAATTTAATTGGAGAAAATTAGAGTGTTTTGCTAATTAAAAAGGAATTTATGGAAAATCTTTTAAAAATCCTAATTTAGCCTAAAAAGGGATTTAAATATTATTTTATTTAAATATTATCAGCTTTAAATATCTTAAATATTCTAATTAATTTAATTGAGCCAACCCACTATTTTTATTTTTCCTTTTTTCCTTTTTCCTTTTCCCTTTTCTTTTTCTTTTTCTTCTTCTTTTCTTTTTCTTTTCCTTCTTCTCCCCGAACTGGGCCAGCCCGACGGCCCAGTCTTCCTCTTCTTCTTCCTTCGGCCCAGCCTGGCGGCGTCTTTCCTTACCGTCCCTTTCTGCGCCGCGTTTATCTTCTGTTCTCAGCGAAACTCTGCGTTTCATTTAAACGCCTTTGACTAGCGCCGAACCGGACCGGTCCGCCTCTCTTCTTCTCTTTCTTTTTCTTTCCCTGTTACCCGGTCTAACACCCCCATCTTCTTCTTCCCCAGCCCGACATCGTCGACCGCACCTGCAATGTCCGCCGCCCGCGCTGGTTTTTCGCCAGCGATCTCGCCATTTTTGACCGGTCGTTCTCCTCCCTTTCTCTTCCCCTTGATTCGGCGACCACACAGACCCAACCAACACTCCCCTATTCTCGCGCGATTCTCTCTCTTTCCGCCAACCCACCCTTGCCCCGATTTGCTGCCGCCAGCCAAACGACGCCACCGGCGATCAGAACCCTACCTTCCCTATCTACTAGCCGGCACACAGAACCCTAGCATCCCTTCAAAGCCTATAAATATCCCCCATAATAACCTGTATCGAGACTTTTGTTTTCATAACCCAGGATCCCGACCTTGCCACCGCCTCCACTTCAGACGCAGTTCCCTCCGCCTCCGGCCAACTTAGCCGCCAGTTCTGGCCACCCGTGTCATCCTTGCACCACCCTCTAGCTAACCAAATCTACCTCACCCTTCGATTCTTCCTGCACAAGCCGCCCCAGCTGTGTGAATTTCTCTTCCTGATCAACCCTGTTTTCTGCCTCCGCCACCTTGGCGCCGCCATTAGCCACCTCCTCCGCCGCTAAGGCCGCTTCTTTCACCTCCCAAACTGTGCTGCAGACCCTGACCTACCTTCCCCTACCTTTATTTTCCTCTTCCTCCCTCTCCTCCTCTCTCTTTCTTCTTCTCCTCCATTCGGCCACCTCCACCGCCGTCGTACGCCGCCATCTTTGGCTGTGCTGCCACCTTCATTCCATTCCTCTCCTTATGGGCAACTCAAAACAACCCAACGTCCACCACCATTCTCCCTATCTTATTACCAACATGAAACTTTTCCCTTTTTCCTCTCTTTTTCCGGCCATCGCCTCCGCCACCGTGCACCACCGCCGGTGCCGCCTATCCCCACCAACATTTGGTTGAACCCTAGACCCTCTCAGCTATTTTTCCTATTTTTATAACCCTTAAATTATTTTATTTCTATTATTTGCATATAAATACTATTATTATTATTCTTAATATTTATATTTTAATATGCATTATCAATATTATTATTAGCATTAATGTTTTTATTATTACCTATGTTGAGGGCTGAAGCCTATTGTATTTTAATTCGATTTTATTATTTTTATTCTTATTATTTCTACATTTACTATTATTAATATTAAAATGTTATAAGTATAATTATTATTATTATTTCCTATTTCGAATTTCCATTATTCTTATTTATTATTATTAATACAAATATTTTAAAATTAGTGTTGTTAATAATGTTACTATTATCATCATCATCATCATCATCATCATCATCATCATCATCATTATTATTATTATTATTATTATTATTATTATTATTTCTGAATTGGGTTATTTAATTTACAAATAATCTTTTTAGTATTATTTTGGTAAAGGGGTCTGAAGCCCTTATTTCACTTTATTTTTGATTAACACCTTTTTATTATTATTTCTACTATTTTTATTATTCTTATTAATATTAATATTGATATTATTTTGGTATTTTTGTTATTATTATTTTATCAAAAAACTAGTCTTATATTAAATTAGTGTTTAATATTATTTTGATAGGAGAGAGTCTAATTTTAGCTTTTCTCTCATAATAGGTAAAACCAGTCAAAGCCCTAAGGAGGCATAGGAGCGTGCTCCAAGACCAATGTCGTTTTAGGTAAGGGGTGCTAAGGCCTTTTGTGTACTTATATGCATTATGTGCTTTGTATGCTATGTATTCTATGTTTGTCATTATTAATTATTTCGTATGTGGTATGACATAGAGTTGAAGTATGTTTTTGTATGGCATGTGTATTATTTATATATGATGATATGTGTTGTGACCCTATAAGACATGCATGAGAAGATGTCGATGTGGTTTGTGTGGGAGAAAGGATGAAAAAGGAGGATGGGGAAAGAAGTTGACTAAGGGAAGTGAGTTGACCTAATTTTATGGTTTTATAAGGAATAATCTAATGTATGGTTTTATGTGGAAGAATATAATTTATAGTTTTATATGGATAATATAATATATGGTTTTATTTGGGAGAATGTAATTGATGATGTTATATGGGAGAATTAAAATTATGGTGTGTTTGGGAGAATCTAATTTATGATGTTAGTTGGGAGAATCTAATTTATGGTGTTGTATGGGAGAATCGAATTTATGGTTTATTTGGGAGAATCTAATTTATGATGTTATTTGGGAGAATGTAATTTATGATTTGATTGGGAGAATCTGATTTATGATTTGTTGGGGGAATTCAATTTATGATTTTGCTTGGGAGATTCTAATTTATGGTTTTATGGGGGAGAATCTAATCAATTGTAAGGTAAGGATGAATCTTCGGTTTTATGTGATTTGAATATAGGGTTTGGTAAAGATGAATATTTGGTTGGTATGGATTGAATTTAGGGTATTGTATGACGGAATCTTGGGTTTTGCATGGTGGTATTCGTATTAGGGTTTGCATGTTGGTATTAATGGTTATGTGGTGATATTAAGGTTGCGTGGTGGAGTTAGGGTTTTGTATGGGAGTTAATGATTGCATGGAATTTAGGGTTTGCATGAAAAGTTCGAATGGTCGCATGGGATGTGTAAAGTCTGCATGGGAAAGACACTAATTACTTATAGTGGAACACAGTACGAGAAGGGGCCAGACCGATCCACCGGCATATAATAGTGGCAGGGTATGTTACCCTCGCGACCGATCCACCGGCTAAAATAGTGGCAGGGCATGTACCCTTGCGACCGATCCACTGACTAAAATAGTGGGGTTCCTGTACTCGTATGGACTTGATAAAAAGTATGGTGTGAAATGAGTTCCGATCAGATTAATTTAAAAATTAATCTGAACTATAAATGGGCCTTTGTACTTTTACCTGAATTGTTCATATACCTTTATATTGTTATAAAATACCCCAAAATCCCTAATTTAGAAAATCATGATCGAATAGGAAATTATTAGGGAATTAATTAAAATAAACTACTTTTAGTGAAATAAAAAGGAATTAATAGGATAAATCAAGAAGGAATTTATAAGAGTGTAAATAGGGGGAATTATGGTATTTTAAGTTAATTAAGGTTTTCATTTTAGAAATTTATTAAATACCTTAAATTATATAAAATAGGGAGGATAAAATAGTTTCAAATTAATATAAAATTTATAAATAATTTAATTAGAGAAAAATTAAGGGGTTTTGTTAATTAAAATGAATTTAGGAAATTTTTTCCATAAATCCCTAAATTAACCTAAAAATAGAATTTAATTTTGTTTTGATAATTATATTTTATTAAATACCCCAAATTACCCAAATTATACTAATTAAGCCAACCCCTAATTTTCCCTCTTTTTCCTTTTTCCCTTTTTCCTTTTTCTCCCTCCTTTTTCCTTTTTCCTTCTCCCCTCCTCTTCCTTATTTTTTTCCGACCAGGCCGGCCTGCTAGGCCCAGCGCCCTGCGCAGCCAGCCCTCTCCCCGCCGAAATTGGGCCTCGACCGGCCCAACTCCCTTCCCCCCCTTTTTCCTCCTTCTCGCCGCGGCCCAGCGCCGTCCCCTTCACCCTGGGAACAAAACGCAGCGTTTCGCCTCCCACCCCGCCGAAACGCTGCTCCCCAAGCAAAGAAATATAACCGTTGCCTGGCGACGCGAACTCCGCGTTTTCCCCAAAATTCGCCCAAAACGCAGCGTTTCAATAATTAAGGAAATAACCGCCGCGGTCCGGCCGGTTCCCCTTCCCTTTCTTTCTTTCCCCTGGACCGCCGGTCCAGCCCTTTCTTCTCCTTCTTCTTCCTCGCGACATCGTCGTCCTTCGCCGCCTGCAACTAAAGTTTTTCGCCGGAAAACGCAGCAGCGACGACATGTCTTTTCCATCATTCTTTTTGTCATTTCATTCCCGTTGACCTCCCATTGGATGTGACCAATCGATGCAGCCAATTCCCCGCACGCAACCCTTGCCTTCTTCTCCGAAGAGGTTTGGTCTGCAACGGTAGACCTGCGCCGGACGACCTCCCCCAAACCTAACCCACCTAACCTCCCACGTGACCTTGTCGTTTCTCCCTCGGTTTGGCCTATAAATTGACCCCTCCACCGCGTAGATCGGGTTCGAGATTTGGAACCCAGAAATCCAAAGCCGCTGCACCGCCCCATCTTCAGTCGCCGTTTCCTCCGCCTTCGGCCGCCGTTGCCGCCTGCCCGTGCCACCAACGTCCTCCCTGCACCTCCCTTTACACAACCAAACTACTAGCTCTCCCTGCCTCGCGCCGCACGTGCCACCCTGGCCGTGCGAAAATCCCTCCTCAACCTCGACCTTCCAGCCCCTGCGCCACCTTCGCGCCGCCACCGCCGGCCGCACCGCCGCTTGCAGCGCCACCACCACCCCCCCAAAACGACCAGCAGCTCCTGCCCTACCACCCCGTACCTCCCTTTTCTTCTGGTTTTCCCTCCCCTAGCCTCCACCACCATTTTCCCCTCTCTCCCTTCCTCCACCGCCGCGTCGCCGCCACCACCTCAGTCAGGTTGCCCAACACCCTGATCCCTAAAGCTTAAAAATAAATAAGTAAATAAAAAAATAAATAAAATTGATTAATGACTTAGTCTTATTAATTACTATTATTAGAATTATGATTAATGTTAACATTATCATTATTATTACTCATATGGTTATTATTACTAATACTACCACCCTTATCAATATTACTAGGACCCAACATTTCCCTAAGGACTTTTAAGTAATGGTGTTAATTAACTATAGGGCCTTGTTAATCTATTATTATTATTATTATTATTATTATTATTATTATTATTATCATTATCATTATTATTATTATTATTATCCCTATTATTATTATTAAGCATTATTATTACTAACATTACCATTAGTGTTATTATTATTATTGTTATTAATATTAATATTAATATTAATATTATGATTGTTATTACTATTAATATTATTATTAGTATGATTATTATTACTATTATTATTATTATTATTATTAGTGTATTATTATTCTTATTAGTATTATCATTATGAGCGTTACTATCATTACTACTACTATTATTACCATTTGTAGTATTATTATCATTACCGTCACCATTCTTATGGTTGTGTTATTGTTATTATTATTATTAATATTATTATTATGATTGTTATTATTATTACTATTATTATTATCATGGTCATTATTTTACTATTAGTGTAATTATTATTATTAATATTATTATTGTTATTTTTACTATTGTTATTGTTAGTACTATTATTGTTATTATTATTATTGTTATTATTATTATTATTATTGCTATTACTATTACTATTATTATTATTATTAGTATTGTTGTTGTTATCATTATTATTATTGTCTTTACTATTTTTATTATCAACGTTATTATGGCTGTTGTTATTATTATTATTATTACTATTATTATTATTATTATTATCATTACCATTATTATCCATATTATTATTATTATTATTACTATTATTATTATTATTATTATTATTATTATTACTAGTATTGTTATTATTATTATCATTATTATCCTTGTTATTGCTTTATCGTTATTGTGTTTAACGCATCTATTATTTTATCAATTATTACTATCGTTATTATCCTTAACGTTATACTTTAATATTACTACCTTAGTATTTTGCTATGCTTAGCATTGCTACAACCATTGTATTATTATTATCGTGATTATTATTATTGTTATATTTATTATTGTTATTTTCACTATTGTTATTATTGTTACTAGCATTATTGCTATCATCACTATTATCGTTACTATGATTAACACTAATGTTATTGTGTTTATTTTTCTCATTATTATCATTATCATCGCTATTATCCCTATTAGTATTATTTCTAGTACTCTTACTATCCTACGTATTATTACTATTATTCTTATTACTATTATTATTATAATCGTTGATGTTATTATTAATATTTTCATCGTATTTATTATTATTATTAGTATTATTATTGTCTTCATTCCTATCATTATTATTATTATTACTATTATTATTATTAACATTATTATTGATTTTATCATCTAAGTGATTATGGTTGTATTAGTACTTTATTATTATTATTATCGATAATACACTATCACTAATGCTAATATGATTTCAATTGTTACTATCATCATTATTATCATTATAGCTATTATTATTTTTATTATGAGCACTATTATTATAAGTAGTATTCTTATTATGGTTGGTGTTATTGGTAATCACTATTAATGATATTAAAACCCTCACCTTAATATTCTGGATTTGCTAAAATCTACTTTAAGTAGCGATAATCCGTTTAAGCTATCGTAAGAGTAGTAATAACCTACCCTTTATTTACAAACCCCGTCACTAATAGTAGCCTTGGTATTAGGCCATGATAGGGGTAAGATAGGAATTTTGATAATTCTGGTAGAGGGAGATTAACCCTAAGTATTTCCTTCTTATAGGTAACCGGGTCAAACCCCAGGAGGTGTAGGAGCGTGCTCCAAGCCCGGCGCCGATTTAGGTAAGGACGTAACTAAGGTCACTTGTGTGCACTGCATGTTTTAAGTGTCTTGTATGCTTTGTGCGGTTGTATGCTATAACCTGTATATTATTTGTATATTTGTGAAACGCAGCATGGATCCGAGGTACGTCCCCGTATCCTCGTCTTCGTGTACTAATATGTTGTGGTACGAGTGTGATGTGGTGTGATGTGACATGACCCCTACGACATGCATGTTGGGTTATGTGAGGGAGTGTGGTGAAGTGGGGGACTTGAAAAAGAAAAATAAGCGGTTAGAATAACCAAAGGGAAGTATGTTGGCTAAACTAGGTATGGACGACCTAAGGAATTCACCATTTGTGAGATAATGAGGAGAAGGTGGAATTAAATAAACAAAAGGGTGGGTATAAATTAAGGTTGCATGGGGAAGTTCGGGTTTGCTTGGTGATATTATGGGTGGTATTGTGGCATTAGGGTTTGTATGGTGGTATTAATGATTACTTGGTGGTATTAATGGCTTATGGTGGTATTAGGGTTTGCAAGGTGGTATTAGGGTTTATATAGTGGTATTAATGATTACTTGGTGGTATTAATGGCTTATGGTGGTATTAGGGTTTGCAAGGTGGTATTAGGGTTTATATAGTGGTATTAATGATTACTTGGCGGTATTAATGGCTTATGGTGGTATTAGGGTTTGTAAGGTGGTATTAGGGTTTATATAGTGGTATTAATGATTACTTGGTGGTATTAATGGCTTATGGTGGTATTAGGGTTTGCAAGGTGGTATTAGGGTTTATATAGTGGTATTAATGATTACTTGGTGGTATTAATGGCTTATGGTGGTATTAGGGTTTGCAAGGTGGTATTAGGGTTTATATAGTGGTATTAATGATTACTTGGTGGTATTAATGGCTTATGGTGGTATTAGGGTTTGCAAGGTGGTATTAGGGTTTATATAGTGGTATTAATGATTACTTGGTGGTATTAATGGCTTATGGTAGTATTAGGGTTTGCAAGGTGGTATTAGGGTTTATATAGTGGTATTAATGATTACTTGGCGGTATTAATGGCTTATGGTGGTATTAGGGTTTGCAAGGTGGTATTAGGGTTTATATAGTGGTATTAATGATTACTTGGTGGTATTAATGGCTTATGGTGGTATTAGGGTTTGCAAGGTGGTATTAGGGTTTATATAGTGGTATTAATGATTACTTGGTGGTATTAATGGCTTATGGTGGTATTAGGGTTTGCAAGGTGGTATTAGGGTTTATATAGTGGTATTAATGATTACTTGGTGGTATTAATGGCTTATGGTGGTATTAGGGTTTGCAAGGTGGTATTAGGGTTTATATAGTGTCAAATTAATGATTACTTGGCGGTATTAATGGCTTATGGTGGTATTAGGGTTTGCAAGGTGGTATTAGGGTTTATATAGTGGTATTAATGATTACTTGGTGGTATTAATGGTTATGGTGGTATTAGGGTTTGCAAGGTGGTATTAGGGTTTATATAGTGGTATTATGATTACTTGGTGGTATTAATGGCTTATGGTGGTATTAGGGTTTGCAAGGTGGTATTAGGGTTTATATAGTGGTATTAATGATTACTTGGTGGTATTAATGGCTTATGGTGGTATTAGGGTTTGCAAGGTGGTATTAGGGTTTATATAGTGGTATTAATGATTACTTGGTGGTATTAATGGCTTATGGTGGTATTAGGGTTTTCGTGATGGTATTATGGTTGTTATGGTCAAATAAGGTTAAGAGTGGTTAACCATGGCCTGGTGGGGACAATCATGGTTCGTATGGCTGTTTAGAGTTGTTTGGTGTTATTATGTGTATTATTGAGTAAAGTATAGTTATGAATGTGGAATTTTATCGTTTGTGATGTGTAAAGTATGTAGTGAATGATTTATGCATGTCAAGGACATGATGTGGTTCAATAAGATTCGAATAAGACATTAATTACGTAAAGTGAAAGACTGATGAGCCCGACCCAGTCCATTCCACCAGTTAGAATAGTGGCCAGAGGCGTTCTGCCCTGGGTGTGTATTTCCGGTCCACCGGCTATAATAGTGGCCAGAGGCGTTCTGTCCTGGGTGTGTATTTCCGGTCCACCAGCTATAATAGTGGGGGATTCGGGCTCGACAGACCCAAACGAATAAGTTAATCCACGGGAAAGATACTAATCACTTACAGTGGAACACCATGTAAGTGCGGGGCCAGTCCGTTCCACCGGTTAGAATAGTGGCCAGAGGCGTTTGCCCTGGGTGTTGATTTCCGGTCCACCGGCTATAATAGTGGCCAGAGGCTTTGTGCCCTGGGTGTTGATTTCCGGTCCACCGGCTATAATAGTGGGGTCCCCGTGCTTACAGGGTTAAATGAAGAATGTGTGAAAAGAGATTATTATCATGATAAGAAATGGCAGACATAGTACAAGCATGAATCAGCTTTCCGCTTATCATCCTGGTGTGTGGTTGACGTGTTGAGCATGTATCTTGTGTATTATTGCATGTTACTTTTATGATTGTGTCATGTAGCCTATTTTTGTGATTGTTGCTTGGCCTTAGCGTCTACGCCTTACTCAGTACTGGACCCGTATGATATTGCCTTGATTGACCGGGTCCTGTGATGATCCACCGATGGTGGGGAGCAGACCCTTGTGCAGGTTTTTTCGGTTACTACTTTTGGGGTAGAATGCTTGACTTGAGTGAGTAAGTGGTCCGGATATTCATCCTTCGGAATTGTTTGGCTTAAATCGTATTTGTCCTTGGAGGTTACAAGTGTTGTTTTTAAATTTTCAAGGGTTTTATCATACCTTATTATTCCGTTATTTTAAGTACGCTGATACATGGACTTTTTCAATTGTACCTCGGATTGTAACATTTGACCTTCGCACTCTGATTCTGTAAAACTTGTGTTTTATGAATGGTTGTTCTGGCTTTATTCTTTCTAGCCTTAGCACTTAGTATCGGGTCGGTAGTTGCGGATCGATCTGGTACTAAGTGTGGCGGTAATACCCCTGGATTTACAATTTCATTTGCTTGCTTCCGCTAAAACTTCTTTTAAATTTAACGAAATTTTTCAGTAGTAAATTTGGGGGTGTTACATGTTATGTTGGATTATGCCCTTTATTTAATCTACATGGATTATGTACTTATGTGTTGGCCTTAGTGCTCGGTTTCCTTACTCAGTACGTAGCGTACTGATCACCCTTTTTATGGGTGCTGCTCATTCCCACGAGTAGTATGTCCTTCTGACTTTATGCAGGTGGGCGAGACATCAGTCGGGGTTGTGTGTTGATCATGTTTTGGCTCAAGTTCGAGAGTGTCGTGGCCGTATTCATTCTTATGTGATTTAATTCCTATTGTTATTTATTTGGTAAAGTATTTACCATTTTATGATTCATTACTCGATTGAGTATTTTAATTAACCTTCTATCGATTGTAAGTCTAATTCTCTTTTGGAAATAAATTACAATTATTGATGCGTACTGTGATTTTGTTTTACAACCGTTTAATGCTTATTTGGAATTTGGATTGTAATGATTTATAATTGATTGTTTTTTTTCTTTAGCCTTGGCACTTGGTACTGGAACGGTCGGAGAGAACCGGTCTGGTACTAAGTGTGGCGGTAACATTCCCAGAATTCACAAGTTTTAAGTATTTCTATTTTAATTGCTTCCGCTTTCAAAGAAAAAAAAATTAGTGAATTTTGGGGTGTTACACTTAGTACTAGATCGGTTCACTCCTACCGTTCCAGTACTAAGTGCTAAGTCTAAATAAAGTTAACATTAAACATGAATCATTAATAAAACACAGGTCATACAGAAATCAGAGTGCGATTTAGGATTACAAACCAAAGAGTACGCGACTAGGGTTTTTCAAACATAAAGCATAGTACAAAAACACAACTAAAATATGATAACATAAGGTCCAATAAAAGAAATAGAGTCCGGCCGAGTCACTCTCGATCCCCAAGTCAGGTTTAAGCTCAACACTCAGCCCCACCCGTACCTTGTAGGTGTCGTATGCATCGAAGACATCATCCCATACCTGTACAAGCTTAGATGGGTTTTCTGCTCGTGGGAATGAGCAGCACCCATGAAACGGGTGACCAGTATGCTACGTACTGAGTAAGGTAACAGATGCGCTAAGGCCAACACATAGAGCATATAACATAAGAATGAGCATGTAGACAACATACAATGATACACGTAATAAGGCCTGGTTACTTTTCAGGTAACTTATTATTTATTCTCCTTAATAATATGTTCATTCCACACACTCTTTAATAGTCCATGTGAGTGCGGGAACCCCACTATTATAGCCGGTGGACCGGAATACATATAGAACAGTACGCTCCTGACCACTATTATTCGCCGGTGGACCAGTCTCCAGGGCATAATGCTCCTGGCCACTATTATTCGCCGGTGGACCTGTCTGGCCCCGACTCACATGGTGTTTCACTGTAAGTACTTAGTGTATTTCCCATGGCTTAGCTTCATTACGTTTGGTTTGTTGAGCATGGAATCCCCCACTATTATAGTCGGTGGACCGGAAATCATGTAGGGCAAAACACTCCTGGCCACTATTATTCGCCAGTGGAACGGTCTCTAGGGCACCCCGGCTCATGGCCACTATTATTCGCCGGTGGATCGGTCTGGGCTCGACTCAACAAATTTTCTCTTTAAGTGATTAGTATCTTATCCGTGTCTTATTAGATAGCGTTACACCCTTGACATGCATGTCATCAACATTCTACTTATATCCTCTCAAGAGGGGCTGTCCCATATCTTGAGACTCCTGCACCCCTTATTACGCCCTGACATCCATACCCCCTTACGCTTACACAAAATGAAAAACCAACTCCTAAGGGTGTGGGTTAAGGCCCATCACCTCATGACATCAACCTCCACCTACTATCACCCTCTAAGGTTTTCCCTCAAAAACCCTAATTGGACCTATCTGGCCCAAATTTCTCTCATTTACACTACCATCACTTCATTTATCCCTCCATACCTTATCTCATTTAGATCAAATCCCAAATCGTATTACTTTACCCCTCAATTTTGCATGTGACTAGAAAACCCTAGTTGGCCACTTCAAACCCTAGTACCTTTCTTCTCCCACAAGTAACCGCTCTCCTTTTACCCAAATCTCTTCTCTCCCATGGAACCCATACTCACCCCTTACATAATAGATTTCCACTCTTAACCTGTACTCCACTCTCCCTTAATCATTTTTACTTCCACATTTTTCAGATTACTACTTCCTCCCAAAACCCTAATCGAGTCCCTTATATACCCTTACACCAACCTACGTACTATTTTTCATCCCAAGTCTCCAATCACTCCACAACTCTCCCCTTAGCTTATTTACACCCTAAACCAACTTTTCTCACGTAAAGATTACCCCTATGCAAGTTTTATCCATCCCATGCAAATACCCAAAGTCCCCATGCAAATTTTTAGATTTCCATGCATGGTTCCCATCTCACATTCATTTTGGTCATTCCTTCCTCTTCAATTTCCTCTCATGGATCATGGGGTATTTTGGTCAACCTCATACCCCCCTTAATGAACTCACTTCCTATTTCTCTCTTTTTGTCCTTTCATTTCCATATCATATTATCAATTGTCCTAGCATACATGTCCTAGAGGGCCATATCATATCACACCATAAACACCATATATACATATCATACTCACGTCATAAGAAGCACATACAACATACCTCAACTCTAAGCTACGCTACACATAAGACAAGTTAAGGACAATCATACAATACACAATATAACATGATATATATAGCATCCAAGGCAAACAAGTCACATAATTCACATGGGCCTTACCTACATCCTTACCTAAAGCGACGCCGGGCTTGGAGCACGCTCCTACAACTCCTTAAGGTTTTGGCTCGATTCACCTATAAGAGGAAAAATAATAAGGATTAGTTTCCCTCCAACCAAAAGTACCATTACTCCTTATTTTAGTCTAAGATTAGGATTATTATTATTATTATTAAAGGGAGTATTATACGTGAAAACTAGGGTTTTTATCTTCAAGTTAACCCACTAGATATTACTAGCCAAAATATATTTATTTTAATATTTATTGCTATACTTATATTATTAAACCTAATAGCTTCATTCTTATAATAATAGTACTAATACTAATTGTAGCAAAATAATGATAATAAAAATAATAATAGTCATGCTAATGCTTATAGTGATAGAAACCCTAGCATTTCTAAGGCTAAGACTAATAATAGTGTTAGGGTTAAAATAATAATATAATAATTGCCATACCAAAAAGTACTAATATTCCTAAAAATAATAATGATAACAGTTATATTTTGAATGATAATAATATAAGGGTTCAAATGATTTTGTCACAATAATAGTAACAAAATAATAACAATAATTGTGTATAATAATAATAATAATAATAATAATAATAATAATAATAATAATAATAATAATAAGAAGAATAAGAAGAAGAAGAAGGATAAGGATAAGGATAAGGATAACTATTTTAATGCTAAATTTGTAGCCTTTTAAATAGTATAACCTAGTTATAAATATTTCTGAAATTAGGTTAGGAAGTAAGGGTGATACACAATAATATTAATAATGGTAATAATAATAATAATAACAATGATAATACAAACTAATAATAATAATAGTAATATTAAGGATAATACCATTAATATTAAATAAAATTATTAACACTTATAGAAAATAATTTAGGGGCTGGGGAAGATGGAGCACCACCTCAGGTTAGTGGTGGAACCGGTGGTGGCGCGTGGCGGCGACAGCGTCGATGGTGGAGGAGGAAGAGAGGGGAAATATGGATATGTAGGCTAAGAGAGGGGAAGTGGAGGGGTGTTTGAGGTGGAGGAAGGTGCAGCAGGTGAAGAGGGATGGAATGAAGGTGATGGTGTAGCTGGGAATGGCGGCGCACGGTGGTTGGCGCGGCGGCTGAAGGTGGTGGAAGATGGAGAAAGTAGAAGGAGAGGGAGGCAGGGGGAGATGAAGGTATGGGAAGGTTCCCTGGGTGTTTTGGAGGGTGGAGCAGGTGTTGGTTGCGACGAGGGTGGCGGCGGAAGGAGGCGAAAGAGGCGGCGAGGGGCTGGAGTGGTTGTTCAGGTGGGCGACTTTGCACGGCCGGGGCAGCATGTGCAGGGCGAGATAGGGGCTGATGGTGGTTTGGTTTTGTAGAGGGAGGTGCGGGGAAGGTTTTTGTTGGCGGATTTTACGGCGGTAGTCGCCGAAGGTGGCGGAATAAGTGTCTGTTTGGGCGGCGGCAAAAAAATGAGATTCTTGGGCTGCGGGAAAAGGAGCTCGACCCAGACTACTAATGGGGGTATTTATAGGCTAATTGAGGGAAAAAAGACAAGGGAAGAAGAAGACACGCAGGACAAGTGTGGCGGGACCACCGGTCGGTAGTGGCAGGCGGTGCAGTCCTGCCATGGCAGGTTGGGTCGGGGAGGGGGAGAGAAAAAGGAAAGATATGGGCACGCAGGGTGGGTAGCTATGGGGCTTGTTGGGGTCGAAAAAAGGAAAGAAAATGACAGGAAGAAAAGGGGAGGACGATTGGCGTTGGGCTGGTGGTTGCCGACGGATGTCGGGGCTACAGATCGGCATTACAGGTGCTCTGTAGGTCGGGGAAAAAGAAGGCAAAGGAAAGGAGGAGGACCGGTCGGTCCAGGGGAAAAGAAAGAAAAAAAAGGAGGACCGGCCGGCCTGGGCCAAGGAGGAGGGTAACGCGCGAGACGGGCCAGGGAGGGGAAGGTGATCTGGGCCGACAGGCTGGCCCAATCGAGGGGAAATGGGGAAAGAAAGAAGAAAGGAAGAGGGGGACAAAAAAGAAAAAGGAAAGGGGAAAATAAAGGAAAATAAGGGGAAAATAGATAAAATAATTCATGGAAAATAGGTTGTAGTATTTTTGGTAGATGGAAACATTTATATATTTAAATTAATATATTTTAATATATTAGTTTTAAAGGTAAATTTTAGAAAATATTTGTTTGATACATTATTTGAATAGAATGGGTATAATAAAATAATAATTTATTTATTTTAATTTATTAAATATTCACATCTAATTTTATATACACAAAAATCCACAAAATAATTAAATTAAATAAATTTAAAAGGTAAAATCCTCAAAATAATTAAATTAAGTAAGTTTAAAACCTAGGTTATCCCAAATAAAAGTAGTTTATTAAATTATAGACTTTTAAAATTTTGGGGGATTACAATTAATTTCTTTCAAATTAATTAAAATATTCTCGAATTAAGTTTTATCAAAATTATTTTCATAAGTTTTCTTTATAATTTAATGTTTTCATCACAATTTGATATCTTATTTAAAATAGTTTATTTTCCCTAAATGCATTCTAAAGTCGTATACAATATTTTTAAAATATTAGGAGTAAATACTGTTGTTGTGTTGAATAGATATTATCATAAATATGTAAATATTTTCTTATATATATATATTGGCCTTATATCATTATTTTGTCCACTTATAAATAACTTACTAGAAAAAATATTAGCAATAAAAAAATGGTTTTCAGAAGAAAAAAAAAGACATTAACTTTCTAAGTTATTATTAACAAAAATAAAATATAATTGCAAACACAACGAGAAAGGGATAGATATTGGACTCCTATTTTACTAGGGGACAAATTTGTTTAAAAATGCAGCTACTGTAGTAATGCGTATAAGATAAAGTTAGCTAAAATCCCTTATGGGCATTAACTAGCTAAATTACAAGTGTATTAAATTGGAATTATATTTAGATAATATACTCTCTCTCTCTCTCTCTCTCTCTCTCTCTCTCTATATATATATATATATATATATATAGATTTAGGCTCATGTACAAACTATTATTTAAAATACAAATGTAGGAACTCTTAATAACCGTTAGATTTAGAGAATTAAAGGGCTGAGATTAAAACAAATTTAAGTTAGGTATGTATTAAATCTTGACCGTTGATCAAATACTAATCTAATGGTTATAATTGATTCCTATATATGTATCTTAGAAATGGTGTGTATGGGACCTTCACCTTATATATATATATATATATATATTAAGTGGTTATGAAGGTGAATTTGCTTATAACATTTTATATGTTAGAAATATCAATAAAATCAAATCATTGGTGCATCAGTAAAATAAAGTTTTAAAAATCTAATTTGTTAATATTATAAACGAAATACGAGTTATGTAGGATTGTATACTTATTCAGTAATAAAACGAAGTCTTCACAGCATTAAATTTTTTATTTGTATTCCCAACTTCCGTTTTAAATGAATATGGAATTAGACTAGTACACTTGCTATATATCTTAAGGCAAAGTAAAATGAGCATCCAAAGATGGTGTAACAGATCATCGAACATGTCATCAAGTGTCGACGACCCTGAGGGTCGATCAATCACTCCCTACGTAAACAAAATAATAACCTAGTCTGAACTCACAACTAAAGGTAAAGATGTGTTGAAGTGTTGTGCTACGATTATTAATAACAAGTGGCCATTTTATAACCTTTTCTAAGTGCAATTAATATTAGCACATTTGAATATATGAATAACTGTTTAATAGTATTGATATTAACATTAACACTTATACTTGCACATTATCAATAAAAAAAATAAATGATAGAGGTAAAGGGAAGGATCTTGATCTTTATAACATTTGGCTAACGAATAAAAAAAAAGTTACTATACATAAATTTCACTAACAAAGATGTCACGTATAAAGTATGGGTCAATATTTTTTCACTCTATTGGAAATATAATCTGGGAGTATATTCCATCATTGTATAAATCATAGGATCCTGTTCATAAAAATTTACGTTCTAAAATTCCTCAACAACATGAGGTATTTATATATTATTAGTTTAAATATATGAATCATATTGTTTTATAAACTACTAATATGGTATATATTAGTGTTATAGGAATATTTTGATCTCAATTTATAGAGGCATAATCGCGTATGGGATCAGATTTATATTGGTCTTAGTAGGTTTTTCCGGGAACAATATAAGAATAAGACGAAGATAAAGTGGCTAAAGAATAACAACTAGAAGTCAGATAACATTGACAAAGAAACTTGAAAGAAGCGTGTAGACTACTAGAATTCATATAAAAGAAAGGTAAAAGCTTAAGTCTTCTACCGTAAATGTTGACAATTTTGAATCATCTATTAACTTCATTTTATATGTGTAGGTAAGGTCCTATGAAAAAAAAAGGTCTAATCTGTCAAATCCTAGTCTCCAGATGTCTAGATGTAACACTCCCAAAATATAGGACTTAAAAATTTTATTTTAAAAAGTTAAGTGTGGAAGCCAAAACACAAATGTATGTTTGCTACACAACATCCAATATAGAAGAGTCATTCATATACCTAGTATATGTTGGGTGTGAGGTAAAAGTAACCTCATAACTATGAATTAGGTGTGGAAAACACATAATTCTACCATAATATATGATACGAAATAGAGAGAAGAGAACGTGTATAATGGAAAATAGAGGACTAAAAGTCCGTAGAGAGATGTAACCATAACCTATAAGGCTATACCTATTTGATTATGCGCTCGCCAGAGGCAAGAACATTAAAAGTAGTAATTAACAAACACCTGCAAACATAAGTCGGTATCTCCTCGTGGAAATAAGCAACACCTATAAAAAGGATGATCAGTATGTTACGTATTGAGTAAGGGCGCAATACAGCTGTAGCAATGTTATACCGAATACATATGGTCACATATAAGAATAAGCATACCTATAAATTAACGTAATATGAAGGAAGATAAGAACTGATCCCAAAAACCCATTTATTAGTTATAATAATAACCCATATTCTTATTTATATTGAGTTTAGGACTTACTATTCTTAATCTGGTGGAATGGATTGAAACACCTCTTAGGATAGAATGCAACTAACCACTATTATTAAGCCGGTGGAATACACTCAATACCTCTCGAGACAACACACTCTGGCAACTATTCTTAAATCAAATGAATAGTTTGAAGCACTTCTTAGGATAGAATGCTCCTAGCTACTAAGGATGACAACGGAGCGGGTTGGAGATGGGGACCAGGTCCCCATCTCTGAACCTGACCCGATCCTCAATTTTTTTTATTGGGGATTTCACAACCTGATCTTCACGGGAATCAAATCCCTATATCTAACTCAGTCCCCAATCTATTTTCCGTCATCGAGTTATTCCCATAACTTGATACCCGACCCTATCCCCAAAACCCAACTTTATACCCGATCCTCGATTCAATCCCTAATCCTCGAACCTTTTTTTTTATATATTACACTTTTAATTTATATTCTAATATATATATATATATATATTTGGAGAGAGTTCGAGGATGAGAACCCCAAACCCATACTCAAAAAAGTTTACATTAAGAATCTTCGAACCCAAATTCGATCCCAAATTCTCTCCCCGAACCCGAATGAAGAATCCCCAATGGAGCCCCGAACCTGCAGAAAAAATTGTCATCCCTACTAACTACTATTATTAATCTTGTGAGCAGACTCAATACCTCAATCTTAAATTACATAATCTTTAACTTTAAGTGGTTAATGTCTTATCCATTGTTACTCATTTAATATAACCATAATCCATTTATTTATTAAATTGAGTTAAGGGACCTCATTATTCTCAGCCGATGGAACGATATCAAGAATGTACAACCCCAAGACGAAATGCTCCTGGATACTATTCTTATCTAGTTGAACGAATTGGTATAACCCCAAAGCAAAACATTTATGGATACTATTCTCGTTTGGTGGAACAGACAAATAGAACCGATATTGACTCATGTGATCATCCCTGTAAGTAATTGATATCTTGTTCATTGTTATTTATCACAAGATTGTCATGCAGACACATATGTAGATACGCAAGATACATATCCAATTTAACATAAATTTTCAAATAAAAAAAATACAACCACATAAATATCAGGACATCTTCTAAGGAAAAAAACATATTTCTTCTAAAAAGCCATAATTTTACAAGATAAGCATAACTTCTTTCTTAATACTCATTTTATAGCAAAATTTAGTTAACATCCCTAAAATATTATTATTAACAAGATATATTAAATTAAGTTCTAACTCCAGCATATTAAATATGTAATAATAACCTTACCTATATGGTTACTATTCTTAATTCATTACGAGGGATGGAGCTCCATGGGACAGAGTCTCAGAGAGCATCTGTCACTCCTCGGAATGTTCACGGGCAAGAAGTGCTGAATGGTCAATACTTATCGATTGAGCCATTGTTACGTTGTGATAGTGGGCATCTATCAACAAAGAAATCAATACTGCATTCAATTATTGTATTCGGTCGTTTTCTTATAATCATTTCGAGAACATGCATGCCAAACTGGTTGTCGAATTAATGTTGATCAAGTTTAAATTAAGTTGCTACGTAATTAAGTCGGACTTAAATTTAATTCAGGTCTGATTATTTTAAATTTAAAAAAATCGGATCAATTCTAAATCTCATCCATCAAATCTCTTTAAAGTCAGGTTCGATGTAGATCTATATATTCTGAATTGCGTCAAGTAGATTCATTTCTATAGATTTCTTATCATATTGAGTTTGGATCAAGTTAATCCAATTTAAAATTTATATTGATATTAATTATTATTAATTTAATATAATTAATAAATTAAATTTTATAATTTATTATTATTATAAGTATCATGTTAATTATAATAATTATTGCTATTACTATTATTATTATCTTTAAAAATACTATTATTATTATTATAATTATTGGGTCAGATCAATTTTTCCAAGTTTACTCAGAACTCAGAAATTTAATTGACTTCTTTCAATATGATGGTTTTTACTCTTCTAATCTTAATATAACGTGGCTCAGTGAAAATACATTCAAGACCCGATGTGTATCATGAACGAAACAGCTTGACAGATTCATATGAAAGATTAAGCACTCAGATTCATCAACTAAGAAAGAGGACCACGGAATTGAGACATCGCATCACACATTAATACCAAAGACCCATGGATTTTCAGGTCGACCACTATTATAGCTAGGTCGCAATTTAATAAAGAGCAGTAACATATAAATCAGTGCTAACAACCTTCGATTAAGGACATTGTCCGAAAGGTTTCCAGCTTTCTTCAGCGCTCGCATCATCTTAGCCACTATCCACTGTTTTTCTCATTATTACTGAATCTTGATTACCCTCCAGTTTATGCAACCTCCGATGATTCATGGCTCTAAACAAACACAGGCGAGAAAAAACTTCACCAACACAAACCATGAATAATTTTGTTTGCCTTATATGTATTAGGCATCAGCCCTCTGAGGACTAAGAACTGCAGGAAGGGGCAGTGCCGTTAGTTCTGAAACCTACCCATACCTAATATTCATTAATTATGCAGATATGTATATTGATAGAACTCAATACGCTGAAACATAACAAGGCCACCGAAAGGGTGCCTGTCTCTTGTGCTGTCAGTTTGGCCATGGTCTAACATGATGCGTCCTTAAACTTTGAGAAAGGATTACAGCTCACAAAGCAAAAAAATGGAGAAAGTAAGAAAGACCGGGAGGACGATCAGCCGATGATAACAACAGCTGGTGGAAGCGACGATTAAAAATGAAGAGAGAAAGAGATAAGGTAACATTACTCTCCTTCCAAAGAATGGATAAACCTGACTAGTTTTTCTGAGAGGGACAGATGATTCTCAGACACCAAGTGTTCACTTCCATCATAATCATCTTCATCTTCGTAAACTAGATGAATACCGTGATCTTTAAGCTCAATTCCACTAACATCACGCATAAAAACCTGCAACTTGTCGCCATCTTTTAACATAGACACCAGAGGATGATAATGTCGGAAGCGACAGAAGTGTATCTGATCTTCACTCGTCTTTGGAACTCCCATCAAGTACAGAGCAGTGGTGAAGATTGCTGAATCTAGTCTGAAGATACCTGCTTTAATGTCCACTATAGCGGGTAATTGCGCGTTCCTCTCATCTAATAACTCGTGTTGGACAGAGACAACAAGAGCTATCACCACACCTTTGATTGCACGGTTTTCAAGCATAGAATAGTTCACTTCTTTGGAAAACCACTCGGGGATTCGGCTACCAGGAAAACTCAAGTTATTAAATTTCTTCAAACAAGCCTGCATACAATTATTTAACAGATTTTGTTAGATCCAAAATCTAAATAGGGTTATTTTTTATTCATTTTTTCCTATCACTACAACACTACTTTCAAGCAAAAACCTTTACGGCTTTACAGGCATAAGCTTGAGGATTGCGCCCAGTCACCCATTTTTTAATTATGCACCAACCATTAGGATAGCTCCTCGTATATTATATGACTATGAAAATCTACATCATCTCCAGGTTACGTACCTTGAGAGAGAGAGAGATACAAAGAGAGAGAGAAATGGGAGAAAAAGGAAGTACCTTACTCATTCTTCTCTTAAAAGCTGATGAACTTGCATGACAGCCGCCCATGAACAACCTTCTCAAAGACATCAAGCATTCTAGACCAGGAACATCCATAACTTTATGACAATTTGTAAGTCTCAGCTCCTGTAGCCTCTCCAAGTTGGACAAATCAGATATACTGGCCAACTCAAAACAATCAGCAACATTTACCTCCAACAACATTGATGGAAGTGGAGGTAAAGATTCAAGCTTTTGACAGTGAGGCAACGACAGCTTTTGGAGCACCGAAAGACCCGTCAAGCTAGAGGGGAGGCTACAGAAATTGTTGTTGCCAAGATTCAAATCCTTTAGCGAGGACAATTTTTCAAAATCATTAGGAACGCGACCATAAAATCTCCATGCACGAGCATCAAGTTCTACCAACGAGGATAAACCATTGAAGGAAGTCGGGAATTCAACAAGCTGAGGTTCATCTTGAGTAAGAAAGTTGTTTGGTCTGGACGGATCAAGATGAGGATCCTTCCCCATATTCAATGTCCTTAGATTTGAAAGCCTCCCAAAACTTTCGGGTAGTTTTCGTACCGCAGTTTTTACCATCTGCAAGTGGCACAAAGACTTCAATTCTCCTATTGAGTCAGGCAAACACTGGAGCTGCTTGCAATTGCTCAAGTTTAGATGTACAAGGTTTTCTAACATCCCAATGGACTCTGGCAAGTTGGTGATTGCACCATCATGTACGACCAA
This sequence comes from Tamarix chinensis, assembly GCA_030549775.1. NCBI lineage: Eukaryota > Viridiplantae > Streptophyta > Magnoliopsida > Caryophyllales > Tamaricaceae > Tamarix > Tamarix chinensis. The sequence continues at coordinate 119,624,523 of CM060171.1, forward strand.
CACAGAAAGTGTCTGCATGTTTCCTAGTGTCCCTGGCAATGACTTAAGGGAGGTGCAGCTATACATCTCAAGTTTCTTGATCATTTTCAAAGATCCAATCTCATCTGGCAATTCGAAAAGAGGAGTCCTATTGAACTGAAGCTCAATGATCGAAGATAATCCTTTAACTGAAGCAGGCAATTGTTTAAGATATTGACACCTGCCAGCAGATAGGATTTTCAGATGGGATAAATCACGAATGGAATCCGGTAGCTGTTCTATTGCACTGCCATCTAAGTGTAGATTTGCTAACATCCTAAGGTTTCCAATGGAGTGAGGAATTTCAGTAAGAGAGACACAGTGTCTTAAACTTAGTATCTCAAGGCTGGATATCATTTCGATAGAAGAAGGAAATTTCCGCAATGCAGAGCCGCTAAGATCAAGCTCCTTCAGTGAATCAAGGTGCCCAGTACACTCAGGTAGGCAATTCAACAACCGGCATCCGCTTAGATTAAGAAATTGGAGTTCTTTAAGTTGATATATCGATTCTGGCAGCTCAGATATGGCAGTTCCATCAAGGTGGAATCGTACTAATGATTTCATACTGGAAATATCGGCAGGAAGCCTTTTCAATTTTGAGCAGCCAGAAAGAACAAACTCATCCAGTGACCTCAATCCACTCACATGGCATGGAAATTCAAGGAGACTTGAACAGCCTCTTAGGTTCAACAGAACTAAAGAGGTCAAATTTCCTATTGACTCGTGAACTTTGGTTAGTTGAACACAACGCTCAAGAATTAACTTTTTCAAATTCTTGTGTTGAGACAAATCAGGAAGAACTTTCAGACTAGAGCAGCCATGTAGATTCATCACCATCAAATTTTTAGCAACCTGGAACAAGCAAGGTCTGGCATATATTAATAAAACATTAAACAAAAAAATATTTGCCTGTAGGGAGAGAGAAAGGGGAGAAATTCCAGCAATTAAGATAGGAAAAAAGGGGAAAAAAAGGGGGGGAATAACAATAATTGAGTAAACAGAGGGTTAAAAGCTAGGTTAATCACACAATGACAGCAAAATACTCTAGAAAAAAAAAATAGGAACAAAGTGAGAGTTCAGACAGCTGTGGTGTATAAAATATGATACAAGTCAGGTTAAACCTAAAAGAAAATAATTTGGCAATCTATAATCTTAATGCATACCTCATTCCGGTAATATGGCAGCCATGTCTTACCCCATAAATATTCTATCTTGCTTTCCGAGAGGTCAAGAACAGTAATGTCATGGGGCAAGTCAGTAGGAAAAGACTTCAAAGGACATCCCTTCCACTTTAGCCATCTCAGACTAGGAGGCATATACTTGAAGTCGCCTTCCAACGTCGCATAATTGATCTGAAGTAGTTTTAGCTTTTCCATTGGTTCAAATGAATTAGTATATAAACTCTTATTTTCATCAACCTGTGCCCTATTATGGAAATATTCCTTCAATCTTTCCTGCAATAATGTGATGGCAGTCTTGACATTCAGCTTTTCCCAAAAATGGAGCCAAAATAATGTTTCAGCAGTTAAATCCTTGACCTTACTCTTCTTGATGCTCAGGACAATCCCTCTTGTTTGAGTACATGTTCCCTAAAGTCAAAAAGCAATTAATGTTAATTATTACAAAAAAAATAAAAAAAAATAACAATAAAAAGATGATAAATACACAACATAGAGGTAAATAAAAAAGCATATGGATCCAATTCATACCATCTTATCCCTCAGACACTTCATAATAACGTCAGAGTCCCAAAGCCTGCTTCGCATGATAGGATCAGAGTTTTCCTCTATTACAATCTGCCTCCCCATATCTCTGATTTGATCATGCATCCATAGAGTATTATTCTCAGTGATTTTTAAAAGGGACTTCTTAATAAGACTACCCACTGCCAACACAGCCTTAAAACCACAGCCCTCAAATATGTCAATCGCATCCTCTTTGCTCATCTCTACTTGAAGAAATAAACATGATATATCTAAGAAAATACACTTCTCTTCATCATCTAGCACATCATAACTAAGTTTCAACACACCTTGGAGGCTAGAAGGGCGATTCTCTTTCAATTTCTCCAAAGATTCTTCCCATTCCTCTGGCTTCCTCTTATCAAACAAGGAAGAGCCAAAGACTTCCAGTGCCAAAGGCAATCCACCAGTGAGTGAGACAAACTGCGCAGCCAATTTTTTAAATTTTTCAGCGGGCTTCATTCGTAACGAATGGTAGCTAAATAGGTCCAATGCATCAGAAGGATTAAGTTGTTTTGCTTCATATAAATCGACTTGAGCAGCAGAGTGACACAAAACATCTGTATTTCTGCTTGTCATGATAATTTTGCTTCCTTCACCAAACCATTTCGTTTGGATGCCAAGCATATCAAGTTGCTTTTCAACACCAACATCATCTAAAACAACTAGAACACAACTATCATAAACTATATCTCTAATTTTTGTTGTAAGGTCATTTTCTTCATCTACTGATGGTTTATGATCACAAAGATGATTAATAAGCATGATCTGAACCCCCGCCACACCATCCCTTTTTAATGTGTCCTTGAGATTTGGAATGAAACTGCGTTTTTTAAAGCGAACACAAAGTTTATTGAAAACAGCCTTTGCCAGTGTTGTCTTCCCTATTCCTGGCATCCCATGAATCCCTAGAACTTGGACACCAGTAGATTGGGCACCTAATATGCTCAACAGTTCTTCCACATGATTGTCAAGTCCAACAGTGTACTCGAACACGTGAATTGGAACATTGTTTATTTCAGTCAAAACCTGTTTGACTAATTTTTGTATCAACCACTGAGAGTCATCACTGCAAAAAAATTGTCCAAACGTATAAGAAAAGTAGGATTGCAATCATGTGAAGGATAAAAGTTCAAAACGAGCCAACCTAAAATCAGAGAACACAAAAGTGTATTTTTGTCAAGTATGATTCAGAGATCAGTCCTATTATGAGAGCTGTTAAATCATTCGCAGTCTTGAGTACAAAAATTCTCACCTCCAAAGGAACAAAATGACACTATTATGCGAAGGAAACAAGATAATGACGACACTAAGTGCTGATCAAATTCATGTTTGATGTCAATATTAGACATGGAATAACAATACTGTAATTAACTAAGCATTCATTAATCCATTGTTTCTATATCATATGTATGTTAATATAACACATATACTAGATTAAAAAAATACTCATAAAAAACACAAAGGAAATCATCAAGAATAATTAAATAAACTCAATCGCTAAAACGTTGCATATAAAAAGATATATATATATATATGAGCATCAATATATAATATGTAAGAGATAAGCATGAAGTATTTAAAAGCATCAATATTGGTAAATAAGAAATTTGGGGGGGGGGGTAAAACCCCGAAAGCTGTGGATGAACAGTTCTATTATATTTGCCATATAGATATATCTATGATCTATTCACAATATGATCTACGTGTTACTCCATTTGGCAAATAATCTGATGAAATAAAGATCAAATAAAATGATTGATATTGATACATTTGGGTATGTGCTTATTTTTTTAATTTGTTAAGAAATACTTCGCTGTGAAATGTTATAAAAGATAAGGATAGTTTTGGACTTCTGCAAAAAATATTATATTATATCAACTAAAATGAAGTAATAATAATATGCTTACCAGACAGGCAATAAACGTGCATAACACAAGAACAAAATATTTGTGATATATTTGATAAATCATTTTTCTGATTTTTATTATTCTTGCTCTTGATAAACAATTGCTATCGGTGAATATGGATTAAATACATCACATAATTCACATTACCTACTTATTTAGACAACTGAGGGCCTGTTAGCATCTCATTACCAACTTATTGTCACCTTTTTTCATGACAAATCAAATCAGAAAAATAAGATTATATTTTATGTAGTAATAATAAGTGCTAAAATGTGTAAATACTAGGGATGGAGCTCCATGGGACAGAGTCTTGAAGAGCATCTGTCACTCCTCGGAATATTCACAGACGATAAGTGCTAAAAGGTCAATACTTAATCGATTGAGCCTCTGTTACGTTGTGATAGTGGGCACATGTCAACGAAGAAATCAATACTATATTCAACTATTGTATTCGTTCGTTTTCTTATAATCATTTAGAGAACGTGCATGCTTCCAACGGACACATAACTGGAGTTGACAAACTGGTTGTCGAATTAATTTCAATCCAGTTTAAATTAAGTAGCTACGTAATTAAGTCAGGTAGTGAATTTAATTTGGGTCTGATTATTTCCAGTTTAAACCTAAGTTGGATATAAAAAAATCAGGTCAGTTCTTAATTTTATCCATCATATTTCTTCATATTTAGGTCTGATTTGGGTTTACATAGTCTAGGTCGAATCAAGTAGATTAATATCTACAGACTTCATATAGTATCGAGTTTGAATCAAGTTAATTTAATTTAAAATTTATATTAATATTAATTATAATCAATTTAATATAATTAATAAATTAAATTTTATGATTTATTATTATTGTTATAAATATCATGTTAATTATAATCATTATTGTTATTATTATAATTATTATTATTGTTGTTGTTATTATTATCTTTATAAATATAACAATTATTATTATAATTATAAGACCAGATCAATTTTTTCCTGTTTACTCATGACGGCAGAAAAGTGGAGAAAGGGTTTTATATCAGTGACTCAGCTTATCTGCATAACCAACGCAAAATTGGAAGTCTCCGTATGCTAAGAAAGTGGTAAAGTCATACTAATAGGAACCAATTTGTGCATGTCGACAAACAACTTGTTATATAATACAAATAAAATAAAATTAATGGTTTTTTTTTTCCTTTCTGATTTTGGTGTTTTCCATTGAATAAGACTACTAAAAACCCAAATTTAGTCGACATTCCTGTTTCATATTTTGCTGTACTGGAGCAGCAACAGTTAAATGGCTTGCCAAAAGGAATTTTTTTTTTTTTTTTTCTAAGAAGAGGACGCAACTAATTCATGTTTTAACAGTTTCATAAAAATCAACCGATAGAAAAATCCACCCATACTAACGTGACAATGAACAACTTGCCAAACCTAAACATCATGTTCTCCTCGCCTTATACTCAGATAGGAGAAAAGATCTAATCTCAAACAATAATATAAATAATAACAATCATAAAAACACCTTTTTTTTTAGATCAAATCATCAAAAATAACAGATTCGTATGAACATATAACGTTTTAAATTTTATATTCTTTCTCTGATTTACTTTCACGTAAGAAAAATCATTGATTTTACATATATACATAATTACGTAAAATGTGCATAAACGCAAAACAAAAATCCCCTCCGTCAATATATCCTTAAATTTATCTATTAATACGCCAAAAATCATAGTAAAGACTCTTTAGTTTTATCCTTTGTTTCCATCACATCATTTCTTCTCCATCTTAGTGCTCGTTTGGTCCGAAGATAATAGGAGTGGAAAATTTATTCCTATATTTTATATATCTTATATAATCTATTTAAAATTAAATATTTTTATTCTAATGAATACCTATTTAATTTGATCTAAAATGAGAATTTTATTAAAAATATATATATTATTATTAAATACTTAGTATAAAAGATATAAAATAGAGAAATTTACCAAACAAACCCTTAATAATATAACATGGTCTCTAATCTCAATCTCAGAATGACAGAAATAGAAATTCGAACGAAATTTAATTGACTTCTTTCAACGTGATGAGTTTTACTCTTCTAATCTTAATATAACTTGGCTCAGTAAGAATATATTCACGACCCGATGCGTATCATGAAAATGGACCCAAGTAGACACAAAGGCATATAGACCAAAGTGGACTGTCAAAACAAACCAAAAAAGTAAAGTAAAAAAGATCAGACATGATTCCTCCAAAAAATTAGAAAATAATGCACCTTAACGAAACAGCTTCACAGATTCATATGAAAGGTTAGGCATTCACAGATTCATCAACTAAGAAAGAGGACCGCGGAATTGAGACATCACATCACACAGTAATTCCCTAGGCCCATGGGTTTTCATGTAGACCACTAAATAGCTAGGTCGCAATTCAATAAAGCGCAATAACATATAGATCACTGCTACCAACCTTTGATTAAGAACGTAGCCCGAAAGGCCTCCGGCTTTCTTCAGCGCTTGCCTCCACCGTAAAACAGCGCTCTCCTCATACCTCTCTTCATGACTCCGAAACGCCTCTTCAAACGGACCTCCCTGATTCCTCACATGCCTCGGCTCAACTTTATAGAACACAGGGAGTACAAGCCTTTTATTCTGGAAGATTCTAGAGAGCTCTTCAAGACACCAATGCGATTCGGCATATTGAGGAGAAATTACAGCTATAGCGGCAGCGGAGTCCTCAATAGCTTCAATTAAAGTCGGCGATATCTCATCGCCCGCTTGCATTCCTTCGCTGTCCATGAAAGATCGGACATTTTGGTCCCTCAATGAATTGAAAAGTGAAGTGGTGAAGCCATCGCGTGTGTCTACACCTCTGAAGCTCAGGAAGACGTCCCATTTGAGACGAATGGCGAGGGATGATGCAGGTATATGCGACATCGTTTCAGTTGACTCCATTTTTGACGTGTTTTTGCTTCCTCAGAGGCTGAACAACGGAGGAGGGAGAGGAAAGCGGTGCAGAAGTTTTAACCTTAACGCGGATAAATCATATAAATGAACCAGATCCGCACTGAAAAAGTAGACGTGTCATACTCCTATATATGTGCCCTCAGCCAGGTGTTGGTAGAGGGAAAATGGAGTTACCCCGTGGGTTCAGTTCACCGGATGTAAACGGGGCGGGTATTACCCGAAATCCGATGGATTTTATCCGACGGATACTTAAACGGATATGGATACGGATATAGAGGATAGAAAAAATATCCATCGGGTTCGGGTACGGATACGGGTATGGGATATCCATACCCGTACCTGTAACCATACCCGTATCCATATCCGTACCCGTTTACCCGATATATAATTACCCTTTTATCCTTAATTTTAAAATAAATATAGTATAAATTAAGGTTAAAATTGTCATTTGGCTTAACTATAAATGGGTTTATCCGTCGGGTAATGGATTTATCCGTTGGACAATATCCATTAACGGATAAACGGATAATCCGTCGGGTAATGGATATCCGACGGATACGGATACGGATATGTCAACGGATATCCGTTCGGGTACGGGTACGGATTCGGGTACGGATTTTCTTATCGGGTACGGATACGGGTATGGTATACCCGACCCGAACCCGCCCCGTTTACATCCCTAAGTTCACCACCCAGTATAACGTGTCTATACAGGTCATGGTCATTTATTTAACCACTTGTGATTGTGGGCGTATTGGGGGCAGTATAGGAATGATAATCGACAGGGTTTTATTTGAAATTATCCATTTGATATATAAATGGATATAGATAAATGAATATAGATATGGATATGAAGGAAGGGGAAAAATATCTATCAGGTTTGGATATGGATATGAGTAAGAAATTTTCAAATCCGTACATATATCCGCATCTGTTTATCTAATATAAAACTATATTTTTACCTTAATTTATTAACCTTGAGTATATTTTTTAAGGCTAAAAGTAAATATATGATTAAATTTTAACAATCTAAGTATATAATTCTAACATTGAATTATTTTTATTTTATACTTAATGGGTTTTACCGGAAACCCAATGATTTTATCCAATGAATATGTAAATGGATATGGATAAACGGATATGGATATGGATATTGATAAGGAAATAAAATACTCGACGGATTTAGATATAAGTGTTTGTATCGGGTTTGGGTAACGGATAGGAGGTACCCGATCCATACCCGATCCATTACCATCCCTACGGGAGTACGTTCACCAATCAATTTTGTGCATTAGTACCAAAAATAAAAAGTACTTATAAGTTATTTTATTTTTAAATTTTTATATAAAAATTATTTTAAATAACTTAAAATTTTTTATTTTTTATTTTGTTAATTATATATATATATATATATATATATATAAATGTTTTATTGTTTTTCAATGAAGGGTTAAGATTTAATTTTAAGACTATTTTTATTAATTTCTTAAAAAACATATAAATTAAAAGCATGTATTCACTTTTAATATAGATGGAATATAGGATTAGATGTTGATTAGTAAACAGCTACATTTAAATAAAATGTACACATTACTTGGGGGGTTTTTTTGGCACCAAATACTTATTTAAACAAAATTATTCATGTTAGTTAAGCTAATAAACAAACTTGTTCTTATTTTAAAGATATCATAACAAAAATATATATAAAGTGTATGTTTTATCAAAAACATTAATAATCTCGTTATGACTATATATATATATATATATATATATATATATCAATCAACAATCATAAGAATAATAATAATAGACACTTATAAATTATTTATTATTTTTATAAACTAATTCAATCATTCACATTATCCATTAATTTATAGACCCACATGAGTGAGTTTGTATTAAAAAAAAAGTAATAAAACACATAGTCCATTTTATATAGAAATTAAAAAAATTATTACCCAATAAAAAATCTTGAATTTATATATATATAATGTTATACTATCATTTAATTTTGTATGTTATTGCTTTTCTTCAACCAATCATTTAACATATTGTAGGTATAGCTGTACACAATTTAAACCCTCTTTTTGACAATTGTAGTATAGATAAATAAGGATATCGTTCTATCCTAGATATTGAAAGGGTTCACCTCTATTTAACTTGCTCAAAAATAATAAAAATAAAAATTCTAGATCTCACAAATAAATAAATAAGAAAAACACTAATGATTAAAAAAGAGAAAAATAATAAAAAGAATAAATAAAATAAAATAATAAAAATAATGGATAACTGCAAATATGATAAATATGCTAGAAAAATCAAAATTTACCACTAGATTAGGTCAAAATATAATAATAATTTTTAAGTCATCCTTTAATAATGAGAAAGAGATTGACCATATTGTACACCAAAAACAGATCTATTTTATATTACTTTTGTAAAATAATTAATACAACAAAGCGTCAATATTAATCCTATTAAATACTAACAGTATAATAGTAACAAATGACTCCTATATTTAACTAGATTTAATACATTAAATATATTTGGAAGGATGTCAATCTAAGTACCTAAACTAGTATAACAAACATGTCTATATGTATTTCTCTTCCTTGACCTATACATATCTAAACATTTTACTACTTCAGTTAAAATCACAAAACTATTAGGTGAATTGTTATCTAACCTACCTGCTATTTATACATATAAATTCTAGCATATTTATATAGTCACCTAGTAAGTAAATAATCTTACATATTGTCATTATAAGAAAACCAAAATAAAGCATGCATTATATAAATTATACTTGACAGAACTATATATATATATATATATATAAAACGATAATAATTCAAATAGAATCAAAGAACAATAATACAAAACAAATAACAATAAAATCATATCTGAAGTTATAATATAGGATTTTGGTCTATTTTCTAATAATAAATGTTTAATCAGTCATAAATTTATAATAATCGAATTAATTACATGAAAATGTATAAAAAAAATATAAATAAAAATAGGAAAAAAATAATTATAAATAAAAGTTAAAAAATGTATTTAGATAAAAAAGTAATTAATTTTATCTAAAATCAAATTTTTGATAAACTTTCTCTATTTTCCTCCCTTAGTTGGCTTTGATTTCTGTGTTGCGCCTTCTTTTTTCTTTTTCTTCTTCTTTTAGGAACTATTTTGTTCGAAGAAATTTTTAGGGAAAGAAAATAAAAATAAAAATACTTTCCTTCAAATTTTTCTCAAAGAAAATTATATAATCTATCTTTAGTAATTTTATACTGTTTTCTTTTTCTATTTCATTATCTCACGTAAATCAAGCACAAAAAAATTATTTTCTTTATTATTTTTTTTATTTCTTTAAAATTTTTTATAAGCCAAATGAAGCATTAAGATTACTTACATCACTTGTTCTTTGGTGTGATACACAGGGATGGCAATTGCGTGTCGTCCTTGTCTTCCCTCTTTTTTTGAAAATTTGTTTACATTAAAATCTATTTAAAATTATTTAAATAACTTTTTTAATTAAAAATTAATTAATATAAATAATAATTTTATAAATTTTTCATTTTTTTTAATTTTAGTGGATTTATATATAATTTTTTAATATTTTCTACCGTCTTTATTTTTTAAAATTTTAAAAAATAATATTTTTATGCTTTTTTTCGTCCCCATTTTTGATTCCGTGCAACGCTGGTTCTCCGTGTCCCTCTCTCCTCCTGCGTCGTTTCTCTCGTTCGTTTCTTGTGCCCCGCACCTAGGGCTGTTTATGAGCCGAACACTCCTAAGCTCAGGTATGAAGCTCGAGTTCGGTTCGAGCTCGTTTAGAGTTCGATTAGTCATGTTCGGATTCGGCTCGTTTAGTATTCGCGAACTATTCGGCTCGGTTCATGTATATTAATTGAGTCTTTTGGGCTCGTTTACTGCTTGTTTTGATACTCGTTTGAGGTTCGTTTGGGGCTCAAGTTCGTAGTTCGTTCATAGTTCGTTAAAAGCTCGTTCGGGCTCGTTAAAAGCTCGTTCGGGCTCGTTAAAAGCTCGTTCGGGCTCGTTAATAGTTCGTTCGGGCTCGTTAAAAGCTCATTTACGCCTTATTAAGGATCGTTTACAACTAGTATAATTACCCTTAATAAATCAATATTTGAAAAAATTCAGGCATAATTTATCTTAATTATAACCTGAACAAATATTAACTTGTTTCAACAAAAATTTGACATGCACCTATTGCACACAAATTTAGTGCTCGTTTGGTATGGGGGTAATAGGGGTGGAAAAATTATCTCCATATTTTATATATCTTATATAATTTATTTAAAATTAAATATTTTTATTCTAATAAATACCCATTTTAGATCTTAATTTGATCTAAAATGGGTATTTCATTAAAAATATATTTATTATTATTAAATATTTAATATAAGAGGTATAAAATAGAGGGAAAATTTTTCCACCCCTATTACCCTCATACCAAACAAGCCCTTAGGTGCAAAATTTCTCCCCTGTTTCAAAATTTTTTTACCATGCACCTATTGCATACAAATTTAGGTGCATAATTTCTCCCCAAAGCCTGTTTAATATTACAATAAATCCATAAAAATTAAATAATACAACTAGAGATGTAGATACATCATACATCAATAGATTCAATACACAAACAAAATGGCTTCAAAGCTCCATAATAATCATCACAGCCACATCCATTGCCATTGACCATTGAGTAATATGATAAAAATAACCTGCATCAAATTAAAAGTATAAAAATAATATTAGCATAGCTTAGAAGTTATGATATAATAAAAAATTACTATGATAAATATAACAATAATAATAAATCACAAAATTTATTTATTGTTCATATTAAATTGATAACAATCAATGTGTGGTTAGAGGGATTACATTAGGTTGGGACTTGGGAGTAAATTTATATTTACTAAGATGAAAATATAAGCAATAAAAAAATCAAATGATACTACACTGTTTCATGGAATAAGATTATGAAGCATAAGATAATGTTATACTCTATTGAAATCAAATTTTATATTCTCGAAAATTTGTGATCAAGTCACAAGTCTTCTCCAGAGTGAAGTAACAGGGAAAACAAAAATAAATTTCAGAGTGAAATCAATGTACATGCTTTCCAGAGTGAACTAATGGAATGTTATACTACACCTATTCTGAAATCAATGTACATGCTTTCCAGAGTGAACTAACAGGGAAAACAAAACTAAAAGTAAAAAGAAGGCAAAAAAACAAGGGAAGGAAATATCAGGAAAAAGAATATGAGAGAGGGTTCTAAAAATGAGATCAGATATCATTTGAAAAGCAAAAGAAGACCTCTATTGCAGCAGCTATTAAATTTCAGTAACTAACGATATCACTCAAGTAACACAAGATTAAAGCTCCACAGAACCAAATTGCTAGGTCAAGTCAGGTTTAGCATCTTTGGAAGTTGAATGTCTCATATGGAATAAGATTATGAAGCATAAGAGAATGTTATACTCTGTTGAAATCAAATTTTATATTCTGGAAAATATCTGATCAAGTCACAAGTCTTCTCCAGAGTGAAGTAACAGGGAAAACAAAAATAAATTTCAGAGTGAAATCAATGTACATGCTTTCCAGAGTGAACTAATGGAATGTCATACTACACCTATTCTGAAATCAATGTACATGCTTTCCAGAGTGAACTAACAGGGAAAACAAAACTAAAAGTAAAAAGAAGGCAAAAAAAACATGAATGAGCTAGTTTTAGAAAACATACTATGATACCAAAATAAATCATAACGAGACTTCGGTAGCCAACAAAAAAAAGACACGATCCACAATCTGCAACAATAAATTATTAAAATTATAGTCATTATAGAGGCAAGTACCTTATATTAGAAGTTAGAACATTACCAACCAAATTATGGCAAATCAAGTTCCTACATAGCTTCATATTCTTGTGTGTGTGCCTATTTTTTTATTTTTTTATTTACAAAAAAGGGAGCAAAAAAAATAGTAGCTGCACTTAAATTGAAAACATAGATTAAGTAACTAAATTTAAATAATAGTAAAATAATTACCTTTTTCTTAGGCAAGTAATTATTACGAACCCAATCACCGGCGCAAAGTAAAACTTCAACAGTCTTGGGATCTAAAGAGGTCCGATATGGATCAATTACCCTCCCACCGGCACTAAAAGCAGCCTCCGAAGCAACTGATATGATAGGAATTGCTAAAATATCACGTGCTACTTGTGATAATATAGGAAACTTCAAGGTATTTCCCTTCCACCAGTCGAGTGCAGAAAAAGGAGAACCTAAGTCATCTTTACGCATATACACACCCACCTCTGGGTATATATCCAACTCTGATTTGCTCGATTGTTGGGTGCTAGCACTCATAACAAACTTTTCAAACCTTGATTTCCTAGATAATAATCCTTTTTCAATCACATTACTAGGCCCAACCTCATTCATGTCCTTCTCTAATGCATTCTCAATACTACTCACATAATGTCCAGCATAACAATAAAAAATCTCCCTCAATGTTTTTTTTACCTCTCCAATATTTTTCTCAACCTCAAATTCTTTGTAAATGATAGGAAATGTATAATTAATCAACATCATTTTGTACCGAGGATCTAAAATAGAAGCAAGAGACATCAACATATTGCATTCACCCCAATACTTATCAAACTTTTCTTTCATTTTCATGGTCATTACTTGCATAAAAATGTCATCATCATTTACCTTCTCATCTAATGCCTCTTTTATCACCCAAATCTCCGAAAGATACAAGTTTGATGTTAGATATTCACTTCCTGAAATAACTTTTGTAATCTCATTAAAAATAGCAAGAAATTCACACACACCCTTCACTTGTTTCCATTCATCATGATTCGGTAACCATTGGTATCTCATATCTTGTTCAGCATATCTAGAAAATACATCTTTAAACTCTAAAGCTGTGGACAACATTGCATAAGCCATATTCCATCTTGTTTTAACATCTAACACTATTTTTTTTGTCAAACCCACTTGCTTAGCAATCTCACTAAATAACTTTAAACATGCTTCAGAATCTGCCAAATACTTCACACTTTCTCTCACATTTGTAGTAATATGTTCAATACATTCAAGCCCATCTTGAACCAACAAATTTATTATATGGGCACAAAATCTCACATGAAATATTTTTCCATAAAAACAAAGCTTATTCTTAGAAGCAAAACTATCTCTTGCTATCTTAACAACCCTATCATTAGTAGCTGCATTATCAATGGTAAGACTACAGACTTTATCCTCAATTCCCCAATCCATAAAACATTTGTACAAAGCATTGAAAATTGTTAGACCAGTACAAGGAGGGGCCAAGTGGAAAAAATTCAGGATATATTTACGTAAGACCCAATCATCACCAATAAAATGTCCGGTCACAACCATATAATGGATTTTTTGAGCATCGACTTCCACAAATCAGTAGTGATACTAATCTTCTGCGTCTTATCCAACACATTCTTAATTTTTTTTCTCGTAATGATTATAAATAGAAAAACAATCTTGTTTGACCATAACACGTGACACTTTTTGGTAATGAGGAGTCAGGGTTTTTAAGTATTCATTGAACATTTCATGTTCAACCATATTAAATGGGTACTCATGGACTAGAACGGCTTTAGCCCAAGCCTCTCTTGATTTTGCATGGTCAAATCGAAAGCAGGTAGCAGAACTTACCCCCATTGATTTTGTTAAAGACAACTCTTGCTGACCTTTTGGCTTGCGGAGTGCATAGGTAAACAAGTGTCGTCTTAAATGGGAGGTAGTACCGCCAGCGATGATGGAAAGCTTGTCATGACAATGATTACATTGCGCCTTCTTCATTCCATCTTTTAATACAACCTCTTTAAAGTCTTCCCATATGAGTGAAGTTTTCTTTCGAACCTTTTTCTTTATCGCACAATGCTCATCATCTTCGTCAAATCCACTACAAGCTTCAACACCTTGCTCCCCATCCTCATTACAAGCCTCTTCTTCTCAAACTTCCACCATATTGTTATTGTCTTCTTCCATAACTGGACTTGTAGCAGAAGATCGTGAATGTGTTGAGTTTGATCCTTGTTTAGAATAAGAAAATTCTAAATATATTAATTTTGACATAGTCAGAAGTTATATATGATAATTGAAAAAGAAAACAAAGAAATTTGGGAGTAGGAGCAATAGCAACGCTTATAACACTAATAATTTAATAAACAATCTGATTGTGTAAGTTATACATACAATATTATTTTTTATTTTATTATACACGAGAACAAAACAAATAATATAATTAAAAAAATACCTATAAAGAAAAGTTCACACTTCTAACCTTTTTTGTTAAAACAAAAAAGACAAAACATGATATAAAAGAACAATTATAAATATAAATACCATAAAACTAATATTGTTCTCTTATATAAATCAAAAAATTAGAAGCATCTATAAAATAAAGTTCTTTATTAAAACAAAAATAAATAAAACATGATATAGTAAACAGGATTAGAAATAAATATACCAAAAAACTAAAACTATAATAAAATAATTCAAAAAATAAGGCGTTGCTAATACTACCTACTGACCAAATATTTTTGTTGACTTTAATTCTTCAACCATCAATGTTTGTTAACTTCTTCAACCTAAGACCAAATCAAAACAATATTATTCAGATAAGCTTTAATAAGTAATTTAAGCATTAAATGTTGATTATATATTTAATAAATACTTAGGTCATAATTGACAAATAACATGCAACATATTTTACATGATTGATGGATAATTCATTTCAACATATTTAATAAATACTTAGGTCATAATTGATGGATAATTAAAAAATACAACCTAAGACCCAGAGTTTGAGTGCTCTCTGGGTTAACCCTAAGTTCAAGTACCACCGAGGCTGCAGGTCCCTCAAGATCATAGACATTTGTTTTGCTGATGATCTTCCAATTTTTTTAGCAAAGGAGATCTCACCTTTGTTCAACTAACAATGCAGAAGTTAGAGGACTTTGCTGAAGTTTCAGGGTTAAAAGCAAAGCAAACTTTTACTGATGTATTATGACTCACGTTATAATATGTAAAAGTAATTAAAGAATGAACATTATAAGATGTATTTCAAATATGGCAATTTGACAATGTGCTCAAAGCCTTACAAATTAATACAAATGAAGTTAGATTTTGATTTAACTACTTTTTTAAATACGATTTGGGCATTTTTTTCTCCCTGAAGTAAAGCAATAGAAATACAAGTCTTAATTATCTGTATTATTACTGTCTTCCCTAATAATTAAGGTTCAAAGTTATTATAAAATAAAAGAAACCTAATTTTGATGAATTACAAAGTTTTATTCAAAGCTGATCTGTTTCATTGTGAGGTCGTAATAATCAAGGTTCAAAGTTTCTTTATGTTCTGTCAAAAATAATAAATTATGCAAAAAATATATAGATAAGCAGGTGTAGACTTGAGAATGCCTCCACCCATGTGTCAACTCCACTCCCACCCACTCCCAAGCCGTGACATAAAGGCTGTAATCGTTCTTTAGCAACATTCTGAGGCTAAATATGCTCTCCTTGAACTAAGAACATGTGCCAACAAGGTTTTATTTACTTGACTCTTTCAATCTTACCTTGTATTTTTATTTGATTTCTAAAATTAATGATATTATGGGATTCTCCAGCTGTAAAAGTCTCATTAGATAGAATAAAAGACCAACTCACCCAAGAACAGGTGGACTATTTCGTGGGAAATCACAGAGCTCTATTTGAGATAAATTAAAAGAGCTCAAAACAAGTGCACAAAAGCTGTCAAGGCTATTTATGAACTGTTACAAAGTCTAAAACAGGACATAATTTTAAATCCACAAACTTGTTTACCTAAGAAATCATGAGTACCCTCTAAAAAATCATTGCAACCTTAAAAAATCATTGCAGCCATGGAGAAAAAATATTGGAGTCACTGAAGCTAAGGGCATGAAAAATGGAGACCAGATGGGAAGTAATTGTGAAACCAAAATTGTCTTCTCTAGAACAAGATATTGCAATGAATTAAAGACGAGTTTCTTTACTTCGGTAGCAATAGAAGACATGAGTTTTGGTGAGGACATGATCATGAAAAAAAAAGAATGCAAGGCTCATATATTTTCATAAATTAATGCCTTAAGAAATATGAAACAAGATGAAAGTGTTTGGATAATAGTAGCTGGATACAGGGATATAAAACTTCCAACAAAAACCACTAATATAGTTAGGTGAACCTGACTTATAAATGTTGCTTCAAAGGAAGCAGTGTGAACCTGAAGTGTAATGAAAACCTGTTCAATGCACCCATAAAGTACATGGACAAAACATCATGGCTGGTAGCACTCTCAAGAATCAACAAAATTACCAGACACGAACAACATGCACAAAAAGTGGGCTAAGATCAGACTTCAGAGATAGTACACAGGGATTCAGAAGGTAATTTGAAAACAAAGACATTTAGAAGGGATACGACTTTATGTTTCTGAAATTAGGCTTGCTAAGAGGATCTATGAAGTCGAATAATCAGACAGGTTGGAGTTTGGGTTGATAACAAAAGGCAACCGTGCTAATCAAACCCATCTTTAGACCACTTAACCAGTACGTCACATGTACACATTCTCGATGCTTTCAACAATTCGATTAACTGCAAGTAATCAATACGTATTCCTTACAACAACAATCAGCAAACCCCTTGGCTTCTTAACATGTAAGAAGCTAAAATAAATACCCAGACCCATTCCAGCAGATCACATCTCGGCCAAATCTTACATAAAATAACAATTCATCTTTACAGCAATAACAGCCCATAGAAAGACCTTAAACTGAATTCTCAAAACTCAAACCAATAACATACCCGTACCATTAAACTCATGCTATGGTTTTCCAACCCCACTCTCAGAAACTATTAACCAATTTTACTATCACCAGACACTAATTCATCTTATTAATTTGTCGAATTCATACGTTTCTAATCAATTGAAACAACCACATAGCATTCTTTCTGATTGAAATATTGATTACTCCAAGCAAACATAGGAAAAGGGAAATATATTTAAGCTTTCATTAAATTGGGAAAACGTAAAAAAATATTAACGAAAATAACCCGACAAAATAATGGTTAAGTAGCGTTTGAATATAGATTCGACTCATAAACCCTATTAATTGAATATTGAGGCAAAAGAAAAGAGAGTAGTAAAAATTAGAACCTCAGAAGAACTGGTGCCGAATTGAAGGAGACCAGATTGACCTTTACCGGTAGCAGACTTGTTCTTGAGCTCTTGGATCTTACGACGTTTTGCTTCTCTTTGCTTCTTGAGCCTTCGTATCCTCACTGAGTCCACACAGAATCTGCTGATTGTTGATGCTCGACCAGGCTAAGATTCCAGTTCGACTATGTCGATTGTCGACTGTCCGACTGTGTTTGGGACTCGTTAGGGGGGTCGGGTTCAACCGTTCAGGCGTTCAGCAGACGAGCACTAGGAGGGTCTGGGAATCGAATAGTCGAGTGTACTCGTCGACTACTGTAAGTCTGTAACTCTGTAAGTGAAAGTGAAACTAGGGTAGGGCTCCTCCATCCAGTCCAAAACGCGGGCGGGTGGGACATTCTAAAATTTCTATGAAATATTTCTTCGACCAAAACGCGATGTTTTAATGTCAAACGCTGCGTTTTGGTTTCCAACTTAAACGAGCATTTAACGAGCCGATTTTGAGCCGAGCCGAGCCGAACATACCTATGCTCAAGCTCGGCTCGTTTATTAAACGAGCTAAATACGAGCCTTAATTTAAGCTCATTTAACTAAACGATCGAGCTCGAATGAGCTTTTAACGAGCCGAACCCGAGCTGAGCTCGAACTGGCTCAGCTCGTTTATAGCCCTACCCGTACCATCGACAATTTTTTTCCCCTTCTGTGCTGCTGCACTGTTACTCTTTGCTGGCTTTAGTGCATTTCGTGTGGCTCTTCTTTTTATTTCTTTCCGTGCTGTTCCCTCTTTTTGCGTTTTGCTTCTCCGACGGCCTCGTTCTACGTCTTCTACTTTTCGGCCGCTTCTCCTTCTCTTCTTTATTTTCTTTGCTTCTCCTCCTGCCCTACTATTTTGAGCATTTTCTTTCCTTTTTTTCTCCGTGTGGTCCCTTTTTGAGACTAGTGCGACTCCCTCCCATTGAAACGGTGGTACGCTGCGGCTTCTTTATGCAACCTACTCTATCAGCTCTCCTTTTTTTCTTTTCCCACGGCCTCGCTAGCTGCAACCTTTTCTATTTGCTCCTCCTCTGCGCCCTCATTCGCCATTCTTTTTTTTTCCTTCAGTCCTTAGACCTCAGTCCAAAGGTCTAATATTATTTTTATATTTCTTATATTTTATCTATAAATTAAAATTAAAAATAATTAATTTTTTGTATACTTTAAAGATATTTAATTTATATTACTTAAATATAAAATTATAATTATTTACCTATATTATTCAAATAAAATATTAAAAATTAAAATTAAAGGGATATAAATATGTACAAATATAAATTCGTCAATTACTCTTATTTTTTATTATCTTATATTAACAATTGAAATTTTTGATAACAAAAATTTCAAATTTTCATACAAATGTAATGCACATACATAATATTTATTTTATTTAAATAGTTATAAAAGTATTTAGTTTATCTTATTTGGTATAAAAAATAAATAAAAAAATAGAAATTACTTTATTATCTCCATAAATTTACCTAACCAGTAATTTGAAAAGAAATAAGTTTTTATTCTAGTTTAGGTAGTGAAAATATTACAAAATATAAATTATCCTATAATAACTACATACTATTAAACCTTATTTCTCGAAGAAAAATTATATACATCTATTGTCTATGTTAAGGTGTAGAATTTACTTTTTTGTCGGTGAATCCATAATAAGCTATAGTCCTAGTATATTTATCCTTTAAGCTCTATCCTTATCATTATATTTTTTTGTTCATGATTCTTCGTGTGGCTAAATTGTTAGTATTATGACTACTATTTATATTTTGTTTATATCTAGTTAACCAGTAGTTAATTGGTTGGCAAGGTTACTAGATTGATATAATTTAATTTAATTTTTTAGATTTCTATAAGATAGTTAATTTAATATAACTATGTTTTTATCCCATCATTAATACACAAGAAAAAAGGATATAAGATTTTTGTTCTACAAAGGGTCATATGAAAAATCATAACAATATACATTATCTTAAAATAACCATACATTATAAAATTTATATCTTAAAAAAAACCATATACCTATATTTGTCCACATGAGCAAATAGAATTCACATTTTTATAAGTAAATTTATGATAAGCTAGCCCTAGCACTCGTAGTATGTAAAACAACAACTTAAGCTGTAAAAAGAAATCAAGAAAATGGTTGAAAACAGAGACTCGAAGCTGGAGAAGGAAAGTATTGAGCTGCTTGTTTTATTTCTCCTTTTCTTATCTCCTAAACAAGTAATGACAGATGGTATATATACTGTCACTATCTGTCTAACAGCTAAGCAAAATACACGTGGATAAAGATACAGAATAATAGGATATTTTCGTTCGTTTGTATATTTCTACATCCCCCCCTCAAGCTGGACTGGGGCATTGAACAAGGCCAAGCTTGACACTTAAAAAATTATGTTGTTGAGCCCCAAGTGGCTTAGTCATCAAGTTTGCAAGCTGTAATCCAGAACTAACATGAGAGGTATAAAGAAAACCAGATTGAACCATGTCTCGAACAAAGTGACAATCAACATTAATGTGTTTAGTTCGTTCATGGAACATTGGATTAACAGCAATATGTAAGGCAACCTTGTTGTCACAATATAGTTGGATAGGTCGAGGAGGAGGAGCATGTAAGTCAGCAAGTAATCCAGCAATCCAAACAATTTCACTTGATGTACCTGACATGCTTCGGTATTCAGCCTCAGCAGAAGATCTTGAGACAGTCTTCTGTTTCTTAGTTTTCCAAGAAACTAAAGATGATCCAAGGAAAACACAATAGTCTGTAAGAGAACGGCTAGTAAAAAGACATGTGGCCCAATCAGCATCACAATAAGCAGAAAGTTCAAGCGTTGATGTAGCAGGATAAAATAGGCCTCTATCACTGGTGCCTTGTAAATAACGAACAATATGAAGTGCAGCTTGCATGTGAGGCACTCGAGGAGCTTGCATGAATTGACTTAAGTGTTGCACAGCATAAGAAAGATATGGTCTGCTCATATGGAGGTATAAAAGTTGGCCAATAAGACGCCTGTAGGATTCAGGATCATCTAATAAGGGACCATTGTCAACAGATAATTTGAGACCTCGAGGTAAGGGAAAAGGAGCTGGTTTGCAGTCTTGCATCTTAGTATCAGTAATGATGTCCATGATGTATTTGCGTTGGTTAAGAAAAGTACCAGATGAGGATAGAGCAATTTTGAGTCCTAAAAAATATCTTATCAAGCCAAGATCCTTGATGGTAAAAGCCTTGTCAAGAGCAGCTTTAGTAGTATGAATATCAGCATGATTATTGACACGTTCCTACCCGCAAGTGCACGGGGTCAGAGTAGTAGTCAAGGTCGATCCCACAAGGATTGGTGAATGACCACTAGGACAATGATAGAACTTAATTATGTCTAAACTATGATGAGGTAAGCTAAAATAACTAAATAAGCTAAAAAGAAAGGAAAATAGCACTCAAGTCACTCAAATAAATAGAAGAGCTAAGGTTCCGGTTTATCGCCCCCGATCCTCACATGTAATTGAAGATCACATCACAAAATAATTCAACAATCATAATCAATCATGCCAACAAGGATAGAAAGTGTTGTGCTTTCTCAAGCCACAACCACCCTATTACATATCTATGGCCCTAACTATCTCTAGCTTAGAGTCTAATAGAATGTAATGCATTAAAGTCTATAAAGTTTCCTCCTTTATTGTTGAAGAGGTCAAATCGATCGTCTCTCGACCTACAATTTAATCTCCCGTTGTGCTATTGGGTCTAATACTGGATTATCTCTCGATCTCACCGGTATTTCCCACACCGAAAATCAGAACCCGGCCGTGTTTCAAAAATTCGACAATCAATCAATAACACAACACATACATTATGAATTGAATAAAAAAGGATGCAATAATTCAACACATTAGGATCGGGGAAAATTCCCCTTCACCTTAGCACAAGATCTAGCCCATCAAATTCATAGCAAGAATATTAAAAACAATAAGAGATTCCATAGATAAAGAAAATATCATTAGATAATACCCTTGATGTTCACAAATTCTTGCAAAAATTAACTTCTTGAATCTCCGTCTCTAATTTACAAGAGAGATCTTGATGAATTGGGGAAGAGGATAGAGAAGAGAGAAAAGAGAGGGAGTGGAGGCTGCCTCGAGCTATTAGAATAAGAGTTTTTTACACTACCGCCTCGTGGATCGCTAGGGTTTCCGTAACGATGGGCTTCCCGTGTCAGCTTTGACCATGATTCGTATTTTGACCATAACTTTTTCATCTTAACTCCGATTAAGCTGATTTTGGATGCGTTGGAAAGATATTAAAAATATCTAAAACTTTGATGTTGAAAGCTTCTCAAAATTCAGACCTTTTCTTGGTATAAATTTCACTTCTTTCAGGCCCATATACTTTAAATATGCATTCTTTCTTTTTCCACTTTAACTTTTGCTCCTCTTTGCTCCTTTTTTTCTCCTTTCTTCTCCCTTTAAGGTTATTCTTGTTCTTCATCCTTCATGATTATTTTTTTTGCTTGAGACCCTGCAATTTTCACAACACAAAGGCAGTAACAAGAACAAAAAGGGAGAATTCTGACTGAAATTAAAGGTAAAAACTCTTATAAACCTTAGGAATAAGATGTAAAAGTCACACTTATCAACTCCCCCATGCTTAAACATTTGCTTGTCCCCAAGTAAAGTAATACAAGAAACCCACCATGTGGTAAAAGAAAAGTAGTAGGATCCCTTTCTCAGAAAAGTGTGTTTAGCCCTTTAATAGCACAAGAGTCAAGTAAGGAGCAATAAGACCCAAAAATATAACAATTAAAAGCTCAAAATCCTTTTTCAAAAGATATTTAGGTTGCCCCCACATGTGAGAAATGTAACCGTGCTATCGAGCTCTAGGGACATGCCATGCAACAAAGGAAATCCAATTGTGGACAGTAGGCAGCCATATACCAACTCACTCTTCCCTCAAAGTTTTAAATTAGAATTCTCACTTTAGGTCTTGTGGACACACCTCTCATGTGTTTTATTTTATTTGAAGGTTCTGCTCTAGTCCTCTCACTCATGATCAAGATCATCCATATGCTTGGAATGCTTTTCGATTCTCCACCACTAGAAAGACTTAGAACACACAACAATCAAGAGGTCTTATTAGGGTTGTAATGGGGCCATAGGTTAAAAGGTTAGGACGGATTTTTTTTTTTGGAAGTAGATTTAAAAGTCTAGTACCAATGAGATATTTTTTTTAATAACATATATTTTACCATCCCAACTTTTCATCACGAAACACAAGCACCCAAAACTTCTTATTGATTCTTCTTCTTCTTCTCTTTTTTTTTTTGAGAGAGATATATCGATTTGCTCTTCATCATACACAACCATTTACTCTTTCACACCTCCCTCATGCTTAGATTACATCATACTCCCAACTTTCTCTTTTTTTTTTGAAATTGCGCAACAACCATTGATTCTAGACTTAGGGAGGGATAAAGGAAATTGGGTTACATGTGTGTTTAGATCAAGAAAATGGCCATAAGCACAACGGGGTTAGCAAAGGATAAAATGTGAAGGTCAGGCTATTTGGCTAATGTAGGTTATGACAAAAAAAAACAAGTGCCTCTATCATTTTAATGCACGTCTAAGTCATATGTGGCTTTGAAGAAAACCATTACAAGTTCTAGTTTCCCAAGTCATGGTGGGAGACACACACAAAAGAAAAAATAAGAGACTGTAGTGATGTATCAGTCTAAAGGCTCAAAGTCTCACTAGGTCCAAAATTCTCTAAATCTAACACCTTTTGGCAAAGAGTAAATCAGCATAAGTCAAACTACAATACCACAAGAATGTTAAGGCATATATAACCCTAAAGTTCTCAAACACAATTATACTTGTCTCATAACAATGCAACCAAAACATTTAAGCACATAGAAATCCATTTTCAAAAGATGATTTAAAGGGTCTTATCACACCAAACTAAACACTCATGCCATTGCAAGACAAAACACACTCTTTAATATCATAAATGAAGGGTCATTTCCTTTTCTTTTCTTTATTTGTTTTGATTTTTTTTTTAGATAAAAATCTGAAAGAAATGATCAAGGAAAAAGATAGCAACACTCATCAAAATAAAATAGGGAAGAATAGAATACTAACCAAATGACAAGGATAGGTCATCTTCTCCCCCATGCTTATGTATCACATTGTCCTCAATGTGAAATAAGAAGCACAAAAGAAAAGAGGAAAAAAAATCCATAAGGAAACAAAGAGCAAACAAACCAAGAAAACCAAAATAAGAAAAATAAAAAAAAATTAAATAGAATAAAAAAAAATATTGGGTTGCCTCCCAAGAAGCGCTTGTTTATAGTCATTAGCTTGACTTTCTCACTTCACTTAGGATCATCCAGAAGAATGGTGGTTTTGAGGGCTGCAACCTCACCACCTTCATACACCTTCAACCTTTGCCCATTCACTTTGAATGGCTCTTTATCGAGGCTAGAGATTTCGACTGCTCCGGATGGAAATACTTGTCTGATTGTGAATGGTCCTGACCATCGGGATCTAAGCTTTCCAGGGAACAATCGCAAACGAGAATTAAATAGAAGCACTTGTTGCCCCACTTCAAATGCTCGTTTGGTGATGCGTTGATCATGAATCCTTTTCGTGCGCTCTTTGTATAGCCTAGCACTCTCATATGCCTTAAGCCGGAATTCATCGAGTTCATTCAATTGAAGGAGCCTCTTCTCACCTGCAGCTTGCATATCAAAGTTAAGGAGACGGGTAGCCCAAAATGATTTATGCTCAAGTTCTACAGGGAGATGACAAGATTTTCCAAAAACTAGATTATAAGGGGACATTCCAATAGGAGTTTTAAAAGCTGTTCGGTAAGCCCATAGAGCATCGTCAAGTTTCAAGGACCAATCCGTTCTAGAAGAGCTAACCGTTTTCTCAAGAATTCTCTTAAGCTCACGGTTTGACACCTCCACTTGGCCGCTAGTTTGAGGATGGTATGGGGTAGAAACCTTATGGTTAACTCCATACTTACTCAAAAGAGCATTAAATGCTCTATTGCAAAAATGAGAACCCCCATCACTAATGATAGTCTTAGGTGTCCCAAACCTTGAAAAGATATTCTTTTTCAAAAATTTAGTGACGACTTTTGCATCATTTGTGGGAGTGGCTATAGCCTCTACCCACTTAGATACATAATCAACTGCCACAAGAATATATTCATTCACCATAGACTTAGGAAATGGTCCCATAAAATCGATTCCCCAAACATCAAATAACTCCACTACAAGAATGTTTGTGAGGGGCATCTCTTGTTTTCTAGAAATATTTCCCATTCTTTGACACCTATCACAAGTCTTAGCAAAGGAGTATGCATCATGAAATAAGGTAGGCCAATAGAATCCACATTGCAAGACTTTTGCAGCAGTTTTGGTGGGGCCAAAATGGCCACCACACTCTTTACTATGACAATGAGATAGTATAGAATGCATTTCATGCTCAGGGATGCATCTTCTAATGACATGATCAACACAAATCCTATAGAGGTAAGGATCATCCCAAAAGTAATACCTCAGATCATGTAAGAACTTCTTCCTTTGATGAAAGGAAAGATCATTGGGTAAGATTCCACTTACAAGATAGTTTGCAATATCAGCATACCAAGGATGATTTGTAATAGCGTAGAGTGTTTCATCGGGAAATGCATCTTGAATAGGTGTAGCTTCCTGATTAATCACGTAGGTAGAGGGTAAACGAGAAAGATGATCAGCTACTTGATTCTCACTTCCCTTCCTATCCCTGATTTCCAAGTCGAACTCTTGCAACAATAAAATCCACCGAATGATTCTGGGATTTGCATCCTGCTTACTCAAAAGATACTTCAAGGCCGCATGGTTAGTATAGACAATGAACTTGTTAAGCAATAGATAAGAACGGAACTTGTCAAAGGAGAAAACCACAGCTAGCAATTCTTTTTCAGTTGTTGCATAATTCATTTGTGCAGAATTCAAAGTCTTGCTAGCATAATAGATAGTATGAAATTTTTTTTCCTTACGCTGCCCCAAGACTGCTCCTATAGCAACATCACTAGCATCACACATAATCTCGAAAGGTAAATTCCAGTCAGGAGTAACAATAATCGGAGCATCGACCAGTTTTGCCTTTAAAGTGTTAAAGGCAGCCAGACATGCATCAGAAAAGTGAAAGGGCACATCTTTAGCCAACAGATCACAAAGAGGCTTTGAAATTTTTGAAAAATCTTTAATGAAGCGTCTATAGAAACCTGCATGACCAAGGAAACTACGTATATCTTTAACACATGTGGGGGGTGGCAATTTCTCAATGACTTCAATTTTAGCTTTGTCTACCTCTATCCCTTTGCATGAAATCTTATGCCCTAAAACTATTCCTTCCTGGACCATTAAATGATACTTTTCCCAATTTAAAACCAAATTTGTATCCTCACAACGCTTAAGAACAAGTTCAAGATTATTTAAGCATGCATCAAATGACGACCCAAAAACCGAAAAATCATCCATAAAAATTTCCATGAATTTTTCAATCATATCATGAAATAAAGCCATCATACATCTTTGAAAAGTGGCGGGGGCATTACAAAGACCAAATGGCATCCGTCTATATGCGAAGGTGCCATAAGGACAAGTAAAGGTTGTCTTCTCTTGGTCCTCAGGGGAAATAGGTATTTGCATATAACCAAAATACCCATCAAGAAAGCAATAATAGTCATGCCCCGCCAAGTGTTCAAGCATCTGGTCAATGAAGGGAAGGGGAAAGTGGTCTTTTCTAGTGGCATCATTCAACTTTCTAAAATCAATGCAGACACGCCAACCTGTAACAGTTCTAGTAGGCACCAATTCGTTATTATCATTCTTGACTACCGTGATTCCCCCTTTCTTGGGAACCACTTGGACAGGACTAACCTAAGAGCTATCAGAGATTGGATAGATCATACCTGCATCTAATAGCTTAATTACCTCCTTCTTCACCACCTCTTGCATTGTTGGGTTCAATCGCCTTTGAGGTTGGATCACTTTCTTGTAGTTGTCTTCCATGAGAATTTTGTGCATGCACATGGAAGGGCTAATCCCTCTAATATCAGCAATGGTCCATCCGAAAGCCTTTTGTCGTTCCTTAAGCACTCTCATCAATTTTTCTTCCTGCAAATTAGTCAAAGATGAAGAAATAATGATGGGAAGTGTATCATTATGACCAAGAAATGCATATTTCAAATGCTGAGGTAGTGGCTTAAGCTCTAGTGTGGGAGGTTCCTCAATAGATGACTTCAATTTTGGAATCTGGGCCCTCTCTAGCCCTTGTAAGGGGACCATAGTGTGACGACCATATGGTGGATGTGCATTCAAGTATCGGACAACCTCTTCTTCTTTCTCTTCATTCTCCCACTCTCTTTGTTGAACCAAACACCTTTCCAGGGGATGCTGCACAACACTTGCTTGAAAACAATCATCAATTACATTATCTAATATATCAATACAATAGCAAGTGTTATCATCTAAGGGGTATTTCATGCTCTTAAATACATTAAAAGTGACTTCTTCGCCTTGGAAACGAAGAATGAGCTTACCCTCTTGGACATCTATAAGAGTACGTCCTGTTGCTAAGAAAGGCCTACCAAGAATTAGGGGGACTTTGTGGTCTTCCTCCATATCTAGCACAACAAAGTCAACAGGGAAGATAAATTTGTCCACTTTAACTAAAACATCTTCAATAATGCCCCTCGAATATTTGATAGATCGATCAGCCAACTGAAGGGACATATTGGTGGGTTTTGGTTCCCCTAGACCTAGACGCTTGAAAACAGAGAAGGGCATCAAATTAATGCTAGCACCAAGATCACATAATACCTTCTCGAATTTTAAATCCCCAATTACACATGGGATAGTGAAACTTCCTGGATCCTTAAGCTTAGGAGGAAGTTTGTTCTGCAAGATTGCAGAGCATTCCTCATTCAAACTTACTGTTTCAAAATCATCCAGTTTCCTCTTGTGAGTGATTATGTCCTTTAGAAACTTCCCATAACTGGGCATCTGTCTCACAATGTCAAGCAACGGCAAGTTAATGTGCACTTTCTTAAGTATATCAAGAAATTTTACAAATTGAGCATCTAACTTGCGTTGTACAATCCTACCTGGAAACGGAGGAGGAGGAACATATGCATTTACCTCTTGAGGTGAAGTGTGGATTGTCTCAGGTTGTGATTCAGGCACTTTCTCTTCAGGAGCTTTTTCTTTATCTTCCTTGGGTTCTTGAGGGTATGGTTCAAGTAGTGGTTTCCCACTCCTCAAGGCTATTGCATTAATTTGCTCTTTGGGGTTGATGATTGTATTACTAGGCAAAGTGTTAGGTGCTCTCATTGAAATGGAATTAGCAAGTTGTCCAATCTGTGCCTCTAGGTTCTTGATGGATGCATCCTGATTTTGGAGGCGGGCTTCTTGTTTCTGAAGATGAGCTTGAATTTGAGCATCATGTTTTTGAAGGGTGCTCTCGGTGCGAGTGATGAACTTGGACATCATCTCTTCAAGGAAGAAGATTGAGGTTTTTGGGGCGGTAAAGGAGTTGGAGGTATTGGTTGTTGTTGTGTGAATCCCGGAGGCTTTGTAGGAACTTCATTTCTCCAACTAAAGTTTGGATGGTTTTTCCATCCAGGATTGTACACATTGGAGTAGGGATTGTTCGGTCTCCCATAACTATTTCCCATGTAGTTCACTTGATCATAAGATTGTTGGAAGGGATTCCCAACTTGACATTCTGTGCTTAAGTGTGATCCAGCACATAACTCACACATAGGTGCATTAGCTTGTACCTGCATACAAGAAGTACTACCAATTTTGTCAAATTTTTTAGCAAGCAAATCAATCTTAGCCTCTAATGCCGTGATGGAATCTAAAGAGTGAATTCCTGGAGTCCTTTGTATCGGGGCACGTTCGGAGTGCCATTGATGGGAATTCGAAGCTAGCTCCTCAATGAACTCATAAACTTGCTCTGGAGTCTTGTTCATAATGGTACCTCCTGCAGCTGCATCTATCATAGAACGGTTAGTAGCAGAGATACCATTATAAAAAGTTTGCATTTGAAGCCACATAGGCAGGCCATGATGTAGACACTTCCTAAGCAAATCCTTAAACCTTTCCCATGCATCATAAAGCGATTCAAGGTCATTTTGCATAAAGGTAGTGATGTCATTCCGTAATTTTGCAGTTTTTGATGGTGGAAAATATCTAGAAAGGAAAGACTTCATCAAATCGTCCCAAGTAGTAATAGACCCTGGGGCTAATGAGTGTAACCAACTCTTAGCCTTATCACGTAACGAAAAAGGGAACAATCTAAGCCTAATTGCATCATTAGAAACACCATTTAGCTTAAAAGTGTCACAGATTTCTACAAAGTTAGCAATATGGGAGTGGGGATCTTCAATAAGGTTACCTCCAAATTGAACTGATGTTTGTAGCATCTGGATAATGGCAGGCTTGATCTCAAAATTATTAGCTTGTACGGGGTCTTCGTATGCTTGAGGTTGAGCCATCAAGGCTTGGTGTAGCATAGTCCCGAAGTGACCTAGGAATGGGAGCTTGCTTTGGATAGGAGCTTGTTCTTGGAGTAAGATGTGCTCTTGTGGTGGGATTTGTCCATCATGGGGTGGAGTATTGGTTTCCATTTCAATATTTGTGGTGTGTGACCTGCGTAAATGTGAGATGGTCTTCTCAATCTCGAGATCAAGTGGCACTAGATCACCTCCACTAGCGCGGGTCATGCACTAATGCACCTGCACTAAATCAAGAACTCTTACACCCAAGATTAGTCAACCACAAAAAAAGAATGTAAAAAGATAAAAAATAAATAAATGTCTAGATCACAATAAATTCTTTGAGTCCTAATGTCACTCGCTGCCAATCCCCGCAACGGCGCCAAAAACTTGACACCTTCCTACCCGCAAGTGCACGGGGTCAGAGTAGTAGTCAAGGTCGATCCCACAAGGATTGGTGAATGACCACTAGGACAATGATAGAACTTAATTATGTCTAAACTATGAGATGATATGAAATAATATATTGTAAGCTAAAATAACTAAATAAGCTAAAAAGAAAGGAAAATAGCACTCAAGTCACTCAAATAAATAGAAGAGCTAAGGTTCCGGTTCATCGCCCCCGATCCTCACATGTAATTGAAGATCACATCACAAAATAATTCAACAATCATAATCAATCATGCCAACAAGGATAGAAAGTGTTGTGCTTTCTCAAGCCACAACCACCCTATTACATATCTATGGCCCTAACTATCTCTAGCTTAGAGTCTAATAGAATGTAATGCATTAAAGTCTATAAAGTTTCCTCCTTTATTGTTGAAGAGGTCAAATCGATCGTCTCTCGACCTACAATTTAATCTCCCGTTGTGCTATTGGGTCTAATACTGGATTATCTCTCGATCTCACCGGTATTTCCCACACCGAAAATCAGAACCCGACCGTGGTTCAAAAATTCGACAATCAATCAATAACACAACACATACATTATGAATTGAATAAAAAAGGATGCAATAATTCAACACATTAGGATCGGGGAAAATTCCCCTTCACCTTAGCACAAGATCTAGCCCATCAAATTCATAGCAAGAATATTAAAAACAATAAGAGATTCCATAGATAAAGAAAATATCATTAGATAATACCCTTGATGTTCACAAATTCTTGCAAAAATTAACTTCTTGAATCTCCGTCTCTAATTTACAAGAGAGATCTTGATGAATTGGGGAAGAGGATAGAGAAGAGAGAAAAGAGAGGGAGTGGAGGCTGCCTCGAGCTATTAGAATAAGAGTTTTTTACACTACCGCCTCGTGGATCGCTAGGATTTCCGTAACGATGGGCTTCCCGTGTCAGCTTTGACCATGATTCGTATTTTGACCATAACTTTTTCATCTTAACTCCGATTAAGCTGATTTTGGATGCGTTGGAAAGATATTAAAAATATCTAAAACTTTGATGTTGAAAGCTTCTCAAAATTCAGACCTTTTCTTGGTATAAATTTCACTTCTTTCAGGCCCATATACTTTAAATATGCATTCTTTCTTTTTCCACTTTAACTTTTGCTCCTCTTTGCTCCTTTTTTTCTCCTTTCTTCTCCCTTTAAGGTTATTCTTGTTCTTCATCCTTCATGATTATTTTTTTTGCTTGAGACCCTGCAATTTTCACAACACAAAGGCAGTAACAAGAACAAAAAGGGAGAATTCTGACTGAAATTAAAGGTAAAAACTCTTATAAACCTTAGGAATAAGATGTAAAAGTCACACTTATCAATTATTTCCAGTCAGAAGAAGATCATCCACATAGACTAGAGCAATGATAATAAGTGTATGTTCATGTTTAACAAACAGAGAATAGTCATGTTTGGATTGTTTGAATCCGAGACTAACCAGGCACTTGGTGAGTTCAACATTCCATTGTCGAGATGCCTGTTTTAAGCCATATAATGATTTTCGTAGTCTGCAGACCTGTCCTGGAAGAGCCTTAGTGTAACCTTCAGGAGGCTGCATATATACTTCCTCATCGAGAAAACCATGTAGGAAGGCATTGTTGATATCTAATTGATACAAAGGCCAGTGTTGAAGTGTGGCAAGAGCAATCAGAATTCGAACTGTAGCCAGTTTTGCAACTGGTGAAAAGGTGTGTTTGTAATCTTTATTCTTCACTTGATTGAAGCCTTTTGCAACCATTCGTGCCTTGTACCATTCAATGGTACCATTTGGTTTGAATTTAATCTTATAAACCCATTTGGACCCAATTGCTTTCTTGCCAGGCGGAAGAGTAGTAATTTCCCATGTATTGTTGGCTTCAAGAGCTGATAATTCCTTCTGCATAGCAGCAACCCATAACGGGTCATTTTTAGCTTGAAAATAAGTTGAAGGTTCTCGCACAGCTAGAACATTGGCTAAGGATGAGTTATATTCTGTGGAAAATAATCCAGATTGTTATTGGCCAGAGAACAGCAAGGTGAATCAGTGGACGGTAAGGTTGGACAATGAAAATCATTAAAAAATGATGGAGGATGTTTAACACGTGTGGATCGACGAACAGGTAAGATGGATTGTGGGTTTGACAATTCTGGATTGTTATTAGAAGTGGAGGATCTATCAGGTTTTGATTGCAGTGGTGATCTGTGTGATGATGAAAAAGTAGGAGATTGAATTATGGGATCATGTTCAGAAGAAGATAATTGAACAGGAGGTGTAATCGGGTTAGGTACAGGACTTACATAGGGTAAGGAGTTGATGCATGATAATGAATCATTTTTTTCATTTTGAAATGGAAATATATCTTCTCTGAAGATAACATTTCGTGAAATGAGAACCCTTTTTGCTTCAATGTCAAATACCCGATATCCTTTCTGTCCAGTTGGGTATCCAATTAAAATGCATCTCTTAGAACGGGTCTGAAATTTATCAGTGGTGGGGTTATGAACATAGCAGAGGCAACCTATGATCCTGAGATGATCATAAGTTGGAGTTCTGTTGTGAAGAATCTCGAAAGGTGTTTTCTAGGATAGAATGGAGGAGGGTAGGAGATTAATTATGTGAGTTGCAGCAAGAACACAATAATCCCAAAATTTGATGGGAAGGTGTGCATGAAATCTGATAGCTCGAGCTATGTCAAGCAGATGTCTATGCTTCCGTTCAACTCTTCCATTCTGCCGTGGTGTATAAGGTATAGATCTTTGATGAATAATTCCTTCCTTATGAAACATCTGAGAGCAAGCTTGATTAAGAATCTCACTGCCATTATCACTTTGTATCCGTTTGACTTTGGAGTCAAATTGGTTCTTTACATATGACAGAAATCCAGAGATGGTAGCTGGGACTTGATGCTTGTTATTGAGAAGAAAGGTCCATGTTGCTCTTGAGTGATCATCTACAATTGTGAAGAAATAGGTGGCTCCACATAATGACTTTGTCTTGTAAGGACCCCATACATCAACATGTATTAATTCAAAACAAGAAGCAGCAATAGAAGAATTAGGAACAAAAGATTTTTTGTGCTATTTGGCAAGATTACAAACATCAAAAATGTATGTGGACGACCCATCAGAATTACAGATCTCTATATGTTTCATCTTAGACAAAGAAGTGTGACCTAATCTATCATGAGTAAGAGATATTGGCAGTTTACAATCATGAACACTGTTATATTTATTGATGTTGGATGCACTGCTGTTGTTATCAAGAAGATATAGGCCATGCTGTCTACTGCCCGAAGCCACTACAACATTAGATGTAGGGTCCTGAAAAGAACAATTATCAGGATTAAAATGGGCAATTAGATTGGAGGAGTCAAGGAGTTTACCTACACTTAACAAATGATGCTTAAAATCAGGGACGTATAAAACATCCTTCAAGATGATTGAGCCGAGATGCACATCACCAGTCTTGGTGACTTTCTGTTTTGTCTTATCAGGTAGGCTAATGTATGTAGGGATAGAAAGAGTATGAAGAGACACAAATAAAGATGCATCATGACAAATATGATCAGATGCACCTGTGTCAATAATCCAAGTGGGAATAGAAGCAGTGTAAGAAGCAATGGCATTTGTACCTGCAAAATTAGCAGTCGGGAAATCAATTCCATTTCCATTTTGTTTCATATTTTTCATGATTTCTTGATATACAGCATGCACAATTGCAGGGTCAACAGCAATTGGTGCACTATTAGTTGCACCAGTGTCTAAGGGATTGTCCAACATCTCCCTTCCATCAGTCACATTTGCAGCTACCTTTGTGTTTGGTTGTTTTCCTTTCACCTTATCATACCAATCCGGGTATCCTATTAACTTGAAACATTGTTCCACCGTGTGTCCCTTTTGATGATAACGAGAGCTTCTTCTTAGGGCCTTTTCCCTTTTTGAATCTCGAGTTTTATTCTGTGAGTTGAACCCCATGAATTTTGAAGCTGCCATGGCGTTTGCATCATTCTTTAAACCAGCAATGCCAGTGATCTCTCTCTGCTTCTCCACACGTTGAAGAATGTAGTAGGCTTTATTAACATTGGGTAAGGGATCCATAGCAATGATTGATCCTCTAATATTCTCATAGCTATCATTCAGCCCTACCAAAAATTGCATCAATTTTTATCTTCCATCTCGTTCCAGAACTCTTTTCAGCAATGAACAGGTACATTTATCAACCGCACCACAATTGCATTTAGGCAATGGATCCACACTCTCAATCTCATCCCATAGTCTTTTAATCTTTCCATAATATTCAGCAATGGAAAGATTTCCTTGATTTAATAGACTAAGGTCACGGTTGATTTGCAGTATAAAGGGAGCATTTGATTCACCAAATCGTTCAACTATTTCGTCCCATAACTGCTTAGCAGATGATGCATACATAAAATCCTCTGCTATTTCACGTTGCATTGAATTAATTATCCAACATGTAACAATATATCTCAGCCATGCTTGATAATATGGAGAGTTTTCTTGAGATTTCGGAACTGTACCTTCAATGAACCCTAATTTGTTTTTTGCGTTTAAGGCTCTATGTACTCCTCGGCTCAAATTCAGGTAGTTCGAGCCATTAAAGGTCGATACAAGCAACTGTAATCCAGGATGATCACCGGATGTCAAGTAGTAGGGGTCATTATAAGCATGATTAACAGACCAATTTTCTTGTTGCGGTTGAATTTGAAAGCCTTCATTATCACACATCATGACTCGATTAAGAGAGCGTAGAAGCGGATGGAAAAGAAGTGAATATTATCAACGAGACCTGCTTTGATACCATGTAAAACAACAACTTAAGCTGTAATAAGAAATCAAGAAAATGGTTGAAAATAGAGACTCGAAGTTGGAGAAGGAAAGTATCGAGCTGCTTGTTTTATTTCTCCTTTTCTTATCTCCTAAACAAGTAATGACAGATGGTATATATACTGTCACTATCTGTCTAAAATCTAAGCAAAATACATGTGGATAAAGATACAGAATAATAGGATATTTTCGTTCGTTTGTATATTTCTACATAGTATTCTTTAATTTGTACTCGTTCCTTGTCACAATTTTTGTTGTTTATAATTCCTTTTTATTGTTGATCTATTAAGATATTTTATGTTTTATCTATATTGTACTTAATGTAAGAGGTTACTAGATTGCAAATATTATTTTCTATAGATAATTCTAATTAATCTCTTTTCCACTCACCAAATTTATATTTAAATTGTTACTTTTTCTTACCCACTATCTTTATAAAACTCTAATTTTCTAGAATTGACCTCTTTTTTCCTTTTTTTTCTTCTAAGACCGCTCATTTCAGTACTCATATTTTTATTATTATTAGTACATAAGTAATCTACATGCTTATCTTTTGCTTTCCAAATTGTCTACTACCCTCATTGAATACTTTTATAATGAATTACTATATGTATAATGATATTCTCCATAACTATAATTATCAATCTCCTAATTAATTACTATTTATTAATTCCTTATAACAAAAATTTAAATTTAAAATTTATTACACTCAATGACTATTTTATAATTAATGAAATATGAAAATAAATTAACTAGATAATTATTTTAAAAAGTATAAACATCTTTTTTCCCTTGATATAATAGTATACAATGTTGGGCACGCTTTGTAAAATTATTCATGCATAGTATTTAAATTTTAGATATATAACAAGGAAAAAAAGCTAATTTCCTAGACTTTTCATGTTTCTTGAGATTAGTAATTTCAATTTTCATAATTGATTTATGTTTGTCAGTATAAAAGTCCTTTATATTTTCATCCTTTGCTTTCCAATTATCTACTACCCTCATCAAATACTATATTCTAATGAAATATTGCATGTTTAATGTGTCTAACAATACTCTTCATAACCATGATTATTAATTTCTTAATTAATTCCTCATATTTTTTAGTTTAATATGCTAATTTTAAGATAAATGTTTTTATAATTAATGAAATATATTGAAACTATTACTTAAGTTAATAAGTATATATATATATATATATATTTTTTTTGACATTTTTTTGGATATGGATACAAAATAAATAAATAAAGCACATGATTATACAATAGTCCATAATAATAAAAGAAACTAAAGTTTATGAGAAGTTACCCTTTTTTAAGAATATTTATCCAAATTCTCATAGTTTACTTTTTTATTTAGCCAAACACTATATTTATACATTTTTTTTACTATTACTATCTTCATTAATTTCTTTCAAAGTAATTAAAATATCCTCAAACTAAGTTTTATAAAAAAAAATTCATAAATTTTCTTTATAATTTAATGTTATCATCACAATTTGATATCTTATTTGATATAGTTTATTTTCCCTAAATGCATTCCAAAATCGTATACAATATTTCTAAAATATTAGGAGTAAATACTATTGTTGTGTTGAATAGATATCTTCATAAATATGTAAATATTTTCTTATATATATATATATATATGTATATATATTATTGGCCTTATATCATTCTTTGGTCCACTTATAAATAACTTAATAGAAAAAGTATTATTAATAAAAAAAGGTTTTCAGAAGAAAAAAAAAAGACATTAACTTTCTAAGTTATTATTAACAAAAATATAATATAATTGCAAACACAATGAATAAGGGATAGATATTGGACTCGTATTTTACTAGGGGACAAATTTGTTAAAAAAGTGCAGCTACTGTAGTAATGCATATAAGATAAAGTTAGCAAAAATCCCTTATGAGCATTAACTAACTAAATTACAAGTGTATTAAATTGGAATTATATTTAGATAATATTCTCTCTCTCTCTCTCTCTCTCTCTCTCTCTCTCTATATATATATATATATATATATATATATATATATTAAGTGGTTATGAAGGTGAATTTGCTTATAACATTTTATACGTTAGAAATATCAATAAAATCAAATCATTGGTACATCAGTAAAATAAAGTTTTAAAAATCTAATTTGTTAATATTAAAAACGAAATACGAGTTACGTAGGATTGTATACTTTTTCAGTTATAAAACTAAGTCTTCATGGCATTAAATTTTTTATTTTGTATTCCCAACGTCCGTTTTAAATGAATGTGGAATTAGACTAGTACACTTGCTATCTTAAGGCAGAGTAAAATAAGCATCCAAAGATGGTGTAACAGGTCATCGAACATGTCATCAAGTGTCGACGATCCTGAGGGCGATCAATCACTCCCTATGTAAAAATAATAATAACCAAGTCTCAACTCACAACTAAAGGTAAGATGTGTTCAAGTGTTGTGCTACGATTATTAATAACAAGTGGCCGTCGTATAACCTTTTCTAAGTGCAATTAATATTAACACATTTGGATATACGAATAACTGTTTAATAGTATTGATATTAACATTAACACTTATATTTGCACATTACCAACACAAAAAAATAAATGATAGAGGTAAAGGGAAGGATCTTGATCTTTATGACATTTGGGTGACGAATGAAAAAAAAAGTTACTATATATAAATTTTACTAACAAAGATGTCATGAATAATCCTGTAGGGAAGTATGGGTCAATATTTTTTCACTCTATTGGAAATATAATCTCGAAGTATCTTCTACCATTGTATAAATCATAGGCTCCTGTTTCTAAAAATTTACATTCTAAAATTCCTCAACAACTTGAGGTATTTATATATTATTAGTTTAAATATATGAATCATATTGTTTTACAAACTACTAATATGGTATATATTAGTGTTATAGGAATATTTTGATCTTGATTAATGGAGGCATAATCGTGTATGGGATCAGATTTATATTGGTCTTAGTAGGTTTTTCCGAGAACAATATAATAACAAGAAGAAGATAAAGTGGCTAGAGAATAACAACTAGAAGTCGGATAACATTGACAAAGAAACCTGAAAGAAGCATGTAGACTACTAGAATTCATATAAAAGAAAGGTAAAATCTTAAGTCTTCTACCGTAAATGTTGAAAATTTTGAATCATTTATTGACTTCATTTTATATGTGTAGGTAAGGTCCTATAAAAAAAAGGTCTAATATGTCAAATCCTAGTCTCCAGATGTCTAGATTTAATACTCCTAAAATTTAGGACTTAAAATTTTTATTTTAAAGAGTAAATTGTGGAAGCCAAAACACAAATGTATGTGTGCTACACAACATCCAGTATAGAAGAGTCATTCATATACTTAGTATATGTTGGGTTTGAGGTAAAAGTAACCTCATAACTATGAATTAGGTGTGGAAAACACTTAATTCTACCATAATATATGATACGAAATAGAGAGAAGAGAACGTGTATAATGAAAAAAAGAGGACTAAAAGTCCGTAGAGAGATGTAACCATAACCTATAAGGTTATACCTATTCGATTATGCACTCACCGGAAGCAAGAACGTCAAAATTAGTAATTAACAAACACCTACAAACATAAGTCGGTATCTCCTCGTGAAAATAAACAATACCCATAAAAAGGATTATCGGTATGTTACGTATTGAGTAAGGACGCAATACAACCATAGCAAGGTTATACCAACTACATATGGTCACATACAAGAATAAGCATACATATAAATTAACGTAATATGAAGGAAGATAAGAACTGATGCCAAAAACCCATTTATTAGTTATAATAATAATAATCCATATTCTTATTCATATTGAGTTTAGGACTCACTATTCTTAATCTGGCGAAATGGATTGAAACACCTCTTAGAATAGAATGAGACTAGCAACTATTATTAAGCCAGTGGAATACACTCAATACCTCCTAGGACAACACACGTTGGCAACAATCATTAAATCGATGGAATAGTTTGAAGTACTTCCTAGGATAGAATGCTCCTAGCTACTAGGGATGGCAACGAATCAGGTGGGAGATGGGGACCCGATCCCCATCCCTGAACCTGATAAGAAAAATAATCCCCGAACCCAACCCGATTCTTGATTTTTTTTATTGAAAATTTTCCAACCCGATCCCCGTGGGAACCAAATCCCCATACCCAACTCAATCCCCAATCTATTTTCCATCCTTGATTTATTCGCAGACCTTGATACCCGACCTTATCCCCGAAACCCAACTTTATACCCGATCCCCGATTCAATCCCTGATCCTCGAACCTTTTTTTTTATATTACAATTTTAATTTATATTCTATAAAAAAAATTATACATATATATAATATTCGGAGAGGGTTCAAGGATGGGAACCCCAAATCCGTCCTCAAAAAAATTTCCATTAAGAATCTCCGAACCCAAATCCAATCTCAAATTCTCTCCCCGAACCCAAATGAAGAATCCCCAACAGAGCCCCAAACCTACAAAAAAAAATTGCCATCCCTACTAACTACTATTATTAATCTAATGAGCAGACTCAATACCTCAATCTTAAATTACATAATCTTTAACTTTAAGTGGTTAATGTCTTATCCATTGTTATTCATTTCATATAACCATAATCCATTTATTTATTAAATTGAGTTAAGGGACCTCATTATTCACAGCCGATGGAACGGTATCAAGAATATAGAACCCCAAGGTGACATGCTCCTGAATACTATTCTCATCTAGTTGAACAGATTGGTATAACTCCAAAGAAAAACGCTTATGGCTACTATTTTTTCTGGTGGAAAAGACAAATACAACCGTTATTGACTCATGTTGTAATCCCCCGAAATTTTAAAAGCTTATACTTTAATAAATAACTTTTATTTGGGATAAATTAGCCTTAAATCTATTTAATTTAATTATTTTATGGATTTTTGAGTAAATAAAATTGGGTATAAATATTTAGTAAATTAAAGTAAATATTTTGTTATTTTATCACACTCTTATTATTTAAATAAATTTTCAAACCATTATTTTACTTAAATTATCCTTTTTAAACCCTTATACTTTAATTAAATTAAATTAAATTATTAAATCAATTTATTACCCAAAATATATTATATTATATTATCTTATAAATTAAATTATTTTGTTTAATACCATTTTCCTTCTCTTTTTCCTTCTTTTCTCTTTTCTTTCTTTTTCTTCTTCTTTGGGCCACCGGCTGGCTGGCCTGCCTCTTCCCTCCTGCGCCTAGGCCGTTGGCCCATTCTCCCCTCCTTTCCTTTTCTTTCCCTCAACCTAACTCCCTTCCTTTTCTTTTCTTTTCTTTCTTCCATTCCCACGGTGCTTGGCCTGCCTCTTTTTTTTCTTTCCCTTCTTCCCCGACCAGCCCAGCCCGCGTCATTACCCCCTTTGGCCGGCCTGCTCGCCAGTCGCATGCACCCAGCCCCCTCCCCTTCTACTTTCTTCTTCTTTCTTTCTTCTTCCTCTTTCCCCGGCGAGAATCCTGACCCCCGCCATCTCTGCTTGCAACTCCCTCTCCCTCCGTTGACCTCCTCTTATCTCCCTCTCTCTCCCTCTCGTCGTTTTTCTGCCATACCGGCCCCACCATCTCTCCTTCTCCCTCTCCTTGCCATTGCCATACCTTCATTCTCCCGCTCCCTACAACCGCCATTCCTCTACCACCCTACCGTCACCCCTCGAGCTCCCTATCCCCTCCCTTCTCTTCCTCTTCTATTTCTTCCTCCTTCTCTGCTCATTCTGCATTTTTTTTCTCGAACTCCCCATGCTCCCCAACCCTCTCTTTTCTTTCCTTTCTTCTCCTTCCCTCACCCTCTCTGTTTTTGCTTCGCCGCTGTCGTCGCCTCAACAGCCACCTGCACCACCCCCTTCCACCCTCTACCTCACCCTTGAATCATCCCAACACCCATTGAGCCACCCTGCAACCTCCTTCTTCCTTCTCGGCAACCACCCTGCACCGCCATATGCCGCCGCCTATTCCGCCACCTTAGCCACCACATTACTCCCTACAACCCCCTCTACCACCCCAAATCATCCTTTGGTCGAAACCACCACCTACAGGCCCTCGTTTTCCCCCTCCCTTTTCCTTTCTTCTCAACCT
This sequence comes from Tamarix chinensis, assembly GCA_030549775.1. Classification (NCBI taxonomy): domain Eukaryota; kingdom Viridiplantae; phylum Streptophyta; class Magnoliopsida; order Caryophyllales; family Tamaricaceae; genus Tamarix; species Tamarix chinensis. The sequence continues at coordinate 119,665,394 of CM060171.1, forward strand.
TCCATTTCGACCCCTCCTCGGCCGCCACCTTCGCAGCCTCGCTGCCACCACCTCCGCCGCCCTTAGCTGCCTTTAACCCATCACTGACCACCACTTACACCCCCTCTCCACCTCTGCACCCTTCCCTTGCCCTAAATCCTCCCATAACCACCTTCTTTCCTAGCCCCAAACCACCAATCTGAAAACACCACTCCCTCCTCCCATACTTGCCACCTTCAAGCCTTCCTCCTCATTTCCTTGTATGCAGCTCATACTGCATGAGCAGCATGAGCTGCTTCCTTTGTTGGTTAATTTGGGTAATAATTTTAAAGGTATAATAATATTTTAATTTAATTATTTGATTAATTAAGTGTTATAAAGCCTTATACTTTGATTTTTATTATTTCTAATGTAATAAGTCTAGATATTATTTTTAGGTATTGGTTTTGATAATCAAAGCTTGAACCTTTAACCAGAATACCGGTAATGTTTGTTTTTGCGGGAATCGAGGTAACCGTTAAATCCCACTTAAACGCATGGATAACGTATGTTAGCACATTAGGCATTTTTAATGTGTATTATTCTTGATATATGTTGTTTAATATATTATATGTGGTTTCTTGTATTGGTTGATAAATGGAAGCATGATAGGTTATATGATATGTATGGGAATATTATTTAAGGTAAGTATTATCCATGTTGTATTACGCTATTGTGATCCTAATGCGTGATTAGTATTTTGTGAGCCTTAAGGATATTTTAGTAATATATTTTGTACAAGAATATGGCCTAGTATATATATATGGGTGCTAATAAGTATTATATTAAATATAAGAGTTGTGGATGAGGTATTAACATTAATATTTCATGTAGTAATGATAATTTGATATAAGTGGTGTACTAAGGGGCAAAATGGTAATTTTGAATTAAAAAGGATATTATGGTAATTTTGGAGGCAAGGGCAAAGTGGTAATTTTATAATTAAAGCGTAAAAGGGTAATTTTGGAATTAATGGATAAAATGGTAATTTTAGAAGTAGAAAGGGTAAAGTGGTAAATTGTAAATAGAAAGGGGCAAATTGGTAATTTTGAAAGTAAGGGGTAAAATGGTAATTTCGTAATTAAAGGGGGTAAAATGGTAATTTTGTGAATAAAGGGTAAAATAGTAAATTAAGGGCAAATGGTAATTTTGTAATGAAAGGGAAAAATATTAATTTTGTAATAAAAGGGTAAAATGGTAATTTTGTAATTAAGGATAAAATGGTAATTTTATAAGTGAAAGGGTGTTAAGGTAATTTTTGGAAGTTAAGGGGTAATTTGGCAAATTTGAAAGTAAAGGGGTAAAATGATAATTTTGTAAATAAAAGGGGTAAAGTGGAAATTGGAAAGGAATAACTTGGTAATTATAATAATTGAGAAGGAGAAAATGATAATTTAATAAAAGAGAAGAGTAAAATGATAATTTAATAATGGAGAAGGGTAAAATGGTAAATATTATAAATGTGAAGGGCAATTTAGTAATTTAACCAACTAAAGGGGTAATTTGGTAAATAGGATATTGAACAGGGGTAATTTGACCAACTAAAGGGCAATTTGTTAATTATAATAAAGGAAATGGGAAAATTAGTAATCTAACTAACCAAATGGGAGATATATTAAGTATAACGATTACGAAGGGTGATTAGTGGCCTAACAAGTACGAAAAATAGCTCGGTAACCTAAACCGAGTAAGGGTGTAGCTAAGGCCGAATGTGTGCTATGTGTCCTACATGCCTTGGATGTCCTATATAATTATATGTCATGTTTTATATGCTATTATCTTAATTGTTTCATGTGTGGCGTGGCTTGGAACTGAGATGTGTACATGTGTCCTCCTTTGGTATGTGATAATACGGATATGCTGTAAGTATGATGTGATGTGATGTGGCTCTTTAGGACATGCATGCTAGGATAATTAATGTGGTAATGTGGGATGGAGGCATGAAAAAGAGAAATGGGAGAGAAAGATAACTAAAGGGAAGTAAGTTGACTAATGTAGGTAAGGGAGGAACTAGGGTTTGCATGGGATGGTTAGAGTCCGCATGGGGGCAAACCTTACGTATGGAAAGTAACTTTGGGACATGGGGAAAGTAATAGAAGTGTCGTTTGGGTGTCTGGGGGATTTGGGCAAAAAATAGTACGTGGGACAGTATAAGGGTGCGTAGGAGATTAATTTAGGGTTGGGAGGAAACCCTAATGTGAGAAGGTAGAAAAATAAAAAGAAAATAATAAAAATAAACGAGAATAAGTGGGGCAGAAAGTGAGGGTTGGATCTAAGGGTCGTGATGTGTAGGGTGTTGAAATAGTCGGGATGTGTAAGGCAGAGAATGATGGACCACATAGGCCCAGGTTAGGGCTTTTGGAGAAAACTGAGTTAGGAGGTGTAGAAGTCTTAAGATATGGGACGAGCCTTCCTAGGAGGATAAGTGTGGATATAGTTAGCCATGCATGTTAAGGGTGAAATACTTTCGAATAAGATATGTTTAAGACACTAATCACTTAAAGAGGAAGATGTTGAGCCGAACCCAGACTGGTCCATCGATAAATAATAGTGGCTAGGGCCGGGTGCCCTACATGAACCCAAATTTTACTCCTGAAAAAAAAATCAAAGAATAAAGCGGAAGCTAGGAGAGAATTTGGGAAATGTTACCACCACATCTAACACAAGATAAATGTCCATCATCTATCTCATGCTAGATGCAAGGCTAAAACCTGTCAAACAATCTCAGACATCTAAATAAAATCATCGCTGAGCTCATCAGCGGAACCTGTGAAATAAATCCGAATTTGAAAAGCTTATCAGAGTACGAGAAATTGAAAGTTAATTACAATACCCTTGAAATTTTAAATGCTATACTCGTAACTTCCAAAGAGGAATACAGTTACACAAAACAAAACCCGAAGGATCAATATCCGGATTGCCTACTCACTCAAGGCAAGCTTTCCACCCCAAAACAGTATCCGATCTTAACCTCCACAGGAGATCTTCTCCCCACCATTGGTGGATCATCATAGGACCCATTCAACCAAGGTAGTATCAGTACGGGTCCAATACTGAGTAAATCCCACTACCCTACCGTATGGAAGAGACGTAAACTATAACATCAAGTGCATATTAAATTATGATACAATACGTTGATACAATATTACGCATACTCAAACCCACATCACAAGTCCTACCATACACATATGATAACATGTGAAACATATGTAACATCCTATTTAAACATATAAGGGTGGTGTGAGCGAAGTATAAAGTAGCTCATGCGCCTCAGGTAGGAATAATCCATATTATTGACAACTCATTACATGGCCACAATCACATAAGCCGCATGCAGTAATACGGATAATAAGAGCCGACTATGGTCCGGGTAGACTCATTCTTTAGATCTCTAGTAAATATAGTCGATTCACATCATAATCGTTATGAATCCATGAGAGTGCGAGAACCCCACTATTATAGCCGGTGGATCGGTCACTTATAGGGCAGAACGCACCTAACCACTATTTTATGCTGGTGGATCGGTCTCCAGGGCAAAACGCTCCTGGCCACTATTATGCTGATGGATCAGTCTGGCCCCGACTCTCATGGTGTTTCACTGTGATTATAACGTATCTTTCCATGATTTATTTGTAATTCATTTCACACCATAATCTTTGTTAATCCATGCGAGTACGGGAGCCCCACTATTACAGCCGGTGGATCGGTCACTTATAGGGCAGAACGCTCCTGGCCACTATTATGCCGGTGGATCGGTCTAGCCTCGACTCTCATGGTGTTTCACTGTAAGTATAATGTATCTTTCCCATGATTTACTTGTAACTTAATGTTTGGTTTGTTGAGCTCGGGATCCCCCACTATTATAGCTAGTGGATCGGTCACTTATAGGACAGAACACACCTAACCAATATTATATGCTAGTGGATTGGTCTCCAGGGCACCCCGGCACCTGGCCACTATTATGCCGGTGGATCGGTCTGGGTCCGACTCAACAATCTTCCTCTTTAAGTGATTAGTGTCTTAACATATCTTATTTGACAGTATTTTACCCTTGACATGCATAGCTAACTATATCCACACTCATCCTCCCAAGAGGACCCGTCCCATATCTTGGGACTCTGGTGCCCCTTATCACACCTCGATATCCATTCCCTTTTACACTTACACATAATGAAAACCAACTCCTAAAGGTGTGGGTTAAGGCCCAACACCTCGTGACATTAGACTCCACCCACTATTAGCCTCTAGGGTTTCCCTTGAAACCCTAATTGGACCTATGTGGCCCAACTTCTTCGTACTTCACTACCATTAATTCATTTATCCTCAAACACCTCATCTCATTTAGGTTAAATCCCAAATCATATTACTTTACCTATCGGTTCCACCTGTGACCCTAACACCCTAGTTGGCCACTTCAACCCTAGTACCTTTCTTCTCCCATAAGTAACCTCTCCTTTTCACCCAATATTTCTTCTCTCCCATAACACCCATAATCATTCCTTATAACATAAACTCTCACTCTCAACCTACACCTCACTCACCCGTAATCATTTTTACTTTTGCCTTTTTTTTAGATTACTAATTCTTCCCAAAACCCTAATCGGGTCCCTTACACTCCCCTTTAGCAACTCACTTCCCATTTATTTCTTTTTTTTTCTTTTCATCTCCATGTCATAATAATAATCACCCTATCATGCATGTCCTAGAGGGTTACATCATGTCACAGCACATCATAATCACCACATATGGATATCACATTCATGTCATAAGAAAAACACATACCACATACCTTAACTCCAAGTTGCGCTACGCATAAAACACGTTAAGGATAATCATGTGATACACAACAGGACATGGTATATATACAAAGTATCCAAGGCATGCAAGTCAAATAACACGTAGGGACCTTAGCCACATCCTTACGAAACACCCATAAGTAGAGGTAAGTAGAGACTTACCTGGACTCGAAGCAAGCTAAGTGAGATAAGAGGGAGAGAGAAGATTACTAGCTCGAGGATCCATAATAAAGCTTTCCTAGATTGTCGATAGACATCGAAAACTAAAATAGAAACTATCTTATCAATTAATAATTCACATATTCTAATTAAATAAACACAAACGGACACAAACGATCTTTCTGGGAAAACATTTACAAAACTTATGACTTAAAAGCATAGCTATATTAAGATTTAAGATTAAATATAAATCAAAACGGATTAATACAAATATTACTTGGAACATTTCAAATTAATTTGGAAAGACCAAGAAAGAATAATCGATCATACGTTAATTTATCGGAAATAACTTATTTATTAGGTTTTATAACTAAATAGATAACCCAACCATTTACATAGAACCAAATCCAAACTGATTAGATTAAAACATAATTTAAATGATTTAAAACCCAAAGATAGAAATCGATTAGATAAAAGACATACAACAAAAATCAATTTTACAAAATCATCCCCGAAGATTAGGGTTTCTAATGCCTAAACTACGAATCGGCCAAATCACTTCGATTACCTCAAATTGATAGTTTTAAAACACAATTAAACCAATTTTAGATAAATCTAGACAATCAATTTCAACCAAACAATCTTCCGATTAACCAATTCAAGACGACCCGTTTTCAAAATTAGGGTTTTAAAGCCCACGACACAAACTCAGGTAATTCAAATCAATTAATCCCAATTAAAGGTATTATAATACAATTAGGATCATTTCAACTACTTCTATAAATTTAATTTTAGAAAAACAACTATGCAAATAACCAATTTCATAATCTTACTTGAAATCTAGGGTTTTAGGCCCGAAAATACAATTCAGTTGAATTATATTAATTTAATCAAATTTAATGTTTAGAAATGTAATTAAACACATTTTATAATATATCAAATAATCAATTGGTCAAAACCACTAAAATAAATACCCAATTTAGCACAATTAGGGTTTTTAAACCCGGAACGCAAATCCGATCAATTCTTACCAAAACATATCAATTGATGGTTCGGAAATGTAATTAAACATATTCTAATGTAATTTATATAGTCAATTGAATAAAATAACCCGATTACATAATCCAATTTAAACCCGCGGGAGTTTTGACCTAAAAATTCAATTCCGGTTAATTACACACAATTTTCCCAAATCAACACTTCCAATATAAAATTAAATACATTTTGAATGATATTATAAAATCAATTGAGCGGAATGACTCAATTGTACGATCCAATTTTATCACACACGAATTTTGACCTAAAAATCGAATTCCAATAAATTCTGCATAAATTTCTCAAATTGACGGTTCCAACATGAAATTAGATACATTTTAAAACATATTGTATAATCAATTTATTAAAAATAGCTAAATTGGACGAATCCGAAAAATTCGGGCATACCCCGACCAAAAATTCAATTTTCCAGAAATCCAACCTAAACCATACAATTAACTTATCCAAAACAATCTCACAGCACATATATACATTATCAAACAATTAATTTAGCTTATCACAAGCTAAATCATACTCAATTAATCAAATCTATATTAGGGTTTTCGGAAATTTATACCAAATGAAACCAACACAAATTGGGACAAGAAAATGCTAGAGAAGCTTCGTCGGAGGCTAGGGGTGGCTTGCCGGTGACCAGGCAGTGGCGCGAGCTGCGCGGCTCATCCCTGCTATGGTCGCTGCTACTGCGGGTGGCTCTGTTTTAGTTGCTGCTGCGGCTGTTGCTTGCTGTGGCTGCCGCGCGGCGTCGGTTGCAGGTTGGAGGTCGGCTGGCGGAGGCTGGAGGTCAGCTAGTAGGGAGGAGGAGGTGAGGGAGGCTAGGGTTTCGGGGCGCAGGGAACAGGGAGCCGAGAAAGGGAAAGATAAGGGAAAGGAGAGAAGAGGGAAAAGGAAAAGAAGAGGGGGTCCGACAGTCGGGTAAGGCTTTTTTTTATAACAAATACAAGTACAGAATAAATACTAAATATTTAAAATTGTTATTGGAAGAATTTTACCTAATATTTATTTAACGAAAATTTATTTCGAATGGATCCGGAGGCTTAAAATTGATATACAAGCTATGTAAATAATTTCGGAAATGTTTTTGGAAAATTTAACAACAAACGTAAAAGTTTATTTTGCATACGGAAATATATTATAAGAACCCAAAAAAATGTTTAAAAATATATAAGAAAATATTTAAGTCAAATTCTAATAACCCGAGACTAATTTAAATAATTTTCGAAACCGACTCTCCACAACTAAAAATCATAAAACGGAAAAAAAATAATTTTGGAAAGAAATTCATAAATAAGCTCCGAAAATCTTTTTAAATTAAAACTTCCCGAAAATATTAACGATTTCCGAAAATGAATAAATTTAAAGTCGGAAATATTTTCTACGGATAAAATCATTAAAATAAATTTAACCATTTAAGCAGAAACTTCATAATTTAAATAATATATTTGGTTAACGAAATATAACTCCAAAATAAAGTCGAAATCGCACGACGAAGTTATAATTGGGAACGAATCTAAAATATTAAAGTCAAAATACGAGAAAGAATGGGAATACATATTTTTATCCGAAAATCGAATTCATAAGAATATAATAAAATCATTGTCGTGAACGAATTTATCTAGAATGGTTCGCAACGACAATGATTAATTAAATTCAAATATGAATTCGAGATTGTTGATAAATCCATAAAACAAAATTGAAATTAAAATAATTAATTATTTACATCAAATTACGCTAATAAAATCATTAAACTTAATAAATCGGGATTTTAAAAATACGGGGTATTACAACCGGTCCACCGGCGAATAATAGTGGCAGGGCATGTACCCTCGTGACCGTTCCACTGGCTATAATAGTGGGGGATTCCTTGCTCAACAAACCAAATGTAAAAACGATAAGACACGGGAAAGATACTAATTACTTACAGTGGAACACCTTATGAGTTGGGGCCAGACCGGTCCACCAGCGAATAATAGTGGTAGGGTATGTTACCTTTGCGACCGATCCACCGGCTAAAATAGTGGCAGGGCATATACCCTCGTGACCGTTCCACCGGCTATAATAATGGGGTTCCCGCACTCAAACGGACATTTATAATCCGAGATGATTGATTAATGATGGACTAATGGCCTTAAGGCCCTAAAAGTATCAATTATTCATTATGGCCTATTAATATTTGGTTGACTTGTTAAGTATGCGAATAAAAGAAAGTAAATGTTACTTATACACCGTTAATATTTGATTGACTCGTTGAATATGCGAATGTATCTGAACATTATGTTTATACTTGTCGTGATTTATGAATATAGTAGTGTATCATGTGTTACATTGTGGACCTATTTTTAAGTATATTTTTAAAGGGCTACTCAGTACCGTAGTACTGAAGGTTCCATTCGTGGGGGCCCTGCCTATTCAATGGGCAGTACCCCTTACAAGTCGTATTCGGTGTTACTCAAGTGGGCCATCAAGAAAGAGCGTAAGGAACTATCCGGAACTGTTAGGATTTTACTCCATCTCTTTTAAATTCACAGTTTCTATGTATTTGTTGTCTTGAACCACCATTGGTGGATTATATTCTTATACAATGTTTACTTGTGCTACTCTAATTTAAATATGTTTGGATTTCTCGTAAATTGTGTTTTACTCTTTTAGCCTTAGCACTTGGTACTGGAATGGTAGGAGTGAACCGGTTTGGTATTAAGTGTAGTGGTAATATCCCCAAAGTTCACGACTTATTAATTTGCTTCCACTAATTTTCTATTAATTAAATGAAATTTTGTAATAGTAAATTTTGGGGGTGTTACATATGTGATCATCTCTTTAAGTAATTGATATCTTATTCATTGGTATTTATCTCAATACTGTCATGCAAACACATATTTAGATACGCAAGATATATGATCCAATTTGACATAAATTTTCAAAACATGAAAATACAACCATATGAATATGAGGACATCTTCTAAGGATAAAGGCATATTTCTTCTAAAAAACCCTAATTTCACAAGATAAGCATAACTTCTTTCTTAATACTCATTTTACAGCAAAATTTAGTTAACATCCCTAAAATATTATTATTAACAAGATATATTAAATTAAGTTCTAACTCCAGCGTATTACATATGTAATAATAACCTTACCTATATGGTTACTATTTGTAATTCATTACGAAACCTTAATTTCACAAGTTATGTATAGCTTTTTTTCATATGAGCACTAAATGTACTAAGCATTCCTAATATACCATTATTAACATCATAACATAAAATTAAAATCTAACTCTAACATCTTGCACATATAATAACAGCCTGCCACTAGGATTATTATTCCAAATTCCATACGAAATCTCATTTCACAAAATAGGTATAACTTTTCCCATATGAACCGTATAACCACCAAATGTATTATAAATTCCTAAAATTCATATCTTAACAACATATTCAAAAATCAAATTCTAACTCCAATGTTCTACACTTGTAATAATGCCCCCGCCTCCATGGTTACTATTCCTAATTAAGCTAGTTTCTCATTTTATTTGACTTAGGTCATTCATAATTACTATAAATACTCCATATAATATATTTAGAATAATTTGAACCAATTAACACATTAATATAACAAAGATTCCATATTTAACCTATATTGACCTAATTGCCCTTGAGATAACCAAAATGTCCATTTTCACAAAATTCCTATGAATCATAATATGAATGATTTATGACTTCTAATATATATCATCATGATATTAACTGACCACATTCATTAACCACGCTACACACTCATTCAAACCACATTGAAAATGCCATAGGTCATCCCAGGGTTACAAAACGAGATTTATCACAATAATAACACATAAGCTCATACTCTTTGCATATTCTTAATTTCCATAGATTCAATACCACATTATCATACCATAACATTGCTATCATAATAATACTAAACATGATATTTCGTACACATTTACACATTGCATACAAAAACCCTAACTAGGACATGTATTCTTACCAAAAATGTCTCCAATCTCTAAGCACATATAACCCTAAGATGTCTCCTCTGAGACCAATGAAAAATTGCTAAAGAATAAAGGATAATACATCATTATAAATTAAGAAAACAACCAAGGAAAATACAAGGTAAAAGATGGTAGAAAATACAACAAAACCAAAGTAAACCAAGTTGTGCAAATCTTAAACTAGTTGTGATAGAATTTGGAGCAGTAAGGGGTGAGTAGTATGAAAGACCCATGCAGCTACGATTTGCTACATGAGATCTTCACACTGAGGGTGTGTTACAACATGATTTTTTGGTGAAGATGGGGGCAGTAAAGTGTGAAGAAGTGACACAAGGGGTGGTGGTTTGATGTGTTTTTATTTTTTACATTGCTAGGGGTGTTATCATGGGTTGGTGGTGTAGCTGTGGAGTGTTGAGTGTGGAATTTTGACACATTAAGGTATAGGAGTGGAATGATGAAGGTTGCATGACAGTTTGGCATAGCTAAGTTATTTGTTGCGTGAGTGTTGACACAACTATAGGCGTTTAGCGTAGGTTTGTCATGTAGGGAGGCTTGAATAGTGTGAATCTTTGACATTTCAAGGACAGGGTTGCGTGAGGGGGTATAAACTATACAACGATCTATTGGACAAAAGTGACAGACGAACAATGAATGAAACATATGAGTTGGGGAAAAGAAGAGGAAGTCTAGGGAAAGTTTATCTGGATTGTTAAAATGAAGTTAGAAGGGAAATGAGGCGTATTTATAGGAGATAAGAGGTGACGTGTAGGATAAGAGTGATGAAGGAATAAGGTTGGGGGATTTGGTTTGGAAAATTCACATAAGCTAAGGAGGAAAGGGATAAGGCATGGGTGGTGGTGTTGTAGCTAGGGTGCAGGGGCTGGGAAGGGAAAGCGGAAGCCAAGTGAGGGTGGGGATTGTATGGTTAGAAGGGGAAGAAAGAGAAAGCAGATCAGGATGGGTAGAAGGAAAAAGGAATAAGAAAAAAGGGGGAAAGAGAAAAGATAAAGAAAAGGGGAAATGGAAAAAGAATTCAGGGTTAGGATTAGAATTAAGGTAAATTTAAGATTAAAAAATTAGGGTAAAAAATATTAATGACCCAAAGTTAGGATTATAATTAATATTAGATTTAGGATTAAGGAGTTAGAGTAAGATAGGAATATAAATTACTCGAGATTAGGGTTAGGTTAAAATACTAATTATTCGGCATTAGAGTTAGATAAAATTTAGGTTATTACATTAGATCTATTTCAGGTTATATATATAATATTAGTTCTCTTTAATATTTTTAATATAATATTATTATTATTAACATAATCAACAATTACTATCGTCAGTCAAAAGGATCTTCACACAAGGGTTAGCTAGTGGATCACCAAGAATGCGAGAGAGAATTATGTAAGTCATTTAATATTAATATTTGTTTAATGAAATAACTTTTTTATTAATGTAATATTTTTACTATTTTATGATGAGATGATGATGCTATATGATGAGGCTCGAGCAATAATGTAGGAGGATGAGATGAGGGCCTCCCTACTAGTTCTATAGACCCATCGATGGTCAACTAAACTTTGATAGTGGTTGATGCTCTTGATTATCTGTAGGGTTTTAGAAAGGATGTAGGGTGCATATTACTAGATAGATTTTCTTTGTCCTTCGTTGGCAGTTGTTGTCCATCTTTAGTGGAAAGTATCCAATTGTCCATTGTTGCTGCCCCTTTACTTACAATGACTAATATTTATAAGATTGTCCATTTACAATAGTTGCATGTCAATAAATCAAGAGTGAGAGTGACATAGACACAATGATTTGGTTCTGCCCCTCATCCGCCGCTCTAGGTTCAACCTTCCTACGGTTAACTCCAACACTAGATTCAACCTCCCTATGGTCATCTCCAATACTAGGTTCATCCTCCTTAGAGTCTCCAACAAAGACAAGCTGACATTAACGATTTATTATATACAATTTTGATTTTAGACATTTTTATTTGTTATCTAATTCAAATAATGTCTAGCATTATTTATAAAATTATAATTTTTAATAGCTAGATATTTAAAAATATTTTTTTTTTTAATTTTAAATGATACTATATATTTTATAGATTGAAAAAAATATTGTAAATTCTTATTGCCGTCACTAAATATGTAAATAGTGACGACTTATCATGGAAAAATATCCCATATTTTTTAATTGACGTCCCTAATATGACATGGGGTGGCTAAAACTCACCACCTTTTAAACTTTCCAACTAAGACTTGAATTTTCCCTTCTTAGAAAAATTGGTGTCCTTAATACTCTTTTTAGGAATGATATGTCGTGGTTAAAACTCGAATCTTTTAAATTTTCTAACCAAAATTTGAATTTTACTGAATTTTTTTATATAAAAATGTAGTCCTTAATACCCTTTGTAGAAATATGTCATGGCTAAAATTTTAAGAAATTTAAAATGATCAATCAAAATTTGAATCTATATGGTCACAAAATGATTAATTGGAGATCACATCATCGTCACTAAAGGTATGATTTAGTGATGATAGTTTTTTCGTCCCAATTCTAACTTGTAGCTATAAAATATTAAAGATGATGTTTTAGTGGTGACAAATCGTCCCTAAAGAGTAATGTCCATCACTTTAGGGTAATCAACGATGATATTATTGTCGCTAAAACCTTTTTTCCTAGTAGTGGTAGGATAGTGGTTGCATGTGTATCCATGGGTTAATATATAGTTTAATGATATAGTTATGGTTTAGGTAACTTAGATTTATTGACTATTGTAGTTAACTTTTTATTTTTTGTAAAAAAAAATTACTAATTTATATAAAATTTTAAAATCTATGATTAAAAAGTTGTTAGAGATTGAAAATCTCTCCCATATTATTTAGTTATTTGATATTATCATTTGAATTTAATAAAGTTAATTTATCTGATTGTTATTTTTTTAAAGAGGTATCGTTGCAATTATTGTAAGAATGTGTGCCGATGTGTAATTATATTTAACATATAAATGCAGGAGAGTTTAAATAATTAGTTATTAGAAAATATAATATAATACGATATTATTATTTTACCATATTAAATTGTTATAATGAAATTTATAATTAAACTCATTTATAAAATATGCAAAAAAAAATCACACCATAATTGTCAAATTTAAAATAATTTTTTTTATTGCAAATGACATAAAATCAAATAATCTTATAATAGACCCACTTGTTAAGTAATAAATATATTATTCCATTTTGAAATAAATACGTATGATTCAAGCTTAAAATTAAAATTAAAATTGGTAAGATCTTTTAATTATCAACTAAACTACATAGTCCCTTTTTTGTCTTGAAGCAAAATAAAATATCACTTTTATACTCTATGCATTATATATATAAAGTTGGAAATTATAGGAAACGAGAATGAAATAGCCGAAGAATGAGACCAACATTGAAGAAAGAAACAAAAGATAAATCATTAATTTTATCAGGCTATTAGCGTGATATATATCATAGTTTTATGCATTTAAATTCAAATTTCATCCATACAAAGCGACTTCATAGTTTAAGTTGATTTAGTATTTGTACACTGGGGGAATAATTGTATTGTAATGTTTGTTTTTAAAAATTAATAAGCTGAAATAATTATTCTTAATTTTTCATCATTAATTTGTATAAACACTTATGTATTTAGAAATGATAGTAAAGGGAATACATTTTCTAAAATATATTATTCAATTAACTTGGTATAACACTTGCCTAATTAATTAATCTAATAAATCACAATGCATAAAGTTATTTAATTACTCCATATGTTTAATAAAAAAAATTCATTATACGTAGAAGTATTTATTTTAAAAAGAAATCTATTTTAAATTAGTTAATGTTTACTTTTTTCATTATTGACTCATAAATTAATATATAAATTGTTAAAAGAACTTTCTTTACGAAAGAGAATGAATAATTATTTTTCTTCACAAAATCATGGCACATTAATTAAGTAATGAGTGTGTACTTTAATTATACAAGTGAATTATTTCTTTCGTTTTACAAAGAACATTTTTTAAGTAGAATATTTTAATTAAAAAATTTATTTTTTTAAATTAGTTGATACTTATTTTTTATTTTTATCCTTACATTTTCATTTTCTTCTTTCCTACATTAACTATTATATTATTTTTTAATTAATGATATAATTTTAATATTACAGGTATATTTATTGTCTTATAAGATAGTGTACAAATTGTTAAAAGAGCATTCTTTATGAACATATGGATTATTTTATTTTATTTTATCAGGAAGCACAATAAATCAATGTGTGCATTAATTACACGAAGAAATTAATTTTAGAATTAATTGAAATAAATTTATTACTTCATCCATTCAACCATAGAAGGTTAATAATATTTTTATTTCATAACATAGGTCATTTTGTAAAAATGATAGAATTTAACGCTACATTTTTAAATTTACCCTTCTTTTATACTCCTCCCTAATCTCATTATTTACTTATATTATGATAATAATTTCTGATAATAAGAAAGACTACAGAAATTTAATATGGACATTTTAATCAATATAGATGTATTTTATATTTAAGTTTAATTCTTCTTAATTTGTACAGGGATATTTAAAGATTGAGGTGTATTTGCTATCGAGGTTGAATGAAATACCGATCCGAAACATGATCAAGCACAGCCCCTGACAAAAATATAACAAGCCATGTCATTCGGGCAGATAGAAACGGGCCGGAGGCGGGGGCCTGAGGTTGAGGGAATTGTTAAGTATGCTAGTATTTACCCTCTACTTTCGTAAGGGTTCCAAACGCATGATTACCCAGCCCACGTAATTCAATCTCCCGCCCCACGATGTTAGACAGAACTAGGTTCTCATCCGTGCGATGCACGGTGTATTAATATAAAATTATAAATTAATATTATAGTTTGACTATTTTAATATGTATAATAATAATAATTAATAAATATTAGTATAATATACCTCTACTAAAATAATAAGTAGATATATTATTGATAAAATTACATGATCATATTTTTTGAAAGACTTCCTTGAACACAACATTTGTTGTAGAGTCACTTTTATCATTATGATCATCACATATAAGGATTTTCAAACCTCGACGATTTGTGGCTCTAGAAACAGTAACGTATAATTGACCATGACTAAATACTGGATTTTTCAAAAAAATGCCAACGTTTGAAAGAGATTGACCTTGACTTTTATTGATTGTCATTGCATATGAAACAATCAATGTGAATTGTCTTCGATTGAATTTGAAAGGTAATATTGGATCAGACGGAGTCAGTGACATTCTCGGCAATAAAACTTTATGGCCAACATTGCTTCCACCTAGGATTTTTGCTTCTACGACATCTGATCCCAACCTTGTAATAACCATCCTTGTTCCATTACATAGACCAATGGAATGATCTATATTCCTCAATAACATGACAGGTGTACCAATCTTCAAGTTTAACACATGATTGGGCACGCCAGAACACTTTATTGAATTTAAGAATTCTAGAGTGTGTAGATCTTGTAACAAATCATTATTTGAATCTGATATGCATGTCATATCTGAGCTCAAATACGTCTTATGTTCTACTGAGTTAATCGACAACATGTAATCATTTATGGATTCAACAATGTCAAGAGTAGGTGCTAATATTGATCTCCCTTGAAAAAACGTATCATCAATCATTTTTTCCTTGAATCCTGGATAGGTGCTTTCCACAATAGCTGCAATTGGATCACCACAATATTTCAATAAAATATCATTTGAAATTTTAACCGTTGCATGACCATCATTGGGACCTCCGATTACTCCACCTCCAATGCTAGCAATCCAATCTGAAAGCTCTTTCAAATCAGCCGATTCATCAGTTGATCTAATATTTTGAAGCCTCATATTTTTAGTCAATCGTAAGACTTTACAGTCTCTCCATATGTATGAAGAGTTAATAGTTGCCTTTGGAATGACTGGTAATATTTGTTTAAAATCTCCACCAATAACAATCGGTTTTCCTCCAAACGGCTTATTACTACTTGATTCATTTGTGAATCGCAAAATATCCCTCATGGTTTTGTCCAAAGCTTCAAAACAATATCCGTGCATCATTGGAGCTTCATCCCAAATTATGAGCTTGCACCTTATAATTAACTCTGCTAATGGAATACCTTGTTTGATATTGCACGTTGAATCTTCGTTCGGATTTATAGGAATCTTGAATCGAGAATGAGCTGTTCTCCCTCCTGGTAGTAAAAGAGAAGCTATTCCACTTGATGCTACATTTAACACAATATCTCCATTGCATCTTAAAAATGCTGATAGTGTCTTCCATATGAATGTTTTCCCAGTACCACCATATCCATATACAAAGAACACGCCGCCTGAATTTGATTCAACAACATTGATTATGGTGTCGTAGACATTACGTTGCTCATCTGTAAGATTTGATAGATATCTCTTATGTTCTTCACGAAATGTAATGCAATCGTAACACGTTTCTTTGTGTATCAATCTATTATGACCACTTGAAAAATATTCTGGTGGTGGGAACGGCATTGACTGAAACTTTCGTAAGCTCCTACCGCAGTTTTGTAACAATTTTTCAATCTCAGCTAAACCATAATTTTTTATCTCATTGTCATCCAATTGAAGTTATGAAAATAAATATACACTAAGTTTAAATGCTAATCATATAATCTACAATTATTCTTATTCTATTCTATCAAAAATAAAAAGACAATAAAGATGAACAAAAATTACCTGCGTGGTGCAAGATTGTACGTTGTCTATATAATATATCATCAGTCAAGTAAATCCAACACTCATCCCAACAGACTTCAGATCGACTAAGTGAATCTGATGATAATAATGTTGCAAATAAAAATTTGAAAGAAGATGCAGACGCCCAATGACTTGCCTCAATAATTCTATCAATGTATTCTTTATCATCGTCTAACAATCCCAATGCATAGCAAGCATCACGATATGATGTATACTGGACACCATTAATACATTTTATATCATCATAGCTTCTCGGCCCACGAATGACGTTAAGAAGACATCGCAAATAATAAAGTTCTCCACTACCAGGAGGAACATAGAAAATGTGTCCAATAGATATCCTTTGCTGCCTTGGACGCCACTCTCGTTTACATGAATCCCAAACAAACTTCATAGGGAATTCTGCATAAGTCAAATTCCTTGCATCTTCATATTTATGATTTGCCTTCATCCAAGCTAGAAACATACTTTCCTTAACTGATAAACGATCAACAAAATCATCGATCAAATCTTCATCAGAAAAAATAACACTTTGTTTGTTTGGAAGATGAAAGCCTAACCTCTCAATTGGTGGATTCTTATATTGAATTTCATTTTTAAATAATCTCCATGCTGCCTCACATGATGAAATATATCTACAATCGTAATACATTTGAATCTCATCAGCCTTTTTTACTGCATCATCACTAGTCATGCTTCCATAAAAAGATGCAGTAACACGATCATGCCCTTTATTCACATATTTGAATAAATACTTGATGGAACGTGACTGATTGCACCACTCGACATTTATATGGGCACCATACTTAAGCAACAAATAACGATTGTGTGGCACGACGAACCTATTATCAAGAGGGACCCCATTCTTCTCCACCGTTCTTCCATTATCACGTCTTTTATATATTGGATATCCATCATCATCAACTGTTGTACATTCAACAAACTTTTTCGGAAAATGTTTCGTACAACGACCATTAGCCATGCAAGGGGAGTTCTTTTCCAAAGTTCCACATGGTCCATGTATCATGTATTCTTGAACAACTTTGTAATATGTAGCATCAGTATTGTGATCAGGAATTTCAGTTGAAATTATTCTATCAATGTCTATTCCAGTTGGATACTTGTCTTCTTTTGCAAGAAAAACCAATATATGGGCGTGAGGCAATCCACGTTTTTGGAATTCAATAGTATATATAACTATAATTGAAAACATCATAAAAAACAGTTAGAATAATTAACAAAATTAGATTTCTATAACTCAAATCATGAAGTAAGTGTAAAATGTTACCTGATTTAATATTCCCAAATATCTTGTTATTCCGAAGATCTTTTATAAGATAATCAAGCTTCATCTTGAAAACACGACAAATAATATCTGGACGATCATCAGCTTTAAGACCTCTTTCATGAATAAAACGAACAATCTCAGGCCATTTTGGATTGCAAGTAAATGTGATTAAAAGATCAGGATAACCAATCCATCTACATATGGCCATGGCATCTTGATAGTTTTGAACCATATATCGAGCACCCCCGGTGAATGATGATGGTAATATAACTCTTTTTCCTTGCATAGATGGATCCGTCTCACCTCTTAAAATAGCATTTGTCAATCCACTATATAGTTCACAACGTAATTGTTTTTGATGTAGTCGAATGTATGTCAACCTTGCTGACTCAATCATTGTATATGCATCAACAATAAATTGTTGTAGAAGTCTCTTAGATGATAGTATAACTGATCTCTCAGAATTTCTCTCATGCAGTCAGTAGCAAAAATACTCTGTCGTACTTACATATTTTCGACCACGTTGTTGATTTCCATCATTAGACGTTAATGGAATATCTTCTCTATAACCATCTTCACCATAAGAAAACAACAAAGGATATTGTAACCCTAGGTAAGAAGCATGCAATTCACTTATCCGCTTTAGCAATCCTGTTTTTGTTTCAACCAAGATATCCCTTTCACCAAGAGATGCATCAATATCACCAACAATTAATCCAGCAACTTCTGAAGCTGTCAGTAGGTTATACCTTCTTCCATCTCCATTCCTTCTACCAATCAATTTTAACTTAACATTAGAACAACCTTCTGTGTTTATTTTTTCCCTCACCATTCTAAATTATTTGACCAAAACATTATTCTCATCAAGCATAGTCTTCAAATCAGAAATAATGGATGTGTTAAGGTTGTTCAAACTTTCATTTTCCCTATTAGAAAATTAGAAAAATATGTTATAACAATTCATTATAACTATTCATAAAATATACATGTAATGAATTAATCATTAATAAAAATAAATCGTAACAAAACTTACCTAACAGAATGGACTCTGTTTTCAACTTCATTTTTTGTATCGTAAATGTATAGCTGTGCAAATTTTGGTGTGGAACCGTCCGCTGGTAGTAAACTTCCCATAAGATGATAATTTTGACCATGAAGTCTAAACATTGGAGGAAAATTACCACTGTTCAAACTCCTATCAATCTTTCCACCCATAGATGTGAAAGAAAACATACTATTGTATGATCGGATATTTTCCAAAAAGTGTTTACTTCGATTATTTTGTGAATAGAACAATTCATGCAACACTTGTGGAGGATTTCTCATCAGCGGGAGTTGGATTTTTCCTTGCATACAACACAATGAGTATTTTGGTTTTCGCGAATTCTGACTTCTACACAATCTTTCGGCGTACCAGAAGAAAGAACCACAAAATGTACATGTGTATGTAGGATCACCAATATCCCAATATTCTATAGATAAAAAAATTAATTATAAAATTATCAGAATATCAATAAATGAAATTAAATTTAAGAAGAAACAATAGATATCAGATATAATTTAAGAGGATACATAAAAATATGAATATATATACATGTGTGTTTGTGTATTTATGTTAGAGCATACCACATGATAATAAATCATTGTTAACTTCTATTTCAGTACATGCGATAAATAAAATGTCATAAATTAGAAATCATAAGATTTACATTTCATTTAAGAATTTAAGAAATATCAATTAATACTTCTTAAGTAATACAATCTTACCATCAAAAACTTGTTCCAAATTGATTGCCACATCTGAAATATTGAAACAATAAACAATAAATGAGTACTTAATTTCAACACTATAATATTACATAAGAATTAATGATAATTCATATATTTAAATTTTAAAATAATAGTAAAGACACAAACCTTCATTGGACTGGAAATGTTGTTGTTTTATTGAATCGTTACTGTTAATAAAAACCTCACCATTATTCATATTAGGTACCCCCAAAAGATTAGCTGAAACATTTTGATTAAGTACTTGAGAGTGCTGCGTTCGATCTATGCAAATGTCTGAACTTCTAAGACTTGACGAAAAAGTATACACATTGTCACTACTCTCCATTTTCTGGATAAAATGTCATGGAGTACAAAGTACTTTTCAAGAATAATAAATCAGTCAATATATTCTAACATGAATGATAAAATGTATGTTACATTAACATCGGATAAAGAAATACAAATTTACCATTGGTAATATCACTAAATGGAGATGTTGTTTTTGGAGACTGAAAAGGATAGTACACATGTTTTTGAGATGTAGCTTTTTCAATAGAATATCGTTTTGACATCGTATCAATATTCTCTGCATAAACAACAATTATATAAAAAAACCATAATTAGTAGGATTGATGAATCATTAAGTACCTGTTTATAATTTATAATTTATAAGTAACTATTTATAAGTAAATAAAAACTTCTTTTTAGCTAATTATCTAATTATCTAATATAATAATTTTAGACTATTTGTACAATAATATTGTAGGTAACTATTATTAAAATCAAATGGAAATATAAGTCCTATACTATCTATACAATACTATACTGGTTCAATAATAGTATACCTTAAAGTCTAAAACACATTTTAATTTTTTACTATTATATAATACAGTATATAATATAAATTTTATAACATAATTTTTTATGTTTCCCAATTTGGTTTTTGGGTTTCTTATTTAATTTATATTTAAATTCAAAATTTTAAAAGTTTTAAAAAGTATGGTCTTTTAATACTATAGCAGATCATGTTATCACCTAATCACATAATATAATAACAACATAAAGATTTTATTATTATCAACTGTTCCGATTAATCTAACATGTATCAATTCCTTAACCAAATTATTTTTATTGTTATTAATATTAACACATTAACAAATTAATTATAGAGTATTATGGATAATATTATTGAAATAATCAATGACCATATCTATTTAAGTTTAATTATCTAGGGTAACTAATATTAAAATTAAATAGAAATATAAGTCCTATAATATTTGTACAATATTATAACAATTCAATAATATTATATGTTAAGGTACATCTCAGGCATATTTTTGTAACTATTATCTAATATAATTTGCATAACTTAATTTTTTGTATTCCCAAATATTTTTTGTATTTTTTTTATTTTGTTTAGAATTTTATATCAAAAGTAAAAAATTTATAAGTTTTTAAAAGTATGGTCGTTTAATACGATAGCATATCATGTTATCACCTAATCACCTAATCACCTAATCACTTAATATAATAAGATTATTATTATTTCAATATTATCAACTAGTCATCTAGTATGTATCAATTCCTTAAACAAATTATTTTTATTGTTAGTAATATTAACAAAAATATTTTTATTGTCATTAATATGAACACATTAATGAATTAATTAAAGAGTATTATGGCTAATAATATTGAAATAATAGATGACCATATGTATTTAAGTTTAATTATCTTGGGTAACTAATATTAAAATTAAATTTATATATAAGTCCTATAATATTTGTACAATATTATAACAATTGAATAATAATTTTTTATAATTTTTTTATTTTGTTTAGAATTTTATATCAAAATTCAAAAATTAAAAGTTTTTAAAAGTATGCTCTTTTAATACGATATAGCAGATCATGTTATCACCTGATCACCGAATCACTTAATTTAATAAGAGTATTAATATTTGAATATTATCAACTAATCATCTAGTATGTATCCATTCCTTAAAGAAATTATTTTTTTTGTTATTAATATTAACCAAAATATTTTTATTGTCATTAATATGAACACATTAACGAATTAATTAAAGAGTATTATGGCTAATAATATTGAAATAATAGATGACCATATGTATTTAAGTTTAATTAACTTGGGTAACTAATATTAAAATTAAATTTATATATAAGTCCTATAATATTTGTACAATATTATAACAATTCAATAATAATTTTTTTAATTTTTTATTTGTTTAGAATTTTATATCATAATTCAAAAACTAAAAGTTATTAAAAGTATGCTCTTTTAATATGATATAGCAGATCATGTTATCACCTAATCACCGAATCACTTAATATAATAAGATAATTAATATTTGAATATTATCAACTAATCATCTAGTATGTATTCATTCCTAAAACTATATAAATTTTTTTTGTTATTAATATTAACACATTAACACATAAAAGGAAAACATAATTAAAAAGTATCATGGATAATAACATTGCAATTATCGATGAACATATCTATATAATTTTAATTATATTGGGTAACTAATAATAAAATTAAATAGAAATATAAGTCCTTTAATTATCTAACATAATTTGCAGAACTTAATTTTTTATATTCGTGAATATTTTTTTTACTTTATTGGTTTATTTTGTTTAGCATATTAAATTAAGATTTAAAATTTTTCAATTTTTTTTAAAGTATGGTCTATTGATATTATAGTAATATATGTTATCACCTAATCACATAATGTAATAAGAGTATTTATATTTTATTATTATCATTTAATCATCCAATCATTTAATCATGTAATATGTATCAATTCCTTAAATAGTTTAATTATATTAGAATTAATACTCATACATTAACACATAAGCACATGATATAAGAATATAAAAATATAATTAATATTTCAATTAATAATTTAATTCATATGGCCGTATTAATCTACTAAATAATCTAATAATTCAATTAACATCATAAGAAATATATATTTATTTAGCTTCTATTTATAATGTTAGTATTTTTTGGGTTAATAATGATTTAAGTAATTAATATAATCTACCTTTAATCTAGACAAATCACTTTAGCTACACAAAATTCAATTAGTGTCTTAAGAAACTTCATTAATACACTATAATATATCAAGACTGAACGAAAGTCAGCTGATCGAGACTTTCCACACGTATAATATAGCTAAATCGTAATCGTTCGTTTCAAAATCAGCTGATCCAGACCATCCATATATTTTCCCACGGATCGACCTTCAACAAACACAATTTATACCAATCTATACCGTTGATTTATGTACGAAAGAATCGTAAGCGTTGATTTGCTTCCGTTCGGATTCCCCAAACAAACACAAATCAACTTAATCTCGGCCGTCCACGTTACAAATCATGCATGATCGATGGCAGCGATTGAACATAGCCATTGACGCAGAAACCCAGAAACTTCGACCTACACTGCTCGAGGCAGGATTCGTATTGTCCGAATCCCTGCCCCTGCCTTCGTCGTCCTTTCCTCCATTCTCCGAAACCCTAACTTCTGCTTCGAATCTTCAAACTCCATGTCTATCATGAAAATGGAATAATACTCTGATTCGAGTTGAAGTTTTGTTTTCCTATACTACAGTCGAACCCTATTTTTGTATTACTTTCTTCGTCTAAACTCAATTTATGTTAATTTTTCATATGTCCGCCCCTGGCATCCAAATCCGATGTATATAGAACACCAAAATAAGTAGGTCAACTTCAAATCTTTACTACGCCGTTCTTCTGAAATCGAAGAACTTACTAAACAGGTGTAAATTTGTTCTTATTTTCTGACGGTCAACTTCGTCATCGATTTGTTTTATGTGCCGCAATAAGGTAAGTTCTTCGCATATTTTTTCAATATTGCATAAAATATGTTATACTCTAAAATATAACACTAAAGATTTGTTTGTATTTTTCCTACGAAAATCCGAGTGCTTATCTGACTTCCATTTCAGATGAGCTCAGATTTCGAAACTATTTGCAGGGAAAATCTTCGTGGTAATCAAATCATTGAGGCTGAAGATTTTTAAAATGGTAAGTGTTTTCGAAAATAACTTATTGTATCTATCAAAATAGTATAAGTCAATTTTTTTAACTAATGTTTTTTGATCTTTCTTCTTTCGATTATCTGAGTTTGTATCTCACTATGACATCA
The DNA here is from genome assembly GCA_030549775.1 of Tamarix chinensis. NCBI lineage: Eukaryota > Viridiplantae > Streptophyta > Magnoliopsida > Caryophyllales > Tamaricaceae > Tamarix > Tamarix chinensis. The sequence goes on from CM060171.1 coordinate 119,689,476, forward strand.
CCTCAGATTTCAAAATATTTGTCAGATAATTTTGAGGTCGTTAAGTATCATTATCAAAGTGTAAGTATATTTCTGTGAATTTTATTTGTCGATTTATTAAATTTAAAACACACAAACATGACATTATGTATAATATTTAAAGTTATTTACATTTAATTAATGTTAACAGGTCACAGACATTTTCATAAATATACTCTGAACTATCGAAATATAAACAATATTAAGGTAAGATGTCTCAATTTTTTTAGCTTTCAATTTGTAAGTTTAATATACTTCTATACTTGAATTTGTAAGATGTTTCAATTAATTTTAAGGACTAATTTGATTTCAATTTTCCTTGCAGGTTGTGACCTTAAGGTCTGATAAGTTAAAAATTTATGTTCCGATGTTAATATACTTGTATACTTGATTTTTACAAATAACATAGTTTTCATTAATGGTTGATAAATTATTATTGTCGTAAATTCATATTCAAAATTCATTTTTAAACCATTCATTGTCTTCTATATTTTTTTATATAAATTATAAAAATTGTGACATATGTTAAAAATATTTTTAGCATTATAAGATACAGAGATAATAAGCTTTAAATTTTCCTCCAAATGTTAATATACTCTAATTTTAAACAATAATGAATAGAGTTAAATATACTTTCTAATTTGAAAGCATGTTGATGTTGATGTTGATGTTGGAACCCATCATCGGTTAACATTATATACATAATTTATTTTTACGTAAAGTATTTAAATTAACTAAAAGATCAGTTAGTAGTATTTAATAAGAATTTGCAGGTTTCAATTATTATTTTCTCTTATTTATGCATTAGAGAGTTCTCTCTTGATTATTATTTATAGCATTGGTGGATTATTTGCTCCTATGCCAGGTATTATACTCTTACTCTTGTAAACATAAACATTATTATCTAATGATTAACTGTGTTGTCTGTTTCCTATTGTGGAAAATGTCATCATATGTGCACATATTTTCTGTGTTGAATGAATTTGTTACGATTAATTAACATGATTACCTTAATTTTAAATAACATATACTATATAGTTTTGTTTGTCATTATGGATTAATTAATAGAAGTATATGCATTTGGAATATTTTGTAAAACATTGTAAAATTTAGAAACAATGACTAATGGCTAACAGAAGGTAGCATCATGTATGGTTGTGTTATATTTTTTCAATGCAATAATACAAACATTATGACCTATTGTAGTAATATCATCGGTAGCATGATCAATTATAAAAATGTATTTGATTGTTAGTATGCATTACTAATAACATTTACTATAGTCATAACTCCAATCCTAAATAAAAATTTAGATATAACTAATGTCTAATATGTTAGAATGTATAAATTATATGTGGACAAAGCTAAACATGTATGCAAACTATAATTCATAATAATAGATAGTTGAACCTGATGTTGAGGCTTCTTCTGTTGTCCTTTTTCGACATAAGGTTCTGGACTTCGTTAATTTCTTCATGATTTAATTAGCTGATGCACATGTATAAACAGATAAATAAATAGTGCAAATAGTGTAAATATAAATATAAAAGAGTGAGCACAATAGTAAAGCTTACTTTGAGTAATATCTTTTTCTTGGTTAGTGATAATCCGCTATAGCTAAAAAATCATTTCGAAGTATGGATGAAAGGGAGTATCTAAGAAAGGTGTGATTTGTCTTCTCCATTGTTTAAATAGAGGCTGTTCAAATAGGCAGTCAAACAATGAAGGTATATTTGTAATTGCAGTTATATTTTTGTCTGTGGCTGTGTCAGATGTTCCATTTAAATTAAGGGGATCCAAAATATCAATATATATATTTTCATAGTCACTATTTAATATAACTGTTATTTGAATTGACATTTCAATTGACATCTTTTATAAAGTTATTGCTTAATCATCCGGTTCATTTAATTTCAGCTCGTTTAAGGATTATATGTAGTTGAAGACAAATTACTTGCATCAATTTTAGACAAAAGAAACTTTCATTACATAATATCCAATTAAAAAACATAAGATACCATTACATAATAATAAGGATAATATAACATGCCTAACAAATCAATCGATATAATAAGCAAACATAGCATGCTTAATACTGATAAATAAGTCTTTTTGGTACAAATTCTTTCCAAAGACAGAGAAACTAACATGAGAAAACATAAAAGATATAGATATCTAAACTAATTTCAAAGTTTCTCTTTCTTGATCACTGCTCTTGTCTTCTTCATAGGAACAATTGATGACAAATCTCCATCTATGTTTCTCTTCCATCTCTTGTCTGATTCCACATCTATGGGTTTGGATGGAGTGCTATCATCTTCCTTGTTTGGTGTTGTGATCTCATCAGTCTGTGAAATGACCTTAAAAACAAAACTCATGAAACCTACTTTACAATTTTCAATGAATTTACAAACAATTGAATAATCCATTTATGTTTATTATTATTCCTTTGGTTACCTGCCCTTGAAAATCACTTTTGCTTGCCTTTGATAGTAAGTCAGAGTCCTAAAAAGAAAAAGTTTAGCAAAATATTTTTCATCTGAACATAATTAAATATTAGTTCATCATAATATTCCAAATGGATTTAACCTGGCTGTCAAACATGCTTGCCCCATCATACTTGTTGACTATAGCATGGTCTGTTGTTAGTTTTAGGACTGTATATGCTCCCAAATTGTCATCCTTAATTTGCACCAGAAATAGTACGACCTTATTGAACATGATTTCAAGCTCACATGGTAGACCATCATCTGACATCTATATCAAGTGAAATAATTATCTGAATTAAGTACAGAACATCAATTTAGGTAATAATAATTCACCTGTAGTGTATACTATACCTTTGCATTACTCTGTTTCAGTTCATTTGCTGATTTCCCTATCAGTTCCTTGCATTCTCTGTCCCACATTATAAATGGGGCATTATTTGTGTCATCAACAACTCTGACTTGTATTTTGTACCTTAAATTACCACTGATTTCATATTTATTGCATTTCTCGCACTTAAATTTGTCCCCACTTGGTTTTAGCTTCTTCAAGCATCTTTTACATGCAATGTAATACTAGTTTCCCTCAGTCTCCACTGCTACTATTCTTGCTCTAACCCAGAACTTTCCTATCTATAGATTAATAATATAAATTAAATTTGTTTCTATTTGATAAACTAATCTAAACTTAATACGTGAAAAAACTGATATGTAACTGACCTCCTCATTTTTTAGCTCCTCCAAAGATTTAAATGGCCACCTTCCACTTGCTAACTCACCATCAATAGAATATGATGGTAAAACTTGTGGGTCACTAATTGTTGTAGCATTGTTTCTGGCCGGTGGAAATCTGAAACATTGAAATGTAATTAGAGTTATTGAAAATTTGTATATAAAATATACAATATTATTAAATGGTCTTTCATTTGTTTTAGAAAACATTACTCATTTGCAAATTCTTGAATCTCTTTTTCATCATTGTCCAACGTGATTTTAGTGACATTCCAAGGGTTGGCAAGTCTTACTTGATTTGCATAAATAAAACATAAAGAACATCATTCATGCATGTATAATCGAAAATAACATATAAATATTGTTTTTACCTCTGAATATTCTAACTTTGACAAACTGTAATATTATGTAAACTGCCTGCGATCTACACTCTTTCACATGTGTGTCTAGCTTAGTAGCAAGTTCACCCCATAGTGTACAATCTATGGTGTTCTGCCTGCAAAATCTTATTACTGTAAGTAAGACTTGTGTAACATCATTTCTTTATTTTTCTATTATATACCTGGAGTCTTCAATGCTGAAATCTAGCTGATTTGTCATTTGCCCATAAATTTCCTTTGTTTGCATGTTGTGGATGCTCACTACTTTGCCAATCACATCTGTCAAGGTTTTGATAATATTAATGATTAATGATGTCGGAAATAATGTATACCAAATTGAATAACCTTACCAATAAGTATAGAAGTATCTGTTGTAGGTAAAGATTCGTATGGGACAAATTGATATATATGCTTTGGAAACATGTCCATTCTCTGAAAAATTTCTGTGTTTGTCATGAAATAAATGACATATGGAAATTTTCTTGTTTTTGTGCCCATTTTGTTGTCAGCAACAATAAAATTTTTCAAGTGGTACAGATTTCCTTCACATAAAATGTGCTTGAATTTTTGAATGAGTGACCTTCTAATTGATGCATGTACTCTAACTCCCTGCAAGGTAACATAACATAGCAATACAGATATCTCACTCTATGATTTAACAAATTAACAATAATTTTAATTTGACATAATTACCTGACTGTCGTGCATGATACATTCTATTGAGTATGCCTGAGATTTGTTCTCATAGGATTTTCTTTCATAAATTCTAATAATTCTCAGTTGAACTGCCCAAGTGGTTGAAGAAGGGTTGATTTCATTTAGCAGAGAAAATAGAGGCATGTTGGGCTGATTTTGATATCTGAAAGGAAAAATATTACATTGTAGGCAGAAGTAAATAACTTGGAGAATATGGCACTTGCAGGATAATTAGTAAATTTTATTAAGTAAATAACTAAATTACCTTTTTTTTGTGATACTGCAGCTATTCGTGAAAATCGGAGAATATTATGCTTCAGATGGCACTTGCAGTGGGCTGATTATGGTACCTGCAAGAAACAAAAAATAAAAAGTCTGTAATTTATTTTAATAAGTAAATAATTTAACAAACTGTTTATTGAAATAGGGCTGGAGAAAATACTGATTTCTTTTTTGGTTGATGTTGTAGTTGTTTCTGAGCTTCGAGAAGAGTATGCTTCAGGTGGCACTTGCAACAAAAGCTCACGAATGTTGTGGCTATGAGATGATCATAGGCTTGTATATATAGTGAAAATTTTCAAATATTGTAAACAATTCATCAAAAGTCAGATACATGATGTGGTAAATATCTGGCCATTGATATAGGTTTTTGTAATTTACAGACCATTGATCTTTTGAGAAACAGACTTGTGACATGTCAATCTGCCCATGACTGACATATATGAATACACGTGACATGTATGTATTTAGGTCAAATGTATGTATGCACATGACAGAGTTGTTTGGGTGGGAAATTGTCCTGTGCAAACAACTCTGTTTTTATATATAGTAAGATGCTTATAACCGAATATTTATATATACCATATTAGAGATTCGTTATGCATCTTGTTAACACCGAAAAAAATATATAACAACAAGAAAAATAATATTTGATTGTTATATGGTCAATCAATCTAAATTAGGAATAATTAAATATTTCTAAAATTATTCGGGATTTATATGTTAAAATAAAATATTTTAATTGTTTACGTCTCGTTTGTATTTTATTAAATTGGGCTAAAATATTTTAATTGGGCTCAGTTTAATAAATATGGGCCTAATTTATTTTACAAAGGGTTACGAGTTCGTAAAATTAAGTTAAATGAAGCATGACTGAAGTTTAAAACGCAAGACAAGCCGAAGCTCGAAAGCCAATGAGGCCCTTTTTTCTATAAATAGAGGGCACCCCTCCTCATTGAAGACATACTGAAGTCCCGAGATCAAGAGCTTATAGAGAGAACGCTCCCAAGCACTCTGAAGCTAAAGATCGAGGACCCAAAGAACGAAGATCCGAAGATTGAAGAAGTAAGATCTGAGGATTGAAGAACTAAGAACGAAGATCCAAAGATTGAAGAAGTAACATCCGAGGATCGAAGAATGAAGAACGAAGCTTTTCAGATCGTCAAAGTCGAAAACGTTGAAGCGTTGCAACTTCAACATCATTAAACCTGTTCGAAGGGATCAAGCACCACCAAATCGTGCCCTCTTTACCAGGTAAATTAAATTTTTATCAACAGCTTTGGATCAAGCTCATTAAACTCAAGACGAGCCCCGAACAAGTTGAGCCCAAAATTCAACATCGGGAATCAAAACGTTATCAATTGTCTAGGAGATTGAATTAGAGGATATTAAATCTTGTACCGGATTTATACAGAGATTGTGAAATACCCCAAAAATCCTAATTTAGGAATTATGGCAAAATAATGATTTATTAGGAAAATTTAGAAAATAAATTATTTTATTAAATAAAGAGGAAAGTAAAGAGAAAATAATAAATAAATTCTTTAGAAAATTTTGGACATTTTACTAATTAAAATGGAAGTTAAGGAAAATTTATCCAAAATAGCCCAATTAATCAAAAAAATTAAATTTAACTATTATAATTAAAATAATTATTATTAAAATTAAATATCTAACTTAAATATAAAAAAATACCAAAATACCCAATCCACATATTCTCTTCTTTTTTTCCCTTTCTTTTCTTTCTTTTTCTTTTTCTTTTTCCTTTTTCTTTTCTCCCCCCGACCTGGGCCAGCCTGCTTGTGCGGCCCAGCTTTCTCCTTCTCCTTCCCCCCTGCGGCCCAGCGCGTCCAGCCAGCATCGCAGGTCGGGACGCAGCGTTTCGCCTCTAAAATCATTGAAACGCCGCGTCGCACTAAGTAACAAATAACTGTTGCAAACCGACGAGACGACGCAGCGTTTTGCCCAAATATCCACTGAAACTCTGTGTTTCACTAAGCAACAAGTAACCATTGCTGACCGACCGGTTCTCCCCCCCTCCTTTCTTTTCTCCCTGAACTGCCCGGTCCCGAATCTTCTTCTTCCCCAAGGCGTGGCGGCGACTAAGGGACTGCAACCCCGGCGCTCTACTGGCCGTGCACGCTGCCACCGTCCTCCCCTTCCCTCTTCCGTCATTTTCTTTCACCAATTCGACCCCAACCAATCCTTTTCCCCTCTCCCGAGCAACCTGCCCCTTTCCCTTTTCCTTTTCCCTCGACCTTACCGCCCTGCCATGGCAGCACCGCCTCGACTACCTCCACCGGCCACCATACTTGGCACCTGCACACCCTTGTCTTCTTCCCCTTGTCCTTACCCAGCCACTCGACCTATATATATACCCCATATCCTACTTTAATTCGAAATTTTGGACCTCGAAACCCTAGAGTCAGCCACCCTCGCTGCCGCCCCGTTAGACGAGCCGTCCGCCGCCGCCGCCTATGGCTGACAGTCAAAACACCCCCAGAACCGACCCTTACACCACCCTCTACTTAAATAGACCCTCCTTTGTCCTCAATTTTCCCTGCACGAGCCACCCCGGCCGCGCAAAACGGCCAACCCAATTAACACACTTCCAGCCCCTACCGTCCTTTGCACCACCTCCCGCCACCGATTTCGCCGCCACCAGTGCCACCTCTACCCTCCAAAACAACTAGGGGAGCCTCCTCTACCTCCCCACACCTCCCTTTCTTCCTCCTCCCTTCCTTATCCTCCTCCCTCCTTTCTTCTTCTTCTACCACCTCAAACCTCCACAACCGCTACCGCCGACGCCTCCACCGTGCGCCGCCGCCGGTGCCACCACTACCTTAGGTGGTCCTCTAACTTTCCCCAAACCTTAAACTCATTATGTACAAATATTAATTATTTAATAATATTAATGGTATTATTATTATTGTTACCATTATTATTATTATGATTATCCTTATTGTTACTATTATTATTATTTTTATTATTATTATATTTATTATTTTGTTAACATTGTTAATATTAACTTTACCCATTATCACTTTCATTATTAATATAGATACTTGGACCCTTATATTACTATTATCATTTTGATTACTATATTATGGTTATTATCATTATTATTACTATGCTTAACGTTATTATTATTGTCATTATTATTTTTATTATTATTACTATTATTATTATCATTATTATTACTATTAGTATAATTGTTGTTGTGGTTGTTGTTGGCATTTTTGATAATATTACCATTACTTCTATTATTATTAATGTTATTGAAACCAAAATTAGCATGTTTCCCTTTGGTCACTATAGAAGAAGAATACCCAACCTTAGTATTATTACGATTATTATTATTCGAACCTTGCTAATACTGTTCCTAATGCCCTTGTTACTAACATTATTACTTTGGTATCATTGTTAGTTATTACTAGTACTATTGTTATTATTTTGCTAATATTATTATAATAAAAACATTCGAACCCTTATATTATTATTATCCCAAATACAACTAATATCATTATTATCTTTAATAATATTAGCGCCTTGTTATTAATACTATTATTATAATATTATCTTACCCTAGAACCATTATTAGCCTTAACCTTAAAAATGATAGGGATTCTATTTCTAAGAGCATGGGTATTACTACTACTACTATTATTAGCACTATTTTATTTTAACAAGCATTAGTACTATCATTAGAAGGAATGAAACTATTAGGTTGATAATATAAATATAGTTATGAATAATAACATAAGTACATTTTAACTAGTAATAACTAGTAATAACTAGTAGGTTAGCTTGATGGAAAGAAAACCCTAGTTCTCACTTATAAAACTCCGTGTAATAATAAAAACCTAATCTTAGACTAAAATAAGAGTAATAGTATTTTCGGGTAGAAGGGAACTAACCATTAGTCTTATCCTCCTATAGGTGAATCGAGCCAAAGTCCCAAGGAGTTGTAGGAACGTGCCCCAAGCCTAGCATCGCTTTAGGTAAGGACGTAACTAAGGCCTTTTGTGTGTCTATATGCATTATGTGCTTCGCATGCTATGTACCCTATGTTTATTATTATTAATTATGTCGTGTGTGGCATGACATGGAGTTGAAGTATGTGTGGTGTGTTTACATGGCATGTGTATTATGTATATGTGATGATATGTGTTGTGATCCTGTAAAACGTGCATGTGAGGGAGTCGATGTGTTTTGTGTGGGAAAAAGGAATAAAAAGGAGGAGGGGGAAAGAAATTGACCAAGGGAGGTGAGTTGACCTAATTATTTTAATGATTTATGAGTGGAAGAATAAAAGGGAGAATTCTAGGGTTCGTTTGGGAGAATCTGATTTATGATTTTTATGGTTTTGTGTGGGAGAGTTTAACTTATGGTTTGTATGAGAGAATCTAACTTACGGTTTGGATGATTTTGTATGGGAGAATGTAATATACGATGTTATATGGGATAATCTAATTTATGGTTTATATGGGAGATTCTAATTTATGATTTTATGTGGAAGAATCTATCTCATGATCTTGTATGGAAGAATCTAATTTGTGGTTATGAATGGGGGAATCTAATCAATTGTATTATATGGACAAATCTTTGGGTTTTATATGGTTTGAATCTAGGGTTTGGTATGGATGAATCTTTGGTTTTGTGTGGACTGAATTTAGGGTCTTGTGTGACGAAATCTAGGGTTTGCATGGTGGTATTAGGGTTTGTATGGTGGTATTAATGGTTGTATGGTGGTATTAATGGTTGTATGGTGGTATTAGGGTTTGCATGGTGGTATTATGGTTTGTATGGTGGTTTTAATGGTTGCATAAGGGTATTAATGGTGGTATTAGGGTTTGCATGGTGGAGTTAGGGTTTTGCATGGGAGTTAATGATTGTATGGGATTTAGGGTTTGTGTGAAAAGTTCGAGAGGTTGCACAGGATGTGTAAAGTTTGCATGGGAGCGAAATTTACGTATGAAAGGTTGATTTGGGAGGTAAGGAAGGTAATGTAAGTATTATTTGGGTGTTTGAACTGTTGGACGGAAAATAGTACGTGGAGTATTATAAGGGTATGGAGGAGCTAGAATTAGGGTTTGGAGTGATTAACTCTGGGTCGTTGTGATTAAATAGGGTTGGAGTAGCTACTTGTGATTTGTTGTGGTTAATTAAGGTTTGGAATGGCTAATTATGGTTTTTATGGTAAAATAGGGTTTGGAGTGGTCAACCACGATTTGGTGTGGACAATTAGGGTTGGTTATGGCTGCTTAGAGTTTTTGTGTTATCATGTGTACTTATTGATTAAAGTGTAATTATGATTGTGGAATTTTATTATTTGTGAGGTGTGAAGTATAAAGAGAATGATTCGTACGTGTCCATGGTGAGAACTTTTGAATAAGATACTTAAGACATTAATCACGTAAAGTGAAAGATGTTGAGCTAGACCCAGACCGGTCCACCGACAAATAATAGTGGCAGGGTATGTTACCCTCATGACCGATCCACCGGCTATAATAGTGGCAGGGCATGTGCCCTCGTGACCGTTCCACCAGCTATAATAGTGGGGGATCCCGTGCTCAACAAACCAATTATAATAATGATAAGACATGGGAAAGATACGAATATTTACAATGAAACACCTTGTGAGTCGGGGCCAGACTGGTCTACTGGCAAATAATAGTGGCAGGGTATGTTACCCTCGTGACCGGTCCACAAGCTATAATAGTGGCAGGGCATGGCCCTTGTGACCGTTCCACCGGCTATAATAGTGGGGTTCCCGCACTCACATGGATTGATAAAGACTATGATGTGAATTGATTATAATTATCAGAGATCTGATGAAAAAGTTATATGGTTCATAACCAGTATTGTTTATCTGTGTTATTGCATGCTATCTACGTAATTATGTTATGTCTGCTATGTCACGTACCTCTGTGCGTGTAGGCCTTAGTGCGTCTGTTACCTTACTCAGTACGTAATGTACCGATCACCCGTTTCATGGGTGTTGCTCATTCCCACGAGCAGAAGACCAATTTGAGCTTGTGCAGGTAGGGGATGATGTCTTCGATGCCTATGACACTTACGAGGCATCGGATGGGGCTGAGCGATGAGCCTAAACCTGACTTGGGGATCGAGAGCTACTCGGCCGGACTCTTTTTCCTTTATTTGACCCTGTATTATCATATTTAGTTGTGTTATCGTACTATTCTTTATGTTTTGAAAAACTCTAGTCACGTACTTTTTGGGTTGTAACCCTAAATCGCACTATGATTTCTATATGACTTGCATTTTATTAATGATTCGTGTTTAATGTTAACTTTATTTAGCCTTAGCACTTAGTACTGGAACGGTAGGAGTGAACCGATCTGGTACTAAGTGTGGCGGTAATGCTCCCAAGTTTACGGTTTTATCTTTTGCTTACGCTAAACCCTTTTAATTAAACGAAATTTTTCAGTAATAAATATGGGGGTATTATAGATTGTACCTATATTCGATCCGATAATTAATAATTAATAAAAGTATATTTTGTTCTTTAATTTTCTTTTTACTAGAAAATTTTGTCGTTAACAAATTTGGTGCACCCGGTGGGACAGTCTCTGCCTCTCATCTCAATCTCCAACTACGCATCTTGATGGCTTTAAACACTAACAAGAGCATCCTCAACAACTCCGCAATACTCAATGGTGACAGTAATCACACCGGGCCATTGACACGAAGTAAGGCAAAAATCATTGCCTCAAGCAACAAAGATATGTTTCTTGAAGCCCCCGTTGCTGAACGATCAATGCTGCCTATTGTAGGAGCTACCTCAGAACATGCTCTATTAAACCAAGATGAAGATTCAGACAACTCTGCATACTCAATCGCTCCAGTGATGACAACTGGAATCATTGATGAACAGCTTACAGAATTGAAACAGGCTATTGACATCCTCTCCAAAACTGTGAAAGAGAAGGATGAGCAAATCGCTATACTGATGCAAAAACTCGAAGAAAAAGGTGATGCTTCATCTAGTAAAGAGAAAGAGGCGGTCATTGAAGCAAAAGACTAGGACGACTCTGTCGATAGATTGCAACTTCAGGAGGAGAAAGACTGATCCAACCTGACTCCTTTAGGAGGTTTGACTCCCAAAGGCCTACAGGAGATGATTCCTGGTGTAGTAAAAGCTCAATTCGGCATCTCTTCCCAAAATAGCTTCTCTTACATGAAGCCCTACACAAATAGGATCGATTGCTTGCCAATGCCCATTGGTTATCAGCCTCCCAAATTTTAATATTTTGAAGGCAAGGGCAATCTCCGCCAGTATATAGCACATTTCATCGAAACTTATAATAATGCAGGTACTGGAGGAGATCTAGTGAAACAGTTCGTGCGATCGTTGAAGGGAAATGCTTTTGACTGGTGCACTAACCTCCCTAGTGATTCCATTGATAGTTGGGAAGAGTTGGAGAGAGAGTTCAGCAATCGCTTTTATAGCGCTCGCCGGACTGTAAGTATAGTGGAGCTTGAAAACACTAAGCAGTGGGAGAATGAACCTGTTGAAGAGTACATCGAGTGTTGGCATTCATTGAGCCTAGATTGTCAGGATTGCCTTAGCGAAGTATCGGCTATTGGGGCATTGCGTACATCTTGTAGGGTATAAAACCCAGAACTTTCTCTGAGTTATCTCCGACTGCTCACGACATAGAGGTGAACATTGTTAAACATGGACGAAAAATACCTGTGTTTGAACATCCTAAGGAGAAGAAGGAATTCAAGAAGAATGAGAAATCTTCCAAGAGTGTGACAAAGGAGGCAATGGCTATCGGTGCATCTCCAATTAAGATCTCAGATAAGCTACAAAGATCTGACGGGAGTCAAAACTACTCAAAGCAAGAGTTTACAAGGAAGCGGAAAACTTTAAAGGAATTGGAGGCAAAATATTACCTATTTCTTGATTCGGACGTCCCAGGGATGGTGGAAGATCTATTAGAAAAGAAGGTGGTAGAATTGCTAGAGCCAAAGCATCCACAAGAGGCAGGACAAACTGAAGATCCTAGATACTGCATGTACCATCGATGTATCAGCCATCCAACTCAAAAATGCATCACTTTGAAGGAGAGGATCATGAAATTAGCAAAAGAGGGAGTAATTTTGCTCAATCTAGAAGTCCCAACAACAATACTAAATTATATCACCATGATGAGTGACTTGCCCAAGACAGTGCCTACAAGGGTTAGCCGGTTGATTCAATTTGGAGGCCTAGAACCAATTCTGATATACGTCTCAAAAAGTGACGGTTCACAAACTCACACAGTTGTCAAAGACCTTGAAGTGAAGCATGACCCTATGCAAACCGATGAGGAGCATGAGGGTTGGACTTTGGTGAGAAGAAGATGGCCAAAGAGAAAACAAGCTTCAAAGCCTCAACTACGCCGACACCAAGGGAAGTAGTCCAGAAGAAAAAAAAGGTCAGGCTAAGCCGAAGAAAGGGATGAAGTTGAAGCCGAGAAAGGCAAGAGTCTTGCCAATTGAATTGCTGAAACAAGAACCTCTTAATCCAATCACACTAGCAGAATTTTTCCCTCTAAAATTCTTCGAAGTTTATGAAGTTCACACTACTTCCTACTGTGTAGTTAAAGAAGAGGATGCAGGAGAGGATGCCGTGTAAGATGATAATGCTCTCTCTATACTTGGCTTAAATAGTGATGAGAAGACTGAAACACTTTCACAAGATGAAAGTTTACAACATTTAAGCAAGTTACCAAAAGAGGTTTGAGAAGTTATGATTAAAGCTCTTCAAGGGCCAGAAGTACGAAATCACGTAGGTGATGTGATTTGTTGTGCCTCTCTCCCTTTCACGAAGGATGACATGTTGCTCGGAGCTAAAACACATAATAGGCCACTCTTTATCTCGGGATATGCCCGTGACCAAAGAATCAGTCGTGTGTTGGTTGACAGAGGGTCAGCTGTAAACATCATGCCACTATTCACCATGAAGCAGCTTGGAATACCGATGGACGAGCTATCAAATAGTAGACTTTTCATCCAAGGCTTCAATTTGGGAGGAGAAAAGTCTATAGGGAAAATATATCTTCACCTCACTATTGGGGGTATGACTTCATCAACGTTATTCCATGTAATTGATGCCAAGACATCCTATAACATGTTGTTGGGTTGTCCTTGGATCCATGAGAATGGATTAGTCCCTTCAACTCTCCATCAATGCCTTAAATTCTTCAAAAATGGAGTGCAGACAGTGTTTGCTGATGAAATACCCTTCACAACGGCTGAGTCACACTTTGCAGATGCTAGGTTTTACAATGAGGTAGAAGAAATGCCGAGCAAGATAAAGCTACTGGTACCACCAGCAAGAAAGACTACAGCGATGAAACAAATCGATAAGGTAGTAGATATAGAGAGACCATCAACCGGTCACAAAGGAGTACAACTGAACCCTGAACCTAAATAGAACTTAAGTCACAAGATAATAAGTTCTCTAGTCTTAAGGTATGTCCCAAAATCCAAAAGGAAAGAAGGACAATCTCCATTCACAAGCTGTGGCCATAACCTTTGTGATGCTAGTACTACCACAACGGAGGATGTAAAGATCTTGAAGAAAAACCTCGTGGTCCCTGTCACAAGAACAAGCTAGGCGAAGGTAACTAAGCCTCCATTGCCATAATTTGAGAGGTCATCCAAAATGTTAGCAGAAGAGATCACCATCCCAACGTAGAGAACAGAGGAGGGTTTTGATCCAAATGCATATAAGTTGATGGCGCATTACAGGTTTGATATATGTACCTTCAAGACAACAAATGATGATAATAAAAGGCACATGGAGAGAACACCATGTGGAATGAACAACACCCAAAAGATATTATTAGATTAGGGCCAGACGGTGGACACATCAAGGAAGGCCTTAGGATACTCAAATCCGAAGCCTATAATAATTTTAGCTAGAGGAAAGAATAAAGGGGTATCCATACAATATATCACTGCAAAATAAAATGAAGATTTGGAGGGGTGAACATCGGAATGTCGAAAAAGGATCTCGGTGTTTGATAGATTGGATCACTCGACCAAGACAAGACCTTCTATGTTCTCTCGAATAGGGGGAAAAGCCTTACAGGAGGAAAGTCCAACTCAGAAGAAATCATCTGCGTTCTCACGCCTTGGAGCCACCAATCATGATAATAAGATTTGGAAGAGGAAATTGGAAGCTTCGTTGATTTTGGATGAACAAGGGAACAAAATAAAGAGTCTCATACCATCACAAATGAGGCGCTATGCCAAGTTACAAATTAGCACAGAGGGAGCCCTTAGAATAAAAAAGTATGTCGTTATCGTAACTGGGCAAAAGCAGCGAGAGAATAAGAGTTCCATATCAAAACAATTAATAGCTTCCACCAACCACATAACCATCAAAGATGACTCAAGTCACGAGATGGTAGAACAGGAAGCACCCCCGGAGCTTAAAGATGGGGGGCAAGCTACTGTGGACAAATTAAACCTGATGAGGAAAAGAAATATATTGAGTTAATTGAGAAATATAAAGATGTCTTTGCTTGGACGTACAAAGAGATGCCTGGACTTGACCCAAAGGTAGCAGTGCATGAACTTAACATCAAGCCTGAGTGGAAACATAGACTGGTGAAACAACCATTACGTCGTTTTCGCCTAGAGCTCATTCCAGAGATAGAGAAGGAAGTGAATAGCCAAATTGAGTCAGGGTTCATTCGAGAAGTTAAATAACCTTCATGGATTGCAAATATAGTCCCTGTTAGAAAGAAAAATGGGAAGCTTCGCCTTTGCATAGACTTTAGAGATTTGAACCATGCATGCCCGAAAGATAATTTCCCTCTCCCTATCACAGAATTGATGGTGGGTGCCACGACAGGACATGAAGCATTGTCATTCATGGACGGTTATAGTGGTTATCATCAAATTTCCATGGCTCCTAAGGATGAAGAATGCATAGGCTTTCGCACTCCAAAAGGAATATTCTGCTATCGAGTCATGACTATCGGATTGAAGAATGTAAGGGCCACCTACCAAAGGGCTATGCAGAAAATCTTTGATGAAATGTTGCATAAGGTTGTAGAATGTTATGTCGATGATTTGGTAGTCAAGTCAAGATGAAGAAACAACCACATCCAAGATCTCAGGACAGTATTTGATAGAATAAGAAAGTATCAGCTCAAGATGAATCCATTAAAGTGTGCATTCGGTGTTACATCTAGAAAATTCTTAGGTTTTGTTGTCCGACATAGAGGCATTAAAATTGACTAGTTAAAGATTGATGCAATCCAGAAGATTCTGAGACCAACAAACGTCAACAAACTCCGAAGCCTACAGGGCCGACTAGCTTATATACAAAGGTTCATCTCAAACTTAGCAGGGCGTTGTCAACCATTTAGCCATCTCATGAGAAAGAGAGAGCCTTTTGAATGGGATAAAGATTGTGATAATGCTTTTGCAGGTATTAAGAGGTACCTCCTTAATCCACCCGTCCTAGCAGCACCTCTACCGAGCAGGCCACTCTTGCTTTTTGTGGCAGTACAAGAACGTTCACTGGGGGCATTGTGTGCACAAGAAAATGAAAAGGGGAAGGAAAAAGCACTCTATTATTTGAGTCGTATTCTCATTGGAGTAGAAATCAACTACACCCCAATCGAGAAGACATGTTTAACCTTGGTTTTTGCCATACAAAAACTAAAACATTACATGCAAGTGCATACGGTACATCTGATATCACATGCAGATCCCATCAAATATGTCATGTCTAGGTCGGTGTTGACAGGATGACTAGCAAAATGGGCTCTGGTGATCAATCATTATGACATTATCTTCATTCCTCAAAAGGCAATAAAGGGACAAGCACTGGTAGACTTCTTAGCCGATCACCCAATTCCAGCTGAGTGGGAGTTATCAGATGAATTACCGGATGAGGAGTCATTAGTCATTGAAGTACTCCCTCCATGGGAAATGTACTTTGATGGTGCTACACGAAGAGACGGTGCTGGAGCTGGAGTGGTGTTTGTGTCCCCTCAAAGGCATGTGGTTACATATTCATTTGTGCTCACAAAGTTATACTCCAATAACATGGCAGAGTATCAATCACTGATCATGGGGCTCGAGATGGCACTGGAGATGGAAATCAAGGATCTAAATATTTATGGAGACTCGAATCTAGTAATAAGGCAGCTCCTAGAGGAGTATGATGTGAAGAAAGAGGATTTAATTCCCTACCACAAGTACGCTACACATCTACTTGGAAAACTTCATGAAGTGAAGCTGGACCACGTAGGAAGAGGATCAAACAAGATTGCTGATGCACTTGCAAACTTGGAAGCGACAATAGCATTAGGGGTTGACGAAACAATAACAGTGCCAGTATGCAGTCAGTGGGTTGTACCATCTATCCATGACGAGGAGGAGGAGGTATCAAACTTAGTCTTTGTCTATAAGGTGGATCTTGAAGACTGGCGACAACCACTTATAGACTATTTGGAATATAGCAGGTTACCAGATGAACTTCGACATCAAATGGAGATTCGCAAAGAGCGGTGCGTTTCTACTTTCACAATAACATACTTTACCGTCGTAATGCGAATAGACTCCTAATTTGATGCTTGGGAGAAAGAGAAGCAAATGAAGTCATGGAGGAAGCTCATGCAGGGGTTTGTGGAGCTCATCAATCTGGGCCCAAGCTGCATGATAGAATTAAGCGTCTCGGCTATTATTGGCCAATAATGGTACAAGACTGTATGGATTATGCAAAGAGGTGCAAGCCATGCCAGTTTCACGCAAATTTCATTCATCAACCACCAGAGCTATTGCATCCTACATTAGCATCATGGCCATTCGAAGTATGGGGTCTTGACGTTGTTGGTCCGTTCACACCAAAATCTTCAAGTGGAAAAGCATACATCTTAGCTGCGACAGATTACTTTTCCAAGTGGGCTAAAGTTGTGGCTTTAAAAGAGGTGAAGAAGGAGAATGTGGTTGAATTCATCCGAACTCACATCATCTATCGGTTTGGAGTTCCTAGGTACATCTTGACAGATAATGGGAAGCCCTTTGTCAATCAGCTGGTGACCAAGTTATGCCATAAATTTGAATTCACACAGAGGACATATTCCATGTACTATGCTTAAGCGAATGGTCAAGCGGAAGCTTTCAACAAAGAATTGTGTACCCTCCTCAAGAAATTAGTGTCGAAGAATAAGCAAGATTGGCATGAGAGAATGGGAGAAGCATTATGGGCGTATCGGACAACTCGACGAAACTGCACTGAAGCCACTCCATATTTCTTAGTCTATGGAGTTGAAGTAGTGTTCCCGATCGAGATTCAGATTCCATCACTCCATATTGCTATTCATGAAGGACTGGCAGAAGATCAGAATGCCCAACTTTGTCTCGTTGAATTGGAAGCACTTGACAAACGACGATTACAAGCGCAACAAAACCTTGAATGCCATCAAGGTCGGATGACTAGAGATTTCAACAAGAAAGTGCGCCCAAGATCATTTAAAGTGGGTGACATGGTGCTTGCAATCCGGAGACCCATCATTCTTAGTCACCGCACAGGTGGAAAGTTCGCTACAAAATGGGAGGGTCCATATGTTGTCCAAGAAGTCTACACCAACGGTGCTTACAAGATAGTAGCTATCGATGGGTTAAGAGTTGGCCCTATCAACGGCAAGTTCCTCAAGCGTTACTAACCGTAGAACTTCCATTGTAATACTCCTGGTCCGCAAGAGTATAAATTGTCAACGGAAAAATCATTAAATAAAGATTTCCACTGTAATACTCCTGGCCCGCAAGAGTATAAACTGTGAACAACAAAACCATAAAATAAGGATTTCCACTGTAATGCTCTTGGCCCGCAAGAGTATAAACTGTGAACGGAAAAATCATAAAATAAAGATCTCTATAATAATACTCCTGGTCCGCAAGAGTATAAACTGTGAACGGTAAAATCATAAAATATAGATCTCTAAAAAAACAATCAGCAAACAAGTGAACAAGACTCAATAATAAGGATATATAAGATGTCGTTTAGACGGTCCTTAAATGAGTAGCCGTGGGAACCACCGAAGAGTGACCAGAAATCGAATCCGGTTCAAAAGATGTTGGCCGTTGATGAAGAAAAGCAGTTGAACGGGGTTCGACAGCTATAAAAACAGCCGGAATCCGAATCCGGTTCAAAAGATGTTGGCCGTTGACGAAGAAAAGTAGTTGAACAAGGTTCGACAGCTGTAAAAACAGTCGGAAGTCGAATCCGGTTCAAAAGATGTTGGCCATTGACAAAGAAAAGCAGTTAAATGGGGTTCGAAAGCTATAAAAAACAGTCAAAAGCCGAATCTGGTTCAAAAGATGCTGGCCGTTGATGAAGAAAAACAGTTGAACGGGGTTCGACATCTATAAAAAAAAATATATATATATAGATACACGCACATATGAATCTTGACATAACAAAGGTACAAGAGGCAGGCTTGCGAGTCGTGTATCACAAAATATATAGATAGATAGATAGATAGATAGATACATATATATATATATATACATATACATATCACTTCTTGTAACACCCCAAATTTCACTCCTGAAAAATTTTTTTTGAAAGAATAAAGCGGAAGTTAGGAGAGAACTTGGGAAATGTTACTGCCACATCTAACACAAGATAAATGTCAACCATCTATCTCATGTTAGATGCAAGGCTAAAACCTGTCAAACAATTAAATCCAAAATTTAAAAGCTTATTAGAGTACGAGAAATTAAAAGTCAATTACAAAACCCTTGGAAATTTAAATACAACACTTGTAAGTTGTAACTTCCAAAGATGAATACAGTTAAACAAAATAAATCCCGAAGGATCAATATCCGGATCGCCTACTCACTCAAGTCAGGCCTTCCACCCCAAAACAGTATCCGATCTTAGACCTGCACAAAAGGTCCGCTCCCCACCATCAGTGGATCATCACAAGACCCATTCAACCAAGGTAGTATCAGTATGGGTCCAATACTGAGTAAGTTCCACTACCCTATTGGGAGAGTCGTAACTATACATCAAGTGCATATTAAATCATGGTACTATACATTGATACATTATTACGCATACTCAAACCCACATTATAAGTCCTACCATACACATATAATAACCTGTGAAACATATGTAATATCCTGTTTAAACATATGAGTGGGGTATGACCCAAATGTAAAGTAACTCATGTGCCTCAGGTAGGATTAGGGATGGCAATGGGTCTCGGACCCGACCCAGACCCGCTAGACCCACCTCATTTTTAGCGGGTCTGGGTCCATGATTTTTGGACCTGACGGGTCTGGATCGGGTCTGGATCCACATATACCTTAAAGGGTCTGGGTCTAGGTCCAGTTCTAGACCTAGACTCGACCCGCTAGACCCGTTTAATATACATATATGTGTGTGTGTGTGTGTATGTGTGTGTGTATACACACACACACACACACACATACATATATAAATATATACTAATATTATATTTGTCATTATTGTCTTAATCTTATATAAGCTCCTTATTCTTTTTTTTTTAATTTTATTTTTGTATAATTACTTTATAAACAATATGTATAACATTGTATTCTAAAAGTTAGGGATATAAACGGGGCGAATTTTACCTGAAATCCGACGGATTTTGTCCAACAGATATGGATAAACAAATATGGATACGGATATGGATGATGAAAAAAAAATACCCATCAGATTCGAGTATGGATACGGGTATGGGATATCCATACCCGTACTCGTAACCATACCCGTATCCATATTCGTACCCTTTTACTCAATATATAATTACCTTTTTACCCTTAATTTTAAAATAAGTATAGTATAAATTAAAATTAGAATTATTATTTAGCTTAACTCTAAATGGGTTTATCTGTCAGGTGATAGATTTATCCATTGGATAATATCCATAAACGGGTAAACAGATAATCCGTCGGGTAAACAGATATCCAACGGATACGGATATGGATATGTTAGCGGATATGGATTCGGGTATGGGTACGGATTTGGATACGGATTTTCTTATCGGATACGGATATGAGTATACCCTCCCCATTTATATCTTAGATGATTGTTTTTAACAAAAAAATACATATTAAGTTATATAAAACATAAATGTATTTGTATTAGCATAGATTATTAATTATTTTTTTAAAAAATAACCGGACCCATTTAGGACCCGTTTACCCGCTAGACCCGATGGATCTGGATCTGGGTCTAAACTTTTAAGACCCGACGGGTCTGGGTCGGGTCGGGTCTAGGTAATATTAACGGGTCTGGGTCTGGGTATGGCTGGACCCGATCCAGACCCGACCCATTGCCATCCCTAGGTAGGATGAATCCATATTATTGACAACTCGTTACATAACCCCAATCACATAAGCTGCATGTAGTAATACAGATAATAAAAGTCGGTTATGGTCCACTTAGACTTATTTTCCTTTGAATCTCTGTTAAATGTAGTCATTTCACACCACAATCTTTATTAATCCACGTGAGTATGGGAACCCCACTATTATAGCCGGTGGACCGGAATACATACACTCAGGGCAGAACGCTCCTGACCACTATTATTTGCCGGTGGACCGGTCTCCAGGGCAGAACGCTTCTGACCACTATTATTTGCCGGTGGACCGGCCTCCAGGGCAGAACGCTCCTGACCATTATTATTTGCCGGTGGACCGGTCTAGCCCCGACTCACATGGTGTTTCACTGTAAGTACTTAGTGTATTTCCCATGACTTATTCTTTATTCTCATTAATAACATGTTCATTCCACATATATTCTTTAATAGTCCATGTGAGTGCGGGAAACCCACTATTATAGCCGGTGGACCGGAAAGTATACACTCAGGGCAGAACGCTCCTGACCACTATTATTTACCGGTGGACCGGTCTCCAGGGCAGAACGCTCCTGGCCACTATTATTTGCCGGTGGACCGGTCTGGCCCCGACTCACATGGTGTTTCACTGCAAGTACTTAGTGTATTTCTCATGGCTTAGTTTATTTACTTTGGTTTGTTGAGCACAGAATCCCCCACTATTATAGCCGGTGGACCGGAAAGTATACACTCAGGATAGAACGCTCCTGACCACTATTATTTGCCGGTGGACCGGTCTCCAGGGCACCCCGGCCACTATTATTTGCCGGTGGACCGGTTTGGGTCCGGCTCAACATCTTCCTCTTTAAGTGATTAGTGTCTTAACATATCTTATTTGAAAGTGTTTTACCCTTGACATGCATGGTTAACTATATCCACACTTATCCTCCCAGGAGGGCCCGTCCCATATCTTGGGACTCTGGCGCCCCTTATCACACCTCGATATCCATTCCCTTTTACACTTACACATAATGAATACTAACTCCTAAGGGTGTGGGTTGAGGCCCAACACCTCGTGACATCAGACTCCACCCACTATTAGCCTCTAAGGTTTCCCTTGAAACCCTAATTGGACCTATGTGGCCCAACTTCTTCTTACTTCACTACCATTAATTCATTTATCTTCAAACACCTCATCTCATTTAGGTTCAATCCCAAATCATATCACTTTACTCATTGATTTCACCTATGACCCTAAAACCCTAGTTGGCCACTTCAACCCTAGTACCTTTCTTCTCCCACAAGTAACCTCTCCTTTTCACCTAATATTTCTTCTCTCCCATAACACCCATAATCATTCCTTATAACATAAACTCTCACTCTCAACCTGCACCTCGCTCACCCTTAATCATTTTTACTTTCGCCTTTTTTTAGATTACTAATTCTTCCTAAAACCCTAATCGGGTTCCTTACACTCCCCTTTAGCAACTCACTTCCCATTTCTTTCTCTTTTTTTTTCTTTTCATCTCCATGTCATAATAATAATCACCCTAGCATACATGTCCTAGAGGGTTACATCATGTCACAACACATCATAATCACCACATATGGATATCACATTCATGTCATAAGAAAAACACATACCATATACCTTAATTCCAAGTTGTGCTACGCATAAAACACGTTAAGGATAATCATGTGATACACAACAGGACATGGTATATATACAAAGCATCCAAGGCATGCAAGTCACATAACACGTAGGGACCTTAGCCACATCCTTACGAAACACCCATAAGTAGAGGTAAGTAGAGACTTACCTGGATCCGAAGCTAGCTAAGCAAGATAAGAGGGAGAGAGAGATCACTAGCTCGTGGATCCACGAGAAAGCTTTCCTAGATCCAATAGAAATCGAAAACTAAATTAGAAACTATCCTATCAACCAATAGTTCACATATTCTAATTAAATGAACACAAACAACACAAATGATCTTTCTTAGAAAACATGTCCAAAACTTAGAACTTAAAGCATAGCTCTATTAAGATTTAAGATTGAAACTAAATCAAAGCGGATTAATACAAATATCGCTTGGGACATTTCAACTTAATTTGGAAAGCCCGAGAAAGAATAATCGATCATAAGTTATTTTATCGAAAATAATTTATTTATTACGTTTTACAACTAAATAGGTAACCCAACCATTTACATAGAACCAAATCCAAACCGATTAGATTAAAACATAGTTTAAATGATGTAAAACCCAAAGATAGAAATCGATTAGATAAAATACACATAGCAAAATCAATTTTATAAAATCATCCCCGAAGATTAGGATTTTTAATGCTTAAACTACAAATCGACCAAATCGCTTTGATTACGTCAAATTGATAGTTTTAAACACAATTAAACTAATTTTAGATAAATCCAGATAATCCATTTCAACAAAACAATCTTCCGATTAACCAATTCTAGATGATCCATTTTCAAAATTAGGGTTTTAACGCCCACGACATAAACTCAGGTAATTCAAATCAATTAATTCTAATTAAAGGTATTAGAATACAATTAGGATCATTTCAACTACTTTTATAAATTTAATTTTAGCAAAGCAACTATACAAATAACCAATTTCATAATCTCACTTAAAATCTAGGGTTTTAGGCCCGAAAATACAATTTGGTTGAATCCTATTAATTCACTCAAATTGAATGTTTAGAAATGCAATTAAACACATTTTATAACATATCAAATAATCAATTACTCAAAGCCAATAAAAGAAATACACAATTTAGCACAATTAGGGTTTTTGGGCCCAGAACATAAATCCGATTAATTCTTGCCAAAACATATAAATTGACGGTTCATAAATGTAATTAAACATATTCTAATGTAATTTATATAGTCAATTGAATAAAATAACCCAATTACAAAATCTAATTTAAACCCGCGGGAGTTTTGACCTAAAAATCCAATTCTGATCGATTACGCACAATTTTTCCAAATCAACACTTCCAATATAAAATTAAATACATTTTAAACGATATTATAAAATCAATTGAGCGGAACGGCTCAATTATACGACCCAATTTCATTACACACAAATTTTGACCTAAAAATCAAATTCCGATAAATTTTGTATAAATTTCTCAAATTGACGATTCCAACATGAAATTAGATACATTTAAAAACATATTTTATGGTCAATTTATCCAAAATCGCTAAAACGGGTGAATCAAAAAAATTTGGGCATAACCCGGCCAAAAATCCAATTTTTCCAAAATTCCACCATAACCATACAATTGACATATCCAAATCAATCTTACAGCACATATATACATAACCAAACAATTAATTTAGTTTATCACAAGCTAAATCATACTCAATTAACCAAATCCATATTAGGGTTTTCATAAATTTATACCAACAAAAATCAGCAAAAATCGGAGCAAAAGAAGGATGGGGAAGTTTCGTTGGGGAATAGGGACAGCTCGCCGGTGGTCAGCAGAGCCTGCCATGGCTGGACGCCGGCATAACCAGTGCGGCCTGCTGCTGTCGCCCGCTGCTGCGTCGGTTGCTGCCGCGCGGCTTCAGCTGCTGCTGCTGCGGTGGTCAGCTACGGTTGTTGTGCAAGTCGGTGGCGGTTGGAGGTCGGCCGGAGTGGAGGAGCTGGGGAGAAGGTGGTGGCTGGCTAGGGTTGTCTGGGCGCAGAGAACAGGGAGCAAGGTCGGGAGCTATCGGGAAAAGAAGAGAATAGAAGAGAGAAGAAGAAAGGAAAAAGGGAAAGGAAGAGAGGGGGCACCGACGGGTTGGGCCGGGATTTTTTTTTTAACAATTTCACATATAAAATAAAAGACCAAAAATTTAAAAATAATTATTGGCAGATTTTACCTAAAATTTATTAAATGAAAATTATTTTCGAAACGATCCGAACGCTTAAAATAAATAAAAAGGCTATATAAAGAATTTCATAAACATTTTTGGAATAATTTACTAATGAATGTAAAAATTTATATTATTTATGGAAATACATTATAAGACCCCGAAAAATTATTTAAAAGTATATAATAAAATATTTAAGTCAAATTCCAATAAACCAAGACCAATTTAAATAATTTCCAAAATCGGTTTTTCTTAAATCAAAAAGCGTAAAATAGAAGAAAATTAATTCCGAAAAGAAATTCATAAATAATTTCCTAAAAACCTTTTTAATTTAAAACTTCCAGAAAATATTAACGATTTCCGAAAACGAATAAATTTAAAGTCGGAAATATTTTCTATAGATAAAATCATTAAAATAAATTTAACTATTTAAACATAAATTCTATAATTTAAATAATATATTTTGTCAATGAAATATAACTTCAAAATAACGCTATAATCACATGACAAAGTTATAATCGAAAACAAATCTAACATATTAAAAATAAAATTAGGAGAAAGAACGGAAATACATATTTTTTAACCGAAAATAGAATTCATAAGAATATAATAAAATCATTGTCGTGAACAAATTTATCTAGAATGGTTCGCAACGACAACTATTAATTAAATTCAAATATGAATTCGAATCGTCGATAAATCCATAGAACGAATCAAAATTAAAATAATTAATTGTTTACATCAAATTACGCTAATAAATTCTTTAAGCTTAATAAATCTGGATTTTAAAAATACGGGGTATTACACTTCTTAGCCTCATTTGATATTTTTGCAGATGAAGATGCTCAACGGGTGCTTCAAGGGTTGGAAAAGAAAGATTATGTTCGCTATCTCCTGTTTGAGGCCGGCGTATTAAAATTGATATATCTTTGAGCTATCAATATATATATATATATATATATATATATATATATATATATACACATATATACACACATATAAAAAGAAAAAGAAAAAGTGGCAGTATCATCAATATTCATATATTTTCATCAAACCACTCATCATAATTTAAAACAGTATAAAGTTGGAAAAAAAAAGAAGAAACAAAGAGAGAGACGCTTTATAAGTGAGGAAACAAGTTAGTAAGGCGTTATGCTAAAAAGAATTACCAAATGTATGTTGATGACGAATTAGTCGTACAAGAAGTAAAGCAAGAGACCGCCAAATAAATTGAAAAGTCTTTTGTTTTCTCGGTGGGACGAGATTAATTTTGGTTGCCAAGTTGTTGTATTTACCTGGGCGACTAACACCTCGTATATTTATACTTGGATTAGTTGGCTGTAAATCTTTAAGGATAGAGTCGCCGGTTAAAAGATAAGCTTTTGTGATAAGATTCAAGGCACAAAATTTCTAAAAGATAGTAATCCAGTTGGGAAAATATCTTTTTAACAACTCTAGTAAAATTTTAGTATTTCAGTTAAAATAAATCATAAAAAAAAGGTATCCAAGTTGATATTTTGGATAAATTACAATCAAGTACTACAAGTCACAGTCGAATGGTCAGTTAAATGTACCAAGCCAATGACTTGTAGTGGGGGCATTTGTTGACACCAAAAAAAATATATAACAACAAGAAAAATAAGATTTGATTGTTATATGGTCAATCAACCTAAATTAGGGATAATTAAATATTCCTAAAATTATTCGGGATTTATATGTTAAAATAAAATATTTTAATTGTTTACGTCTCGTTTTTTATTAAGTTGGGCCAAAATATTTCAATTGGGCTTAGTTTAATTAAATACGGGCCTAATTTATTTCATAAAGGGCTACGAGTTCGTAAAATTAAGTTAAATGAAGTAGGACTTAAGTCTAAAATGCAAGACGGGCCCAAGCCCGAAAGCCAAGGAGGCCCTTTTCTCTATAAATAGAGGGCACCCCTCCTCATTGAAGATACACTGAAGTCCCGAGATCAAGAGCTTATAGAGAGAACGCTCCCAAGCACTCTGAAGCTAAAGATCGAGGACCTGAAGAATGAAGATCCGAAGATTGAAGAAGTAAGATCCGAGGATCGAAGAACGAAGAACGAAGATCCGAAGATTGAAGAAGTAAAATCCGAGGATCGAAGAACGAAGAACGAAGATCGAAGAATGAAGTTTTCCAGATCGTCAAAGTCGAAAACGTTGAAGCATTGTAACATCATTAAACCTGTTCGAAGGGATCAAACACCACCAAATCGTGCTCTTTTTACCAGGCAAATTAAAATTTTCATCAACAGGTTTGGATTAAGCTCATTAAACTCAAGACGAGCCCCGGACAAGTTGAGCCCAAAATTCAACATCGCGAATCACAACGTCATCAATTGTCTAGGATATTGAATCAGAGGATATTAAATCTTGTACCGGATTTATACATAGATTGTACCTACATTCGATCTGATAATTAATAATTAATAAAAGTATATTTTGTTCTTCAATTTTCTTTTTGCAGAAAATTTTGTCATTAACACATCTGTAATATCTAATATCCGAATTTCAAAATGTTTAAAACTGTGTATCAGATATCAAATATGTCTAATATTCATATAAAAATATTATTTTAATAACTTTTACAACAATTTTTTTGAAAATTAAGAATGTATATCAATTAATATATATGTCTATATATATATATATAAGTGTATTAGTTTTTTCAAAAAATAATATCAAAATATTATTATTAATACTTAAGTTACAAAAATAGTTATAATTTTTTGAAGAAAAATAACATTATAAAATATGATATTATGATATATTATTGATATGTTCAATGTAAAAAATTAGATATCCTTTTGATAAAAATTAGATAAAATTAAATATCGAATCAAAATTTTAAAATATCGGTAATAATTTTTTAATCTACTTTTTTTTGGTACAAAGTTCTAACATTATATGCATTATTTTTTTTTAAAATTTATTTATTAAAGAACACCTCCACATCAATTATGAACAA
The DNA here is from genome assembly GCA_030549775.1 of Tamarix chinensis. Lineage (NCBI taxonomy): Eukaryota > Viridiplantae > Streptophyta > Magnoliopsida > Caryophyllales > Tamaricaceae > Tamarix > Tamarix chinensis. The sequence goes on from CM060171.1 coordinate 119,717,284, forward strand.
TATATTCCCCCTCCCAAACTCTTGTAGCAGTAGTGTACATGGATGGAACGAGGAGAAATGTGAAAATAATATTTTTTTTAAATTTTAAAAATAGAGATGGAAGAAAATGAAATATATATATATGTATATATATATATATGAAATCTACTAAAATTAATAGAGAAAAATAAAATAAAAATTCTAAAACTACTAACTATATTAATTGATTTAAACCATTAATAATTTTTTTTTTTAAAATTAATCAAATACTTGTAATATCGATTTTAACAATAAAAAAGGTTTCGGGATGGAAAATATTTCTGAAACGTTTTTAGAACAAAAAAGGGCACATAAATGCCTTTTTGTCCTTCGCTGCCCTGTAGTACAGACAAAAAATATAATATTTTGTTAACTTCAATAGTTAAAAGGAAATAATTCCCTTGAAAGAAAAGAATATATAAGAAAAGGGTAGCCGTGAGAAGACACACGACGGAGCTAAATTGGCTAATCACACGTATGGTTTCCTAATTTTTGTTAATTCCGGTTAAGAAAATAGAATCAATTTTCTTTTGTAGTAATAAACAAAAACAGACAGCTATTGATTTTAACCGGGCTGTGACATTGTCACATCCGCCACCAGCTAGCTAGCTCTGTATTAATTTACCGATCGGATGGGGCATTTGATTCTGCAAATGCCACAATTAAGTATTACCCAGCATACCAGCAGCAACTAGGGAAAAGGGGTACCGTATCCTCTTTGGCTGGCTGGCTGGCTGGCTGTGGTGTCGTGGGGCTTTGATTGTTCTATTCCCACTCCAATAAAAACATCCAAAGTTAACCGGCAATTCTCTTTATTCTTCTTATAAAATCAGCCCCCGCCCACTCTACTTGACGTCCTTTTACTGGCATCTCATATATTCTCAGGCAAACCATATCTGGATCCCCCGGCCATGATTAAAATTAGCAGACCCAACCAAGTCGATTTAGGGGCATATATACTTGGACCATGAGCAGCTGGAATTTGTACAGACGAATAAGGGGTATCCGAGGTAGCATTTGGAAAAAAGAAAAAGAAAAGAAAGCATACGACAAGTTAATTACTAGTATGTGCTCCGTCGTATGAGAGGAGGCCGTGCTCATGGGTCTGAATCTGATTAAGGATGTTTGTGAAAGTTTAGCTGTTAGCTGCCACCTATAGATAGCGTCGTCTCTCGGTGTTGTTTAAATATGGGTTTTGCGGAGATTTATTAGTTGTTGAGATATAAGTTTTCTTGAGTAGGCAGAATTTTGCAATTTTACTAGTTGTTGAGATATTACGAAACAAAGAAGGCATGAATATAATTATTTTTTCTTAATTATTTCTTTTTCTTTTCACTTGGGTACCAACAGACTACTTTTATTCATAATATTATAGAAATAAAATAATTTAAAAACACAACAATGTTTTTTCTCATACTTCAAATAAGCACCTAGAGGCTAGAGGCTTTTTAGAAAAGCTAATGTGGCCTACTAGTATGGATGTGAAGTGCATAGGCTACCTCACATTTTGAGTTGTAGTTCATCTTCTATTCCTATAAAATATTATTGGTACTCTCTCTTTCTCTCTCTCTCCCTCTCTCTCTATATATATATCCCATAATATTATTGTTCACTTTTCTATCCGTAAGAATATTTCTCTCTCATAAAATTATGCCAGTGCAATAATAATAATAATAAGAGTAATTTTTTTAGAGCTTTTATGACATTTTTTTTATAATTAGAAATCGACCAAATTCCAAAGAACCGGGCCAAACTTAGAAAAAAGCACGAACATTATGGACTACTTCACCAATTCTATATGAAAAAGCCCTCCTACTAAATTTAATTCACGAGCTTATTTTGACCTTAATGAGTAAAATAAACCATCTAACACACACTTGGAACTTATCGAACACAGATTTATTCCTAAACTCCCAGATAACACTTGGAACTTATCGAACACAGATTTATTCCAAGCAGCAACATGCTCCTCGATAGAACATGGCATCACCCAAGTAGAGCCTAGCCAACCACTAATCTCGTACCAAATCCGTCCGGTCACAGAGTAATGAAGAAACACATGATTCACCGATTCTTGTTCCTCCTTACAAAAAGGGTACCCTACCTCCCTTAGATCAACTATTTGGAACCTGAACACTCTATCTCTAGTGTTGAGCCTTTGTTGAATCGCGAACCTGGCCATAAGCTCAACCCTCGGGGGGGCTAAGCTGCTTCACATCAGACTAAAACCAGAACTTCGAGTCCTGTCCCCATCAAGATTCTGATAAGTCGCGTGACAAAAAAACTTAACTGAAAAAATACCACTATCCTCAAAAGTCTATTTAAACGAATCCTTCTTATCTTTGAATAAAGGAAACTGATTGATAAGCCCTTTCAATTGATCTACCAGTGCTGCCTCTCATTTAAAAAGGTAAAATAATCATTACATACCTCAATAGCTTAAAAGGTAAAACAATTTTAATTCTAAATTATAGCATTAGATTAGGGGCTAATTACTTTTTCTCTCCCCCCCCCCCCCCAAAAAAAAACGCATGGTAAAGCTTCCAATGTTGCAGGTCTTGAAACGATGCACCTCCTAAAGCATTTTTCACCAGCCTTTTCATCTACCAATCATTGAAATAAATAAATAAAAATCTGATGCGGAACGTTAGTGGATCGCTGCTGTTTGCCGCTCAAACACGTTAGCAATGAATCTCAGCCTAAAATAAACTTTCATCTCAGCAAACAAATATTCCTCTAATGTAAAGTGTGGGATATTGTCCGCCGGAAGAGTACAAATTAATGTTGCAACTTTAAATCTATATATATATATAGTTCGTCTGTGTCTGTGTCTTTGTCAATAAATTTTAAAAAATATAACTATCTACCATACACCCTACTATTATCGTATATATTTTTAAAAAAATAATAATAATATAGTGATTTCGTATCCTCTATTGATCTGTTACCGTCTTCTTTCCTTTCCCTTCATCTTCTCCTTCTCCGCTGCTAGCTCTTCCTTCTTCAACCTCCCCATCAATCTTCTTTTTGTCCGCCTTTCTTCCACCTCGCATCTGCGTCCATCTCCCCCTCCCCCCCCCCCTCTCTCTTCTCTCCTCCTCCCACACACTTTTTCAGATTTCCCCTCACTAAACTACCCCCTCGTGTGTTCAATCCTCTATAAAAAAAAAGTACAAAAAAAAGGTGCTTGGACCAAAGAAGAAGACCAACCCCCTATTGATTATATCATACTGCTTAACCTTTAAATAAATTATTGTACCGATGATAAAATAGTGTATATATATGTTACTAATTTAATGAATTATTTTAGTTTTATGTTTACTTTAGTTTTAAGGGATGACTATGTTAATTTAAGTCTTTGACTAATGTCATTGTAATTTTTTTTTGGTTGATATTTATTTAATTTTTAGTTGAATTTTTTTCTTAATATTTATTCAAGGTTTGGTTAGAATTTTTTCTTCTTCAACTTAAACTTTGGTTGGTTTTTCTTCTTTTTTGGTTCCATGTTTATTTTTAGTTTCCGTTAGTGTTTTTCGTTATTTGACTTAATATTCATCTAATGTTCGGTTGAGTTTTTTATTTATTTCTATTGGTGTTTATATTGGTTCGCTGTGATATTTTATTTAAAAAATAATAATAATACTAACTTTTAAAATTCAAAATATTATCACTATTTAATTAATCAATATAACTGTACTTATAAAAACGTGCAGGGAAAGTAAATAAGGGAAGGCGGCACAACCTAAATATATGATTGTACTTTCGGATACTATCTAATAATAATAATAATAATAAAAGTGTTCAGAATATTAAAATAGTGCTCTAGTGGTGGGGCTTTGTTCCGTCGAATAGACAAAAGGAGACACACTATGATTTTTTTTTTTTTTTTGGATGAGTGATAGTGCACACAGTAGCACGAAATAACCTACAAAGAATAGCAAAATCCCACAAGTGTGACGCCTCAAACAAAAGAAAAGCTTTTATCTCAAAAAGATACTGTAAACTGTGAACTACCTCCTCCGATGTGTGTAGGGAAATACCTTTTTTCTATTTTTAATCTAAAAATTAATTTTTATTTTTATGAACAAAAACATCCATCCACTATAAATTTTAATATTATCAAACACTCTTTAATTTTTAAATTTTCAAATTATTTTCATAATAGTAAAAAAAAATTGCTTGTCAAATATTCCCCCTCAGTCCCTTACTTTGCCTCCTAGTCAAGCAATAACATTGTTTTCAACTAATTTTAAAATCATCTTGGAATAGGCAATCCAATCACAAATCTCATATCAAACCTTCCCCATCACAGTACAGTGCAGAAAAAGATGATTGATCGATTATTGTTCCGATTTACAAAAACGATAAAGTGTCTCACTTATATTGATAATTTACAATCTAGCCAATTTTTTCTTTGTGTTGAGTCTTTACTGAAAAGTAAACCATGCTGTAAGTTCAATTCTTGGAAGCACTACACTACTCTATATTAGATTGGCTGGTTTTTTATTCGAGTTTTTTTCAGAAAAATTCTAGTAATACACTCAATAGAAAAATCTCACAGAAAAGACACCGGTATCATCATAAACCCATATAATCGAGTCCCGCTTATCTATTGTCGGACAGAATTGCTGAAATATTATCTGCAATTACTCTAGTTGGGACTCCTCCCACCCGAAAAGCTGGAGACACGCTATGAAATGAATAGCCGGGTGCTTCAAGCTGTGTGCCGTGTACCGTCCGTGTCCTCTTTCGTCCGAGACCAAATTCTAATAATCACGAAAAAAACCGTTACCGATTGATGAGTTATGTTTTACATTAATTCTGTACGTCGCAGGATGTAGTTGGGTTTATAATATCCATATTGTTGTAGGACTAAGGCATCTCCAAAAAAAAAAAAAAAAAGGGAAAAGAGGAAGGAAGAAGTGATAATTGGGTGGATCGGACTCTTATCGAGTTATCCTCACTCACACACGTCCCTCTTCGATTAATTGCTGGCTGGTGCGATGAGAGCAGGCGGCCGTGCACGGCCCATGGCTGCCTCTGATGCTTTATTCCTTGCTTTTGAGCATCCCACATGGGTCAGAAAGATTTTATTTTTCATTAACCACACCCCCGGCCCCCAGAAGATAAATTATTTGTTACCACCTTTTTATATCTTATCATCCCCCTACTGATTTAATTAAGATGTTTGGGCAAGGATTTTGTATACATAGTATTTTTATTGAGTAATTATTATTATTATTATTGTAAATTATAAATTATAAATATAATAATAAGTATTACAATTAGTAATTATGATAATAATTTAGGATTTTACAGTAATAATATTTATTATAATCAAATAAATTAAATAATTATATTTATTATTGTTAATATCATTATGAATAATACTATTGTTTTTTTATTGGCGTTGATATTTTATTATTATTATTATTATCATCATCATTATGATCAGTGTAAGTTCATCTAAAATCAGCTGAGTTGTATCAGACCATATCGACAAATTCAGACTTTGAGAAGGGGTCCTGAATCAAACATCCTGCACGCACTTATATTATATGTAAATATTCTCTGTTCGGAAAAGTGGAAGAGAATCCTCCAAGCCTGATATTTATATATATACACACACATATATGCATGCATGTGATCATGTAGTAGTACTACGAAGAAAAGGAGGAAGATAATCTCCGCTTTAACCCCCTCCCCATATAAATACGCGCCTCAGCCTCTTCGTCTCTCCAGGCTCCCCCCCTCCCCCGCTAGCTAGCTCTACTCCCTTTTGTCTTACATATATATATATATATATGTTCCATAAAATTCTCATCTCCTTGAAAATTGAATTCCATTTACGTCCCCATATTTTTGCCATTAGGAGTACAATTAAAGAGCCCTTCAATTTCCCGTTAATTTTTCCTGGTACTAATTATATATACAAATTGATCGTGAAAATATATATATATAAGACAAAAAGAAATTATCTGTTTTTACACACACACACACACATATGCATATATATGGTATGTGCATGGGTGCGTATAATTACAAGGGAAGGGCTTCTTTCATGGGCTTATTCAAGACACTAGCAGTCATGGGGTTTATTTGTATGTTGTTGGTTGAAGGTAGAGAGGCTAGGGCAAGTAGTACGACATCAACCACCCCAATTGGCACATCATCGAGTAGAGGCCGGCGAGTGATTGCTTCACCCGGCGTTCGTGCGGACGTAGATTACATGAGCGAACGAAGAGTTCCCAAGGGACCTGATCCTACACACAACCGGTATGTGTATAGTATACATATCATGTTTACATCAAAGCATGCAGGATTTCTTGTTCAGTAATAAACTTGATGATTTGATGCACAGTGAATCGTGCCGATCAGAGGGGAGAAACTAAAGCAGGTTTTTTTTTTTTTTCGAAATGAATGTAACCATTTTCTTTTGTATAGCTGCTCTGATTTGATGATGCATTTTCAGACCAGTTTCAATGTACCTAAACCACCGTTATGATACCCATGAAGTTTTATCAATTACCAAAGATATGGGTCATGCATGTTCAAACGGCTTTTTTGAACCCTAAATTTTTGAAAGTTTTACTAGTTTTTTTTATAATTTTTTTGAAATAAAATAAAATATCAGGCAGATGACTCACAGCAACAACCACCAAATATACTCCTAATTTTTTAGAAGACAGAGCAATTGAGAAAGGTGAGGTGGTCATTTTTGTTTAACCGTTAAATATATATATATATATATATATTAACGAGAGACACAAAAGTTTATCGAAGAACTCAGAACTCTATACACATTCTCTTTATTTCTACCGTTTTATAAATAAAGCAAACCCTGTAGAGCAAGTAACTATGCCCGGTCTTAATTTGCGGTTCATTCCGCACCCTTTTATATAATTGTACTTGATTGTAAAGCTGCATGACATCTTACCTCCTTCGTTCCTGATTTAACACATAAAATTGTGTGTGTGTGTGTGTGTATCAGCCATCTAGAGTCACTTTGTTGTGCTTTCATATAATATGGTTTTATCTTCTTTTAATTTTATTTGACTCTGCATTTTTTCACTTTCATGCTAGGCTAGCTACTACTTTATATACTAAGGATTGTTCAATTTATTTTACAAGCGATGTATCAAAAAGATTATATTCTCTGAAACACGGCATCTCCTTTGAGCTTTAAATCGCCTAGTGCCGCGCGGCAGCTAGAGAGGCTTAGACCATATGTGTTATCTCACTTTTTTTTCTCCTTTTGCCTTTATTCAATAGAGGTAAAAAAAAATTATCTTTATATTTATATATCTTATATAATCTATTTAAAATTAAATATCTATTTTAGATCTTAATTTAATCTAAAATGGTTATTTCATTAAAAATATATTCATTATTATTATATACTTAATATAAAAGATATAAAATAGAAGGAAATTTTTTCCACCCCTATTAATCCCATATCAAACAAGCCAACAGGGGTTGCCTACATCGATCTTTAATCCCTCGCTAAGAAAGAAAGAATTGTACTTAAAGCATGGTTCTAGCGCCATATCTTTTATATACATATTATTTATGTGTGTTTGTGTTTTCAATTAACTAAGATTGATTTAAACAAGCATTTCCCTTTTTTCTTGAGTGAATTGTAGGCGAGCTGGAAATTCTATACACCCACCTGGGCTTGCTTAGGCATCCAACTTCAAGAAGATCTTCTTCATCAATCAACTGATGATCAGTCAGTAAAATTAATTAGAGTACAGATTTATGTGGCTGTTTAACTGGGGATCCATAAGTGGCCGCTGCGGGCAGCCAACACTGTGACACTAAAGGGGAGCATTTGTGGCCATGCGCATATGGATGTGGATTTGAAGATGAAAAATATATTGTAATATCATGTACATCGTGTTGTTAATAATGAATTAAAATTTATTTAAAATAAAATTAATTTTATATCTTGATTGGGCCCTCACTAAACACCAAATGCCCCGTAAAATGCTTCATAGAGTGAATGAATCTGCCTCAACATTACCCTGCTCGAGTCCTTTCACTAAACATAATATGCCAAGATGATCCAAGGCGGAATGAAATTATATGTATTTTAATCGTCTATGATTATTTTTGATATACTTTTTATTTGTTTGTAAATATTTTGTATAATAAATTATAATAAAAGGTAGGTGATGCGTGCACGGTTAGAGTTTTAGATTTAGATGGAGTTTATATGGAGTATTTGATGAGTATGGATTATGGAGGTTGATGATGGGGATTCGAAGGGGTGGATGATGATGGAACACGAGGTAGAAGGGTAAATTAATCTTTAAACCACACAGAAATAAAGATTAAGGTTTCGAGAACAAAACCGTTCACACAGATTCGACTTGTTACGAGACGAATCCACACATAATTCAGGTTTAAGCAATGCTTAAGGTTTTTCTTCTTATTCAAGTTGTCTTTCTACTCGGGTTCCTATGGTTTATATAGCCAAGGAACCGATCATCTTTTCAAAAGATTACAAGCATATTCTCTCCCAAAAGCATTAATTCCCTTAAGACTAGCTAGTTAATATTTAGTCACTAATTGACTAAAAGTAAATAACAGTAACTCCCTTCCAAAACCATTAATTCCCTTAAGACTAGTTAGTTAATATTTAGTCACTAATTGACTAAAAGTATAACTCCCTCCCAAAAGCATTAATTCCCTTAAGAGTAGCTAGTTAATATTTAGTCACTATTTGACTAAAAGTAAATAACAATAACTCCCTCCCAAAAGCATTGATTCCCTTAAGACTAGCTATTTAATATTTAGTTACTAATTGACTAAAAGTAAATAACAATAACTAGTACTTAGACATAAATGTTACGCTAGCTAACAAACGCTGCATGAAGCCATGCATACTCCTCCATGTTTATGTATCTATGTAGAGTAGCGTAGCCATCTTAGTTGGTGATGTGTCCTGCGACTCTGCTCCCGCATCAGTAGGAAAATTAGAATTTTAAATTTAAATCAATATGTATGTATGTATGCATGCATGCATATATTTATGTATGTGTAGTGGTAAAAACCATCTCTTGGGTAGTAGAGGTCTCAGGTTCGAATTTTCAGCCATCCCTCTCTCTCGATATTATAATACCTTTATGATACCGTCACTCATATGGTAATTTAAAATTGTCTTTACGAACCCCTATAAATCTAAAAATAAAAATGTGTGTATGTGGATGTATATGTGTGTATGTGTATGTAATAGGAAAATGCTAACAATGTCCCTTAAAGTTATGAGTATAACACTATAAGTGAAAGGAAGAGACCCATACCCTTATGACTATGCCCCTTAACCTATCCCAATGTCTGAGGATTGATTTACATCAGGTGGACAAGCAATGGCAGAGCTAGGATTAAAATTCCATGGTATGCTCGTATAAAATAATACTTTTAAGTAATATCAATACATTGCACTTAAATATAAACTTTTACATAGTTTTACAACATTATTCGTCAAGTTCTTATACTTTGAAAGAGATATATAATGACATCATTGTTAATAGAATTAAATACACCTCTCTCAATAAATATAACTAAACAATCTTAAAGCCATTGATCACATATTTTATTTAGTGATGTTATCTTGATGAAATTCATTACAGAAAATACTTGTTTGACGCTTGCAGTTGCTACCGGAAAAATTAGAGCCAATTTCACAATACTATAGATGAAAGGATATGTCTTATACTTCTTGGTTTGCACTAATTTTCTTAAAATATCAACAAGTCCTTTCAAGCCATAAAACCCGCTATCTGATTGAACATTTCTAATATAATTCTCAAGCTGATTATCTAACACTACGATGTCAACATTAGAGAAATTGTTAGGATAAAAAGTGATCAATCTAACTAAACATTGCTTGTTAAAAGCTAAAAATGATGATGAAGGATGCAAACATGCAACATAACTCAATAATTCAATGCTCATCACATCGAACCTATAGTCAAGCTCCTTTAGTTATGAGTCTATAACACTATAAAGACAATCATATTTATAATAATGTAGATTCGTGGCGATTGGAGCTTGACGTGTTGATCACTTTCCCTTAAAATATTACTCATTCATGTTGGAAACATCAATATCTCTCTTGTTACAAAATAAAATAACTTCATTCAAAATACCTTCCCATCCATCATCTCTCATCTCTTGCAAACGATCCTTAGCAATTTCAACAAGTGCCAAGGCATTCAAAATATCTTGATCATTCTTTTACAATGCTTGAGATAAATCACCTATAACTCTCATGACATTTATCATCAAATGTAACATGAAAACGAAGTCAAAAGTTTTTAATTCATATAATAAGAATGTAGCATCCCTATTTTAATCAAAGGTCCTATTAGCTTACAAGTCTTCAAGTACCTTGATCATAGGAGGAAACAATTTTTTTTAGAATAAAACATATCCTTAAATGAGAATCCCAACTAATATTACCAACCCTTACAAGAATATATTTTTGGTTCAATCCCCAACCATATTCTATCAAGCCTTCTTTTAATGCATTTGCTATGTAAGTAGTTTGTTTATCTTGAAAAGAATCGTGACATTTATTAGAGGATCCAACAACATTCCCAACATGTGTAACATTGCTAAGAAAACAACTAATTAACCTCAGTATGAAATTTTACCATAGTAATAAGAGCCAATTGAAGTTGATGAGAAAAATAATGAACATAATAGGCACAAGGATTTTTATTCTAAATCAATGTTTTCAAACCACCAAATTTACCTCGCATATTACTAGCTCCATTGTACCTTCGTCATTGTAATTTTGATAAACATAATCCAACCTCAAGACCATCTTCTTCATCAATCAACTAAAGATCAATTAGTAAAATTAATTAGAGCATGAATTTATGTGGTGGATCGGCAAGTGATGGCTACTGGTAACCAACATTGTGATAGTAAGGGGGAGCATTTGTCACCATGGGCATGTAGATGCAGGTACGGAGATGAAAAATATATCGTAATATATTGTAGAGTGTTTTGTTAATAATGAATTAAAATCTATTTTAAATGACATTAATTTTGTATCTTGATTTGCCGACAACTTTTCTATGTCCTCACTAAACACTAAAACCCCCCTAAAATGCTTCATAGAGTGAACGAATCTACCTAAACAGTGCCTTATTTGAGTCCTTTCACTAAACACAATATGCTAAGATGATCTGAGGCAAAATAAAATTATATGTATTTTAATCTTCTATGATATTTTTTTATATACTTTTTTATTTGTTTGAAAATATGTTGTATAATAAATTATATTAAAAGGTGGGAAAATTAAAATTAAAATTTCAATCAATATGTATGTATGTGTGTGCATATTTATGTATGTATATGTGTACATATGTGTGCAACAGAAAAATGCTAACAATGTCCCTTAAATTTATGAGTAAAACACTAAAAGATAAAAGACGACACCCATACCTAGGGCTGTAAATGAGCTGAGTCAGTTCGACATTCGGCTTGGCTTGGCTCGGCTCGTTTGTTTAGTTAAATGAGCTGAACCTGAGCTCAAAATAGTTCAACTCGGTTTATTTTTTGGATTTGGCTCATGAGCTTGGCTCGAAAAAGTTCAACTCGGTTTAGTTAAACTAGTCGAGCCTAAATATTATTTTGGACTCGTTTAGTTAAACGAGTCGAGCTCAAGCATCATTTTAGGCTCGTTTAACTAAACGAGTTAAGCCCAAGCATCATTTTAGACTCGTTTAGTTAAATGAGCCGAGCCAAAACCTAAGGGTATTCGATTCGGCTTGACTTGTTTACAGGCCTACCCATACCCTAATGACTACGACCCGTTAGCCTATCCTAATGTCCAAGGATTGATTTCCATCTAGGGTTATAAATGAGTTGAGCCAATTCAGTATTCGGCTCGTTAAAAGCTCGGTTCGGTTCATTCGTTTAGTTAAATGAGTTGAGCCCGAGTCTCACTTTTAGGCTTGTTTATAAAACGAGCCAAGTCCAAGCTCGAAAAAGCTATGCTTGGTTCATTTTTTGGATTTGGCTCGTGAGTTCGGTTCAGCTCGGCTCGTTCGTTTAGTTAAACGAGCCAAGCCCAAGTCCAAATCCAAGGGTTTTCGGCTCGACTCGACTTGTTTACGGCCCTTTCCATCTGGTGTACAAGTATCTCCCCTCTTGTCCCGCATGAAAAAAATACTGTAAATGAAAATATCTAACATTTACAACATTGAATGATGTACGCATTTTTTATGGATTGCCATATTAATATTATTTAAATATAGAAAATATTTCTTTGATTTTAAATGTGATTTCTATGTGGCATGCGTATGGGGTTGGTAAAAAGAGAGAGAGAGAGAGAAATTGATGAGAAACGGAAAGAGAAGTAAGATTTTTTACGATATAAAGTACATTTCTGATAAATAGGGATGAAAAATTAGGAACAAAGAAAAATATACTTTTGACACAGAGGCGACGCCCGGCCAAACGAAATTTAATATATGCTTGACATTAATTATTTTGCGGCGTGGTTCCACGTACAAAATCTGAGTAAATGTTCGTAACATCCACATGCATGTGATGTGTACGTATTTCTCTCACCATCTTACAGTATGGGCGATGGGTTCCTGACCCAAAATGGAATATATATAATTGAGCCTTTCCTCGGTTATTGCTTGTAGGAACAATTTTGAACAACAAAATTGCAGTTAGGAGGGAGAAGAGAAAAAAGAGACGTGGGACAGAGGAAAAAAAGAAAGAGGGTGATCCAAACATATTTGTACAATTAACGGTATGCCATGCCATCCCCCCCCCCCCTTTTTTCTCATAACATGATTTATATACTATACTGGTTCAACATTCAATCCTAACCGACGACGCCCAACGGTAAAATTTACAAGTTAGACTGGGATAACTACGGCGGATCCGGCCCAAACACGAACCAGACGACCTCATATATACACAAACATGGTGGTTGGGTTACAACTCAGCCCTAAAGAATGGCTACAAATTTTATATAATTACTAGAGATTAACCGGCCCATGTCTGAAGTAAGGCATTCCAAGCTTGGATTGAACAGGGTCATTTGAGTAAGATGGGATCAAAATTACCGTAGCAAATTATACTATCAACCTAATATCAGCAACTGCGGCATCAATGCAGCATCCAACAACTACTTAGTGGCTTAATTACTTGTACTATTAATAAGCAAAAAAAAAAGGCAATAAGTACAATTTCCCATATTGTTATTCAAGTAACTATTGATTGATATTGTAAAGCTATCCAAGGGGGGTTGGGTATTATATCAATAGGTCACTTTTTTTTGGGTGCACAAGTTGAGAAATGATAAATTTGAGAAAATAAAATGTCTATAATGAATAATAAACTGTAACGCCCCACAAATTACTACTAAAAAATTATTCTGCAAAAGTATAATAATAAAATAATGGGTGTTACTGTCGCATCAAACATAGAAAATATATTCACTACAAAATAATTTACTTATACCAACAGGGCATTATCTGTTGGCAAAACCATTTTTCTATTGGCAAAAGTTTTACCAACAGATATTTGTCTGTGACAAAACTGTGGGTAAAAACTCCGTGTTTAAAAGTTTTGCCCACAGATAAATATGATCTATTAGGAATAATTAATAATGCCCATAGATATTTATCTGTTGATAAAACTTATACCCACAATTATATCTGCAGGTAAAAGTATTAACAACAAAACGATATCTGTGACTAAAACTATTGTCCACAAAACGATATTAGTGACTAAAAGAATTACCCACAAAACGATATCTGTGACTAAAATTATTATCCACAAAACAATATATACTACTAAAACTATTACCAACAAATATATATATATATATATATATATATTATCTATTTGTAAAATGATAATGATGTCCATAATACCTGTTGTTGTAATATTTATCTGTAATAATAACTTATCCTTATATACAATTAAGTACATCATACATAATCATCAGTGTTTAGTTGATTTGTCAAAGTGATAATATAGTCTTATAGGTACAATACTATAAATACAACTTGTAACATACGTTGACATACAAGACATCTTTATTAACACATCAAACACCATCATCTTCATTCTCATCCTCTTCAACATCTCCAACGCCTTCAACATTCTCTTTGATAATCATCAAGATGTATTCCCTAAGAAAATATACAAGTAACTTAATTAGATTAATATAAATTCATACCCAAAAGCTAAATAAATGAAGTTTTAAAATGTTCTAAAAAATAATAAGAGTCCATAATTAAGAGGGAGAGAAGGTGCGAGCAAAATCAAGTATTTGGAAGAAAACTTAAAATGGCTCTCTAATGAGTATTATTCTAGAAAAGCATTCTCAATAGTTTTAGAACTTTATCACAAAATGGTAAAATAAAAAGGAAAACTAAAAATTAAATGGTATGTACATCTACAAAATTAATATTCGAGTGTTACTTTAGTCTTGGAAATATTAATTATAAAATAATATCTTCTAGGGTGAGTAGCAATGAATAGCTTAAAGCCTTACAATTTAAGATTTTTGGTTTTTGACATGGTAGAGTCGATCTATTCAACAAGTTGATCTATTCAATAAGTTCAAATCTTCAGAGCCCATTTATACTGTTCCAAAATGTGTGGTTTCTAGAACTGGTATAAGTAAGCCCATGTCTTATGCCCGAACAAAGTATTCACGTACAAAAGAATATTGAAAGTATAAAATCATCAATTAAGCCAAACCCAACAACTTATACTTTTAGGTTTATTAGTTCAAATACATAGTCTAAGAAAGGCAACAGGTGACTACTTATCATCTAAAAAGAGAAACATCTCGAATGAATCCTCCCTTTAGGTGTACTCTAGTTAAACTTAAATATAATTGATATAATAATTTGTCTAACAATTGCCCTTAGGCACTTGTCAAGACTTTAATTTCTTTTCCTAAATGATGTAATTGATAACTTATTGTACATACATGCACTAGTTTACATTATTAAATGTCAATGTTCTTTCTATTTTTAATGTCTTAACATAGCCACCTATTAGACTTTATATCATTCAATGAAAAAAAAATATAGAAGTAGGTCAAATGATGTCACAGTAATAATTAATCATAGTATACAGATCATTATGACAACAATGTTGGAATTACTTTAAGAATGTAACCTCTATGGCCATTTAATCAATTAAATAAATATGATCATCCATGTGATCAAGACACTCAAAGTTAATTAATAATAATTATAATAATGATAGTAATGATAACAATAGTAATGGTAGCAATAAAAAAACTATCAATTATGACACTAACATTAGTAAAAGAATAATAATAATAGCGCATTGAATTTTTTTCAAATCAAATCAATTCAACAAAAATGAGACGAAGAGAACATAACCATATGAAGCATTGATGCGTAGACAAAGCATGAAAAAGTATTGCCTATGAAGTAGCTTCTTTGATTACGAGCATTAACTAGTTTCCACATAAGTATCTAATTGTCTGATAATGCATGAGCATATTGACAATTAATGGCTTTTATGTAGGTCCAAGTGAAAAGAGAGTCTAACAGCTTATAAGCTCCACTGGACTTTCATCTTAAAACCACACACTTATGACAAAGTCATCCTATTATTTTTTCATTTTTTTTATAGGATAAATTACATGTAGGTTTTAAATTCTTAACACTCCCACTCACATGTGAGTCCCTCTTATGATTGGCAATTCATGAAAGGCCACAACCTCTTCATAGTGACTACATCAAGGTTTCTCGGAAACGAGTTTTAAAGATCAAGGCCACAACCTCTTCTAAACAAATCCGAACAATCAATTTTAGCAAAAAGAATCACAATGTTAACCAATTCTAGAAAATTACTTTCAAAACTAGGGTTTTAGGTCCAAAACATAATTTGGTCAATTCTTATTAATTTCTTCAAATTCAAAGTTTAGAAATGCAATTAGATATATTGTATAATCAATTTAAGAAAATATGCCAATAATCAATCAAATTTCAAAACCGCAAGAGTTTTGACCAAGAATTTTGATTTCTATCGATTCTAGACAAATTTTTCAAATTGGCACTTTCAACCTGCAATTAAATACATTTCAAAGCATCTTACAGAATCAATTGGTAAAAATTGCTTAAAATCGGATGAAGCAAAGCTATACCAATAAATCCTGGTTATAAATCCAAATTTCATAAATCAACCATATACAACACAATCAACCCATCCAAATCAATCATCTAACTCATATATACATAATCTAACAACCAATTTAGCTTATTATAAGCTAATTCCCAAATCCGGATAAAACCCGCAAGAATTTTGATCTAAGAATCTAATTCTGATTAATTTCACACAAATTTTTTAAATTGATACTTCTAACATGAAATTAGATACATTTTTAAGCATAATGTAAATTCAATTTATCTAAAATAACTTAATCGGATAAAACCGACAAATCCGGATATAGTCGAGTCACAAATCTAATTTTCACAAACCAACCATAACCAATACAATTAACTCTCCCAAATCACTCATACAACACACATATATATATAATTAAACAACTAGATTATCTTATCATAAGCTAAATCATTTAAAATTAATTAAAATAAAAGTTAGGGTTTAAGTATTTATACCAAGCGAATTGCTGTGAAATTGGAGGGAGTGAGGGGTGCCGGAGCGTCGCTGGTGGTCAAGGAACACTTGGCGGTGACGAGCGGCGCTAGAGGAGGACGGGCGGTGGCACCACGCGGCTGTCCTCGTGCGTTGCTGCTCGACTGCTGCTACTGCAATGGAAGACGAGGAGGAGGAGCTAGAACAGGTGTGGTGGTGTGCTCGAGCGGGGATGGCTGGTGTGGTGGTGCGACCTAGGTTGAATGTGTAGAGTAGGAGGAGGCCGGGGTCGAGGGTCGGGGCACGCAAGGACGGGGGACAGAGCTCAGCGAAAATTAGAAATGTATAAGGGCGGGGTAGTAGGCGCAGGAGCTGAATTTGTTTTTTTTTTTTTTTTAAGTTTAAGGGATTGAGGGGTTTAAGTATTTTTTTTATTATATTTTATTTTTTTGGATTTTAGAGATTTGAAAAAAATTATCATAATATATATATGTGTGTGTGTGTGTGTGTGTGTGGAACTTAAATATTTTTAGCGACTAATAAATTAATAATTAATGATCAAAATTATATTAGTCACAATAGATATACCAATAACGACGACTTTTAATAGTGATCGTTAATAATATATCAATAACGATAAAAAAAATTGGTCGCTAAGTTGGTCGTTAATGCACCAGTTTATTGTAGTGTAAAATAAATAAATTCAAATCAGGAAACATTTGTTACAAATAAATCGTTAAAATGATTTTACTACTTAAAGAGATTTTATAATAAAAAATATTTTATTTTTGCTAATAAAATATAACTCCGTAATAAATTCGTAATCACACAATGAAGTTATAATTGAAAAAAAAAATTAAAATATTAAAATAAAAACACACAATGAAAATGGAAATATATTTTAAATAAAAATCATATAACTTATGGAAAAAGAAATAAAATATCAAAATATAAATTAAAAAAAATTGAAAAACATTTGTTTTCCTTATATACTAATACAAACAGATATATGAGTAGGTATTAGTTTTGTTGGTACAATGTTACTAATACTAGGGGTGTGCAAAACTGGATATCCGTATCCATTCGGATATTTTTTCGGATATCCGCTCCGTATTTTTTTAGACCGGATATCCGGAATGCGGATATCCAAAAAATATAGACCGGATATAGACCGGATTCGGATATATCCAATATCCGTATGAAAATACTATTTTATCAATTTTAATAACTTTTACTATAATATTTTTAAAAATAAGGATCATATATCAATTAATATTCATATCTATATTCATATAAATATCTTATTTTATCTAAAAGAAGTATTAAAATATTATTATGAATATTTAAAATATAAAAATAAATAAAATTTTAAAACTTAAAACTATAAAAACACAATAATATGGTGTATTATTGAAATAATCAACAAAATATCGGATATTTTTTCGGATCGGATAATCCAAAAAAAAATCGGATATCCGAATGTCGGATATCCTTTTAGAATAAAACCGGTTCGGATATCCGAAATGTCGGATCGGATTTTTAAATATCGGATCGGATTTTCGGATCCCCGGATTTTTTGCACAGCCCTAACTAATACCCACAGATATAAAAGTAGGTAAAAGATCTGTCGGTATAACATACGATTACCAACAGATAAAAATTTTCTGTAGGGAAAAATTTCTTTATTGCCCATAAAAAATATCTGTTGGTATTAGTAACTTTTGCCAATAGAAAAAAAAATCTGTGACTAAATTTCTGTTGGCACAAGTCATAAATTTTATAGTGATTCTTAATATCTAATTCATATCGAGTGCAAGGGTAAAGCTGTAATTTTAATACCTCATCCTAAAATATTTCAAAGTGTATTTAAAATTATGATGATATAAGATAACAATAATTTTTGCTTTTGAAAATGGTTAAAAAATGAATGAAATTGTGAGTTTTAGGCAAACTAGTCGGTTGGTCATACCCAAAACTAGTTAGCTAGTTCATCTAGGAACCTAGGTAATCATCCTTGAAGAACTAGATTACTAGGGAAATCAATCGATTGGTATTCTACACCCAATCAAGTGCTTCTACCAAAACTTCCATGTGTTTCTGGTTTTTGTTTCAATTCTTGTTCGAGTGGTTCCCTAAATTTCTATTTAGTGTATATTTGTGTTGATAAGCATATTTAGGTAGTTTAGGATTATTTATATACTATTTAGATTATTATATGAATTTTTTAGTTAAAAAATATCTCAAAAGTACTTTTGAGATACTTTCTCACCTACCCTCTCTCTCCAACACTTTCCTTTTTCATCTGACTCATGTGTCTGGGTGCAACTTCTTTGTTGTTGCCATTGCTCTACTCGATCCAATTTTACCTTGAATTGAACTCCATATTTCCTATGCTTCATCATTTGATCCTTACATAAGCCATCCTACACTCAACCTTAAGTCGACTCCTTCCCTCTATCTTTTCCCTCCTGATTTGGCCAACCAAATCCCCTCCTTTTTGCCTCATTTTTATGATTCAATACATCTCTCAACTCTTGTAAACTATCTCTTTTCCTCTTCTTTCATTTGGAATAATTTTTACCAAAGTATTGAGACCTTCTTCTCTCCCCTTTATCTTCTTCTTATTGGATTGTGACCTAGTTTTCCTTTTTCCTCCATTTCTGAGTTCTTCTTCTTCTCCTTCTCCTAATACTTGTCTTAGATTTCCTTTATTTTTATTTTTTTTTACTAAAAAGGATGGAAGAGAAAGGTTTAAGGTTTCAGATTTTTCTCCTCTTGGAAAACCTAATCTTAGGAGGAGATTAAGATTATTCTTCTAGTCCTTCTTTTGTTTTGGTCTTTGAATCGTTTCTTTAAATGATTTGTGTATTGATTTTTTGATTATTTATATTATGAGGATAACTATATATCTCAATTAAAGGCATGAAGTTAGGAGTAGTTGTTTTTGCTAGAAGATTTTTTGCTTGAAGGTATGACAATCTTATCCTCAACATGATTAAGTGTTTGGTTACAAATTTTGGTTATCATGAACTTGGTATTTTATATGATATGCACGCGGAATACTAATTTTCAGATCTTCAACGTGTAGGCATGTTTCTATAGTTTTGGAATTATGAGCATGTGTTAGTCGTATTGGCCTCATAGCATGATTTTGATGAATTTAGCACAAGAAACAGATGTAATTCGATTTAATGAGCATGGGTCTATGTTTTAAATGTGTTAGTATGTTTTAAGAGTATAGGAGCATGCTAGGGTTATTTGATTAAGTTTGGATTTATTTTGGTTTATCATATGTTGTTAGATGTGTTTTGCCTAGATAAACCAGTCAACTAGTATAGGCAAAAATAATTAATTGGTTCACTAGTCAACTAGTTTTAGCCTACCAGTCAACTTGTTAAGCTAAAACGATTTTGACTGCTTTCAACCTTATACTAGTTAATCAATTAAGGGCTTAACCAGTTAATCAGTTTGTCTTATTTGATTCTACTTTATTCTATTGCAAGTTTCAAACCAGTTTGATGGTTTGAGAAACCAATTAGATAGTCTATTTAGGGCTTATATGATATTTTAGTGTTTAACCTTGTTTCAATCATTAGTCTTTGACCTTAGATTATGGCATGGGCCTTGAATAATTTGATCTAGGAAGATATTTAAAATGATTAATTATGTAATTGTGGCTTTATAGCCATGTTGTATGTTTTTGGTGTTGCCTCCTAATTAATCACTAGATATGGAGGATGGGATGCTTTAGTTTGTATTTGGTGTCAACACTTGAAAACACCCATTTTAGATTAATAAATAGGTTTGGGTTGTGATTGTGATATCACTTGATAACCTTAATAATAGACTTAAGAATTATTTCAAGTATTTTTCTCCAACTCTAAGAGTAGCTAGCGAGGAGTTAGTAAGTGGATCACCCTTATGTTTATCTTTTCACTCAACACCTCTTTTCTTCTCTATTGAGTTTTGGCCAATAAGGGTATGCACATATTATAAAAAAGTAGGATTAATATTGTGGCAAGTTAACATCCATTGGTGTTCATTTTAGGTGAGTGTTGCATCCCTGTATAAATCTTCTAGCACTTCAGATGTTCATTTCTTAGGTAGGTGCGTCATCCCATTTATGTTTATCTCTCATAGTATATTTATATTCAAGGTAGTGGATATAGTATCCCTTTTATTTTTATCTCTCATAGAAACTTTATAGTCAAGGTGTGGTGGGTGTGATATCTCCTAAGAATGGCCCATCAATGTAGTTTGTTCGCATGTGGTGGTGTGGTAGTCTAACTATGTGTGTTATGCTACCATGAATTTCATTCATAGTGGAGAAACAATTGTGGTAATATGAATATCTTAATAAATGGAATTGTGTGGTCACTTAATGAAAGGATGATAATAATGTTTACCTTATATGTGTTGTATGAGTTAATTTGTATTTATTATCCTTATGCCATGATATGTATGCAATCATGTTCTATACCATATTATTATATGATCTCAATGTATAACATAAGCCTTTACCATATTTTAGGTAGTTTATTTTACTGGTACCTCATCGTACTAATATTATCTTGTTTGGTCACTGTGTTAATCTGACTTTTGTTCCAACAAGTAGATAATGATTTGTAAGGGTATAACTGTAATACTCCAAAATTTTGCTTAGTCTAATCCTGCATCATTAGCACCCTAAGTTAATTCTAATCTTAATAAATTCTATGTTGTCCTTAACTTAATTCCTTAATCCCAAAACTTTAATTGATTCTGAAACCTTAACTTTGATAAACCGTAATTCGTAAACCAAAGTCAAAATCCGCTAAAATTTCTACTAATCCTAATTACCTGTAGCTAATCTAAAATTATCCTAAACTAATCCCCCAAACCTTCTCTTTTCTTTTTCTTTCTCCTTTCCTTTTCTTTCTTCTCTTCCTCTCGCCAAACTTGAGCTACAACTTCTGAATTTATGCAACTTGCACCATCCATTTGCACCATCACCTTTCTACATCTATCACCCATCACCTTACTCCCTTATTCTTTTTCTCCTTCCCCTTTTTCACCCTTATCCCTACCCAACTACATCCTCTTACGCACACTCCACATACACTCATCTTCCCCTACCATTTTCCCTTCTCATGCAACATTTACATCAACCATCACCACCCTCAACTTGTAGCTACTACTCTACCCTAACTATCCTCTACAACCATCGCCATCACCTTGCAGCTGCACAAGCACCATCATCACCATCGCACAACATCCCCTGTCCTTATCTTCATTCTCGACTCACACCTCACACTCTCCTTGTTTTTCTTTGTTTTAGCCTCACTCTGCTCATATTTGTGTCAAAGAGCCATTACCGAGCTCCATCTTCCTTATCATTTCCTCCTTCTCCCTTTTATTCTTCTTCTTCTCCTTCCTTTCCTTGTTTTTGGCTTTCCCACCATCATTTCCCCTACCGTGCACCACCTTGGCCACCACTCGCCTCTCTTTAGCCGGTGGACTAACCACCAAAGTCGCCCCAACCTCCGACCACCGCCTTTTTCCCTTCTGCTTCTTCTCGTGTGTTGCAGCATTATAGAGTACACGGCCGATGTATCGCCTGGTGCACGGCTGTGCGACTCTTAGATCCCTTTCTTCATAGTCGTGCAAACCCTACATCGTCTCACTGTGCATAATTTTTCCTCTCAACCTGTTACTGCACGGCCGTGCAAATTTCACATCACCTGGCCGTGCACCTTGTTTTCTCTCGACCAGAAGCTACATCGCCTGCTGCACAGCTGTGCAACCTCATCCCTTTGGCCATGCATCCCTATTTTCACCCCCAAACCTCAACCAAATACCACCAAAATTTAACCGTAGCTCCACCAAACATTCCTCTACACATCCACACATTTCAAGCTCCCATTTGACTATGATTATATCTATTTTTACCCTCTTTACCTTGATTTCTCCTTCAATTTAACTCTTCAAGCCTAACCGTGAATTTTATTATTTTTATAGGTGGTATTCCAGTAGCTTCGGAGGAGGAAGTCTAGGATTCACATGCTTAGAACCCGATGTTCTAGTTGGTGAGGATACTATTCAATGTTTATGATTTTTTATGTTATTGCTTGTATGGCTATATGTGTTTTTCATGATATTGTAGATATATTATGTAACATATGATGATATTGACATTTTGTGATGATATGAATGTTATGATGAAATAAAGTAAGAATTGGTAAGAGGTATCATTATGTTATGATTAATGATGATAATGTCATATTTGTGAAAATATATCTTATGGTAGGAAATATGAGTTGAATAATGATAATGTCATATTTGTAAAAATATATTTTATGGTATAAAATATGGGTTGAATGATGATAATATCATATTTGTGGAAATATATATCTTATGGTATGAAATATGGGTTGAATGAATTGTGATAAATGGACTTAAAGATTCTCATGAAATATGATGATAAATGAGGGACTTGGAAAATAATATGTGTGGAAGGTATAAGATTTTATAAGATAAAGGTTTTATTTGTACTGAAATGGTAACTTGGTCATTATGGGATAATAAAAAATATTTGGTATTTTATTTGTTAGGAGGTTTAAAATACGATAATAATAGCATGAGTAATTCATGGGAGGATTATTGTTATTTGGGGTCCTTAAATGTTTTAATAGCAAATTTGGGGCAAGCTATCTTGTAATGATAAAATCAATATTCTGTGTTTAAGATTTAGATGTTATCTATTGGAATTGGTAATCATGAAAATTTTATGGGAAGGGTTATGACAAATCTATGGAATTTGGGTCTTCGATATTTTTGTGATTAACATATCAGGATGGGATTATTAAAGCATACTTATGGGAATTAGGTTGTGCATATTAGGTATGATAAAAAATAAGGGGATTTGGAGATGAGATAATATAAGTTGTGTGGATTAATTAATATGGGAAAATGAGTACTTAAGGGAGTGTAATTATGGTTTGAAAAGACTTAAGGACTCGGATTTATGCTTATGTATATCTATTTTCACTGTGTATTATGCCTGAGAATCAATCTTGAATAAGATACTAATCACTTAAAGTAAAAGAGCAATTGAGTAGGGTCATAGTGATTTATTTTTCTATATCTATATATATGTATCCCGTTCCACCGAGGAGAATAGTAGCTTGGAAGCGTTATGTCCGAAGAGGATGTTTTTAATCTTCGTTCCACTGGAAATAATAATGGCCCGAGTGTGTTGTCTCCAAGAGTTTCAGGCTATTCTACTAGTTTAAGAATAGTGGGGTCCCTACTCATCATGAAATGAAAACATTTCATCATAACCTATGGAATAGATACTAATGATTTATAATAGAAGAATACGTGAGTCAGAACCAATGTGATATATTTTCTATATATATGTGTGTGTATTCCCGTTCCATCGGATAGAATAGTGGCTCGGGAGTGTTTTATCCCAAGAAGATGTTTTAATCTCCATTCCGCCAAAAAGAATAGTGACTCGGGTGTGTTATCCCCGAGAGTTTCATATTGATCCACAGGTTTAAGAAAAGTGGGGTTCCTATACTCAACGTATTTAAAAGAATGAAAATGGATTATACTTAATAAAAGGATCTGGATTGTAACATGCCTTATAAGGTGTTTCATTTACTTGGTTATTTTCCCTTATTATCTAATGTGAAAACATGTGTTATTTGTATTCCTATTTCGATAGTATCGTTCCCTTACTCAGTACGTAGTGTACTGATCACCCGTTTTATATGTGCTGCTCATTCTCATGAACAGAAGGCCCTTGATCTTATGTACAAGTCTCAGAAGATCAGTTAGATGATTTTGCGGCCTATGACGCCTTATGTGGGGATGAATGACTCCATCTATGTTGGGGTCGGGTGAAGAGTATATGTTATCCGGATTATGTATTTAACTGGATACCCTTTTTGGACTCTTGATCCATGGTATCCCCCTTTTGTATTTTGTATTATTAAACTCAGAGTTAGACTCAAAACTCAATATTGTACTATAAATATTCTTTTATTTCTAAATTCCTTATATTACATTAAATTTTTTAGCATTGTGATTGATGGAAGGAGGGATGTATAAGCTAGAGTTATGTCGATCATGGCGGTAACCCCCACTACTTTACTTAATTAATTCCGCTGCAAAACAAAAATTTTGACCCATGTGATAATGACTCATCCTTTAGGGTTACTATTCCTAATTTAAGCCACTTTTCTCATTTATTGGACCTAGAAAATTCAAAGTCACTTTAAACATTCCACATAATGTACTTAATATATTTTAAAATAATTATCACATTAAAATACTCAAAATTCCATTTTCGACCCAAATTAACCAAACTACCCCTAAGATAGTTAAATTACCCATATTTTCACACAAGCCTTACTGATCCCAATATATCTATATCTATCTATCTATCTATCTATCTATCTATCTATCTATCTATCTATCTATCTATCTATCTATCTATCTATCTATCTATCTATCTATCTATCTATCTATCTATCTATCTAGAATACATAACCACAAATATGTATAGGTACCACATATCCCAACTCATGCCAACCAACAATATGCACAAACACATGCTTTCACAATTTTCTCACTTTTTCATCATACGCCACAATATATAACATCACTATCATAACAAAATTATCCACATAACAATCCCAAATATGATATCACATAAAAATTTACACATTGCATATAAAATCTTTAGTTATGACATATATCCTTACCGAAAGTGTAATTCACCAAAATTTTAGAAAATCTATAATTTAATAAACAGCTTTTAAAATTATTTAATTTAATTATTTTTATGGATATTTGAGTATATAAATTTGGATAGGAATATTTGATAAATTAAAATAAATATTTTTTATTTTATCATACTCTTTTTATTTAAATAATTTTTGTCAAACTAATATTTTACTAAAATTATCCTTTTTAAGCCCATATATTTAATTATATTAAATTAAATTATTAAATAAATTTATTATAAAAAATATTACATCCTATTATTTTATAAATTAAATTATTTTAAATTCTCCCATTTTTCCATTTCCCTATTTTCCTTTTCGCTTTTTTTCCTTTCCTTCTCCTTTTTCCTCCTTTCTTTCTTTTTCCTTTTTTTCCTCCTTCGGGTCGCCCGCACCAGGCCTTCCCTCTCCTCCTGTAGGCCTCCGGCCCACTCCCTTCCCTCCTCTCCTTTTCTCCGGCGCAGCGACACAGCCCATCTTCCCCCTCTTTTTCTTTCTTTCCTTTTCTCCCCTACCCAGGCGAACCCAGTTATTTTTCCCCCACGCCCGGCCTGTCCCCTTCTTCCTCCCTCTTCTTTCTTTCTTCTTCCTTTAGCGTCGTCCACCCCGAGATCCCCAACTTGTCCTCGTCGCCATGCTTGGTACCTCGGGCACGCTGGCTACCGCCTGCTGCCACCACTGCAACCCTCTCTCTCTCTCTCTCTCCCCCCATCCTTTTTTTCACAATTTTGGACCCAATCGGCCATGCATCCCCATCACGCATGACCTCCCTTTTCCCTTGTTTCCTCCCCTCTCCTTGCCACCCTAGACGCTGCCATCCGATCACCCACCTATTGCCCTCTCCTCCCTCTTCTTTTTCTTCTCATCACTGGCCCTCTTGCCCCATATTTTTCGAGCCCTTTTTCCCCTGATCTCCTTTCCTCCATTTTCTTCCCCTCCATCTTTTCCCCTTTGTTTTGCACTGCCGCCGCCCTCTGCCGCTTCAACCGCCTCACCAACCCCTGCACCACTCCCTGCCACCATCTACCTCAGCCTTGCACCACCGCAACACTATCCAAACCACCCCGCAGCTCCTTCTTCCTCCCCTCTTCTTTTTCTCCCCATT
This sequence comes from Tamarix chinensis, assembly GCA_030549775.1. Classification (NCBI taxonomy): domain Eukaryota; kingdom Viridiplantae; phylum Streptophyta; class Magnoliopsida; order Caryophyllales; family Tamaricaceae; genus Tamarix; species Tamarix chinensis. The sequence goes on from CM060171.1 coordinate 119,743,804, forward strand.
TTCTCCCTTCTCTGCGGCCCCCTGCAACCCCTCCATTCACCACCATCCGTCCACCTCTACCACCACCCAAACCACCAATCCACTCCCTACAACCTCCTCTACCACCCCCACACCTGCTTTGGCCGAAACCAGCCCCTGAACCCCTTCATTTTCATCCTCTCTTTTCCTTCCTTCTCAGCCCGGTCCACTCCTACAGCCCACTTCGCGGCCTCGCCTCCACCTCCCTTGGCCACCAAAAACCTACCCCCGACCACTCCCTTACTCTAAATCCTACCCCATCTACCTTCTTTTCTAACCTAAAGAACCCAACCCAAAAACACCCCTTCCACCATTTTCTTCATGCAACCTTTGACCCTTCCACCCTTATTTATGCATGCAGCATAAGTTATTGCATTTATTGCCCCATTTTTGTCGATAATTTTAAGGTATAATAGTATTTAAGTTAATTATTTCATTTAGTAAATTTTATAAAGTCTTATGCTTTGGTTTTTCTTATTTCTAATATAATAGATATTGATGTTTATTTTTAGGTATTGGTTTTGCTAATCAAAGCTTGAATCTTTAACTGGAATACTGGTAAGATTCAATTTTGCGGGAATTAAGGTAATCGTTAAACCCCAATTAAACGCATGGATAAACATATGTTAGCATATTAAGATTTTTAACATGTTATTATGCTTGATATTTGTGATTTAATATAATATATATATTTGCTTGTATCGATTGATAAAAAGGAAAGTATGCTAGTTTATATGCCATGTGTGGAAATGCTACTTAAGGGAAGAGTTTGATTATTAATGAAAGTGTTAAGTACTTATCCATGTCATATTATGTTATTGTGACCATTTATGCATGAATAATATTATTGTGAGTCCTAGGGGCATTTTAGTAATATTCTTTTGCAAGAATATGGCCTAATATGTGTGGGTACTAATAAGTATTACATTAAAATATAATAGTTGGTGAAGTTGAATATTGTGAATGGAGTATTAATATTACTATTCCATGTAGTGATATTAGTTTAATAAAAGTGGTGTAATAAGGGGGCAAGATGGTAATTTTTGAAGAAAATGGTGAAATGATAATTTTATAAGTAAAAGGATAAAATTGTAAGTTGTAAGAAAAAGGAGGTATTATGGTAATTTTGGAGTTAAATGGAAATATGGTAATTTTATAAGTAAATGGCATAATGGTAATTTTATAAGTAAAGGGGTATTGTGGTAATTTTGGGAGTAAAGGGTAAAGTGGTAATTTTGAAAGTAAGGGGGTAAAATGGTAATTTTATAAGAGAAGGGCAAAATGGTAATTTTGTAAGGAAAGCGTAAAATGGTAATTTTGGATGAAAAGGGTATTATGGTAATTTTCAAGTAAAGGGTAATATGGTAATTTTGGGTGTAAGGGGTAAAATGGTAATTTTTATAAATAAGAGGATATTATGGTAATTTTGGTAGTAAAGGGGTAAAACGATAATTTGTAAGTAAAAGGGTAAATTGGTAATGATAATTATGTATAAGGGTAAATTAATAATTATAAATATGGAGAAGGGTAAATTGGTAATTATAATTATGGAGAAGGATAAATTGGTAATTGTAATAATAAAGAAGGGTAAGTTGATATTTATAATAATGGAGAAGGGTAAATTAGGAATTGTAATTATAAAGAAGGGTAATTTGGTATTTATAATAATGGAGAACAGTAAAATGGTAATTATAATAATTGAGAAGGGTAAAATGGTAATTATGATAATGGAGGAGGGTAATTTGGTAATTTAACCAACATAAGGGTAATTTAATCAACATAAGGGTAATTTGGTAATTTAACCAACAAAAGGGTAATTTGGTAATTATAATAATGGATAAGGGCAATCTAGGAATTATGAGATTGCAAAAGGGTAATTTGGTAATTTATCCAACTAAAGGGGCAATTCGGTAATTATGATAATGGAGAAGAAAATTTTGGCAATTTAACCAACTAAAGGGTATATTGGTAATTATTTAACCAACTAAAGGAGAAAATTGGTAATCATGATAATGAAGAAGGGTAATTTGATAATTTATACAACTTAAGGGCAATTTAGTAATTATAACAAAGGAGAAGGGCAATACGGTAATCTAACCAACCAAATGGGAAATATTTTAAGTGTAACAATTATGAAAGGTTAATGGTGATCTAAAAAGCGTCAGAGATGACTTGGTAACCTAAACCGAGCAAGGAGCGATTTGGTAATTATGCAACCTGAAGGGTGATATGGTAAATTGGCAAGTAAGGAAGGGATGGCTTAATACCTATACAAGTAAGGGGTAAATCGGTAATTCATAGCTAATATGTTGATGGGACACTAGAGGTTCGTAATAAGACTCAAGTAACACTGAGTAGTAAGGTAAGAGTATCTGACGATTAGTAACCATTACGAGAACGAATCCTAAATTAGAATTGGATGAGATTATAATAGCCTTAATGATTTCTCTGTGTTATCTTGGATAACTATATGAATAAGAAATGCCTAATGATATCATAATGATCGAAAGTGAATAAGCATCCGATTGTTGTACTTTTCGTGATCGCCTTAATTAAGACACTAATACTTAAAGTGAAAGACCTCGAGATCGGGAATGGTGGCTCTTTAGGGGTCGCTACCCTAAAGACGTGGTTTAGCCCATGATTATTCTGGTATTTGCTGGTGTACCTTTGTGCCCCAGCCAAGCCCTATATTTTACTCTATCTAGCTCTACGGATCTATTTAGAGAGTATGCATACTTATAGATTAGGTGTCCTTATTGGTAGGGTAATGAGTGGCTTTATGCACCAATATGACTAGGGTACTTTTGCGTCTCTGGGTTGATGGTTGAAGGGTATTGAGTAGCTTGTATGTACCAGTAAGACTGGTGTACCTTTGTGTCTCGGGTTCTTGATCTCTCGTCCAAGGCAAATAAATGGAATTGTTGTGCCGATTAAAAAAGGAAAAATACTAATAATGAAAGTGAAAGATTAATGAGCAAGCCCAGTTGAATTATGATATTGAGTACCGATCCACTGGATATAATAGTGGCCCAGGAGCGTGTTGCCCTAGCAGATGATTATGAGTACCGATCCACCAGATATAATAGTGGCCCATGAGCATGTTACCCTGGAAGATGATTATGAGTACCGATCCACCGAATATAATAGTGGCCCAGGAGCGTGTTGTCCTAGATGATGTTGTTATATATTCCGATCCACTGGCAATAATAGTGGGGGTCGCAAGCTCAATAAAACTAGTTATGGATGTGAATAAAGTTATGGAAAATACTAATCACTTATAGTGGAACACCATGTGAGTCGGGGTCAAACCGGTCCACCGGCGAATAATAGTGGCTAGGAGTATTTTGCCCTGCATGACCGGTCCACCGGTGAATAATAGTGGTCATGAGCATTCTGCCCTTCATGACCAGACCACCGACTATAATATTAGGGTTCCCGCACTCACATGGGTATAAAATCTGAGAGATGATGGAATAATGATCGACACTGGCTTAAGGCTCGATCGTATTGATTTTGCATTATGACTTATTAATAATTGATGGTCTTGTTAAGTATATGATTGTGGTGCATGTATTTCTTATTATATAAGTATATAGCTTTGTTTCATGTGTTGCATTGCGGGCTTGTTTTTAAGTGTATTTTAAAGGGTTACTCAGTACCATAGTACCGAAGGGTTCCATTCGTGAGGCCCCTGCCTATTCAATGGGCAGTGTCCCTTGCAGGTCCTTTTTAGGTGCTACTCAAGTGGGAAATGGGAAAAAGTGTAAGGATTATTCGGCCTTTAGGATTTCATTCTTCCTCTTCTAATGTCTGGTTTAATTGTAATTTTATTCTTATAACGACCATTGGTGGAATCTATTCTTATAAAATATTTACTTGCGCTACTCTGATTTTAAAATGGTTTTAATTTCTAGCAATTAAAATTTTGTTCTTTAGCCTTAACACTTGGTATTGGAACGGTATAAGTGAACCAGTCTGGTACTAAGTGTGGCAGTAATATCCCAGAAATTCATAGTTTTTTTTATTTGTTTCCGCTAATCTTTTAATAAAATGAGAATTTTTCGGTAGTGAATTTTGGGGGTGTTACAAAAAGTGTCTCTAGTCTCTAAGCACATAAATCCTACAATTCTTCTTCTCATACTACCAAAATATCACTTAGAAGCCAAAATTACAACAATATTATACTTAGAAAAGTTAATTAAGGAATAATAAGGCAAAGGAGAGGGAAGGAAAATGGAGATAACTAAAAAAGTATAAAGGCTCATGTAAGGGGTGGTGCATGGTGGAGGGCATGACAACATGTGAGGAGGAGGTCATTGCAGCATAGTTGGGGAAGGGTATATGTAGTTGAGGTAGTGATGGGCAGTAGGGATGTGATTGTGTGGTGGTGTGGTGGAGACGGGATCAGTGGCCCGCTATAGGGGACACAAGTGGCCAGTGCTGCTTAGCTGCTGGCAGAGCACATAGGGAAAATAAGGTATGGGCGGGGTTGAAGAGCTCACCTATAAGAGGGAAAAACTAAGGATTAGGTTCCCTCCTACCAAAAATAATAATATTTCCTAATTTATTCTAAGGTTAGGGTTATGGATAAAATAATAATATAATAATAGTGACACTAATAAAATACTAATATTGCTAAGGGTAATAGTAATAATAGTAATATTGGAAAAAATGATAATATAAGGTTTGAATATTTCACCCTAATAATAATAATAATAATAATAATAATAATAATAATGATGATGATGATAACGATAATAATAATAATAATATAATTTGAAATAATATAACATAAGGGCTTTGACCCTTCACCGAAATAATAATAATAATAACAATAATAAAAATAATAAATAAATAAATACAATAATAATAATACGTAATAATAATAATAATAATAATAATAATGATGATGATGATGATGATGATGATGGTATTAATCGAAAATAATGTAAGGTAGAGTTTCGATCCTACATAATAATAATAATAATAATAATAATAATAATAATAATAATAATAATAATAATAATAATAATAATAATAAGAGTAATAGTAATAATAAATACATACTAATAATAATAATAATAATAATAATAATAATAATAATAACATTAATAATAATAATAATGATGATGATGATGATGATAATGATACATAATAATAATAATAATAATAATAATAATAATAATAATAATAATAATAATAATAATAATAATAATTGAATAATAGTAATATAATACAATTAAATAAATAAAGCTTAATTATTTAGGGTTTAAGGGTTTAGAGGGTTTAGGGTATCACCTTGGGTTGGTGGTGAGAGGCGGTGTAACACCCCCAAAATTCACTACTGAAAAATTTCGTTAATTAAAAGGAAATTAGCAGAAGCAAATTAATAAACTGTGAATTTTGGGAGGATTACCGCCACACTTAGTACCAGATCGGTTCACTCATACCGTTCCAGTACTAAGTGTTAAGGCTAAAGGAAAAAGAAATACAATTTGCAAGAATTTCAACGTACTTAAATCAGAGTAGCGTATCCAATGTTTACAAGAATGAAATCCACCAATGGTGGTTACAGTATCAACATATACATTTAAAACCAGAAATTTCAAAGAGAGAGAGAGAGAGAGAAACCCTAGTAGTTCCGGATGAGACCTTACTCTCTTTCCCCTTGCCCACTTGAGTAGCACCTGAAAAGACCTGCAAGGGACACTGCCCATTGAATAGGCAGGGGCTCCACGAATGGAATCCTTCAGTACTACGGTACTGAGTAACCCTTTAAAGTCCCATTTAAAAGCAGGCCCGCAATGCAACACATGAAACAAGCTACATACATATATAAAATTCACATAATTAACATTCACATAGCATATCAATATATCGTTACAAATAATTGGTACTTACGGTCTTAAGCCATGTCATAATGCAAACTCAAAACAATCAGGCCTTAAGCCATTGTTCCACTATAAGTGATTAGTACTTTCCCATTATTTTATTCACATACATAACTGGTTTTATTGAGCTCAGGACCCCCACTATTATTGCCGGTGGACCGGAATATACATAAAATCATCATCCAGGGCACAACGCTCCTAGCCACTATTATATCCGGTGGACCGGAATGTATAAAGAATCATCATCCAGGGCACAATGCTCCTGGCCACTATTATAACCGGTGGACCGGTACTCAAATCATAATCATCTGGGCCCGGCTCATTAATATTCCCCTTTCACTAATAGTATCTTTCCTTTCTTTAGTTAGCACATCAATCATATTTATTTTCCTCGAACGGGAGATCGATAACCCGGGACACAAAGGTACACCGGTCGTACCGGTGCATATCCGCTACTCATTACCCTTCAACCACGAACCAAAGGACGCAAAGGTACCCTGGTCGTACAGGTGCATAAAGCTAACTCAATACCCTACCGACAAGGACACCTAATCCATAAGTATGCATACCCCCTAACTAGGTCCGTAGAGCTAGAAAGAGTAAGATATAGGGCCTGACTGGGGCACAAAGGCATACCAGCAAATACCAGAATAATCGTGGACTAAACCACGTTCTTAGGGTAGCAACCCCTAAGGAGTCACCATTCCCAATCTCGAGGTCTTTCACTTTAAGTATTAGTGCCTTAATTAAGGTGATCATGAAAAGTACAACAACTAGATGCTTATTCACTTTCGATCATTATGATATCATTAGACATTTCTTATTCATACAGTTATCCAAGATAACACAGAGAAAACATTAAGGCCATACTAATACTCCTACTTGGCTAATCAGCATTATTTGAATCATATTATAATGTTCCACAATCTCAAAGACATGTTAGGTGCAAATTACTCATTTGCCCTTTACTTATATAATTGTTAAGTATCCATTCCTTACTCGCCAAATTACCATATTACCCCTTTAGGTTACATAATTACCAAATTACCCCTTGTCCAATTTAGATTACCAAATTATCCCCTACACTTTTAGATTACCATTCACCCCTCATAATTGCTACACTTATCATATTTCCCATTTGGTTGGTTAGATTACCAAATCGCCCTTCTCCTTTGTTATAATTACTAAATTGCCCTCGAGTTGGATAAATTACTAAATTACCCTCCTTCATTATCATGATTACTATTTTGCCCCTTTAGTTGGTTAAATAATTATCACTTTACCCTTTAATCGGCTAAATTACCAAATTGCCCCCCTTTAGTTGGATAAATTACCAAATTACCCTTTTATTGATCAATTTACCAAATTACCCTTCTCTGTTATCATAATTGTCCAATTACCCCTTTTTAATCATACTTTAATTACTAATTTATCCTTTGTCGTTATCATTATTACCAAGTTACCCCTTACTACCAGATTTACCATAACATCCTTTTATTTACAAAATTACTCTTCTACCCCTTACTTTCAAATTACCATAATATCCTTTTATTTATAAAAATTACCACCATACCCCTTTTTCTTGTAGAATTACCATAACACCCCTTTTTCTTTTCAAATTACTATCTTACCCTTTTACATCCAAAATTATCATTTTTATCTTTCCTTACCAAATTACCATTTTGCCCTTCTTTTCCAAAATTACCATATTAACCTTTTACTCACAAAATTACCATAATACCCCTCACTTATAAAATTACCGTGTCGCCATTCACTTATAAAATTTACCATATTACCACTTACTTATGAAATTACGATTTTGCCCCTCTACCTCCAAAATTACCGCTTTACCCTTTTCTCCAAAAATTACCATAATACCCTTCTTTCTCACAACTTACAATTTTATCATTTTACTTATGAATTATCATTTAACCCCTTTCTTTTTAAATTACCAAATTACCCTTTTACTTATAAAATTACCGAAATACCCTTTTCACTTATAAAATTTCCACTCAGCCCCTTTATTCACCATTTTTATGAATTTACCATCACTACATATTCCCATCCAAATTTATATACTCAAAAATCCATAAATTAATTAAATTAGATAATTTTAAAAGCTAATTTATTTCAAATAAAAACTATTTATTAAATTATTGGTTTTCTAAAATTTTGGGGGATTACAGGCGGCATTGGCGGTGGTGGCAGGAAAAAGGGGAGAAAAGAGAGATAGTTGAGTGTTGGGAAAAGGAGAGAGAGAAAGAGGGTGGAAGTTGGGGTGTTGATGGTTGCCTAGGTGGAGAAGGGTGGAATGAAGGTGGCAGTGCAACCAAAGATGGTGGCACAAGATGGTAGTTGTGGTGGCTGAAAGTGGAGGAAAGAGATAAAGGGATGAGGAGAGGGAGGAAGGGGGAAAGAAGGGTAGGGGAGGTAGAGGAAAGTCTGCAGGATAGTTTGGAAGGTGTAGGAGGCGGTGATTACGGCAGAAGTGGTGGCTAATGGTGGCACGAAGGCAGCGAAGGTGGAAGTGTGGCTGATTGGGAGGGAGACTTTGCATGGCCGGGGTGGCTTGGGCAAGGCAAATCGAGGGTATAGGGTGGTGCAGTGAGTGGTGTTGTAGTTGGTTCGAATGGAGTTGTTGGACGATGACGACGAAGGAGGCTTCTAAAAGGGAGGCAGCACACAAGAAAAAATTCCTGGGTTTCGGGGAAAACTCGACTCAAGGGCTAGCTATGGGGTTTTTATAGGCCAATAGAAGGAGATAAGGTCAGAGGGGAGACGGGAGAATAGGGCAAGTAGGTAGGAATGCTCCAACCGGCAATGAAAGGCCGGCGCAGGCATGTTTCGTGGCAGGGTATGATTGGCCAGTGAGGAAGAAATGGCGTGTGAGAAGGGAGGAGAATTGGTTAGGTCGAACGGTAGGCGATTTAGTGGAAATGAGAGAGGAGAGATGGCCGGTCAACGGGCGTGGCCGGCGGAGAGATTCTCAGCAAAGGTTGAGGAAGAGTTACAGGTCAACAAAGGAAAGAAGAAGAAAGAAGGAAGAAGGGCGGTGTGGACCAGGTGGTCTGGGAAAGAAAAGAAAGAAAAGAAAAGAAGGAGAACCGACCGGTAATGGGGAAAAATAAAATGAAACACGACGTTCTGGGGTAGGGCCGCGCTGAAGGAGAAAAGGACAGAAAAGGGGAAATGGGCCACTAGGCTGGCCCAGGTCAGAGGAGGGGAAGAAAAAGAAAAGAAGAAGAAGGAAAAAGGAAAGAAAAGAAAGAAAGAAAAAGGAAAAAGGAAAAGGGGGAAAGAAAAATAGGTGGGTTGAAATATTTAGAATATTTTGGTACTTTGGAATATTTAAAAATAATAATATTTTAAATAAAATTATAATTAATTCTCTTTTTAGGTTAATTTAGGATTTTTGAAAGATTTTTTTAAATTTCATTTTAATTAGCAAATCACCCTAATTTTTCCTAATTAAAATATTTATTATTTTCTTCTTGATTAGCCCTAATTAATTCCTTTTTATCTTAACAAAAATAATTTATTTAATTAATTTTCATATTAAATCCTTATTTGGCCAAAATTTCTAAAATTAGGGTTTTGGGGCATTTCAGCTAGGCAGCAACGAGTATGGAGACAAAGGAAAGGAGGAGGGGGCTCAGGTGATTTCCTATCAACAGAGGAGGGGGAAAACAATGGAAGGGGTGGGGTGTATGCATGTGTGTTGGGGGTTGGTGAGGGAAGAGGAAAACCGACGGTAGGGGAGTTGGGTTTAGGTGTGGTTAAGCATGGGTTTGGTGTGGCAGGGGGAACAAGTTACATAGGGGTGTGGGGTTTTGGGGAAAGGGTTATGCAAGGGGTGTGGGGGAGTTGGTTTAAGGTGTAAGGGTTGGTGTGAATGGCTAGGAAGGGATAGGTGATGGTGATGGTGATGGGGGTGTATAGGATAGGGGTTGTGTATCACGAAGGTGAAAGGAAGATGGTTGGGGTTTGTGCACAGGTTGGAAAGGAAGGGAAATAAAGGAAAGTAAGAAAAAGGAAAAAGGAAAAGAGAGAAAAAGAAAAGAAATTTTGGGTTTAGGATTAAGATTATGTTTAAGTTGAAATTAGAAAATTGGCTAATTTTTAATCTATCAATTATCAAAGGTTAAACTTATGCTAAGAAAATATAGATAACTCATAAATTAAAATTTAGATTAGATTAAAATAGTAGTTAATTGAGATTAAAGTTGGATAAAATTTTGGGGTATTGCAAAAAATAATCAAAATTGTAGCCTACTTCTGAATTTTCTTTTCTTGCACTCCCATTTCCCTGAGGGTAGTGAAGAACATGACATTCGTTGAACTATCATTGTTAGCTAAATTGCGTTCGGTGAGGCAAGTTGTGATAAACAACTCATTCACCAAAGCACTCTAATGTGGGGGCTAAGTTCGTGATCTCCTTATTGACGAAGATGATGAGTAGGTTGAATAAAAATGGATTTACCATCTTGCACAACTGGTACTCCATATTATAATCTTCTCACACATGCTTATTAATTTGAGAAACTATAGCTATATTATTTTTTAACCCACCCATGATCACGTTGACTATCTTAGTGTTTTGTGGTTCTTTGGGTAGGTTTGAGGGTCTAGTTTCCTCTATTCTTTGGTTATTATTAGCAGCCGATTTCTTCCTTTTCTCTATAAGATACTTGTGGAGGTGGCTATTCTTGATCAACTTCGTTACTTTGAACTTTTACGTTAAACATTCAACGATGGTATGCCGATAGTCTACACGAAACTTGAAATATTTTGGTCATGTCATATTTATTGATAGGCCCTTTGAGTTTGTAGGACCATCTAACTTCATTGCCCATCTTTTTCATCATCACCACAACCTTAACATGGTCAATGTTGAGGATGTAGGTTGGAATATGCCACTAAGGTGGGAAATCCCGAAAGCTGATCATCCATTGATTGTCTGAATCCCTACGATAAGGTTTTGGAGCCTATTGTCATGACCATCATGTCTCGACCTTTTGGGATCCTCATACCTAGGGTCATCTTGTAAAGGTGCTTGATTAGCCTTGTACTCCTCCTATTTAATTTGGGCGTAGGCCTTTGCAAAGATGTATTCCATAGTTTTATAAGGATACTTAGTTAGCTCCTTATAGAGATCAGAGTACGATAATAAGACATTTCTAAAGGTCCTCACCGAGGTGCCCCGATGGCTGCTGGGAATTGAAACCTCCTCCTTTTTGAGTGTACCAATCTAGGCTTGGTTTGGTGAGATGATAATGGAACTAAAATAAAGTATATAGTATTATGAATAGCTAATAAAATAATTATCTGAATATGAATAAAATATGTTGGAAACATTATTGAAATAATTTATGGAATCACTGGTTCACAAGATATATGATCAAAGCAATAATTTATTGAAGGGTAGGATGTGTTTGGTAACTTAATACTGAAATAAAGACGAAATAGATTAATATGTACTAGCATTAATATTAAATATGTATTTTGATATTTTTATTCATTAACAATGCTTTACTACAAAATATAATAATTTTTTTAAAGTAACTAAAATTTATAGTTCTATAAAATATAAATACATTATGGCAGCTGAAACATATAATAATTAGAATAAATTTTATTTAGGTGTCTGACATTTAATATAATATTTTCCCCAAACTCTATATTTTAAATAATTTTATTTAAATAACTTCATGTTTCAATTTAGTTTTACTCCATCCAACTAGAACTAAAAAAGTAGTATATTTTCACCATTTAGATACATAAATAATATTAAATTGAAATATGAAGGTATCTAAATAAATTTATTTAAAATATATAAAATACTAAAAAAATGTGATATCAAATATCAATATACTTTAATAGAATTTATCATAATAATTAAGTTTCTAAAAAGTCTCTAATATAAATAATTATTATATATAATTATTTTTGATAAGTAACTATAAATATAGAATAAGTGTTAAAATATGCGCATCTTAGATCTAAATAAAAAGGATTGTTTAACATGGGTCCTAAGCAGGCCACAATATCCAATCCAACTAATTTTCTACCTTTAAAGTCCATCCATTATTATACTAATTTGTGAGTGTGTAAAGCATTATACGAAACTTATCAATATATATACACACACATATATATATTGTTCTAAAAGGTTTATCAAAAATAAAGTATTGTACTAAATGCTAGTGCTAATTAACAATAGACCGAAAGCAATATAGATTTTTTATAACAAAAATTGACATCTAGTCATGGCTTGAAACTAGTGATGGCAATGGGTCGGGTCTGGACAGGGTCCAACCATATCCAGACCCGGATCCGTTTATATTACCTAGACCCAGACTCGTTGGGTCTTAAAAGTTTAGACCCAGATCTAGATCCATTGGGTCTAGCGGGTAAACGGGTCCTAAACAGGTCCTAAATGGGTCCGGTTATTTTTTATAAAAATAATTAATAATATATACTAATACAAATACATTTATGTTTTATATAACTTAATATGTATTTTTTTTGTTAAAAAAATCATCTAAGTGAAAAAATAAATATATTAAAATAGTTATATTAACTTTTCAAATGGTATTTTAATACTTTTAGTAGGGATGTAAATGGGGCGGGTTTGGGGCGGGTATACACATATCCATATCCGATAAGAAAATTCGTACCCATACCCGAATCTATATCCGCTAATATATCCATATCCGTATCCGTTGGATATCCGTTACTCGACGCATTATCCGTTTACCCGTTAATGGATATTATCTGAATCCAATGGATAAATCTATCACCCGATAGATCAACCCATTTAGAGTTAAGCTAAATGATAATTCTAACTTTAATTTATACTATACTTATTTTAAAATTAAGGGTAAAAAGGTAATTATATATCGAGTAAACGGGTACGAATATGGATACGGGTATGGTTACGAGTACGGGTATGGATATCTCATACCCGTATCCATACTTGAATCTGACGGGTATTTTTTTTTCATCATCCATATTCGTATCCATATTCGTTTATCCATATCTGTTGGACAAGATCCATCGGATTTTGGGTAAAATTCACCCTGTTTATATCCCTAGCTTTTAGAATACAATGTTATACATATTGTTTATAATGTAAGTATACAAAAATAAAATTTAAAAAAATGAATAAGGAGCTTATATAAGATTAAGACAATAATGACAAACATAATATTAGTATATATTTATATATGTGTATACACACACACATGTATATTAAACGGGTCTGGTGGGTCAGGTCTGGATCTCGAACTGGACCCAGACCCAGACCCAGACCATTTAAGGTATATATGGACCCAGACCCGATCCAGATCCATCGAGTCCAAAAATCATGGACCCAGACTCGCTAAAAATAAGGTGGGTCTAACGAATCTGGGTCGGGTCCGAGACCCATTACCATCCCTACCTAAAACTGGTTGGGGAATGGTATTGAAAATTAAAAATCGTTTCCCTCGCTTTAAAAAAAACAGCACATTTAAGAAGACTTGTTAGGCCGAAAGTTTCGAAGAAAAAGTATTTTTTTAGTTACTAACAATTAAAAATATATCCATATCTATAGATAAAGAAAAAAACTTATTATTAGCTTTGAAACGAAAAATATTTAAAAAAAATTAATGAACAATAAATAACAACATATTTTTTTTAACATTACAAAGCTATTTTTATATTTTACTTGAAAAAATTACTTATCAAACGAATCTCTCCGATTACATTTGGGTTTCATTTCGCTGGAGCCAACATGAAACCGCCCTTCCCAGGCCAGTCGGCCGGAGCCCTCCCGTGTGACCACTGACCAGTGTATATATATATATATAAACATATTCCTTTTTATTTTAACAGATTCTGTTTTTCGAGAGAGATATAACCAATTTACCCCCGTCCGATAAAGCGAGGCCACCCTTGATGCTAGTTGTTCCAGTATCCGAGTGGCGAGCGAGACAGTTCAAAACCTTCACCATCCTTCCACTTTGTGCGATTCGTTCGATTTATCATCTTGGCTGAAACACTAGCCTTAGAGTGCTTTTCATTAATCTTCCTCGTCCCGGATGGTGGGTGTTACAATCCATTGAAGAAAAGGCGAAAAAGTTTGGGAGGAATTCAAAAAATTCGATCGGAATTTCTGAGTCCTCATTGATCGCAGCTGCAGATCGTCCTGGTGGTGGTGGAGGAACGATGCCGTCTCAAGCGGATCTAGATCGTCAGATCGAGCAGTTGATGGACTGCAAGCCTTTACCGGAGGCTGAGGTTAAGGCCTTGTGTGACCAAGCGAGGGCTATTTTGGTTGAAGAATGGAACGTACAGCCTGTTAAGTGTCCGGTGACGGTTTGTGGAGATATTCACGGGCAGTTTTACGATCTTATTGAGCTCTTTCGAATAGGAGGAAATGCTCCAGATACTAATTATCTATTCATGGGCGATTATGTAGGTCAGTTTATTGTTGGCAAGATTTCGTCTGAATTCATTATCTATGGATTCGCTTGTATTTCAATTCCGTGGCGGAAATTGTAGTTCTGTCGGTCAATTCGTGTAAATAGATAGATATGATGCAGTTCATAATTCGTGTTACTATATTGGTGTGGCTCGTACGTTTCTGTTGGAACTTGGATATGAGTCTAGCATAAATGTCTCAGAAAAGAACGTAATTAAATACTTTCTTCATCTGGTTGGAGATTTGTTGTTCTTTAGTTATTTTTCTGTATATTGAGGTAACTAATAAGGCTGTGGGTTAAGTAAGTGAAATCTGTGCGTGTTTCAAACCTGGATAATGGCAAAGAAAACCAAGCTGAATGCCGATGTTGCTGCATAACTCATACATGTTACATTCTTTCCCAGGGAAATAGAAAGCTAATCACTGCATTTAGTTCGGAAGGGAAGCACTGAACACCTACATCACTGAACTGGATGATGAGATGGGGTGATCCGATGTAGAATGGAAACGTGGCAGACGGTGGAGATATATTCATGCGACGCTGATATTTATTGAGTCGTTTACTGGAATCATGCTTGGATTTGCATTCCACCGTTTAAGGACTTAAAGTGGAATAATCATGGTGCATGGATATTTATAGAAATGAGCATCTTTATAGAGAGCATCTAGATAATTTTCATGGGGTTGGTCCTTCATATAGCAGGGCTTATGATCATAGGGACTTGCTGACAAGTTACTTGACCAAATACGTTTAACAGTGTTCTGCTTAGTTTAAGCGTTTAGCCATCTCCCTTTCCGGTGAGTGTTCAGTGGAACTGTTATACTTATGATGGATATGATATACTGGAAATTTAAACCTAGCGGATGGACAAGGGGTGTACATCACTCTAATGGATGGCCTTTGATCCTTTTTTCTTCTTCTTTTGGGGGGTTATTGGAGGGAACGGTGGCCATGCTGAAAATGAAGTGCATTATCCCAAACCTAGGTATAACACTTTTTTTCTCTTTTTGCATTTGTTCCTTGGCTTCTTCTCTCATTAACATTAAGATGGATTCTTTGAGATAATGGTGAGCAGAATCTCCTCATTTACCCATTGGGTTACCTTACCTTCATTTTGATGTATATATTTTTCTTAACATGGTGTTGTTCGATCATGATGTGGACACCGTATTTCCCAGGTTAGAGTATAAGGTTAGGGCTCAATTTTTTCTCCAGACTGAAAAGTAGTGACTGGTGCTCTGATCCATGTTTTCCCTGCATGTGCTTAGTAACTGTCGACAATAGACCAACATCTGCCTGGCACACTGCATTTATATCATGTTAATTTTAGCTGCCGAAAATCCCTACATAGCTGACTTTTAAATATTGAGGGTAAAGTTATTTGTTGATCTTATACTCTGGCATAAGAATTTATTGGTCCAGCTTGAAAGAAATTATCCTTGCATTATTCACTTAAACTTGTAAAGCTGACTCTTAGATGGTAAAATAATTTTGTTCAATGAGAACTCTTCTTTCTCTCTCTTCTTGTGTGTTTATAAGTTTCTGCTCCATTGCATTACCTTAATCTTTGTGGCTTCTTCCCAAAGAAACATACTTATCTGACATGTTTGTCTGCTCACTTAGATCGTGGGTACTACTCAGTAGAAACTGTCACACTTCTGGTGGCCTTGAAAGTCCGGTATAGAGATAGAATCACAATCCTCAGAGGAAATCATGAGAGCCGACAAATCACTCAAGTGTAAGGCATTTCACTAGGATATAAAGTATTTCATTTTCTGCAGTATTTTCAGTTTATCTGCATTCTTCTGCAGCTACCTTGTGCGTGTTTTCTGATGCTGGCAAGCATGTCAGTGAATTTTTAATTTTTTTTAAATGAGTTGCTTCTGTTCAGGATATTCTAACTGTGTGCAATGGGAAAAGGGTTTTCGTGTTTCTGTTGATTTATGCTTCAGATAGTGCTTTTGTCAAAATGTTTCTGTTTGAAGCCAACGTGACACTATCAAATGTTTTCATAGCAGGTTGTCTGAGGATTAGGAGATCATGTTTTATTAAATTTTCTGTTTGATTTGATGTATCTAGTTAATTATTCTGATTGCAGTTTTAGTTATTGAAGCCTCCTCTTAAGAATTCTAAACTCTGTTTGAAAGATGCACATAGGACACTCCTTTCCTTATTTGCTCTTATGTGTCACATTGATGGACGTAACCCTTTCCATGATGTGTTTACAAAATGTTTCTGTTTGAAGCCAACGTGACACTATCAAATGTTTTCTCAGCAGGTTGTCTGAGGATTAGGAGATCATGTTTTATTAAATTTTCTGTTTGATTTGATGTATCTAGTTAATTATTCTTATTGCAGTTTTAGTTATTGAAGCCTCCTCTTAAGAATTCTAAACTCTGTTTGACAGATGCACATAGGACACTCCTTTCCTTATTTGCTCTTATGTCTCACATTGATGGACGTAACCCTTTCCATGATGTGTTTAATGATGTTCAGATGCGTCATTGAAAATAAAGCAAGTCAGAGAAGAACTTTATTAGGATGGCCCATATTCTGATCATACAGAATTTGGATCTTTTTGGAACACATGTTTGATTGTCTCCTAGTGTTTACTAGATGCTGCACCTCATGTTCTGAAATTTGATAGCTAATCCAGTATTAACCACGTTCTTTATAATGATATAAGTCAATCAGAGGAATTTGATAGCTATATAGCTTTGTCTGATTAGACAGTGGGCAGGGTTAAGGTATGCTCCATGAGTATATGAGGGGAAAGATATTCATTTGATTTGATTAAATCTCAGTGATGTGAAATGAGGAGAAATGTGTGCCAGTTTTGAAAGACCTTGAAAAGATGTTACCATACAAAATGCCTGGAGCAATCTCTTATCCACTTTCAAATAGAAGCATGCTAAATATAGTTCATTCTGTTTTGCTGACTTGGTTTGTTGATTGGTTCAGGTATGGATTTTATGACGAATGTTTGAGGAAATATGGAAATGCCAATGTCTGGAAACACTTCACTGATTTATTCGATTATTTGCCCCTTACAGCTCTCATCGAGAGCCAGGTTTGAGTTTTGCTACTTCCTTTCATGCTTGCATTCCTATTTTCTGGCCAACTCTGACATCTTGTTAACATATTCTAGATTTTCTGCTTACACGGTGGCCTTTCACCGTCTTTGGATACACTGGACAATATTCGAGCCTTGGACCGCATACAAGAGGTATAAGTTGCTTTACGCTTCGCATTTAGATAAATCAACATTGATACCAAAATGGTCGTCACTAGTACATGCACATCCATAGCGTGCCCCTTGACGAGCAGCAAAGACCACCTTTGATTGCATTTTCATGCATGACCTTGTCTTCTGAATAGATTGCACGTTCACGCAAATAATGCAGTTGTGCAACTACACACAAATGTGCAGGTCCCTCATGAAGGCCCGATGTGTGATCTTTTGTGGTCTGATCCTGATGATCGGTGTGGCTGGGGAATTTCTCCCCGTGGTGCTGGCTATACTTTTGGACAAGATATAGCATCCCATTTTAACCACACCAACGGTCTCTCCCTTATTTCAAGAGCTCACCAGCTTGTTATGGAAGGTTTTAATTGGTGCCAGGTCTGGTAATCTGAACTGACCAATTTTTAACTTTTTTCTGAGATGATGGCTTTGCATAATTATCTCTTATTTATTGCTTCCAATACCACAGGATAAAAATGTAGTGACAGTGTTCAGTGCTCCCAATTATTGTTACCGCTGTGGAAACATGGCTGCCATTCTTGAGATTGGGGACAATATGGAACAAAACTTCTTGCAGTTCGATCCCGCACCTCGGCAGATAGAACCTGACACCACACGCAAGACTCCTGACTATTTTTTGTGATTCCTATAGCTTCACAGCATGTTTGTAGAACTCATTTCCCATTTGTAGATTTATCTTTGGAAGGACAATTTTTTGTATTGACGGTCTGTCTCAACATCATTCTTTTGTATGGAGGGACCTTTTACTGGAAACTTCGGAAATTGATAGAAGTTCCTGTTAGCTTATCGTCTTTGTATATTTTCCAGCGGGGAAGCATCGACCTGGATGTGTCTCAGGTTCTGTAATATTAAAGTTAGAAAGCAAGATTCTGTTACTTTCAGTCCTACTATTGCCTCTGGGCGACTGGAATTATGCGAGAGATGATAATAAAATTTAGGATTCACATATTTCTTCTCCATGGTAAACCTGTTGACATTCGTCTAGATTCCAGCATAAGGAACGTACGGCTTTAGTGGATCTTTAAAGAGTGCGAGCATAACTACTGTTGTTCCGTGCAGCACAAGTTCAGGATGATCTATATCTATGTTTTAGTCTAAAGCTTGGGTCCTTGGGCAGTTTCTTCCTTCCACCGAATCGGCGCTATTTAAAAATACTAACAGAAAGATGACAAATACTGAAACTAGTTGCTGATATAGAAAGACTACCGCATTTCAAACTGTTCGAACTATGAGGAGCAGTGTGTTCATGAACAGGTAATTCCACATTAGTGATAAGGGAATTTCCCAACGATAAATGACTTCTGGTGGAGTCAATAAAAGGTCCTCTCTACAGTAAATTTTGAGCATCCGTTTTCATCAAGGAGCAGGATCACAAAATCTGTGGTCACAAGACTCGCAACCCACAAGAATGAAGTAAAAAGACAAGCCATACCATTTGAGACCGGCAATTAAAAAGCGAAAGCATATCACTACACTGATAAGCGGATGGGCACTACTCAAGAAGACATTTCCTATACAGATATATGTAATAATGTGAGACAAGAAAGTTGAGTTTAGAATCTAGCATTGCCCTGGATTCTCAAACCACCAACTCCTGACATGGAAGTGATCCGCCTTCGCCTCAAAAGTACAAAGGATCCACTAACCAACAGAATTCCCATCATAAGAACCTGCCGTAGTAAAAAAGAAACAAGAATCCAAAACAAATTAATTAGGCAATGTTTTTTTCTCCTTGAGTTTGCAGTGTTGTAACCTATGCATTCGGACTGGGGAAGGTAAATCAATGGTTCTATGCAGTTGGATGCTATGTCAAAAAACGGGCAAAAGCAAATTACATTAAGATATAATAAGGCGAGTGATGGGCATGCTGAGCAGTTATCACCAAAGTTAGCATGAGGAGGCAGCAGGTGCAGGGTCACGGGACTACATCAACAGTTCAAGTCACAGTAGAACTCACGCAAACAGTGAGAAAAAGGTAGTTCAACTTTCGCAGATAAAGCATAGAGCTATATGCAATTTGGAGTAGAGAAGGGTTTTCAAGAGTGATTTTAAGTTTTACCAGTCCTAGAGGGGAGAGAGTCAGTCTAAAGATACCATTTCTTAATAACAAAACAAAAGAGGATAAAACAGAAATTAAGAAATATAAAGGGCAAATGTTCCAAAAATTTAGCAAAAGATTAAACTTTGGGATGTGCCAAAACGTATATTATAACTATAGGCAAGATTTATACCCATTCAATTCTAACTACTAGCAAATCTTCATTGGGACAGATGAAGACTGGTAACCGAAAATTTAACTGGTTATGGCCAGATCTTGATGATATGATTACTCCTTCTCTTGCTATGGATATTGCAGAAGTGCATTTAATGCATACCTCAAATCCAAGTACAGAGAACTTCTCTTCACCAGCAGGAGGTATACAGCTTCTGTAGGTAATATAAGATTGAGGGTCCCCTGTTTTACTGGAAAAAGCGTCCAGGAGTGTTCTATGTTTAGCTAAAGAAGCAATATTTCCTGCATCATGCAAAACCAAATATTCTTTTGCATCATTGTAAGGTAATTCAACAATGGACCGGCTGTTCTGAGTCCTTTCATTATTCGCAGCTTTAACTATATTACCAACTTGTACGCATTTCAATGGAATGCGATATCCAGTTTCACTGCAGCGATATTTATTATCATTCTACAAATAAATGCAAGAGCAAATGTTAGGGAAGAGAGAAAGAAAGAAAGGAGAGAAACAAGAGTTGAGACACATACAAATTGTGCAACAAGTTGAATAAAGCGATATAGTTAGGCTTCATGTTAAAAACACTAATTAATCCACTGCTCTTTTAAGAACTTCTCACCAAATTCAAACTAATGAAACTTTCATAGAAAGGACAATGTATGACATCAGAGGACTTATCATTTAGAATTTTGGCCCCAAAGATAGGCTATTTTCTCTTTGTCTAATCTTTATCGATGTGATCTTATCTAATCTGGGCAAAGAAATGTCTTTTTATAATTCTCATGATGATTGCTATTTTTTTGAGATATAAACTTATTTTTGCTCATTAGGTCTGAAAATAAGCTGAGGAGAACATAGTCTATATTGACATGTGAACATAGGCATATAAACAAATATTGAATATACAAGTTTTTAAGATGAGGCATGTGTTTGCTCCTATTTTTCTCAACGTACGCCGACTGCACGGGACGTGAGGGATGCTATAGCATTCGAAAATTCTATGACATGGTGAGAGGCAGAGGTGACTCTGTCTCGTGGTATAAATTGGTATGGTGTTCTTTGGAAGCCCCAAAATAATATTTCCTTATGTGGCTTGTTGTTCAGAAACACTTGCCAACAAAGTCTTGGCTCCATCACATGGGACTGCTTGATGAGGTGCATTGCGTTCTTTGCTCTGAGAGAAAGGATGAAGCCATAACACATTTGTTGTCGGAGTACTCTTATAACTTGGAGGTTTGGAAGACAATTCGTGATGCCTTTAACCATCATGATGGCATTCAATCATGGGAAAATGAATTAAAGATTTTGGCTAAAGCTACAAGAAAACCCAAGGAGAAAAAATTACTGTTACGTGCGTTGTTTGCCACCTTTATAGGAATAGTGTGGTATGAAAGGAATTCAAGGGCCTTTCAAAATGTTTCACATTCTAGTAATAGGCTTTTTAAGGATATTAGTTTCAACATGACCAATAGATGTTTTACTCCCAATGGTATCACAAAATATACTAAATAGAGGGGGCATATTGATAGTTTGGTAATGATTTGAGTTGGGTGTACAAAGCTTACATTTTGGCAAAGTTTGTATAAAATTACTTACCAATGTATAGAATATCCGACAATTGCAAACGAAGTTAAAAACGAAGTGTGCATGAGACAAAAAGTGGGCCACTAAGTTGGTATTTGAATCAATATTTGAGCCCATAGCACTTGTACACTAAACGCAACTCTATTTTCGATGTCTGCCAGAAGAAGTAGAGAAGAACAAACTGAGATGCTTAAGGTGCAGAGAGCCAGAAGAACACTTCATCTGAAGGAGGAGAGTATAACCCTTATTTTTAGAGTCAAATATTACTTTGGTCCCTATATATTTAATTGCCCTAAATTGGTGCCTCTTTTTTACCCCCTAACTTAATCATTAAAATTTTACTTCGTCCTAATTTAGTCCCTAGCTTACCTACTAAATTGATTACAAATCTGCTGTGTTAATTAATCATTTTTCTATCACACTTGATATCCTAATTAACATTTCTTAGTAAATAGCTACCAAATAATACTGTATATTATGAAATTATCTAATTAAAATTAACAATTAGTTTCTACAATCTTAAACTCTCTATAACCTAATAAGTATATTGTCTCTTCCCATTCTTAATTATTACCTAATATGCACTTCTTATCATTCTTAATATTGTCTCTTCCCATTTCCACTCCAAATAGCAGCACGCTAACACCATTTCCATCTCTGCTTTCCTTCCAAATCAACAATCAAGCAATAAAACCGCGGTCGTGATCGCAATTGTGATTGCAGTTGCAGTCACGGTATCGGCCAATTATTGATATATCGCCGATAAATACGCAAAATTCTAAAAATATCATGTATCACTAATTTCTCGTATAAGCTAACCCAAAATTCGATAAATATCGATCAATATTGTGTATCGTAACCGATATTTAATTGTATAATAACAACTTCTTGCCCAAATCAAATTACTATTGATATCCCAAATCGAAATACTTTTCCAAACTAATACTTTTTGGCTTAAGAAAAGGATAGTCCAAATACCATTGGACACGCCCATCCCTCAAAACACCCTCATGGTTTGATAGATGCCGGTTTATCTTGTTGCCTACAGACAGTTGGTTGTTATCGATTGCATAGTATTCGCCTCCTTCCCTTAGTTTTACCTCTACAAATATGAAGTCTTGTACTCTTGAAGGATGTTCGAAATCATTGACACACCTTCTCACTTTTGCTCTCTCCTTTCTCCTCTAAGGTTCCCTATTGACACTCCTTAATTGCTTAATATCCAATTTTTCACCTTCTTTTTCGCCATATTAAGTTCTAGCGACTACGAAAATGGTTGTCATGACAAAGACCAACAGTGAGAGTAGAGAGTTGCTGAAAATTGGCAAGAAGAACCATTCTAGTTCAACTATGAAGATTGTTTTAATTCAATCTAATCAAATACTAAATCTCTATTGGCGGAATACTAATGGGTGTATATAAAAATCAGATTTGAGAAACAGAGTTAAGAATCAAAATAAGAAATGGGAAGGGGAGCTGGGGAGGATTATCGGGAAGAGTTGACGAAGATGGAGTAAGGAAGTGAGCGGTAAACCACATATTCAATCTGTCACTTATTTTCATATTTGCTAGAAAATAGGCAGTTATTTCCTAAGAAATTCTGACTAGGATTATTAAGTGTAATAAAAAAAAATAGTAAACCTTACACATTAGATTCTTAATCTGTTGAAGAGTTAAGTTAAGGGTTAAAATAGGACAAGGTTAAAAGTTTAATCATCAAGTTAGGAGGAACAAAAAAAAAAAAAAAAAAAAAAACAGGTACTAACTTATAACAACTAAAGGTATATAGGGACCAAATTAATAATTGAGTCCATGTTTTTATGCCAGCAGATACATCTCCACAAAAATCGTAGAATGACTACCAAAACAGGAAGTGTTCAAAACATTGACATCACCATCTTATAGAAACTCTTGACAGTTT
Source organism: Tamarix chinensis (assembly GCA_030549775.1). Lineage (NCBI taxonomy): Eukaryota > Viridiplantae > Streptophyta > Magnoliopsida > Caryophyllales > Tamaricaceae > Tamarix > Tamarix chinensis. The sequence goes on from CM060171.1 coordinate 119,767,182, forward strand.
GTAAGGACTAAGGAGTAACTAGCCAGTATAAATACCATCATTAACAGAATTTGACTTATGTGTTAGCAGATAACTGTTTCCCAGAAATCTGCAGCCGCTTGAACAGAATTTTAGAGCCTGAGTTAAGGTATCAATCTTAACCATAAGACTACGACCTATGTTGTTGACAATTCAAATAACCCTTAAATCAGGCATCTCCTACAGCACAGCGCCTGCGCCACAATATTTCATCTCAAACATTCCGATCTGAAAAATAAAATTATAATTTAGGATAGATTACCACCCAGGGGTCTGAACAAGACTTAGCTAGCAAGAAACCATAGCTGATTCCCAGCGGTAATAGTCTCAAATCAATGAAGCAATGGTCCAATGGAACAAACAACTCTAAACTTGTCCAGAGATTAGAGCAAGACTTAGCATAGGATGTCAGCGGCTCCCAAAATTATATGACAAAAACAACAGGAAATCGAGCGGAGAAAACACGACGCATCGATAAGAGAATGACAGCAATAGACAGGTATACCTTCTCGGGATATTGACAGGGAACGCAAGGACCAGAAGGAGCACAGTCGAAAGTAGCATTACTGCCGGCCGGAGTTTCTTTGAAGCTCAACAGCCTCCTCCCATGGCCTCCTCCTTCTACGTCTCTTTAAGTGGAAAAAAAGTTCAGTCAGAGCTAGCCAATCAACATCGTTGATTTCAACGAACTTGAATTGGGCTGAATCTATAAGTTTTATAAACTATACAGACTACAGAGAGAGAAATTAAAGCTTACGATTGGTACCCTAGACAAAGATGGCCGGTCGACAAGATGAAGACGATGGTAGCAATGAAGAATGAGCTTGGGAGTCGAAAACTGAAGTGAATTTGAAGTAACAATGCCATTGTCGATATTCGATTTCGTTGGTTAGCTTCGAATCTGGAGCTCCCGAAATGTTAGAACATTTAGCAGCGGCAATATTGTTTCGGGATCGGGGATTTCTGTATTTTGCTAGCCTTCACATTACTTTCACCAATTTCCATCCCATAACGACCCTTCACGTATATCAAAATTTTATTTTCGTTACGAAATAATTGTAAATGTTTAAGTTATTGATATTATCATTATTTTACTTCAGTTAGTTACCACAATTTAACGTCATAATTTAGCTCGGTTTTACCTTTTTAAATATTTGATTGTCAGTCATTATTTTAGGCCAAATTTGAATGGGCATTAATAATATAATAAAATAATAAAATTTATAAGTAATACAAGTTGTTTGTATAAGTAATATTTTAATATAAATGGGCATTATTTTGTCTCTTAGGGGCTAAGTTTTGAGCTAAGTACGTTGGAAATACATTGGTTATAAGGGATTAATTTATCTATTAACCTAGCCTAAGATCTATTCAAATGGTTTGAGAATAAGAGAATCGTGTTAGTTTAATAATTAACCAAAGAGATGCATAACTAAATATCTTTATAAGTACCTCACACCAATATAGTTATTATTTGAGTAATGGGAAGTAACTAAATTGTGCTAAATATTGGTTGATATTTTGGGTTTTGATTAGTGAATATACAATGGTTATATGTCATATTATTATCTATATATATAAAGTTGTCATGGGATATATATTAGTTTTTATTAGGACTATGAATTAGAGTTTGTATCTATGTGACTGCATCACATGTAACACCTATTTTATGAAACCTTCCACGTTTCATTAACCTATTTCTAATTTCTATTTCAAAATATGTGTATTATGAATATAAGTGCATATGGGTGTTTCTAATTTTCTTTCATAAACTTATTCTAAATAACTAGTGCTTATATGATTTTAAGTGTTATTTGGGAATCATAGAAATTTGTGATGTATGTTATTTTATGTTCTAGTCATATATGTTTCACCTTTGGTGCCCTAAATTATAACCACCCCAAAATTCACTACTAAATTTTTTTATTTTATTAAAAGAATTAGCATAAGCAAAATAGCTAAACTGTAAATTTTGAGGATATTACCGCCACATTTACTACAAAACCGGTTCACTCCTACCGTTTCAATACCAAGTGCTAAGGCTAAAAGAATGAGATATAATTTGATAGAAACTCAAAACATATTTAAATCAGAGTATCGCAATAAATAATTTACAAGAATAGAATTCACCTGTGGTTATAAGAACAAAGAATACATCTAAACCAAGAATTAAAAAGAGAAGGAAGGGAACTCGCAAAATTTTCGGACAATCCTTACGCTATTTCCCGTTACCCACTTGAATAGCACCTAAAACGAACCTACAAGGAATACTGCCCATTGAATAGGTAGGGGCCCCGCAAATGGAATCCTTCAATACTATAGTACTAAGTAACCCTTTAAACCACACTGAAAAACAAGTCTACAATGCAACACATGATGCAAAACTATAAACACATGTAGTAGGAAATGCATACACAACATTCACATACTTAACAAGTCCATCAAATATTAATAGGTCATAACGTGAAATCAATACTTTTAGGCCTTAAGCCATTAATCCATCATTTTTCAATCATCTCTCGGATTATCTCCATGTGAGTATGGGAACCCTACTATTATAGCCTGTGGACCAGAAATATACAAGGCAAAACGCTCCTAACCACTATTATTTGCTGGTGGATCGGTCTCTAGGGCAGAAGGCTCGTGGCCACTATTATTCGCCGGTAGACCAATCTGGTTCCGACTCACATAGTGTTCCACTATGAGTGATTAATGTCTTCCATAATTTATTCACATCCAAATTATATTTATTGAGCTTGGGATCCCCCACTATTATAGCCGGTTGACCGGAATACATATAAACATCTTCCAAGGCAAAACCCTCCTGGGCCACTAGTATATCCGGTGGACCGGTACTCATGAACATCTTCTAGGGCAACATGCTCTTAGGCCACTATTATATCCGGTGGACCAATACTTTTGAACATATTCCAGGGTGATACGCTCTTGGGCCACTATTATATCCGGTTGACCGGTACTCATATTATAATTCAACTGGACTCGGCTCATTAGTCTTTTACTTTCACGATTAGTTTTTTCTTCTTTTAATCATTACAATAATTTCATTTATTTTCCTCAAAGGGGAGATCAATATCTAGGGACACAAAGGTACACCGATCGTTCTGGTGCATACAAGTTACTTAGTACTCTTCAACTATCAACCCAAGGATGCAAAGGTACCCTAGTCGTACTGGTGCATACAGCTATTCAGTACCCTACTAACAATTACACCTAATCCATAAGGATGCATACCCCCTAAATAGGTCCGTAGAGCTAGATAGAGTAAGATATAGGGATTAGATGAGGCGCAAATGCACACTAGCAAATACTAGAATAACTGTGGGCTAAACCATGTCTTTAGGGTAGCGACCCCTAAAGAGCCACCATTCTCGATCTCGAGGTCTTTCACTTTAATTATTAGCGTCTTAATTAAGGTGATCATGAAAAACAAAACAATCAGATACTTATTCACTTTCAATTGTTCTAATATTATTAGGTACTCCTTATTCATACAAGTATCCAAGATAACTTGGAGGAATCATTAAGGTCATCATTATCTCATCTAATTCCAATTTAGGATTCGTTATCGTGATACTTACTGATTGTCAAATACCCTTATATTGCTATTTAGTGTTACTTGAGTCTTATTATGAAAATCCATTAATCTAACTACATATTAGATATGAATTACCGATTTACCCCTTTTCATTCTCACAAAATTACCAAATTACCCCTTGCTTGTATAATTATTAGGACATCCCTTCTTCACTTACCCATTTACCATATTACCCTCTATTTTGCATAATTACCAGATTACCCCTTGCTCAATTTAGGTTACCAAGTTATTTCCATACTTATTAGATCACCAAACACCCTTTATAATTGTTACACTTATCAGATTTTCCATTTAGTTGGTTAGATTACCAAATTATCCTTTAGTTGGTTAAATTACCAAATTATCCTTCTCCATTTTCATAATTACCAAGTTGCCCTTCTCCATTATCATAATTACCAAATTTCCCTTTAGTTGGTTAAATTACCAAATTACCCTTCTCCATTATTATAATTACCAATTTACCCTTTTCCATTATTATAAGGCCTCCTACAAACTGTGACGTGGTGTGCTCTTACCTTTCTTCAATGCTAATCCTTAGCATTAATTTTTTGAATATACTCTTCTACATCCACAGGCCCTTGCCTCCGAGAGAATAACTTGTTGAACAAGTCTTGAGTGTATGAGAATGACACAAATCTTTCCTACAAAAGCTTCTTCATTTTTTGCCATGACTTAACTTTCGATTTCCTTTTTATCCTTCCTTGGTTGGTAAGGTTTTCCCACCAAAGAGAGGAGTGCCCTTTTAGATTCAAGGTAGATACTTTGAAGATTTTGTCATCCTTATACCCTTTGGCCTCAAAAATCCTAGAGCACCTTAATTCCCATTCTAGGAATTCTTCCAGATTATGTCGACCTTCAAACTCCGGGATTTCAGTTTTGATATCCCTAAAGTCTATTCCTTTTTCTTTTCCCCTTATTCTTAGTTCATGAGATGAATCATTTGTTGAAATGTCATTTTCACTTGAGAGGTTTTCAACAACATTGGGTTCCTCTACTTCAAGGGGCTCTCGATTTCAATGGTTTGTTGGAGGGTTGTGATTTGGGATAAGTTGTGGTAAAAGGACTCAGATGTGTCCCATTTCTTCTTGGTAAGCCACCAACATGTGATATATTATTTAAGTGTCTCATTGTAAGGATTAAAATGGCATGATCTCTTATTTCATTGTGTGCCACATTGAGATTTAAACCCCTAGGTATGAGATGATCATCCATAAGATTAAAATTATTTGTGTTGGTGTAAAGGGATTCGAAGACTGCTAGATGAGGAAGAAATAATTTCTTTCTTGTAGGGAATGGGCTTGAAGGGTTGGGTTACAAAGAAAAAAATTTATTTATTATAGGGGTGGGTTCTAATGGGTTAGATTATGAAGAAGAATTTTTTTTCCTTGTAGGAAATGGGTTCGAAGGGCTGGACTATGAAGGAAAATATTTCTTCCTTGTAGGAAATGGGTTCAAAGGGGTTGTATGGGGTTAGAAATTTTTTGTGTGTGTGAGTGTCTAGCTTATATAATGGTGTAGGGATGATAGGAGAATGAAAATGAAAACCTAATTCATAACAACCTATACTTTGATACCAATTTGGTGCATGGTGGATACAAATTGGGTTAAACTTGGTTTTTAATGGTGGTAGAGACTTTGACCACTGAAAATGGAGATGGGAGGTGGGGGATGAAGTGAAGAATATATGAACAAAGTAAACCTTAGTTCATACACTTAAATATCCCACTTAAGTAATGCAACACTTAAGACAAAATATATAAAAATTTTGGGAGATAATTCAACCAAGGTAGACACTAACCATGAAGGTAATTTTCACTCAGTAGGGGAGTGAATAAAACTGACCAAAGACCCTTTCATTCGGCCCTTTATTACCCTTATATAGTGTTAAAATTATCTAGTTACAAAGTAACCATTCCTAACTAGATGTAAAGGCTAGTTAGAAATCAAACTATCTAGTTACTCCTTAGGTAACGATCCTAGTTTAATCCTAACTAAACTTTGCCTAGTTTTCCCCACCCATATATTGGTTGTGCGCCACCCTTATTTTCCCCATGCTTGGATGATTTGGTTTGTGTGCAAGTAAACTCTTATAAGTACATGTTATTACATGATTAAACTAAAAAAATGCTAACACCTAAATGAGGCTGCCATAAGTACAAAAGTGAGGATTACAAGACTCAATAAGTGGCCATAATTCTGCACTTGTAGGCCACCAACTTCTTCCTTCCTTTTTGTCTCTCAGGTTGTTGAAAATAAGGTCCCTCTCCTGGTGTGTTGCAGGCTAGGAAAAGGTGGCAGGGATGGTTGTTTTGCAAGCTAGATAGGTGGTAGGGAGGATGTGGGATTTGTGAACCGTAGGGGAGCCACAAAAAGGGTAGGCTTGGTGAAGGAAAAGTAGCTAGAAAATGTTTGCATTTGCTTGGTAAATGGGATGCAAATTTAGGGTGGTTTGGGGCTTGCATGGCTTGTGCATGGCTCTTTTTTTTATGTGAACATTCAAGGATTTTTGGCTTGTGTTTGGTTATCCACAAATGAGTACAAAAAAGAAAGGGGTTGGGAAGGAAAGTTGATGGAAGGGTAATTTAGTAGAATCCTTCCCAACTTAGAAGAATTTTTAGAACTTTTAATTTATAGGGGAGTGGTTAATATTGGATTTGGTGAAGGGGATGCTTCTGCATCGACATGTTATCACGTGACTTATACAAAATTAGTAGGAACATATGTGCTACCTCATTCTAAGAAAAAAAAATACAGAAATAAGAATTAGAGCACCACAAGCCCTAGCTCCTAATTATACCTCCTTATTCTTAAAATAAAAAAACCAACAATATAATTAGAACTAAACTAATAAAACAACAAAATTATAACAATAATCATAAAAATACAAAGGAAAAAAAGCCATACACAAGCAATGGGTGGCACACAACAAGATAAAAAGGAGAGAGCAACTCTCTTTAATTTTCTCCCAAATCTAACACTCGTATATTTAAGAAACATATAACAAGGATAGATAAGGTATCAAGAGAAGAATATCCAACAAAAAAACGAAGAGAGGAGAGGGAGGGGATTTTGGTTCAGCTATAAAAACAAAGGGGGAAACTCTCGACATTTAAATAAAACTCAAAGAAAGAGAGAGGAGACAACCCCATGCACCAAATGGTTGAATAATCAAAAATGAAAAGTGAAGGGGATATAGTAGAAAATCAACATGGTGGAGAGAAGAAGAGCTGGCCAAGTTGATTTCCTAATACTTGAATGAAGGTTTGAGTGTAAGTATAAAGTAGAAGATAGTAGGTAAGAGGTAAATTGATAATTGATGTGATTATGATTAAAATATTGGGCAAAGGCAAGGAAACAAGTAACAATTTAATATAAGGTAAGGCGATCTTAGTAGAAGGTCAACAAAAACAAAAGAAAGGACCCATAAAATCAAAATTACTCAAAAATGCACGTAAAAATACATAACCCAGCGCTAAATTGATCGTCACTCATTTTCCCAGACAAGCCCTAGTCAATCGTTGATCGCTCGCCTGGACCTCTTAGTGGTACCAGTGCTACCTCAATTCTCAATTGTGATGCATATAAGATCTAACTTGGGTCTTGCTAGGTTTTGGTGTTCCAAAATTACATAACAATCAAAAAGATGAGAAGGAAATGAGGGAAAATATAAGGGATAAAAGTTGATTCTTAGTAACTCCTTGAATCAACACTTGTAAGAACCATTTAAGGTATTTAACTCTAATGATAAATCTTGTAATATTTTTCAAATAATCTTCAAACTCAAGTACTAGAGCAAGAAGAGAGCTCTTATGTTTTTTGAGAGAAAATGTGCAACTAGATAAGTTGTTTTTCATTTTATGCTATCCTTATCGCTTATAGAAGAAGTGTAGGATTAAAGGTTACAACTTAACCAATTAATACATATGATTAGAGCCTAAATAAGGGGGGAAAATCAAGCTAAGTTCCGATCCATGTATTTTGGTTATGGGGGGGATGTTTAAGTTGAATTTCGAATCTTTTAACCCCCTAACAACACATATTCCAATCTATAACAACCACAATACATAAAATGAAAGAGAAAAAGATCCCTTTTAGCCTTGTAAATAACAAAAGGAAGTAAGGAATGTCTTCTAGCCTTCCTTATTCTTCCCTAAATCTGCATTGTTCTTCCCAAGTGCTAAAAGTGACTTATCATCCAAATGAAAGGGACTTGTGGCTGAATTGTGTAACTACCAAGGGTGGTTGATAGGGTTGAAATTTTTTGTGATATTATAGGGTTAAAATAATGGGGGAAATAAGGTTTAAAAATATGGAAAATTTTCAAAAAAAAAACATGGCTTTGGGTACATTTTTTTGGTTGGGTTTTAGACGGAAAAAGAGAAGGGTTTGCATGGCTTGTATGGCAAGGTTTTGATAGACAAATAATTTGTCCAAGTAAGAAGGGTTTTGTGGATCTCAAACTTGAAAAAATTAATGGCTAGGTTATGATAATCAATAGGGGATGCTCCTACATTAGGTTTTCTATACTATAAGCTCTGATTGGCCACCCAACACCAAAACCCTAATATTCCATTTTAAAACCTAGTTAACCTAATCTATTTCTCTACCCCAACCCAAACACACATAATAAACAAATATTATATGTCTATTATTTATATGATAAAATTCATATAACACATTAAGTTTCAATTTGGTTCTTAATTAGGGTTTATAAGAAACAGAGTATTACAATTACACCAAATTTGTTGGTCTAAGAACACTAATTTTCACGTGTTTCTTAAACACTTATGTATAAAATCTTTCAAGAAACAACTTATAATAAATTGCATGCTTATATTAACTTATTAAAAACCTATATAATTCTATCAAACCATTAAAACATATAATGATCCATATTAACATGATAAATATGCCAAATCAAGCATAAAATACTAAGATTCATTACAACACATGTGATACTAGAAAAAAATGTTTTTGCACAATCAAACTAGATTTTATCTTTTCTTATAAATTATACAAATGACCCTAAAAATATGGGAGGCTGATAAAAAGCTTTAATACCTCAAAACCACCTTAAAATGCAATAGAAAATAAGAAATCAATTAAGAAAAACATGTTAGCATAACACTCAAATTAAAATGGATTGAAATAAAATAAAAAGGAGGATTTATCATAAACTTTAAGAAGATTCAAGAAGATCTAATGATATTGAATAAATATGACATATGGTAGGATTAAAATCATCCAAAACCAAAGCTTAATTATTATTTGTTTAATAAAAAAACATAAAAGAGTTAAACTAAGGTTGTGGTTGAGTTTTAAAGGTTGGATGAAGGTGAAACAATATAGGGAATGGGTTTAACATATGAAGAAAAAGAAGGGGAACATTCTAATCTTAAGGAAAAGAAGATATATAGAGGATATGATCAAATTTGGAGACATAAAACCCATGAAACACACACACACATACACAAATGGGCAAGCTAACTTATAACACTTGTGCACTCCAAAGTCATGATGGATTTGTTGACTCAGTGGGGATAATGGTGGATTGAAAGTAAGGATTTATTTACCTTGCTAAGGAATATCCCAAGAGATGTATATGGAGCTATGGGGAAGGAGGGGAAGGGGATAAGAATCACACAAGTAAGAAGGTGGTTGGTTGAGGTAGATTATGTGGTCATAAGGTTGGAATATTTTCAAGATAATATCAAGCTAAGTGGAGACATATGTGGGGAGAGCTACAAGATTAATAAGCTAAAGGGGAGAGGTAAGGTGGCATGGAATTATGGGTAAGATAGAAGGGGAAGACATTAACATAATATGATAAGTGTTATAAAGGTAGGAAAACATGTTAAATGAAATTATATAATCTTGATATAAATAGGTGGTTTAGATTATGTATCATAATTGTTAGATAAGATTTAAATAGAGAAAGAAAAGTTTCGATAAATGACTATGTGATAATAAAAACGAAGGTAAAATATTTTTAATTTATTTTTATGTTAGAAATATAAAAATGCATTAATCCTTGAAGTTTCATAATTTCTAATAAACAAAAGGCAAATTTAGGGCTTAAATGTAAATAACCACAAAAAGGTATTTTTCCATTGTAATTTCCATTATCATTTTAAAATGACTAAGACTGTAACACCCAAAAAATTTGTAACCTTAATTTTAAATGTTTAGCCTTTTATAAAAAAAACTTACCCATGTTAACTTAATTATTTTTTTAATCCTTAACCCACAAACTCAAATAAATTATTAAATAAAATTTATCCTAAATATTTTATCTTTTTCCTTTTTATTTAAATATATCATAAACCGATAATTTTGCTCTCTTTATTTTTCTAATTGGATACCCTAAATCTAGATAAATTAATTTTATCCAGACCCTAAATCTAAGCATAGTTATAATTCTAACCTTAAAATTTATTTTCTTTTTCCTTTTTCTTTTCTTTTTTTTTCTCTCCCCCAGCGTACGAGTCCAGCTCATTTCCTCCTTTCCTTTTCTTTTCTTCTCCTTCGCCCAAGCCCAACCCATTGTCCAAACTCCCCTACAATGCACCCCATCATAACCCTGCCTATAGTGCTCATGCATGCCTCCTTATCCCTTTCCTCTTATAACAAAAAATCCTCTATACTCTCCCTCACATATGCCCCTCTTCCTTTCCCTTCTCATATCCCCGCACCATCCTGCCCCTACCTCTGCACACCAACCACCAAATCCCCAACACACCCCTACCCTGCTTGGAACCTACCATCCTGCACCCTTTTTATCCTTGCAGCATCCTTTCCTTACACCAAACTGGCCACACCCCTAATGTCGAAGCACATCTAAACCCGAGCCTCTTCCCCCATCGGTCTACATTTCTCCCTTACTATCACCAATTGACCATAAAGCTTCCCTCACTCCCTTGTTCATTCAGTTTTCTCATCCAAACACCCTCTTACTCCTTCCTTTCCTCATTTGTGTTTTCAAGTAAAACCCCCACCTACTTCTTCTCCTCTCCCTACTGTAGTTTTTCATTTTTCACCGTCACCCAACCCTATATCCCTTCTTCACACCACCCTTAACCCTCTTTTCCTCTATCTCACAACCTACACATCACCCATTCTCATTTCCCTCCTTTTGCGTCAAGCCAGCGTACTGCTACATCACCATCGTACCGCTAGCTCATGCCCCTACAACATTATCCACCATCATCGTTCCTCCTCCCTCGAGTTGTGGCAATTTTTGCTGCTACCTCCTCCTTATTGCCTTTGTTAACATCATCACCCCCCCGCTACAACCTTTCCTTATAGCCTTCTCCTTCCTCCCTCGCCCTCTTTGCTATTGTAATATCCCGTATTTTTAAAATCCAGATTTATTAAGTTTAATGATTTTATTAGCGTAATTTGATGTAAACAATTAATTATTTTAATTTCGATTCGTTTTATGGATTTATCAACGATTTCGAATTCATAATTGAATGTAATTAATCATTTTCGGGAAGTAATATTTTATCAATGTTTTAATTAATTGAATGTAATATTTTCGGGAAGTTTAAATTAAAAATATTTTCGGAACTTATTTAAGAATTTCTTTTTGAAATTAATTTTCTTCCGTTCTACGCTTTTTAGTTTGCGGAAAACCGATTTCGGAAATAATTAAAATTAATCTTGATTTATTAGAATTTGACTTAAATATTTTATTATAGGTTTTTAAATATTATTTCAGGGTCTTATAATGTATTTCCGTAAATAAAATAAATTTTGACGTTCGTTTGTAAATTCTTCCGAAAATGTTTCCGAAATTCTTTATATAGCTTTTTATTAATTTTAAGCCTTCGGATCCGTTCGAAATAAATTTTCGTAAAATAAATTTTAGATAAAATCTTCCAATAATATTTTGATGTTTTTAGTATTTTATCTAATGTGTATTTGTAAAAAAAAAAAAAAAAACCCCGCAGCAAATAAATTTTGACGTTCGTTAGTAAATTCTTCCGAAAATGTTTCCGAAATTCTTTATATAGCTTTTTATTAATTTTAAGCCTTCGGATCCGTTCGAAATAAATTTTCGTAAAATAAATTTTAGATAAAATCTTCCAATAATATTTTGATGTTTTTAGTATTTTATCTAATGTGTATTTGTAAAAAAAAAAAAAACCCCCGCAGCAAATAAATTTTGACGTTCGTTAGTAAATTCTTCCGAAAATGTTTCCGAAATTCTTTATATAGCTTTTTATTAATTTTAAGCCTTCGGATCCGTTCGAAATAAATTTTCGTAAAATAAATTTTAGATAAAATCTTCCAATAATATTTTGATGTTTTTAGTATTTTATCTAATGTGTATTTGTAAAAAAAAATAAAAAAAAAAACCCCCGCAGCACCCCACCGGTCGACCCCCCCTCTCCCTTTTCCTTTTTCTCTTCTCTTCTCTTCTCTTCCCTCTACTGCTCCCGACCCTGTGCTCTTCTCTGCGCAGAAACCCCAACCCCGACCTCCTCATCCCTGCTCCTCCTTCGTCGGCCGCCGGCGTCCAACCTGCTGCCACACGCCACCACGAGCGACTGCCACTGGCGACGCAACAGCCGCAGCAGCCCACCGAAGCGCGCAGGAGCAGCAGCGGCAGCAAACCGCAGTAGCGACGAGCCACGCAGCTCGTGCCACCGCCCGACCACCGTCGACATCTCCCGACCACCGGCGAGCCACCCCCGACCTCCGACGAAGCTCCTCCAGCCTTCCTTTGCCCCAATTTGTCGGTTTTCGTTTGGTATAATTTTCGAAAAATCCTAACCCTTGTTTGGATTAATTGAATGTGAATTAGCTTATAAAAAGCTAAATTGATTGTTTGATTGTGTATATATGTGCTGTAAGATTGATTTGGATAGGTTAATTGTGTGGTTGTGTTGAGATTTTGGAAAAATTGGATTTTTAGGTCAAAACTCCAGCGGGTTTAAATTGGTTTGGGTAATCGGGTTATTTTATTCAATTGACTATATAAATTACATTATAATATGTTTAATTACATTTTCGAACCGTCAATTGATATGTTTTGGCAATAATTGATCGGATTTGCGTTCCGGGCTCGAAAACCCTAATTGTGCTAAATTGCGTATTTCTTTTATTGGTTTTGAGCAATTGATTATTTGATATGTTATAAAATGTGTTTAATTACATTTCTAAACATTCAATTTGATTAAATTTATAGAATTTTAACGAATTGTATTTTCGGGCCTAAAACCCTAAATTTCTAGTGAAATTATGAAATCGATTACTTGTATTGTTGTTTTTCTAAAATTGAATGTATAGAAATAGTTGAAATGGTATTAATTGCTTCTAAATACCTTTAATTTGAATTGATTAAATTGAACTACTTGAGTTTGTGTCGTGGGCTTTAAAACCCTAATTTTTGGGGATGATTTTATAAAATTGATTTTGCTATGTGTATTTTATCTAGTCGAATTCTATCTTTGGGTTTTAAATCATTTAAATTCTATTTTAACCTAATCGGTTTGGATTTGTTTCTATGTAAATGGTTAGGTTACCTATTTAGTTATAAAACCTAATAAATAAGTTATTTTCGATAAATTAACTTATGATCGATTATTCTTTCTCGGGCTTTCCAAATTAAGTTGAAATGTCCCAAGTGATATTTTTATCAATCCGTTTTGATTTAGTTTTAACCTTAAATCTTAATAAAGCTATGCTTTTAAGTTCTAAGTTTTGGACACGTTTTCTAAGAAAGATCATTTGTGTTGTTTGTATTTATTTAATTAGAATATGTGAATTATTGATTGATAGAATAGTTTCTAATTTAGTTTTCGATTTCTATCGGATCTAGGAAAGCTTTCTCGTGGATCCACGAGCTAGGGATCTCTCTCCCTCTTATCTCGCTTAGCTAGCTTCGGATCCAGGTAAGTCTCTACTTACCTTTACTTATGAGTGTTTAGTAAGGATGTAGCTAAGGCCCCTATGTGTTACGTGACTTGTATGCTTTATATATCATGTTATGTTGTGTAACGCATGATTATCCATTGTTGGCATGCATGTTAAGGGTGAAGTGTGGTTTAATAAGACACAGATAAGACATTAATCACGTAAAGTGAAAGATGTTGAGCCGAGCCCAGTCCGGTCCACCGGTTAGAATAGTGGTCAGAGGCGTTCTGTCCTGTGCGTTTCGTTCCGGTCCACCGGCTATAATAGTGGTCAGAGGCGTTCTGCCCTGTGTGTGTACATCCGGTCCAACTGTTATAATAGTGGGGGATCTCGGCTCGACAGACCCAAATAAATAAGTTAATCCATGGGAAAAATGCTAAATACTTACAGTGAAACACCATGTGAGTCAGGGCCAGTCCGATCCACCGGTTAGAATAGTGGTCAGAGGCGTTCTACCCTGTGTGTTTCGTTCCGGTCCACCAGCTATAATAGTGGTCAGAGGCGTCCTGCCCTGTGTGTTTACTTTCGGTCCACCGGCTATAATAGTGGGGCTCCCGCACTCACATGGACTATTAAAGAATATGTGTTGACTGAACATATTATTAATGAGAATAAAGAATAAGTCTAATTGGACCATGACCAACTTTTATTATATGTGTTACCACATGCTGCTTATGTGCATAATGAGTCACTTTATATTTCGGTTATACCACGCTTATATGTTAAATGGGATGTTGCATATGTTTTATATGTTACTATGAGTGTATGGCAAGATTCATGCTGTGGGTTGTGAGTATGTAGGATATTGTATTAATGTATTGTACTATAATTTAATACACACTTGATGATATCTCTCCTATAAGGTAGGGTAGCGAGACTTATTCAGTATTGGACCCGTACTGATACTACACTGGTTGAATGGGTCCTGTGATGATCCACCGATGGTGGGGAGCAGACCTCTTGTGCAGGTTTAAGATCGGATACTGTGTTGGGTTGGAAGCCTTGACTTGAGTGAGTAGGCAATCCGGATATTGATCCTTCGGGATTTGTTTTTGTTTAGCTGTATTTTGTATTAAATTCCTGTTTTGAGAAACATATTCTGGGGTTGTAATCCTAAATCGTATTATAACTTCTGTTTGACTTACCTTATTAAGGATTTATTTTAAATGTTGTCTTGCGTTTTTGATAATTTGTACTAAAGGTTGATCGGATATAGCCTTAGCACTTAAGACTGGAACGGTAGGAGTGAACCGGTCTGGTACTAAGTGTGGCGGTAATACCCCCCGAGTTTACGGTTTTATCCTTTGCTTCCGCTAAACCTTTTGATTTTAAACAAAATTTTTCAGTAGTAAATTTGGGGGTGTTACAGCTATAGCCAATCACGAGCACCAAAGCTCACCACCGAGTACCTCTTCCCCTCAACCACTAACCCAAAGCCACCTCCCCTTCCTTTGGTTTCTTTCCATCACCTATCGTGTCCATATCCTATTTCCTAATTAGCACCACCAACACCTCCACCATCTATCTCCCTCATCGCCATCAACACACCACCACACAACCCACTAGCCATCACCTCCACCTATCTAGCCTTCTCCTCCAAAGTCCCTTATGCAAAGGCCAACTCACACTATATGAGCAACATATGAATTCATTTAAATTTTGTTACTCTTTTTAATATTAGGGTCATTTTGGTAATTTTTCATATAATAAATATTTTCATAAAAATTATTACTTTGTTGATTAAATATTAATGTGATATTATTTTTAGGTAAAAAAGCTTGATTAGCAAAGCTTAATAATTTTTAGTAGGAAATTGATAAATTATCATTTTGTTAGAAATTAGGTAATTCTTATATTTTACTAAAATGTTCAAATATTGTATGATAGCATATTAGGGTTTTGATGCGCATATTTTATTTAGCAATTTTGTTATGTTGTAATTAATTGCCTAAAAATATTAGTATGAAATTTGGCGAACTATAGTATGATGGTTGGTATAAATTATTATGTGTACAAAAAAAATGTAAAAATGGTTTAAATGCCAAAAAAATATATTCATGTCATGTATATCCAATATGGTAAGTTGAGCATAACACCTCATATTCACCCCACAGGTGGCCCAAGAGCTCCACCACATCACCATCAGTAAGAAAATACTTGTTAATACACCCATACACATGGCAATTAAGGTCCATAATATAAATCACGCCATGCAGGGTAATAGTCATTTTGCCGAATGGAAGGTGGAAGTTGTTAGTCTCTCTCTCTCTCTCTCTCTCTCTCTCTCTCTCTCTCTCTATATATATATATATATATATAATTTGATAAGAATGCTTATTAGGTATTTTGGTCATTTTAAGTGTATCATGATAATTTTTTTGATACACATGCCTAAAATATACTATGTATGGCTAAGCATGAAAAAATGTGATTTGATGTTCTTGAAACGCATATTAAGGTTTTACGTGTAAAATCATGTATAAGGATAAAATGGTCATTTAGCATATTTGATAATTTATTTGCATGCTATATAATTTAATTATTGTGTTTTAACCTTTTCAAGATAAATTAATGAATAAAATGTAATTATTATTTATAATGGATGATTATGTGGTAATTATGACCTCAGGGGCATTTTGGTCATTTTTGGTCTAATGCGCTATAATGTGAATAATTGAGCCTAGGATGGTCTTAGTAGAGTTTTAATGTTAACTCTGGTATATTATCATATTGAAATTATTTATGGTTATTTTAAATAATTGGAAATGAGTAGAAATTGCTAAGTATGGAAATGGGAATTCTACGTATATTATATGATACCTATGATTGCCACAATAAAATATTAATACTTAAAGTGAAATATCTCAAGATAGGGAATGGTGACTCTTTAAGTGTAGCTACCCTTAAATATGTGGTCTGGCCCACGGTTGATTATAGATTTTTGTTAGTGTGCCTTAGTGCCCTAGTTAGGCTTTATATCTTACTCTATTTAGCTATGCAGACTTATATAAGATGTACATACTTATAGATTAGGTGTATTTTTTGGTAGGATATAGTGTTATCTTTGTGTGCCAGTATGACCAGGGCACCTTAGTGTCCTTAGGTTGATAGTCGCCAAGACACTATATTGACTTGGTGCACTAGTATGACCAAAGTACCTTAGTGCATCTGAATTTGATATGATCTACCCTCAAGCAAATAAAAATGGACATGATTATTATTGGATTGACATTATTATGGGATTATATTGGTAGTATTCTTTGTCCCTAATTGTGGTTCAGTAGCAGCCTTCGTGCCTACCTGTAGTTCGGTAACAACATTTGCTACATGTGGTTTGGTAGTAGCCTTTATGCCTATCCATGGGTTGGTAGTAGTATTTATATCTATCTTTGGTTCGGTAGTAGCCTTTATGCCTACGTGTGGGTCGGTAGTAGATTTTGTACCTACCTATGTTTGGTATTGTGTCTTTGAGTCCTACCTATGATATTGTGAATTTTATCAGTATTGTGGTTCTAATCATTACTTCAGAGAACAATTCTTATATGTTTGGTGGGTAAGTTTTATTATGATCTAAATGAACGAGTATGAGCAATATGTGGCTTTGATGATATTTGTAACACGCCGAGTTGAAATGACCATACGGGGGCTACCCTGGAGCACTTTTTGATTGATTGGCCGACCCTACAGATCAACATGAGTCATTTCAGTGCGCTTTGTCCTCACTCATGCACTTCCTGAGAAATTTTCAAAAAATTCTAAAACTTCCTAGAAGGATCACCTATCCTAAAAATCGCTCCACGGCTAACACGCTTAACTATATAGTTCTTAGGATATAATCACTAAAAGGATGGTATACCATGTTGATATAAATAGCCAGATCAATCCTTATAACACTCCGCTCAAATTAGAGTATTATATTATTACCCCCTGAAAAGAGAATTCGTCCCTGAAGTCAAGAAGAAAGTTGTGGACAAAAAGAATGCGACGATGCAAGGAAGAGGTGATCACAGGAGTCAACGCTTAAGGAGTAAAGTGTGCTAAACTATCGGGGTACTACCCCCTTAAAAGAAAGAGAGAGAGACCTTTCCTAAGCGAATGCGCACCTCTACTGAAAAGTTCAGGGTAACGCTCCTTCATGTCCTTCTCTGCTTCCAGTTAGCCTCTTTTGCTCCATAGCACTCTAGAGAATCTTCGCGAGTGGCATTGTGTAACACCCTCAAAATTCACTACTGAAAAATTTCGGTTACTTAAAAGAAAATTAGCGGAAGAAAAATAATAAACCGTGAATTCTGAGAATACTACCGCCACACTTAGTACTATACCGGTTTACTCATACCCTTCCAGTACCAAGTGCTAAGACTGAAAAGGTAAAATACAATTTTATGAGAAACTTAAGCATATATAAATTAGAGAAGCGCAATAAACAATTTACGAGAGTAAAATCTAACAACGGTGGTTACAAAATAACAAATACATTGAATTTAAAGGAGATAAATCAAAATCCTAGTAGTTCCGGATAGTTCCTTGCGCTCTTTCCCGAAGCTTACTTGAAAGCACTGAACACGACATGTAAGGGGTTCTGCCCATTGAATAGGCAGGGGCCCCACGAATGGAACTCTTCAGTACTACGGTACTGAGTAACCCTTTAAATACACACTTAAAATTAAGTCCGCAATGTAACACATGATACACTACTGAATCCATACATAACAATATGTGTAAACATGATATTCAGATTCGTTTATTCACAAATCCAACAATTCAATCAGACATTAATAGCGTATACGTAACATTCACTTTTGTACATTCGCATACTTAACAAGTTAACCAAATATTAATTGGCCATAATGAATAATCAATACTTTTAGGGCCTTAAGGCCATTAGTCCATCATTAATCAATCATCTCGAATTATAAATGCCTGTGTGAGTGGGGGAACCCCACTATTATAGCTGGTGGAACGGTCATGAGGGTACATGCCCTGTCACTATTATAGTCGGTGGAACTGTCGCGAGGGTAACATACCCTGCCACTATTATTCGCCAGTGGACCGGTCTGGGCCTGACTCACAAGGTGTTCCACTGTAAGTAATTAGTATCTTCCTCGTGTCTTATCGCTTTTATGCTTGGTTTGTTGAGCACGGAATCCCCCACTATTATAGTCGGTGGAACGGTCACGAGGGCACATGCCCTACCACTATTTTAGCCGATGGAATGATCGAGAGGGTAACATACCCTGCCACTATTATTCGCCGGTGGACCGGTCTGGGTTCGGCTCAACATCTTCCTCTTTAAGTGATTAGTGTCTTAAACATATCTTATTTGAAAGTATTTTACCCTTGACATGCATGTTCTAGAGGGTCACATCACATCACGTCATAACTTACAGCATATCTGTATCATCACATACCAAAAGAGGACACATGAACACATCTCGGTTCCAAGTCACGCCACACATGAACCATTTAAAATAATAGCATGTAGAACTCGACATAAAAATCATATAGGGCATCCAAGGCATGTAGGACATATAACACACATTCGATCTTAGCTACACCTTTACTCGGTTTAGGTTACCGAACTATTTCCCACACTTGTTAGACCACTAATCACCCTTCGTAATTATTACACTTAATATAATTCTCATTTGGTTGGTTAGATTACCAATTTGCCCATTTCCTTTATTATAGTTAATAAATTGCTCTTTGGTTGGTCAAATTACCAAATTACCCCCGGTCAATATCCTAATTACCAATTTACCCCTTTAGTTGGTTAAATTACCAAATTGCCCTCACATTTATCATATTTACCATTTTACCCTTCTCTTTTATTAAATTATCATTTTACCCTTCTCAAATATTATAATTACCAAGTTATTCCTTTCCAATTTCCATTTTTATCCCTTTTATTTACAAAATTATCATTTTGCCCTTTTGTTATAAAATTACCAATTTGCCCTTTTTTTACAAAATTACCAAATTGCCCTTTTATCACAAAATTACCAAATTGCCCTTTTATTACAAAATTACCAAATTGCCTTTTCATTACAAAATTACCAAATCGCGCCTTTTGTTACAAAATTACCAAAACGACCTTTTATTACAAAATTACCAAATTGCCCTTTTATTACAAAATTACCAATTTACCCTTTTATTACAAAATTACCCATTGACCCCTTTTTTACAAAATTACCAATTTACCCTTTTATTACAAAATTACCAGTTTATCCTTCCACTTAAAAATTTACCATCTTACCCCTTATTACTCCACTTATATTAAATTATTATTATTACTACATAAAATACTAATATTAATATCTCATACATAAGTCTTACAATTAATATAACATTATCAACACCCATATATATATATATTAGGCCATATTCTTGTACAAGATACCTTACTAAAATCCACTAAGGCTTCCAAAATATTAATCGTGCATTAAGAATCACAATAGCATAATATAACATGGTTAATACTTAATATTTTCACTAACAACCAAACTCTTATCCTAAATAATATTTCCATACATAGCAATAATCTATCATGCTTCCTTTTCGTCAATCAACACAAGAACCACATATATCATATTAAACAACATAAACCAAGCATAATAATGTATTAAAAATCCTAATGTGTTAACATACGTTAATCCATGCATTTAAGTGGGATTTAACGATTACCTCGATTTCCGCAAAAACGAACCTTACCGGCATTCCGGTTAAAGGTTCAAGCTTTGGTTATCAAAACCAATACCTAAAAATAATACCAAGACTTATTACATTAGAAATAATAAAATCAAAGTACAAAACTTTACAACACTTAATTAATCAAATAATTAAATTAAAATATAATTATACCTTAAAAATTATTAAACATCTAAATCAAAGAGGGTAGCAGCTCATCCTGCCCATGCACCATGAGCTGCATGCAAAGAAAGAACAAGGAGGGGCACGAAGGTTGTGAAAAGAGGGAAGAATGGGCATTTTTGGGTTAGAGGTTTGGGGCTAAGAAAAAGACATGATGGGGAAGGATTTGAGGCAAAGGAATGGTGTACAAGTGTAGAGGGGGTGTAGGTGGTGATCGAGGATGGGTTGAAGGTGGCTAAAGGTGGCAGAGACGGCGATAGAGAGATTGCGAAGGTGGCAGCCGAGGAGGGGTCAAAATGGAAGGCTGGTGAGGAAGGAAAATGGGGAGGGAAAATGAAGGCCTTTGGGTGGTGTTTTCGAGCAAGATAGGATTGGGGGTGGTATAGGGGGTTGTAGGGAGTAATAAGGTGGCTCAAGTGGCGGCAGAAGCAGCGGAACGACGACGGAATATGGCGGTGCAGGGTGGTTGCCGAGAAGGAAGGGAAATAAGAGAAAAAGAAGAGAGGAGGAAGAATGGGACTGAGGGGTGGCTTGATAGGGGCTGTGAATCCTGTGATGGCCCGGGGGTGAGGTAGAGGGTGGCAGGGGGTGGTGCATGTGGGGTTTGAGGTGGTGGCAGAGGTAGTGGCGGAGATGGGTGGAAAAAAAAAATAGGGGGAGAAAGGGGAGGAGAAGAAAGGAAAGAAGAGAGGATTGGGGGAATGCATTTTAGGCTCGAAAAATGCCTGAATGGATGAGGAAAGGGAAGAAGAAAAGGAATAAGGAGAGAGAGGAGGGGATAGGGAGCTCGGGGATGGTGTTAGGGTGGTAGGGGATGGGAGTTGCAGGGAGAGGGAGAGGAAGGTGTCAGCAAGGAGAGGGAGAGGGAGACAGGGATGGTGGGACCGGGATGGTAGGAAAACAACGAGAAGGAGAGGGAGGGAGATAAGGGGGAGGTCAATGGGGGAGAGGGAGTTGCAGGTTGGGTGGAGAAAATGGCGAAGGATGGTCGGGATTATCGCCGGGGAAAGAGGAAGAAGAAGAAGGGAAAAAGAAAGAAGGGTCGGGGGCTGGAGTACTGGGCGTGCGACGGGCGGCTGAGAAAAGAAAGCAACAGGCCGGCCCGGTCGAGGAAGAAAGAAAAGAAAGGAAAGGGAGCCAGTCGACTCACACGGGAGAAGGAGGGGGATAAGAGAAGTGGGCCTGCGACCCAAGCGTAGGGGCGGGGAGGAGAAGCAGGCCGACGACTGCCCAAAGAAAGAAAAAGAAAGAAAAGAGAAAAAGATGAAAAGGAAAAGGAAAAGGGGGAAAGGAAAAAGAAAAGGGAAAAATGAATAAAATAATTTGATTGATAAAATAATAAAATAGAATAATTTTGGGTAATAAATTTATTTAATATTTTAATTTAAGTTAATTAAAATATAAGGGTTAAAAAGGATAGTTTTTGTAAAATAAGGGTTTAAAAATTTATTTAAATAATAAGAGTATAATAAAATAACAAAATATTTATTTTAATTTATTAAATATTTATAAGATGTACATCATGCTCACAATCCATAAAATAATTAAATTAAATAGATTTAAAGGCTAATTTATTCCAAATAAAATTTACTTATTAAAATATAGGCTTTTAAAAATTCGGGGGATCACACATTGACACCAAGTGTAATACCCCAATTTGAGCAAAGTATAATAAGGATTGATTTGGCTACTTATATTAACATGGTATACCATCCTTTTGGTGATTACATCTTAAAAAGTTTCATAGTTAAGCGTGCTGGTCGTAGATAATTTTTTAGAATGGATGACCCTCTTGGAAAGTTTTGAAAAACTTCCAAATTTTTTTTAAGAAGTGTGTGAGTGAGGAAAAAGTGCATTGAAAAGACTCATATTGATCTCTAAGCCCAACCAATTAATCCGAAAGTGCCCTGAGGTAGCCCTCGTGTGGTCGTATCGACTAGGGGTATTATAAATAGTATTAGAGTAAAACCACAACTGTGAGTTAAACTTGAATGAGCCGGTCATCCACCTAGTGAGATGATTCTTAGAATAAACTATATTAATATAGTTAGTGGTTGAGGCGCAACGAGAACATTGCATTCTTTGATTGGGGTGAATGTAATACCCCAATTTGAGTGTAGTGTTGTGAGGATTGATTTGACTATTTATATCAATATGGTATACCATCCTTTTGGTGATTATGTCCTAAAGAACTCCATAGTTAAGCGTGTTACCCGTGGAATAATTTTTAGGATGGCTGACCCTCTTATTTTTTAAAAATTTATTGAGAAGTGTGTGAGTGAGGACAAAATGTGCTGAAAGGATTTGTGTTAATCTGTGGGGCCAACCGATCAATCCAAAAGAGCTCCAAGGTAGCCCCCGTGTGGTCGTATCGACTCAGGGTATTACAATATTTTTTTTTATCTAATATGATTATTGTATTTGATCATCACATGTATATTTTAATGTTTTATACCATGTATTGTTGTGAAGTCTATAATATAATGGGTCACTCCGTACCGTTTTACTGAAGGGTTCCTTTTCATAGCCCTTTGCTTATTCAATGGATAATGGTTTTTGTAGATTAGTTTGTGAGATCAATTGAAGGCTAGTACATGGGTTAAAAGTTAGGGTTATTTAATGTTTTTCCCAGTATCTTTTAATCTAGTTGTCCTTACACTCTTATACTTTTTAATATTTTTCCTTTCACTTAATTTTGTAATCACCGATGTTTGGTTTCATTTGGATTGATATTAATTTGTTTTGACTCTCTCTACACCGATTCTTATAGCTATGTTATCAATTTAAGTGGAGTAGGAGTTTTAGCATTAGCATTTAGTATTAGGATGACTGAGGATATCAGACTTATCCCAAGTGTAGCAGTAACCCCTTGCATTTTTACTGTTTTAACTTCCACAATTATTCAAACAAAAAATTTTTGTTTCAAAAGCTAGGAGTGTTACAAAGTGACTCAGCAAAAAGACAAGGAATTCAAATATGGAGAGATTATAATGATTCAAAAGGAGTTGGATAGCTACAAGTAGCTCAAAAGTCTCTCGGGGCATAAACTTGTAAGAAATGTTAAGGAAGAAAAAAACAAAACATATCTAAAATGTGACTAGAGTTTGTACAAATGGTACATTTATTTTGAAATCATAAAGATCTTATAAGAATCAAGGTTTTTAATATTCAGGGCATTGCAATATTGACTTAGTTATTGCCCTTTTTGCTCGTTCATGTGGAACTTACACTAGAAATGGGAAATTTCATATGAATCTCATGTTAGGTCTGTATAAGGCTAAGTGTTGGAGAAGCTCATGTAATATAGGGCTAGTTGTGGGAGAAACTCATGTAGCATAGGGTTAAGTGTAGGGGATACTCATGCAGCACAAGGCTACATGCAGGAGAACCTCAAGCAACATAGGTCTAGATACTTTAACCATGCACATTTATTCCTTCTAACCGAGTTTTTATTATTGCCCATATACATAGATTATCCTTTATATTAAGCATAACGAAGAAGAAAATGCATTATAATTCTATTTCTCAATGATGGTCATAATGTATTGTATTAATTATTCATTATTTAAGTATGCTCTTATTAATCATTTGAACTATGTGGGTAATTGTAGTATGAACTTAAAATCAAACATAAACCATCACAAACTACTTAGCAACTATAATATATTCATTGGCTTCTTATGTTGGGGGGGATGAAATGTACGAGCTTCTCATGTGGAGGGATAAAGGTAGTGTGAGCTTCTCACATTAACACTAGTGATGGTGGTGGGAAGTGTGAGTTTATCATGTTGGGTTATGTGTATTAGATTATAATAACATTTGATACTACCATATATACTTGAAATGTATTATGTGTGTGAGTCCCTTACATTAGAGAGTGCTAACTGCATGAGTAGCACACGTTGGTGCCATAGTCTTAGGTGGGACTCTTACGTGGATATTAATGAGCTACGTGAGTTCCTTATGTTGGACTTGTGCATCAACGTGAATATTTCACCTTGTCATGCACATGCTATATTAACAGTAAGACCACTATGCAATATCAAATTAAATTAGAAAATTTTTAGGTGTGTCATTTTGATCGTATACTAGTTTATAGCTATGACCCTATTGTTCTCTTTCTTCTTCTTAGCTATGATGGTCCATTTTTTTATTAGTACATGTTCTATGGAGATTAAGTTTTGTTCTGCATGAAAGGAGAGGAGAGAAGTGAAATGATGGAGAACTGGGAAAGCAGTAAGTGCAGACATTCAACAAGATAACAAGTGAAGGACTAAGTTGAACAACTAAAATAAAGAGGATAAATTTGTAATACCCTAAATTTAACCTAATTCTAATTTTATATAATTAATATTTTAAACTAACCCTGATCCTTGTGGTTAGTATTTTAATATTACCCTAATTCCTTAATATTTGATTTTAAACCTAATCCTATAATTATTTGTCCCCTTTCCCTCCTCCTCCTCCTCCTCCTTCTTCTTCTTCTGCTGCTTCTTCTTCTTCTTCTTCTTCTTCTTCTTCTTCTTCTTCTTCTTCTTCTTCTTCTTCTTCTTCTTCTTCTTCTTCTTCTTCTTCTTCTTCTTCTTCTTCTTCTTCTTCTTCTTCTTCTTCTTCTTCTTCTTCTTCTTCTTCTTCTTCTTCTTCTTCTTCTTCTTCTTCTTCTTCTTCTTCATCTGCCTCCCCCTCCTCCTTCTCCTTCTCATATGATTTTTATTTCTTTCCCTAACATTTTCCTTTGATTAAGCTTCCACCCTCTATTTTACCTAGTCTAAAATCATCGTCACTACCATAACCTTCCTCAAACCCTACGATGTGTTGTATAGAAAATTTGCCCCAAATCCCAATCATCTACTTTGCCCTATACCTCTCCATGTTTGACTCTCTACCCATCTCAACCATTAACACAATACCACCACCCCAACTATATATGCCCTTCTATTCACTTTACTTATGGACCTTACCTCATTTACTACCTCACCAAACTCTCTACCCCATCTCTCTTTCCCCCCAGCTTTTCTGTGTTTTTTTTTCCTATAATTCTCCACCATTATTGGGTAGAGAAGCTCTATGTAACTCATCAAACCTCCTGTAACTCAGCCTTTGCTACGTTAAAACCCTAAGCAACTCTATACCTACCTTTGTCAGAAGTGCATGCAAGTCCCCTTAAGTTGCATCAAAAACTCATGCAAGACCACTATTGGAGCCACCAACTCATGCAAACATCCCACATCCGATGCCATCCTACCACTAGCTACATCACTCACCCACACAGACAACCTACACCTCACACCACCCTACCTTTATCCATATCACTCACCCATGCACAACCCCCTAGTTGAGTTAATACCCCATACACCTCCTAGCTATGTTACCCCTTAATGTAACACCCCCTATTGTTGCATCATCCACTCATCCAACAAACTCATCCTTGCACCACATCTTCTCACATCTTTATTTGCTTCGATTTTGCTTATTTTCCATCCTTCTTTCCATTAGCATTTTCTTATTTGATTTATTAAGTTCTCAACATTTATTGTTCTTGGTTTTTATGTTATATTTTTGTGGTATTGGAGGAGGCATTTTAGGGTTTTACTTGCTTAGAGATTGGTACTAATCTGGTAAGGATAAATGTTGTAGTTAGAGTTTTTGAATGCTATGGGTAATTTGAGTGTAATATCATGGTTGGTGTTATTATATTGATAATTCCATGTTGATAATATCATTGTATGAAGATGTGGGATTGTATCATGGAAATTGAGTATTATGAGAAATCATGCGCTTATATGATATTGTTGCGATAAGTCTTATTTTGCAACCCTAAGGGTGTTAGTATGATCTATGATTTTGTTGAAGTATGTAAAGTGGGTAATGGGTATAGTCAAGTCGGACAATGATGTAATAAATCAATAGTAAAAAATTAATGATGTTAAATTTGTAAGGTTTTGTGTGAATTTGGGGTATTATGATTATTTTGAGGGTATTTTGGACATTTTGTGATAATATGAAAAAATAATAATGGCATGATAATTATTGATGGTTTTATACATTATTTCGTAAGTAATAAAATCAAATCGTGGTTGAGTAGGACTCAAATGATCTTAAATGAGACTTTTAGGCATTTGGCAAGATAAGAACATTTTGGTCAATATATATCAATTATGGAATCTTTGATATTTTAAATGTGATATTAAGTTAAAACATGTTAAGCATATCACATGGAATTCTTGGATTAATTATGAGGATCTTAAGTCTAATTAAATGAGACAATGGTTTAAATCATGAATAATAACTCTAGAGGCTAGCTTGTTATCACACGTGTAATATGTTGGAGCTAGATCTTGATTTTCTAATATGCTATTAATAATATTATTTTAGGATGGTGTACTAAATTGGGTGCTGAAATGAGCCTTACAGAAGAAGTTTCGCTTATCTTGTGAAATTAGTGTTTTGTAGGGGAGTTATGGTCTTTTTACTTAGGGAATGTATCAATCATCATTTGGGTGTATTGTTTGTGCTTTGTTTATTTCTATTAAGTTTGGTTATGCGCCTTTCATATTTATATTTATGTCTGCATGATGATACTGAGATAAACAACAATTTCATAAGGCATTAATTACTTAAAGTGAAAGATCATGTGAGTTAAGATTGAGGTGTTGAGTCCGCTCTACCATACGATAATAGTGGCTTAGGAACATTTTTTTCATATGATTTGCTTCAAATTGCTTTACCGATTTATGAATAGTAGTCACGAGCATGATGCCTAGGAGATGTTGAGTCCATTTTACCATACGATTATAGTGGCTCAGGAGCATTTGACCTCGAGAGGTACTTCAATCCATTCCATCATACTAAGAAAATGGATTGTAATTATATCTAATGGTGGAAATTAAGACAAGTTATTCTCTTACATCGTATTATGTTTAATTATTCTCTTACATTATATTACGTTTAAGCTTTGCGCTTGATTAGTATTTCTTGTGACCTATAACTCCCCTACAAAACACTAATTTATCTACACCCTCCATAGGTAGATATGTCATGTACACCCTTGCTATGACTGTATTATTATCTTTCTTAGTACATAATATATTGATCATCCTTTTTTATAGGTGTTGTTTATTTTCACAAGTAGATGACATATACTTTGTCATGTAGGTCAATGAGGACTGCTTGGATGATTTATCTACTTTTGACGATCTACCTATGGAGGAGTGATCTTTGTATATTAGGTTTGGACATAGAATTGATGTTATCCGATAGATAGTTTTGCTTGGATACTTTTTTAAACTCTTAGTTTCAACGAATCCCTTTTAATTGTATTTTGTAATATTGTATCAGAGTTAATCTTCTAACTTTTATCTATGATTTATGAACCATATATTTCATTCTCTATTTATCTTTTGAGTTCAAATTTTAAGTTTTGCATTATATTCAATATAGTACTAGTATGGTAAACTAAAGTTATATTTGGTACGGTAGTAACATTCAATATTTTTGTAAAAACAAAAATTTTTAATAGTAAATTATAAAATATTACAAAATTAATCAAGTTAAAGGCTAATATTTCTTATTTAACATTTAACCGTTTTACATATAACAATTTTATAAGTAAATGAGTTGAATTCGGCCTCTTCCAACCCAAGCCAAATTGCCTCAACTCTATTTATTCACTGCCCTAACAACAGCCAACCCTCCCAAGCTCCACGCCTGGACACGGGGGGCTCCGGATTTAGCGTCTATCTTTGCGTTGTCAGTACGAAATAACAATTCTGTTAGCGGATCAATGGAACCGGCGACTCTCGTGCAATTAGTTCCTCACACTCCCATTGCTAGGCGCCTTCTATTCCATAACCCTCCTCTGCCCGTCCCTACTTTCCCGCGCTTCGTTCAGGCTTCTTCCATATCGTATCAGGTTCTCCCTCCCTCTTTTCTTTCCTCTTTTCCTCTCTTATTTACCATTTAGCAATGCGACTAACTATGTTTGGTTATTCGATTATAGCAATCGAAGGCATATAGAGGACCACCGCGAAAACCGAAGAGGAGTTGGCTTGCCGATTGGGTATCTAACAATGATGATGCCGTCCGGAGATTGCCAATTTACGTAGGCGGTCTGTCTCTCATCGCTGTTCTCTTCAATCGTACCATTTCCGGTATCGCTCCCGTCGCGGATGCCAGCAGGTACTGACATATCTCAAAAAGTTTTTATCGAACTCTTCTCTTCTGGTCTTAGATAGTGAATGCACTTCGAGATGTTTGTAGTGTAACTTGTATGCGCTAAGACCGAATGCTCCGCATACTGGCATATGTAATGTGGTATTTTCGATAGTGGTTACCGTTATGCGAAGCTCAGTATTAGAGCCTAGTGCTAAATTAGGGCTTTCACTTTATCCATTTGGAGGATGAGAATAGTGAATTCAAGTGTTGCACGTGACTATTAGTTTGGATGGGCAACCGTTCTTGGATAATGCAAAAGAATAAATGCCCAAACGCCTGTACTGCAGTATTAACGTCCATATTGATTAGCTGAGTATTGCATGCTTATACAATTCTATTTTTCTTTTCTAATATCATCGGCAGTTCACAGTCGAGAGCGGATCTCCTTACTCTGGGTTTGGCCGTCACTAATGTCTTGACTGGTCTAGTTTGGCTGTCCGTTCAGCCAAAGACTATCTCCACGGTCAGAGTTTTCATCCATTGCTTTGGTTACCTGCTCACATGGTTTAATTTATCTGCCACTGGATCAAGTGCTACTACGAATGATACATTGTTGTCCTGATTCTGATGTTAGGTAGAGCCTGAAGGCGTGGCATGCAGAAAAGTGTACTCTTATCTCACAGATTGTGTTGTTTCTGAGTTAGAATGGTAAAAATCTTGTTTTCAAAAAGCTTTGCATATCCTTTCTTTGATTTTCCAGTCTATTTTGCCGTGGATTCAGAGTATTTTCCTTGAATGGATTCATATGGTTTGTGCTTATTGGCTTGTCATAAGGGTTTGGGAATCTCTGTCGTCAGCAACATGCTGCAAGTCTCTAGTTGTTGTATATGATGGTGAGTGTGTCCTTCAAGTTGGCGTGGCAGCCAAATCATCTGAGGATGGTGAAGCCATATCTGTGGATGCTACTAAGTTGATTCTGGGTTCACTCTATCAAGGCATCATGAAATCTGGGGCACGTATGTGCTTCCTCTGATCTGGATAATGATATTTGCAGCATTGATACTAGTTGAAGGATTCTGCTAGGAAACCATGATGACATATTCAAATGTATGCAGAGAGCTACTTGGCCAATCTCTCTCTTTACCCTGGAAAGTCTGAACTGCCATTTTTGCCTGCGAATACTCAGGTAAGGACGTCAGCCTGTCACTAAAGGATCCCCCTCATCCCTGTCTGGCACATGCTGGATCATGATATCAAGGCATTCTGATAAATTTTTTTATCAGTCCGTCATCCTGCAACCACTAGGAGACAAGGGGATTGTGGTGATAGGTGGCAACATGATCCGAGGTTTCACTACTGCTGACCAGGTTGTCTTGCGTTGGCCTTATCTTTAAAAGTATGCATTATAGACTGATGATACGTGTTAGTTAGAGAGTCCAACTAGGAAATTTTGCTTGCTTGTGCTTTACTTGTAAATATGGAATATATTTTATGTGAAAAACGTATAGCATTTACTCAAAGAACTTGGCCAGTATGTCGTGTTGAGGAGTCCAAATTAAGATGATTAAATTCATAATTTTAATGGAAGGATGCTAGAAAAGGCTCATCATTTTCATTTTTGCTGTCTGGTTTGTTATACATATTATGGTTTGAACAGCATGATTGTGTGAAGAATTTCTGGATCATAAAGATGGCCTAATGGTGTATCATTTTCGGTTTGTGTTTTTTTAAACAAAGGACTTTGCCCTTTTTAATGATTTTATAAAATTATTTGAATTATTTTTAGCTATTACTATAACTTATTGTCCGAATAACCATTGCCTTCCTGAACTGCAGGCATGGATATCATTGATTGGAGACAAATTAGATGCTACTCTCTCAAAAATTGCAACTAAGACAACATAAATGGACCCAATTGCCTATATAGAGGATGAAGGTGAAGCTTTCACATTCTCTTACCCGGTCTTCCATTTTGCATTACCCAGAAACTTTTTGTCAAGATACCACTGACTTATTACTTTATTTAATAATTTGCATATCATCAATACATGCTTCCGGTTTCTTCTTTAAGTTTGTCATATGTTGTCAGAAATTGGTCAGTGCATGTTGCTATTTTTATTTTATTTTATTGTTAAGTAGATTGATTTTATAATTATTAGTTTTTCCCCTTCTGGAAGTTTGGTCCATTGGTTTATTATGAAACTATTAACTAGGTCTCTGTAGCTAAACTTTTTAGAAACACTACACAGGTAAACTTCTTCTTTTGCCAATTGTACTTCTCCAAGTAATGTTTGCTATTGCTAGATTCTATCCACAAATTTCCATCCTTGCTCAGCCAACAAACCCTAAAGTTGTCTTGTTAGTTCAGTTCTCTTGTTATGATTGATTCAGCAACGTCCTGGACCTATTGATATAGGGTTGGAGATAGAGAAGAGAAATAGGAGAATTAGGAGGAAAAGGGAAAGGAAAATTTAGCCAAGAGAAAGGAGGAACAATAATTTCAATTCAATATTTCAAGCCTGCCAAATGGCATAACAAAATGGTCACACCAAATCCTAAAATGATATAATTAAATTCTGAAAGATATTATTGAAAATATCTGCATATTATTGCATATTTTACTTATCCTGAATTATAATACTAAACCCTTTCTTATAATGCATACTAATAACATATCAGAATCCTGGGCCTGTGCCCTCCTAGCCTGTACTGCATGAGACCTCCTAGCCAGGTCTTTGGTAGAGTGTGAATTCAGTGACAGTGCACTTGCATCCCTGGTCTGTTTTTAAGTGACTGTCTTCATGTAACTAGCTGCAGTTCTGTAGTTGGAATTGCAAACTTTTCACTTTCTTTGTGTAATTACTGCCATTTTGGTTATGGAAACGAGAATAATGATCTCGTTATATCTGTTCTATAGTTGTGCCTTAGAGGAGAACATGTTTCATGGCCCTTTTCAGCAGTGAGGCTTTGACATCACCTGCTGATTTTGATGCACTGTAATCTTGAAATAGTTGATGAACAATACCAATGATGACAGATTTAGGATTGAAGTGTATAGAAATGGATGGGAAATGGCAAAGAAGTTTACAGCAAATGACAAAACACAGTTTGTGGGAGGGAGGAAGACTATTATCGAGATGAAATATACAACTAACATTCTAAAAAGTCTCATGAAGTATGTAAAAACTAATGATATATTGTAGAAAGCTTCCCAGGACATAACTTGAGAAGCACTCTGGGGAAATGTAAATGGATGGCAACTCCTGTGCTTTGCCAACCTTTGATCCAAAAGAATAGTTATTGTGCAGGTAAGCTATGATATCAACTGACTCAGGTCTCGATAGAGAAATTCTTGGTAATGACACCCTGTATTAATCTACCAATTTTATAAATCATAAGATCCATTTCATTCTATATATGCTCTCTTGTCACTGCAATAAGCTGTAGTTGCTTTGCTGATTTAATATCTAGTAACCAAATGTTCAAGCAAGTACCTGTATTTGTTTGGTTATCCCTTCTACACCTTTAAATAAACCTGATGCATGAGATGAATATATGTATATATATATATATATATATTGGACGTAGGTCTATTTGATCAGCACTTGTGTGGTTTTTTATCCACTACCTTTGGAGAGAATTTCTTCATCAATCTCTTTCAGTAACTCAATTATCATTTTGCTCAAGCACTAAGATTTATTCCCATCACCAACTTGGAAGCTAGAGGTGAGCCAAGGAAGTATTGCTTTCCTTAATGCTCACTTGATCAACAAATCTCCAACTCCCTGTTAAAGCATTTACTCTTGCATAAAGGATGTGTTGTTTATTGATCTGCTGCATTCTGGCAAATGCTGCTCTTCTTTCACCCCTATCTTTGCCATTTTCCTCCATTCACGAACAGTCCATTCAAAAACTTATGCTTTTCTGCAGTGATAATCCTTCTCTTCTCTGCAATTTATATCTGGTAACAATCAACCTGGGCATCATATCATGTTCAGTTCCAGGGAGTGGCTTTGCTATATCTGACCATGGGTATTGTGCTCATAGATGATTGTGGGATCATATATGTGTTCTCATTTTTGCATGTGAATCTTAATTGAACTGAAGATCATCTATATTGGAATATGTTGTGGGAGCAATGTGCTTTGAATTCATGCTCGTTTCCTTCTAGTGTTTTGGTTGAAGTGTTTGGCTAGTTGTGAAGCATGTTCATTTAGTGGGTAGATTCAGATAACAAACATGATATAATATGTCTCTCTTTCTTTCTTAAAAGGGTTCATGTATTTTCCCCTTCTCTCATCCAGATTTCTTTGTCCACGCAAATCATGTAACGAAAGTCACAGTTTTTCTTTCAAGCTATCTTAAAGAAATTTAATCTCCTGAATCAATTTATACAAGATGACGTCTCTTGGGGAACCTCAACCCTGATTACTCGAGTGTTTCATAAAGAAATGGATCTTCCAAGTTCTCCGGACAATTCCCATGGAAGTAAATATTGATCGGCGAACATTGAATACTCATCATATAGATGTAAAATTTAAATACACTTTTTACTTGAATCAATAAATCACTCGTTCTGAAAAAATGAGCAGTAAATCATTCAAGCAGGATAAGTACGAGAGGATCATCCTTTCTGCAGAACCTAGTAGGAATTTCTAAGGGATATATGTTTCTTCCCACAAATTATACCAGTGAAATTTATGAGGATGAAAACTGAAAAGGAAAAGAATTTTGTGTTGCTCATGTTTTGTTTACCGATAAGGTGGCCTCTCCCAGGGTAGCACATCCTGTTTTTGGATCAGCAAAATTTGTCAGAACAAAATCCCTCAGTCCCGTGTCCCATATCTTGCAGGACCTTAGGCGCCTGTCTGGTGGTTCAATGGCTTCCGTACCTAGCCTTGGTGCCTTCTCTCTTGAACCTTCTTTTTGATTCTCCTGCCCTTCTGCAACATAGGTAGAAACCCTCCTAACAAACTTGGCTTTAAAAATATGCCCTACTTGGTACTTGTAGTGATTGACCACGGCTGTACTCTGGCAGAATCAAAAACTCAAATCCTTTTTTCTGCCTAAAATGATGTACTGCATTCATAAGGGTATCATCTACTGCATCAGGGTGGATGATAGATTTGTGCCTTTCAGGACTAAGGAGCTGGCAAGTATACCCTAAAGTGGGCCATTGTGCTGGGGTTCTCTCAACCTGATGGCCCGAAAGTATGACAAGTCATTCTGATCTCTATTATTATTCCGTTTGAAGTAATTTGCCACCATGGCTTGCAGGGAGTTCTTTCCTGGTGGCGGGAAGTGGAAGTATTCGTCAACATCGAAGAACACAACCCAGCTGCATTCTTCCCTTGCCCTCACTGCACGATGAGAGATTCCGGCTTCCTGAGCCTTAATCCATTGCCAAAAATGCCTACTTACATTGTAATTCTCCAAGTCAAGCTCGTTGATCACTTCCTTTAATCCATCATCACTCTGGTTGTCATTTATAAACCAGTGCTGAAGTCCCAGCCAAGCATGGTATGTTACCCCTCTCTTATTGTAGAAGCCTGGTTGCAGACCATTGTATGCGAACATAGCTCAAACTTCTTATTCGCAACTCTCTTGTACTCCCCTCCTTTGATTTGCTTATCTGTATATTCACAATAGACGGTAGTAATTGATGTGGAGTGCCTATATCCATGGGCAGAGGTCCTACCAACAGTCACATAAACTTCCTCAATCTTGTACACATTTGTCCTCAGAACTCGAGGTAACGAACATCTAAATACTTCCTGCACTTCCATAATTGCCCTGCTGCTCAGCATAAAACCTTTTGAATTCCTTAGTCTAAAGTGACAACTGAATTGGCTCAGATCAGATTCCTTATGGCTTTGTTTGATTCAAAGAAAATACCGTAGAAAGGAAAGAAAATGAGATGGAATCTGATTTTTAGATGTTTAGTTGGTGAGAAAGTTAGGAAGAAAGAAAATAAGAAGGAAAAAGGAGGCGAAAGTTGTATTAGATAGTTTTTCTAATAAAAAGCTAAGAAAAACGAAAGAAAGCTCAAGAAAAATATTGTTTCCTGCCCCACTTTGCTTCCTCAACGTTCATTTCTCTAAGATCCACATTTGAATACATCAAAACTTTTGTCTGTGTATTCTGCGATTCAAGTTAAAATTTTAATTTATTTTATTATCTCTATACTTCAACTATGAGATTTATTGATCTTAAAATACTAATAAATAATGATAAGTAAATGTATGTGAGTAGCATAACTTATTAATTAGTATTCACATTTATGTTGCTTCTACTAAAATGTTTTTCACAAAATTTTTCCAACAACCAAATAAGGGAAAGAAAATTAATTTCTCTTATTTTTTCCCCTTTATTTTCCTTTCCTTTTCTCAAATCAAATAGAGCCTATCTGATCGTAGATTTTATCCTTTTGCAAACACAGCCACCGTAAGTTTGTCTAGAAGGGCCTCATAAGCCACTGCATCCCATGAATTGACAGTGAGTTTCCATCTTCACCATCCAATCACAGTTTGCCATATCGCTTCTCTGTCCATGTATTCTGACGGCTGCCGAGAAATTCACTGGTGGTGGCTGAGACCGGATTATCCAATGAAACTTTTCGTGTTACTCAACCTACAACGCTTGATGAAGGAGAATACCCTGGTTGTCGATGTCCACCAATTCCCCAGTTTCCTCAGGACGTTCCTGCTCAGCAGTAACATCTAAGAATCTATGATAAATAAAGTCAAACTGCTGACTGAGCTGCAAGTTTGGCCGTCTCATCCCAGTCTTTAAAAGAACTGGAACACTGTCGGGAAACACTACCCTGATTTCTAACCATATCTCCTGCACCAAATTTACATCACCACTCGTTAAATCCTGAACTGAATTGCTAACAGCATATGTGGACCACGCTGGCAAGTTGGAAAGACTAAAGTAGGCCGAAACGTGGCCAAGTAAAACCAATAGTGGTGACATAGCAAGAAAAGGAATACAAAGAAAATGAAGCAAAGTGCTGACTGCTAAGGGTCTTATAGAGAAGCGATGGGAGATAGAAAGAGGTGATTTGAATTTAAGATTTGGCATCCGTGTACGCTTCTTGATATCCATTGGACCTGCTAGAAGAGAAGGCGATCTTACTGTATGAATTATAAAATGTGGATCTTAATGGAGGTGCGGTTTTGTAGATCTGGAGATGGGAGTTTACAGACAAGAGGAAACGCTATGTTATTTTACCTGTGTTG
This sequence comes from Tamarix chinensis, assembly GCA_030549775.1. Lineage (NCBI taxonomy): Eukaryota > Viridiplantae > Streptophyta > Magnoliopsida > Caryophyllales > Tamaricaceae > Tamarix > Tamarix chinensis. Next base: position 119,802,999 of record CM060171.1, read on the forward strand.
TGGCCAATGTCGGGGGAGGAAAAAAACAGAAGTTGGCAGGAGGAGAGAGAAGGTAGTGAGACACGTCAAAGGGAGTAATAATTATTGACGGAAGGAATAAGAGCAGGGTCAGATCAAGGTCTTTGCTGTTCATGTCCCGGTAGTAGAACACTAACCTGCTTTCCCCAAATGCGTTAGTTTAATGTTTTGTAATCCTTGGGGAATTAGTACTATTTTACCGACGGTGGCCTAGTACGAAGAAGTACTCGCCGAACCTTTATTTGCACGACAGTAATTTTTTCCCTGCTAAGGCTTGGTTTGCACTCTGCATGAATTAAGGTGTAGAGTGGATTTCACTTTAAAAAGAATTTTATAAAATATTTTCAGCGTGGAATTTTTTTACGCATTTTCTCGTAAAGTAATATTCTCAAAAACTTTTCCATCCAAAGAAAGCTAAAAAAAAAATCCTTTATTTTCATTGTAATTTGGCATCTGGGAAATTTTGGAATATCCATCAAGCAAATGATATTACTATGATAATGATGTTAGGCTAGTTCACGAGTTTCATTATCTATTGAAACGATTCGGTATTTGATTAGAACCAATTTAAAAGAGTTGATAGTCAACACAAATATAAAAAAGGGATATTTGATCTGATAACTCATTAATTGTATTGGTTTGTATAATCAAATATGTTTCATATAAAATTACAAATGCCATATAAAACAAAATTGTATCGTTAATAATTTCAAAATAATTATATAATTATTGTAGCAAGTATATATTCTTTTGAGGGCTGCTAATATATGTATATTAATTTAGTTGTGAACTTATAAATTATTTATCTTTCAGTTTAAATTTCTGCCATGATAATTCTTAACTATGAGCCTCTGATACCTATATGAATATGTTATGAATACTTTCCTGACTTTCAATTTGTATTTTAAAATATTTCTTCGGAGAAGCTTCTAAATATAAGAAATTAGAACATTTATATGTAAACTGGATTTTCATTCAATCTATATGCGGCTTGTATTTGTGGATGCCCAGAAAAAATGGATGTATGATTTAGTAGATGTAGACATCCGATTTGGTGCACGAGATCAAATATTCTATCTGATTACTATGAATATTTACATTTGAACACCCTTAATGAATTTGCTAGCAGCCCAAATGACTAGCACCCTTAGTATTTAAAATTGAACCAGACCACCGCACTGGTTAGTTTGATGAAAAATATTGTTTAAGCAAAAAATAGGCAGAAATGGGTATACTGAGCTAGTTCTTTTAGTAAATCGGAGCTGACGAGTATTTGAATAACTAGTATCATTTCGTAAATTTGCTTCAGTTCTTAGAACCCTATGCTACCTACTACTTTCATGTGCTACAAGAACTCCTATGCACAAGGAAGAAAGCTTTGTTATTGTTCTTGCAACCTGACCACCAATAATAACATCACTACAATTTGAAATTGTCTGAGTACACTTATAAAACTGTAAATCTTTTCTCTTTGAATAAATGCTAATTGCCGTGTTGATCTCTGTTTAATTTTCTGCATTGATTTCACCAATTTCTTCTTTCAGATGTAAATAACGAGTGTCGTTTATAGAGAGATTAGTTAAAGAAGAAGATTGTATTGATATGCATAGAAGAATCTAGGAGTGAAAATAAAAATAAAAATGAGAAGTAACGAGGGAGGAGAATGTGAGAGTACTCAGAGGAGACACAAACGACGAACGGGAAAAGAAAAGTAGGAATGGGGGCGGTGGGTAGAAATTTCGGATGAGGAAAAGAGGGAGATAGGGTTTCGTTGTTTCGTGATGTGGGCTTGGTTTTGGTGCTGGTTTATTTTTATTAGTTTCTGCTAGTTATTCACCTATAATCTAAAGGGAACCAATTGTTTTGCTCTTTTAAATTATATTTTATTTAATTAGAAATTTAGTTCCATAATTTTTTTTATCTCATATGAAAACGAAAATAAAAATATGAAAAAATTCATGTTCTAATTATTTTTGTTATTTTTAGTTAACCACTTCAGACTATTGGTTTGACTAGTTAAATCATTGGTTTCGAACCAATGGTCTGCCCACTTAATTATTAATCTGGTGATAAGACCGGTTTATTTTTTAATACTATGCCAACACCTTTCTTTGCTATCCATTGCGGGGATATACGACTTATGAGGTGGCTTGTAGTTTGTCTTTAGGAAAGTTAAGTTAGCTGATAGTTTGTTACTTGTGTTGTTAGGAAGATACATTTACCATAATGCGGAGTATAAAGGAAAGAATTTATCAAAGTGGTCGCTACAACTCTTACAACGGTTGGGTTTGATTGTTTGACACGTTTCCACTAGGTTTTAGTTTGTTTTTCAATGGTCGTGTTTTAGTTGTTTACTGTAGATTAGAGCCTGTTTGGAACTGTAGTAAAGTTTGTCTCTAGGTTAAAGTTGCTAATTTTGTTTATTTTTATAACATGTGTTCTTAGGGCACATGTTAAGAGATATCAAAAGTAAACATAAAACAAATATTTCACAACACCAACTATTAGGTGTAGTTTACTTTATTTTTTCATGATTGTATTTTCAAAAATAAATTAAAGTCTATAAACCATTTATTCTTTAGCGTAAATTCTTATGTTGAATTCGAGACAACTTAAATTTTACGAATACCATTTGAGCGTGTGCCATATTGGTCAGCTCCACAGGTCTCCTTATGCTAGTTACAACAATATCATCCAATCTGCAACTTTGATGGACAAAGCAATGATGAAACTAACTAGCTTGTTTTTAACTATGGTATTATCATATGCAATTAGATTATGTATAGTATATACCATGAGATTGTGAATAATGATAATAATAATAATACATAAAATTTAGAAAACTCGATGTATTAAAATAATACATTTATCAAAATGTTACTTAGGAAAAAATCGCTGTCAAAATTCACAAAAGTTGTTTGATGAAACTTATTTACAAAAACTCATCAATAACAACTAATAATAATGCATTATCAAAGGCAACAAAATACACACCATTTTTTTTTTGCTCTTTATAGCCTCTTTAGAAGTATGAGACTATGAATAATACTCATTCATTCGTGAGTTTTTAGCTAAAGTGAGATCAAGGTAAAACTATATCGTTTTTGACCGAGTTTTAATTCTTATTCTTGCAAAGTCCTTTTTATAGTTTTAAAAATGGGGTTGAACTAGTTAGGTTACTAGCTACATTTCACGCATTAATTATTAGGAATTCACAATCGGTAAAGAACCGATTGGATTAGTGAGAATCGATGTATTAGTTAAAAAATTACTTGGGAGTCGGTCAGATCTATCTGTATTTTTTTTTATATTTCATATTTTTTTACTTAATATATATCATTGTTCTAATTAATTCGAGCCACTAGGCTAATTATTAAATTAGTAAATCACGTATGATATCAGTTTGATTTTTAAAAATATAGTTCTTTAAAAAAAATTTAGATAGCTTATGTGTAAAGTGTCATTAAGGACATAATATATTTCAAGAACGTCAACGAAAAAAATTAGAAAGATAGATAGTTGATCTACCATTACATTTTCATGAAACCTTTTGATGTTGTTTGTCTTCAACTACATAATATATCACAAGCATAAAATGCTATGTAATCGGGTGACATTATAAAGATATATCTAGCTTCATCCGTGGATGGATGGGCAAACAATTAACAAAACATTAATAAGTTATGTAATATTCAGCCTTAACCATAAAGAGAGAACATATTACATGAAATTTGGGTTAGTATACTTTAGAAATGAATCTTTGACAAACAATTGAGGAGAATAATAGTTTTGTTTTCATAGTTTTCAAAATTGCCACCTAGTCTAACTGAAAGGTTAGTAAACCGGTCATTTTATCCGTTCAAATGATAATGGACCGATTATTCATTTGAACTAGTACAAACTAGTAAAAATTGGAAACCAACCGAATGTTAACAAACTGGACATGTCTAAATTAGGAACAAAAATACGTACTTTGTTCTCATGTTTGCTCAACATATCCATTAATTTCCATTTATAATAGGGTTATTATGGTGTTTGAAAAAGAACATCATGTTAATCTCTCGTCACTACTACCTTCAACTTTCATATGTTGAATTTCAATGGTTGTCCATGTCTCCTTGCCGCCAACTTTAGTCTGATCTCCTTCATCGATGGGGTTATTGAGGTAGATCTCATTGTACTCTTCTTTTGCTGTAGAATAGTGGTGGTTTTGGGCCTCATACTCCAGTATCTCCGACCGATTGTCATAGGACGACTATTTTTCCCTCAATATTTCTTGTATGGCATTTAACTTGCATAATTAAGTTAGACTTTTTCCGACTCTTAAGCCAAATTGAGCCTAAAAATAAGGATAAAAATACCAACACAACTTAGAGAAGTAAGTGAGAACTTTGAGTGTGTGAGAAAAGAGTGTTTATTTATAAAGTGGAGAGTGTTTCCAAGTCTTTGATGGTGGGAGAAAATGGAGGTCCTACTCTATCAAAGAGAAGATTCTAGATTTTTTGTACTTTTCAACACTTACTTGAGAATTTTAGAGATTTTTTTAAAGATATCCTATAATCTTATAGATTTAGAAAATCAATAGAGTTCTACAATATTTAAAATGTCTCTAGAATATTGCATTACCTTCTATATAATTTTACTAGAGTTTACATAATTTTAGAGTATTCTAGAACTTTTTAAATAAAAATAAAAAATAAAATAGCAGTTCGTCACACAATGCTCGTTCTCCGGAATATTTAAGGAGTTGGACAATAATGGAGCTTGGATTGGGTTTAGATGAGCAGGGAGAGTGAGGGGGTGTAGGAATAGTTACGTGTATTAAGAAGTGATAGGGGTGAATAACCATGATTTCTGCGTATGAAAAGTAAAAGTTGAAGTGATGTAAAATTCATAGACTAAGAAGGAGAGTGGGATGGGCGGGGGGAATAGGAGGAAAAGAAATCAGAATTTAGGAGCATAAGGGGCATAGTTTTAAAAACCGGACAGGTCATCAAACCGGTCTCATAATTGGTTCACTGGTTTAGTGGTCGAACCAGTAGTTTGGACTGGTCGAACCAGTTGTACATTTTAAGTCAAAAAATATGAAATATATAGAAAATTGAACTCTACATAAATTTGACCGGTTTCTGACCGGTTTTTTGACCGATTCTAAGACCGGTTTTTTTATCGGTTCACCGATTTTCACTGGTCCGACCGGTTTTTGATCGGTTTTCACTAGTTTCGAGATCTTAAAAACCGACACATAAAATTTAATCGGTGACCCGACTGGTTCGCTGGTTCACTGGTTGGACCGGCCGGTCCGGTTCGATTTTTAATACTAGGCTAATGGGTTAAGGTAGACGGGAGGGGGTGGAGTGACCGTGAGGTAAATGGTGGGGGCAGTAGGTCTTTTGTACCATGTATTTTAGGGGTTGTAAGGTTGAATTTAGTTTAATATTGTTGGGTGTGGGCCTAAAGTTGTATAATTGATCAATTAAATTTTAATTTAAACTACCTATTTTGCATATGTTATTGAAATATAAATTTATCTATATTTTATAATATGTTTATCAAATTAATATAAACTATTGATTCGACCAATTTAAATTACTAATTAAACCACTACATCAATAGATTTTAGACTGAAGTTGTAGTTATAGTAGGTAGAGTTGGTAAAAGTTGGTCTATCTCTCACGTGACCCATACAAAATTTAAAATTTTTATCAATTTGATTTGATGCTGATCCAAATATAAGTGATTCGAATATATTCAAATCCGACTTAAACTTAATTCGTAATCCGATGTCAACTTGATCCGTTATTAATCTGACTTGTTATTAACTCGATTCGTTTTTAATCTGACCTACTATCAATTTGTACTATTATCTACTAGACCAGCCACTAATTTAATCCGATTTGATAAAATTAAATTTAATATTAATTAGTTATGATAATAAAAAATACACATTTTATTATTTATTTAAAACTTTTAAAAATACATTGTTTTATAAAATGTATTTTTTTTTTTACTTTTATCATTGTCATACTTATTCACCGATGAAAATTAGAGTAAAAAAATAATATTAAAAAGTTACAGTAATAAATAAATAGCAATTATATAGTGAAATATTATCATGACAAATATATTTATCATGACGAAAGGGGTTATTCTTGACCACAATTTCTTTGATCATTCACCATTTTTATTTTTACAAAACATAATATTTTACTATTATTGACCTTATCTTTCATCATTCTATGACTAAACTTTCACCAAAGTTAAATATATTTGTCATCTACAAATATCTTCTACCAATCTAGTCTATATTTTTTCACCAAATATCTTCATCAAACATTTAAGTATGTAGTGTATGTTTTCAACATTCCCTGAACTTTCTTCCCCTACAGTTTCTTCTCATTCTTGCTCAAGGTGATCGTCAGACATGTTCAGGCTATGCACTTCACAAATTTAAAATAGAATGACTAGATTCAATAGAAAAACAAAATCAACAATGGCTTAGGTAGGATCGAAAATTGAACAAAATAATGATACAAAAATGCCGTACAGAACTAGGAGAGTCAAGTGGATTATGAGAAAAACAAGACGGAGAAGATGAACGATGGTTGACAATGACCTCTCCTCCAACAATGGCGTAAACAGAGAAGAAGATGGCGCGAGAAGAAAGAGGAAAGAATAATGCCTAGGTTTCCACGTTGTCTTTACTAATTCGTTGTTGATCGCCATGCGCCTCCTTCAGGTAACGTTGATTTCCGATTATTATTAATTTTTTAAGTTAGCTGATGTGACGCTATTTCCATAGTGCAGGGCCGTGGGAACGGCCACATCATCTGTGACTGTGAGTGGTTGCTTTCGGTCGAGCTATAGTTCCTGCCACAACGGCACACCATTGGCCGATGCTGTAGCTTTCATTCTTTCGTTCGTAATCCCGTAAGCAAAGGCGGTAGTTAGTAATTCTATTATTTTCATCTTAATTATTTATTTCAACTAATATAATCCATTACTTTCTAATAATAATTTTAAACTTCTATTATAATTTACTATAAAGCATTTTTAATAATAAAAATTAAAAAATTTATTAATTTTTTTTTATGATTGATGTTACAGATAATCATAAGGCTTAAAGACAAAAGAAAACACTTAATCTATCAGTGCATGGATATTATGAACCACCTCCTCCGTCCGATAGGGAAAATCTTTCCTTCCGTTCCTGATCCAAAACTCTATACGCATCTTAATGAGCATGATCATCCATCTTTTACAAACTTTGACGTTTTCAAAAACTTTCCTGTTTCTGGAATCCCAAATCGTACCCAGGATTGCAAAGAAAATCGCTTGCCAAATCTCCCCTCTCAATCCTTTATTGGCCACTCCAAACCAAGCTTTAGCGTTATCTTCCACAGACTTGGGTGTCACCCAATAATACCCTATCCACTCACAAATCTCATACCATACCTTGCCTATCACAACGCAATGTAGGAAAAGATAATTAATCGTCTCTTGCTCAGTGTTACACATAGGGCATATGGAATCTTCAGAGTTCATAATGTTCAATCTGACAAGTCTTTCCTTCGTGTTGAGTTTCTGTTGGACCACAAACCACGCTATTAGTTTAAACATCTGAGGTGCTAGACTTCTCCACATGATATTCTCCACTTCCGTGAGCCTCTCATTTTCTGTATATCTCTGATAGTGTGTCTGACAAACCGATCTCACTGAAAACAACCTAGAGGCCTCATGCTCCCAGACCACTGAATCATTCTCTTCCTTCCGTATGACAGTCTGATGAATCATCTCCTACATCTGTCTTGCCCGATCTTCTTCCCATCCGAAGAATTGTCTCCGCCACCTCAAGTGCCAGACCCATGTCGATCCCTCCCACTCTCCCATCTCTACCACCTTGTTCTCTTGTTGCTTTGAAATCGAGAAAAGTCTAGGGAAGATTCTCTGCAAGGGGCCTTTTCTCGTCCAATCATCCTGCCAGAACCTGACTCTTTTGCCGTTCCCAATAATGATCCTCAAACCTGAGCTCAACATCGGACTTCTCTTCCCTGTTGCAACAATATCAGCCCAAGGGGACCACCTTCTTCTTGAAGAATCAATCTCGAAGGACCCTGCGTTTGCCCCGGAGTGAATAGAAGATATAACTCTCTTCCATGACGCACCTTCCACTGTGTAGAACCTCCACCACCATTTAAAAAGGAGAGCATTGTTTCTTAACACTATATCTCCCACCCCTAAACCTCCACTATCTTTAGGTTTCTGGATCACACTCCATTTGACTAGCGGTATCCCCTTCCTGTCCCCTTGCCCACTCCAGAAAAATCTTCTCTGAATGCCTATGATCTCCTTCACGACCCCCTTAGGTACTCTGAAAAGACTCATATAGTACATTGGTAAACTGTTCAGCACACTTTTGATGAGTACTAGTCTTTCGGCTCTTGAAAGAACTCTTGCCTTCCACCCAGCTAATTTCTGCCTTATCCTTTCTATCACAGGTTTCCAAGCTTCTTGCTTTTTTGTGTTAGCTCCTAGAGGAAAACCGAGATAGGTAAGAGGGAGAGACCCGACTTTGCATCCCATGATATCTTCCGCTTCTTGCTCAACATCTTTGTCGACCCCCAAACCAATAAGGACTGACTTGTTAAAGTTAACTTGAAGACCAGATAATAAGTAGAAATAGTCAACCATACGTCTCCAATTTCTGATATTTTCTGCCGAGGCTCCACAGAATATCATCGAGTCATCTGCAAACTGGAGGTGTGTGACTTCCACATTATCTCTTCCCACCTTGATCCCTTGCAGAAGGCCTTCTTTTACTCCTCTCTTAATGAGTTGATTGAACGCCTCTACCGCTAATACAAAGAGGAACGGTGAGATGGGGTCACCTTGTCGCAATCCCCTACCCATTTTAAACAGAATTGAGGGGACCTCGTTTATAAGGATCGAAACTCTCGCCGTAGATATGCACTCCTTCACCCATCCTCTGAATCTGGGGCCAAAGCCCATAATATCCAGTACCCTTTCCACAAACTCCCATTTCATGCTATCGTATGCCTTCTGAAAATCCAACTTGACCATCTGTCCCTTCGACCTATTCTGACCCTTAACCCACTAGACCACCTCATTTGCAACTAGAGCCTCGTCAACTATATTCTTCCCTCCTATGAAAGCTAACTGTGAATCACCCACCAGTTTATCTACCACCTGTTTCAACCTGAGGGCAATAATCTTTGCTATCACTTTGTAGATGCACCCTACCAAACTGATGGGCCTATGCTGACTGACTTCCTCTGCATCATCCACTTTAGGAATCAAAGTTATCAACGTCGTATTTAGAGTCACCGGTAGCCTGCCTGAATGAAAGAACCCCAGCACTGACTTGGTAAACTCCTCCCCAATAATTCCCCACATCTTTCTGATGAACCCCAAATGATAACCATCATACCCAGGTGCTTTCGAGGCTATACTGCTTTTCGAACATCCTCCCTACTAGGCATCGCTTCCAGCTCCAACCCTTCCTCCCTTGTTAGCTTCTGGAACCCATCCTCTGAAAGGAAAACTTCTGGTAAATCTGCTTGTCGATACATCTCTTTGAAGTACTCTGTAATAACATTTGTCAGTTCTGTCTGCTATACAATTACCTTTCCTTTGTCCACTAGCCTCCTTATGACCACTTTCTTCTTTCTGATTGCTGCTACTGTATGAAAATATTTTGTGTTTCTGTCTCCCTCTTTGAAGCCCCTAACCCTAGCCACCTGCATCCAATAGACTTCTTTCCTTTTATGCCACTTCCACAGTTGGGACTGCAATGCCGCTTTTCTTGCTATTCTCACTTCATTATTCAAAGCATCCAACTCAGGCCCATCGATCTTTTTTACTTCTTCTTCAATCTGACTGATTCTCGATTCAAAATCTCCAAAGACCTCTTTATTCCACTTCCTGAGTAGGCCCTTCATTTCCTTGAATCTACTTTGACAAGACCTCCCTTCTAATTTTGACCAGCAATCTCCAACGAAGCCTCGGAACTGTGGATGTGTTAGCCACATATCCCAAGTCCTAAACGGTCTCGGCCCAGCTCTTATAGAATTGACACTCAGCCTAATCGGATTATGATCCGAGAGCGATCGTCCCAACCCACTGCAGTGTATATCCAGCATCTCTGTGACCCATGATGGACTAATCAAAAACCGATCCAGTAGGCTAGCTGAACCTGCTCGTTGCCAAGAGAACTTCAAGTTTGATGGCTTCAAATCCACAAGGCCCAGCTTATCAATCCACTCGTTAAAATTACTAACACTGCTCTGTTCCACCCATCCTCCTTTGCATTCACTTTGGCTTCTAACCTCATTGAAATCCCCCATTACTATTAAGGGTCTACGACTTTGTTGCACCACCTCCCACAGCTCCTCCCACAATGCTCTCCTCTCTCGTGGGTCAGTTGGCCCATAGACAAGGATTATCCCACATTCCACTCTCCTGGGCCCTAGTTTGCCTTCCACTAGGATCCACCTACTACCGCTCATGGACCTACTAACATCAAACCACTGAGAATCCCATCCAAGGATAAGACCTCCACTTCTTCCCACCGCTGCTGTATCTCGCCATTCAACAGCCCCGTTTTTTCAAACCCTATTTTTCCATGACTCCTCCTGGGCTCTATGTTTCGTTTCAACCAATCCACAGACCCAGGGCCTCTCCTTTGTGATCAAGTTTTGGATGCTAGAGATTTTCCCTAACGCACCAATCCCCCTTACGTTCCAGCTAATTATAATCATTAAACAAGCTTCTTTCACCCTTATCGGCCACACTCCTTTAAGTCTGCCTTCTCGTAATCTTCCTCTGGCTTCTTCTAAACCCTACCAATTTCTCCACACACAATCCTTCCTCCGAGGATGATAAGCCAACCTTCTTTCCCAACTGCCACGTCTGTCTTGCCTCTTCTAAATCTTCCTCCCCCAATCTTCGTATTTCTGCAGCCTGTACTTCGTCCTCCTCAGTCTGCATGTATCTAGCAATTATGCCGACGCTTTCCACCTCCTCGAACCCTGGAGGAGCAACTATTTCTAGGAGCTCACTTTCTCTTTCACTAGTTCTTTCGGGTCGTGACCCTTCGTTTCCTACCTCCCCTCACCCCTTTTCTCTCCATCTCTTAATTAACCGCCTTTCTTCTTCTATATCATGAGCCACTGAAACAACCACGGTTTTTGAGGATTCGTTATCGTCCTCCCTCTTTTCTCTTGCATGGAAACCGGAGTTATTTTTTGGCCATCCCTTCATAACTTCCCCACTCAAATTTATAACAAAAGGCAACTCCTCCAAACTCAGTTCTATCACATCTCCACTCATTCCCGGCCTACTACTCCTTGGCGATTCATTTGTTCCTTTATCTTCCTTCCCTTTTTCATTGCCTAAAACCGGTTTAAACGACATCCTTAATAATCCCTGGTTATTTTCCATTTCGGTGGCCGTGAGATCCTGCATAGTCCCTATTAGAATATCCTCTCCCCATGTACATTGTGTTCCCGATACTTCACTAATTTTTCCTCCCTTTTCCGAGTGTCCACTCTCGCACCCAGGTGGAATATCAATAGTCTTCCCTGTTTTCCCCGATGCTGCGTTTTCCATAATACACCCAGCATTCATTCGCTGTTGCCTCCCTTCCACCTCATCCTCCCACGCACTAATAATTTGCGTGTCACCCAGTCTTCTGTCCCCTACTTCACAGTTCCGCCCTTTCTCCTCTCTGTTCCCACTCTCGGCCGCCTTGTCTTCTGCAGTCTCGCTCCTTTGTAACAGTTCTCAAGTAAACTCTTCGCCTGTCACCCTATCTCCCACCTTCTCTGTCTTTTTTCCTTCCAACCTCATCAAGTCTGCTCTCTCGGATCCTGCGCCTTGCATGCCTGCAGAACCAGGATTGCATGCGTACACTCCATCGCCCTTTGGTTCCGTTCTTGATCGCCGGCCATCAACTTCGCCGGTTGATGAGGATTCTGACCACCCCTCCCTACTTACTTTCCTTCTACTCTGCCATGGTATGTACCCTTGGTCTATCTCCGTTGCCACTACCACCACCACGTCGTCGCCCACCTTCAGCTCCATTACCTCCTTTACCTGCTCCTGCCGTTCTGTATCAACCAGGACCCTGGTCACCTCCATGGATAGGCCAAAGTCCTCGAGTTCCTCCCAACAAACCCACCTTCCCCACGGTTCTGCAATCATCCTCACCACTTCCTCTCTCCACGCCACCACGGGCATGCCTCTTACCTCTATCCAAGTTCTCCTTTTGACACAAGCATCAACCTCCTTCCCACTCCTCACTATCGGGAAGGAGTCTCTCAGTAGACTTCCCTCCTCCAATGCCCCCACACAGTCCTCCAAAGTTTCAAATGTAATTAACAGTTTAAATCTACCTAAATCACGCACCTTGGATATGCTTCTCCACTCCTGCATGAGTTTTGGGATGGCTAGGTCGAGAATTAGCGATTGGAAAGATTCGACCACTACACTCCTGTTGAGCCATTGTGTCGTTGCTTCCTCCACCTGCACACGTACCTCCCTTCTCTTCTCCTTTTGTGAACTCCCTTCCCCGCCTCTGACCACTGCTGCAAAAGACCGTCCATCCCGTCTAGCGTTGGCCCATCCTCCTTGCTGGTGACCTCGCCTCCTCGTCTCTGGTTTCTTGTCCTTTCTCTACTGTCCCTTGCGTTGCCCATGACCAGCTCTCTCAAACAGAGCTCTACGTACATACATCTGTATGCCATGCATCTTCATATCGCTGAACCGCCTCACCGCCTCCTCTGCATCTGCCGCACTTCCGTACCTTATGAAGCCAAAGTGCAGGTTCGACGCCCTTCTTTCCTTCCTGCCGATAAACAGATCCCTTATAGTACCAACTTCCTCAAATAAATGTTTCACCTCTGCCCCCTGTATCCCTTTCGCCAGATTATCCACAAACACAGTGAATAGTTGGTTGTGTTGTGACCTTCCTTCTACTCTCCGATCTATGGATGACTCCCCTTATAATAGTGTTTTGGGCTTTTGGTAGTCGATGCGGGTGAGCTTAGTTTGATTTTTGGTTGTTGCTATGGTAAGGAGGGAATTTCTGGATGTTTGCATGGCTATGGCTGTGGAGATTTTGCTAGCCAGTTGGTATATTTTGATCGATTGAAAAGCTAGTAATTCTGAAGCAAATACATCCAACTAATAAATTAAAGTCTTGTTTTTATAAAAATTTATTAAAATATATGCCGTCTATGTGAGTACCCATTACCTGACTTATCAAAGGTAGTTTAATGCAACAACATATCAGAGAAATTGTACGTGCAAAGTGGAGAGGAGTGGTACGGAACGGAGTGATGAGATATTCAATTTAGTTTTTAAATACTTTTCGTAATATATTTTGAGAATAATTTTTTTTTATTAATATATTTTAATTTATATTAATAAAAAATTAATAATATTGTGAAAGCATTCTCTAATAGAAATACAACAATATTTTTATATTATAATTTAAAAGCAATTAGCAGTTAAAGTTTGTTTCCTCATGACGTGATGACGACTACTAAAATAGGGGGTATAAAAGATATTTCATGTTTTATGCCTCTCAGATAATGTGTTTGACATGGTATTCATTATTATTACTAGAGGCGAGTGAATTAAATCGAGAAAGGAAAAGGAATAAGAACTGTTTAAAACTCGGTCTGTCTCTAAGGATTGGTTGAAAATTCGTAAATTCTTGGAAATAAGTCGTATGTGTAATGATGATACAGACCTAATTCTATTTCTATATTACCGGAGAAGATTGTGCGTTCGACAAATTGGCTCCCGATACAGAAACCTATGAGCGACTTGATAAATGACAATGAGATTTTGAAAATCATGGAGACTTTGATTAGATGTCTGAGGATTTATTTATTCATTTATTTCCACCGAAATAGTCTACTATTATTTATTTATTTATTTTTGAGTTAATTGTATATTAAATTCATTTAGCCATTTATTTTTTTAATTAGATTAATTATATTTCTTTATATCAATTAGGTTACTATTTGAATTGAAATTTTCTAATATACTCTTTTTATCTTAATTAAATTAATCAACAACCTAATTTTTCATAGAGTTACTAGATTTAAATTTGAGCAAAATTATTTAAGGATTACGTATAATTAAAAATTAAATTTAAAAACTGACCTAATTAATGCCAAAAAAAATGTATGATGAACCTCATTAGAAAAATGAAAGTTTAATTGAACTTAATATGTAATTTGTTATTCCTTTATGCTGATGAAGAAATATAAATTAATATTATTGGATAGTAAGGTTTTATAGCCACTTTTCTTACTATATCCTTACTTAGTCTAACCGTTAATTATTAGTTGTTGTTATCGGCTATTTTATTATAATTAAAAAATAAATTTAATAAAAAATAGTATAATTTTTTTTAAAGTGTAATTAAAAAGTAGTTGTTGGAGTATAAAATGTTCAACCAGATATACTCTTAGTAAGCATACTTAGATTTATTTGTCAATAATCTTATTGTAAAAGGATATATATGATAAATAAGTGCATACGAACATCATTTTAATTAATAAGGTAAGTAGACCATCTTTGTGAACATAAAATACTACACCCTACATCTTTGTGAGAAAACTATACTCTATGTCCAGGGAAACCCAGCAAGATACACCTGGTATAGGCAAATTCTATTATACACGAGTGTTACAATGTGAACATAAAATGTGTAATGGTAATAATTTTAAAAGTCAAGATACTATATATCAAACAAAGTTTTTGTTAGGTTGGTGTTTTTGCCTTGCTTTTTTTTTGAGTTAATATTTATTTAAATTTCGATTGATTTTTTTTAATTTGATATTTATTTAAACTTTGTTTGATATTTTTCTTTCTTTTTAAGTTGATTTTTTTTATAAGTTTAGGTTGATATTTTATTATTACACTTATTATAATAATGATATTTATATTAATAACAATAATTTTTAAAATTAAAAATTAAAGTTATAATTTTTATAATCAAATAATATAAATATATTTATAGTTATTATAATTTAAAATGAAAATATTATTAAAATATTTTATTTTTTACTATTTTGTACAGGTGGGATGTATAATATAACATAGTAGTTTAGAAAAAAGAAAAATACTATTTTCTGCACTAGCATCCCGACACGTACACCGACACCACCTTGATTCCTTTTTCTCTCTGCTCCAGTTTCCTTCACCTCGACGCCTTCCTAGCAAGTTCTGTATGTATACGTGGAATTTGAATTGTGCATAATTCTAATGAATCAACGTTGGTTTTGAGTTGTAGCAATTTGACCGAATGAACTTGAGGTCCCAAATACCCTTTTCCCTTCTCCTCGTTACATGTGTGCATTTTCGGCGACTTACAATGGCGATGGATGTTTAGCAACAAGCCGTCGAAAATTGAGGTGGATCTAGCGGTGCTAGAGTGAACAGCCGACAACCGCTAGTTACAGCTAGACAACCAGAGTGGAGGTTGCTAGAAAATAAGTGAGGGAGTTCTATTTTATTTAGTTATTTATTTAGATTAAATGTGATCCATTGAGCTTGCCACATATTTAGCAATCATTTATATATATATATATATATATATATATATTCATTACTTACCAATTCAACATTCATTGTAAGCTTACTAATATATTCACCTTACGTACCAATTGAACATTCATTGCAAACCTATCAATATATTCAATCACTCCTAAAACATTTATCAATATATTCATTACATTCTAATTCAATATTCATTGCAAACTTACTAATCTATACTCGTTACATACAAATTGAGCATTCATTGTAAGCTTATTAATTCAATATTCATAACAAACATACTAGTTCAAGTGATGATAAGTTGATGAATATTCTGTTCAATGTTGACGAATTGTGAGTTCATGAGTGCTGATGAATATTCAACTAGACAGTAATATCAAAAGCGATGAATGTTCATCTTTGGCCTGATGAATGTTCATCTTTGACCTAATGAATGTTTGCCTTTTAGCTAATGAATATTAGCCTCTCCAAAGGATTTGAATAAGAGCTTTTTAGTTGATGAATATTGAGTTGATAATTTTTAGGATTTAAACTAATGAATATTAGATTGTTATTTTTTGTCAAAATTATATCAATATGAGTGTCCATTTGAAAATAAAAAAATTTTAAAATATTTTGGTGTAATTATTTGATTTTTTCAATAATATAAGTTAAAGATAAATTAGTTTAAATATACAACACAAAAAGGATCCTATAAAAAATTATATATTACCTTAGCTGTCAAACAGTTCTGGAACTCTGGGCATCTTCTAAAGACAATGAACAATACCACTCTCCACCTCATCCCCAAAAAGAAGAATGCTACAAATATCACTGATTACAGACCCATCTCTTGCTGCAATGTTATATACAAATTTTTTTCAAAAGTGCTAGCTAACAGAATCACTGGAGTCCTGGGTGAAATTATTACCTGCAACCAATCAGCTTTTATCACAGGGAGAGGTATTGGAGACAATATCATGCTTGCTCAAGAGCTCCTCAGGAAGTATGGCAGGAAGAACATTAGTCCAAGGATGATGCTAAAAGTTGACCTTAAAAAAGCTTTTGATACTCTGGAATGGCCTTTTATCCAATCAATCCTGTTAGCCCTGAATTTTCCTTCTCACATTGTGCATCTCATCATGCAATGTATTTCTACTGTTAGATATTCAATTTCCATTCAAGGCTCTCTATCCAATCCTTTCCAAGGAAAAAGAGGTATTAGGCAAGGAGATCCAATGTCCCCTTATATTTTTGTTATTGCTATGGAGTACCTCACTAGGATGCTTCATACCCTTTGGGACTGCAAGGATTTCAAACTTCATCCTGACTACAAGAATTCAAAAATCATCAGCCTCTGCTTTGCTGATGATCTCCTCCTATTTTGCAAAGGAAATAAAGACTCTACTCAATGCCTTGCTTCTATCCTGGATTCTTTTGGGAAAACTTCAGGACTGATGGTCAATCCCTACAAAAGTGAAGTCTTTTTCGGTGGTCTTGATGCTTCAAGAAAATTGCCCATTCTGTCCCGACTTGGTTTTAAAGAAGGTACATTTCCATTCAAATATCTAGGGGTTCCCCTAAGCTCCAAAGCTTTATCTATCTCCTTCTACTAGCCCCTCATTGACAGAATCACAGCTAAACTGCATTCCTGGACAAATACTCTTCTTAGTTATGCTGGCCGGCTGCAGCTTTTGTAATCAGTAATTTTTGGCATAACAAACTATTGGCTGCAGGTCTTTCTCCGTCCCAAAAATGTCATTCATCACATTGAATCCCTTTGTAGAAGATTTTTCTGGTCAAATATGGACTCTTCCAAAAGGAAAGCTCCCATTGCATGGTCCACCATTTGCTTACCCAAACAAGAAGGGGGGTCTCAATATTAAAAGACTGGAAACCTGGAACCTAGCTTGCATTGCAAAAAATTTCTGGAAGCTCTTTGAACTCAAAGAAAGTCTGTGGGTTAAATGGGTCCATGAAAAATATATCAAGGATAGCTCTATTTGGCAGATCAAACCTCCACAAGACACCTCTTGGACTCTAAAGCAAATCCTAATCATGTAGAAATATGGAGCTGCTTTTTTCAACACCTGTGACTCTCCAGGCCATTTCAGTATTAGCAACTTTTACAATAAAATCAGAAACTATGCCCCCTAATGTTCCATGGGCAGACCTGGTCTAGAAACACCCTGGTTTACCCCAAGCATAATATTGTAACATGGATGGCTTGCCATGAAAGATTGACTGTCAAAACCCAGCTGAAGAATTGGAACTTCCTAAATGATGCTCAAGCTACCTTCAAGAAGAAGAGGACATCAATCATCTCCTAATTCACTATCCAATTGCACACATTATTTGGAGGTCAACCCTCAATTGGCTCATGTTACCTCACAGGTTCACTACATGACAGAGCTGCCTCTCTTGGATGATCAACATCACCAGCAAAAGTCAAGGTAAAGGGAAAATCTGGAGGGCCTCCTTTGCAGCCACCATATACCAAATCTGGTCCAGCCGAAACACTGCCATCTTCTTGCACAAGCAACCCCTCCCAGCCAGAATCACTAGAAATATGATAGCAGAACTTTTTGTTTGCTTTAGCACTATCAAAACCATTAATGCCCAAAAATACCTTAGCATGATAGATACATGGGGGAATTGATGTATAGTTATCTTGAGGTTATGATGTATTGTTGAACCATAGATGTTCTTTCCTCTCTGGTAATAATATTACATTTTTACCAAAAAAAATTATATATTTCTAATACGTTGTTCTTATACCTTATGCGTTATATAACTTTTTTTTTTTATTTTTTTTACCAGGATTGCCATACAAACATTGATCTTTGTTGGATAGATGATGTGTTTATTTTCGCTTTTATATTTGATATGCAATGAAAATAATTAGAATGGTATCTAATTTAATAAAATGCCCTTTCAACTTGTGATGTTTAGTAGGAGAGAGGAATTATAGTGTCTGAATAGGAATTGAGAGTAGATGATTGGATTTTTTTCTTCCCTTTTCATATTTGATATGTAATGGAATAACTGGGGAATTAGGTAACTAGTTTATTAAAATGTCCATCTACCAACTTGTAATATATCTGGTAGGAGAGAGGAATATTAAATGGCTTATTTACGTCTTTTATTCTTATTTTTCTTTTTCTATTACCAACGTCCCATAGTAATAAATCTTTTAGTGTGGATGCTCTCAACTCCCAATTTCAATCATCATCTATTCCTATTTTTTTATTATTTAAAACAAACATTAAAATATATTAAATTCCCTCTCCAATGTTTTCATTTCTAATACTTTATTTCCTAAAACTAAATGAACGGTGAAGTAATGAGGGAGAGTCGGGGCTTAATCAATGCCATTTTGCTTTAGTTATACAGGTTCCCTGGTTTCTTCCAAGGCAAGCGAATGATTATGTATGGAATAATATCCCTGCCGCCCTTCATTTATTTTTCCAGCAAAATCTCACTGTTCATTTATTCATATAGCAGACAAAGTACCAAGGATTGTTAGTTAAACACCCATTAATTATGACTTGACATCTTTATAGCTTTTTTTTTTCCTTTTCCTAACTTCCATTTTTTACCCCATTTTGTCTCTCTTCTCTCAACTTTCTCCTTTTTCCCTCCTTTCTTTCTCAACACAGTAATAACATAGACAATAAATTTATTGGTGTGGATGAATTCCTTGGTATAGTAAATGCTCATTCGGCATAAGAAAAGCCATTATATAATTAAATTTTTATATTAAAATTATTTCAGAAAAGTCAAAACTTAACTTTTTAGTTTTACTCTCACTTTTTTTATTACTTGTGCATCAACTATTTTATTTTTTTAAAGAATGTAAGTGTAATTTTAAAATTATTTTTATTATTTTTTTAAAAAGTGGACAAATTGATAGTATAATAACCATTTTTTATATGCAAAAAGAGTAGTTAGGAAGGCATAGCAAGGGCTATTAACTACTAATCATAACTATCTTTTCTCCCTTCTTTCTTTCTCAAAAGAATAATAAAATGGACTATTAATAATTATTATTTATATTTATTAACTACTTATCAAATATCAACTAATGTATATCATACATAATTAATAAAAATAAGTTGTTATATTAGACAAACACATCACAGTGCAACAAGGGTTGGATGCACAAATGAGGCAAGACAATGAGACTGGAAAGCATAAGTAGGGGGACACAGATAGGCCAAGAATGTCCAGTCCGGATGACACAATACGTCCATGGTACCTTGATACTTTTCTCTTCTGCTTTTTACACGCATTCATAAGTATAACCTCGTTTGACTGGGAAGACTACGACTGCACAAATCGAGCGATTTCACTCAAAAATTTTATTTTCTAATGTAAATTGAAGGCAAAAACAATAACAAAAAAATTGTAACGAAATGATAAAGTAATATTTTGCATACTTGATTTTTTTTTTGATAAATTAAAGGGAGAAGTCAGAGAAAATGTGTGAAATAGAGAAAAAGGCTAGAGAAATGAGGAGGGCAAATATAGAATTTCTGGGATAAAGGGGGGTTAACTTAGAAAAGATGGGTTTAAACAACAATTACCATATAAAAAATGTGGACCTCACAGCACAGAGTTCCGCGTTTCCTCTTCCCTGCTGGAATACTTTTTTATAGGTACATTTTGGTAAAATAATACATAATCTAAGTTTGATTTGAAGTATTAACATGATAGGATGTTTGATAGATAAATGATTTGTATATGAATGGGACTAAAATATTAATATTTTTAAATAATTTATTTTAACCGAAATAAATTGGTATATAATGATAATTTTAGATATACGGGTGGGATTGATTAGATTTACTTAATAAAAGATATATTTGTAATAAAAGTATTTTTTTAATATTTAATTGAATTTGGATGGCATTCTTATAAACTAATAATATATTATAAATAAGTAGTAGATAATGAGATTATAAAGATATTAAAATTATAGGTAAAATAAGCAACCTAATATCTATATTATTTGATAATATAAAAATAATATGAGTTGGTAAATAGTACCGTAGCATTCTTCTTCTTTTTTTCCCGTATCTGGTACTAGTACAAGCTGTTCATTTTGGATTTGGTCCACAGATGGGGTCACCTATTTTTTTCTATATCGGTGCTAAAAATTACTCCTTTGGTCCCAAAATAATATGCTTATTTAATTTTTCACATAAATTAAAAAAATCACAATTAATGTTACATTTTATTCCATTGTTTTCCATAACCATTTCCACTTAGTAATATGTAAAATCAATTTAGTTAATTTCCACCAATCAAAACATGTAAATATCTCGTAACACGTGATAAATTACTTTAGGATATTATAAGAAATAAACAAAAAAAACCAAATATAAAAACCAGTGTATATTGTTAGATAAATTTAAATAGAAATCTACTAAGGGTTGGAATGTGTCTATAAATTATTATGGTAAATTTTTATATTATCTATATTTTTAACGAGATTGAATATTGGTTATTTATGTAGGGCTTTAGCCCTAGTACTATCTGAATAAAATACTCTTGGAATTGTATGTTACGGTATTAGTAACAAGTCATGTACATATTGATATTGGTATCAATTTCGATAATGCTAGGATTAATTTGTTTGGACCAGAATGCTAGTACTAACTTTTATCGGTCATCAATAGAGTGTAGTTTTACTGCAAACCACTTATTATGTGGTTGTCCTTCTGGACGAAGTCAAAAACCAAGGCGGGTGACCTTTGAATACCATACTTTTTCGATATAAATGTTTTTTTAGAGGAATATTTTGTTAATACTAAAACATAAATAAAATTTGGATTTCGCAAAGGATATAGCTACGAGTAATTTTTTTTATTCTTATGATTGGTGATCACAGCGATTATAATGGTTTGGTATTATTTATAAAAAGAATTATCCATAATAATTATTTATTTAAAAAAAAATTAAACTGAATTTTTTAAAATAAATGTTTTTAATGGGTAATTTTAAATTGTTCTAATTGTTTAGTTGTGACTTATTAGTTGCCACATAATATTTTTTTTTTGATAATTCGACATGAAAGGTGCCAATACTCCTTCGAGGCCAAAAAAGACCTAAGATAGAGGACACCTAATGTAAGAAAACATGAATGTTATGCACTAACTCCTCTATACTAGTTGCCACATAATATACCACGCATGTAGGACCAAACGCCCGTATGCTGGCTATGTACAAAATCCCTACTAATTGTCAATGACAAGCTGGATGTTCCTTCAATTTTTTTTAACAAGTTCGGCCTATAAACTTTCTGACATTAGAATGCATGGACTGATAAACTTAATCTAAATTCAGCAACTCTTATAGCTTCTATTAATTTGTTTATATACACTCCTTTTGATTTAAATCTATAACACATTTAGCACACGACTTTCTAAAAAAATAAGAAAAAAGAAAAAGAAAAAGCAGAATCATTCTATTTATGATATGGGTGTGTAGACCACTGAGGTTTTGTAAAGGTTATAACTTATAAGGAATTTAGTCTCAAAATGCGTTGACCTATGTTAATAGGCAGACTTATAGAAGAAATGTGTATGAAGGATATCAAAATATTTATGCACAGCGATGAGCCAACCCAGCTAACTTATAAAGTAGAAAATGAAAAATTTTAATTGATGCTTTCGGAAACCAAATGGAAGAGTCAACATTAAAAAAAGTTAATCAAAATATATATGGAAGATTATACTACATTTCTATAAGGTCAAGTATCACTAATTAGCAATTAGAAAGTGTTGTTACCGGAAATAAGGAATCTAGTTTCTCTTTAGTTCTTGTTTTGTACGACAGTAATAAGGGTTGGAAATATATGTCTAGGAATGTAAATAAGATGACTTGAGCTGAATATTCTCAAATTTGATTTGTTTAATAAATAAGCTTGAAATAAAGTTTGTACTCGGCCCACTTAAATAAACTAACAAACCAAACTAAGTTTTTAACGAAATGAGGCGAGCCGAGTTTACAAAAGTAAGTTATGAATGAGTCAAGCAAATACAAAAAGTTTGCGAGCCAACTAAAATTATTTACAAAAACACTTAAGGTTTATATTAGCCCAGCTACTCTTTTTTATTTATTTATTTAAATTTTAGGTTCTTTTTGTGATAAAGTAGAATGTATAGATTAAAAGCAAACATTTACAAGACCAAACACTATGTTTTAGGTTATGTGGCTCTTTTTTCTTTTGTTAAAAACGATAATATATAATATTAGGCAATAGTATGAGTCTTCCTTGGGTTACTAAAGCCCAATACATAATTACATTCAAGATTATGAGAAATTAACTGTCGGTCATTGCAAATAGTTCCTTGTAAGCTTTATGAAGAGCTAAAGTGTTTTAAGTAATGCTTTATCTGTATTGAAACGGAAATCATTTTGTCATCAATTTTATATATATATAAAAAGTCATTTTAGAAAAGTAAAAATATATTTTCTATTTTTATCCTTACTTTTTTAAAAAATTATATATGCATTAAATGCTTTGTTATTTTTCAATGAAGGATGTTAGTGTAATTTTAAGATTACTTTTTATAACTTTTTTAAAAAGTGTATAAAATGACAAAATAATTTTTTTATATGGATGGAGTAATAATTTCATATAGCATGGTTGGTAAAGTACATAATTTTGAAGGTCAAGAGATCAAGATCCATTTTTATATTCTATTCGTATTAAAAAAGAAACATTTCTATCATTAAATTTTTATATAAAAAAAGTTATTTTAGAAACTTTTCATTTTACCCTTACTTTTTCTAATTAATATGTATTAAATGTTTTATTATTTTTCAATGAATGGTGTAAGAGTAAGTTTAAGACTATTTTTATTACTATCTTAAAAAGTGTATAAATTGTTAGAATGACTTTCTGAAAAATAAAAAAAGATGTGTATTCTTGTTCTAAAATATATGTATTTCTCCATTGTAGTTGTATGATATATAACATATATGTATTTTAGTCTTAAAGAATGTGTATATTAGGTATAAGATGTGTATTTCTCCCTTGCTTTTATATAATATAACATATGTTTGGAGAATGTGTATTTTATGTATGTATAATTTGTATTGTTTCAATTTTTTGGTATAATATATAACAAATGTAAAATTTAGTAACTATGAAGAATGTGTATCCTAGTATAGAGAATGTGTATTTTAGTTATACAGAATGTGTATTATAGTAGTGAATAATGCGTACTTTAGGTATGTATGTAATACTCTAATTTTGACTAAAAAATTTATTTGCAAACATAGCATAATAATAAAATAATGTATGTTATTTTCATGCTTAACACGAGTATGGTCGTCGTATCTTTCTCATGCCAAACATAAGTCTAAAACTTGTACAACCAAAATTGAAACAAAGTGGAAATAGATAAAACAACGAACGACTTAAATATAAAAAACATAGTAACAAGTAAAAAGAATAACTCCAGATAACACATCAAAAGATGTGGGAAATAAATAAATGGAATGAAGAGTCGAGGAGATGCTCAAGATCTAGGGTATATAACACATGTTGTCCTCGATAGCTATGATTCTATGCCATAATTTTGAGTAAAAACTGAGAATCACTTCATGTAACACCCCAAAATTCACTACTTTTTTTTAAATCAAAACACTACTTATAAATTAAACCCGTAAATTCTGGGGATGTTACCGCCACACTTAGTACCAGACCGGTTCACTCCTACCATTCCAGTACCAAGTGCTAAGGCTAAGAAAACAACTCATATCATTAATAATAATTCAAATTCATAGATACGGGAATTCGGTACGCATAAGTTTTTATTCAATCTAAAATACGATGGCAGTTTTTTTAGGGAAAAGAAATAACTACAATCATAAAATTGTTTATGAAGCATTCAACATAATTAAAAGAAATTGGAAATAAAGTCTCGATGGAAAACTGGCCACGCCACTCCGAAACTAATTCGGCCCAATCATCACTTAGTCCCATCTGCTGTCCCATAGACATCAATCGCGTCAAAATAAACATCTCCTACCTGCAGCAAGTCAGATGGGTCTTCTACTCGTGGGAATGAGCAGCACCCATGAAACGGGTGATCAGTACGCTACGTACTGAGTAAGGTAACCGAGCACTAAGGCCAACACATAAAATCACATAACCATGTATAAGAATAAAAGAACATAAAGACCAGCATGATAACATAATAACGAACAGTCATTCAGGTAGATACATAAAAGCCCAATCATAGTCCGAATTAATTGTTTAATTAATCTTTTATCGGGAGTCGATACACACCATGCCTTTTATACAAGAACACCCCACTATTTTAGCTGGTGGGCCGGTCACTTGCGGGACGAAGTCCACACCACTATTATTCGCCGGTGGATCGGTCACTTGCGGGACAATAGTCCACACCACTATTCCTTACCGGTGGATCGGCTGGTCTCTGCTCACATGGTGTTCCACTATAAGTAATTAGTATCTTTCAAGTGCTTTAGTAATTCTGGTTTGTGTTTATTGAGCTCGAGTCACCCCACTATTATTGCCGGTGGGCCGATCACTTGCGGGACGAAGTCCGCACCACTATTATTCACCGGTGGATCGGTCACTTATAGGGTAAAAACCCTAACCACTATTCCTAACCAGTGGATCGGCTGGACCAGGCTCAATAATCTTCCACTTTAAATGATTAGTGTTTTAAGTATCTTATTCAAAAGCTTTCAACCTGGACATGTATGACTAATTCCATGCAAACCCTAGCTCTTATGCAAAACCCTAGCTCTCATCAAACCCTAGCTCCACGTAAACTACACTTCTATGCAACCTATGCAAACCTTAGCTCCACGTAAGCCACCCTTCCATGCAAACTCTAACTCCCATGCAACATACAACACTTCCATGCAACCCTAATACTACCATGCAACGTACCACCTTTCCATGCAACCCTAATATTGCCATGCAACGTTAATATCATCACATGAAACCCTAACACCGTACAATATTAATGACATCATGCAAATCCTAACATGCATGTCTTAAGGCCACATCATATATTATCACCTACAAATAAAACACATGCCATATAACAACCTAAGATCATACATGAACTCCACATCATATCATATATAACAAAATTAATAATGATAACATAGAGTACATGGAATATGAAGCACATAATGCATATAAACACACAAACGACCTTAGCACCCCTTACCTAAAATGACACCGGTCTTGGTGCACGCTCCTATTCCACTTGAGGGGCTTGAATGGGTTCACCTATTATATAAAATTATACTAGAGTTAGGCTCCCTTATAAAATTTTATTATTCTCTAACTTATTCTAAGATTTAGTTTTTAATTAAAATAATATTACATAATAATTAACTATACGAAATATTATTTAAGAATACAACTAATTTACTATTTCCATTCGAAAAGGGGTGGTGATATAAAGGTTTCCACCCTTCACCAAAATAGTAATGATAATATAATAATAATAATAATAATAATAATAATAATAATAATAATAACAATAATAATAATAAAGAAGTATAATATTATTAATGATACTTTTATTAGTAAAAAATTAATATTAATAATACCAAAATTCTTAAAAATTACAAGGTGGTTTTTTGAACCACCCCAATTTAATAATAATACCATTCAAAATTGTAATAATGATATTAAATTTATATATACTTATAATATAAAGTTAATAAAGATGATAATAATAATAATATAATTAGAAAAAATGTTAAAAATGTTAATAATATTAATAAAAAGTAAAAGTGCGAGGCTTAATTAGAATTTTTGGTCTCCGCCCCTCCTAAAATAATTACAACATTAATTAAATAGTTACACTAATAATAATAATAATAATAATAATATTAAACATGTAATAATTCCATTAAATAAGAAAAATTCGAGAATAATAAGTTATCTTACTCAATAATACTCCTAGACCTGTCAACAAAATTTAGAAATTAAAGTACAGTTGATAACAATAATAATAATAATTATAATAATAATTAAAATTGAATTAAAATTAAAAATTAGGATAAAAGCATAATAATTATCAATAAATCGAAGGCAAGTATTTAAAAGGTCTAGGGTTTCACCTTGAGTTGGAGGGTATGGGTGGCACCAACGGTGGTTCCCGAAGGTGGCCGAAAAATGGATCTAAGAGAGGTAAAAATGAAGAAAAAGAGGGAAGGGGAAAGGAGAAAAATAAAATAAGCTTATGGTTCGGTGGAGGAGACTTAGCAGGAGATATTGGGTGGTTTATAGGGTGGTAGAAGTGGCGAATGTGGCAGCGGACGGTGGTTTAAGGTTTCGGGGTAAAAATTCTGGCGAGATGAGTAGCAAACTTTGCACGATTATGGCAGCTCGTGCAAGAAGAATTGAGGGATTTGAAGGGTTTAGTTAGCTAGAGGGAATTGCAATGAAGAATTTGGAATGTGGTGGTGGCGCTGAGGTTGGCTATCGGCGTTAGAAGATGCGTCTGAAGTCGCGGTGGCAGACGATTCTCACTTAGGGTTTCGAGAAAGAAGAAGCTTCAAAAACATCCACAACTAGGCTATTTATAGAGTTTAGATGGGTTATTAGGGTTTTGGGGGTCACTTGGATGGTATTGAATGCTAGGGTTTTGGTGGACGGTGGCAAAAATTGGCCGGCTATTATTTGGGTGGGGTCAAAGTTTCGCGAAGTAAAAGAGAGGGAACGAGTGAGAGATGAGGATAATCGATCGTTCCAAGTCAATTTGCGAGTCAAGAGGGAGAAAAAGAGTGGTTAATCTGTCGGTCAGAGTCCTCATAGCCGGCGCCACCATTTTCGGGGCTGGGAGTTCCAGCAGCGTCGACGGAGGAGAGGGGAGGAAGAAGGAAGGAGGAGGAGTGGACCAGTCGTCTGGGAAAGAGAAGAAAAGGGGGAGAACCGAGCCGGTCGTGTACGCTTAAATTGGTCCTTAAATGAGACGCAGCGTCTCATCCGGAAACGAGTCAAAACGCATCGTTGAAATGCCACATAAAGGAGGCACGATGCTGGGCCGCGGAGAAAGGAGAAGAAGAGGTAGGTTGGGTTGTGCCAGGCCCAACCGGCGGGAGAGAAAAAAAAAGAGAAAGAAAGAAAAAGAAAAAGGAAAAAGGAAAAATGAAAATTTAAGGTTTTGGGTTTAATAAATTAATTTGAATAATTTAGGTTTCTAAAATAAAAAATGTATTTAAAATAATATTAAATTTTTTTGGGCTAATTTAGGGTTTTTAAATTATTTTTCCTAAATTCCTTTTTAATTAACAAAAAGCCTAGTTTTTCCTTACAATTGTTACCATGTGAAACATAGTATTTTGTTAGTATTAATATAAAACTCGTATTGAGTAATATAAATATTCTAAAGAGATAGCATTCTACATGAGGCCTATATGATGAATATGATAGAACTTGTGATAACAAAATACTATGTTTCACATGGTAACAATTGTAAGGAAAACATTTCAACATCATATGTAGAGTTGTTGACAAATTGAGTTGTCTCACTAGCAATCTTGGCTCGACTTGTTAAGGTCCTAGCTCGGCGTGTTTGTTTTAAAAAAAAAAAGTTGAGCCTTACTATTAGGTTCATTTATTAAATGAACCTAGCTAGAACCGAGGGAAGTTTGGATCTCTTGATCTCGAGCCATCTTGAATTGAACTCGAGTTCAATTTAACTTGTTTATAAGCTTGACTTCTTAATTTATAGGTTCGGCTTGTATAGAATGTACTTAATAAATGAGTTGAATAGTTAAATAAGGCTTTAATCAAGCTGAATAATAAACGAGTTTATTTAGTTTGTTTAACTTTTGAATGAGTCAAATAGTTAAACGACCTAAACTATGAATTAAATCATGATAAATAAGTTGATTTGGTTTGTTAAAAACCTTTTAAAACTATAACAAATCGAGTCGAATTGGCTTGCTAACCAAGCTCGAGTTGGGCTTGTGTGGCTCATTTCGATCTCAATCCTAAAAAAAATTGAATGAGGCGAGTTTGAGTCAAGGGTATTAGGCTCATCAATAGCCCTAAATATATATAGGATAATGAAATACAACACATTAATATAAACAAGAAACACTGATTCTTATATTATGTTTTTGTGATCACAACTAGTTGATTTTATTAACTTGAGAACATAAACTCAAAGGAACTATAACAACTAATATAGTGCATGGAGGATTCTAGATCTAGTTGGAAGTTTGGCATACCCAAAAATATAGCCAGATCACCAAATAACTATAACAAATAATCACTAAAGTATATATATCCCTTATAGGCCTAAAATATATCAAGACATCTATAGAGTAGAAGATGGCATCTCTGGACCTCATATGACACTTGGGATCACAAAAGATAAAAACAATAAAATCATACTAAACCCACTCAAATAGATATTTAAATGATACAAGTCTCAAATCAATATTTTTCATTTTAAGCGATTAATATTTTATTGATAGGTCTAACCATAAAAAAAATCAAGGCCCATAAAAATAACACTTAATCATTTCTATCAAACACATTCCAATTCCTTTATTAAAATTTGATATTATCCACACACTTGATCCATAAAAGTATAAGACCCAAACTAGTTAGAGCATAAATACCCAACACTATGTCATTAAGGCCTAATTTAAATATGTGTCATTAAACCCCAAGTTCGATGCCATAAAGTTCCATCTTAACTTAGATCTCAAAATCTCTTAGTTTTAATTATTCAAAGAAAAGGTTCCATGATCAACGCTTAAGTTAATGATTAACAAAAATCAATGGTGAATGAAAGTCGATAGTTAACTTAGGGTCAACATTATACCAAAAGTCAACCAAAGATCAACATGCATCTAAGAGTTCATATAGAAGGCCAAAATAAATTAAATAAACCAAATACCACATAAATGACTAAAAGTCCCTTAAGAATACTAAATTAATGTTAGGGTTACAAGAGGTATATGTCATGATTAAAGATCTACACTTGGCTGATCATTTCCTTAGGATAACTCATTGAATATTGGTACCAAGACCAAAATACTAGAATTCCCGATGTATCCAAAATAACCTTTTCAATCATAAATAACCAATTATATATTAAAGTATTAATTCCACTCATCTAACACCACCTAATTATCACACATTAATCTTGACTTATTTTAATCCCTAGATTTCTAAATTAATGTATAATGACCAAAATGTCATTATTCATATAAAATCACCGTAAAACTTTTATAATTCACAATTAATTCTATGTACCATGTATCAAATTTTATGTCAAAGACCTTATGAATCAAATTGTAAACCTATAACTTCCAAAAATCTATTATATTGACCTAAATACCCCTAAGTCACAAACATGCCTAAAAACTCTAAATCCATTTTAACTCTAAATATTCTCAAATTCACATCTAAGCTTCTAAAAAAATAAAATACACGTAATAACATACTTAAAAACAATTAAATAAACCAAAACCTCCATAAAATCATGAGAGCCTCAGAGCTCTGAATAGCAAAACATGTCATTTCTTCAACAATTCCATGATTATTAAAATACACACATGATACTACACTTAAAATTATACTAAATAAATTGATTACATAACATAAGCATATTATGATATCATGGGAAAATTCATAAAAATCATGGAAATGGAATATTTCACAATTATTCCATGAAAATCATGATCTACATAAAATCATGGAAATAAGATAAACTCATGCTCAACACTTAAAAACATATCCTTGTGCTTATTTAAAAATAAATATAATCAAGCATTCATTAAACATATTAAAAACACATAGTATAAAATTCTATTTTTAAAGGTTAGTAATGTTACCTAGTTCCTAAGATCCAAGCAAAATTAAAACCAATTCGAGCTCCTTGATTGCGAGATGCCAAAACACCAAGAGTAAGAAAGGCATGGGATGATTAATGGAGGGTGAGAAATATATGGGATTAGGAAAACCTAAAGTAATAGTGGAGATGGTAGGCACAAAAAATAGTAGTAGCTGGCCACAAAGCAAAGGTAAACATGGTAAAAACAAAGACTAAAACACCAAAGTAACAAAGGAAAATGAAGGATAAATAAGGGATAATGTGGGTGGTTAAATGAAAAGATAAAAATAAAAAAATATTGGAAAATCAAATACAAAAATAGAATATTGGAAGTCTAAGAATTAGAAGTTGAGAAAAGATATGCTATGCATTAAATTGGGAAATTGAGGAGAAAAAGGTGTATTGTATTTGATGTATTTAAAATGGAACAAAATGCATGATTAGGCATTATGGGGAAAATGAGTTTCATGAAATCAGATGGGAAGAAGTGTTTAATGCCTTGTTCTACTTTCACAAATACTTGAGTGCTAGGGTTAGGAGTGTAAGAGAGGTCAGTTGGTGTAAGGCTTTTTCATACAAAAAACATGGCTAAAGTACTTTTAGTTATTCTTTTGATTAAGTGAAATTGTAACTAGAAGTATGATTCCATCTAGTTGAAATGGTTATTTTGATGGTGAATAATATTTAGGTAAATGATTTAATAAGTTTAGATAATTTTAATGGTGTAGAAAAGATGGTAAATAGGGATTTATTAAGAAAAATAGCAAATAAATCCTAAAAATTATGGAAAGGTGTGAAATAATGTTAGAAAAAAATATATAAAAAAATTGGTATAAAAAATTATTTAGATCTCAAACGAATAAAAATGAGTGAAAATGAAAAAAATAAATAAATCACATAAATGTGTGTGTGTGTGTGTGTGTGTGTGTGTGTGTCTATATATATATTGCAAATGCATGAAACAAATAACTAGGAGTTGAAATCAATGAAGATGAACGGGGAATAATTTTAGAAAACTAATTGTATAAAAATAATTAATTTTAGAATTAGTTTGATGACTAATGGATTAAAATGACTAAATTTTTTTAATCATATATATATATTAATGATTTTATGATTAAAAGGGAATGGATGAATCTCAAATGAACAAAATTGAATGATGAGCTCAAAAATATTTTATGAATGAATTTCAAGTTTCAAACAAGTTAAAGTGATAAAAAATGATAATATTGGAAGTATTGACCTAATAGGTCAATCAACCTTTGTTTTGATGATAATAAAATTTAGTATGAATTTAATTTCTATGTTTAATTGTGCATGTGTATCCTTGAAAAAACTAAAATATTTAGCATTTAATTAAGTCAAGGATTTTTAAGGAGATCAAAGTTTTCAAATCATATATCAAGTTAAGGTCTAAGTAAAATTTTATATGCAAACCACTCAAGTACTCGAGACTTGTGCTTATATGGCATATTCATATCTTAAGTATTAGGTTTTAGTTTTGATTTGTACATATGTTTGATCCTTGAACTTTGTAAAATTCTCTTGAAATTAAAATTTGAAAGTATCTTGAGTTTTATTTTAAAGGGGTTTAAATTTGGAAAATAATTTCACTTGAAGTTGAATTGGATACTGATTTCTTAGAGACTAGTTGATTGGTGGTAAGCACTATTTAAATTGTCATTAGGTTGAAAATAATATCATTGGAATTCATAGGGAAATCAAATATCCCATCAAAAAATTGGGACACTAATCGATTAACCTCAAGTTCTATCTTGTCCCTTAGCCTATTGATAACCTAAAAATAGTTTGAGAATTAGGTACTGGGTGATTTGAATACCTTGCAAAAATCGCGTTTTCTATTTTCACACCTATATGTCTTAATTTTTCATGAACTAATATTAGGCAAATCAATTGGCCTATGTTACACTAGTTTCTGGACTCAAATAGTAACTTTTTACTAGGCAAAATATAGACGCTAGTTAACTGGTCCTTCAACACTAATCAACTGATCCTTTGATACTAGTTAATTTGTCAATTTGTTTTGTGAAAAAAAAAATAGATCCATTGACCCATCCTTTATTGCATTAAATGTAACCAATGACTATATTCTTTAGAGAGGACTATAACAAAGTTTTGTTTCATATTTCAAATAACTTATTTGGAGCTTCTTTATACATGGATTGAATTTTCTCAAGTATTAAATTATTCAAAATTTCATATCTTGAATTTTCTTAAAATTTCTCTGTACTCAAAGATCAAACACAATAGCTAGAGTGTTCTTCATTATGATCTCATTATTCTAGCTAAGATTACTTCTCACAAGTTTCTTTTACACTTTCATATCTTGTAATTGTGAGATTCTTTACAATTACCACAACACTCTTCACAAAACTCAGTATTAAGATGTTGTATGTGTCTATCATTTTTAAGAGATGCCATTGAGATTGTAAACTCATAATCCTAAATGATGATAACTAGGTTAAGATATAAATCAAGTCTTAAAGTAGTCATTGATATTGTAGGCTCATAAACCAAAAAGAGTGATAATAATCTACACACAATAAATGAAGAATTCAAATCCAAAAAGAATGACATTTTGGTAGTGGATGTCATCATAGGAATCATTTCCTCCATTTACCATGTAAATGATTCCATGGTGAAATTGAAATGAAAGATGGAAAAGATTCAAGAAATAGAAGCCCTGCTTGATATTGTGGCTAAAATATACCAACTTGTTCGCAATAGTATTGCATTCTTGGTATATATATATATGTGCTTCAACCTAGTTTCAGAGAATTAATTTAAAAAAGCCTTGCGATCTGAAATCTTACCAACTCATGGGTGATATGTCATGCAGCCAAAAATTATAAGATTGATAACATATGATTCACAATAAACCTCTAGTTTTTTGACCCTTAAAGACATAAATATTATAAAACCATCTTTAGTGCCCAAATTTTTTGCTTTTATGCTATTACTTGATGCATTGCCACTCATAGAACCTGCCAACTAGGCCATGCCAGTGAGGGTCAATTAATTAGTGAGGATGTTCAAGTTAGTGCTATTAAACTTATCTCAAATAGTATTATCCATTTTTCTTTCATCTATGTAGTTAGATGATTTTTCCAATATCTAACTTGACCTTTCCTAAAAAAAGATCTTTTCTTATAAGTAAGCTCAAATAAACTATAATTTCCATTCTTATTAGCTTCTAAGTTGTAGAGATGCTCCAAGATACCAAGCTCAGTAATTTTGTCAACTTGATCATTTCCTTCTTCCTCCTAGGAGAAAGGATTGTCCAAGAAATCAACCAACTTCCTTATGTATTGTGAAGCCTGGCTTTTCAAGTATTCATACCTTAGAAGTAATACAGTCTTTGGTTATCTGTTGGTGACCTTAAAAAATCCCAACACATGTTCCCACAGTGGATCGTGCGCATCCTTTCCCTGATATGTTTTCTTAAACATTTCTTAAATGGTAACCTCTCCAAGAAATAGAGCATTATCCCATGTAAAGTACCATAGAGAAACCAAAAAATCTTTTGGATCATGATAAACATAGACTATTTTACATCCAGATTCAATCATAGATTTTGGTAATGATGTGTAAGGAATATGAGTGGCTAAGAGTCGACGTCTTGGTTTTTTCATGATGGAGGAGAGAATTGGATCTATGTTTTAAGTTTTTACACTTGATGTTGCCTCAATGAACTTGACACATTCATGTGGATTAAGTGCTAATATTCCCATAAATACTGTTAGTTGTGTAATTAGTAATAGTTAGATCAAAATTAGTTATCTTAGTCTTAGCTCTGGACACAATGGCAAAAGCTAAGGCCTTGAGCTAAATGGTGTCAAATTTGGAAATGCTATAAAAAATAATATTATAATATTTAGCCTCAAATTTCTTTTGCAACACTTTGCTAGATCTATATATTGATGTATTAGTTTTATATACCAATACTTGATGCAAAAAGATCATAATTACCTCATTTTTTTATACTAGATTTAATCATTTTTCTTTGAGTTATATTTTTTTATATTTATGTAGGTACAAATGAAAAAAATATGTATAAATAAATCAAAGGTCGAATCAACAAAAAAGATAAAAGAAAAAAGGAGCTAAGAAGGAATGAGAGAACCTAAAATTAAAGACAAAAATATTTGTTCAGGACAAGGTTCATAAAAAGAAGTTTGTGCTAATAATTGTGGAAGATAACACACATAAAAAGAAAACACACAACCCCCTATTTCTTTAGCAATAAAAAATTTAAAAATTAAGGCTTTTAATAAAAACACGGGTGTCTGTGTTTTAAAACACATACCATATTTTCTTATTTTTCTTGTAACAACTCATGCAGACCTTTTCCTTTTAATTTCTTATTCAACTTTTTAATGGACAACTTTGTTCTCGATGTTTTAGAGACAACCCATATTTTCTCCTTAGTTTTTAGTGTCTTACAATCAAAAGATCCAATTTCTTTTTATGATCAAGTAGAAGAATGAAGAATTGTGAATCAACGACGATAAGTTGTTCTCAGTCAATTCTTATGTTTGAAATTTCTAATTTGTTGTGAGTGCAAGTACTTTTTTCTTATTCAATTATTCTAATTATGATATTTTTCATTCATTAATTTTTATTTTTGGATGATTAGATTTAATCAATGTGAATTATTATATTATCGTTGCAATATGAATATGTTCAAGTAGATTTGTATGGGATAGAAGGGATTTAATTATGAAATGGGGATTCTAATGTGAAATGAAACTGCAATTGTAAATTCTAAGTGTATTAAATTAGATTAATAAATTGAATTAAAAAATTATTGATCCAATATTTAGAATTTGAATTAATTAGACTTATCACCTAATATAATTAGATTCTAAATCAATGCTAGGATGATGAAATTAATACATAATTATTAATTTATATATCTTGAGTAGTAATATATCATATTTCTTTGATCTTATTTATTAATCTGTATAATTTCATAATCTAAGATTATATGATTATGTTTGTAGTTGATTGTTTTTTTTCTCTTTAATGTTGTTGATTAAATCTAGAGATCTTAACTTAGATCATTAATCAGTTAGACAATGAATCAAGAGCTTGTTTGATTTATTAGTATTGAAAGAAACTTTAGAAGCAAATATGTATGAGTTTCCAATGTTTGACATTGAAACATATAGAATTATCACTTTTTATATGATCATTTGATTTCTTGGTTTTATAGTTTAATAAATCATGTCCTTGTTTGTTTATTTGTGAGTCTCGTGTTATATTAGATAGTTTTAACATAGTGATTAGTAGTAGAACTAAAAATTCATTAATGAGCGTGGGTTTTGACATTAATTATAGAATTCTCAATTATATCCTATTCATTTTAGGATTCAACTCCTACTTGTCACTTACTTTATATTTGGAAATTAAGGTTAAATTTGGTGTGTACAAGATGACACATGAAATTTTTGGTGTTGCTAGGGAATGACAATTATAATATTTATTTTTGTAGTTAGTGTTGCTTTTTCTTATTAGTTTTAATAATTCTTCCAAGTGTTAATCATTTTCTTTGGATTTTGGGTTCTCTTCAGGTAATCATGCGTAAGGTCATTTGTGGTTGATAATAGGGAGCAAATCATCCTATTGGTGAACCCAAACTCATCTTCTCCAATAGAAACTTGAATGAAAAGGCAATTGTAAAATGCTTGTCATATTCCATTACCTTCAGAAGGAAGTTTCACTGATTTAGAAGAAGAGCACTTAGAGGATTCACTTATTTCATCTGGTTACATTGAAGAAGCAAAGGCCTATCGAACTTTGAAGGACCTATCCGCTCCTACTTTAAACCCTAACTTACTTTGTATTAATTATCTTAGAGAGCATAATACTTGTGAAATCAAACCTGGACTAATTTGTTCTTTGCTTATTTTTATAGGGTTTAGGGACATCAATTCATTGGGATCAGGATTCTTCACTAACCCTTAACAAATTCCTCAAGGAATTCTGTATTGTATGTTTTGGTATGAAACCTTATGGAGTACATGTAGAACAACTTAATTTTAAACCTTTTCCTTTCTCTTTGGTTGATGCAACCAAGGATCATCCCAATATGAGATATGGGAACAACCAATTGGGTGGTAACCCGTGTTTCTGACCACATGCTTACCAGAACTATTAAAGTTCACATGTACCTCCTGGATTATTTCAATTTCCAAAAAACCAACTAAGATCACCATTTCAGTCATTACCTTTATCATAAGTGCTACAACAATTAGGGGGAATGCCTTTAGAGAGCTTGGTGAAATCTTTGGATACCAACACTATGCAGTTTCAACAAGAGACTAGGAATAGTATTAAGAACTTGGAGAATCAAGTGAGTCAACTAAAAAATTATCTAGGAAAATTACAAGCACAAGGATATTTAAAGTTTCCAAGCCAAATAGATAGGAACTCTAGGGAAAATGCTAGTGCAATTACAACTAGGAGTGACAAACAATTGGAAGGTCCCAATCAAGCAAGTGTTGAGTAAGAAGCAGGTGGTGCATAAGATGAAATGAATATAGAGGAATAAAAAGTTAAAAATCCTTCACATATATCTAAAGAGGGCTCTCCTAAGTCAATCAAGATAGTTTCTCTTTTTCTTAGAAGATTGGCAAAGAACAAGAAGTAAGACCATAACAAGGAGATGTTTAAGATGTTTAGAAAAGTGGAGGTGAACATCCATTTGATAGATGCAATAAACCAAGTGTTAAGGTGTGCAAAATTCTTAAAATATTTGTGTACCAACAAAATAAGATGAAGGGAGCACGGGATAAAACTTTTCAAGAATAATACGAAGGAAACTCCCACCAAAATTTAAGGATCTAGGTATCTTTACTATTCCTTACAAGATTGGAAACACAAGGTATGAATGATGTATGATATATTTAGATGATTCAATTAATATGATGCCTTTATCTATATTTAATACACCAAGTCTATGTCCTTTAAAACATACTCGTGTTGTTATTTAGTTGGTTGATAGATCTAATACATATTATGAGGAGAAATTGAGGATGTTTTGGTAATTCCATCTAACTTTCATGTATTAGATATGTAGGATAATGGTTCATCTTATTCTTTTCCTATATTTTTGGGTAGACCATTTGTAACACTCCAAATTTTACTGCTAAATTTTTTTGATTTACAATGGAAGCATGTAATCAAAATATTGGGTGTTATTAACATGATTGACGTAAGTCTAATTTACCATACCATTCTTACATCAATCACAATGCTTAAATCATTTATAGTAAAATAGAGTAACTAAAGATGAGAGAAACTTTACAAATACAAATATTAGTTTGGACATTAACTCTAGGATACAGTGACAAATTACAACAAAAAGGGTTCCTTTAGATTGATGTCTAAAAGGTATCTAAATAAATCATCATTCGGATAACATATCTCTTTTCCCAAACACCTAGTATAGATAAAATTTATTCCTCCCTACACAATGCATCAAAAGCAACAAAATCATCCAGATGGTCCTCAAAGACCTGTACAAAAGTATTAGGGTCTTTAGCTCATGGAAATGAGTAGTACCCATAATAAGGTGGTCAGTACACTACATACTAAGGAAGAATAACGTCGATTATAGAATGCAGTTAAATACACACATGCACAATTGAGAAGGAGTATACATGTGATACGCGTAAGACATCACAAGGTAAGGAATGATACAAGCCTTTTTATTAGATATAGCAAATTTTCATTCTTTTATTTATATTAAATTCATAGACCCCACTATTTTTAAACCAGTCGAACAGTTTGAAGCACCTCTCAGGAAAAACACTACTGAACCACTAATATCATCCGGTGGAACGAATCCAACACCTCTCAGGGCAGAATGCTACTGAGCCACTATTCTTAAATTGGTTGAAAGGTCTAAAGCACCTCTCAAGGATAACACACTTGAGCCACTATTATCATCCAGTGGAACAGATCCAACACTTTGGCCCTAACTCATGTACTCTTACACTTTAAGTTATTAGTATCTTATCAATTAGGTTACTTATCTCAAATCATATTCTTATTCACGATGAGTATGGGCCCCCACTATTCTTAATTCGATGGAACAACCTGAAGCACCTCTCAAGAACAACACACCTGAGCTATTATTATCATCTGGTGGAATGGATCCAACATCTCTTAGGAAAAAATGTTCCTGAGATACTATTCTTAAACCAATGGAACGGTATGAAACACCTCTTAAGGATAACACACCTGAGCCATTATTATCATCTGGTGGAACAAACCCATAAAACACCTCAATCACACTCACATAATCTTTCAATTTAAATGATAAATTTAGTATTTATGATTGATTGAATAAATACAAAACATTTTTAGAGCAGGGAATGCACATCACAAGATTAGAAGGCTATTTTCTAGAGTTAAGACCCTTATATTTTCCCCAAAACCCTTAGTTCACCCTTTTATTATAACTTTTCTCCTATTACACTTTTAACCGCCAAAATTAGAAACTTTTCCTCAAATATTATCATCATAAACACACTCAAATTTCAAGTCCTAACTCTAAGGTCTTGCACATGCGATAATAACCTTATCTCAAAAGTTACTATTTTTAGACTTATAAACTCAAATTTTACAAATCCATCATAAATTTTCTTGTAGGGCTCAAACATTTACCATATTTAATATACATTCCCATAATACTAATATTAACAACATATTTGGATTTAGTGGTTTAACTCTATCGTTTCACACATGTGATAATAGTCTTCTCATTTTAGGGTTACTATTCCCAAATCAACAAATTTTATACTTTATTAAACTTAGTTCATTATCAACTACTCTAAACACTTATATAAATTACTTAGAATACTGCAGATGGTATAACACCTTAAAATACTAGGATTCTCATATTTAACCCATGTTTATCGATAACAAAACCCTTTTTCATGAAAATCTCATATGTTTGGTAACATTATCCTATAATCCATATTTTTCTCTATATACCTTATAATACTAATTTTACACTCATCATATCATTAATAAACCCATTACACCACCATATTTCAAACCGATGATTTTTCCATATAAAATAACAATATCGCATAATCTTTACTTACTCATTTTCTATCATATAATACCAATCGCTTGGCATAGCATTAACAAACATATATTAATTCGCTTAATAACAATAACATGGCATAACACAAAAACATGCATAATGCTTATCAATCAAAATCTTAGACTAAGATAAGTATCCTTACTAAAAACGACTCCAGACTCTAAGCACATAACTCCTAATTTGCCTCTTTCAACACTTCAGGAAAATCACCTAAGAAATCAACTGACAAAATACCATTAGAACTTAATGATATATTTAAGGAAGTTTTAAGGTAATGGGAGTGTGAAGGAAAAGAGAAAAACCAAACCAAGGGAGTCTCGTCTAAAATGGTGCAATAAGGAGAGGACTCGGTTGTGTTGGCCAAAGGAGGGGTGATGGGTTAGGTGGTTGCTAACAAAAATGGGGGATTGGTTTTGGTGGAAATGGACGAAAGGTAGGGGTGCTAGTTTTGGTGAAAATGGTCGAAGGCGGAAATGATGGTTTCAATACAGGTTGTCAAGAGATGATGATGTGGCTTGGCGAAGGTTTTCGAAGAATGGAGGGGTGCATCAGATGGAATGGCAGAGGATCAAGGAGGTGATATTGCAGCTGATGGTTGCAAAACATGGAGGAAGAGCAACGGTGCAGGTTGCCGAAGGGTAGTGATAGGGTGTAGTGGAAGTGTAATACCCCGTATTTTTAAAACCCAAATTTATTAAGTTTAATGATTTTATTAGCGTAATTTGATGTAAATATTTAATTATTTTAATTTTTATTTGTTTTAT
This sequence comes from Tamarix chinensis, assembly GCA_030549775.1. Classification (NCBI taxonomy): domain Eukaryota; kingdom Viridiplantae; phylum Streptophyta; class Magnoliopsida; order Caryophyllales; family Tamaricaceae; genus Tamarix; species Tamarix chinensis. The sequence continues at coordinate 119,843,351 of CM060171.1, forward strand.
GGATTTATCGACGATTTCGAATTCATATTTGAATTTAATTAATCGTTGCCGTTGCGAACCATTCTGGACAAATTCGTTCACGATCGTGATTTTATTATATTCTTATGATTTCGATTTTCGGTTAAAAATATATATTCTCTTTCTTTCTTGTGTTTTGATTTTTAACATTTTAGATTCGTTTTCGATTATAACTTCGTCGTGTGATTACGACTTTATTTTGGAGTTATATTTCGTTAACGAAATATATTATTTAAATTATAAAATTTCTATTTAAATAGTTAAAGTTATTTTAATGATTTTATCCATAGAAAATATTTCCGACTTTAAATTTATTCAATTTCGAAAATTTTTAATATCTTCGAGAAGTTTTAAATTAAAAAGATTTCAGAGTTTTTTTTACGAATTTCTTTCCGGAATTAATTTTCTTCCATTTTACGATTTTTGGTTTACGAAAAACCGATTTCGGAAATTATTTAAATTAGTCTCGGTTTATTAGAATTTAATTTAAATATTTACTTTTATGCTTTTAAATATTATTTCGAGGTCTTATAATGTATTTTCGTAAATAATATAAATTTTTACGTTCGTTGGTTAATTCTTGCGAAAATGTTTCTGAAATTCTGTATATAGTTCTTTTATTTATTTTAAGTGTTCGGATCGTTTCAAAATACTTTTTATCTAATAAATTTTAGATAAAATCTTTTAATATTAATTTCAAGCTTTTAATATTTTATTTGATACTTGTTTTTGTTTAAAAAAAAAAGAAGCCCGCACCCCGCTGACCCCCCTCTCCCTTTTCCTTTTTCTCTTCTCTTCTCTTCTTTCTCTTCTCTTCTCTTCCCTCTGCTGCCCCGAATCCCTGCTCCTTGCAACCCTAACTGCCGCCCCCTCCCCAGCTCCTCCTCCCTGCTCCTCCTTCGTCGGTCGCCAGCCTCGAACTAGCCGCCATCGCCGGCGACGCCACGCAGCAGCCCCAGCAGCAGCAGCCGCAACAGCCCACCGAAGTACCAGCAGCAGCAGTGACATCACAGCAGCAACAATGCGCAGGTCGTGCCGCCGCCGCCGGTCACCGTCGTTGCCTGCTGACCACCGGCGAGTTGTCCCTGTTCCCCGACGAACCTCCCCCTGCCTTCCTTTGCCTTGATTTGTCGGTTTTTGTGTGGTATAATTTCCAAAAAACCCTAACCTTGTTTTGATTAATTGGGTATGAATTAGCTTATAAAAAGCTAAATTGATTGTTTGTTTATGTATGTATATGCTGTAAGATTGATTTGGATAGGTTAATTGTGTGATTGTGTTGAGATTTTGGAAAAATTGGATTCTTGGCCGGGTTATGCCTGAATTTTTCGGATCTGTCCGATTTAGCTATTTTCGACAAATTGATTATACAATATGTTTTAAAATGTATCCGATTTCATTTTGGAACCGTCAATTTGAGAAATTTATGTAGGTTTTATCGAAAACTGATTCCTAGGTCGAATTTTGGGTGTAATGAAATTGGGTCGTATAATTGAGCCGTTTCGCTCAATTGATTTTATAATATTGTTTAAAATGTATTTAATTTTATATTGGAAGTGTTGATTTGGGAAAATTGTGCGTAATTGATCAGAATTGAATTTTTAGGTCAAAACTCCCGCGGGTTTAAATTGGTTTGGGTAATCGGATTATTTTATTTAATTGACTATATAAATTACATTATAATATGTTTAATTACATTTTCGAACAGTCAATTGATATGTTTTGGGAAGAATTGATCGGATTTGCGTTCCGGGCTCAAAAACCCTAATTGTGCTAAATTGTGTAATTCTTTTATTGGTTTTGAGCAATTGATTATTTGATATGTTATAAAATGTGTTTAATTGCATTCCTAAACATTCAATTTGATTAAATTTATAGAATTTTAACGAATTGTATTTTCGGGCCTAAAACCCTAAATTTCAAGTGAAATTATGAAATCGATTACTTGTATTGTTGTTTTTCTAAAATTGAATGTATAGAAATAGTTGAAATGGTATTAATTTCTTTCTAGTACCTTTAATTTGAATTAATTAAATTGAATTACCTGAGTTTATGTCGTGGGCTTTAAAACCCTAATCTTCGGGGATGATTTTATAAAATTGATTTTTGCTATGTGTACTTTATCTAATCAATTTCTATCTTTGAATTATGTTTTAACCTAATCGGTTTAGATTTGATTCTATGTAAATGGTTAGGTTACCTATTTAGTTGTAAAACCTAATAAATAAGTTATTTTCGATAAATTAACTTATGATCGATTATTCTTTCTCGGGCTTTCCAAATTAAGTTGAAATGTCCCAAGTGATATTTGTATTAATCCATTTTGATTTAGTTTTAACCTTAAATCTTAATAAAGCTATGCTTTTAAGTTTTAAGTTTTGGACACGTTTTCTAAGAAAAATCATTTATGTTGTTTGTGTTTATTTAATTTGAATATGTGAATTATTGATTGATAGAATAGTTTCTAATTTAGTTTTCGATTTCTATCGGATCTAGGAAAGCTTTCTCGTGGATCCACGAGCTAGTGATCTCTCTCCCTCTTATCTCGCTTAGCTAGCTTCGGATCCAGGTAAGTCTCTACTTACCTCTACTTATGGGTAATTAGTAAGGACGTAACTAAGGCCGCCTATGTGTGTTACATGTTTTACTTGCCTTGGATGCCTCGTACGGTTTATATGCTGTATTCTGTGTATGTTATCTGTTATACTGTGTAGCGCAGCATGGACCCGAGGTACGTTCTCATGCACTTGTATGTATGTGCTAATATGGAAATGATGCAAATATGATGTGATGTGATGCGACCCTAGGACACGCATGCTAGGTGTTTTGATGCGGAGTTGTGGAGTGAGGGTTTGAAAGAGAAAAATAAGCAACTAAGATAACCAAAGGGAAGTACGCTGGTTAACGTAGGTATAGGAGACCTAGGTAATCTATAATCTGTGAAAGGATAAGAAAAAGGGGGAATTAAATAAATAGAAGAGTGGAAGAAAATAAGGTTGCATGGGGGAAACTAGGGCTTGCATGGGAATGATAGAGTTGGCATGGTGGAAATGATAGGGTTTGCATGGGGAGGTTAAGGTCTGCATGGGGGCGAACCTTATGTATGAAAAGTTACTTTGGGATGTGGAGAAAGTAATGGAAGGTCTGTTTGGGAGTCTGGAGGCTCGAGGTGAACAATAGTACGTAGGGTCATATAAGGGTACCTAGGATTTGGGGAAGAAACCCTAATTTGAGAAGGTGGAAAAAAAATAATAAGAATAAATGAGGAGGAGTGAGGTATGAGGGAGAGTTGAGTCTGAGGGTCATGATTTGGGTTTCCAATGTGAGAAATGTGCTAAGTATGATAATTACAACGGGTGTTTAGTGGCCTAATGTAAGCGTAGGAGATAGTTCGGTAACCTAAACCGAGTAGGGATATAGCTAAGGCTAAATGTGTGACATGTGTCCCACGTGCCATGGATGTTCTATATGATTTATGCGTTGTGGTCTTAAAAGCCATTATTCTAACTGTTTCATGTGTGGCGTGGCTTGGAATCGGGTTGTGTGCATGTGCCCTCATTAGTATGTGATAGTACGCATATACCTTCAGTTTTGATGTGATGTGTTGAGATCTCTGACCCTGCATGACAAAGGTGAAATGCCCTCGAATAAGATACATTAAAACACTAACGACTTACAGAGAAAGATGTTGAGCCGAACCCAGACCGGTCCACCGGCTATAATAATGGCAGGGTATATTACCCTCGCGACCGTTCCACCGACAAAAATAGTGGCAGGGCATGTGCCCTCGTGACCGTTCCACCGGCTATAATAGTGGAGGATTTCGTGCTCAACAAACCAAGCGCAAAAGTGATAAGACATGGAAAGATACTAATATTTACAGTGGAATACTTTGTGAGTCGGGGTCAGACCGGTCCACTGGCAAATAATAGTGGCAGGGTATATTACCCTCGCGACCGTTCCACCGCCTATAATAGTGGCAGGGCATGGCCCTCGTGACCGTTCCACCGGCTATAATAGTGGGGTTCCCGCACTCACATGAATTGATAAAGACTATGATGTGAATTGATAAGTAATGTCCGGGGCTGAGCATGTCCCTAAGTAATGCTCGGGGCTGGATATGTCCCTAAGTAATGTCCGCGAGGCTAAATGCCTAATTGGTTTGGTTCGGCATTTCCCATAAATGCCCGTTTGATAAATGCTCTATTCGGCTTGGTTTGGTTCGGCATTGCCCATAAATGCCCGTTTGATAAATGCCCGATTCGGCTTGGCTTGGTTTGGCGTTGTCCGAAAATGTCTGGTTGGTTGGTTTAACATTATCCATAAATGCCTGGTTGGTTTATCTAAATCTCTTATCGGTTTAAGATATTACATATGTTTCGCATGTTATTATATGTGTATGGTAGGACTTGTGATGTGGGTTTGAGTATGCGTAATATTGTATCATAATTTAATATGCATTTGATGTATAGTTACATCTCTCCCATAGACTAAGGTAGTGGAACTTACTCAGTATTGGACCCGTACTGATACTACACTGGTTGAATGGGTCCTGTGATGATCCACCGATGGTGGGGAGCAGACCTCTTGTGCAGGTTTAAGATCGGATACTGTGTTGGGGTGGAAGCCTTGACTTGAGTGAGTAGGCAATCCGAACATTGATCCTTCGGGATTTCTTTTTGTTTAGCTATAATTTGTATTACGTTCTTGTTTTGAGAAACATATTCTAAGGTTGTAATCCTAAATCGTATTCTAACTTCTGTTTGACTTACCTCTTGTTAATGATTTATTTTAAATGTTGTCTTGTGTTTTTGATACTTTTTACTAAAGGTTGATCGGATATAGCCTTAGCACTTAGTACTGGAACGGTAGGAGTGAACCGGTCTGGTACTAAGTGTGGCGGTAATACCCCCAAGTTTACGGTTTTATCCTTTGCTTCCGCTAAACCTTTTGATTTAAACGAAATTTTTCAGTAGTAAATTTGGGGGTGTGACAGGAAGTGGCTGCATCAATGAAAGAAAAAGGGAGGAAGGTGGTTGCGATGAAGAATGCCAAAGGGAGGGTGTTGCACTGGTGGTTAAGGGTGATGCTCAGTAAAAGTGATTGAAGGGGGGTGGTTGATCTAGTTTGAATCTTCAAAGGTGGATTTTTGTAGTGGATTTTGCGGTAGCAAGGAGGGGGTGAAGGAGTAAGAAGATTTTGGTTTTTGTTTCGATATAAATTAGAGATAGAAAAGAAAGAGTGGATCGATGTATATTTATATATAGAGATATATATGTACACACACACACACATATACATGCTCGAGGGGATAGGGTGAGAGTAGCAGATAGTTGGTAAGGCCACGAACACACAAAGCATGGGCGAAGTGGGTTTGTTGTGATTAGATTGAACATGGCAGAGGTAAGGCTAAGCTTTGGCAGAAGAGATTTGCACACTAGGGAAGGGAACTAAGGCGGGAAAAATATTCGATTGGTAAAGTTGGGGAGAAGAAAGAAAATGAAAAAAAAAGTTAAAAGGAAAATGTTTAGGTTTATATTTAGGTTAAGATATTTTAGATTAGGATAAAAATAGAAATATAAAATTCCTTAGATTAGAATTAGGTTACGATATTACTTACTCAAAATTAGGGTTAGCTAAAGTTCAGGGTATTACACCATTTCTCAAACCTGCAAAGACAAAATTTGATGTACATGATGGGGTTTTAATAATGGGTTTTGCTGGTGAGGTTATTATATTCAATATTTATGAATCCATGAGGTATCCTACATATTGTTGATCAATTTTTATGGTGGATGTTATTGAGGATTTGAATAAATAGGTTTATAAGTTATCATTTAAAGACCCTTTGGAGATTATATTGGCTCAATGCATAGAAACCAAATTTCTAAAAGAGTTGAATGAAAAGTTTGAAGTTGATACAAAAATTAAAGAGATGGTGCATGCTTTAGGAGTAATTTCTGGACAAATAGGAAAGTCTATGGATTTATCAATGACTTTAGATAGACCTTTACCACTAGTAAAAAAAGAACCAAAGATATAACTGAAGCCTTTACCTAACTATCAAAAGTAATAATTTTTAGGACAAAAAAATATACCATTCCTATTATCATCTCAAGTGATTTAAACCTAATGCAAAAGAATAAAATTGTTAGTGTTTTGAAAGAGTATATGACAACTCTGGAATGGATATTTACTGATATTAAGAGTATTAGTCCATCATTGTGTATTCATCGGATTTTGATGGAGGATGATGTACAATATAGTAGGCACATACAATGTAGGATGAATCATATTTTGACTGGAGTGGTAAAGAAAGATGTGCTAAATCTTTTATCTATGGGATTCATTTAACTAATCTATGAAAGTATTTGGGTTAGTCCTTTTCAAGTAGTACCTAAGATGATAGGAATTACTATGGTTGAGAATGACAAAGGAAAAAGGGTTCTTATTAGGGTACAAAATGATTGCAGGGTTGTGTGTTGACTATGTGAAGTTGAGTTTTATGACTAGGAAGGATCATTTTCCTTTACCTTTCATGGATCAAATGTTAGAGAGGTAAGTAGGTCATGCTTATTATTGTTTTCTTGATGGTTATTCAAGATATGTGCAAGTACCCATTATAATAGATGATTAAGAGAAGATAACATTTACGTGTCCATATGGCATATCCGTATACTAACGTATGGCATTTGGGTCATGTAATGCCCCTGCCATATTCTAGAGGTGTAAGGTAAGAATATTTTTTAGGTATTGATGATGGTACAATTGATCAATGCCTACATAACCTAACTCTAATTTTGAATAAGTGTATTGAGACTAATCTAGTGTTAAACTATGATAAGTGTCACTCTATGGGTAAATAGGAATAGTGTTAGGACATGTCATATGTGCTAAAGGTATAGAAGTATATAAAGAAAAGATTGATCTTATAGCTTCTTTACCTTACCCCTCTACTATTAGGGAAATATGGTCATTCCTTGTCATGGTGGACTTTATCATAGGTTTATTAAGGATTTTTTGAAGATTGTTCAACTCTCATGTAAGCTTATTTTTAATGATGAGTGAAAAAAGGAATCGGATCATTCAAAGGAAAAATTGGTTGCTACAACTGTACTTCAACCCCTGATTAGAATTTCCCTTTTGAATTAATGTGTGATGCATCTAACTATGTTGTTAGTGCAATTTTAGGTCAGTAGATTGGGAAAGATCCACATGTGATACACTATGCTTCACATACTTTAAATGAAGCTTATCTTAATTTTACCACCACCAAGAAGGAGCTTCTTGCCTTTATTTTTACTTTAGATAAGTTTCGCTCTTATCTATTTGGTATTGATATTATTGTGTATGATGACCATGAAGCTTTGAAATACCTACTGGCAAATAAGGAATCAAAGCCAAGGTGGATTTTTTGGATGCTTCTACTTTAAGAATTTAATCTTCTCATCAAGGATAAAAAGGGAACAAAGAATTGGGTAGTGGATCACCTTTTTGGATTAATCAAGGAAGCTGAAGCTAAAGAACCAATCAATGAAGCATTCCTAGATGAACAAATTCACGTAATTAAGAGTTAAATACCACATTATGCTAACATGGTAAATTTCTTGGTCAAAAAGGTATTTTGATCATGTTTTACTATGACACAAAATAATAAGATGAAAAGCCAAGCTATGTATTTTGAGTGGGATAACACTTATTTGTGGAAAAAATATTCTTACCCAGTCATTAGGAGATGTATCCATAATATTGAAATTCTTTCAATTTTAAGAATTACCCATAACTATGCTTGTAGGGGTCATTTTGGTCCAAAAATAACAACTCATAAGTTTTTAGAAAGTGGGTTCTGTTGGCCTACATTGTTCAAATATGCTTATAGTTTTTGTAAAACATGTGAGAATTGTCAAAAGACTAGAAGTTTAGGTCCTAGGAATGAAATATGCCAAAACCCTATTATTGCTTGTGAAATTTTTTATGTTTGGGGTATGGATTTTATGGGTCTTTGTCCTTGGTCTTATGGTTTTAATTATATCCTTGTTTAATATTATATGTCTAAATGGATGGAGGTAAAAACCACTTGAACCAATGATTTTAATATTGCTATAGAATTTAGTCGATCTAACATCTTTTCATGGTTTGGCTTTCCAAATGCCATTATCAATTATAAGGGTTGTAATTTTTGCAATATAATGGTGGAAGCTTTGTTAATAAAGTATCATGTGATACATCAAATTTCTTTGGCTTATTATCCTCAAACCAATGGAAAAGTGGAAGTGTCAAATTGAGAGATCAAATCAATTTTTAAAAAATGGTGAAGCCAACAAGGAAGGATTGGATCTTACATCTCATGGATGCTCTATAGGAATATCATATTGCATACAAGACTCCAATTGGTATGTCTCTATATCATCTAGTTTATGGTAAGCCTTCCATCTTCCTATTAAATTAGAACATAGAGTTTTTTTGGGCTATCAAATAGTTTAATACGGAGTTAAGTCAAATTAGAAAACATAGGAAACTTTAATTACAAGAATGAGAAGAGTTAAGAAGTGAAGATTTTCAAACTTCCTTAAGATATAAGGATGAGACTAAAGCAGTTCATCACAAATCAATTATTTGGAAAACTTTTGAAGTTAGGACAAGGTTTATCATACTATTCTTGTTTAAAACTCGTTTTAGGATAATTGAGGTCGAGATGGATCAGCTTTTTTGTGGGAACTAACATATATCCTCATGGGTCAGTTGAGATTATAAGTGAAAAGATAGACAAGGTATAGAAATTTAATAGGCATTATCTAAAACCTCTTTATGAGGGATACACTATGCAAAATGCAGAGGTGGTGGAACTCACTACTCAAAATTATGAAGGATGAATTGTATCAAAAGGTCAAGCTCGAGACCTAAATGGAGCGCTACTTGGTTGGCACCCTTAGTATTGTAGATAATTTATTTTGTATATTTTTTTATTCATTAAATTAATTGGTTTCAATGTGTTTGTTTGTTGTAAAAAAATGCAAGCCAAGAGAATAGAAATAAACATGGGGTTATCATGTTTAATAACATGGAGCATGTAACTTGTGCTATTAGTTTCTCAAATATTTTTCCCCAACGTCGAGAACAAAAATTTTTTTTGGGGTTCACCATGTTAATAAACACGGCTACTATTTTCCAGGCAAACTATTTCTTCAACAAATTTCCCTCAAAGTCAAGAGCAAACAAATTAACATGGGGGTACCATCTTTACAAATGCATTCAGTGTTTTCCAAACCTCATATTTCTAAAAAAAATGCATAAAAGATGAGAAGAAACAAATAAACATGGGGGTACTGTGGTTTCAAACGTGGTTCATGTTTCTATAAAAATCAATTCTTCTTTCAGTGTGTTTTTTTTATCCAAAACCCTAGCCTCTTTCTATCTTCATTGTTCTTTTCTTCCATTCATACCGATGGTCCCTGCTACATTTCTCTCTAAACTTCCATGTTCATCTTCACCACAACTCAATTAACTTTCGTCAAACCTCAAATTAAACACCAAATCCATTTTCCACATTCATAAAGCCCCATATATGCTACCAATTTTTATAATTATTGGGTGAAACCCTAGAGTTTCCCATTAACCCTAATTTTAAATTCCTCCCATTTTTGGTTGACTTAGTAAAATTATTTGAAAAAAAAAACACTCTTTTCTTTTTTAATCATTCATGTGGTGTTGAATTGAATATTGCCTTCAATTTTTGACAAAGGTGTATGCCATTTTCTTGACGTGGATAATTTAATGTTTGGGTGAAAAATGTTCAATGTTTGTTCAGAATTTCTATGTATATGTTCTATATTTTAATATTTATACCATTTTTTTATATTAAATACCATGCCTCTAGGAAATAATTTTCTATGTTTGATTATCCAATGTACAAAATTACTTAACTTTATACTTGGAGAGTAATAAACCCTACATTTTATTAGGTCTATGCATAAGACATCATGTTCACATAAATGACAATATTAAGAGAATTGTGGACAGTTCCGTGCTAAGCCACATCCACTATTTTTCTTATCTAATACATGGCATGGAGAAAGTGGTAGTAAATGTAAGGAGAATCAACTCGGACCATCACAACACCAAGGAGAGGTAGAGTTGGACATGATACTCCTAACGACTGAGGTATCAATTTCACTAAAAATATTCAAGAAAACATGTATGACTACCTTTTCGTCAAAAGATCATAGGAACTCTATATTTATATAAACATTGTTTAGAAGAATTTGTTCTTTATAACCAAGTAATGAGATTGTTAATGAGCATTAACCTTAATGATTTTGTGTTTTGTAGAAATCATTCATATCAATGCATTGTATTAGAATTTTTAAACACATCTAAATTGCATGCCAATTTTGATATTTATAAACATGTATATGGTAGCATTCATTTTAGCATGTTTAATAATGAATACACTTAAACGGAGTTTCTGACATTTTTATGATACCTCAAGGTGGAAATCAAAAGATATATTTAATGGGCTTATGACCAATTTTTTTATTGAGAATGTTGATATTTCTAACATACCTACATAGGATGTCTTATAAATTTTAGAGGTTAAGGCCTCTCGTATATATATATCTGATGGTTATGTATCTACAATGTATCCTTGCTTGTATAGTTTTTGGTGTGGATGATAGTATGGGAGTGTCTTATAATTTTTAATTTTCTCTCATTTATTCTATGATAGAGAGTGATCGCATGGAAATGACCAATCTTATTGCAAAATAGTTTTATAGGGTTAGACACTCTCAAAGGGGTGAGATTGCTATTGGTAGTTTAATTACCACCCTTATTTTGGGAATGGAAATTGAAATTCCTGTTGATACCCTTATTGAAGCTCATAATTTATTTCTTGAAATTATAAACTATCAATTACCTCATATCATTGAGTGCAATGATAATGTTTGGTGCCTTTCTTATGAAGTCATACCATATTTTTAGCTTCCCAATCCTAGAAAAAACTAACCCCCTAAATAAATGCAAATGCAAAACAACACATGGGGTTGAAATAACATTACCCCAATCCACCTCTCCCATGACCCCCATGTCGAACTCCTCCTCCTTATCCTTCTCATGATGGCACTTCTAGTTTTGTGTCTGAATGGCATCAATTTCAAGCCTAAGTGAATACCTACTCTGACCAAGTGTTCACATGGTTAGATGCCATTGATTCTTTTCAAAGGCAGCTTCATCAAATGATCCAGTCCTCATTTGATTTTTCTATTAGACCCCTTGTCCACCTCATCCACCCTCTCAATGAAACTTGTTCTACCCTCTTCTTTTTTGCTCTGCTCTTACTGTGTTGTGAGGGCAAGGCACAATTTGAACATGGGGGTGTTAAGGAATGTTTTAGCGTGTAGCTTTAGATTTAGTGTTTCATTAGTGTACATTATTGTTTGCAGTTGTGTGTTTATATATATTATTTGTTTTCTTTTTTTTTTATGTCATGACTATTATAAAAAAAATTAAAGAGTGATTTTTTTCAGTGGAACTTATATTAAGCTAGTTCATTCATTTGAAAAATATCACTAGTTGGAACTAAATCATTTTTAAAGACAAATTTTAATGGTTTGATCATAACCTATAGTTCAAAAAGATTGCATGATAACTGATGTATTGTAAAAGGGAAAAAATATTAGAATGATTAATTATCAATCTATGTTTCGAAATATACTGAAATGAAAAATAATTAAATTAGTAGATATTTTAACATGTGAGCTTTAAGCTTAATTGAATGGATACATATTTTATCCATTACTTTATTTTTTCATGTAATAATTCTACAATGATGTGTGAAACAAGAAATTTTTTTCACTCTCTTCAAAACTACAATGAACTTTAGGATATTCAAAAATGATTGCGGGATATTTATTTATTTTCTAGATACTAATCAAATAACCTACCAAAAACAATAATTTTCCTTTGCATAACCCTTTGAGCTTCAGGCCTAATTTTCTTGACTTAACTACATTATTAACACATATCCTTTTGTCATTTCTATTTCCTAATCTAGGCTAGAAGATCAATAGATGTTTTGGGGTTATTATTGTGTAGTTTAATATAATAAGAAAATAAGAAGGAGGGTATTGTGAAGGTATTTGAGTGAGTAGCTAATTTATTCAAAAAAATTGAAATCATATGTATGTATCTTTTAAATCCACTTTCGTTAAATAACATATATATATATAGAAAAAATAACCCAAGTCTTTTTTATTAAAGTTTGGTTGAATAAGGAAAGTTGGAGGTAATGATTGATTAATTAGATAAAAAGAAGAAAGTAGTAAAGAGGTGGAAAAGTTATAATTAATATATGAGAAGATTACTCCTTTGGTTCACGGAGTTTAGCTACATTCCCAATTTTCATCCCATCTTAAAACCCTAGCTCCATTACAACCAAAACTTAATACATCTTGATTCTTATAGACTTTAGCTCATTTAAGCAGTGGCGAATAGAGAATAATAGCAAGCATATGGTTGAACATATTCAGTTGGAGAAGTATTTGAGAGTAAACACATTCCCTAAAACACATGAGAGAGAGAGAGAGAGATTTCATAAACACCGAAAGTGAGGGTCTACTAATTTACTTCATGCTAATTTTAATTGATTGTTACATGGAGATATGATAATTGAGATGTTTATAATTTTTTCCTTCCTAAAAATTATAAGGTTTGATTGGAATTTGATTTAAATTGTGGAAAAGGTGATCCAAATGTTTTTCAATATTTTACTTATGATTTTCTTAACATTATTTCAAGTTCTAATGAGAGTGTATATCTAGGTGAATGAGCAAGGCAGTCCTACATTTCATTAAACAACGATTGTCTTGTGTATGAATTTGTATTTCTCTATATAATCATAATTGTGTTACTTGAGGATAGGTCACAATCTAAGCATGGGAGTATTTGATGTATTTATTTTATATGTCAATGCTTGATGCAAAAAGATCATAGTTACCTCATTGTTTACACCAGATTTAACCATTTTCCCTTGAATTCTCTTTCATTAGATTTATGCAAGTGAAAATGAAAATAAAAATGAATAAAGCAAAGAATGAAATAAGATAAAAGATAAAAGAAGAAAGGAGTCACGAAGGTATGGGAGAAACTAAATTTAAAGATAAATAGATTAATTCAATATAAGGTTAATCAAAAGAAGTTTGTACCAATAATTATGGAAGGTAATACATATTAGAAGAAACATGGGTCCTCTGTGTTTCTTCAACAATCAAAATTTTAAAAGTCAAGGCTTCCAATAAAAACACAGGGATTTCTGTTACGAAATAAAAACCATGTTTTCTTACTTTTCTAGTTTTTCCCTATTAATTTCCAATTCAACTTTTGAATGGAAAACTTTGATCTCAACATTTTAGACACAAAACAAATTTCTTACTTTAGTTCTTAGTGTATTATATTCGAAATCTCTATTTTATTTTATGATTAATTATAAGATTGACGAATTGTGAATCAACGATGATAAGTTGCACTGAATCATTTCTTTTATTTGAAATATTTTATTTGTAGTGAATGCAAGCATTTTTATCTTATTCAATTATTCTCTTGATTGTATTTTTCATTCATTAATTCTTGTATTTGGTTGACTAGTATTAATCATTATAAATTATTATATTATTATTGCATTATGAATATGTTCGAGTAGATTTGTATGGGATGGGAGGAATTTAATTATGAACTAGGGATTCTAATGTGAAATGAAACTTCAACTATAAATTCTAAGTGTATTTAATTAGATGAATAAATAGACTTAAATGATAGTTGATCGAATATTCATAATTTAAATTCAGTAGACTGACCACATAATACATTTAGATTCTAATGCAATTCTAGGATGATGAAATTAGTATGCAATTGCTAATTGATATATCCAGAGTAGCAATAGGTCATATATATATATATATATTGTTATTGCATTTATTGATTCGTGTAATTTTATAATCCGAGCTTATGTGATTATGATTGTTTTTCATTGTTTATTTGCTCGTTAATGTCATTATTACTTAAATCCAGAGTTCTTAACCTAGATTATCAATTAGTTAGATAATAAATCAAGAGCTTTTTTGATTTATTTAAACTGAAAGAATCTTAAGAGCAAATATTTATGAGTTTCCAAAGGTTTGAATTAAAATACATACTTTTTTTTGCATATAATATTTTTATTTATTGGTTTTATATTTGAAAACATCATGTCCTTATTTGTTTATTCGTGAGTCTTGTGTTATACTATATAGTTTTAGTATAGTAATTATTATAAAAATATTAACAAGTCAGAGTTTGACATTAATCATAGAATTCTTGATTATATTATATTTCTTGTGGGATTTGACTCCTACTTTCCACTTATTATGTATTTGAAAATTAGGTTTAAATTTGGTGTGTATACGATGACATGTTAGATATTATTGCCACAACTTGTGTAAATAAACATAATGATTATTCTTACACTAGCTTTTAAGACTAGTTAAAAAAATGAAATACAACAAACTTTATTATTAACTCAAATAAAAGGAAATAATAATGGTTTATAGACTTAACAAAAGTAAAACTAAACGAAATCACAAAGCAAAGACCAATATGCTTACTACAACCAAAAATCATGAAAGTAAAATTATTAATTACAATTGACACATAAGGAAGATCAAAATGATACATATAACTCTAAAAAAAGGGTTAATGCTCTCACTCTTCACCACTATGTATGTTCTATTCACCTTAAATAGATTCATAATCAATTTACACTAGATCCATTACTCACCATGTACATCATGGATCTTCACAACTCCATTTAAAATATGTAATAATTTAGGCAAGGGAAAACTAAGTAATACTCATGTACAAATGAATGGTATATATAGAAGAATATATAAACTTGCATACACACACACAAAATACTCATAAACCACAGTAAGTTCTCCAAGAACTTAGATACAATATCATGCACAATTTTATTATCTGATTGTTAAATAGGGAAACCCTTGATAAGTTTATCATGCCACATACATGTGTACGTTATTTTCAATTATAAGCGCATAGAATACCTCATCCTTAAAATAGAATTTCAATCACATAAATCGATCTTCTAGATCGTATTCATGTCTATGATATGGTAAGCCTTTAGCCTCTACTATTAAGTTACTTATATTAAATGAAAAAAAAATTCACATTTCAACCATTATATTAATAACCGAATAAGAAGCTTCAAGCTTTAACCATCAAAGTATTTATTGGATATGAAATTTTAGGCTTCAACCATCAAAATATATCTACCCACCAAAACTATAATATGATGGGGAGACTATTGTAAATATTCCGGATACTGTAGTGGTAGAAGATACTTGATTATGGTAGGTTTTAACCACTACCAATAACAAAGTAGGTGCATGGTATCATGAATAATTGGCTCACAAATTATGTACAAAGATATAGTCGTTACTTTGTGATCGAAGCAAATACTTTAAGTATTTTGAAAATTAAAGTTGTGTAAATTAAATTGCAAGAATTAAAATTGCATAAATAGAAAGTGAAAAAATAAAATTAGTGTGGGGGTTTATAGATCACCAAATAGTTCAATCTTTAGGATCCAAATGCACTTGAGGTATGCAATACCATCAGATCTTCTTGATTGGTACTTTATAAGTGTCAAAAATCTTTTAACTATTTTATATCATTGATCAAATTACACATAAAGTAATCAAATTTTAATCATTTGATCAATAGGATCAAATTATGCACATGGTCTTTAAGGCCATTAAATCATTGCATGAATATTTTGGCTTCTACCTCAATTATGTCATTGTCCTTTTGTACCTTAGGTAAGTATTTGTAAATAATATAGTTTGTAGGGAGCGCTATGCTTCTATTGACACTTGTGCAATTACCCATCTATATTTTGGTTATTTATATTTTTTTTATCTACTTCTAATAATATTTCATTAAATTTGGGTAAAAGAGTTTAGCACTATATTCTCTAATTAAATTTAGGTGATGGGATATGTATATAGTGATTGATGATGAGGCCACCTATCCATCATTTTTTTGCACACAATGATGAGTGATAAGACCACCAATCCATCACTCTTGAATTGATGTATTTTTATCAACATTGCCACTATAAATGGATTTCCATCATCTTCATGTGATGGATATATGCATATGGTGATGGGCAATGTGGTCGTCAATCCATCACTTTTGATCTTTTCATTGATCATATTATATCCAATTTGAGTTTATTGAATGGGTGACTTTTAGCCTTCAACTATTATTTTCCTCTACCATCCATATCATAATTTAAAGAGAGATCATTATACATACAATCAAATTAAATTACATATTGCCATTTTGAATGGAAATGGTCAACATGTGTATATACCATGGTATATTTAAATGGTCTGCATGTGTCAACTTGAATTCTATTAAGGACATAGTAGATTTTGTGATTTCTTACGTAACCACAACTATGAATTTGTTAATAATAATATATCATTCATATAAGATCACTAATTAAAAAGAATCTTTAGAATTCTAAGTGGTTGCTCATGCAAGTTTCAATGATCTTTTCTATCATGGATGCACTAATTGATATCATTTTTAATGTCGCAAAGATAATATTTTATATTTTACTAACTTTTGGTTAGTGACACTTTTTGGTTTTTCACATAAAACAGATGCATATATAGTGTATTCATCCCGAGCTTACTTCTAGCCAATGTTGATGGTATTAATACTACAAAATACTTGTAGAACATAGTAAGTTATCCAAGAAATCAGCTATAATATCATGCACAATTTCACTTTCCAATTGTTTTATATGTGTACATTCTTGCCAATTATAAGTTCATAAATACTTCATCCTTAAAATAACATGTACAGTGACATTTTAATTAGATAAATTGATCTTCTATATTGTTTTCAAGTCTATGAGATAGGAAGCCTTTAGCCTCTACTATTTAATTACTTATATCAAATGAAAAACTTCTTTTTTCAACCATCACACTAATAATTGAATAGGAAGCTTCAAACTTCAACCATTATATTGCTTATTTTCTCAGAAGATTTGGGCTTCAACCATCAATGTCACTACCCATATAAACTATAATATATTAGGGAGACTATTGTAAATACTCTATCCACTAAGGTGGTAAAGAGACTTAACTATGGTAGGTTTTAACCACTACCAATGACGGAGTAAATGCATAGTCTCATGAATAAGTTGCTAAATTATAAAAAAGACATCATTGCTACTTTGTGATTAAAATAAATACTTTAAATGTTTTAAAAATAAGAATTATATAAATTAAATTGCAAGAATTAAAATTACATAAATAAAAATTACACAAATAAAATTAGTATAGTGGTTTAGAGACCATTAAATAGTTTGATCTTCTGGATCAAAATGCACTTGAGGTATTTAATAGTATATGATCTTCTTGATCACTACTACAAAATTTTTAAAAGACTTTTAATTATTTGATCTCCTTGATCAAATTGTACATAAGGTATTAATAACTTTTTAATTATTCGATCTTTGGGATTGAGTTTTGCATATGCTCTTCAAGACCATTAAATCATTGGATGAATATTTTATCTTCCACCTTAATTATGTTAATATCATTTTGTACTTTTGGTACACACTTGTAAATAATATAGTTTGTCCGGAGCTCTATGCTTCTACTCACACTTGTGCAATAATCCATCCATATTTTGGTTATGTGTACATTTTTTTCTACTTCTAGTGACCCTCCATTAACTTTGGGTAATGGAAGTTTGCACTATATTCTCTAATCAACTTCTAGTGTTGAATTATGTATATAGTGATGGGTGATGAGACTGCATATCCATCATTTTTATGCACATAGTGATGGGACCCCCAATCCATCACTCTTAAATTGATGTAATATTCTTAATTTTACCACTTGAAATGTATTTCCATTATCTTCAAGTGATGGATATTTGCATATGGTGATGGATGATGTGGTCACCAATCCATCACTTTTAATATTTCAACTGATCATATTATATTCTACGCGAATTTATTGAATGGAAGACTTTTAACCTCCTATTGCTATTTACCTCTACCCTCTATCTCATAATTGTATAGGAGATCATCATACATTAAATTAAATTAAATTAAATATTGGTAATATATACAATTAAAATTGATAAAAATATCAATTAGCATATGATTAAAGTAAAAATTGAGATTAAAATAATATTTCCTTGCTCTAAGATGATTCTAGAACCATAATATTATATCCTCCTTCAAACGCTTAGTCAATTCAAATTAGTGAGGGATTGATGTTTTTAAAATTTACTTGATTATAAGATATGTCATATATGTGACCTTTCATATACCTGTAGAAACCAACATCTCACATAAGAAACAAAATGGTTAAGGTAACCCATGGTGACACATAATATTAATACACATATATAATGATTAGCAAGAAGACAAATCACTCTCTTTTATAAAGTAGTAATCAAACTTGAAACCAACGCCATGATCATTAGCTTATGCAACATATCAAACAAGATCAATTCCATGGAATAGTCAATCATAGGTTAATCTCAAATTATTTATAGAAAGATGGGAGATGAATATGAATGCAAAATAAAATTAATCTTTGAAAGATTATGCTAAGGAGATAGTGATCAACATATAAGGAGAAGAGATAAATTAGAGGCTAATCGTGTTGATAACATGTAATATTGATAAACTCAAAGAGATATATATAAAAATATAAAAATGAAGAGATAATGAAACTTCTTATCCTCATTGATACGTATGGATACCCTCTTTATAAATTTCACCCTCTCCTATATATATATATATTATACTCATACTTATAACATCAATTATGAGGAGTTAAAGAATATGAAAAGAGGTAGATGAAACATATAGTTAAGAGGTTATAATCATAATCAGAGCAACTGTTACAACTAATGAAAATGATAGAGTTATTAAATCTTTGATTTAATACAAAATACATTCATAACTTACACATCCACAATATGTAAATAGGATATTTATAACAGGAATGAATTTAGAAACCCCAATATATACAAATATTAGGTATATGAATTGGTTTGGATACAAAAAAAACAAAATAAGTTAGGAAAAATCCCTCACTAATCATCTAGAAATTAGGGTTAAAATAAGATTAAAGGTAAAATAAGTGGTTCAAGGGTAAAAAAATATGATTAAACAATATTATAAGATTAAGGAAGGATTGGGAAACTAATCATCTAGAAATTAGGGTTAAAAATTTTTGGGGTATTACAACATTACCTTTCACATGTCTAAAAGATTCACTTCCTCTCTAACCCTTTTATTTGAAATAATAGGTTGTACTACCATCAACATCTTTGCTTTGGCATATTTATTCCTTTGATATACTATTCCCTCCTCATAATAATTGTTTGGGTTTTTGCTTCAAACTAGTATCTATGGACCATATCACTATTATTATCATTTGTAGTCACCATGTTATCATTTTCTACTTGAATATTTGAATCTCCATTCTTATTATTGCTTAGATATGCTTTGAATGGTAAGGAAAATTTCACTTGTGTGATCTAAGAAACCACAACCAAAGCAAATGCTTAAGACATCATCGAATTGAACATCATAAGAATGGTGATTGAATCAAAAATTGGAGGTCAATGGTTTTCTTATATTAACTTGAACACAGATATTGGAAAACCTACATCTATATCCATTTGTAGTGTGTAGATCAACTTTAAGCACATTCCCTGTAAGAGTACCTATATTGAACAATATGTATACAATGGGTCGTATGTTGATTTATGCCCATATTTCTATTTTAGAAACTATGGATTTATATGGGTTAAGTTTAGGTTTCCACAGTCTAATTGAATGTTTTTTTTATTATAAAATAAGGATAATTAAAGATTGTATTTTATTTTAGGTTTGTACAATAAAGGAAGCCTATTAGTCATTGTAATAAAATATTTTGCTCCACCTACTACTTTAACAATTAGCGTGTTCATCCAAGGCTTATATTAAGGATGGTAATTATCCCCATAAGTTTTTGCCTTGTCTGGGATTCCCTATTGGGGTTGGGTTTGAGGATCAAGTTTGAGTTTAGGGATTTTTTTGGGATGGAAGCGAGGATGAGGCAATGGGTATGAGGTTACCATCACTAAATCTACCCCAATATATATATATATATATGTATCAACAAAGAATATTACAAAGATATTAAGATAAGTAATACATGAAAAAAATTAAGAAGAATCCTAATCAAAATAATGATGCTGACTTAAAACGTTTACTAGGTCTTCTTGACTTGTAGAGTTCACTTTCAAGTATAATAGCTTCCTTTTTAATAGCTTGTTCCATTTCTAACTACCACTTGCCATCTACCCTTATTATTTTCAACACCAATAATAAAAAAGAGACAACCATTCTTTTTAGAACTTATATTAGGTGCACCTTCATTATCTATAGGTCTAGTATGGACATACATTCTAATTCTTTTACATCTTATCAAGAGTCTTTCTGCCCCTACACATTTTTTTTCCTATAATCTTTAATGATCAAAATCATCTTATGAGTTCTACCCATTTATTTAACCCATGTTACAAGTTCTTCTCGGTCATAAAATATTTACTCTGTTATGAAAAATCTTTGATGATTTTGGATCCTAAAACATATATTATCCATGTTCTACCCTCTATATATACATTGTCACTCAATCATACGGTAATGCTTTCCATCAGCTACAGGATATCCCGAGCTCCAAAAAATTCCTTCCTCTCTGCTAAACCACCCTTCATTTCCTCTATCTTCAAGCATCCATCAGCTGCGACGAAGACAGCGTACCGTCTCTCCCAAAAATCCGGTTATGTCAATGTATATATGAAATGGAAGAAAGACCCGTTTTACGACTCCATTCAATCAATCAATGCAGTCCCAGAACTAAAACCCTTGATCGCTCTCAAAAACTGTGTATCCCGATATCCCAATGGCTGCATACCGGTCATAAAATATATATAAGGTTTAAAACTTTAGTTTGTTGTACACAGTGCTCTTCAAGCTTAAGTTTTCTTACTCCTCGTGACATATAATTAGGGAGCGCCAATCCTAGAATGTGATCTTTGATGCAGATAGATGATTACCCTAGCAAGCTAGCACCTTTTGACTTCAACTAATGCCAGCTTTCTTCACCATTGTCGATAGTATGCCTCCCTCTTTGTAACACCCCAAAATTTACTATTGATTTTTTTTTGTGGAAGCGTAATAGCAAGCTAAACATGTGTTACAACCATACTTGACATAAGTTTGGCTTATTATACCATCTTTACATTGAATACAAGACAAAAATAATTAGAACTTAAAATAGGAAACTTAAAATAAGATAAAAAGAGAATGATGAACTTTCATAGAACTTAAATAAACATTTGGAGATTAAATCTTAGCATAATAATATAAAAATACAACAAAAATGGAATATGTTAGTGCTAAGAGTCTAAAAAGGTATAAAAAAAAATAGTAACCGGATAATATGATTTTACGTTCAAACCCAAAGATAATATAATCACTCTTCCACATTCAAGGCATCTCGAGCATGGAAATTATCTAAACAATCCTCATTGTCCTACAAAATGAAATCTAGGTCATCTTTTTATAGGAATGGCAACACCCATGAGAAGGATGATTAATACTCTATGTAATGAGCAAGTTAATAATGAAGTTATAGAAAAAGGGAATGCATAATACTTAAGGCCAATAGAAAAAGATGAATTATGTATAAAAATCATATCATGATATAATTTAAGAGAAGAACCGAAAGAGTTCTATAATAGGTTTGCTCATATCCATTTCATTATTCGGCTGATTTTAGAGACCCCTCTTAGAATAATGGCAACAATGATATACAAACATAGAGCATAACACTTTATGCTACTATTGTTGTATGGTGAAGCGGATTGGTACAAACCCATGGCATAATGTTCCTTGCCACTATTCTAATCTGGTGGAATAGACTTGTACAACCAATCTTGACTCATGTGATATTTAACTTTAAATATTAAATGTCCTTATTAGGATGTTGATTATTTGATGTCAGCATACAAGTTTATCATAAATATGTAATGTACTTAAATACACAATTAATGGATAGTTGGATCATTCTTTAAGGGGAAGGCCAAGATGCCCCAACAAACCCCTAATTTCACAAGATTGGTGCAAATTATCCTATAAGACTCATTTAACCACCAAATTTATTACACCTTCCTAATATATAATTATTGACAACATATCCAAAAATTATAGTTTAACTCAAATGTCTTACACATGCAATAACAAGCTTGCCTCAAGGGTTATTAGTCCCAATATAGCCATTTTTCTCATTTCATTTAACTCATGTTTCTCATAATTACCCTAAGTATTTAACGTAAATTACTTAAAAGTTATTAACTACTTAACCACCTTAGCAGATCAAAAATTCATATTTAACCATTTTTTTTATCAAAATACCCTTATCTTACCTAAATGCCTCAAAGTATCTTTTTAGATAACTTGTACCTTACTTAACCATCATTTATTTATATTTTTTTCATGAAAATAATTACAAAAACATCAATGATTATCATACCAAAATTATGAAATGACCTATTTACCCTTAATATAACCACAATACCTTAACTTCCACAAGACCCTACAAATATGATATCATTAGTTTTGGCCTTCAATTTAGTACCTCACCCTACAACTTAAACATAAGCATTATCCACTTTCCATATTTAGTCAAACCACATTAAAGGAACATAGCTTAAACTACCCCATTTAGGGTTCCAAAAGATTTATCATAACAACATCATATAAGCAAATGCTTTTCACATGGTAGTATTTTCATAATTCGATACCACATTATTATACAAGGAAATTATCAATATAACAATACTACACATAATATTACACACAAATTCACACATAACTTTCAAAACCCTAACTATAACGTATATCATTACCAAATGAAACCAGTCTCTAAGTATGAATAATATTAACACTCCTCTTAGTTCACCAAAAAATCACATAAAAATCAAGAGTAGTACACAGTTATAAACAAGAAAAAATAATCATGGAAAAGGTAAGGTAAAAGAGGGTGGAATATGAGAAAAAAATGAAGCAAATGAAGATAGCTACGTTGGAAGGTGATAGACCAAGGGGTGTAGCTACTTGGGTGGTTGATGCAAAAGGGATTGGGTTACATTAGTTGGTGGTGTAAGTGTGGAGTGATATACATGAGGTTGTGTTGCATAAATGGTCGGTGTTGCATGGGTGGTTGTCGCAACTAGAGGGTGATTGCGTGAGGTTGGAGTTGTTGGAGAAGAAAGTTGGTGAATGGTTAAAGGTTACGTGAGGGATGGCTGCATGTAGGGGCTTTGGTTCAAGGGTTAATGTAATACCCTAAAATTTACTACTAAAAAATTCTATTTTTAAGTGGAAGCATTAACATAATATAGCGTGTGTTACTGCTATACTTAACGCGAGTCTAGTCCATAACTTTCTCGTACCAAGTGCAAAGCTAAAACATTATGACTAATAAATCAAAACTTACATAAATATATATAAATAGTGAAAGACTTTAATAATTTAAACGTAATAATAGAGTACAATGTACATGATCTAGATAATACAATACATAAAAAGAGATAAGAGGAATAAAAGAGATGAAGAGTCCAAAAGAGATATCTAGAATTTAGGGCACATAACATGTACGAACTCAGATAGATATATCTTTACACCCTAATCCCAGGGTATAAACCTTCATCACTACACTTTAGGAGCCTCCTTAAAGTCAACAAGATCATCTTCATATATCTGAGACATAATATCCTTAAATGTGTAGTATTTGTACACATCTTGTACTGAATGCCACAACTATCTGAAAGAGATAGTATTATGTACGAGGCACATGAAAAGAAAGTAATAGAACATATAATAACAAGATAACAACATGATTACATATAGATGTTAATTTAGTAAAAGAAAATTTAACCATCAAGTATAAAATAATGTAATACAAATATACAGATAGATGATACTCATAGATTATTAAATTTCATTATCACTATCAAAACCAATACATTATATTAACTTGAGAACAGAGACTCAAAGGAACCATAACAAATAATATAGTACTCAAATGGTATTAGCCCTAGTTAGCCCACCTAGAAATGTAACTAAACCACCAAATAATATGACACCTAATTACTTAAGTATGCATACCCCTTTTAGGGTCGAAATATATTGAGATACCTATAGAGTATAATATAGCCTCCCAAAGCTCATAATCCATATGGGATCACAAAATAGAAAATACCAAAATGGTACCAAGTGAATACCAAACCTAAATTTGATAGTGGTGCACTCGACTCAAGATCTTTCACTTTAAGTAATTAATTTTTTATCAAGCATTTAGGTCAAACAAGAACAAAGGCCCACAGAATATCTCAATCACTTCTATGAACATAAACCAATTATTTTATTAAATCCTAATATTATACATGTACATTATCCAAAGAGGAATCAAGGCCCAAACCATTTAGAACATAGAGGCCCATTACTATGCCATTAAGGTCTAATCGAATGTATGATGTATTATATCTAGGGCTATAAATGAACTGAGCCAGTTCGGTATTTGGCTCGTTAAAAGCTCGGTTTGACTCGTTCGTTTACTTAAACGAGCCTAAAAGTGAGGCTCGGGCTCGGTTCGTTTAATAAACGAGCCAAGCTCAAACTCAAAAAAGTTCGGCTCGGCTCGACTCGTTAAAAGCTTGGTTCGGCTCGTTTGTATAGTTAAACGAGCCGAGCCCAAACATCATTTTAGGCTCATTTAGTTAAATGAGCCGAACCTAAGCCTAGGGGTATTCGGCTTGGCTCGGCTCGTTTACAGCCCTAATTATATCTAATGAAGATTGTCATGGTATTGAAGCCCAAGCCAGATTATTGAGTCACTAAAACCCAAGTTCCATATCGTGACAAGCCTAATAAAAGTATATCTCAATTTACATTAACTCCAATTATTTGAGACAAAGTCTGATATCTAACATCTGAGCCAAACAAGGGTTCACATATAAGGCCAAATCAAATAACTATTTTAAAGATATCTAAAATGACTAAAATATCTTTAACGTCAACTAACTTAACTTAATATCAAGAGGGGTGTATTTCATGTTAAATGAGTTACAATTAAAAATAATTTTCTTATGTTAAATATAAATATGGACACCGAGTATTAAATGCTAAAATTACTCAATGTACCCAAAGTGTCTATTTCTCTTTTGTTTATACTACTTAATCAATTATTTTATTTAACGTCTCTAGGCCCACTCATCAAATGTCACCCAATTATCTAACTTATCCATTTTAACTTATTTTGATCATGAAAATATTCACTTAGGTCTCAAATGTTTTGAAATTTACATGTAATGGCGAAAATGCCCTTATTCACCTAAAATTACAACAAACTATGAAACTTCATAACTTATTCTAAACAACATAAAATCCTAACATATTTAATACCAACTTTTATTTAAAAGATCCAATGAAGACAATGGTGCACTTAAAAAATTCAAAAACAATCTATAATGCCCAAAAATATGTCCAAACCTTAAAATTTTCATTTCAACTCTAAATGATTCAAAATTCATAACCCAGCTTCTATATCGTATTAGACATATAATGACATATTTAGATAAATTTAATGTTATACCCCATATCTTTTTTGAATTTGTTGGAAGAGAATTTATGCCAATTACTGATGTTTGATCTTGATTTGGAACTATACTTGAGTTTTAAGAAAGGTGGGATTTGGTTAAGCTATGAAGATTCTATAATGTGGGTTTCAAGTAGACCGATCAATTGGTTATATAAATTGATTGACTAGTCATTGTTTCAGGAAAATGGTTTTGCTTGACCAAACTATTTGATTGGTTGGAGAACTAGCTGACTGGTAGGCCAAACTGATTGACTAGTTTGTCGAGTTGAGTACATTTTTAGAACTCGGATTTTCAGGAAAATTTCTTATACTAAAGTGGAACTTTGATAACCCCATTCCAAATTGTTCTTAAGGATTCTTAGCCTTTATTATGATGCATTTGACACAAAATACTACCTCAAACTAATATGAGAAGTTTGATTTATATAATTAAGGGGAAGATGACCTTAACCTTTTCTTCTTCAACCTCTCTCATCTACAGACTTCTAGAATTGTTGCTTTGATTCCATAATTGATTATGCTTAGTTGAAAGATTCCTCAAATGCTAATTTTCCATTTTCCCTCGTATGTTTGGCATTTGTGGACTAATTAATCTGCACCTCTCTAGAATTACCATTTTAGCTATGGAAGATAGGTTAGTCTATCTTAGACGAAATTTTCCCGTTTAACACACATTCGAACAATAAGTATTAGGGTTTTTGATATGTGACTGACCACACCTATGCTTGCATCAAATTATTGGCTATAAATAGCTCTAATCACTCATTCTATTCACCTTTTCTTTCAGCAGCTGAAAATACCTTAGCCCTCTAACACTTACCTTCTCCCTTCTCCACTTGAGCCTCGCATTCGAATTATTTTTCTCTTTTGATCCTATATCTAGATCCCTTTTGTTTTATTGTTAAACAAGAAAAAATTGGATTTAGGAGAAAGCTGTGTCAATTTTAGCATAATCTCCCTTCCTTTCTCTTGGGTGTGGTCTGTCTATTTTTTCTTTTTATTTCAAGTTTTGATTTGTCAAAATTATTAAATGATTTTTGAGTTTGAACTAGTTTTTTTTTTAGGTTTTGAAATTTGAAGATTTCCACAAGTAGAGTTTTCTTATTTGAGGAAAGTTTTGCTTGCATTAAGTAAGTCATTCTTACTTTTGAAATGTGACTTGGTTAAGCTTGCAAACTATGAAACCTTTGAAGTTATGATTTTATATGTGATTAGGAGTATATGTTTTCATATTGGTACTATGTGATTAAGCTATGAAAATTATAAAAGAATGCATAGTTTTTAAGGGAAACTAGGTTGTGATGATTAATGGTAAAATATGTAACTATGGTAAGCTAGAAATGTGTCTATGTGATGTTAGTCCATATTTTAATTGGTATGGTAGAGAACCGTAAGTATGATTTGCATGAAAATGCCTATTTTGTGCTATTTGAGGGCAAATCGATCGATTAGTTAGATCCATCTGATTGATTGGTCCTTATAATAGTCAACTAGTCAACCTAGCCAATCTACTGGTGGGTCTACAGTGACCTTAGTTTTGCTCTCTACTTAAACCTAATGATTGGTTTGGCAGAAATGATTGACAGGTGTATGAACAGTCAATTGGTTTGCATAAACTGATCTACTAATTTGAGGGAACCCTAGGTTTGGCCTAGGGATGACAATGGGTCGGATCCAACTAGAGCCAAACTCATACCTGTTTATATTACCTAGACCCAAATCCAAATTAGACCCGTTAGGTTTCAAAAGTTCATACCTAGACCCAGATCCACTAGGTCCAGCGAGTAAACGGGTCCTAAATGGGTCTGGCTATTTAAAAAAATAATAATAATATGTAAATAAAATATATTTATTTTTTATATAGCTTAATATGTATTTTTTTTTGTTAAAAAATCATCTTAGTGAAAAAATAAAAGTTTTAAAATAGTTACATTAACTTTTCAAATGGCTTTTTTAATGATTTTGGAATAAATTAGTATACATATTACTTATAAAGTAAATATACAAAAATAAAGTTAAAAAAATGAATAGGAATCTTAAATAAGATTACAACAATGATGAAAAATATAATATTAGCATGTATTTATATATGTACACACATACACACACAGATACACATAAGCACTAAATGGATATGGCGGGTCAGGTCTGGTTATATAACTATTGGACCCAGACCCAGAGCTATTTAGGTTTATATAGACCCAGACCTGTTGGGTCCAAAAATCATGGAATAAGATTCTCTAAAAATGAGGCAGGTCTAACTAGTTTTTGTCGGGTGTGAGACCCATTGCCAATCCCTAGTTTGGTCGAGTCAAACCAATCGATTGGTTCGCCCAAGCGATCAACTAGTTCGGTCAGTTTGTGTAATCTTTATTTCTTGGCTTGGATATGCTTTGAGATTTTTACCTGACATTGTTGTATGACTATTTAACAGATAAAATACACATGTTAACCTGAATCAATAATGTAATGGAGGGATTAAATGAACCATGATTCATGACTTATTCAATGGATGTTGTAAAGGCCTTGATGGGTAAACCTATGTAAAATTTTGACAACTTTGAAAGGGTTGATGAAATATGGAATTTGTTTTATATGTATTAATATAACATATTTGGTTAATATTGAGCAATCATTAATGGAACTTCCACACATGGTTGGAGATGGAAAGGGTTAACATGGAATAAGTATGTGAATGTCTTTCTTGCATAATGTATGGGTCTTGTGTGATCACCTGACCTGAAGAATAATGTACTAATCACATAAAATGAAAGACAATCAAGCTGTGTATGGGTTTAGGTTACTTGATCCTCGAGTAGCTATCGTGGGTTAGTCTGCCTTCGGGTAGGATCCTAATAGATCACATTGCCTTACCTACTCTAGACACTGATCATGTACTAGGGTGTATCTATACTAAAGGGTATGGTTACCTAGATGGTTTTGGCTTTAACCTGGATTTATGTTCATATGTCCATTAGTGGTTACTCAGATTCAACTTGGATTTATGTCCATTGTGGTTATTTGGCTTCGAACTTGACTTTATGTCTTTTGGTTTAGATAGGCTTCTATGGAATGTGAGACCATGGGGCGGTGCATAATCCATCGCTCGATGATAATGATAAAAAGGTTGGAATGAATATTTGGATGATAATTAGAATAAGTAACTCAATATTAGTCGGAATGAGTAATTTTATAATGATTGGAATAAATAACTGGATGATAAATTTGATGGTTATTTGGATAAGAATAATATAAGAATGTGGGTGAAATGGAAAATAAAAGAGAAGGAACAGGAAAGAGGAATAATAACTGTAAATGAAGTATGTAAGTTGGAAAATAAATCTAATGAAAAACCATGTGAATGGATGGTAGAAACCCTAGTTTGCATTTTAATAACCTACACAATATTTGTATGTGACTATCTATGATGTTGTATTATGAAGACAAGCATGATGCATCCTGGATTACCTAAGTTGTGGATGGTATTAGATTCTTATGTATTACCTTACCATGATAGAGTAGATACATCTAATTATATGTCTTCAACATGACTCATGTTAAGTATGATTTCCACGATATAATAAAATCTTATATGCTTGTGACTCCTGTTGAGGAGGTAACCTGGCTTACTCAGTACGTAGCATACTGATGTGCGTATTTGCTTGGTCACCTGCTCATTCCCATGTGTAGGTTTTTAAGGATGACCAATAGTAGGCCTACCTCATCTTGGGTTTGGAGCTTGAGAATGTAGACATCAGAGACTTTTTGAGCTACGTGACAAACCAAGGTTTTGGGGCCACGCCCTACCTTCATTTTTTATCGTAATAACCCTATATTTCAATTTAATCTACCTTCCTGTATTTGATTATGTCAGGGATCGTCGAGGTCCTGTTGTGTAAATGTTTTCTTTAATTGTCTATATATCTTGTTATTGCGCACTCTGATTTAGTTTTGGTTGGTTTGGTCTTTCAGCCTTGTGAATAATATAGGATGGGCTATTGACATTTATTCTACATTAGGTACGGTGGTAGAACCTCATTTTCCCTAATCGTGTTTGGTATTATTTTCCGCTTTCATAATACTTTAAAATGAAATTTTTTTATAGTGAAAAAATGGGGGGTGTTACATTTAAAAAACCAAAACACATAAAATAACAAGGATGAGAGCTAAACTACTTAAATCTATTCATGTTCATCACAACTTTACTAAAAATTTAGCATGGCTCTACTGAAAATTCATCACAATCCTAATACATATTTACCACATTTCGAGTAGGCATACATATATAAATCACACAAATCATCATCTTAATAAATTTTCATGCTTATACACATACGATAGAAACATACATATGTCATCAAATATTTTTCCAATATATTATTTCATACTTATAATTAAAATAAACCTAATCATGCATAATATAACATATAATACACATAGTAAAAAAATCCTATTTCTAAAAGTTATTTTAGTTACCAAAATTTATAAGCTCCTTAGCAAAGCTAAAA
This sequence comes from Tamarix chinensis, assembly GCA_030549775.1. Taxonomy (NCBI): domain Eukaryota; kingdom Viridiplantae; phylum Streptophyta; class Magnoliopsida; order Caryophyllales; family Tamaricaceae; genus Tamarix; species Tamarix chinensis. Next base: position 119,873,676 of record CM060171.1, read on the forward strand.
TAAGAAATCTAGCAGCTCCTTCTCTAAACCTACTCGCTCACCTTTAAGAATTTAAGATAAAAGAGTTAGATAAACTAAGATTAATAAACATAAAAAAAAGGGAAAGAAAGGAATTGAAATGGAAAATATTACTCTTGAATATGGAGGCTTGGAAAAAATAACCAAAACCCATAAAGGAATGAGAGGTAAAGGTGTTGGAGGGTTAATGAGAAGGAAAACAAGGAGAAGAGAAGGGAGGAAGGGCATGAAAACAACGACAAGAAAATTCCAAGGTTGCTTTGTAAGGCAGATGGGAGAGGAAAAAGAAGAGGTGAAGGGCACACTTTTGTGGTTAAAAATGGTTCCTAGATTAGTTATAACATGCAATGAACAATATCAAACATAAATATAAGGTAGATGAAACAAGGTAGAGGCATGGTAACTACTAGAAGTCATAAAAAAATCAGCTTTGATACAGTTGTGAAGATGGACGGGAAGCAAACGTTGGGGCACAATGAAGCTTGAAGGAGCTCAATTTTTGGGATTTAAATGGTATGGAGTTGTAGTATACAATGAAATATTTTAAAAGAAACAAAAACCAAATGAAGAGAACAACTAGAGAGAGAGAGAGAGAGAACGAGTTGATGCAATTTGGAAATAAATCAACTTTGAACTCTACTAAAATTTTGTAATTTTATGTGCATTTTGTAATAGAACACATCATTTGGAAAAAATAAAGTGAGATACAATAGGGAGGAGTGTGGATTATTTTTTGGTCTGACTTTAGTCTTACTTAAGTGCTAAGATTAGGGGTATAAGAGAGATGTTAGGCTATGGTTGAATGTGTAAGAAAAATATCATGATATTATGATTATGATATTAGTTGTACTTTTTGTTTGGATGAAAGGTTACCAAGTTAAAAATATGATTTAGTTTGGTTAGGGGACTATTTAGGATTACAATAATGGTTAGAAGATTGGATACAATTTATCGTTGTTAATTAATTTACCAAAAAGGCTAGTAATATGCACTTAGTAGAAAAATATCAATTAAAATTCAAAAATCATAACACTTTATGTAAAGGTATGGAATGATTTTGGAAACTCAAATATATAAAATTATTGGATATTAGAGTTGGTTTGAAGCTCAACGGATAGAAAGCAAGAAAAAACAACAAAAATGAATAAGTTGTAGAAATATTGGATATATCATGCTTGGCTCACAAAACATACATAAAATTATGATAAAATTCTTAATGTGCTAGCATACGTTTCCATGCATTTAAGGGAGGTTTAACGATTACCTCGATTCCCGCCAAAAACAGCCCTCACCGGTATTCCGGTTTAAGGTTTAAGATTCAATTATCAAAACCAACACCTAAAAATAATATCAAGGTTTATTATGTTAGAAATCATATAAAAAAAATCAAGACATAAGGCTTTATAAAAATTATAGAATAATTAACTTAAAATATAATTATACCTTAAAATTAATAAACAAATAGATTAAGAAGTCTAGAAACTCATGCTGCTAATGCAGCATGAGCTGCATGAAAATTTATGGGGAGGAGGGCTCGAAGGAGAGTAATAGAAAGAAATAAAGACAATTTCGGGTTTAGGATTTTTAGGCTAGGAAAAGAGGCATGTGGGGGTGGATTCAAGGCAAGGGAAAATTGCAGAGGTGGAGAGGGGGTGTAAGAGGTGGTCGGGGACGTGTTGATGGTGGCTAATGGTGGCGGAGGCGGTGGCAGAAAGGCTGCAAAGATGGCGGTCGAAGTAGGGTGTCGAGGTGTAGGCTGGCGAGGAAGGAAAAGAAAGGGGAAAAACGAGGGCTTGAAGGCGGTGTTCTCGGCCAAAGGAGCATTGGGAGTGGTAGAGGGGGTTCCAGGGATTATTTTGGTGGTTCAGGTGGCGGCACAGGTGGTCGGAAGGTGGAGAACGGCGGTGTTACAGGTGGCTATCGAGAAGGGTGAAAAACAGGGAGAAAAAGAAGAAGGGAGGAAGAGGGCTGCGGGATGGATATTGGGGTGGTGCAAGGTGGTAGTAGAGGGGTGCAGGAGGTGGTTCAGGGGCTGGGTGCGGCAGTCGGAGCGGCGGAGGGCGGCGGCGCACTAACAAAGGGGAGAAGATGGAGGGGAGAAAATGGAGGGAAGAGGGTCGGGGAAGAAGGGCTTCGAAAATAACGGGGCAGGGAAAGGTGAAGAAAAGAAGAGGGAGAAGAGAGAGAGGGAAAGGCAGGGTGGCAGGGCGACAGTTGCAGGTGGTCGGGTAGCAGCTGCAGGTGGTCGGGCTGTTGTCGACGCCTGGGGAGAAGAAGAAGGAAGAAGGGAGGCTGCGGGTGTTCTGGTCGGGGGAAGGGAAAGCAGGTAGGCCGACCGGTCCAGGGGAAAAGAAAAAAAAGGGGAGGCGATCAGGTCAGGCGCGCGAGAGAGAGGGAGGAAGAGAGGGAGAGGTGGGCCGAGGCCCACTGCGTGGGGAAGGGCTGGCTTGGGTGTGGCGGCCCGAGGGAAGAAAAAAGGAAAAAGAAAGGAAGAAAGAGGAAAAATGGAAAAAGGACAAAAAGGGAAATGAGAAAATAGGAAAAATAAAATAAATTAATTTATAAAATCATAAATGTAATATTATTGATAAATTATTTAATTTAATAATTTAATTCATTATAATCTAATATATTAATTTAAAAAAAAGATAAGGTTAGTAAAATATTAGTTTGAAAATTTATTTAAATAAAAGTATCATGATAAAATAACAAAATATCTCTTTTAAATTTACTAAATATTCCCATCCAAATTTATGTACTCAAAATCCATAAATTAATTAAATTAGATAATTTTAAAAGTTAATTTATTTCAAATAAAAAAACTATTTATTAAATTATTGGTTTTCTAAAATTTTTGGGGATTACAGGTAATACGTGGAGTGATGGTGTAGTTTAGAGCAAGTCAACAAGGTATGGCAGTGGATGGCGTGAAGGATACTTGAGTAATTTTGGGAGATGATGGAGGAGTGAAGGCTTATTAATAGTTAGGATAATTGAGGAAGTTTGGTTTGATCAACTGATAGATGATATTTATAGATTATTTTCATGCTTAAAAATGTCATTTATCTCTCATTAATTCTATAAGATTTAATCTTTTTGTCGAGTTTTCCTCCTTTGAATAGATTTTACAGGAAAGAAAAAATTGAGGAAATTCAAGTAGAAATCAATGAAAAGAGAGAAATCAAGTGAAGAACACATCAAGAAATGTTGAATCAAGGAGAGAAAAGTTGGAAAGGGAGCAAATACACCAAGAGAAGCTGTGCTGAAACTTCAAAAGGAATATAGTGGAAGAATCGAAAATAAGGCGCCCTCGTGTTTCATAAACACGGGCTGTGTTAATGATCTCGAGCATTGATTTTAAAATTTCTATCAGCAGAACAGTTGGAATAAAATACGAAGGTCTCGTGTTTCCAAAACACGGACCGTGTTTCTATTTAAAAATTTGTAACTATCCGCATGATCTGTTTTTGATATATTTTCTATTTCAAAACAAGGTTCGGGACGGAGAGAATGAAACAGAAACAATTGGAATGTATTTTCTTCCTCTATTCCTCTAGAATATATATGTAATGCACAACTCCAACTTTTTGATCTTCTTGAATTCTAGTGATCAATTGACAATCTGCACTTCAATTGATAAGTTTTCTCCATTCCTTTATGAATTTCAGTCTCTTCATTTTTGTTAAATATAAGTAAATTATCTACAATTATACTTGTGTTCATTCTATTGTCATCTTATTGTATCAATAGTAGATCTTGTGAATGCGTTGTCGTTATTAATTTTTGATTTTTATATGTAATTGTGTGATTTTTAAATATGTAGATGTTTGAGTAATTTGAACAGGGTAGAATGATTTGAGGATGGAATTATATCCTAATTACAATATCATGTTTTTAATGTTTGATTCTAGATGAAGTTTAATTGAATTAATGGATCAAATTGAATGATTCTGTATCATAGATTAAGATTTTTGAACTAATTAGATTGATCACCTATTTAGTTTAGAACTTAATCTTTGCTAAGACAATGCAATTAACCCGTACTTGTTAATTAATTTGTCTAAAGTAGCAAGAAGATTAATTGTTAATCTTATCCATTAATTCGTGCAATTGCATAATCCGAGATTATGTGATTATGATTGTAGTTGGATTCTTTCCGTTCATAATGCTACCATTAATTGAATCTAGCGTTCGTAACCTAGGTTATTAAATGGTTAGAAAATAAATTGAGAGCATATTCAATTTATTAAGGTAGAGAGGAAGCAAAGGACTTTGCTATTATGAATTTCCTAAAGTCAACATTAAATCGTTTAGAATCGTTCTTCTTATTTGAATGTTTGGTATTCTGATTCCATCATCAATTCATTCCCCTATTTATCAATTAGTGATTAAGACTTAGTATAATTATATTTAGTATTAGAATCAATGAAATTTTATAAATCAGGGTTATAACATCAATAGCAAAATTTGTGATTAAAATGTCATTCATTGTGGGTTCGACTCCTTCTTGCCATATACCACGTATTTGGAAGTTAGGATTTATTTAATAAATTTTTTGTATTCACGATAATGCATCATCAACCAAACCGAGCATGAGTCTGTAGGCAGAGAAGGGAGTCACACACGAGAAGAAGAGAAGAATAAAAGGAAAAAGGGAAAATAAATAAAGGGAAAAAGGAAATGAAAAAGGGGAAAAGGATTAGGATTAGGGTTAGGGTTAGGGTTAGAGTTAAAGTTTAGTTAAAAAATTATAATTAATAAATTAGGCTAATTAAAAAGTTATGATTCACAAGTCATATCAAATTTGAGGTATTAAACTCTTTGAATCGTTTCCTCATTTTATCCAAATATAAAGTCTAGAGGCTCAATTCCTCGTTGATCGTCATCTAGCAAATTAAATTCTGATAAGTTCAATTTTGAGGTGAGGTGAACTTCACTATGACTTAGCCTTATGCTGTAGCACTTTAGTTCTCTTATTCTATCAGCAACTCCTTGACCTCCATGACCTTGATCCAATTTTATAACTCTCTCTCTGCCTCGTGCTTCATTTTTTTAGGTGAGTGAATTACTAAGTTTGATTTATTTGATATGACTTATGAATCACACTCATTTATTGCCGCCTCACCACCTCCTTTAATTGTGAAACTCGATTTGATTTAGATATACCATCTCTCATGCTTCACATTATCACATTTGTGATTGACTTGATTAACTATTGTTAAGGGATTCTATTCTTGTTCCATGGATGAAAAAGACTAGTATGAGAATAAGGTGGGTTTATGTTAGGATGAATTGTATTTTAGTAAATAAACTATAAATCATAGGTATAATGATCCTTAGTAGAGGAATATTACAACATCAATGTTTTGTGTTGTATCAAAAGTGTGTAGGTTCCCTTATTATGTGATAAAAAGTAAAAATTTAATAAAAAAATTAAGCCTTTCATTTACTTTATAGAGATAAAACAAGGGAAAAATGATTTCTTTCAAATTTAGAGGCTTAGTTGATTTCCTTGTTTGTTGTTTAAATTAATTTTAGATTTTTTTGTTATGGTCAATCAATGAATGGATTGAGTTGTTTCATTGGTTGGTGCTTTAAATATAAGGTTGAGACACGATTTTTGAATTTGGTACTTGTCTTTTTTAAGTCTCTGCTTAATTTTATTCTTGATTGTGAAATCAAAGATCTTTGGGTTTCCCAATTTACTAGAATACAGTTGCTTAATTTAGTTTGGGGATGAGGATTTGGATTAGGGATCAGAGTGGGAGTGGGGATTTAGTCATCTCGGGGATTGGAGGAAAGGATTTATTGTTAACAAAAATGGGAAATTAGAGCAAGTTTGGGGATGTTTGTATATATACATATATATGTGTATATTTCAGGTTTTGGGATGAGAATGGTATCCTATACCTCACTCCATTGACATCCCTAGCTTATAGAAGCTAAGATTTTCTCTTTTGGAGAAAGTGATAATGGCTCTTGTATATGGTCATCTTCATCATGTGAACTATTTTCTTCAAACAAACTCTTGAAGATTTCTTTCACATGTTGTAAGTATGTCCCTTTATTTACTTGGAACTAATTACCAAAAGACTACTTATCATTCATGGATATCAAGTTGAAAGAATTAGAAGGATATGTGTTTGTATTATTCTAAACATTAGTTTTGGAAAGCATAAAGTGGGATGGGGATACCATGGAATTAGGTTTTGGCAAAAAGCAGACAAAAAGAAACAATGGAACGTGAGTGTGGTAGTGCATTCTTTTGACAAGTTCACATTTTTTTTGTTATGTGATTTTGTATAATAACTATTCTAATATCAAATTGTATAACTACAAGGTCTAATCAAACTAAAGTTTATAGATGTAACAACAATGGCCTTCATGCTTTATTTATCGGTGGATGGTTCACTGGAAGAAGTTGGTGCCCTTTCTTGTTAGAATATATGGTTGGATGAAACATGTGTCGATTCAAAATCAAAAGTATTAGCATTCACTGACTCACTCTATATCCTAGTGGACTAGTGGTAAAGACCTGTAAGTTGTAACTAAAGAGAATATCATACCTCTAGTAAGGATGCCACTACAAATTGATATTTTTTCACAAGTTATTATGGTGAAAATTTGTCTAAAGTCATTTGGATACATATGTTTTCTAATATGAATTTGAATGAGCTATGAAAGACAGAGAGTTATTAAGGGTAGTCATTTTAATTGTTGAGGAAAAGTGGGAGGTTTTCTTCAAAAATAAATTATAAAAGGAATCCCTTCATGAAATTTTGGATCAATTAATAAACATCTTTTATAATATTTTGAGTTACTACTATTTTAACCTTTCTAGATTAACATGTAAGCGAATTGATCCTTGCATAAAAAAGAAAAGGCTCATGAAAAAAAAAGTACCCTAGAGAAAGTGAGTAAGATCAATGGAATGTAATTGACAAATTAATATTTTGACACATGAATTATGATGTCTCTAAATAACTCAATCTAAGTTTCTCTACATCTACAACCAAAAGATAATTCCTATTATGTGTTATTTATGATCTTCTCACTCTAGGTTTATGATTTTATTAATTCATTGACCTAACTTATACCTTAACATATTTACTTCTCTATTTACATTAATTATCTCTCTAAAGATGCTGGAATTGGTTTTAAGAGAGTGGTATGGTGATTACAATGATGCCTCACAACTTACATGATTTGAAAGTGAAGAATAATGTGAGGAATAACCTAGCTAGAGAATAAAAGAAATCACAAATTGAATGAACTCTATAGCTTTGATGTATCAACAATGAGCACACAAACTTTCTCAAGGAAATGTACAAGTAGGAAAGTAAAAGAATTAATTAATTTAGAAAGTTGAGAGGATTAATTGATTGCAATAAATAAGCCCATAAAGTTGCAATAAATTTTCTTTAAAATCTCTTTTATATGTGCTTTAAAGCTCACAATTGTTGGGTTGCAATTAATGCATGAAAAAAATTATTTACCATATTAAAACCAACTTAAACACCTTTTGTGTAAGAATTTATAAGAGATTTTCAAATCAATTTTTCACAAGAAAAACATAAGTATACAAGGGTCAAACAAACACACAATCAAATATATGGCTTAAGAAAGTATATTATTGCAAGCATTAATTCTTGAAGGTATTGAATATGAAATCATTTTCCTTTGTTCTAGATTCTTGATAAATCTTGTTATCCATCGCAATTGATAACTCGATTGATTGTGATGCATATGAATTTGAAAAATATAACACATGTACACTAAATCAAACAAGTTAAACCCTAAAACATGTTTGTTAGCATCAAAATAAGGATTAGTGAAGTTGATTGTCCTATAATGTTATCAAAATCCTTCTAAGCTTTTATAATGCCTCATATAATGACTCAACCTAATAAATCTAGTATTAGTAGTCATAATTGATTCTAACTTGTTTTAAAGATAACTATGTACTTGTGAATAAATTTTAATTCCTTATTTGAATTTACAATTTATAAAAAATAGAAATTCCTTAATTTAGGATACAGTTCATGTAATATAATAACACTTCTAGATGACCAAGTAAATCAATAGTTGAAATTCGATGTTAACACACTCATATTATAGGTGAGAACCACTCCTTATAGTGAAAATTGAGAAATGCTCCTAATTTGATGAACTATTTACAATAGTTTTCCAAACCACTTAAAATAGTTTCATAACTAGTAACATAAGTATATACATAATTATTAAAATGTTTCCATCTTTTTTTATTTTTTATGCTTGAATACTATAATTTTATTAGCTACTTATTATAATTTTAGTAGCCACTTAGAGAGCATATAATGTGTTAGTTGGTGGCGAAAGCATGAATGCAATAAGTGAGGGTGATATATATGTGTGTACATTTTCCATGTGCGCAAGAGTCACTATTGATTTTAACACTTGACATTCATGATCTAACTATATAAAATTTATGTTGTATTCTCATTTGATGTCTTTCATAAATGAATGTTTCCATCTTGTAGATATTGTATTAAAGCTAGGAGTTAGAATTTTCTCATAAATATTTCTTTATACTTAATACTCCATCCATTTTATAATATAAAATACATCATATTTTTAATTTATTTTATAATAAATTATTAATAATTAAATATTTTATCTTCAATTCTAACATCATGTTATTCAATTTACAATTAACTAAGTAATGGTGTTAAATTTAATATGATGATATATTAATAATAAAATACCCCCTGTTCAAAAAGGAATTCATCACATATTTTGGCATCAAATTTTTACCATTAATATTTTTTAATATATATAAATAAACAAAATACTCTCCCCGTGTTAAAAAAAATATTTAAATAATTTACACGATTTTTTTAGCAACTAATAAATGTAGTTTTAAAATTTTATTTACACCATTTATTGAAATATAGTAAAGCATTGAATGCATAGATCATGGAATAAAAAGGTTGAGGGTAAAAATAAAAATTAGGTTTTGACTTTTCTAAAGTAATTTTGGTTATAAAAAAAAATTGGTGATTGAATGACTTTTTTTTATACGGATATAATAATATTAAGAAAGTATTCTTCAATAAAAATATGACAAACATATTTTATATAATAATTTATTATATTTTAAGAGAGATTAATGATAAAGTTTATCTTCAAAATATACAATGACCTTTATTTTTTAAAACGAATGGAGTAGATAACATTTTGTTTAGAATTTTACTACTTCCTAATATGGGTGTACAAATATAATATGTTTGTGTTAAAATATAATATGCTTTATATTATGAAGCAGAAGGAGTATTTAATACTACTTAGATTCGGTTATGAGTTTTATGACTAATAATTATAGTAATAAGTTTTATAGGTTAATTTCTCAATAATTTCTCAAATTTCTATAGGTTAAAAATAAACAAGGCCTGACCTTTTTTTAAAGGAAAAAAAATGCTTGTTAGTATTGACTCACTATAAAACCTAAAATGCATATTTGTCTTTCGCAATACAAAAATGTGTCATACTCCTTTTTAGATTGATAGGCTAAAAATTTTATGCCCTTAAACTTAATTTCAAGATGTATCAACCAAGTTTTAAATTTAATAAAAATAAAAATAAAAATAATATAAAATTATTAGTAATACTTCTAGTATAATAATAATAAAAATTATTAGTTATGACACTAATAATGTAATACCCCAAAAATTTCGAAAACCTATTTTTTAATAAATTACTTTATTTGAAATAAAATTTACTTGTAAAATTATTTATTTTAATTATTTTATGGATTTTAGAGTATATAAATTTGGGTAAGATTATTTAATAAATTAAATATAAATATTTTGCTAATTATCATATTATTTTTATAAATTCCCAAACTAATATTTTACCAACTTTATCCTTTTTAAACTAATATATTAGATTATAATAAATTAAATTATTAAATTAAATAATTTATCAAGAATATTACATTTTATGATTTTATATATTAATTTAATTTATTTCCCCTATTTTCTCATTTCTCCTTTTTCTTCTTTCTTCTCTTTTCCTTTTTCTCCTCCTTGGGCCGCCCGCACCGGCCTGCTTCCTTCTCCCCGCGCATTGGGCCTTCGGCCCGCCTCCCCCTTCTCTCCCTCGCGCCCCGCCCAGCATGCCAGCCCGGCCGGCTCCCTTTCTTTTTCCCCTGGACCGGCCGGCCTTTCCTTTTCCTCCTTTCCCCGACCGGCCGCCCGCATCCTCCTTTCTTTCTTCTTCTTCTCAAGCGACAACAGCCCGACCCTCTGCAACTGCCGCCCGACCACCTGCGACTGCCGCCGCCTGCCGCCACACCTGCCCCTGCTACTCCCTCCCTCTACCCTGTCCTCTTCTCCCCTCTTTCGAGCGGAGCTACCCCTGCACCCTATCCATGTCTGCAACTCCCTCCTTCCCGTCGCCACCCTCTCCCTGCCACCCTACCGCCTCCCTGCCGCCCTATGCCCTGCCATCTGCCCCCTTGCCTTTCCTCTTCTTTTCTCCTCCCATTCGCCCATTTTCTTGTCCCATTTTCGAGCCATCTTCTTTCCCCCGAGCTCCCTCCTCTCTCCTTCCTTCTTTCCATTTTTTTTTCTGTTTTCCCTCTGCGCCGCCGCCGTCCACCGCACCCAACCCCTGCGCCGACCCTTTCCACCACCCCCTACTGCCCTGCACCCCCACGCCACCCCCTTGAGCCCTACACTTCCTCCCTTCTCCACCCCTTCCTTCTTTTCTCCCCATTTTTCCCCTTATCACCAGCCATCTTCGCCGCCTTGCCGCCGCCGTATCCGCCGCCTTCAGCCGCCACGAAACCATCATTGGCCACCACCAACACCCCCTCTTCACTCCTGCATCCTTACCTTGCCTCCAAACCTCCCCCAACCACCCTCTTTTCTAGCCCAAAGACCTCAACCCGAACATGGCTCATTTTCTTCCTTCACCCCTCTTCGAGCCTTTTCCCCTCCCATTTATGCATGACACTCACGCTGCTCATGCAGCGTGAGCTTTTTCCCTTGTGTTGGAAATTGTTTGGAAAATTTTTGAGGTATAATGATAATTATTTAAAGTGTTTTATTAAATAAATTTCTTTTATAAAGCCTTATCCTTTTTATTTCTTATTTCTAACACAATAGTGATGAATGTTATTTTAGGTGTTGAATTGCTAATTATGCTTGGTAAGGTTTGACATTTTGCGGGATTAAGGTAACCGTTAAATCCCACTTAAATGCATGGATTAACGCATGTTATCACATTAGGCATTATTAATGTGTATTATGCTTGAGCATATTATATGTGGTTATTGTGTTTATTGATGAAAAGGAAGCATGATAGATTGATGGTATGTATGGGGATAATATTTAAGGTAATAATTTGGTGGTTAGGGAAAATGTTAATTATTATCCATGTTGTCATATGCTATGGTGATATTTAATACATGGTTAATATTTTGCTAGCATTAGGGGGATTTTATTAATGTATATTGTACAAGAGTATGGCCTAATACATATATATATGTGCTAATAAGCATTATATTAATTGTAAGAGTCATGGATGAGGCATTAAAGTTAATATTTCATGTAGTATTAATAACAATTTAATAATAAGGGTGTATAAAGAGTAAAATGGTAAATTTGTTAATAAAAGGAGAAATTAATAATTTTGGAAGTAGGGGTAAAATTGTAACTTTGTGAATAAAGGATGAAATAGTAATTTTGTAATAAAAAAGGGGGCAATTTGGTAATTTTGTAATAAAAGGGGCAACTTGGTAATCTTAAAAAAAAAAGGAATGGCAATTTGGTAAATTGTAATAAAAGGACAATTTGGTAATGTTATAATAAAAGGGTAAAATTGTAATTTTATAATTAAAGGGTAAAATAGTAATTTTATGATTAAAGGGCAGAATGGTAATTTGAAAATTAAAGGAGGTAAGATAGTAATTTTATAAGGATAAATGGAAATATTATGAGTAAAAGGGCGATATGGTAATTTTTGGGAGTTAAGGGGGTAAAATGGTAAATTTGAAGGTAAAGGAGTAAAATGGTAATTGTGTAAATCAAAGGGGTAAAAGTGAACATTGGAAAGGAGTAAATTGGAAATAATAATTATTGAGAAGGGTAAAATAATAAGTTAAATAACTAAAGGGTAATTTGATAATTTAATAGTAGAGAAGGGTAAAATGGTAAATATGATAAATGTGAGGGGTAAGTTGGTAATTTAACCGACTGGAGGGTATTTTCGTAATTTTGGATAATGGAGTAGGGTAGTTGGTAATTATGACAATTAAGAAGGGCAATTCGGTAACTTAAATAACTAAATGGTAATTTGGTAAATTTAATAACGGAGAAGGGCAAAATTGTAATTATGATCATATGCAAGGGTAATTTGGTAATTTCACCAACCAAAGGGCAATTTGGTAATTTTGACAATCAGGAAGGGTAGTTTGGTAATTGAGAATAAAGGACGGTAAATTGGTAATTAACTAAATAAAGGGTTAATTTGGTAATTAGGATAAGGAGGAAGGGTAATTTGGTAATTTGACCAACTCAAGGATAATTTATTAATTATAATAAAGGAGAAAGGGGCAAAGAGGTAATCTAACCAATTAAATGGAAAGTATATTAAGTGTAATAATTATTAAGGGGGAACTAATGTCCTAATAAGCATGATAAATAATTTAGTAACCTAAATCGAATAAGGGATAACTTGGTGATTTTGTAAAAAGGAGGGTAATATGGTAATTTATCAAATAAGGAAGGGGAGACGTAGTGATTTTATAAGTAAAGGGGTAAATAAGTAGTTTGTATCTAGTATATCATTATGATTGTGGAATTCGTAACATGGCTCTAATAGTGTTGATTAACGAGGTAAGAATATTTGATAATTAGTAAGTATCACGAGAATGAGTTTTAATTCGGAAGTAGAGGAGTTTAGGATGGCCTTAATGATTCTCCTATGTTACTTTGGATGACCATCTGAATAAGAAATTTCTGATGATATCTGATCGATTAGAAGAGGAAATATCTGATTGTCGTGCCCTTTGTGATCACCCTTAATTAAGACACTAATACTTAAAGTGAAAGACCTCGAGATCGGGAATGGTGACTCCTTAGGGGTCGCTACCCTAAGGACGTGGTTTAGTCCACGATTATTATGGTATTTGCTGGTGTGCCTTTGTGCCCCCGCCAGGCCCTACATCTTACTCTTTCTAGCTCTACGGACCTAGTTAGGGGGTATGCATACTTAAGGATTAGGTGTCCTTGTTGGTAGGGTACTGAGTTCGCTTTATGCACCAGTACGACCAGGGTACCTTTGCGTCCCTGAGTTACTAGTTGAAGGGTACTGAGTTGCTTTTATGCACCAGTGCGACCGGTGTACCTTTGTGTCCCGGGTTCTTGATCTCCCTATCGAGGCAAATAAAATGGAGTTGTTGTGCTGAATAAAAAGGAAAAATACTAATTGTTAAAGTGAAAGATTAACGAGCTGGGACCAGTTGATTTATATGATGAGTACCGATCCACCGGAAATAATAGTGGCCCATGGTGTTTTGCCCTGATTGATGTTCATGAGTATTGATCCACCAGATATAATGGTGGCCCAGGATGTTTTACCCTGGATGATATATATATATACACGTATTCCGACCCACCGGCCAGAATAGTGGAGGTCCCGAGCTCAATAAAATTTATTTTGGATGTGAATGACTTATGGAAAAATACTAGTCATTGAGACGATTGATTAATGGCCTCAGGGCCCGAAAAATATCTCGATTACTCATCATGGCCTATTGATATTGGTGGATTGGTTAAGGAATATATGAAAGTTGAATTTTACGTATACGCTATTAATGTATGATTGAATTATTGGATGTACAAATAATTGGATCCGAATACCATGTTTATACCTATGGTTATATCTGAATGTAGTAGTATCATGTGTAATATGGCGTGCCTGTATTTTAAGTGCGTTTTTAAAGGGTTACTCAGTACCGTAGTACTGAAGGGTTCCCTTCATGGGCCCCCTGCCTATTCAATGGGCAGTACCCCTTGCAGGTTGTATTCAAGTGCTATTCAAGTGGGCCCTTGGGGAGAGCGTAAGGTACTGTCCGGAAATTTTTAGGGTTTTAATTTGTCTGCTTTAAATTCAACGTATTTGTATTTTGTAATCACCGTGGTTGGATGTTTCTCTTGTAAAGTATTTACTGTGCTACTCTGATCTTCAAATGCTTAAGTTCTCGTAAAATTGTGTTTTACTCCTTTAGCCTTAGCACTTAGTACTGGAACGGTATGAGTGAACCGATCTGGTACTAAGTGTGACGGTAATACTCCCAAAGTTCACGGTTTATTATGTTACTTTCGCTAACTTTCTTTTAATTAAACGAAATTTTTCAGTAGTGAATTTTGGGGGTGTTACAAATAATAATAACAACATATTTTTTTGTAGGTCAAATGAAATCATAAAAACACAAAGAGAACATATCCACTCTTAGGATATATGGAGGTCATTACCTCACACATGTCATAAACATTAAATAAATTATCATCTAACAATTCAAAATGTAAGATTGTTTATAGACTTTCCTTTACATCTAAAAAAAAATATCAATTTGAGATAATATATATAATTTTATTTATAAATTTACTCAGTTTTTAGTATTAATAAGAAATAATTATTGGTGGAAGATAAATACTTATTATAGAATAATCAATTGTTGAGAGAAAATAGGTAAATAAAGAAAAAATATTAAAATTAAGTATTGGAAGTGTTAAAAGATCAAAGTTTTGGCTTCTTCTTGGACCAGAGGGTGTATTATCATAATACATATTCACACATAAAATTTGGCGAAAAGTATTAACATGAAAATATCGAGAAATTTTATAAAGTGAATCTTAATTTGTCTATCTTTTATATTTAAATTAATTTATGAGAGATGTAGTGTGAGGAAAAATAATATTTTTAAAAGTATGAGTTTCAATATTGTTTGATATAAAGTAATTGAAAATGTCAAAATTTAAATAAATTTGGATTTTTTTTACTATCTTCTATGTATTTTATAGAACAACTAGTGAGGTATTTCTTAATAAGTCATATTCTCTATCCTTATTTCTTTTTCTCCCTCACATAATAAAAATAAATAAATTAACATAAATTCTTTTTTTTTTCTAAGATAAAATTAATATAGATATATAATATTATCAATTACACATTTCTCTGTAAATAAGCTATGTGTAACAATTACTATTAAAAGTAACCTGAAGCATGCATACCTGATATACAGTATTTATATGTGCATACAAAGTACAAATACAATCGCCTCGAAAAAAAATGAAACAAGAATGCAAATACAAACATAAAAAATTGACTCCCTCCGCATAACTATTTCCCTTTTTCTCCTTCTTCGCTCGTCGAGCAAGAGGAAGGATGGTAATATAAATACCTGCCTATGTAATTTAGAGGTTTCATGATTCATTGTGTGTGTATATATATATATGTATAAATAAACAATAACACTCTCCTAGCACCACCGCATTTACAATTACAAACAACGAAAACAAAAATACAGAAATCCTTTCTCTCTTTCTCTTGTAATTTCCTCGTCCTTCTAGCCAGAAGATTAATTTACTGTTATTATTGCTTTTATTTCAATTCGATTTTTATCAACAAATTATCTCTTTCTTCGTTGTTTTCTGCAACCAATAGAGTGTTCTTTAGGTGAACAAAAAATCTTTGCAGAAGTGAGTGATATGATCCTTTTGTTTCTATTTTTTGATTTGATTGTGTTTTATGTAATGATTAATCTTGCTTAATTTTGAAGTAATGTAATACGGTGGTTTTCTTTTGTGTCGTAGGATTCGATTTATTTATTTTTATTTTTTTTATGTATTTGGTGAGGTTTGATCTGGTTTTAGAAGAAAAAAACTCGTTTTCTAGCTTTGTAATTTTGTATCTGTTAGATCTAGTTCATGTTTTCTTTTGCTTCTGTTTGTGTTGTGAATTTGACGTACTTTTTTTTCCCCTCGTTTCTGATTTGTTGTAGGCTAATAAAATTTGGATTTAAGTACAGAAGCTATGGTTTCTCCTTGAGGAGAAGATATATTTGAAGTCGGTTGATTCAAAATTTTCTTGGATAGTAATGAAGAGAGCGAGAGACGACGTATGTATGGGCTCCCAAGTTAAGCGGCCTCATCCTGCTTCTGCTCCTTATCGGGGAGAAGCGTAAGTTCTCTCTCTAGCACGCGTTCTCTGTCTCTGTCTTCCATTGTTATGGTGTAATTTGCATCCATTGTTATCTTGTTGGTGAGATATTATGTTGTTAGATTAATTTGATTATCGACGAACTGATTAGTCAATGTTGCACTGCTTAACGTCCGTATTGACTTGATTGCCTATGTGGTGGCTCAGTTGTGTGAGGCTTTTTTTGATTAATTTGTCTCCATTTTTTTTGTTCGTCTTCAATACATAATGCAGAATTGGCTTGATTGTGGAGTTAGACATTTGAATTTTCTCTCTTTATCATCTGAATGTTTAAAGTATTAATTTTTACTGCTAACATGTCTAATAATTTAAAATTTGTAATGATATTAGGTCTGAGATAGAATGATGGATAAATAGGCTGTGGGGGATGATGCATTTTTTTTGGGGCAAGTTTAAGGTTATCATCTTCTTTTAGTCTTAACTTTTAGGGTTAGAAGTTTTTAGGATCAGTTCTCGTATGCACTTTTGATGCATTCTATGGCCAAGTGGTCCGAATCTCAAGCTATTTGTATTATTGGGGCAATGAAGTTCTGGGCAGCTTCACAACGTTGGAGGTGGCAGCAGTAATGCGACTAACATGCAGCGGCTGACCACGGGTGATGCCTTAGCTTATTTGAAGGATGTGAAAGATATGTTTCATGACAAAAAGGAGAAGTATGAAGAGTTCCTTGAAGTTATGAAAGATTTCAAAGCTCAAAGGTCGGTGTTATTTATCTACTTCAATGGCAGTTCTTGAAACATTACTGATGAGATGAAACTGACTATCTTGGTTCCCTTTGGTTGGCGTTGGTTGTAGAATTGACACAACCGGTGTAATAACTAGGGTCAAAGAACTGTTCAAAGGACATAGAGACCTTATATTGGGTTTCAACACTTTCCTTCCCAAGGGATATGAAATTACTCTACCCCTGGAGGTTGACCAGCCTACTGTCAAGAAGCCAGTTGAATTTGAGGAAGCAATCAGTTTTGTTAACAAAATTAAGGTGAGATTATAATTTGCATCTAATCTAATGTGCTGGTCTTACTATTTCAGACAGTTTTCTGATGGAGTCTATTATGCTGCAGACACGGTTTCAAGGTGATGATCGTGTTTACAAGTCCTTTTTGGACATTTTGAACATGTATCGAAGTGAGAACAAGACCATCGATGAGGTCTATCGGGAGGTATGCTGTTGGCCATTAGACTTCATCTCTTCGTCTGGATTGTGACTTATATATTTCGTGTGAAGTTTGCTCTTTTGTGATTATTCAATTCCCTTGTTTACAGGTTGCTGTTCTTTTCGAGAAGCATCAAGACCTTCTGGAGGAGTTTTCTCATTTTCTTCCAGATGCTCCAGCAACTGCATCAGCTCAACATACTTTACCTGGCGGGAAATCTATCCTCCAAGGGAGCTCTACTGTGCCAACTATGCGGCACATGCTTTCTGTACTTTCTTCTCCTTCCTTTGTTATGATTAGGCTCTGCATATTTCGAATACAAGCTGAAATAATAACTTTGCTCAAGCTAACCAAGAGTGTTGATTGTCAGGGTAATGGCCCTGACAAATCTCCGGCAAGGGCAGACAAAGACCAAAGATGTTTTGGAAAAGAGACACGAGATGAACATGATCGGGATGATCCAGACTTTGAGCATGATGACAAACAGAAAGATCATTCATACTTGTATGATGATAAGGCTACTTTGATGAGTGAGTACAAATTGTGAAGCACCAAAATTTACCACTTCTGTATTGAGCAAGATCATGATAGGTTTCTGGGTGCTATTGTTGCTCACTTGTTAATTTTTTAAATTTGAGTTATCTGATGATTGAACTTTTTTGCCAGATATGCATAGACAAGAGTTTGCTTTCTGTGAAAAAGTAAAGGACAGATTGTGCAGTCCTGATCATTATCAGGAATTCTTAAGTTGTCTTTGCCGATATAGCCGAGAGATAATCACAAGGGATCAGCTACAAGATCTAGTACGGCCTATATCTCCGTGTCTATTTATCATTGTCTGTAATGTTAGCATACACTTTCTCTGCCAATGATGCTTCACTGGCCATGGTTACTATCCGGTTGTTATGTTAGTCAGCCACAACTTCGACAATGCATATTCACAAACTCCTCTGACCTTTTTCTATTTTCAGGTGCATGGTATACTCATAAGCTGTTCAGATCTAACGGAAGGCTTTGATGAGTTTTTGGCTTGCTGCGAGAAGACTGGTACATGTGTTAACTTTTCTATTCCTGCTTTGGCTTTTTCATTATCAAGGTTCCTGCTATGGTTTAAATTTGCCTTGCAGACGGATTTCTTGGCACTCTTGTCGATGTTTTGAGTAAGAGTATGTACTCATGTTTCTCTTATGCTTCCTCATCAATTTTTTTTTTCGTTTATACATCTCAAGAGCACTATTGGAACAGTGCCTAATTACTTCACATACATTTTCTGTACTTTTATGCTTGGTTTAAACTAGAGACAGTGTACTATTATTTATCTTAGTCTTTGATGTCATCCTCGATTAAACTTATTCAGCTCTTTTTACATGAACCAGAATCCCTTTTGAGCAATGGACATCTACTGGGGCCTGTGAAGGCTGACAATGGAGAGAGAGATCAGCATGATCGAGAAACTGAGGACAGGAGTAGAGATCACGAAAGCACAGAGAGGGACCGTGCTGACAGATTAGTCTATGGGAGTAAAGACCTTCCAAGTCACAGGATGTCTTCACAAGCATGCTGTGATGATAAGTATCTAGAGAAACCCATTGCAGAACTTGATCTCTCTGACTGTGAGCGCTGCACTCCCAGTTACCGACTTCTTCCAAAGAATGTAAGCTACTGTCTCCTACTTTTTCTTTATTTACTTTTTCCCTATAATCTAAAATCTGTGCTAACCATTTCCATCTTCCATGTTCGCTTTTGTTTTATGTAGTACCCCATACCTATAGTGAGCCAGAGAACACAGCTTGGTGCTGAAGTTATGAATGATCACTGGGTCTCTGTCACTTCAGGAAGTGAAGATTACTCTTTCAAGCATATGCGCAAAAATCAGTATGAGGAGAGCTTGTTTCGGTGTGAAGATGACAGGCACGGGATCATTAGTCTATATACTTGCATGCTCTGTTTATGTGAAAGTTATGGCTGACATGTGTCATGTTGTCATGAAGTTATGTTCACTCTGAACATTGCACTTATGGGAAGAAGTCATGCAAAGAAAGATTTGCCAATCCTCTCACTGTTAGGAATTGACCTAATTTCTTATCCAATCATTTAGTAATCTAGTCCAGAATTTATTTTATCGGTTTGTTACATGAGTTCTCTGGCTTGGGTATTTTTTTTTTTTTGTCTCCCTAATATCTAACTTCTTTGATATCAGGTTTGAGCTGGATATGCTACTGGAGTCCGTGAATGTAACTATAAAACGTGTGGATGAGCTCCTGGAGAAGATCAACAACAACATGATTAAAATCGATAGTCCGATCCGGATAGAAGAGCACCTTACAGGTACTCTGCCAATCTGAGTCTTTTGGATACAATTTTTCTCTGTGCAATCTTTCTTAGGTAATATTTTTCTTGCTCCTCTGTTTTTGTAGCTTTAAATCTAAGGTGCATTGAGCGCTTGTATGGTGACCATGGGCTTGATGTGATGGACGTTCTCAGAAAAAATGCAAGTCTTGCCTTGCCTGTTATATTGACACGCTTAAAGCAGAAACAAGAGGAGTGGGCTAGATGTCGAGCTGATTTTAACAAGGTGTGGGCTGAAATATACTCTAAGAACTATCACAAATCGCTTGATCACCGGAGCTTTTACTTCAAGCAACAGGATACCAAGAGCTTGAGCACCAAAGGTATTCCTCATGGCTACGCGCAAACTTTCCATCCTTGAAAAGGAAAATAAATCATAATGATAATTAAATCTGTACTTTACGGTCATGGGTATTAGAGAAGGGATGTTGTTGACTTACATATCGCTGTAACTATGTTTTACCTCCTATAGTAAATTAATATTGATTTAATTTGCTTTGGTGAAGATTCTGGTAGTCTTGACTATCACTTAGTTGGCTTCCTTCTCTCTACAGCTTTATTGGCTGAAATTAAAGAGATCAGTGAGCAGAAGCGCAAACAAGATGATGCGCTTCTTGCTATTGCTGCTGGAAATAGAAGGTCTGTTATTCCCCATATGGAGTTTCAATACTCTGATCCAGACATCCATGAGGATCTGTATCAGATAATCAAGTATTCGTGTGGAGAAGTTTGTTCAACGGACCAGTTAGATAAAGTGATGAAGATCTGGACAACTTTGCTGGAACCTGTCCTGGGTGTACATAATCGACCTCTTTGTGTAGTGGACACTGAAGATGCTGTAAAGGCAAAAAGTCAGGATGCTAAAAGCAATATCCCTGCAGGGGATAATGTTGGCAGTCCTAATGCACCTGCCGTTTCCGGACATTTGAATCGTCCCAGAGATAGGGAGGAATATCTATTAGTGGAACACTCAAGCTCCGGGAACAATGGAGCCAAAGAAAATGGCAGCATTCATAATGCCAGCAATGCTCTGCAAGAAGGTCAAGCACTGAGTAATGGTCATCTGATAGATGAAACATCGTGTGTCAGCAAACAGGTAGTTTTAAACAAGCATATTGCCACATCAAATGTTTTGTCCAGAGATGACCAAAGAATCAACGTGGAAAATGCTTCAGGTTTGTTCTTTACCCGATACATTTTTTTCTCAATGTTAAGGGTTTTTCTCTGTCCAATTCACCTTTTCTTGCATCCCATGATGGAATGTATGTATTGATCTGCCTTTATCTGGTACTGGTATTGCTTAGTTCGTCCCCTGATTAATTTCATTGTAGAATCCCATACACATTTTGGTTTTCCAGGTCTTGGTACAATTCCATCCAGACCTGCTAATAGAGCTCATAACAGCGTACCAGATTTGAGGCCTAATGGTGAAAATCAATCTCTAGTTCAGGTATGTGTCATCAGGGAAAAAGTACCTATTCGTTTCATGGCCCATGCTTGACCTCTCTACCTTTCACACACTGTATTCTTAAGACATCAATTGGTCAGCAGGGATCAGGCTCTGCATTGGTGTTTTCTAATGAAACCAAATTCTGTGACTAATGTCTTGTCCCTTGTGATGCCACAGACTGTTGCTTGTACTAGACAAGGTGGCATATCATCTAATGGAGCTGTCACGAAAGACAGAAAAGATTGCAGTCACCCAGGAGAGTCTCATGCGCAGCTCAAAATTGAAAGAGAGGAAGGTGAATTATCTCCAAATGGAGATTTTGAGGATGATTTTGCAGTTTATGGAGATGCTGGTGAGGTTGCTCATAAGCAGAGAGCAAATGCTGCAGGTAGGGCTTATAAAATTAGACAAGAGGAAGAAGTATGCCATGGTGAGACCGGGGGAAATGAAGTTGATAGGGGTGATGAAGGTGAGGAAAGTGCCCATAGGTCATATGGCGGGAGTGAGAATGCCTCGGAAAATGGCGATGTTTCTGGTAGTGAATCTGGTGAAGCTGAGGATTGCTCCCATGAAGATGGAGTGCATGATGACCATGATAATAAGGCTGAGAGTGAAGATGAAGCTGGAGCTGAAGGCATGGCAGAGGCACATGATGGAGATGGTTCATTACCGTTTTCCAAATGTTTTATGCAGACTGTCAAGCCACTTGCTAAGCATGCAGCATTACATCACAAATTTAGAGAATCCAGAGTGTTCTATGGAAATGATGCCTTGTATGTCCTTTTCAGACTCCATCAAGTAAGGCTTCTTCCTGGACAAAGTTTTTGGGAAATGGTTATCTGGTCTTTTGTTTGATTAAATTTCTCGATCACCTCCTTGTGGGCAGACTCTATATGAAAGGATACAGTCGGCAAAGATCAATTCATCTTCGGCAGAAAAGAAGTGGAGGTCTGCACGGGAGACGGCTTCTAATGATCTGTATGCCAGGTTTGTCCAGTTTTAAAGGGCTTTGCATCACCATTAAACAGTAATACGATGATGGCTGGTGCTTTATTCTGAAGTTTCTTTTACAGGTTCATGGAGGCACTGTACAATCTACTTGATGGTACTTCAGATAATACAAAATTTGAAGATGACTGCCGTGCCATTATTGGTACGCAGTCTTATGTTCTATTTACCCTAGACAAGCTCATATACAAACTTGTCAAACAGGTAGAGAACACCGTCTCCCCTTCTTGTTTTCTATTTAAAATTTCCAATTTCAACTTCCTTCATCCTTTAGCGCAAATTGAAAGACCTTTCTTCCGGTACTCTTTCAGCTTCAAATTGTAGCTGCCGATGATATGGACAACAAACTTCTGCAACTCCATGCTTATGAGATCTCAAGGAAGCCGAGTAGATTTTGTGACATTGTTTATCATGAAAACGCCCGTGTGCTGCTCCATGATGAGAACATCTATAGGATGGAATGTGTAAGTGCTGTGATGGTTATATTCTCATAAGTTGTTTCCATCAAACGATGTCTTGAGGGGGACCTCACCCTATACTTTTCGTTTTTTGGTTTCTCAGAAGTTGCACCTACCAGCTCGCTTGTCCATTCAGCTAATGGACAATAATCATGATAAACCTGAAGTGACCTCTGTTTCCATGGACCCAAATTTTTCCATGTATCTCCACCAGGACTACCTTGTCGTAGTCCCTGAGAAGACGGAAAAATCCAGAATTTTCTTAAAGAGGTAATATGAGGTTATTTTAATTCGAGGATCTTTTTTGTAGACTGTATCCTGTACCACCTTCAGTTTGCTCTTATTTTTAAGTAAATACGGTGCCCTCTGGCAGGAATATAAGAAAGGGAGGGCATGCATCGTCTAGATCATGCCAGCCCATGGAAGATGTTGAAGTTTTTAACGGTCTGGAGTGCAAGATAGCTTGCAATTCATCCAAGGTATCTTCCAAATACCAAAGACACGAACTTAGGATTATAAAATAAGTAGCTAATACGATCCTGTTCTTCATCTCCATGCCACGTGCATTCGTGCATTCTTTTTCTCTGACCGTGGGTTGGGAGTTTTGGTAGGTATCATACGTTTTAGACACAGAGGACGTTCTTTTCCGTAAAAGAAGGGAAACTTCTCTTGAGAATGGTAGATTTCATGACCGGGCAAAGTCGTCATCAGTTGGCTGCTCTAAGAGAGCGGTAAAATTCCACAGGTTGCTTGTTACACCTTCCTCGCGGCATCCTCACAATAAGACATAAAATAATAGGTATGCTATGACGTCAGGCCTCAGTGGTTTTTTTCATTACTTCTTTTTATCATTTCATGCATTTAGTTTCTTATCGATCCTACTTTCTGTGGAATGCAGGATGAAGGATTGTCCGTTGACATTGCATAAGCAACGAGTTGAAAATTTCTCATTGAGTTTGTTTTTTCTTTTAAATTTTTTTGTCCATGCGGCGTAATAAAGGATAGAGGAAAGTTTCAGCTCGAGAAATGTAGTACATAGTTTTGAAATGTAAATAGAGACCGTATCCGTATCCATTTCATTTATTTTATTGTTGTTTCTGCTCTTGTTGCAATCTTATGAACAATTTTCTTATTTATTTTAATTCAGCTCTCCAATTAGCTATAGCTTAATGCCATTAAAATAACTTGCTGGATGATGTGTGTATGCAGAAAGATGCAATATTTCAAGTAGGTATTACCACAATCGAAACACATGTTTATAATGGGGATATAATTTACATTAAGTTGGTCGGAGAACCAAGCAGCGCATTGACTCTAATTAGGCAGTGGGGATCTGCTGATAGTAAGGCTGACATAGGCTTATCCTATTTGGGATGATAACGGATCGGATACCTTCTGATACTCAAATTAGATAAGAAAATTTATATTCATATTCGTGTTCAAATTCGGTGAATATTTTTTTTTCTTCATCCATATCCATATC
Organism: Tamarix chinensis; assembly: GCA_030549775.1. Taxonomy (NCBI): domain Eukaryota; kingdom Viridiplantae; phylum Streptophyta; class Magnoliopsida; order Caryophyllales; family Tamaricaceae; genus Tamarix; species Tamarix chinensis. Next base: position 119,897,866 of record CM060171.1, read on the forward strand.
CGTTTATTTATATTTGTTTATATATCCATTGGGTAAAACCTTCGATTTCGAATAAAATCTATTAAGTATAAAGTAAAAATTATTTAATGTTAGAATTATATACTTAGATTGTTAAAATTTAATTATATCTTCACTTTTAATCTTAGAAAATATACTTAAGGTTATATAAATAAGGGTATATATATATATATATATATATATATTGATAATTGGAGAAATACATCAACCAAATAAGCAAGCAACAAAATACATCCCAAGGCAATAACACCTCACAAAAAAGCTTAGACATTATGGACCACCTATCTATTCTATAGGGAAAATTTTCTCTTTTATTCTTGATCTATAATCCAATTCTTTGTTTTATAAGTAACGTCATCCAACCTCTGCAAATTCGAATATTATCAAAGATGACCTTATTTCTGAGTTCCCAAATAGTCCCTATTATGGCAAAGAAAGCCGTTGACCAAATTTCATCCTGTAAACCTTTCTCTTTACCTCCTAACCAAACAGCAACAGTGTCTTCAGTTGATCTCGGCATCACCCAAGATCGTCCAAGCCATTCACAAATCTCATACCATAACTTCCCCGTCACACTACAATGAAAAAAAACATGGTTAATCGATTCTTGAGCATCTCTACAAAAAGGGCATCTTGCATCACTGATGTTTCCAACCCGAAGTCTGACCAATCAATTTCTCGTGTTGAGCCTTTGTTGTATTGCAAACCATGTGATCAGCTCAATTCTTGGTGGTGCCAACCCATACCACACCCGGCCACAAAAATTGTTGTTTGAACTCTCCCCAGGCACATCCTGATACGATGCTTCACAAAAGGATTTGACAGAAAAAATACCCCTCTGATCATACCCCCAACTAATACCATCCTGTCTCCCTTTACATAATTTAACTTGATTGACCAAACTCTCCATTTGTTCCCCTTGTCTTTCCTCCCAATCGAACAGTTATCTCCTCCACAAGAACTGCTAATGCCATTGCTCCCCATCCCATAAGCCCATATCGGCTATATTTCCCTCCTTATGATCAGATAGCATAAAAAGTCTCGGGAAAATAATTTTTAGCGGACCATGCTCCATCTATTTATTTATCATTCCAGAAACTAACTCTGCTACCCTCTCCAATGATGATCTTCAAACCATAACTGAGAATGGGATCCATCTTGCCTGTTTTCACAATGTCCACCCACGGTGTCCATCCCCTCTTCTTCTCTGGAGTCTGTAGGATACCAAAAGGATCTTTGGAATAAATAGATAATAACCCTCTTCCATGATGATCCCTCCATCGTAAAGAACCTCCACCACCATTTAAATAAGAGAGCGTTATTTCTCATGGTTAGATCCCCGATACCCAATCCCCCTAGACTCTTGGGTCTCTGTATCACCTTCTAGCTAATCAACGGTAACTTCTTTCTATTTCCACAACTACTCCAGAAGAACTTCCTTTGAATACTAATAATATCCTTGACTACTCCTTTTGGAATCCTAAATAAACTGATATAATACATAGGTAAACTATTCAAAACACTCTTTATTAAAACCAGCCTCCCTGCTCTTGAAAGAAGTTTTGATTTCCATCCTACCAACCTTTATCTAATCTTATCCACCACCGGCTTCCACACCTGACCGTTGCTGACATTTGCTCTTAATGGTAATCCAAGATAATAATTTGTTAAAGTACTGGTCCTGCAATTCATAATCTCTGCTGCCTCCATGAGAGACTTTGGTTCCACCCCAAGCCCTGTCATTTTTGATTTTTCATAGTTTACACTCAAACTAGATGATAAGTGAAAGCAATCAAGAAACTGCCTCTAATTTCTGATATTCTCATGCGAAGCCTCATAAAAAATTATAGTATCATCTACAAACTGAAGATGAGTGACCTCACAATTATCTTTTCCCGCTTCCAAGCCACAAATCAACCATTTATTCATACCTCTTCTAATAAGTTGATTGAACGCCTCCACCACCAAGACAAACAAAAAAGGAGAAATGAGATCCCCCTGTTTGAGGCCCCTCCTCATCTTGAAAGGCGTAGCCGGAGACCCATTAATAAGTACAGAAATACTAGCCGTTGAAATACATTCCTTTATCCAACCTCTCTAAATGCTTCCAAATCCCATGATGCTCATGATTTTATCCACAAAGTCCCATCTTATACTGTCGTACACCTTTTGGAAATCCAGCTTGATCATTACCCCTTTTGCTCCTCTTTTCTTCTTGAACCATTGAACTATATCATTTGCTACTAGAACCCCATCACGAATGCTTCTTCCTTCGATGAATGCTGACTGTGAATCACTCACCAAACTACCCACAACTTGTTTCAATCCGTGCGCTAAAATCTTTGAAATGACCTTATAGATACATCCTATCAAGCTGATAGGCCTGAACTGATTGGTTTCCTCCGGCTTCTCCACTTTAGGGATCAACGTAAGTAAAGTGGTATTTACACCTTTTGGCATTCTATTCAACAAAAAGAACTCCAAAACAGAATCAGTGAATTTTTCCCCGATGACCCCCACATTTTTTGGATGAACCCCATATGATACCCGTCATACCAAGGAGCTTTAAGAGGTGCACAATCCCACACCGCCTTCTTGACTTCCTTCCTTCCAAGAATGCTATCCAAGCCACGAATCTGCTCTTTCGAAATCTTGCAAAAACCTTCCTTCGAGATACTAATATCTGGCAAATCCACCCTACTATACAGGCCTTCAAAGTACTCCACAATCACCTGCTTAATTTTTATAGGATTGGTAATCAATTTGCCCTTCTCCACTATTCTACTTATCATAACCCTCTTCTTTCTAGTAGTTGCCACAGCGTGAAATAATTTTGTATTCCTATCTCATTCCTTGAACCCTTTAATCTTTGCAACCTGCATCCAATATGCTTATTTTCTCTTATGCCATTTCCAGAGTTGATTTTCCAAAGCTGCTCTTCTAGCAATCTTCTCTTCATCTCCATTTGTGGTCTCATCATGATTGCCTAACTTCATCAATTCTGACTCTAGGAACTTAATTTTTGCATCAATATCCCCGAACACATCTCTATTCCAGACTTTTAACATGCCCTTCATTTTTTTCAGATTATCTTGACACGAACCCCCTTCAAGCTTGACCCAACAATCTACCATGAAGCTTTGAAACTTTGGATGAGATAACCACATATCCCATGATCTAAATGGCTTCGGCCCATCACCCCCATTCCTGATAGAGAGGCGAATAGAAGTATGGTCCAATAAAGACTGATCTAAAGCATAACTATACAAATCCAGGAAAGCAGATAACCAAGCTGGGTCAATCAGAAAATGGTCTAGGAGATTGGCAGAATCGGCTCTCAACCATGAAAACTTCACGTTGGACGGTGGCAAGTCATTTACACAAAGTTCCTCCTTCCCACTAGGCCATTTACTTGAAAGCCCTTTCTATAAATATTTTTACCCATTTTTATATTTATGCGATCCTTATAATTTCATATTTTTTATTTTGTTCTAAAAAATCAAGTTCCATTCAATATTATTTGGAGTGGAAATTTCACTATGGATGAGATTTTTAGTAATCGTGAGTCATAGATTTAGTGGATTAAAGAAACTGAAATACCACATAATATGGGTTTTGGTATCGAAAGGTCGAAAAAATATAGGGTTTGGACACGTTGTGAAAGAGATGCATATAGAAGACAAACTTCAATAAATCCTTAAAGTGTTTAGTTTACCATGTCAAATAAATGTGGCTGTAAATTTAGGATACATGGAAAGAAAGATGCTTGAAGTTGTCAGAGATTAGTGGTTAAATGTGTTTTGCATAATCATAGATTAGAAAAGCATTTACATGGACATCAACTTGCTTGTCGGTTGTCTTGTCTCCTGAATAATGTAGGTTAGTGCACAAACGAATCATGTTCTATTTCAAACCTAGGGAGATTATCAACAATTTGCAAGGGGAAAATAGGGATAATACTACTATGCTTAAAATAATATATAACACTAGTCATAAGTTCAGGGTGGTAGAGTTTGATGGGACATATATTTATGCAGTGATTATTGGACTTCATGGAAACCAACGACCATTGCTTATAGAGTTATTGGTTGCTCAACTCTGATGTGGTTAGTGATATTGTATTTGCGCATTTTATTACTTCTATTTCCAAATATTATTTGTATGGATTACACATACAAAACCAATAAGTACAACATTCCTTTCTTATAGGCCATTGTTTTGTGCCAAGGGGTCTATTTTTTTGTTTTACCATTGTTTTAGTGTTTATGATGAAGGGAAAAAAAGATAACTACAAATTAGTGTCTAACAAGGTAAAGAGATTGATGGGACCTCATGAATCAAATGTGGTGATCATTGATAAGGAACTACAACCGACACAAATAATACCTAAAGTCTTTCCTAATGCAACCCCTTTCTTATATAGATGACACATTAGTAATAATGTTCTCTCCCATGCTACCAAATAGCTATAAAGTATAGTATCGGGATAACATTTACTAGGTAGATAGAGGAATATTCTACTAACTACTACACTTGAGACATATGATAATGAACTTATACTGATGCATGACAAATGGGACATATTTTCACATCTGATACAATGTGTATGAGACCTAGTTGAATTCCTGTAAGGTGAAGTTTGTTTTGACACTCATACAACAAAGATGTATAATTTTGTTGTGGATATTCATAGTCAGTTAATTTATTACTCAATAACCATTATTAATTTCTTAAAATTCTAATTATATGGTGGAAAGTAAATATGGAAAATTGAAGAAATACATATATCATTATCTCAAATGAATTTCAACACACTATATCTAAATATCGACACATTGATTCAAATCCAAATCACTGCGTTGAAGAAAGATTTGGAGTAGATATGGTTCATTTTCCACATAACTCTATAGATGACATATTGGTCAAGGAGCTCACATCTATTATATGTCGTAGAGCATTTGATCTGATTAAGGATGTATATGATGTGGTTGGTTATGACCCTTTAGGGTGTGAGTGTTACTTCATGTTGACAAATAGTCTACTATATGCACACCAAATATTTTGGTACAAATGATATCACTGGTATATTCCCGAATCAACATTGCATCAAGTATAGAAGGCTTTAACTTTTTTCATACCAAGAAAATAAATGTTTTATTTTGATGATTCATCTATTGATCCATTAGTATGTCCTTTTGCTAATAACATTATGTTTAAAGTGCAAAGCTTGACCATTTTCCATCACGCCTATAATACTATTATAATATGATTGATAAGATTCTCAAACTTTCTATTATGAGTTTAATAGAGTCAAATTTTCAACAAAGTAGAGGTTAACCTAGTAATAACATAAGGAATGAACCATTAAAGTGGGATCACATAGACTGTGCTTATTCAAAATCACCTAGGGGACGAGGTCGATTAAGACAAGGATGTGGCCATCCATCTCCAGGTATAAATTCTTCTTCACCTAATCAATCAAATCGAGGAAGAAGTAATAGTGGAAGGCATAGTACTAAGAGGACTCATCAAGACATCCACAATTTCCTATGGTTCTATGATATCGAGGTAGTGATGCTCTCATAGGTGGAATCATGGTGTGATATTATGGGTAATGGAAATTATGAATTTAGAGTAGTTCCATTGTAACTCTTAGGGAATGAGGAAGAATGGTTGATTGTTAAATGGGCGATGTATAAGGAATTAGTGTCACATTAGGGATTGTATGAGTATGAATTCTCAGATCCTATTGTTGAAAACATGCGACGTTTAATCCATTAGAGAGGGTTAGCTTAGAAGGAAAATGGTTGCAACAACCTAAGTTTAGAGTTCTCTTCACGACAACATATGATGTGGTCTTCATTTTCTTGATTAATTAGGGATCAATCATATTTTTAACACATAGAGATCCACCTAAAGGCTAACAACTTGATTGGATTAATTACCATCTTAAGTATCAACAATTTGTCACACTACCCATCAATATGTTTCTTACTTCCTTTGCATACAATTTTCCTATACTATACTACTCACACTCATGTCATGATACTTTTTATGTTCATAGATATCATGATACCTTTATGTTAGTAGATAACTTTGATTAAAAAAATCAATGTCAAAATCTATATCTAATTTATGGTACACGTTTGCTAATATAAGCATTTCTAGATGAGATGAGTCATATCATGATCACATTCAACTATATCAAACAATGATGGAGATGACACCAAGCCAAGGGGGTGATGTTGGTTGTAACGTAACAACTTTGAATTTTTGTTAAGTATTTTATTGCAAATTTTATTTACTTTACTACTAAAGATTTTTTTTACCAACTTTATCACTGTGGATTTGATGAGTTATTTATGAAGTCTGATGTTAACTACGTATTTTTTTTATATCTATGTTATCAAATACACTGTTCTTTTATACATTCTTAATGTTGACCGATGATGATAGTGGTGTATCATAATTTACTAAAAAGAGTTTGGCATAGAAACATAAATTAGAAAAATTCATAATAGTCCATATAATTATCTTTAAAAAAATACTAATAAGAAAAAAAGACACTACTAAATATCCTTAGTACCATAATCATTAGGGGCTCTCAACCTCTTCTTCACTAGAGGAGAGTGTTAAGCCACCCATATAAAAGTATATATAAAAGTATATATGTAAAATCCTTAATTTTTGTAACCCAAAACTTTTGTTTTAAGATAGTAGTGCGAAAGAAAAGCCAAAAATGAGGGTGAAACCACCACAACTGACACGAGGAGAAGTGTGATCATTCACATAACCAATTTTAGGTGCAATGCTATTATTGAAACTATAAAACATTTGCAAACATATTAACATAAGCATATCTCTCTCAAGGAAAGTTAAAATATTACAAGGTTGTTAGAGTATTATATTACACATCATCATTATTCAAATAGAAATATAAAACAAAGAGTTTAAAATAACCAATGAGCTTAAAATACTCCCACAGAAAGGCAAAACATAGCCATGGGTCGGTTGGATTAACTCTATGATAACATCACTTCTCAAAAAGCCTGCTTCATTAGCCATAAGAGTTAGTTTTCCTTGTATTCTCCTACTAGGGGCACAAAACCATGCACACAATCTTCATCATCTACCCATTTTCATTGAGGAGTGACCATGAAATGAACAAGTCAGTACTTTTGTAATGGTAAGATTAAACTATTATAAAAAAGTATGGATAGCATGCAACATAATATAGACCTCACATAACAATATATTCATCATTAAACTTATAACAAATAGGCATAAATAACAATTATAAAGCATTCATATCATTTTTGTCTAATTGGATACCAATATTTCAAAACCAAACCTTAAGCTATATTCTCCCGCCAACTAGGGTATTAGCTAAAGCAACCAAAATATCTAAAATACCTTAGAAAATACTTAGGGGTCATTCTTTCCATTTTAAAATATTACACATGCTCTTATGGGAATGTTCAACCTCGAATAGTTTCTTAGAGGAATTTTCAACCTTACCACCATATTGAATCAACCAATATGGTTAGCCTAATCATTAAGTGTATACACACTCTATAGGATACTTTTAGCATCTATGGAATAGAGAAGGTACCGAGCTAATATTGATAGTCACATGGTCCATAGACCCAAGTGTTTACATATTTGATGACTTCTAATCACAAGTGCACATTGTTGAAGTAGCATGTAAGGTTAATCCTATAGGGAATAGGAAGTAAGAAATGGGATGGTGAAAATATCTTCTATGTATAGAATAATGGTAAGGGTAAACGATGTCTAATTATAAACAAAAATATGCAAATAAAACCCAACAATAATATAAAAAAAAGTGAAATCTAGTAAAAGAAAAGACTAAGGTTTCGGTTAATTCCCTTAACCCAAATATGATTGAATATTAACCCCAAAGCCTGAATCAAAACATATTATTGTTTATTAAGATTCATCTATCTCTAGTATGAATGTAAAAATATGCAACATATTATTATGTATCATATTCCCTTTTTTTAGTTGTAGAGGCCAACCATGCCTCTCAACTTTGTAGTTTGGTATCTAGTCATGGTAATGGTGCCAACTTAGACTCATATCTCGAATCCTGCCAGGTTTGTCTAAATAATTATAGAAAAGTGATCAATTTCTATATTATACCAATTAAAGTATTAACACAACACATATGTCAATGAATTAGATTAGGTAGGATTCAGATTCTCAACACATCTGGATCAGGGGATTTCCCTTCACCTCAACGCAAATCAATTAGCCAATCACGGCTTTCATTAAGCACATCTTAAAAAAAATAGAATTGCATCAATTGGAAAGAAATAAAATCCAAAAAGCGAAATACAATACCCTATTTATTCAAGATGAGAAAAATAATATTCAATCTGTTCAATTGGGAAAAAGAAATAGAGATTAAGAGATGGAAGATTGTGGATGAATTGGGGTAGGATTGAATCGGGTGATGCCAAGCAAAAATCCTAGATCTCTCTTTAGTGCTCCTAAAATCGTTGTCTTTTGGTCTCGTCGGTTCTCTTTTCTTAAGAAGGAAAAAAAATCCTTTCTGTCTCTTCCAACCCTAACTATCTATCAAAATTGCACTTAAATAACCACAGAATAAGCCCAACTGTAAATCAACACGGGGCCAGTTACTCTTAAACTCGGTGGCTCTTTACAAATTTGTTAGTTTTTAGTATTTCAGTCATAACTTCTTTGTTCGATCTCTATTTGGGCTAATTTTTGATGATTTTAAAGTATAAGAAGCAGATCTACAACTGTTATGCTTAGCATGTTTCCAAATTAGGATTGTATCAGGGTCGAATATGTCTATATTTCCACCTTTGAACACTTTAAGCATTCATTCTTGCTTTTAACTTATTCCAATTATTGTATTTAGCTCCTTTTGATCCCAATATCTCCAAATGCCTATATAATAATCAAGAATAGTAAACATGAATAATTGGACTCAAGTATGCAAAATTCATCACATAATTACATTAAATATTTTCATTAAAGCTCCAATTGACCAACATAAATCATATCTATCAATATTCACACATAACAATACCTTGGGTTTTATATTGCACTAAACCTCAATGTCTGTAAGTGTATGAAGTATTCACATATAACGATACAAAACATTAAAACCAATTCATGTGTCTAATGGTATCACAAAACTTTGAGCATGTATCACATAAGATATAACAAATTAGTTAAGGTATAACATAAGATGTATCACATAAGATGTAACATTGTTATAAATTGTATGTAACAAATTAGTTAAGGTCTTAAAGTCAACCTTTTAATTCCAAAATATCACTTAGGGTTTAATTTGAGCAAAAAAAAAACGTATTAAGTTTGAAATCATAAAATAAGGCCACATTCCATTTTTAGAAAAATCCACTATTTATAAGAAAATGTCAAAAAGTAAAGGTCAAAGTCCAATTCAAATGTCAATTGTCCATGTTGTGGTCAAAGGTTAAGGTTTGACTATCATTATTCACATATTCCATACTTTACCCTTTTAAGGTTAATTTACTCATTTTATGTCTAATTATGATTAATTGTGATTAATATTATATTAACCCTACTTAAGTTAGTAGTGAGATGATTAAGTTATGATTAAAATTTCATTAAGATTATCATGAAAAAAATCAAGAACAAGGAAGAACACACATGTATATCTTTAATGAATAGTGACATGTATATTGAATATTTTCATGATTTTGCCTAAATATTTAATCACCTATCACTTGAACTATACTAAGTTAAGTGATATCATATTTTATATCATTTTGTAACTAAATATTCCAATAAACTAATTAGAATCCCAAAAACACACAAAAACCAAGTCCATCGCAAAAATAAAAACCCAACCCAAGGATAGGATTCTCAAGCTCAAAAAAATAGGATTGCGGACTTAGAAGAAAATACTCATAACTTATTTGATACTAAAAAATCTTTGATATCTAAAAGTTTAGTTGAAAATTATATATATATATATATATATATATTTAATTTGATATCAAATAGGATTTATAACTCCTATCTGAATGAGAGATATTTTTCCCTAGATTTTACCCGAGCTCGCAAGTATGAAAATACCGAATTTCATGCTTCTTTTACTAAAAACAATGATCAAGCCTCCACTATAAAAATTATTAACATGCTATTGAAATTAAAAAAAATTGTGCTCCATTAATCCAATATATTAACATACTCATAGCAAGCCATGAAATTCAAAAAGAATCATACAAACTACCTATATTATACTACATAAGATCATATATGTTATTGAGTTAAATAAAAGAAAATAAGGAAAATGGATCGTTTATATCTTCAATCCTTCAACCCAACCTAAAAAAATTAAGAGCAAAACACAAGATTTAATACATACAATCGTAAAAAGAAAGAAAGAAAATGAAGGAAAATGGTAAGATTTAACCAAACTTATATTCTTGATGATGATAGAGGGATTCCAAGGAGATTCAATGGAGATGGTAAGGTGGGAAAGATAGAAAGTAGCATGTGTGAACCAATAAGGAAAATCTCTAAGTGCTTTGGTTATTGGAAAAATGATATGCACATTTAAGATAGAAACTAAGGTGAAATAAATGTGGTTGGATGATTTGTGTGTGTAATAATAAGGAAATAATTATCATTATATGTGGTGACTAAGGGAGTTTAGGTGTCAACATATGAGAGGGAAAAGAAATCTCACATCAAATGAAATTACCAAATGGAGCATGTGATCAAAATCATTAGGGATGATTTAGGGAATATTCTTACACCTAGGGGAGGGAAACATGTAGAGGTGTTTGGGGTTATCTTTGGCTTGTTTGGATGTCTAGGATACTTTCTTGAGGTATTTGAATGGTTTTGATTGAATCTCAAAGGATGAGGATAATAACTAATTTCATAAGTTGAATTTTACTAGCTTATTTCACCTAAAATATGACAATTTATCTTAAAATAATAAAAATTAGATAATTTTATTTATTTATTTATTTTTACTTTATAACACAAAAATATAATAATACTCAATGTTTTGTAAATTTTAGATAATTAAAAGGATCGTTTGGAGGCCCAATATAAAATAAAGGCTAATTGAGATGAAAAAGATATTTTTTTTGTCAAAACCTTCATTTATCATTTTTTATAATGGCTAGGAGATTCATAAAAATTTAAAGAATTCAAATATGATCAATAAATAATGATCTAGGGTTATTTTAATGGCTAAAAGTGACTCAAATAATATTACAAAATAAAGTTGTGAGCGAATATACAAATAAGGGTACGAAATACTTGTAAACCTGACTAGGGTTTAAGTGTCTTTTAAATGGTGTAATAAATATTTGAATTACTGAATTTTCTTATTTTTATAATGTAAGGTATATTTTTTTAAATTGTGGTATTACAATATATATCTTATCTTCTCAAAATAATATGATCTATAAATGTCCATTTTTTCTTGTTTGATTGAACTTAATTTTGAGAAGATGTTATTTACATATATTTTTATCTTTTTTAAACTCCTTTTTAACTTAATTTTGTGCTATTCATTTGAATAATATACGATGTTATTTACATTAATTTTAATTTATAATAAAATTATATATTTAATTAATTTTGATTTTAAAGTAACTTTTTGTATACTTTTTGACAGCTTGTAGTTATTTAACCATAATTTTTATGTCTAAATTTAAATTTAGGTAATTTAAGTTTTTTTTTATAAAGATAAACATGATATATAAAAATAATTTTCTAATAATTTTTTTTTCTAAATCTAATTATATCAAGATTTTATGGAAATTATATATATATATAATTTTTATATGTACAGGTTCGCTGGTGCAAGAACCAGCGTAAGCAGAGCAGCTGCAAAGTACAAAGAGAAAAAAAAATAAAAATCAACAAACCAAAGTGTACGTAGAAACAAAGATAGCAAATATGATAAACAAAGAAACAATAAAGATAAGACTTGTGGACCAAGCCTCAAGTCTAATCTCACGTGGAAAAAAAGAGATTAGATACTTATTTGATTATTAAATCCGACAAAAGTTGATCCGATCTGTCTCATTCGATCCGATCTAGATAAAATTTAATATGATATAATCTGATAAATTTATTAATCTGATTCGAAACTGATTCGATCCAATGCTGACCCTTATATAAGTGACCCGACCTGACTCAAATCCAACCCGACTCCAACCCATAATCCAATATCAATCCGACCTGCCAACTTGACCTACCACCAACCTGACCCAACCCGACCCTACTCGACAAAACCAAATTCGATATTAATCAGTTATGATAATAAAAAAAAATACACATGTCTTATTATTTATTTGAAGCTTCTAAAAATATATTATTATTTAAATTTTATTTATTTTTATTAATTTTATTGTGAACTTATTCACCAATGATATTCTGATTTTAGTGATTTTTTCTGTAAAAACACAACATTATAAAGCCATAATAAAAAAAAATAGCAAGTAATAATGCATTATTAATTACATGCTTACATGAAGTTAAATTTAATGTCTACTTACGATGTTAATGATTTAGAATAATTTTAGTGTTTAAAGTCTAATTTGACCAAAATCTAAAGTGATTCAATCCAGGATTAGCTCGGTCCGAACCTAACTCGACCTATCAAAACCTAAAAAGATCTGATTCGTCAATCTAACCCAAACCTAATCCGTCAAATTCACTCGAATACAAAATCATCTGAGTACAACATTGCTCGCCCAATCCCGACCCGATAGGGATGCAAACGGGGCAAGTTTAGGCCAGGTACGTTCATACCTTTATCCGTACCTGTATCCGAATTTATAGCCATACTCGAACGGGTATCTACTTACACATCCATATCGGTATCCATTGAATATCTATTACCCAATGAATAATCTGTTTACCTGTTAACAGATATTATTCAACAGATAAATGCATAACCCAACAGATAAACCCATTTAGAATTAAGTCAAATGACAATTTTAATATTAACTTATACTATATTTATTTTAAAATTAAGAGTAAAAGGATAATTATATATTAGGTCAACGGGTACGAATATGGATATGGGTATAGGTATGAGCACGGATACGAATATCCTATACCCGTATTTGACAGGTATTTTTTTCATCATCTATATCCATATCCGTTTAAGTATTTGACGGATAAAGTTTATTGTGTTTTGGATAAAATCCACCCCATTTACATCCATAGACCTTACTAGATAAGCTAACATAAAATAATCCTACCTGATCTGATTCGAGCCCGAATTATCTCGACTCAAATCCGACCTGACCCAATAAATTTATCTGATACAATCCAGATTTGCAAAGATTTAAACCCGATCCGACTTGAACAATAAGGTAACCCAAAATAACCCAACCCAAAATGACCTCACCTAACCCACAGCGTACCCGTAAAGATAATGACCCGCTATAACTTGACCCGAACCTATATTGAGTATATATAAATACTGACTACATGACCAGACATCACAAAAGAGGACGACGAAAGTACAAGGAGAGAAAAAAATAAATCAACGTGACAAATTAAAAGACTAGCCATCTAATAAATATATTATTATTATTATTTGATCTCATTTCGCATCCGGCTTTATTTTATTTTATATTCAAGTATTTTTAGATTAATTTTTTATATATAATTTAGATTTATTTTTTAATTTAATTAGATTTAATTTAATTAATAATATATTTTTATTTTATTTTATTGGGAATATAAAAAACCTTTATTCTTTATATTATTTGATCTATTAATTACTTGATTTATAAATTACCATATGTGTTTGATGCCATTGTTCATGATTGTATCTAAATAATAGATTGATCATATTTAATTAGCCTATAACAAGTCGAATTGAGAGCGGAAATGAATTATCCACTTTAGGTCGAATAATATAAATAGAAATAAAATGGGTTGAGAGAATAATTACATAAATTCTACAACAATAGGAGAGGATAATTAATTAATTGAACATATACCATTGTCTTTTATATAAATCACCCGACTAGATATAGTGTGACTGATAATTAGCGATAGGACAACGTAACTTGAGAAATCGCATTAATTATATTTTTCCATTGACGCATATTTGATAACTGAAGAAGCCAAGTAATTGGTTAATTAAGTTTTATAGTTAGATAAAGATGGATCTAGATTCCTTAGTAATTTTTATTAATTAATTTAATATTCGTTAAATTTTTTTAAAGGGAAAATCAAGCTTTTTATTAAGCAAGGAAGTTAGTACAACTTAGTTCCCAGAATCTATCTAAACACTACATCACAAAGAGCCTATTTCTACTGATATGGGGAGTCGATTACCAACTGAGACAATATGAATAATTTTTTTAACAAGGTCCTTCCATCTACAATTGATTTTGGAGAAAATATTCAAATTCCTGGCAATCCAACATTCATAGATGCACACTGTACTTAGTGTACGGGCTAAATGAATCTTTTTTTTTTAGAAACCCTTGTTCCTTGAGCTAAAGTTGCTAACAAACCAGACCATCTTTTAGGTATCCTCTTCAAACCAATAGATGCATAGGCATACTTTAGAAGATGCTTCATTACTGGAGAAGTGAACAAAAGGTGGAGGTGGGTTTCATGTGCATCACAAAACAGCAAGATTGATCCTCCAAGACTGAATACCTGCTAAGTATATCTTTAGTAGGGAGTTTGTTGTGAGCAACAATCCAAAGAAGAATTTTATATTTAGGGCTTGCATTATTCATCCAGACTGATTTCCACCAATTCACTAGATTCCCTCTTAGCCTCAGATGGTCATACAATGAAATGATTTCATAAGCTTGGGAAGGAGAAAAATTGTGAATCACATAATGGAGATTATTTTTAATCTTGAACAAATTTTTAATAATCCATGATGCGGCAGATGGAATTTTAGTATTCCATATGGATTCCCCTTTTATATAGAAGCTGTGAATCCACTTAACCCATAAACTATTTTTCTCCTGGGCTATATGCCACAAATGTTTTCCCACTGCTGCTATGTTCCAAATTTGAAGATATAGCACCCCCAGTCCTCCCTCCTGTTTTGGAAGACATACAGTGGACCAAGCAACTAAGGCTCTCTTGGAAGGCCCAGCTTTTCCTATCCACAAAAAAGTTCCTGCATAAACTTATAATATTGAGGATGAGTTTTTTAAGAAGGATTAGAATCTGGCTCCAATACATCTAGATACCATTAATAACATATCTAAGCAGCTACAATCTTCCTGCATAGGACATGAATTTTGTGGACCAATGTTGTATCCTATTGGTGATTTTCTCGACCAACATCATCATTTGGTCAGATCTTAAATGAGCAAAAGAAAGAGGGATCCCCAAATATTTAAAAGGCATGGTACCCTTAGGGAATGAAATAAATTATGAGATTTTAAGCTTCTCCCTCTCTGTAACCCCTCCAAAATAAATGAAACTCTTCTCGGGCTAATATACAGGCCTGATACACTTCTAAACTGATATAGATGATTCATTAGTAAGGTTACTGACTGTAGATCACCCCTACAGAATAGCAGCAGATCATCGGCAAAGGAGATATTGATAATGTGCAACCTTTTGCATTTAGGGTTCCCTCTAAAATCTTCCATAGTCCATAGCTGCTGAAGTATTCTTGACAGATATTCCATAGCTATGACAAATAGATAAGGGGACAGTGGGTCTCCTTACCTTATCCCTCTTTGTGCTTATAAGGGAGTGAGCATATCTCCATTAATAGAGAGAGTATATTGGGCATGGGTCACGTAGGACATAATTAACTTAACTAAATGGGGAGGAAACATTAATCCCAAAATGACTTTTTCTAAAAAATTCTAATTAATGGAATTGTAATCCTTCATGATATCCACCTTCATCATGCATCTAAGGGAAGCATGCTTTCTACCATACATTCTTATTAGTTCATGAGCCAATAGTATGTTTTTCCCTATTTTCCTCCCTTTAACAAAAGTTGATTGAGAGGTACTTATAATATCAGGTAGTAAGTGTTGAATTCTTACTGCTAGAACTTTAGATAAAGTCTTATAAAGGACAGAACAACAAGCAATTAACCTAAATCTATGACTTTACAAGGGTTATCATGCTTAGGAATAAGCACCAAAACAGTGGGGATGATAAAGGATGGAATTGTACTCGAGTAGAAAATTTCATTAACAAACTGACATATATCCTTCCCTATTACATCCCAAGAATTTTTGAAGAAACCTGCAGTGAATCCATCCAAACTAGGAGCCTTTGTATTTCCAATGGAGAACAAAGCTTGTCTGACTTCATCATAGTTTATAGCTTTGAGAAGATCATGCTGCTATTCAGGTTTGAGAGTAGCCCCTCTCTGTAGTAGATTCATGTCCACCTGCTGAGCATTAGGATCATTTGAAGCAGTGCCTAAAGGGAATGATAATACTTAGCAAAGGCTACTTTGATTGAATCAGGATTAGTTGCCCAGCCACCATGCATGTTCTGGATTTTTGAAATACATCTCTTGTTCTGTCTTGCTTTCATGGTAGCAAAAAAGAATTGGTTGTTAAAGTCTCCCAGCTGCAACCATTTAATTCCTGTTTTTTTGTTTAAAGAAACTCTCCTCACATCTAACATAATGCTTATACTTCTTTATGCATTCCTTTTCCTCCTCTTGTAACTTGATATAGGTAGGATGATTTTTCATTCTATCTTGGATAGAAACAAGTTTCTGCCTTTGCTCAACCACCTTTTGCATGATGCCACCAAAGTTTACTTGGTTCAGTTCTCTGCATTTATGTTTTAGATGGTGCATGGCATTTTTAATCTTAGTGAATGCTGAACTACTTTTAGAGTTATGCCATACCTCAGTCATCGTCTATAGAAAATTTTCATCATATGTCCACATATCAAAAAATTCGAAACGACCCTTAGGGTGAGGTCTGTTAGGGTTTAAACACACTACAGCAGGACAGTGGTTTGAAAAGAGGGGGATTGGAAATCTACTGATGCATTTGTAAAGGTTTCAAACCATTTAGTATTTCCCATAACCCTATCAAGCTTACAAATGATATTCCCATCCCCAATCTG
Organism: Tamarix chinensis; assembly: GCA_030549775.1. Taxonomy (NCBI): domain Eukaryota; kingdom Viridiplantae; phylum Streptophyta; class Magnoliopsida; order Caryophyllales; family Tamaricaceae; genus Tamarix; species Tamarix chinensis. The sequence goes on from CM060171.1 coordinate 119,914,993, forward strand.
TCTATTGGACCATGTATAAGTGTGGCCTGTATAATGCAGATCTTCTATCATTACATTCTGCAGACAAAATTTAAAGTCCTCCACATCCCTAGCATCTAAGCCCACTCCTTGAAACTTTTCATTATCTTTCAAAACAATATTGAAGTTCCCTAAAACTAACTAGGGAATATCATTAATAATTGTGGATTCCAGCCAATACCAAAGATCTCTCCTTTCACATCCTTGATTATAAGCATAAATGAAGGAAACAAAAATAATAGTGCCAGAAGATAAAAGGTAGCCTTGACTTGAATACCCTAGGTATGAGTGCTTATCTCCTACATCTGCCAAATATTATTGTCCCATAAGCACTAGACTCTCCCATTACGATGATGATTATAATTATCAATAGCTTGATACCGACTCCCCAACTTCCTCCTAACCACTACTGCTTTAGAGGATTTTATTCTAGTTTCTAGTAAACCAAACAAAGAGACCCCATTAGCTTTGACCCAATGTCTTAATTCCTTTTTCTTAAAAGGTTTATTAAGACCTCAGATATTCCAAGAACATATCATGAAAACAATGGTTCAAGAAAGGTGTCATCAACACCTGGATTTCCTTTCTCCTTGATCTATCCTGGATTTATGTCCAGTGAAACAAATCTATTATTTAAAGGTAAAAATAAATCAGAAACTTCATTGGTTTGAGTAAGCATAGAAGATTGGTGTGACTTTTGTCCCATGTCCTGTTGATTTTGCATAGGGTTCCACACAGGTCATTTGTGGTATGCTGCAGGATAAGATCTCTTAACCCCCATATTGGGTGGTATCATCTGTTGTGGTTCCCTAATAAAGTGCTGCCCAGTTTTTTGGTTATCTGTATTCGCATTGTCATTGGTATGTGGATTTTTCTGAGGACATGATTTGGGGTTATGTCCAAAAGCATTACAACCACTGCAATATGAAAGTCTCCATTCATAAAGAATTGGTTGATTGATAATTCCTCCATCTGGATCTTCTATGTCCACATACTCTACATATTTTTTTGTAACATCCACTTCCACAAGAGCCTGAGCATATGAGATCATTTCCCTTGAGGTTGTTATCCTATCCAAAACAATTTGCCTCCCGACTACGCTTGTTATCCTACTAATGGAATCAGCATCTCAGTAATCAAGAGGTAGATTAGGCAACTTAATCCACAATGGCATAAAATGGAACCGTTCTTTAGTAAACTGAAATTGCCTATGCCATTGCTTGAGGATGAATGGTCGGTTTAGAAAAGTCTACTATGGATTTTCAAGAACCCATTCCTTGTCCTGATCCGATTTCAATTTGAAAACCACAACCCTTCATCATGCATCCACACTTAAGGGGTTTGGATCAAAGGCCAGTTAATTCGGATAAATCCCATGATCGGCCCATAAGAGGACGAAACCCAATTACATATCCAATGACAGACCACTGCCATTGCTTACAGTTTTCCTTAACCTTTTCTTTCAAAATTGATACCTTCCATCAATCTCCAGACAAGGTAGGAGGAATATAAGATAGATTTGTGGAGGCTTTAATGGAACTATTGCCAATCACCATGTCTTTCCAATATTTCTTCTCTAGACCATGCAGAGGGTTTAGATTAGGCCTATCAACAGGGGTATGGGAATTATCAGGCATATGAATCGCCTGATCCAACTTAGGTTGTCCTGATTCCAATTTGTCCAAAGAATTTTGATAGGAAATAGAATTCTGATCATATTGATTCCCCAATTGAATGTCCTGTTGATCCAAGGGTTCCAAATCCAAATTGAAAGAAGGTGTTTTCTGAATCTGCAAACTTTTGTCTTATGACATCATGGATTTATCAATCAGAATTTCCTTAGAGGAATCCTTAGCCATTTCCAAAGATGTTGTATTATGAGGAGAAATCAATGTTGACCCTTTCCCTGGGGTTTGCTTCGTCCTGGCTGATGTGGCGATCTTCCTTACCCTGGCCATGTCGAGGGGAGAGCAGCCTGAGAGAATTTTTTTTAATATATTCATTAAATTTTATATATATTTTAGTTTATATATTTTTATCTAAAATTTTTTAACTTAGATTAATTTTTTTTATTTTGATAGCATCAGTCTGATTTAATTTGTTATATTTTTGAGTTATTGATTAGTCTATATGGGAAAATCACTTAGTAATAGAGATGACAATGGGTCCTAGTGTAACACCTCCATTTTTAGCATTTGAAAATTTCTTTAAAAAGAATTTATTGCGGAAGTTAAACTAATAAAAATTTAGGGTGTTACCGCCACACTAAGTATAAGTCTGATTCCTTTACCTTTCTTACACTAAGTATTAAGGCTAAAACATTTATCCACTTAAATTAAGAATGACAATTGATAAGAAGAAGAGAAATATTTTATTACATTATTAAGCTATTCTGATAATAAAATATTAAATAAAAGAGTTACAACTGACAAGGGAAAGAAATACATAAGGGGACATAAGAGTCCAAAAGATATCCAGATCAAAAGATTTTGAAATGGACACTGGATAGTCCTAACTCTCAACTCCTACCAAAAGCCATCAATTTGTACCCTCAAAGTACTCCTACAAGGTAAAGACTACTCATTGAATAGGTAGGGGACCATAAAATGGAACCCATTAGTACAACAGTACTGAGTGCTACATTAAAATATCACATGAAGCACATAGAAGGTAACACAAAGTATCATGTCATAACACGTTAAATAGTACATACCATAGCTAAGTGCCACATTCATACTATAACTCATATCATACCATATGCCACTTGTCTATCACATCAAACTTAACCATATTACAACTATTTCATTAATCCAATTATACCGAAGGTGTCCCATGAAAAGGAAAACACCAAACCATAATTACGACCTTTTATAATAACCACATCTATTCTACTTATAATAACATGATAAGGAAAGCACTTAGACAATTACCAACCAATACACCAAATACAAATAGTGCACGAATGCAACTATCAAATCAACATACCAAAACCAAGTAGTGCGTAGAGGCAACAACCAAATTGACAAATCATAACAATCCATTTAAATCCTTATACAACAATTATTTTTATTTTAATTAATCGATAGGATACAATAATAACCTGGAGACATATAAGTACATCGGTCATACCGTTGCACTAAAGTAACACATTATCCTCCCAACTTATAACCCAGAGACATACAAGTACTCCAATAATACTAGTGCAACAAAGCAACCCAATATTCTCCCATCCTAGGACACCTAATTATTAATTATCGATACCTCCTATAGGGCCCATAGGTCACCTATAGAGTATACTAGGGCCTTAACTGAAATGCTAAGGCATCTGACAAAACCACCAAACCAAATCGAGGGCTCCTACCTCGTTTCTAGGGTAGCTAACCCTAAAGAGCTACCATTCCCAAATCTCGAGGTCTTCCATTTTAAATATTAATATCTTAATAAGGTGATTATAAAATATCACATAATGCATAATGATTCTAATTTCATACTTAAAAATGTTTTCTTTTATTTCCAATTATTCAAGTCAATCATAAGTTGAACAATTGAAACCAAAATCAAAGTTAAAACCAAGGTCAACTTAGGAACCCATTAAGGTCATCATAGTCCAATTATTCATACTGTCAGGCATAATAAGTCATAAATGACCAAAATACCCTTGTATGTTATTTATTCAATAATTTTCCACTTTAATATCAATTGTTATTAGAATTAAGCAAAATTCACAGCATGACTAAATAACATTAAAATAGGTACATTAATATAAAATTTCAATTCTATAAATTTTCAAGAGTGAACAAAATACCATTTTGCTCCTAAAACACAATTAAGCTCATTTAGCACATAAAACTGTAATCATGCATAATTATTTTAACAGAAACAACCCTATTTTAATATGCTATCATACATAAATTTAATATACCCTTGCATAAAAATACATGGTCACACACTTAGATAAATTAATAACAATACATGGTGCATGTATACATGTTTATAAGATTACAAGAAAGCATAAATTACACTTAAGCATAACATAAGAAACTCCAAACATGCTATCACATGATGTTTATATATTTAGTAGGAGAATATGGGTTAACTCTTTCCAAGCACAATTAGCAAAATAACACAAAGAACCTCCAAAATAATATTAACACCTTAAAAAAAATGGAGACACAAGAGGAGAAGGTAAAAGATGACAACTTCACAATTTAACCAAGAATCTAACCTTATTTACTTATTTAAAAATAAATAAAGGCTAGATAGATGGAAATGTAGAAGTGAAAATAAGAGGAAAAGGAGAAAAAGAGGAGGATGGGTCTTGGTTATAAGCTCAACAAAGCTTAAGAACACTTAGCAAAAATAACCAAAATGAAGAGAGAGGTGGGAGCAATCAAGAGGAGCAAATGAGAGAAATGTTGAATGAAAAAAAACAAGAAAAATGGGGTATAAATAAGGGATGTAGGAACCAAAAATCTGCGGCCACAAGAGGGGGAGGGAGAGGTAGATTGTTCAACACTTAAATGATAAATGATAAGGTGGTTGAGTGTGTAAGGTGGTAGAGTGTATTTATGTTTAATGAAGTTATAAAAACCAATAAATCAACCAAGGGATGGGGGAGGTGATGGTGTGCAGGTCAAAGTCATATGTAAGCATAGGGAATGCAAGTGAAGAAGATTGAGTGCAAGAAAAGGCAAAGTAACACAACTAGTATAGGTAGAAAGTGTATGAAAGTGACTTTGGCTTAAATTTTGGGTGAATGAATAATAAAATGGTCAACTTGATACAAAATCTAGTCCTGGAAGTGTAGGGAAGTAATTTTGTGCATGAAAATAATTTTAGGATTTGTAGATTATTTTTAGTGATGGAAAGATCAATAAAGAGGATAAAATTAATAAAAATAGAAAACAAGCTCATAAAATTACAAAAATTTATGAAAACCCTTAAAATGATATTTTAAACTAACATGTACAATTTTATGAATTTACAACAAGATTTGATAGATAAAATATTGAAATGACGGTTAACTAACAAGCTTACAAGGTAATTACTAACATAAATACCAAAACTATTCCTAACATCACGAAACTATCAAAATCATCTTATTTACTCATTTAAAAACTAAATATAATTTTTCATAATTTTTAACACATATTTGATAATATATTTAGCTAGCATACCTCAATTATATATTTTGCACATATAATTCAAAAGGGATAATAAACACCAATAAAATTAAACCAAAATTTCTAGACTTATATTTAAACGCATTTAGGACCTAAATAAAATTTTATAAGAATATTTTACAAGGTTTAACTTAAAAGTTCACATATATAAATAGTATTTTATAAGCAAAGTACGTCTAGCCGCAAAATCGCAATTACTACAGAATCACCCAAAACAATCTTGAGGCTATAAAATATTCTACAATAATTTATGTAATTAAGTACACATAATTTGAACTAGTTAAAAATGGCATATTACACATGGACATGACCCATACCCGTTAGACCCACTTTAATTTTAGCGGGTCTGGTTCTATGATTTTTGGACCTAACGGATCTGAGTCAAGTCTGGGTCTATACGTATTTAAATGGGTCTGGGTCCAGTAATCTCAGACATAGACCCGACCTAGACCCATTTAGTATTACACACACACACACACACACACACACTAATATTCTGTTTGTCATATTTGTCGTAATCGTGTTTGAGATCCATATTTATTTTTTTAATTTTATTTCTATGTATTTATTTTATAGATATTATTTATAATAAATTTTTTCAAAAGAATTAAAATGTCATTGAAAAAGTTAAAGTAACTATTTTAAAATATTATTTTTTAATTGAAGACTTTTATTAACAAAAAATGCATATTAAGTTATATAAAATATGAATGTATTTATATTTACATTGATTATTAAAACTAAGTAAAAAAATAGTTGGACCCATTTAGGACCTGTTTAGCCACTAGACCCAATAGATCTGGGTTTAGATCTGAACTTTTGAGAACCGATAGGACTGGGTCGGATATGGTTCTAGGTAATATAAATGAATCCAGGTCTAGGTCTGGTCGAATCCGATCCAGACCCGACCCATTGTCATCCCTACTCAGTACTTATCGTGCCCTGTATTACTTATGAACTGTATACTTGACAATATATATATTTGATCGACATCAAAATTCTAATCTATATATATACCTTATCTTCTTAAAACTATATGATCTACTAATGTCCATCTACTCTTCTTTGAAGTAATAGCGATACACACCCATTACTTGGCTATTCTTTTCCAATTATTATAGGAGGTAATCATTATCAACTGATTCCCTCAAAGGTGTTATACGATGGACTATCAAGGGGTTTCAAAGACGAAACCATTTTGGGTACTTAGGTAAAGCATCATGTCTATAAAGATGTATAAGCTACCTCTCACTTAAGTTCACCATATGATAATGCCATACATTCCAAAATAATGTACAACTATAGTAATATCCATAAAAAAAATTGTGCACTACAATCGAATCCTTGAGCTAGCACAATAAGAGAGTTAGGGTTGAACTAAGGGAAACCAAACTGGTGGGCTACTCGATCTGAGATGTACAACTCAATAATATCCATAAAATGTATGTTGCCTTGGCATCTTGTATTAGGATATAATGATGCCATCTCTTTATGGAAGAGCATGAAGCTAGCATATAAAGGCATGCAAAATGTAGTTAATTATTATTCAAGAACTTCTCTAGAAGTAAAAACTATCTAAAACATTTCACTAACCTGTAGCACCCTTAAACTGTCAAGATGCCTTTGTTACCCAATAAAATCTTCCTTCGACTCAGGATAACAAGTCTGATGAGTAATATCCCATCTCATAGCTCTATCCTCATTTGATTTACTGTAGTTACATGCCAATGTTATGCAAAAGCAAGGGAAATATTCATACATCTGCACCTACGCATATGTATGATACTCATGAAATAAATAACACTAACGATAAAAAATGTACGTAAATAAATAACGATTACTCATTTTGGTAGATATTATAACCTCCAAAAGGATAACACAACCTCCTAACTACCTACACTCAGTTCTAGACACTATTCCAAGCTACCTATACAAAAATGATAAAACACCAACTCTGATAGCAATATGTAAAGCTGGCAAAAGTTGACTCGACCCAACAAATCCAACGAATACCGACTTGATCCTCCAAAAATTTGATCCGATTTTATTCAAAAAATTAATAGCCTGAAACCTATCAGACCTAATCCGATACATATCCAATATCCGATATAACCCAAGAAATCATAAGCCTAAAATAAACCTGACCTGACCCGCTACTCACCTGAAACATGATATAACTCGAAAAACTATAAATCCAAAATAACCCAACCAAATCCATTATTTATTCGAAATTCGATATAACCCAAAAAACTATAAATCTATAACGATTCAACCCCATACTACCTAAAAATTAACATTAACCTATTACTCAAAATTTTCAAAACATCATAAAACATGAAATAATATAGATATGCAACTAATCCATACTATTACTTACATCTAAATAAATAATATACTTTCTTAAAGTTTATATAACTTCTTATATATATACAAGTAAAATATTTATTGATACCAATACTGAAGTATGGAAATAAAAGTAGAGAAAAAAGGAATATAAATATTTGTTCACTTCTATGTAGTACCAAAAGATAATAATAGTGCAAATACATCCAACACCTTAAAATCAAGATACAAATATACAATCCTCAAAAGACACCATGCAAGTACTTAAAAAGCTTCAAAAGGTATATCTCTACTGATGTGTTTTATCAAAGTGGCTGGAAGGTTGGATCGAAGATTGATGGTAGAAGATGTCATCCACAAAATTATGCAAAAGAAATGATGGATTAAGAAGCATTATAGTCGAAGAAATCAAGTGACAAAGGATAGTTGTTCTTGGCAGATTTAAACCAGGCTTCAAATGTGTCGAGTTTGAGTGTTAATGGAGGAAGGCAAATGTCCCAGACTTTCCTTGCTCAATGTCGACTCAAATGAGAGAGATAGAAGTCAGCTAGCTATGCTCAAAGTTGTATTAAAATTCTTATTCATTCTTCTTACTAATTCATGCGTACAAGAGTATATATATAGGAGAGGAAGTAGTCAGTGGTTATCATGCCTAAACCAGCCAATTATTACCCTTAATTCAATCCCATATAACATTACAAAGCTAATAATAATATCATTAGTTAAAGCCCACTTATCATGGTTGAATTAAGCCCATATAACACTTAATACTAATCATAATATCATTGGTTAAATGATACTAATGACTAATATTACAAAGCTATACAATTAACTATGATACATACATGAAATTATAAGAAACCTTAACTTACATAAAATACACTTAGGGTTAGGGTTTACAACAAGTTAATACAACTAATGAATATCATCACCATATCTTTTTGTTGTAAAGTATTATCCCATGTATGCCATAGTCTTGCATGCTTTGAATACTTGCACACATTAAAGTGTATTAACATCTTCTTCTTGCAAATATGTGACATGCCTATAAGAACAACTTGAATGTTTTTCAATATCAAGCAGATAAAAATTATCAAGAATATTTAACATGATAGGCTCCAACATTAAGAAAGCTAAATCTTCCTTACCTTGAGAATTAATTTGAACATAACAATCATTAGGTTCATTAGATACTCCTGCATCATCTACATCAATAACTCAAAAAAAAATAGGTAAGCCTCAAAAGGCATGATATAATCACTTCAAATACCTATTTAACCCAAAACACAAATATTTAAGCCTTAGAAGGCACCATAAGATAATAATAACAGCAACAGCAGCAGCAACAGCAGCAGCAACAGCAACAACAACAACAACAACAACAATAATGCAAATATATTAAACATGTATAACTAAAAACACAAAAGGAAAGCCTCAAAAGGCACCGTATAAGTTTTAGAAAATCCTCAAAAGGCACACATCCAACACTTAGTTTATTGGGAGTACCTAAACTAATAAAAATCTCAATTTTCCTATATATTGGTAGTTTTACTATCAAAATACTATATAATTGACACTTCTATCTTCCTATAGGATAAAAAAATAGTTAGCTTGCCACATGTTGGTAGCACTACAGCCAAAAGCATGGAGCTTAGAGTAAGATGATCGATAACATTATAGGCTTACCAAATATTCGTAGCTCTATAAACAAAATAAAATCTATACAACTAAACCAATTCAAACTAGCTTTAATATTCAAAAGTTTCTTCAATCTTGGATATACACAAAAGGTAAGATATGATAGCTAAGGAAACATGGAATAAGTGGCAACAATCTACATTCTACCATTGTATGCAAGATGATCAACCAAAAGTTGTTTTCATTCCCTTTCCTGCCCAGCCTTGAGGGCTAACACCAGCCACAAAACATCAAAATGTAAGCTTCAACATCAAAATATAAGCATCCACTTGAAGCTAACCCACATAAATCACACAACCTAACAGCATATTATCCTACATCAAATACTACTCTCACCTTAACAAAGAAAAGACATGAGATGATACAAATTTATGAGATACAATTGCCGCTTTAAAAATACATATTCTAACATAATCACATGCATTTCAAAGAGCTTTTGCTAATTTTATCACATATTCTCTAAGAATGTCAACATTTATATCAATAAAGCATAATTTTCCTCATGAAAGCCTATATTCTAGCTTATTTTGCAATAGTCACACAATAATTAAGTATGGAATAAGAGATAATGAATTACACTAAGGACATTAAGTTAGGAGGAAAAAAAATTCAAGTGTCAAGTTCATTCAATGCCTTCGGTAAACCCTCAAAACACCCAATAAAGTTTGCACAAAATTAAACCACCAAGGGCATGCAACAATCAGCTCAGCAAAAAAAGTGAGGAACAACCAACTCAGCATAAATACAGTAGTTTAAAAAAAATTACTTACCAACTCTTCAGTTAGCCTCATTATTTGGTTTAGACAAGTCCATAATAGAACCATCTTTTTTCAAGATCTACGCTAATACCAAAAATATAAGTTATTTCACACAAAAAAACATAACTATAATAAAATAAATGGATTTACATATTCAAATTATCTCCATTTCCAAATAAAAAATTATGTGTTGTCACCAACACATCAAAATATTTTGGCAAAAGATAATTTCTCCACTTATTCAATATCCTACCACCCATACTGAAAGTAGACTCTGAAGCAACTGTGGTGATTGGAATAGCGATAATATCTTTTTTATGTAACTAAGTATAAAAAAAAAAAGTGGATTTATCCTTCCAATAAGAAAGCATATCAAGCCTAATCGGTTGCTTCATTCTTTGAATTTCATGATAGCTCTCTAATTCAATTTTTCCAATATTACTAGCTTCAAGAAATATTGAAGAGTCATATTCCTAAATAAAAAGAAAAAATAAAGAATAAGATTATTTATATGATAAAAAAGTAAACTAAATAATATGATAGACATAAAAGATATTAGTAAACTTAATATCTAACAACAATAGTTTACCCCTACGTCATCGTTTCTTTAACAAGTGTTGACTTCTCTTCAAGTAGACGTGCCTGGAACACGGTAATCTACTTGGTAGTTATCCTTATAATACGTGTGTAAGCCAAGAAGTTGAGCATAAACTTCTTTAGCCACCCATGAACCCTTGTTGGTTCCATACGATTTTGTGAAAGCAAATTTCACGAAGTCAAACTTGTAATGCAGATAAAAGACTATATCAAAAGCTGGAATCATAGAGTAGTTAGACCAATATTTTTCAAATTTTTCATACATCTAAGTCGTCATTCTACTAATGTCCATATCATCACATGACATTGCCTTCTCTAGCCACCTTTGAATGGTCAATACATTAAAGAAGTATAGATTGGATGTCCGATACTTAGTTCTATAAAATAGATTTGTTATATTGTAGAATGGTTGTAACAAATCACATTTTTTTTACCTTGATCCATTCACTATTAAAACATGCCACTTGAAATTAGGTTCATTCAATGCATAATAGTCTAAAACCTGACTATAATGTAATGCTCTACTGAACTTCAAATATGTAGGATTCCACCTGGTTGTAACATCCAACCACAACTTTGTAGAAACAAATATGTTCAACTACACAACATATTCATAAAACTTAATTATCCTACCTTTTGTTCCATCTATATGCTTGATACTTTCCTTGAACCTTCACCACATATTCTTCAATGTTTTTCATTCCTTCTTTCACTATCAAATTCAAAATATGAGCCAAATAAGGAATATGAAATAATTTCCCATCACACACCAAGTTTCCAAGCAACTTGGGTTTCATATTTATAATAATATTGATCTTATTTGATGCATTTCCCATAGTCATAGTAAAAACCTTTTTTTTTCTCAATACCCTAATCCATTATCAATGAATGTAATATATTATATATCTCTACACTAGTGAGGGGAGGAGGACAATGGTAAAAACTTAACACCTTAGAGTTTAATTTTCAATTATCATCAACATAATGTGTAGTGAGAGTAAGATAGCCACGTCTTGTGCGTATTGTCCATATGTCACAAGTTAAACAAATCTTACTAGAAGTTTTTCTTAAAGCTACTTTAAGAATTTCCTTAAATTTAGTATGCTTCTCCAAACAAATTTTCTTTGTAATATTTCTACAAATAGTTTTGATATTCATATTCAAATACCAATGGACTTTTCTCTCTCCTTCATACTCAATGTGTGAGAACGAAAACCCATGTTTCAGTATTGACTGATAAGCCAACTCACTATATAATTTTTGATCAAATTGAGATGTAGTCACATAGGACTCGTCAATATTTTTGTACTTTAAACAACTTACTAAGTGTCTCTTAAAATTAGTTGTGTCATTTTTTGATTAAGCTCTATACGATACCTATTGCCAGAACTTACATACACCATGCAACGTTTTCTAAAAATCTTTATAACAATCATACGATTTCCATACCTCGACCTTTCTCTTTCGATTTATAGTGAGCTAGCCATCACTAATTGCATTGGGGTTTGAAGTTGGAGTTGACACTTGATCATTTTCAATATATTCAGAATTAGGAGTTACAATTTTGAAAAGTGTGAAAATAATAAGAGATAATATAATTCATCAAACAATAATAAGCATGAAATATTACTAATATTAAAGATTAAAGGTAGACCTATACCTTTACTAGCAACAGATGAGAAATCATAAGTGTCAAAATGCTCTTCTTGTTGTGGAGTCCTAAAATTTTCCTCCATTAACTTAACACTACAATATTACCAAGGCATACATGAATTATTAATTATTAACATGGCAACATATATTATTTCATACATCACAAAAGTTTATACAGAAATATAATATTGCATGCTTTTATTTTCCAACAAAAATATAAAATTATTATGACAAATCCATTCGAAATGACACAAATATGCATTTTTTTAAATCATAATCAACCAGTTAAACGAATTTTTCAGTTTTATCAGACGATATGGCCAAAATATTTCGAGCAATTTGCAAGTATCATATACCAAGGTGTTGCATACTAGATACATTGTCGGGATTCGATTAAATCAATTGAACTAGCTGCTTCGGTATAACAATGGGATAAAAGTAAAGGGTTAATAGGTTACCCTAAACACTTTAGAAATTAGGGTTTGTTTTGGGTGTATGGTTTAGGAATGTTAAGGGTTTTTTGGATTTATTATTTAACGTTTGGGGTTTAAGGTTGTAGATTTAGAGTTTAAGGTTTAGGGTTAAGGGTTCAAGTTAGCGGTGGTTTGGTTGGCTAGTTTAACTCATGGGTTGGGGTAAGAACATAGTGTTCCACCCATTGAGAAGGCATGGCTACAAGTTAATTGTGCCCCAAAGTAGGGGAGTGATGAGTCACTCATGAGGGAAAAAAGGCAAGCAATGGATGTTTTACCCACTGGGAAAGGTTGGGTACGGGTGACTCACCCACCAACTAGGCAACAATACGAGTGGCTCATCCGTCACATATTCTTCTTTTTCTTCAAACAACAATTGATTCTTCTCCTTGTGTCCTCCAAATTCATCAAAAATGCTACAAAACTACTAAATAAAGTTTGATATATACACATAACAAAAAAATTCAAACAACTAATATACAAATTTTATAAAATCAAACTCCAAATCTTCCATTGCAATATAATTTTGAAATAAGTAATTTTAACCAAAAAAATTAGCAATTAATGAGTATATTATATACACACCTGATTTCTTACCTTTAATTGATGGAAGAGATGAGTTGGTATTGATTTATAGTTGAAGAAAGTGGAAATGAAAAGGGAAAAAGAGAAAGGAGGGAACTATTTAGGTGTATTATGAATATAAAATTAGAAAATTGGGTATGTAAAGAGATGTTAAGAAGACTTTTGTAGAATGTCAATCCTTCATGTACTAGACTGGTACAAAACAGAAAGAGGACACTTCAGGGTGTGGTGCGGCGTGGTCGTGTGGCATGCATGTGTCGATTAGATTCTATGCTTCTAATAACCGTATAGTTCAATACCGATAACTCGTGGATGTGAGATTGTCCAACCCGAATTGACAGCATAAAAATACATAAATAAATGAATGAAAGAGCAAGAAATTAAGACACCAATGTGGAGCAATTTAGAAGTAAGGTTAAGAAAAACCAGAGCTGTTTATAAAAGGAATATTGCCCTTAAGGATATTTTGAAGGCTCGATATAGAAAGGCAAGCATAAACATCATGCCGGTAAGGAAAGCACGCTAGGTTTTATTCCATTCAATGAACAGTGTCGTCTTTCAACTTCAAAAAATTTGTTAAGCTCTATCATACAAATGAATGCCTTCCCGCTCTTCAGACATAATGAAAAAATATGGATCTAATCATCCAGATGAAGAGGGCTTGCCATTAAAGTAGTACAACTCAGATGATGTATACAATTATTTTTTCCTCTACATACATCTGTATATTGTCAAACTTTCACTATGCTTTCGTACCTAGTGGTGAAGGTCAATGCCCCAAGTGATGGTATAATACGTGAAATCTTAATCCATACGAAGGGGCATATACAGGATGGCTAATACTTCATAATATCCATTCGTCCTCTTCGCTAGTAACAGCTGCAGTTAAAAATCAAGAAATGCATGACGAGGTGATGAAGGAAACAGACCAAAGTGGATGTGCCACAAAGACAGATCTATACCATCGAAGTGATTCCAAGATAGCAGAGCCATGTCCAGGCAATCACTCTCCCAGTCGGAAGCCAGCTCAATACAGCATAAAGTTTGCTTTAACCATATCTAGATTGGAATGGCTTGCAGGCTGATAGCAGAATCTGTTATTGCAAGGAATACTCTGACAAAGAACAAGCATGGAAGAGGTATCAAAAAAGGATCGATCAGTCTTAATCACACATGAAGTTCCAAATGTTATAGGAAACCATACAAGGCTGAGAGACTGAATGCCCGATGCCATATTCAAACACAGATAATCAATCTTGCATCATATCAACGGCTTCTGGCCACCAGCACAGATGAAAAATCAAACATACATATATATAATCAGCATACAAGCAGGCCACAACTTCAGGAGTTTTAAAGGGTGTCTGGCATCCGTGGAGCTTGGGAAATGTCAAGGACAGTGGCATTTTTAACCCCTCAACCAGACTTTCATGTTTCCAATCCTATGCAACTTCTGAAGTCCAAAAGTGGCCTACTTGTGGCAATCCACATCTGAGCACGTGACATACTGTTTACCAAACAAGTGGAGTCCCTGTATTAGGCTCTGTGACACGAGTTCTCCATTTTGTCTCTCACGATTACATAAATGAACTGAAAGTTATTTCAATGCTGTGCCTTTGTTTTTTCAGGGTAAATGATCATATCTTCACCAATTTATCAACTAAGGTATTATTATATATCCCACCAATTTTCAAAAAAATTGCTAACGAAATACATCAGTGATGGATAAATGAGATGCTTCTCAGGTTAAGCTGGTTGACCATTAAGGATAAATTCTGAAACAGCCATGTTATGGAGGAATCCATCCCCCCCCCCCCCCAAAAAAAAAAGTTCCCTGGAAATTGCAGTAAGCAAGACTGCACTCCCTACTAGGTTATCTGTTCTACGAAAGACACAAGCAATGCAGAGAAAATATGAAAGGTGGACTTCACTTATGTTAACAGTCACATGGTTAAGAGAACTTGAACCAATTCAAAGCATCCACGTACCTCCCAATGAAGAGCCATATTATCCAGCCAGTTCACTTATAGGTGAACGGTCCATCACACTAGATGCCGTCGTTGCATTGCTTTGCAATAATGGGTCAACATCAGGCAACTTCGGAATCTGGTTGACAATATATAAAAAGTCAGATAGAAAGAAAACAAAAAAGAAGAGCCACTAAAGGGTCCCCCATTCTCCCACAACCAGGTCAAATCAAGGATCAAGAGATGGTGCCATCGTGGCTTCCATGCCTATAGCTGTCAAAATGAAAATTGTGGCAAACAAGAATGAAGGTGCTTTCATCTTAACGGAAGTTAGCAATTATCAAACCTGAGCCAACAAATCACAAGTGCGCCTCAAAAGACGAGCAAGGTCACCATCATCCATAGCACAATCCATCATTAGCTCCTGCCAAGATAACCCAGAAGCCCAGGCTTCAACCATTCCGGAAAATTGGCTGTCCAACCAACAAGATATCTGTATACAGAAGTTAAGCAAACATGTTGCAGAAGCCACAGCTAAGAACGAGAAGCAATTAATTTAAGATATGTGGTCCAAAAACAGCTAGCAAACTCACCTTCACATCATATTTTTCTTGAAGCTGCAAAAGGTAATTTCTCTGCTCCTCTAGAATGCTCACAATATTGATAACCGTAGTTGAAGGTTCATATACATAGCTGCAAACCAAAGAACCAGTAATCAAAGGGGCATTAAAATGTCTACATGTCTAAACAGAAGATAAACAAATGCAATAAAAAGCAACAAATTGCCAAAATACAATTACATGTGTCTTTTCACTATCAAGATGAAATGACATATCCCATGCCTAATAAACTTTTGGACAACTTTTCACATAATATAAAGGTATCTGGCATTATATTCAATTTGTTTGATAAGAAAAACAGATCAATCAACCTCTGAGAGTATTGCTCAGCCTATGCAAACGTTCAATTTTTACATAAACTAAATAATAAATATTTGAGGTCTGTCCACTGTTAACAGAGCACAGCAAAACCATAATATATTCAGATAAATGACACTAAAATGGTAATCAAATAACAGTAGGAAATATGTGATGATATAGTAAATCACTACAGTGCATCTGATTTACAATATCTCAACTCTAAAAGTTCAATTCATAAAGAAGGTAAATAACCATACCAATTATTTTTCCAGGGACGAAGTTTTATGCCTTCTGAAACTATACTCCCACAAACAGCAGCGAGCTGTGCAGGTTTCAATTCTCTCAATACTTTGTTTCGGAGAACCATGGCAAGCCAAAGTTCGTTTTCTCCCCGAATTGCAGATGCAGTTTCACCAAGGGGGAAAATGACATTTGTATTAATATCCAGTGCCCTAATTTCATGTATGACATTGCTAACCTGCAAGACAAATTAAGTATCAGAGAAAATATTTACAAGGTTACACCAGTCATTTTTTTGTCAGCAGCATACTGATCCAACATTCAAGTACAAGAACAATCACTCCCATATGGCAAAGTTTGATACACAAATTTCAATGAAATGCTTTTCTCAAATAGGTGTACGTAATAAAAATAATAATCAAAAGAAGCCCACACCATACTATTTCCATCAACTCAATGCTTGTTTTTTTAGGCATTGGATCAGCATAACACAATAATGCAGTCACATCTGACAGTTACCTGCAGAAACTCCTTCCAGCCTGATGGTTCGATCTGCTCTATTCGCCTATTCAAGCGATTTGCTCTAGCCTTCAATCTTCCTATCTTTTCCTCAGTGAACTTAGCCATATCTGAAATCTTCTTATACTGTTTGAAGCCTTCAGTGCGTGCAATCTTTTTCTTCAAGCGTGAAACTTTAGTTCTTTGTCCCTTGTAGCTCTCCACAACATCAAAATAATTTTGTGACATTATTGATGCCTAATTGTAGAAGTAGGGCATCAGCAATACTGATTTCAATCCCTGGACAGACTAAAATACACAGATACACACACAAATGTATATACAGCATGTTCACATCATGAATTACCAAATATGCATCATTTTATTTAGCATTACAGTAAGAAAAATAACAATGGCCATTACTGTTGTGGCACTTACTTTACCCTTTTTCCCATTGTCATTGTAATGTTGTGATAAGCCAATTGTAAACAATAGTACCGGCACCATGAAGCAAATGTGCAAGTTTATGTGTGAAAGTGTGTTTAATATGGGCACAACTGTTCATAGCATATATGTGTACCTCTTCATCCTCTGAAAGGCTGCTCAACATAGGCACATTCAAACTCCAAGACCATGTTTGAAGCGATCCTTCTATGAGCCACATGCCACCAAATTTGGAATCAGAAAGCCTCTCCCATTTCATATCCTCCTTGTCTAGAAGCATCCTCAAAATTTCTCGGGGCAACATTTCACCTTCATTCAAACCTATGTTTGGAAAACCTGTTTTATAAACTGTTTTGATCCATTTTTCAGTAAACAGATACCAAGAATTATCTGACCCAAGTGCAACATGATAAGAGGGTCTAAAATCAGGGACCATATCAATGTTTAGCTTCTCTTCCAGAAAAAAGCGGCCATCACCACAGACCTGTTGGTGAGAGAGAGAGAGAGAGAAGGAGGGAAAAACAAAACTGGATCATTAGGTAAAAGCCAGACATCAAAAATTCCCTTCATTATTAGTGATCTCAGTACAAAGACATCCACTACTAAGGCCCAAACATCAAACAGACAATTTAATCAACGGAAGAGCATAGGACACTCACAATCTTCTTAATTTTTGAGTCATCAAGCGAATCAACTGTCGCCAAATAAATAGCCGAGACCAAGTGCTCAACAGCATCAGTATCTTTATATTGCAGACATAGAAAAGGTAAGTTACCAGTTCCCAACTCCTTCAATAAAGGCTTTAGAGAAGACATTCTCTCCACTTCCATTTTATTTCGCAGTTCAGTCCGCTTTTGTTTTTCTGCCTGAAAAGAATTCAATCTTTTAAATTCTATTGACATAGATCATGAAATTAAGAAACTAGTAGTGAAACAAAACAAAATGAGTAGAAGCTAGAGCACAACTGCTCAAAGCCTCCTGCAATATTCAGAACAAATTGCACAAGTCAAGAAGCGTTCAAAAGCAAGCATGCTTCTTCTGTCAGCCTTCAGATACTCATAAGTAGGGCATTGCCAGGCTTTAGTGATAGGCTTAAGTTAAATCGAATTTATAGAACAGAGCGAAAAAAAGGCCTCAAGCAATAAATCACCTGTAGAAATTTTCTTTTAGAAACAAGATTCACTAATGTTCTGTGTTTTAGAAATTTGGTGAAATTTTATATGAAATTAAATCGAATTTGTAAGACAAAACGAAAAGAATCTCAAGCAATAAATCATAAGTAGGAATTTTCTTTCAGAAACAAGATTCAATATCATTCTGTGTTATAAAAATTTGGTGTACATATATAAGTTGGCACTGCACCTATATACTGACACACAAGCACACAGATGACACACCTTTAAAGCTTCTTGCAGCTCAGCAATCTCCATGTACGCTGATGTTGATAATAGCTTCCGGCTCTTTCTATCAATGGCATCATCACTAACCTCTGAACTCAATACCTTAATTTCATTTTGTATTTTACCAAGTTCTTCTTTGGATGCAAGCATAACATTGCTCCCTAGATAATTTCCAAAACTTTGCTCAATCAGCTTCCGTGCTTCTTCTAAAGTTCGCCCAGCTCGAGTAACCTTGGCTCCATCAGCCTCATTTAAGCTCCGTGTAACCTTGGCACCCTACAGAAAGTACATGATCAATTATAAAAAAGCTGTACGTGAATTATGAGAAATTGATGATTCATGAGGATACACACCCCAAGAAGATTCAGAACCATTCCATATGAAGCACTAAACTGTGAAACTAGAGGTTCAACCCCAGAAAAGAGAAGTTTGCAGCATTCCTCGGCTCCCTCATAAGGAGTCTGAACAAGCACTGCATAACCCCTGTCATCAATACCTCGGCGTCCTGCCCGTCCTGCCATCTGAAGCAATTCATTCGGCCGTAACTGGGTGCGTCCACCGTCATACCTTTTGCTGAGGGATGAAATGACAGCAGTCCTGGCAGGCATGTTGATTCCTGCTGCAAGGGTTTCAGTAGCAAAAACAACTTTGACAAGTCCTCGCTGAAAAAGCTCTTCTATAAAAGATTTCCAAATAGGTAAACAGCCAGCATGATGGGCAGCAACACCATTTCGGAGGCCTTTTACAGAAGTCTCTCTGACAGCATCAGGATATTGAACACGAAATCGCTTCAAGGCCAATTCAACCTCGCTCATCTCACACTCATCTAAAAGCTTGGAATCTTCAAGATACTGAACAGCAGCATCACATCCTTTTCTGCTAAATATAAACCAAATTACTGGCAGCATGTCATTTGCTTTGAGGTGTGATAAAGTATCTTCCACTTGAGGAACCTATAGCATAACAAATGTATCAGGCTATCCGTTGACAAGTCTAAATAGCATAAGTTTAAGGGAACAAAGAGAGACTGAGCAACTAATAATTGAAATTAAAAGTAGGTAAACAATGATAAGCAACATCAAGTCCGTACTTGTGAACGACGGATATTATTTACATCATTTTTAGAAAGATGAGACTGATTATATGTGCTGCCAAAATCATCATATTTCTTATTACTTCGGCGTCTTCTGGCATTCCTGATCCTATATCCCTCCTCCTCATAAGCATTGGCCCCAGAAACATAGAGTTGCCGCAAATGATTGAGTGAAAGTTGGCTGCTTGATAAAGCAGGCCGGTAGAAGACAGTTAGTAACACAAAATGCAGACCAGAATAGCAGCAACCATAGAGCATATTAAGTTGTACCTAAACAAAAAGAGCAAAATGATAAACTAATCAACCATTCATAGGGGCACAAGTCTACCACTGCTGTCAAGTGTATCAAAAGCCAACAAAATGCACATCCACTGATATTAGGGAATACTGCAATTATAAATTATTTGTAGCAAATAATCATTTAGTTTGCTGTAATCACAGTCAAAAATAAGGCGAATGGGTTTTTTGTCAGTGGCATACTAATTGTAAAAAGAAAAAAGGGTTTCCAATCTTTTCTTTTTTACCAAGCCAGAGATACAGTCCAACCTTTGAGCAATATTCCCTGCCTTGTACTTTACGTTCCAAACAATGTATCAGTTCCAAAAGGAAAGGAAAAGAGGGAATAAGCAAAGAAACTTTGCATTAAATCAAGAGACTGAAACTCTTATAGCAAGATTCAAGCAAACACGAAACTGCGATGGAAGAGCAAAAACATCAACATTTTCTCTTCAATTAAAACAAGGGTCAAAGGTAAATAAAAGAATCCATCACCAAATTCTTGAAGATCCAGACCCAACAATAAAAAGAAAAAATAAAAATAAAAATAAAAATAAATAAATAAAAGTAGATCATGCTTGATTGAATCTCAGAAATTCATTAGTACTCATGAAAGAATATCAGAAGTTCAATACTTCAAATTATGCATCATACAAAAAAAGAAGACAGAGGTCACCTGTTCATGCCTGTTCCTTTCTCATTAAGAAGAGGCAGCAAAGACATCTTCGTGGAAAAATGCCAGGTCAATGGAACTGGCCGTCTAGATGACGTAACCAGTTCTGTTTTTCCATGAATCTGAAACAAGAAATGGTAAGTTATGAGCCAAAACACAGATGATTCCTAAATTTTTTAAATGATGCAGAAAGAGAAACCAAAAAAAAGGCAAAATATTGCGAACTGTGATGCAGACCTTCCGGTAGACTAAGACATTTAACACAGTTCTCAAAACTTCTAAAAAGAAAATGTAATCAGTTAGTTGGCCAGGGAAAAAGTAGTGTCATTGCCATCAAAGTGCAACCATTTGCATCAACGCAGAAAATTGAAATGCCAAAAGTTCTCAAAATATCTTAAAACTACATGTGCTTGAAACTTGAATGAAAAATGATGTTCATGAAGGAAGAAGCTATATCCTTTAACAAATTCAACATTTATCCAAAAAAACAGCTATATCATTTAAGCTACCATTTGAAAGAATAGGGTAGGGACTAGGGTGGCTAAAGTACCCACGGCACAGGTGAAATTCTTTAAAAGAATCGTGTGAAGACTACTGAAGCATAACCATCCATCACTCAATAGGATAAAAAAGGGATCGGCACTTGCTGAGAATAATCCTAAGATAAACCTATTGGAGACTCAATTTCAAGAACTAAAATGGCTGTTACTAATACAAACTAAAGCTTTAGGATGATCAGACATGGGATATTAGACTTAAATTTGCAATAGATCATCTGATTACCTTTCCAATCCAACCAGCTAGTTCATCTGGATTTGCAACTGTTGCTGAAAGACATATAAGCTGAACCTCTTTTGGGCAATAAATAACCTAGAAATCCATTGAAGTGTCAGGAATCAATTGATTATAAATAAACGCTAACCACAAGGACAATGAGAAAACATGGAGTTAGTCACATACAATTTCTTCCCACACTGTCCCCCGAGAAATGTCACTTAAGTAATGTACTTCATCCAAAACGATCACATTAACTTTGAATAGTCCACCATCAGAGGATACCTCTCCAACACTGCATGAGAGGAATTAGTAAACACCGAGCATTCTGAATTCCTGTAACCAATCTGCTGTTTTCCTCACTAGATTAATTGAAAATTTTATATATAAGTGAAAATTGCACAAGCAATCCTTTCACATGGATGTACTTAGAACCAAACACATGTATTGTATGCACAAGTACACAAATTCCACCAGAAAAACTGAAAGACTGACTTTGCACAGAGGAACACCACTGTGAACAATCCATGACTCCAATTCGGACCCAAAGCTAACTGCCCCAAATCTCAGCAAGGCCTAGTGGCATAAGAATGCAAGATGTTAAAATATACAATTAAATATCGGTCCCAATATAGAATATCGGCTAATATTTATCAAATTTTGGGCCAGCCAATGCACAAAATTGGCGAAATGCAACTGTTTCAAAATTTCAAGTAATTATCAGCAATATATTGATTATCAGCAAAGTAATTAAAAAATATTTGCTAATATTTGTGGATATAATTTTTTTTTTTTTAAAAAACACGCAGCATATAAAATATCGTCCGCTGGCGTGGCCGGTGCTGAAATCTGCTTGCAATACTTAATTTTAGCTAAATATTAGGCTAGTACTATCTAAGTAATAAAGCTTTGTTAAAGAGATGCATGTTGTTAGGAAAAAAAATGTTACTCTAGATACCTGAGGATTAAAATGATCAAACTACATCAGTAATCGTAAGGTTAACTAGATACCTCTGGTAAAGCATATTCCGCAAAATCTCTGTTGTCATGATCAAAACTTGAGCATCTTTGTTGACAGCAGAATCTCCGGTTAGAAGGCCAACATTGTTATCACCAAATGTTTCACTGAATCAAACAGATTACCAGCACAAGAATCATACTTTGGCCGGCATAAAATGCATAATAACGAAAGATACTGCATCGTCCATCACTTTACATCAATTCAATCCAACTTACCGGAACTCGCGAAACTTCTGATTCGACAAAGCCTTGAGAGGAGTAGTATAGAATATCCTTTTACCTCTCGCTACCGTAGCAGCAGCAGCAGCCTCCGCTATCAAAGTTTTACCACTACTAGTAGGCGCCGATACAACCACCGATGAACCTCTCAAAAATGCCTGAATTGCCAGCCGCTACACGAAATCGCACCACAATCAACGTCACAAACTAGCTCAGGCAGATTGAATTAGGCAAAATTTAAAAATAAAAGAGAGCCTAAGCGAACCTGAAACTTATCGATTCGAAAATCATACAGAGAAGAAAGTTCATTAACATCGATAATTTCTTCACTGAACTCTCTTGCTTCATTACATAGCTTTTGAACTCTCTGCCACTTCGATTCCGCACTCTGAAATGTAGCGCTTAAATAGTCTATTTCCGATTCACTTTCTTCCTGTTCTGATTGTTCAACTTCGTCATCATCACTCATTGCTTCGGCTGATACTTCATCATACTCGTCTGCAGCTTCCTCTTCATCATCGTCGTTGTATTCTTCCTCTTCTTCCTCGACGTCAGAGAGCTGGCTCTCAGCGGAGAAAATTGAATTTGGCGATTTGAATAAGGTCCGAGAATTGTATAAGGATGTGGGATGTGAACAAAGGGAGCATAAGCCTAGTTTTGGAAAGTGGTTTAAGAGTTGGAAATGAGTCGGTGGGATTTTAACGGAAGGAAAAAGCAGTGAAGGGGTGAGGGAAGAGGAGAAGCTAGAGACTCTGTTCATGGCGCGAGAGCTGCTGCGGACTTCTTTCCGAAGAAGAAATCACTGAGGTTCACGGATAATATCTGTGGGGCGGTGTAAATCGGCGTCGTTTTGTGGTGGTGGATATTTTGGTGAATCTGTTGATTTTTCGGGAATCGTTAGTCGTTAGACCATGGAAAAATTTTAAACTAGTCCGACTTATTAAAGATCGTATTCTATAACAGTTTTTATCTGGAAAACACAATAAGAAAATGAAAAATTTTCTTTGTAGTATATGTAGGTAAAATTAATTAGATAAAAATTAAAATAGTCTCAAAGTATTTAGTTATAAATATAAAATATTATGTACATATAATTATACAAATATGTATACCTAATTATACATAAATGTACAGGTAATATTCTCTATACGTACATGTATATTGAGATACCAAAAAAAATGGACTAAACACTAAATAGATTGACCAATTTTAATTATTTTGATCCAAATGGACCACCAACTATTTTTTCCTAAAAAAATAACCAACCTATCTTTTCACTATTTTTTTACGCCAATGAGTTCTGCACATTTCTTTTCCGACCTCTCCCTTTTTATTTGCTTCACCTCTTTTATTTTCTTCAACAACCTTCTTCTCACTTCCACCAAAATTGCTCTCCTCAAAACTCATTCTCTAATTCACCCCAAAAATAGATTGTGGAAGCTACGAAGAAGAAAGAAGGGAAGAAGTTCTTAGCCGTGAAAAAAAGATGCAAGACATAATAACTTGAATGGAGTAAGTATTCATAACTTTAATTCATTTGCATTTAAAGTTAAGCAACTTCAAAGCTGGATGCCATAACACCCATCCAGCATCAAACCCTAATGCAAGCCCTCTATCATCAAAATTTCACACAATCGCTCCACTCAAACACAAAAACCCACCCAGCGTGAATTCCTAACGAACTCAACCCTTCCCCAACATCAATCCTTCACACAGCACACCTACCCCCAACATCAAACCTTCACGCAACACACCTACCCTTGGCATCAAACCTTCACGCAATACACCTATCCCTAGCATGAAGTTATGATGCAGCCAACCCTCACGGCACCCAAAACACCTCTCCAGCAGCAAGCATTAACTCAAACCACCCCTTCTAGTGTTAGACCTTGATGCAGCTCACCCTCCCAACATCAGACCTTGACACAGCGCACCTTCCCTAGTGTCAAAAATTAACATAGCTCACCCTCTCCAACATTACACAGTAACACATCTCACTCTCCCCAATGTCACACATTAACGCAACCCACACCTTCCTAACCCTAACCTCCCAAGACCTCACCCACAAATCCTAATCACTTCCCTATGCCCTAAACCCTAAACCATAAGTTCAAAAATATAAACCCTGGATCGTAGATGCTAAACATAAATCATAAGCCCTAAACTCTAAACTGTA
This sequence comes from Tamarix chinensis, assembly GCA_030549775.1. Taxonomy (NCBI): domain Eukaryota; kingdom Viridiplantae; phylum Streptophyta; class Magnoliopsida; order Caryophyllales; family Tamaricaceae; genus Tamarix; species Tamarix chinensis. Next base: position 119,940,001 of record CM060171.1, read on the forward strand.
AATCATGTGCAACTATGTCATTTGTCATTTATATATTCTTATTAATATGATCATAATGAATTGATAATTAATTAGTTGTATTTGTTTTGCAGGATAGGGGCCATGATTATTAAATATTTTTTTATAGCACATCAAATATTCTCTCATCGTAATTACCTTATAGCATGGGTGTGTGTTATCAGTAGAAGCCATATGATAGTTTTATTCATAAAAGGAGGAAATTGTACGGGAGCTAGTAGGATATCAATTAGATGTGAAAGAGGAAGTATGTACATACTTTGTCTATAGATAATGGTAATGCATGAATTTCAACTTTGAAGAAAATTAATTTTCCTTTTAAGATTATTAGTGCTGAAAATAGTGATGGAAGATAGGAAGTAGTTGTTAATAATGGAACACACAATCATGCTTTGGAAAATATTCTTGAAGGGCATGCTTTTGTAGGAAAGTTGAAAAAGAAATAAAATTTATTGGTGATCTTACCAACAGTTGTATTAATTCACAATAAATCCAATTACTTCTTCATTAAGAGTTTGTGGGGAATGTGAGCATGAAAATACATGTTTATAATGCATGACAGAATATTAGGTTGGATGAAATGGATGATTAAACAACCTTACAATACATCATGAGTATATTAGTGGAAAATCATTATTTTCGGTGGCATCATAGTGAGCTAGATTTAGATATTCTAAGTGAGATTCTATTTACATATCTTTTATCTGTTAATAATTTGAGTACATTTCCTTTTGTTCTAATAATGGATCACATGTATAAAATAAATAGATGTGAGATGCCCTCACTTAAGATTTTTTGTGCAGCCCCCCAAATTTTACTATTAAAAAAATTTATTTTTAGCGGAAGCATAATACTAAAATAATTGGGTGTTACCACCATAATTGACATAAGTTTGGCTTCCCTCACCATTTTTATATCAATCACAAGTCAAAAAAATTGAAATTTAAATCATGACAAATAGAAAAATGAGAGAAGCTTCATAAACATAAATATAAGTTGAAGATTAACTCCGAGTAGAATATCCAAAAATACAGACAAAAGGGATACCGTGGATTTAAGAGTCTAAAAAGGTATGTGGCTAAAACTATCATTATAATAACATAACTCTATGTCCAAAAACCCTAATATAGAAATCACTACCCCTCATATAAAGCATCATAGGCTGTAAAATCATTTAGTGGATCCTCATCGACCTACACACAGATATCAGGGTCATCTACTCATGGAAATGAGCAGCACCTATGGTCAGTACACATGTGAGATACAGTTGAGTAAGGGATAAGACAAATACATGCATTCACAACGAAATTTAAGCACACATGTGAGATACATAAAATAATACAAGCTAATTTCTGATCCATGCCTCATTATTAGATATAACATATTCCATTTTTTATTTAAGTTGAGTTTAGAGATCCCATTATTCTTAAACCGGTGGAATGGTCTGAAGCATCTCTCAAGGATAACACACCTTATCCACTATTATTATTTGGTGGAATGAACCCAACATCTCTCAGAGAAAAACACACCTAAGCCACTATTCTAAAACTTGTGGAACGGTCTGAAGTACCTCTCAAGAACAACACACTTGAAGCACTATTATTGTCTGGTAGAATAAACCCAACACCTTTATCCTAACTCACGTAATCTTCCACTTTAAATTATTAATGTCCTATCTATTAGTTACTTATCTCAAATCATATCACCATTCACATCGATTTTAGGGCCCTAATATTCTTAATCTAGTGGAATGAACTATACACCTCTCAGGAAAAAATCCACTTAAGCCACTATTATTGTTCAGTGAAATAGATCCATAAAATACCTCAACCCAACTCACATGATCATTCACTTTAAATGATTAATGTGTTATTAATGAGTTTATTTTATAGGTAAAAAACACAATTAACTCAAGTAAAGCACAATTAAATAGATAACAATGACAATCTATGGGTTAAGATCCTTATACTTCCCAAGAAACCTTAATTTCACTTTTTAGGCATGACTTCTTCTTTATTTCTCTTCTATCCACCAAATTTAGCATCTTACTCAATCATATTATTATTATTATTATTATTATTATTATTATTATTATTATTATTATTATTATTATTATTATTTATTACTATTATTATTATTAACATATCCAAAATTCCAAACCTAATTCTAATGTTTTATAAATGTAATAGCAACCCTATCTCAAAAGTTACTACTCATGAGGCATATAAAACCCTAGTTTCACAAGTACATCATAACTTTTCCTATAAGGATTGTATGACTACCAAAATTAATATAAATTCCTAAAATACCAATATTTACAGCATAGCAGCAATTCATAGTCTAACTCTAACGTTATAAACATGTGATAATGGCATCTCCATTTTAGGGTTATTATTCCCAACTTAAGTCATTTTCTCACTTCATGCTACTTATGCCATTCATGAATACTCTAAACTTTTCATACAATCCCCGTAGCATATTTTAAATACTCTAAGACCTTAAAATGCCATAATTTTCATAGTAAGTTCATATTGACCAAAATGCCTTTACAAGCAACCAAAAGCCCTCATTTCAAGAAAACATTATAGATATTAGTATCATTATTTCCAAATCCTCCATTTATCACCATACATATTAGACACTCTTTTCTCACTTATCATACTCTATTAAACCCATATTACAACCATATATCACATTGATCCCCTTAGGGTTTCCCACATAAAAGATTATCGTAATGATATCGTATGTTTCTTAACTCATTCATTTCTCATTATACAACATCATATCATCATATCATAGCATTAACACCAAGAATTTATCAATATAATAATAATAAAATGATAATACAAATAGTTAAACATAACACTTAGCACATAAACCCTAGACTACAACTATAATCCTTATAGAAAAAGGCTCTAGTCTCTATGCACGCATACCCTATCCCGTCTCCTTTGAAAATTCTGGTAAATCACCTAAGAAATAAATAAAAAGATACCATTAGTATTTAATAACATAATTAGGGAAAAGTTAAAGGAATGGAGGGTGGAAGAACTAAGTAAAACTAAACCAACCTAAAGGGGATGTTTTAGGAAATATTTACACATTAAAAGGAGGAGGAACGATAACAAGTGCTAAAGCCAAGGAGGTGGAAACAACACAAGCAACCATTTTTAGGTGGTGAGGAACCGCCAAAGTGGCCAAAGAGGGTGGTGTGTTCAGTAAAAGTGGTTGAAGGGTGAAAGTGTGATTCGTTGGTTTTGCTGAAGGAGGAAGGGGGTGTTGTGGTGATTTTCACTGAAGAAAGGGGTAGCAATAGTGGGTTTTTCCAGTGGTAGGGGTATAATCGGTGGAATTAGTCAGTGGTAGTGGTGAGGGAATGGTGAAGGAAGCCGAAGGAAGCCGAAGGATGTCGAAGGTGGTGGGTGGAGGATAAAATAGGGGTTCGATTGTTTTAACTAAAGGTATTAAGGATGCGTTTGGGGGGTTTTGTCGGTCCAAAGGGTGAGGGAATGCTGATATTGGAGGGTGGTTGTGGTGAGGTTTTGGTGAAGGCTAATAGAGCTTAGGGTGGTGTTCAGTAGGGGCTAGTAATGGAGGTGTTGGTGGGATATTTTGGTGATGGTGAAGAGGAGGGAAAAGAGGAGAGTGAGGCTACATTTCTTTGTATAACTTTTTGACAGGAAATAGAGGAAGAAGGGAGGTCATTCGGGACATTAAATGCATTGTATATATACATATGCACGTAAAAGGTGAAGGGGATAGGTGAGGCACGATCGGCATGGGTTACAATGCAAGGAGTGGTAGGAGTGGGAGTCGATGTATGATTAGGCATGGTCGGGATTAGTGAAGAATTCACACGCAAGAAGAAAAAAGAAGCAGGAGAAGGGAAAAAGAAACTAGTCGGATGAAAAGAAATAGGGAAAAGAAAAGAAGAATGAGAAAAAAAAGAGCAAGAGAAAAATAAGTTTAGGTTTAGAATTAGAATTAGGTTTACATAATTTTGTGTTAGGGTATCGGTATAATTTATTTAGCAAATTTACGGGGTTAGATTTAGGCTAAAGTATTAAGAATCTAGAATAGAGATTAGAATAAGGTAAAATATTAGTTTTTTGAGATTAAAATTAAGTTATGATATTAATCACTTGGGATTGGGTTTAGCCAAAATTTAGGGTATTACAATTTTATTAACACTAACATAGTTAAATTTCAACATTTTCTTTATTTATATGTCTCCAAAAATGAAGAAAAGTATACATAGGTGCTTGAGAAGTTTAAAACATTAATGGATCCTACAATGCTTCCGACCGTTATTCTCACCCATTAGGAAGTTTGGTTAATTTTGGTTGTGGAATGTGTCTTTACCACATCAAAGTATATATTGTTCAAATTTATGTAAACAAAAATGTAGAGGGAAGTGTAAGAAAAATAGGGGGTGAAGCATTCACACGTATATAGTTTTGTTCCTTTATGGGAAAATGTGATAAATGTTGTAGATAAGAAATTATATGAAGAGAAACTCTTGTCATTATAGAATTATTATAGAAATATGCTTGGTTTATTTTCTTATCTAAAGATAGTTTGTTCACTTCCATACAAAGAAAAATCGTATTTTCTTGGGTTGATCAAGTCTTATATTTTTGTCAGGGTACAACAAATAAATATGGAATATAGTTTTTCATTACATGTGAACTTATAACTAATAAAATATGTCACAAAATGAATTTTTACATATCTCATCATCTCTTAATAGGGTGAAATATGATCATGGATCATTAAAGAGGTTCTTGGAGACATCAATGTGCAACTTCAACACTATTATACTACAGATTCACTCATTATTAGAATTACAACGTCGCAACATCAGAGCATCCCTTGAGAGGTAGTGATTTAATGTTATTTGTCATCCTATTACTACTAGCGTGCTTTATGCTAATTTGAGAGGGTATGTAGCCTTGTTTGAATTGGAATTGATGAATAAAAAGTGTAGAAGAAGTAACAATGTGGGAACTTATGAAGAGTTATATAGGTTTCACATGCATATGCACGGGGTTCCATGTACTCATAAAATAAAACATACATGCATGATTTCATTCATATGCCCCTATCATCTATCCATCCTTTTTGGAAGAAACTTGATATAGATGGCCCAATTTGTCCAAAAAATCCAATACAACCGATCAAGTGCACCTCATTTACTCAATATTTTCGTTGAAGTTGTTATAAGCTAACTAATTGTAGTATAAAATCAGTTGACTCGAGAAATATTCAATATTTCCATTCCTCGTATAACACCACTACAAGAGCCTTAATAATGATAATGAAGGGGTCTTTTAAGGTATAACTCAAATAAAAGGGATCCTTTGAGTTAGGAATATACAGATCAAAGGTATTCAAGTTGTTCAAGATCAACTAAAGGTCAAGTTAGTTTATCTTTGGGTCAAATATGTGGTGTGGTCAAGGTCATGGGCAAGATTGAGGTTGAGAACAACAACCATCCTATATGTCTAATATATCATTGCTCCACATATATTTCTCATATACGGGTCAATTAAATAGACATATAATACCATATATTCATAGCTGGTATAATATAAAGGGAGATGGAAATTGTGGCTTAAAATCATTAGCATATTATATGCTTGGAGATGAGAATAAGTGGGTTTGAATCCGTATAGAGTTGCACCGTGAGGTTCAAGCAAGGCAAGAACAACATGAGAACGTGCTACAATATTTAACAATTTATTATCATTTACGAGGGTGATTGTCACCTCACTCTCGTGACATATAGAAATTATTTGTGTTAGGCTACCATCTCTCAATGAAGGCGAATATAAGTGGTCCACGAATGAGTTGAAAGGCATATATTATAATCCAGTACAACAAATGAGATGGAAATAGTAATCATCAATGGTACTAATCCATTTACATATATGGTCTTATCGAGTGTGAACTTTCAACGCATCACGATCCTACACAATAAAATATGGTCATTAATAAGAAGAAAAAAATAAAAGAAATGATGGAGCAATAAACTTCCAAACTAACCCTTGCAAACTATATCTTAAACGTAATATGTTAATACCCCAAAATTTTGTAACCATTACTTTTGGGTGTTTATCCTTTTTATTCAAAACCAATCCTTAAACATGGGCCTAATTATTTTATTAACAATCTTTAACTTGTAACTTAAATAAATTCCTAAACATTTTTCACGATTATTTTACTTCTTTCCTTTTTTTCTAGACCTCTTCTAAACATAATTATTATTTTTTGATTATTTTCATATCCAATATCCTAATCTATCCAAATTAAACCTAAAACTAAAATAAAATAAGCCCATTTCTACCTTACCATTTTACCCCCAAATTACCCCTCTTGCGTGTTTTGTTATTTTTGCTGACCTGACCACCTTTTCCTATTTTTTCCTTTCCCTCAAACAACACATATACCCCATCCCTCACCCTATGCCAAACCATACCCCTCACCATCACCATCATGCTACACACACACATAACACACACACATAACACACGCATAAGGCCTTACCCAACCATTTTCATGCACAACCCGACCCCTTCCTCCTCTGCACTTCCAATTGACCACACAACCATCCTCTGCTCTCCCTTATCTTGGCTTTGTTTGGTTTTCTCTCCAACCATAGCATTATCCTACTTTCTCCTCTCCCTGCCACCCTACAACCAAGCAGATCCACCATCCCAACCTCCATCATCAACCTTTGTTTTCTTCATCATCATCATCACCACCTTCTTCTTCTTCTTCTTCTTCTTCTTCTGCTTCTTCTTCTTCTTCTTCTTCTTCTTCTTCTTCTTCTTCTTCTTCTTCTTCTTCTTATTCTTCTTCTTCTTCTTCTTCTTATTCTTCTTCTTCTTCTTCTTCTTCTTCTTCTTCTTCCTCCTCCTCCTCCTCCTCCTCCTCCTCCTCCTCCTCCTCCTCCCCCTCCTCCTCCCCCCTTCTGCCCTCGTCTTCCTTTTCTTCTTCTTCTCTATGGCAGATTCTACCAAACCCTGTCCCCAACCCCTTGGTTGCCTCTCCCACAACTACTCTCTAAGCAACAATAGTTTTTGTCCTTTTTTTGCCATCCACTCCAATACCTCCGACCACACGATCACCACCACCCTTCATCTCCCACAACTAAGCCCTGCATCACCTCCACCACCTCGTAGCCACCATCACCCATTCGCATGCACAACTAACCCAACTCCAACCTACACCACCCTTCTCCTACAACAACTTTCCATGCAACCAAACCAACCTTCAATACATTGTCTATTTACAACACCAGATGACGCCGACCCATCACCACCTTGCAGCACCCAACCACCACCAGCTCTATCACTCGTTGACCATCGTCCAACACCACCTAGCTACTAATATCCACTAGTAGCCCAAATTCTTCTAACTCCTTCCCCCTTTTGTGTGTGCATGGCTCATGCTATATGCACAATTATGTAAGGGTATTTTGGTAGTTTTATAGAAATAAATGTTTTATTTTTATAATTATTACTTTATTCATTAAATAATAATTTGGTATGTTTGTATTATTTTTAGGTACGAAATTTGTTCAATAGTATATCGTAGTATTTAGTAAGATAGCACTAATTTACGCTTTTGTTGGAATTCAAGTAACCATTATACTCTACTAAAATGATAAATATTTGATGATAGTATATTAGGGATTTTGTGTTAAATATGTTAAGCATGATTTGTTAAATTATATTAGCTATTATATCTTAATGATATATGAGATTTATATGTTATTATCCTAAGTAAAAATGTCATTTATTCCTCATTATTTTTATAAGATTTAATCTTTTCTTGAGTTTTTCTCTTTTAGATAGATTTCGCAAGTAAAGATAAAAATGAAGAAATCTAAAGGAGAAATCGAAAGAAAGAGGAAATGAAGCAAATAACACATCAAGAGATATTGAATCAATGGAAGAAAAGAACATAAATGAAGAATATTTATCAAAGGGAATCTTGTGTTGAAATTTCATAGAGAGATGACAAAGGAACAAACAACACGGTACCCTCATGTTTCTTAAACATGGGTCGTGTTTTGCTGTCAGAACACAAAATCTCAGTTTTCAAATTTAGTAGTTGGCAAATAATTCAGGGAAAAACACAAAGGCCCTGTGTTTCCCAAAACACCAACCGTATTTTTCTTAAATTTTGTAACTGCTCGCACGGACTTTTCCCTGATATATTTTTTACGTTTTTAAACATTCGACATTTGGTTTTTTGGTAGTTCAAGAGTGAGATTCTCTAGTTTTCTCTATATTATCTAGAAACCATATGTACTTCACAATTCCAATTCTCTTTCTCTCCATTGTATTCAATCGAATAATTAACACTCTGCAATTCAAGTTGGTAGGTTCTTCTCTATTCCTCTCTTAATTACAAGTTCTATTTTTAATTGAATGCAAGTAAATTCTCTTTATTGCATTATTATTTCTCTTACTTTTAGTGTTTCTTTGTTAATTTATTATTAATCATTGATGTTATTTATAGATTACTACATTTAATTTTGTGTTATTACAATTATGAAGATAGTAGTGTAGATAGTATAGGGTAGGAGCATTTGTTGACGGAATTAGGATTTTGGATATGACAATGTAATTCGAATTTATGATTCTAGATAAAATTTAATTGAATTAATGAATAGAATAAAATGATCTCGCATCATAGGTTAAGAATTTAAACTAATTAGATTGATCACCTATTTAGTTTAGATCTTAATCAAAGCTAGGATAATGAAATTAATACGTAATTTTTAATTAACGTTTCCAAAGTAGAAAAAGGTTAATTATTAATCTTGTCTATTAATTCATATAGTTGCATGATTTGAGCTTATATGATTATGGGCGTAGTTGACTGCTTTCCCTTCGTAATATTGCCATTAATTGAATCTAGCGGTCTTAACCTAGGTTATTAATTGGCTAGATGATAAATTGAGAGCTTATTCAGTTTATTAAAATTAAGATAACGCAAAGAGATGAATTATCATGAGTTTCTATAGGTCAACGTTAAATCATTTAAAATCCTTCTTTTCTCCATGATTATTTGATATCCTAATACCATAATCAATTTATTCCTATCCTTATTCATTAATTAGTGAGTAACATGTTTTATTATTGATCCATATTATAGAATTTAGTGATAAAAATTAATGTCATTAAATAACCAGAGTTTTAACATTGATTATAGAATTATTGATTATAAACTATTCCTTGTAGGTTCGACTCATTCTTCCCATCTACTACTTATTTGGAATTAGGATTTATTTATTAAATTTGTTGTGCATACGATAGCGCATCACCTAAAAATCTTCAATAAGAGCATGTTATCATATGTAAAATATTTAGGGACAAAATAATGGTAAAAATGATCTTCCGTGATTATATGTGATATGTATGTGGAAAATAGTAAGTTGAGCATACTTAGATATAATTATAGAATATTAATTATAGATGTATGCCCTAGGGCCAATTTGGTCATTTTAGCTGTATTATGATTTTTCCATGACTAACATGTCTAATGTGTAAGCATGAGATTATGTGATCATAGATGTTAATGTGGTAATTTTAACTTCAGGGGCATTTTGGTCATTTTGGCCTAATGAGCCCAAAAGTCAATAATTGAGCCTAGGATGACCTTAGTGTATTTTTTTTATGATTGACCTTGGTGAAGATCTTGATTGTGGTTGTCTCAGAATAATTAGAAATGAGTAAAATGGTTAAGTATGGAAATTAGATTTATATATATTGTGTGCAGTTTCATGGTCTCCTTAATAAAATACTAATATATAAAGTGAAAGACATCGAAATCAAGAATGGTAGCTCTTTAGGGGTCGCTACCCTAAAGGCATGGTTTAATTCACAATTGATTCTGGATTTCTATTAGTGTGCCTTAGTACCCCAATCAAACCCTATATCTTACTCTATTATGTTCTGTGAACTAATAAAGGGTACGCATACTTATAGATTAAGTGTCTTTATCGATAAGGTATTATGTTACCTTCGTGTACTAGTACTCCTTGGGTTGATAGTCAGTAGAATATTATGTTGCCTTGGTGCATTGGTATGAATGGATTACCTCAGTGTCTCTAGATTCGATGTGATATCCCCTTGAGTGAATAAAAATAGAAATGATTGATGGATTATTAGATTGGTCGGTAGCAGCTTTTGTGCCTACCTCTAGTTTGTTAGTAGCCTTTGTTCCTACCTATTAGTCGATAGCATTCTTTGGGCTTACCTATGTTTCTATAGTAGCCTTTGTGATTACCTGTGGTGTGATGAACTGATATTGATCTATGCTTTTGAGACTACCTATGTTATGAGATTTGTTGGAATTGTTGATGAGGCATGTGGCATGTGGTTATTGTCTTAAATCTGAGGTTGATGTTGTTTCTAATTATACTACAAAGGCCATAGCTTGGATGTTCCATTGGTAAGATTTATTTAATTCCAGATGAATGAGTATGGTTGGTATAAGATATTGGTGGTATGTGATTATATGAATGGTTAATTGACGCATGTGTGTTTTGATGTTTATACCATGTATTATTTTTATGTCTTACATGTGTTCTATGCTAGTTGTTCATTTTTGTTTAGTATAAAGGGTTGCTTAGTGCCGTTGTACTAAAGAATTCATTTTATGGGCCCTTATCTATTTAATGAGTAGTGGTCTTTACATGTTAGCTTTTGAGCTCAGTCGAAGCTGGTAGTTTGAATAAGAAAGCCTAGAGTTATTCGGTGTCCTTTAGGTATTTTGATTTCAATTATATTTTGGACGCTTGTGTCCTTTTGTATTCTCCGTCTATGAGTTTTGTAAACTATTGATGTTTCTTTTACTTAGCACCATATTTATTTAATATTCTCTTTATTCTGATTCTTCTAATCATATTATTAATTTAATATCTTACCAATGCCCATACGTAGCTTCCCCAACCCCGCTCCAAACTTGCCAACCCAACGTCAATCCTAACAAAACACCCAACTGTAGTGTTATACCTTGTTGCAACACACCCAATCCAACATCAAATCTTAATGTAAGTCCCTAACCCCAAATCCCTAAACCTAGCATTAAATCTCGACTTAAATACCCATTCCCAACATCAGCCCTCAAAACAGTATACCTAAACCTAAGGTCAATGTGTGACGTAGACTACCCAACCACAACATCAATATTCGGTGCACCAACCCAATCCCACTAATCTTAAATGTAACATCCCAAATTTACTATGAAATTTTTTTGATTTACAACAGAAGAATATAATCAAAATATTGGGTGTTATCGTCATAATTGACATAAGTCTAGTTTACTATACAATCTTACATTAATCACAAGGCTAATACCATTTATAGTAAAACAAGGCAATTAAAAATGAAAGAAGCTTTTATGATATAAATATGAGGTTTAGAGATTAACTCCAGGTTATAATAATAAAATACAACTAAGGAATACCGTAAATTAAAGAGTCCAAAAGGTATCTAGGTAAAACATCATCTGAATAACATAACTCTTCGCTCAAACACTCAGTACAGATAAAATTCACTCTTCCCCACATAATGCATCAAAAGTAGGGATGGCAATTTTCCCCGCGGGTTCGGGGCCCCGTCGGGGATTCCCCGTTCGGGTTCGGGTTCGGGGAAAGAATTCGGGGATCGGGTTCGGGTTCGGGGATTCTTAACGGGGATTTTTTCGGGGACGGGGCGGGGACGGGTTTGGGGTCCCCATCCCCGAACCCGCCCCGAAATTTTTTTATATATATATTTTTATATAATTATATATATATAATATATATAATTTTTTTTATAGAATATAAATTAAAAATATAATATAAAAAAATAGTTTGAGAATCGGGGATTAGATCGGGGATCGGGTATAAAGTCGGGTTTCGGGGATCGGGTCGGGTTTTATAAACGGGGAATAAATCGGGGATTAAAAATATATCGGGGATCGGGTCGGGTATGGGGACTTGATCCCCGCGGGGATCGGGTCGGGGAATCCCCGATAAAAAAATATCGGGGATCGGGTCGGGTTCGGGGATTATTTTCCTTATCGGGTTCGGGGATGGGGATGGGGTCCCCGTCCCCGACCCGCCCCGTTGCCATCCCTAATCAAAAGCAACAAACTCATACAGTGTAACACCCCCAAATTTACTACTGAAAAATTTCGTTTAAATCAAAGTTTTAGCGGAAGCAAGAAAATTAAAACCGTAAATTCGGGGGCATTACCGCCACACTTAGTACCAGATCGATCCATAACTACCGACCCGATACTAAGTGCTAAGGCTAGAAAGGAATAAAAACAGAACCAACCATTCATAAACCACGAGTTCTACAAATCAGAGTGCAAAGGTAAAAGTTACATTCCGAAATACAATTTAAAAGGTCCATGTATCAGAATACTTAAAATAACGAAATAGCAATATACGATAAAACCCTTGAAAAGTTAAATACAACATCTGTATCCTCTAAAGACAAATACGATTAAACCACACGATTTTCGAAGGGTAATTATCCGGACCACTTACTCACTCATATCCAGTCTTCCACCCCAACTTAGTAAACGATCAAGACCTGCATCAAAGGTCTGCTCCCCACCATTGGTGGATCATCACAGGACCCGGTTAATCAAGGCAGTATCAGTACGGGTCCAGTACTGAGTAAGGCGTAGACGCTAAGGCCAAGCATACAACCACACACAATCATAAAAGCAACATGCATATATACACAAGATACATGATCAATACGTCAGCCATACATCAGGATAAGTAAACGGAAAGCTGAATCATGCTCATACAATGCCCGTCCTTTCTTATTATGATAATAATCTATTTTCACACATTCTTTATTTAACCCTGTAAGCACGGGGACCCCACTATTATAGCCGGTGGACCGGAAATCAACACCCAGGGCACAAGCCTCTGGCCACTATTATAGCCGGTGGACCGGAAATCAACACCCAGGGCAAACGCCTCTGGCCACTATTCTAACCGGTGGAACGGACTGGCCCCGCACCTACATGGTGTTCCACTGTAAGTGATTAGTATCTTTCCCGTGGATTAACTTATTCGTTTGGATCTGTCGAGCCCGAATCCCCCACTATTATAGCCGGTGGACCGGAAATACACACCCAGGGCAGAACGCCTCTGGCCACTATTATAGCCGGTGGACCGGAAATCAACACCCAGGGCAAAACGCCTCTGGCCACTATTCTAACCGGTGGAACGGACTGGGTCGGGCTCAACATCTTTCGCTTTACGTGATTAATGTCTTATTCGTGTCTTATTGAATCACATAAGACTGGATATGAGTGAGTAAGTGGTCCGGATAATTACCCTTCGAAAATCGTGTGGTTTAATCGTATTTGTCTTTAGAGGATACAGATGTTGTATTTAACTTTTCAAGGGTTTTATCGTATATTGCTATTTCGTTATTTTAAGTATTCTGATACATGGACCTTTTAAATTGTATTTCGGAATGTAACTTTTACCTTTGCACTCTGATTTGTAGAACTCGTGGTTTATGAATGGTTGGTTCTGTTTTTATTCCTTTCTAGCCTTAGCACTTAGTATCGGGTCGGTAGTTATGGATCGATCTGGTACTAAGTGTGGCGGTAATGCCCCCGAATTTACGGTTTTAATTTTCTTGCTTCCGCTAAAACTTTGATTTAAACGAAATTTTTCAGTAGTAAATTTGGGGGTGTTCCAAGTTGGTATCAGAGCTTTTGGTTGTTGAGAACCGGGTTTCGGTTAGAGATTCGGTTCTCACGATCCTAAATGTTTAAAACGAAAATGTATTTCACCTCTTTCAAGGGATTTTTTATTATTATTATCCGGATTAGCTTGTGAGGATAGTGTGATCGGGTAGTGTAAGTGGCCTTGTGACTTGTTGTTGTAATTATGTCATTGTATATGATCGTTTGTTGTTTTACGTGCCCGATTTGTGTTATGTCTGCATTTTATATGTCGTGATTATTATGGTTTTGTAATTAGTTTGCTCTTAAGGGGGTAGTGACCCCACTAGGTTAACCCTAGTTTTGCAGGTTTAGCGGATTAAAAACCTTAACGCATACCTTGTCGGATATAGCATGATGTGACAGGAGTCGTAATCTATTTTGGTTGAGTAGTTTCAATTTTTGGGTTGTAATAAAGTTGGGATTGTAACCCTAATGGTGATGTTTGAATAGATGTATCATTTTCAATTGGGAGAAACCTAGCACTGTGATATAATAATAATGATAATGTTGAGGTTTAGATGGAGGTGTTCGGGTTTATAAATAGAGTGTAGGGTGCCTAAATTACCCTAGTGATCTTAATGATGCAGTATAGCTTTCATTATGGGTTTATATCTAGTTTTCATCGATTATCATTCAATCACAGGTTGTTTCTATTTTGTATTTTGTGTTAGTAATTTTGGCATGTATGAAGACCCTTCCTTAGAAAGTAGGCATATTTTCTTTTCTGGTTGCTCGTGAGTGATAGTGTATTAAGTTTTGTCTGGTATGAGGAGAACTATTAACGAATAGGAGATAAATAAGAATTGTGGGCTCGAATGTTGTAGTTGCTACATTAGTAGCATTTTCGAAATTAAGTGTGTAGACTATCATGGTTATATCGTGGATTAGAGAACTTGTTAGCAAAGTGTTTTGGGTTTAAGAATTCCCTTTGACCTAGATGTATGTGGTTGGTGTTTTTGGAGGACCTTTTGTGACTCGTTAAGCTAAGTATTAGCCTTGTTTTCTTGTATAATGCCATAGAGACAACTCTTTGCGTAAAGTTTTATGTGCATATTATGTATTGGTTGTATTATTAGAGTTGTGTAACCCTTATGGTTTTCATTCCTTTATTCTCTTTGAACTCCACGTGATACTTTTGTTATTCTCTTGTAAGACTTTATTTTAACGACAGTATTTTCGTAACTTATTTGACCTTAAGTCCGTATTTCTTCCTTGTTTGAATTCCATTGTATTCGATCTATTAGATATCAATTTTTCTCTCTTTTACTTTACTTCCTATGCCATGTGTTGAATCAACTTTGCTTGGTTTGGTTTCGTAAACACCATTTTATTTTCTTCAGATTTACTTTAACCTATTGATTGTGGTCAATGTTTTATTCAATTGTTTGTCAAGCTTCCACTACCTAAGTTTTCCCGAACTTCGGGGACGAAGTTCCTTTTTAAGGGGGTAGTGATGTAATACCCCGTATTTTTAAAATCAAGATTTATTAAGGTTAATGATTTTATTAGCGTAATTTGATGTAAACAATTACTTATTTTAATTTCGATTCGTTTTATGGATTTATCGAAGATTTCAAATTCATAATTGACTGTGATTAATTATTGTCGTTGCGAACCATTCTAGACAAATTCGTTCACGACAATGATTTTATCATATTCTTATGAATTCGATCTTCGGTTAAAAATATATATTCCCGTTCTTTCTCGTATTTTGGTTCTTAATATTTTAATTCGTTTTTTTTATTATATCTTCGTTATGTGATTACGACCTTGTTTTGAACTTATATTTCGTTAACGAAATATATTATTTGAATTATAGAATTTCTATTTAAATAGTTAAATTTATTTTAATAATTTGATCCGTAGAAAATACTTCCGACTTTAAATTTATTCGTTTTCGGTAATCGCTAATATTTTCGGAAAGTTTTAAATTGAAAAGATTTTTGGAGTTTATTTATGAAATTCCTTCGGAATTAATTCCCTTTCGTTTTATTCTTTTTGATTTAAAAAAAAAAACCGATTTCAGAAATTATTTAAATTAGCCTTGGGTTATTCGAATATGACTTAAATATTTTAGTATATGTTTTTAAATAATTTTTCGAGATCTTATAATACATTTTCGTAAATAATATAAATTTTGTGTTCGTTGTTAAATCCTTCCGAAAATGTTTTCAAAATTCTTTATATAGCCTTTTTACTAATTTTAAGCTTTCGGATCCGGTCAAAATAAAATTTTGATTTAATAAATTTTAGATAAAATCTTCCAATATTAATTTTTAAGCTTTTAATAATAATGATACTTGCTTTTGTAAAAAAAAAAAAAAAAAAAAAAAAAAAAAAAAAACCCGCACCAACCGGCCCGACCGACCCCCCCCCTCTTCTTTTTCTTTCTCTCTCTTCCCCACCCCGACCCCTCTCCTGCGCCCTGCCCTGTCCCGCAGCCCCAACCCTAGCCGCCTCCTTCTCCCGTCCTTTTTCTCCGGCGACCGCCTGCCCCTCCTTGCTCCTCCCCGCTCCGGCCGAGCTCCGACCGCCACTAACCACCGCAGCAGCAGCTGCTAAAGCCGCGCGACAGCAGCCAACGCAGCATCATCACCAGCGACAGCAGCGTACAGCAGCAGCACCGGCCGTGCCGCCGTCCGGCCACGGCGAGCTCGGGTGACGACCGGCGAGCCACCCCCGGGCCCCGACGAAGCTTCTCCGGCCTTCCCGTGCGCTGATTTGTTGAGTCTCGTTTGGTATAAATTTTCGAAAAACCCTAACCTTATTTTGATTAATTGGGTATGGATTGGCTTGTAAAAAGCCAAATTGATTATTTGTTTATGTATGTATATGCTGTAAGATTGATTTGGATAGGTTAATTGTATGGTTGTGTCGGAATTTTGGAAAAATTGGATTTTTAGCCGGTTATGCCCAAATTTTTCGGATCCGTCCGTTTTCGCGATTTCGGACAAATTAATTATACAATATGTTTTAAAATGTACCCAATTTCATTTTAAAACCGTCAATTTGAGAAATTTATGCAGGATTTATCGGAATTTGATTCCTAGGTCAAATTTTGGGTGTAATGAAATTGGGTCGTATAATTGAGCCGTTCCGCTCAATTGATTTTATAATATTGTTTAAAATGTATTTAATTTTATATTGGAAGTGTCGATTTGGAAAAATTATGCGTAATTTATCGAAATTGAATTTTTAGGTCAAAACCCCCGCGGGTTTAAATTGGATTTTGTGATTGGGTTATTTTATTCAATTGACTATATAAATCACATTAGAATATGTTTAATTACATTTCCGAACCGTCAATTGATATGTTTTAGCAAGAATTAATCGGATTTGTGTTCCGGGCTCAAAAACCCTAATTGTGCTAAATTGGGTATTTCCTTTATTGATTTTGATCAATTGATTATTTGATATGTTATAAAATGTGTTTAATTGTATTTCTAAACATTTAATTTGATTAAATTTGTAGAATTTTACCGAATTGCATTTTCGGGCCTAAAACCCTAGATTTAAGTAAGATTACGAGATTGAGTATTTGTATAATTGTTTTTCTAAAGTTAGATTTATAGAAGTAGTTGAAATGATCCTAATTACCTTCTAATACCTTTAAATTGTAATTAATTGATTTGAATTACTTGAGTTGTATCATGGGCTTTAAAACCCTAATTTTAAAAATGGATTGTTTGGAATTGGTTAATCGGAAGATTGTTTTGTTGAAATTGATTATCTGGATTTATTTAAAATTAGTTTAATTGTGTTTTAAAACTATCAAATTGAGGTAATCAAAGTAATTTGGTCGATTCGTAATTAGGCATTTAAAACCCTAATCTTTGGGGATGATTTTGTATAATTAATTTTGCTATGTGTAGTTATCTAATCGATTTCTATCGGGTCTAGGAAAGCTTTCTCGTGGACCCACGAACTAGGGATCCCTCTCCCTCTCATTTCGCTTAGCTAACTTCGGATCCAGGTAAGTCTCTACTTACCCCTACCTGTGGGTGTTTAGTAAGGACGTAACTAAGGCCGTCTGTGTGTATTACATGTTTTTTTTACTTGCCATGGATGCCTCGTATGGTTATATGTTGTATCATGTGTATGTTATATGTTCTACTGTGTAGTGCAGCATGGAACCAAGGTACGTTCCCGTGCTCTTGTCTGTATGTACTAATATGGTATGGTATAAAGATGAGGTGGTGTGATGTGACATGCATGCTAGGTGTTTTGATGGGGAATTGTGGAGTGGGGGATTTGAAAGAGAAAGATAAACAACTAAGATAACCAAAGGGAAGTATGTTGGTTAACATAAGTATGGATGATCTAAGGAATTCATAATTGAGAGATGATGAGGAAAAGGGGGAATTGAATAAAAGGGGAGAGTGGGAGAAACTAATGTTGCATGGGAAAATTAGGGTTTGCATGAGAATGATAGGGTTGGCATGGTGGAAATGATAGGGTTTGCATGGGGAGATTAAGGTCCGCATGGGGGCGGACCATACGTATAAAAAGTTACCTTGGGACGTGGGGAGACTAATGGAAAGTTGTTTGGGAGTTTGGAGGCTCGAGGTGAGAAATAGTACGTGGGATAAATTAAGGGTACATAGGGACCAACTAGGGTTTGGGAAGGAAACCCTAACTTAAAAAAAAAAAAAGGAAGAAAATAATAAGAATAAACGAGGAGGAGTGAGGCATGAGGGAGAGTCGAGTCTGTGAGTCATGATTTGGGTTTTTAACAGTTTTGGACGGAGAATAGTACGTGGAGTATTATCAAGGTATGGAGGAGACAAAATTAAGGTTTGGAGTGATCAACTCTGGGTCGTTGTGATTAAGTAGGGTTGGAGTAGCTAATTGTGATTTGTCGAGGATAATTAAGGTTTGGGATGGCTAAGTATGGTTGTTATGGTAAAATAGGGTTAAAAGTGGTCAACCACGGGTTGGTGTGGACAATTAGGGTTGGTTATGATTGCTTAGAGTTGTTTGGTGTTATCATGTGTATTTATGGACTAAAGTGTAGTTATGAATGTGTGATTTTATTTGTTGTGACGTGTATAGTATAAAGAGAATGATTTATGCATGTCAATGGTGTGATGTAATTTAATAAGACATTGATAAGACATTAATTACGTAAAGTGAAAGATGTCGAGCCGAGCCTGCGATCCGGTCCACCGGCTATAATAGTGGATCAGAGGCGTTCTGCCCTGTGCGATATTTCCGGTCCACCGGCTATAATAGTGGATCAGAGGCGTTTTGCCCTGTGCGTATATTTCCGGTCCACCGGCTATAATAGTGGATCAGAGGCGTTCTGCCCTGTGCGATATTTCCGGTCCACCGGCTATAATAGTGGGGGTTTTCGCGCTCGACAAACCAAACTTATAAGTTAATCCATGGGAAAGATACTAAGTACTTAAAGTGAAACACCATGTGAGTCGGGGGCTGCGATCCGGTCCACCGGCTATAATAGTGGATCAGAGGCGTTTTGCCCTGTGCGTATATTTCCGGTCCACCGGCTATAATAGTGGATCAGAGGCGTTCTGCCCTGTGCGATATTTTCCGGTCCACCGGCTATAATAGTGGGGCTCCCGCACTCACATGGATTAATGAAGAAATGTGTGGAATGGACTTATTACTATTTATGAGAATAAAAAGACAAAGTACTGAGGAAACATTCACCGCTTTCTTGCATGTTATTGTATGTTGTCTATGTGCTGAACCTGAAATATATGTTCTAAGTGCTGGCCTTAGCTCGTCTGTCACACTATGAGTGTATGGCGAGACTCATGCTGTGGGTTGTGAGTATGTATGTTATTGTATTAACGTATTGTACTATAATTTAATATGCGCTTGATGAGATCTTTCTTATAAGATAAGGTAGCGAGACTTACTCAGTACTGGACCCGTACTGATACTACACTGATTGAATGGGTCCTGTGATGATCCACCAATGGTGGGGAGCAGACCTCTTGTGCAGGTTGATATTGAGTTGGGGTGGAAGACTTGCCTTGAGTGAGTAGGCGATCCGGATTTTTATTTTCGGGATTTGTTTTGTTTATTTGTATTCACCCTTGAAAGTTGCAAGTATTGTATTTAGATTTCTAAAGGTTTTGTAATTGACTTTAAATTTCTCGGACTCTGTTAAGTGGTTACTATTCGGATTTAATTGTTTGATTGGATTTAAAATTCAGATTTAATTGTTTGACAGGTTTTAGCCTTGCATCTAACATGAGATAGATGGTGGACATTAATCTTGTGTTAGATGTGGCGGTAACATTTCCCAAATTCGCTCCTAGCTTCCGCTTTAATCTTTCAAAATTTTTTTTTTTCAGGAGTGAAATTTGGGGGTGTTACATACAGCTTGTTCTCAAAAACCTGCACAAAAGCATCAAGGTCTTCTGCTCGTGGGAATGAGTAACATCCATGAAAATGATGGTTAATACGCTATATACCAAGTAAGGTAACAATATTATTGAGTTAGGGATATAGATAGAAAAATGCATTCATAACAAATGATAAGTACTCATACAATATATGAAAAAGCTACATAAGGTAGATACTACTCCAAGCCTCTTTATTAGATATAAAAAATTTTTATTCTTTTATTTACATTGAGTTTAGGGACCCCACTATTCTTAAATCAGTGGAATGGTCTAAAGCACCTTATCAGGGATAACAAACCTGAGCCACAACTATCATCTGGTGGAACGGATCAGAAAACATCACATTCTCAGAGTAAAATGCTCCTGAGAGACTATTATCGTCCAGTGAAACGGATATGAAAACATCACCTTGGTCTTAACTCACGTACTCTTCTACTTTAAATCATGAGTGTCTTCTTATCCATGAGGTTACTCAATTCATATTATTATTCAAGATGAGCATGAGTTCTACTATCCTTAATCTGGTGGAATGAACTAAAGCACATTCTCAGGGATAATATACCTAAGCTACTATTATCATCCGATGGAACGGATACAAAAATATCACCTTCTTAGGGCAAAAAAATCCTAAGCCACTATTATCATCCGGTTGAACGGATATGAAAACATCACCTTGGCCTGACTCACGTGATCTTTTACTTTGAATAATTAATGTCTTGTTCATTATTGATTCAAAAATACATAACACATTAAAACAGGTTAGCACATCACGCAAGTAATAAATTTGTTCTCTAGAGTTAAGATCCTCATTTCTCAAAACCCTAATTTCGTACTTTTGGTATAACTTCTCCTATGTTGATCATTTACTCACCAAATTTAGTATATATTCATCAAATATAATTATTAATAACATATACAAAATTTGAGGTCTAACTCTCACGCCTTATACATGTGATAATAGCCCTATTTCAAAAGTTACTATTCCTAAGGCCTATAAACCCTAGTTTCATAATTTGTTTATTTACATGTAGGGATAAAATTGGCATTCACCGTGTCCTAGAATTTACATACATGCTAAAATGGTTCAATTTATCATATTTTAGAATTTTCATAAGAAATTGTTAGTAAAATAAATTTTAGCACTTAAATTGGATTGTTGGCTTAGCTTAGATAATTGGCTTAAATGAGAAGTGGTTAAGTATGAAAATTAGAATTGCTTGTGTATTATGTGACATTCACGATCACTAGATAAAATACTAATAAAGTGAAAGATCTCAATATTAAGAATTGTGGTATTTAAGCGTAACTACCCTAAATATGTGGTTTGGCCCACAATTTGATTTTGATTTTGTTGGTGTGCCTTAGTGCCTTAGCCACGCACTCCACACACTATATCTTACTTTAATTATCTCTTTGGACTTCTTAGAGGGTATGCATACTTATGGATCAGGTGTTCTTATTAGTAGGGTTTTGTGTTTCCTTTGTATGCTAGTGTGACTAAGGTACCTTGGCATCCTTGGGTTGATAGTTTGTAGGATAATGTAATACCATTATGTGTTGATATGTCCAAAGTATCTTAGTGTCTCTAGGTTGATATAATCACCCCTCAAGTAATTAAAATGGAATTAAATATCGTTGATAATTGGCATTAATTTTGGATTGGTGGTTTGGTAGTTGCATTTGTGCCCAACTTGTGTTTGGCAGTTAGCTTTGTGTGTTAACTAGGGTTGTTCATGTTATCCAATATTTGATGATCCAATCTGCCGATATTTGAATCAATCCAATAAACAAATTCATTCAATATATTTTTTTTTTCAAATCAAATAACAAATATGAAAAATAAGATATTAAATAAATTAGATATCTGATCTAGTATATACAAATAATAAATAATACAATAATTATATGCATATACACTCTAAACGGTATTTATTTTTCATAAAATTTTATTTTATATAATCATGTATGTGTGTGTATGTGTGTATAATTTGAAATGAAATTTTATTGTAAGTAAATTTTATACTTTTAATTATTATTTTGATTAAATATTTAATTATTATCCAAATTTTGGAATTACTAATTGAATATAATGTAATCTAATATTCAAATAAAATTATTAGATCTTATTTTCTCAAATTAGATCAATTTTTTATTTTCCAATCGAATAAATTTTTATGTGATATTTCTCATTTGTGGCCTACTCAAAAGTTTCGGATATCCAACTGATTATTTTTTATTTGATGTGAAACTTTAGATATTCGAAGTGTCAAGTATCCGAAGCATTTTTTTTAATATTTGATCTTTAAAAAATCTAAAACTTTTAGTCGAATATCTAATCCATAAACACCCTTAGTCCTTGTTGTGGTTTGGTAGTTGCCTTTGTGCCCTAATTGTGGTTTAATAGTTTCCTTCATGCTCTACCTGTGTTCAGTAGTTGCCTTTGTGTCCTACCTATGGTTTTGGAATTTGTTGGTATAGTTGATTGGGAGTTTTTGTAGTGCACTACCCTAAGATTTATGCGATATTATATGATTGTTATGGAAAATGAATAAGTGCGGTTTGGTGTCTCCCTTTCATGGAACACCCTTGGTATGAATTAGTTCATTGAGTTGTGATTTTATTAAGTATAATGGTATTATGAGAATTTGATGTTAGTGATGTATATGTTATGATATCTTTATCATATCGCATTACCGCAAGCACTCTCTATATGCTTTATATAGCATTTTCATACTTAGTCTTGTGTGGTAATTTACTCAGTGCATTATACTAATGTGTATTATTCTATAGTCCATTGCCTATTCAGTGAACATTTGTAACTTTGTATGATTACTTTTAGGGTTTTACCTGATGGCTAGTATTTCAGGGTTGAGAGTTAGGATTATTCATTGTCTACTCTAATCTTTAATCTGGATGTCTCTTAGACCATTATGTCCCTTTTTGTATTTCTCTTCTTTGTTAGTTGCAACATTTGTTTTATCTTTTTCTATTAAACAATGTTAATATGTAATATAATTACTTATTTTCTTCTTATGATTATTATTCCTAACTTAAGCGGAGTAAAATTTTATCTTTAATACTTAATGTCAGAATTTTCATAGTTTTCTAATAGACAATAAGCCAAAATGAGGATTAAAGCATGAAAGGTTGTAAAATAAGGCATGAAAAATACTTTTCCATTATGACCTTCGTTTATCACTTTGAATCCAACTTGGAGACTCCAAAAAGGTCAAAGAATTTAAATATGAGAGATTATAATGATTTAGAAGAATTTGGATAGATGCAAGTAGCTTGAAAGTTTTACATGACTTAAAGCAACAAGAAGAATCTAGGAAATAAGACCAAAATATTTTTGGAAAGTGACCGGGTTTCAAAATTATTAAAGGCCATATAGAGACTCGTGAAAAAACAACAACTTTATTTCAAAATAATAATGATCCTAAATAATCTAGGGTTTTTGAAATATGGGATGTTGCACTAAGTACCAGAAATGGTTAACAACATAAAACTCATTCCAAGTCATGACACTCCTAAGGACTACTATTTTCTATATGATGGAATAGATTTATGAAAAAAAATCTCTTTCTATATTAATATTATCCCTATAGGTGGCAATTGGGTTGGGTTCGGGTTGGGTCGGGTCTTTTTGGGTTTGGGTCGTTTCGGGTCATTGTTTTGTTTGGGACAGGTCGTTGTAGTTCTAGGTTATTTCGATTGGTCCGATCAAGTCGGGTTTAGGTCATTTTGGTTAACTTGACTGGTAGAAGCGGGTTGGCATTGAGTCAGTTTTTGGTTAATATGATTAGGTGGGCTCGACCTGTTCCGGTTATTTCGTGCAATTTGATGGGTTAGTCTTGTTGGATCCGAGTTGTTTTGGATTAACTTGGTGGGTAGGGTCATATCGTACATTTTGACGAGTTGAGTTTGAGTAGTTATAGGTTAACTTGATGGGTCGGATTGAGTTTTGATGGGTTGAGTCAAATTCGGGTCTAGGTAATTATTCTTTATTATATTGTAAATATTCGAGACAATTATAAGATTACTAGTATAGATAAATGAAATAAGAATATTAGATACGCTTTATTTTCACAAGTAAAAAATAAAGGTATTTATAAATTTTAATAATAAAAAATATTGCATGATTTAATATAGCAAAGATATTTATCATTTATTTTATTACTTAAAATATCTTATTACTAAAAAAAAAGATAATTTTATAAAATAAAGGTGATCATAATATGACTATATAATGTATAATTATTATTTATTAAATTTTAAATATTAGAAACAATCATAAAATTACTAGTATAGATAAATGAAATAATAATATTAGATGTGCTTTATTTTCAAAAGTAAATAATAAATATATTTATAAATTTTAACAATAAAATACATTGCATGATTCAATATAACAAAGATATTTATCATTTATTTTATTACTTAAAATATTTGATTATTTTAAAAAAGATAATTTTATAAAATAAAGGTGATCATAATATGACTATACAAAGTATAATTATCATTTATTACATTGCAAATATTAGAGACAAATATAAGATTACTAGTACACATAAATTAAATAAGAATAATAGAATGGATTTATTTTTACAAGTAAATAATAAAAATATTTATAAATTTTAACAATAAAAAAACATTGAATGATTCAATCTAACAAATATAATTTATTTGATTATTTAATTAAAAATGATAATTTTATAAAATACAGGTGATCATAATATGATTATACAATGTATAATTATCATTTATTACATTATAAATATTAGAGACAATCACAATATTACTAGTAAAAACAAATGAAATGAGAATATTAAATAAGCTTTATTTTCACAAGTAAATAATAAAGATATTTATAAATTTTAACAATGAAAAATATTGCATGATTCAATCTAACATAGATATTTATCATTTATTATCATTTATTTGATTACTTAAAAAAGATAATTTTATAAAATAAAGGTGATCATAATATGACTCTATAATGTATAATTATCATTGATTACATTGTAAATATTAGAGAAAATCATAAGATTAGTAGTACACATAAATGTAATACGAATAATAGATATGTTTTATTTTCACAAGTAAATTATAAAGATATTTATAAATTTTAACAATAAAAAAATATTACATGATTCAATCTAATAATAACATTTATCATTTATTATTATTTATTTGATTACTTATTTATTAAATTATCATTATGACTTCATAATGTTGTACTTTTGTGTGGAAAAATTTATTAGGATATCATTAATAAATAAGGATGTCTAGGATAAAAGTATGAAAAATAAGTATAATTTATAAAGCACTATAATTTTTAAAAGCTTGAAATGAATAATAAGATATGTGTAGCTTATTATTATTATTATTATAGAATTTGATGTCGAGTTGGGTCAACATCGGGTCGAGTCTATGGCGGGTCATGGGTTTGGATTAGGTTAGCTCGGATTTGAGTCAGGTTAATTATTATCAGGTCAGTGCCGGATCGGGTCAGTGTCGGGTCAGGTTGGGCTGGATAGGTCGGGTAGGGTTAAATTTTGTCGGATCTAATGACCCCGAGGACCACAAAAATAAACACCGAATCTTTAAGTATATGCATCCTCTATAGGTCAACAGATTGTAATGGTATTGAGTAGAAATAGTGTTATTTTGGTTTCAATATAACCTAAATAAATGACATATAACTTCTTATAAGGAAAAATATACATGTGTACCACTGTTATGTCTAGTGGAAAGGATAAACTTTCTTGCTCCCAACTTATTTGATTTTTTGCTTTGATATTAATATTTTATTCAATGGATATCATCCAAGCACTTGAAACCAAAGGTTCACATCTTAATACGTATCATCCTTACTATCAATTTATCATTCATACGAGTTCATACCTACAACTATATTTTATTCATGTAATTAAAATTACACTAACGTTGGTTTAGGAAAAAACCCAAGTGAAATAAAAATAGAAATATCATAAGAACACAGAGCCAACACTTCTAGACAATTGAAATAAATCAATAAGCCACATAACTAAAGGGTTTCACCTAAGGTAGCCCTTAAAGTTATTTTGAATCTAACATGATCTAAGAAGATTAGTATAAAGGTGAAAAGGCCAAAAAGTCATTATTAACCCTAATTATTTACTTAATTCATTTAACTACCAATCAAACTCATAACTTTACCGAACCTAAGAGCATACCTAAACACCTTATATTAAATATGATAATGCCAAAAATAAAAGTTAAATCCAAAATTAAGTACATAAAATAATAACTTACCCTAAGGTGTCATAGGCTCATTTTATGCCATTTTATCACCAAAACCCTAATGTATATTAATCATGATTATTCTACTTTATTCACTTATTACATTTAAATTATATTATTGTCATATTACTCATTTTATTTACAAATCTCTAGAATTAATGTTAAATGACCAAAATACATTTAATTATTGTAATTATCACCAAACTTAATAATTTCATAACAAATTCGATCTAACTATAAACCTTATCACATAATATATCAAATTTTATATAAATGACCTATTAAACACAATGTTGTAATCAAAACTCATAAAAACTTATTAAAAAGCCAAAGTTAACCTCAGACCAAAAATAACATTAAAAACCTAAATTTCAATTCAACTCCAAAGACTTCCAAATTTAACTAAGCTTTTATACCTTAATATAAATACATGTACATGCTCAAAAGAAATTTAAACAATAAAGCATTTATCTCAGGAAAAAGATGCCCTTTGGATAAAATGGTTGCATGCTTATTATATTAAAAGGTAAGATTTGGCCTCTTGCAGCCTACCCTGCACTACTTTAGGGTTACTGCATAAAATTTTTTCCTTAAGGCCTAGACTTTTACCTATGTTTCAGCAGTAGTAGAGGGAAAAAAACTACCCTATTGCTGAGGTATATGAAGCAATCAGATATTTAGCTCCTCGAGTAGCCTGTTGGAGAGCTGTTTGGTCAAGCTTTGAAGCTCCTAAGCATAAGTTTATATTTTGGTTAGCTGCACACTCAAAGCTTCCCACTAAAGATAAGATTAGCATCCTTCTTCCTACCATCAATTTGTAGTATTGTTTCTACACTCAGGATGAAACTCTTGCTCACTTATTCTGTAATTGTGCTGAACTGAAGAAGGTATGGTCTGCTATTGGTCAAGGTAGTAGACTCACGATAATACACAACTCCTGTGCAGGGTTTTTTACTTCAATTTCTAGAAGTAGAAGCAGAAGGGTTGTCACAACTCAATTCTATTCTAGTTTTATGTTGTTGCTTTCTATGAAATTTGGAAAGCTAGAAATAGTTATATCTTTTTAAATAAACCTTGAGATTTGAAAGGGGGTAGCCCATAGGATTGCTTTGACAATGTCTTCTCTTTGTCTCCACTCTAGTAGGAGGAATAAGTTTGGTAGTTTGATTGGGAGGGTAGATAAATTCTACAACATCATTTGTAACATCTGATTTCTGATATAAATTCTTTTATAAAAAAAGAAATTTAAACAATAAAACTTTCATAAAATCACAAGGCCAAAAATAGCTCCTATGCTAACTTAGCCATGTAGCCACCAAAAGTTAAGATAAT
Source organism: Tamarix chinensis (assembly GCA_030549775.1). Lineage (NCBI taxonomy): Eukaryota > Viridiplantae > Streptophyta > Magnoliopsida > Caryophyllales > Tamaricaceae > Tamarix > Tamarix chinensis. Next base: position 119,967,774 of record CM060171.1, read on the forward strand.
CAACCATACATGCTAGCATAATAAAAATCTAGATATAAACATACTTAATAAGTACTAAAACAACACAATCCGTATGCTATAAGGGTCAAATGCCACACCCACATTATTAGGTTTTTTATTTACCTAACACATAAATGTGCACATGCTCACTCACAAAAAATCATATATCATTAATTCATGCTTATCACATACCCATCATTTCATGCTTAGTTTTAACATAGAAAAATCATTCCATCATGCTATTAATCTCAACACATACAACCTATGTTTATATACATACCATACTACGTAAAAACTAGTCTTCAAGCAAAACAAATACTCCTAAACCTTCACTTAGCCTCCTAGGATTAATCACCTTAAAATGAGATTAAAAGAGGTTAGGAAAAAATAAAAATTAGCAGGGAACAAGGAATATAAAAGAGGAAGAATTAGAGAATAAGAACCAAAGTAGAGGATGAGGGTATTGTTTGGCCACATAAGGAGCTCGCATTTCCTTCTTCAAGCACCAACAAGTCCTCATCTTTCTCCTCTTATATTTTCATACTTAGCTGTGGTGATTCCAATTGGTTAGGATAGTGGTAATTATTGTTTAGATACAAAAAATGGCAAAAGAAAAGGAGGAAGATGGTGGCGTTTAGGCTCGACAAAAAACATAGTAGCAAGTTCGGCAAAAGAGGGGGAAAATAAAACCTAGAACACCTAAAAATGACACCAAATAGTCTTTGAACCAAGCATAACATGAACCAAAATAATGAGAGAAGTTGGGGAGGTTGACTGGATATGAGAGAAATTAGACAAAACTGAAGAATTGCGACATAAAATAGGGCTATAAAATTAGGCAGAGAAGGGAGAGGAAAGGGCCAACCTTTAGGAATTTTTATGGATGCATGAAGATGCAGAGGTGAGGGTATAAGGCATGCATATAATACCCCCAAAATTCACTCCTAAAAAATTTTATTTAAAGGAATAGTGTGGAAGCTATAATAGAAGATAGGGAATGTTACCACCACACCCAACACAAGATAAATGCCAACTATTTATCTCATGCTAGATATAAGGTTAAAACCTATCCAACTAAAATTCAAACAACATCTATACCATAAGGATAAACTCCCACAAGGGATATCCAATGTAGATGGCAAGTGAATGATTTCACTAAACAAAATCATCGCTTATCAAATCAGCGGAAAACCTATGAAATAACCCTAGATTTTAAAAGCTTAGAAAAGTAATAGGAAATTAAAATTTAATTACAACACTTGAAAAATTATAATACAACACTTGAAAAATTCCAAAAGTAAATACAAATAAATAAAGATAAATCTATGAGAGATAAAACTCCGAGTTTCCTATACTCTTAAAGCCCAAGTCTTCAATACATCAATAACAATCGATCTTAAGCCTACACAAGAGGTCTGCTCCCCACCATCAATAGATCATCGCATAACCCATTCAACTACAGTAATATCAGTATAGTTCCAATACTGAGTAAATCACTACTACCCTAACTTATGGGGGGAAACATGATATACATAAAATGTTGTAATCTTTAGCTTACAATACTCATGAGCAATTATACATGTGATACATATGAAAAAACATGTAATTATGGATTCATACTTATAATACATGACTAGACATGACAATATATAGGGTACAAGCATATAAGGAATCATGAACACATGTTGAGTAACACAACTACTCTAGAAGATAGCATTCTGTACAGAAAGCCCACGTGCAATTTAAATAATAGATCATGTGATAATTAGGTAAGGATAGGTGTCACATGGTAGCACGATTGGAAAAAGACAAATGAGCAACATACTTAGGATAATGAAATACAAAGTCCATGAATGAATGAGAATAATCAAATATTATATTGCATTATCGTGATCACAACCATTTGATTATATTATCTTTAGGGCAGAGACTCAAAGAAATTATAACAACTAATATAGTACTCAAATTGTACTAGCCCTAGCTGGCACACCTAAAAATTTAACTAGACCACCAATAAAAATGATACCTAATCACTTAATTATGCATACCCCCTATAGGGCTAAAATATATTGAGACACCTATAGAGTAGAAGAAAGCCTCTTCAAACCTTGTAATGCACCTGAGATCATATAAGAGAAAAATAATAGAATGGTACCAACTGAATGCCAAGCCTAACTCAGATAGCTACCCTGAGTAGTACAAGTCTTGGCTCAAGATATTTCACTTTAAGTGATTAATATTTTAATTAAAGATTTAACCAAGCATAAATTAGGCCCATATAATGGCACTTAAATCTCTTCCATCAACACAATGAATTTCCATTATTATAATCATTCCAAGTGGCATTAAATCCAATCTAATCCAAGTGGCATTAAAGCCAAATGATTCCAGGTAGCATTAAATTCGATCAATTTAAAGTGGCATTAAAGCTGAATAATTCAAGTGGCATTAGAGCCAAATAATTCCATGGCATAAAAATCCAATATAAGGTATCATACAATTTCAATCCATACTCAACCAATGATACGGCTTTCTAAACTGCTTATAATTTAGACACATTAGAACATACTCTAAAATCATAAAACATTTCATATTTAGTTGAACATGTTAACCACATAATCATGCTCAACCTTTCACATACTCAAACACATGTAATATTCAATAGGCATACTAATAAGTATTCACATTGAAGTTTATATACAAAGAAATACTACCCAAAAACACAATATGTGCTTGACATACTTAAATAATCATAAAGCATACTCATCACCTTCCACTTCAAGAAGGCATACATTCCAAGATTCCATCATAACCAAAGGTAAGTAATGACTTACCTAAATCCGAAGCTAGCTAAGTAATTGAGAAAGAGAGAGATATCGAGACCTTAATAATTCATGATAATGTTTTCCTAAATCACCGATAGAAATCTTAAGACTATGTTAGAAACTACCCTACCGATTAACAATTCAAATACTACAATTTAATCAACAAAGAGAGATACAAATGACCTTTCTTGGAAAATGTGTCCAAAACCTAAGACTCGCGAGTGTAGCTTTATTAATATTTAAAATTAAATATTAATTAATCGGGTTCAACACATATCACTTAGGATATTGTAAATTGATTTGGAAAACCGGGGAAAGGACAATAGAGTGTAAATTTATTTTATCAAAAATGACTTACTAATTAGATTTTTATGACCAAAGAGACAAACTAACATTTTCAAAGAACTAATCCACACCAATAAGATAAAAATACAATTCAAATGGTTTTAAATCAAAGCTAGTTTTCCGCTAGGTGGAAGAAGCATAAGCGAATCATTTTCATATAACTATATCCAGAAATTAGGGTTTCTAAGCCCGAACTGTAAACCAACCAATTAACTTCTATTACCTAAAGTTAATGGTTTAAAAATACAATTAAACTAATTTTAGATAAATCTAGATAATCAATTTCAATAAAATAATCTTACAAGTAGCCAATTTAAAATAACTGTTTCCCAAAAATTTAGGTTTTAAAGCCCAAGATACAAACTTGATTAATTCAAATCAATTAATCACAATTGAAGATGTTATGTAATTAAGGTTATGTTAACTATTTCTATAAATTTAATTTTAGAAAAACAAATATATAAATTACCAATTTCATTTGAAATTTAAGGTTTTAGGTCCAAAAATGCAATTAGATTAAATTTTATTAATTTATTTCAATTCAATGTTTAGAAATGTAATTAAACATATTTTATAACATATTATATAATCAATTGATCAAAACAACAACAAAATACTCAATTTAACACAATTAGAGTTTTTGAGTTTAGGATGCTAATCCGGTCAATTCTCATTAAAATATTTAAATTGGCGGTTTGGGATTACAACTAAATCTATTCTAATGTAAATTATATAAGTAATTGAAGAAAATAACTCAATCACACACTCCAATTTGGATCCGCAAGAATTGTAATATAAAAATCCAATTCTGATCGATTTCACACAAATTTTCTAAATTAACTTCTAACATAAAATTAAATACATTTTAAAGCATATTGTGAAATCAATTCAATGAAGCAACTCGATTATTCAATTCAATTTTGTTACACATGGATTTTGACCTGAAAATCTAATTCCGATTAATTTTACATAAATTTCTCAAATTAAACTTTACAATATGAAATTAGATGCATTTTACAATATATTGTATAATCAAATTATCAAAAATAGCTGAATTAGACGAATCCAAAAAATTTGGACATAACAAGGTCAAATTTTTTTATTTTCATAAATCAACTACATACACTACAAGTAACCACTCTAAATCAATCATACAACATATATATACATAATTAAACAACAAATTTAGGTTATCATAATCTAATTCATACAAAATTATTCAAAATAAAAGTTTAGGTTTCCTAAAATTTATACCAAACAAAAAGTTGTAAATCGAGGATTGTGAAGACCGAGGAAGCTCCACAGGAAGTTGAGTGACATTCGTCAATGGTTGGGCAATGTTGGAGGTGTCTGGACTGTGGCACGTTGTTGTTTTCTTTGTGCGTTGTTTTTGTTGCCGCACCGTTGCTACTTTGCCGGGTTGCTACTAGCAACAATGACGGTGAGTGGAAGGAGTGGTAATGTAGTTGAGCAGCGGTTGTGGTGAGGTAGACGAAAGAGCCGGGATGAGGCAGGTCAGACAAGGTTGTAGAAAAATGATCAAGGGACAAAAATAAAGAAAAGAGGGAGAGAGAATAAAGAGAAGGAAAAATTAAGAAGAAAATACTAATAAATGTAAATATTTATATTATTTATAAAAATACATAATAAGACCTCAAAAAATATTTAAAACCATAGAGGAAGATATTTAAACAAATCCTAAGAGATCAGGATTAATTTAAATAATTTACGGAAATGATCATTCGTAAACTAAAAAGGGTAAAATGAAATAATTTTTTTTTCTGAAAGAAAATTATAAATAAGTTACAAAAACCTTTTTAATTTAAAACTTTATGAAGAACTTAACAATCTCAAAAAAAATTCAAAAATGGAAATATTTTCGATGGATAAAAATTATTAAAATAATTTTACTATTTTAAATTAAATTTTATAATTAAAATAATTTATTTCGTCAATAAAATATAACTCCAAAACAAAGTCATAACCACACGATAAAATTATAATAAAAAAACAAATCTAAAATATGAGAAAGAACGAAAGTACATATTTTTAAATGGAAATCAAAATCATATGAATATAATATAATCATAATCATGAACTAAATTATCTAGAGTGGTCATCAACGACAGCGATTAATTAAATTTTAATATGAATTTGAAAGCATCAATAAATTCATAAAACGAATCAAATTTTAAAAAAATAAATATTTTCATCAAATTATGCAAATAAAATTATTAAACTTAATAAAATTAAAATTTAAAAATACGGGGTATTATAGTACACGGGGTCTATTATTTGGCTAACCCTAAAGTAAAAAATAAATAAAGGGAGTATGGGTTGAAGTGGAGTGTGATTTACTTGATTGATTGAGAGGGTTGGTGAATTTTGTATAGAAGTTGGAGGATATGGTTTGGAATGAACCAAACAAAAAATAGGATTCGATCTACAAGCAAGGGAATCTCATGTGCAATAGAAGAGGAGTAAGGAGATCATTTTATATTTTGTTTGAAATTAAAATGTGTAGAAAAGAGTTAATTAAAGGTTTATTAGGAAAAATATCATATAAATCATGAAAAATTAAAGGCATGTGTGAAATTATTTTAGGAACTCAAATATATAAAAATATTTGTCATCAGAGTTGGTTTGAATATTGACGAATGAAAGTTGAGAAAAAAATAGATAAAATAACTAAATTGTCTAATTACGTAAATGGAAATTTTTATGATTTAATTATCCGGATAGAATATGTGAAAAAAAATGGGATGGAATGAGTTGCTAAGCTTAGAAATAATTTTATAATGAGTTACATATTTCAAATGAGATGAGAATATGTGAAAACAATAAAATCAGAAGAATTATGAAAAATGTGACTTTTTCGCAATTGAATAAAACACTTACGAATGACTTGGAAATCAATATTGATAATTTTAGAAATGGACTACAATCCTTAGTATATAGTAATTGGGGTTATGAAAAAAGAGATGTCACATATTATATAGCTAAGAATAGGCACTGATAAACCTAAATTGATTAAGTTGATATTAATAGCTAAGAATGGATGATATGAATTGAATAGCACGAACAAAATTAGGTATAGACAAATGGTAAATATACCACTGTTTGAATCTCACATGTTGATTTCTTGGATCCTATTGTAATAGATTGAGTTATCTTTCTCATGGTGTGATAGCAATAGAGTGATCATAAATAATAATAATAAATCATTGAAATAGTTGGAATGTATTTTCTTAAGGGTGAATTAATGATATGTCAGGGGCTTTTGACTTAACTACCATTATTGATAATAAGAAAATATTTTGTACTTATATATATATATAGTGTATAACATCTAAGCAACCAAATTAATGATAACATCATTAAATGAGTATTGGAAGTAGAAAATTCATATTATAGGTTCTTTAAATGAGTATTTAAGGTCACATCATGTGGACTCTCTTGAGACTAAAAACTAAATTAAATGATCTTCCATTTAATATAAAAAAATAACTTAATAATGTAAAGAGATTTAGAGTAAAGCCTAACATATTGGGAAAAAAAATACTCATCATATCATACTAGTAATAGTAGTGGCGGCGGTGGTGGTAGTAATAATTATGGATCATTAAGTGAAACAAGTAATATATATCTATATATATATATATATAGTATTCACTGTGATCATAACATATTGTTGAAATTGCGTGGATTAACAATAACCATCACACAATGATGAAATTGTATGATTGATTATTCTAATTGAGAAACACGTAACATAATAATAAAATTAGCCAGAGTTACATTTATTTCAATTTTTTCTAAAATGGTGTTAAGACATGTAAGAAAAATGAGAAGAATTAATGTCAATATGCACTAACAACTCATATTAATATAATAGAAACAACATCTTTGAACAATATAAAATTATATTATTAAAAAATGCACATATATTGATATAACAAAAACAATAGATCTATAGGGTATAATTTCAAGCTTGAACTCAAGACTTGATTATTTTTTATGATCATACTTCTATAACACTGTAAACAAAATTCAGTATAGCAAATCCCTTGATTTTATACGGTGGTTGAAAGTATTACTTTACGTTGGAAAAACATATAAGTTGTGCATGAGCAAAGTTACAAGGTTTAACGAATTGGACTAGGTTATTACATTGAATGCCCAAATATGGATTAATTTTTTATTGTTTCGTCTTCTAAAATATATTTATTTTTGAATTTATTAATTTATGAATATAATATTCTATAGCATAAATCTACTTATTATTGAGCAGCCAAAATGCCATGATACTAATTGTGATGAATTTATATTCAAAGTATCTCGATAATGGGAAAATATAGTTATATAGACTCTATGAATTAATATGATCATTCCATAGGGATTTAAAATGCATTAGAATTAATTTCCAAGTTTCCTCTCTCTTATCAATGTAATATATTGAATGTATTATTTTATAAAGGAAATTAGCTTAAATACTTGTGGTCAAAATGCATAGTATTAGTATCAGTTATATGCTTTCAATTCATCATTTTATGCAAGTTTTATTTGGACAGGAAACTAATTTTGGGTTTTATAGAACACAATTTAAGCTTTATATAATTATATATTATAGTTTTCTAATAGAATTTTGTTATATAATAGCCGATGTCAGTAAATATTGTTGTATAATGATTATAAGAGACTAATGTGAAATTATTTTTGGAAATGAATATATAAACCTTTCTTTCTCTGATCTTCAACTCTATTTTCATCTTTATTCATTTTCCTCTACTCTTACTCTTCATTATAGCTCAAATTTTAATGTCCAACACCTAAGTTATATGAAAAATGTGATGAAGTAAATGGAGAATCGGTCAATAACACAAACCACAAAATATAAATAATCACAAATTAATGACATATAATTTACATGGAAAACCCTTCTAATGTGAAATAAAAACAACCACATGACACTTCAGTCCACTTAAAAAACTATCACTATGAGAAATAGGAGATAAAAAGTATAGTATTCAAGTGCTAACTGGATCCTATACTCATCATTTTAAAATAGCATAACTAGACAATAATTGCAAAAAAAAAAAAAGAGTTTGTAAACCCTAAAATATAGTTGTTTTAAACACATTCAAAGGTCAACCTACATGCCACAAAACATAGACCCCTTTTACCATAAAAAAAATATGTTAATATTAACTTATCAATTTTTAGCCAAAATTGAGCAAAATAGACTACTCAATGGAATCCAAAACCTAAATAAATATGAAATTGACCTAAACAAAAGTTCCCACTAAAATACCAACAAAAACCTAATATGGAGGGATTAAAATAAAGATATCCACTGTTCAAAATCATGATTGGCGTCTTAGGAAATTTTTTTCAAAAAATCATAAAGATCCAACGGTTAACAACTTCAGATATTTAAATTGATCAAACTTATATTGAAGAGAATAATGACATAATTTTTATACTTCTCTCTCTCTCACTACTGGGATTCAAATCTCAAATTTTCTCATGGTTAATTACATTTCCACATCACCTTTTCAGATGATTTTTGGCCTTCACAAAGTTATGTCATTAATAAAAAAATGATAAGAAAAATCTTGGTTAAAAAATGGGCATCACCATATTGGAGGGAGCCCAAATACCCCAACAATTTCTCCCCCTCCCAACTATGTGGAAGTGATCATCATCCCAACGACAATATAAAAAACCTCAAACTTCCATCTTAATAAGACTTTTATCAACATAGCAGCTGTAATACCCTATTTTCAGAAAACCCTAATAATTATAACCGGTAATTATGTGTATTAGTTATAATAATTATTATAGGGTATTTATAATAAAAATATTATTAATATATGTAATATTATTATGACTTATTATTTATAAAATTTTATTAGACTAAAATATACTAGAGGGTGCGTATTAAAACTTAAACCAAGGGTTGGGTCGTAACCAATATCCGTTTCGTCAAATAATCCTATTCTAGTAACCGAATAATTTTTACCCAGGTACTTTACCCGGTTTTATACCTAAATAAATTACCCCTACCCTATTATATTTTTTTTACCTCACCTTACTCTCCCTCTACCCTAACACACCACCCTCATACCATACCCCTACCCCATCAATTCCCAACCCTTGCGGTTGTGGGTTGGGTTTGAAAATTTTGCCCAATCGCAGCCCCCTCCTCTTCCTCTCTAAGTCTGTAAATAAATATATAAATATACATCATTAATTCACCAAAAAACTAGCTTGTTATTCCTCAAATTTTATATCAAAAAAATCACCCCAAATACCCTCCTTACCGTTGCCAAAACCGCCCTAAAACACCCTAAAAAAACCTACCTTCAGCAACCATTATCGTACCACATCCACCACCACCAGAAAAACCTTCCATTCCCTCACCCTTAGCTGCAGAAAAACTCACCAAAACACCACCCCTATCTGTAGAAAAACCACCCGTTCCTACCCCCCAAGTTGTAGCAAAAACCAACCAAAAACACCCTATAACCATCGACAAAACTCACCTAAAAATCACCCCTACTCTTCTGCAAAATTGTCTAAAACTCCCCTAGCTTTAGCACACATTTCCATTCCCTAAAACCCCTTCCATAATCCCTCACCATTTCCTACCCCCCATTTCATCCCTCCTTGCCATTGCCCATTCCTTAGCAACGACAATTTGTGTCGTTGCTAACCTTCTTGGCTGACGGCCATCCTTTGAACCCTGGTTTGGTTTTTTATGTTCTTTTTCCTTTCAATTACCTTAACACTTCATTAATTATATTATTAGTTCTAATTATATTTTTTAATTATTATTAGGTGATATTCTTGAAGTTTCAGAAGAAGCTGATTAGGATAAGCGTGCTTAGAAACCGAAGCCTTTATTTGTAAGGATACTAGTCGACGTTTCAGATATTGTCTTAAATGCTTATATGATTATGTGTGATATCATTTTATTGTTATTATATTATTAAAATTCATGTTGATGATGATATGATACATTAATATGAATTATATGATGGAAGGGAAGTGAGAATATCGAAAGATATGCCGATACGATAATATTATGCTAAGTCGTATTTTTGTGGATGAATATAAATTGTGGGAGAGTAACATGGGCCTAATGAATTATTATAAGTGGGAAAAAATTATATTTAAGATATTTTTTGATAAAAGGAGGATTTGGAGAAAAGGATATTGAGGATATGGGATTTTTGTAAAATAAGGGCTATTGGTTATCTTTAAGAGCATTTTTATCAATACGGGTTAATATAGGAATTTTGATATTTTAATGTCTTATATGGATTAAAATATGCTAATAATATCACATGAAGTTTTTGGGAGTGATTATGAAGGTCATAAGTTCTTCAGATGAGAAAATAGTCAAATTTGGGAATAGTAGCTTTAAAATGGTAATGTTATTATCACATATATAAAATGGTAGAGTTAGGCCATGAATTTTGGATTTTTTTAATATGGCTATTTTAAGGATGTATATTTAATTTGGTAATTATATGAGCCTTATGGGAGAATTTATGACTTACTGATGCACTGTCGTATGCACAACAAATTTAATAAATAAATCCTAATTCCCAAATACGTAGTATATGACAAGAAGGAGTCGAACCCACAAGGAATGGTATATAATCAATAATTCCATAATCGATGTTAAAACCCCGGTTATGCAATAACATACAATTCTATCATCAATATCTAAACTATGGATAAATAATAAAACATTGTACTCACTAATTAATGAATAAGGATAGGAAGGTATTGATTATGGAATTAGGATATCAAATAATCATGGAGAAAAGAATGATTCCAAATGATTTAATGTTGACTTGTAGAAACTCATATTAATTCATTTCTTTGCTTTCTCTCAATTTTAATAAATTGAATAAGCTCTCAATTTATCACCTAACCAATTAATAACCTAGGTTAAGAACACTAGATTCAATTAATGGCAGCATTACGAATGGAAAACAGTCAATTATGACCATAATCACATAAGCTCGGATCATGCAATCATACGAATTAATGGACAAGATTAATAATTAATCTTTTGCTACTATGGAAACGTTAATTAACAAGTTATCCTAGCATAGATTAAGATCTAAACTAGATAGGTGATCAGTCTAATTAGTTTAAATTCTTAATCAATGATGCGAGATCATTCAATTCCGTCCATCAATTCAATTAAATTCCATCTAGAATCATGAATTCAAAATCCAAAACCCTAATTCCATCATCAAATCCTCCTACCTTATACTACCTACATAATTTTAATAACACACAATCAAATGCAATAATCTATAATTAACATCAATGCTTACAAATAAATTAACAATGAAACATCAAATGTGAGAAAAATAATAATGCAACAAAGAGAATTGATTTGCATTCAATCAAAAATCAAAACTTGCAATTAAAAGAGGAATGGAGAAGAACTTATCGAATTGAATTGCGGAGCGTTGATTGTTCAATTGAATACAATGGAGAGAAAGAGAATTGGAATTAGAAATTACATGTGGTATCTAGAGAGTATAGAGAGAAAGAGATAATCCCATTCTTGAACTCCCCCGAACCACCCTTTCGAATGTTCAAACTTTAGAAATATATCGGGGAAACATTGCGCGAACGGTTACAGAATTTGAGAAAAACACGGTCCGTATTCAAAAACATGGGACCCCCGTGATTTTCCTTGAACTCTCGGCCAAATGCTGAATTTTAAATGCTGAAAATTTGTGTGCTGATAGAAAAACACGGGTCGTGTTTAGGAAACACGGGGGGGGGGGGGGGGGGGTGTTTCTTGTTCCTTCATTATTTCTTCATTAAATTTCAACACAATCTTCCCTTTGATATATATTCTTCATTTCTAGTCTTTTCTTCCATTGATTCCATATCTCTTGATGTGTTCTTTGTTGTCTTTTCTCTTTCCATCGATTTCTCCTTTGAATTTTTTCATTTTTATCTTTTCCTGCAAAATCTATCCAAAAGAGAAAAACTCGAGAAAAGATTAAATGTTATAAAAATAATGAGGAATAAATGACATTTTTACTTAGCAAAATAACATATAAATCTCATATATCAAATATATGCACAACAAATTTAATAAATAAATCCTAATTCCCAAATACGTAGTATATGGCAAGAAGGAGTCGAACCCACAAGGAATGTTATATAATTAATAATTCGGTAATCGATGTTAAAACCCTGGTTATGTAATAACATATAATTCTATCATCAATATCTAAACTATAGATAAATAATAAAACATTGTACTCACTAATTAATGAATAAGGATAGGAAGTATTGATTATGGAATTAGGATATCAAATAATCATGGAGAAATGAAATATTCTAAATGATTTAACGTTGACCTATAGAAACTCATAATAATTCATTTCTTTGCTTTCTCTCAATTCTAATAAATTAAATAAGCTCTCAATTTATCACCTAACCAATTAATAACCTAGGTTAAGAACGCTAGATTCAATTAATGGCAGTATTACGAATAGAAAGCAGTCAACTACGACCATAATCACATAAGCTCGGATCATGCAATCGTAAGAATTAATGGACAAGATTAATAATTAATCTTTTGCTACTCTGGAAACGTTAATTAACAATTACGTATTAATTTCGCTATCCTAGCGTAGATTAAGATCTAAACTAGATAGGTGATCAGTCTAATTAGTTTAAATTCTTAATCTATGATGCGAGATCATTCAATTTCGTCCATCAATTCAATTAAATTCCATCTAGAATCATGAATTCAAAATCCAAAACCCTAATTCCGTCATCAAATCCTCCTACCTTATACTATCTACATAATTGCAATAACACACAATTAAATGCAATAATCTATAATTAACATCAATACTTATAAATAAATTAACAATGGAACACTAAACACAAGAAAAATAATAATGCAACAAAGAGAATTGAATTGCATTCAATCAAAAATCAAAACTTGCAATTAAAAGAGGAATGGAGAAGAACTTATCGAATTGAATTCCAGATTGTTGATTGTTCAATTGAATACAATGGAGAGAAAGAGAATTGGAATTAGAAATTACATGTGGTATCTAGAGAGTATAGAGAGAAAGAGATAATCCCATTCTTGAACTCCCCCGAACCACCCTTTCGAATGTTCAAACTTTAGAAATATATCGGGAAAACATTGCGCGAACGGTTACAGAATTTGAGAAAAACACGGTCCGTATTCAAAAACATGGGACCCCCGTGATTTTCCTTGAACTCTCGGCCAAATGCTGAATTTTAAATGCTGAAAATTTGTGTGCTGATAGAAAAACACGGGTCGTGTTTAGGAAACACGGGGGGGGGGCGTGTTTCTTGTTCCTTCATTATTTCTTCATTAAATTTCAACACAATCTTCCCTTTGATATATATTCTTCATTTCTAGTCTTTTCTTCCATTGATTCCATATCTCTTGATGTGTTCTTTGTTGTCTTTTCTCTTTCCATCGATTTCTCCTTTGAATTTTTTCATTTTTATCTTTTCCTGCAAAATCTATCCAAAAGAGAAAAACTCGAGAAAAGATTAAATGTTATAAAAATAATGAGGAATAAATGACATTTTTACTTAGCAAAATAACATATAAATCTCATATATCACTTACCTATGAAATTAGGGTTTTGGAAGCCTTATGAATAGTAACTTTTGAGACAAGTCTATTATTGAATGTGTAATACGTGAGAGTTAGAACTCAAAATTTGGGTATGTTAATGATACTATTATTTGAGGAACATATACTAATTTTGGTGGATAAATGATCAATATGGGGGAAGTTATGCTTAAATTGTAAATTTAGGGTTTTGGGGAAAATATGCATGTTCATATTTGAGAACAGTCTTGTTATCTGTATGTTGATATCTTTGCTTGCCTTGGTCATGTCTCGTACTCATAAATTAATCATGAATAAGACACTAATCATTTAAAGTGAAAGATCACTTGAATTGGGCTGAGGTTTTTATAAGTTCGTTCCACCGGCTTAATAATAGTGGCCAGGTACGTTTTGCCCTAGGAGGTGCATCAGACCGTTCCACTGGTTTAAGAATAGTGAGGCATAATCTCAATGTGAAATATAATATGAGTCTGAGATAAGTAACCAATGATTAAGACACTAATCACTTATAGTGAAAAATTACGTGAGTCAAGACCGAGGTGTAGGAGTATGTTCCACCGGCTTAATTATAGTGGTCAAGCACGTTATGCCCCGTGAGGTGCTTCAGACCATTCCACCAGTTTAAGATTATTGGCCAAGAGATTTTTACCTTGGGAGGTGTAGAGTTAGTTCCACCGGCTTAATGATAGTGCCAAGAGCGTTTTGCCCTGGCGGTGTTTCAGGTCGTTCCACCGATTTAAGAATAGTGGGGTCCCTGAACTCAACATAAATAAAATATTGGGTTATAGGGGTCCCTGAACTTAACGTAAATAAAATATTGGGTTATATCATATTTAAATATTATGAACCCGAACCAGTAATTACCTTGTGTTGATTTTTATATATTGCATGTATACTACTTTCCACTATGAATGTATGTAATGATATGCTTTTCCAGTTTCGACTGTATTGTTACCTTACTCAGTATATAGCGTACTGATCATCATTTTCATAGGTGATGCTTATTCCCATAAGCAGATGACCCTGATGGTTATATGAAGGTGTTTGAGGGCCCAGTTGATGATTTCACTGCTTTTGATGCCTTATGTGGGGAAGAGTGACATTTATCTGTACTAGGTGTTTAGGCGATGAGTCATGTTATCTAAATAATGCTTTTACCCGGATATCCTTTTTGGAATCTTTGATCTACGGTATCCCTTTTGTAGTATTTTGTTATTGTAATCCAGAGTTAATTTCTAAACTCGCATTTGGTATTATGAAACTTCTCTCGGTTTCAGTTTTATCCTATTGAGTATTTTAAATTATTTAGCCTTGTGATTGACATAAGGTTGGGATGGTAACTGGTAAGCCTGACTTATGTCAATTACAACAGTAACACCCAATTATTTTAATTATGCTTTCGCTGTAAAACAAAATTTTTGAGTAGTAAATTTTGGGGTGTTACAGCAGCCTTATTATCATTGGTGTGTGTCTTCTCAACCTCTAGCAACATAGCATCCAAAACATCACGTATCTAATGATATAGTGTATCAATGTGTTTTGATGTAGAATGGAAGGTAGGATTCTTACCAAGATGTACAATGTTTTGGTTGTCATAAAGGAGAACATATGCTTCCTTAACAAAGCTAAACTCACAAAGAATTTTTTTTTCATCCATGACAACTTTTTGTTAGCTTCAATCATAGCAATAGACTCTACTTCAGTAGTTGACAAAGCAACACATTTCTTAAGTATAGATTTCCATGACACTACTCACCCCAAAAAAGTGAACATATAACCTAAAGTATATTTCCTCGAGTCAACATCCCTATCCATATCTGAATATATATCCCTTAATGATCGACTCATCAATTCCAAGATAAAATCTCAAATTAGAAGTGCCATGGAGATATCTAAAGATCCACTTCACTTCATTCCAATGCTCTCAACCCATGTTAGAAATTAACCTCCTAATAACTGCAACTACATGAGAAATATTAGGTCTCATACACATCATACCATACAACAAACTACTTGAATCAAATGAATAAGGAATGATACTCATTTCTTGCTTCTCTACCTCACAAGAAAGACGTTGCTTAGAACTCAACTTCAAGTGAGAAGCAAGTGGAGTTCATACGACCTTGGAATTGTTCATACTAAATCTCTAAAAGATCTTCTCAATCCTAGAAATGTTCTTACCAACAATGAGCATATCATCAATATAGAGCAATAAAATGATAAAATCATCATCATCAAATTTCTAGATAAAAACATAGTGATTTGAAGTAGTCTTTTTATATCCATATTTTTTGATGATAGAATCAAACTTCTTGTATCACTACCTCGATGCTTGTTTCAATCTATACTGTAAAACTCCAAAATTTACTATATTTTTTTAACAAAACCTCTAAATTTAAAACCTATAAATTCTAGGGATACTAGCTCCACTTTTAGTACTAGACCGGTTCACTTCTATAGTTCCAGTACCAAGCGTTAAGACTAAGAAAATATTTCCATCAACTCATATCAATAAATAAATCAAGGTTCGCAACACAATAATCAAAGTACGCATGAATTATTACATAACCGAAATATGAGAGAATGTTTCTTAAAGTAGAAAGATGTCTATGACGTTAAAATTATTTCTGAAATTCATAACATAGATAAAAGAGAAAAGGGGATACCAATCTCATTAAGGGAAAAATCGACCACACCACTCCAACGACTTGGTCTAGCCCAAAATCAACACTCGCCCCTGCCTGATGTCCCATGGACATCAATAGCATCAAAGAACATATCTCCTACTTGCAGCATGTTAGACAGGCCTTCTGTTCGTGGGAATTAGCAACACCCATAACAAGGGTGATCAATACGCTACATACTAAGTAAGGTAATCGAACACTAAGGCTAACACAAGTACATAAAATCATGCAGGATAATATACAATTTACCAACATTCAAACCCACACATATATAATACATAAAGTCATGCAGAATAATATACATCTTACGAACATTCAAGCCCATGCATAAAAGGCCCAATTATAGTCCAGATTAATTATTTAATTAATCTCTGATCGGAAATCAATTCACCCCATGATTTTTATCAATCCATGCAAGTACATGAACCTCCCACTATTATAATCGGTGGGTCAGTCACTTATAGGGTAAAACCCTAACCACTATTCCTTACTGGTGGATCGGTTAGGTTCCTGATCGCATAGTATTCCACTATAAGTAATTAATATCTTTTAAGTGCCTTAGCAAAACTCTGGTTTGTGTTTATTGAGTTTGGGATCCCCCACTATTATAGCCGGTGGGTCGGTCACTTATAGGACATCATGTCCTAACCACTATTATTCGTCGATGGATCGGTCACTTATAAAGTAAGAACCCTAACTACTATTCCTAACCAATGGATCGGCTGTACCCGACTCAATAATCTTTCACTTTAAGTGATTAATGTCTTAAGTATCTTATTCATAAGCTTTCACCCAGACATGTATGACTAACTTCTACTATTCTTATCCTCCAAAAGTCTCATCCCGTATTATGAGACTCCAATACCCCATTTTCCATGACCATGGATTCTATATGCATTATCATACTTTATTCACCAAGTACACACATGTTACCACCAAACCCTAGTTAACCACCACAAACTATAGTTAATCATACCAAACCCTAACTCAGTCTCCTCTATACCCTTACTTACTATTTTTCACCCAATGTTTTCAAAACCCCATACGACACTTCTAATACCTTCCTCACACCCCATATCAACTTTCCGTATGTAAATATTTCTCTTATGCACACTTTATATCCCCCATGCAAATGCGTGAACTTTTTCATGCAAAATCTTACGCTCACACGTGAAATCCTAAATTCCCATGCAAACCCTAATCTCCATCATTACTCTTTAGATGCCACCATGCATGGTCATAAAACACACAAACCGACCCCACATCAATACACTCCCTATCATCATATTACAAAACCTAGCATGCATGTCTTATGGGCCACACCACATCACAATAACAACACATCTCATACACGTAATACACATGCCACAATTCATTACACGAACTTACCTCAACTCCACATCAAGCTGTATATATGACAGTTATACAAATACTCATAAGATACATTATAGTTCATATCACATGGCATGCATGACATATAAAACACATAATACACAAACAACCTTAGTTACTCCTTACCTAAAACGTCACCAGTCTTAGAGTACGCTCCTACGCCTCTTTAGGGCTTTGACTGGTCTCACCTATATAAGGAAAAACTAGAATTAAATTCCCTCATACCAAAAATACTATTATTTACTAACTTACTATAAGACTAGGTTTTTAATAAAATAATACTATACTAATAATAACTATACACAATAATACTAAAAATACTAATAAAAATATTAATATGATTCAAAACGAATGGTGATATAAGGGCTTCTACCCTTCACCCAAAATAATGCTAATAATATCATTAAGACATTATTAATAAAAATAGTACTAATAATAATAATGAATAATAATCAAATTTACAAAATAATAATAATAATAATAATAATAATAATGAAATGACTTAAATTGAAAGTAATATAAGGTAAGGTTTTCAACCCTACCCTAAAATAGTAAAAGTACCATTAGTAATATTAATATTAATATTAATGATAACAAAACTTATAATAATACTAATAATATTAACAATTTGAAACTAATAACCTAATTAATTTATATATACTCTCGACCCTAATAAGAAATGATAACATTAATATTGAACCTAATCATAATAATAATAATCGAATGTTAGTTAAAAATTGAAATAAAATAAAACAGGATTAAATAAATAGGGGAGAAGGGCAAAGTGGGTTTAGGGTTTCACCTTCGATCAGCAGAGATATGTGGCACTGCCCGTGGTGCACGGCGGCGGCGATCGGAAAAGAGGAAAAAAATGGAAATAGTTGAGATTTGAGGAGAAGAGATGGAGAATAAAAGTGGAGGTTGGGGTGTTGGTGATAGTCTAGGCTGAGTGGAGTAAAGTGAGGGTGGTGGCGCAGCAATTGGCAGCGGCGCACAGTGGCAGTGGTGGTGGCCGAAATGAAGAGAATAAGAAAAGGAGAGAAGGAGAAAGGAGAAAAGAAGGGTAGGGCGAGGTGGAGGACGATTGGTAGTAGTTTTTGGGTGGTGTAGAAGGCAGTGATAACGACAAATGCGGTGGTGGACAGTGGTGCGAAGGGCGGCAGGTGTAAAAAGTTGGATGGTTAGGCAGGGAACTTTGCACTACTGTGGTGGCTCGTGCAAGAATAATCGAGGGAGATGGGTTGTTCAGTTAGTTAGAGGGCGATGCAAGGAAGGCTTTGGTAGAGTAGGAGTCTTAGTTGGCTGACGGCGGAGGAAAGGGTATTTGAAGTTGCGGTGGTGTGCAGGGTATATTCTTAGGGTTTCGGGAAAAAATTTCAAGATCAATCCATAGGGGGGTATTTATAGAGTTTGAAGGAGAAGGTAAGGTTTTGAGGGTCGGCAAGAAGATAATGTAGGTAGGGTTTAGGTAACTGGCTGCGCCAATTGGCTGGTACAAAATTTGAATCGTAGTAGACTATTTGCGTAGGAAAAGGAGGGTTTTTTGTGCGAAAGGAAAGGAAAGTAGGTTAGATCAAGTTGAACTGCGATTCAGGGGGAAGAGAAAGAGAGAATAAATGGCTGATCAAGTCGAGCATAGCCAGCGATGCCATTTCCGAAGGCGACGGAGTTGTAAGTGGACTATGGAGGAGGAAGGAAGAAGGAGGAGGTATGTCAGCCGACTAGGGAAAAAGAAAGAAAAGAAAAGAGAGGGAAGAATCGGGCCGGTTGGCTACGGTTATAAACTTTTAAATGAAATGCAGCGTCCCAGGGGAAAAGAGGAAGAAGTAGTGCCGTTTTGCTCCTAGGCCGCGCTAAAGGAACGGGACAATGGGAACGGGCCACGACAGACCCAAATGGAAGAAAAAAGAGAGAAAAAGGAAGAAAAGAAAGAAAAGAAAGAAAAAGAAAAGAAAAAGGAAGAGGAAAAAGGGAAAAAGAAAAAATAGGTAGGTTGGGATCAATTAAATAAATTAGAATATTTTAGGTATTTAAAATAAAAATATTTTAAGGAAAATAATATTAAACTCCCTTTTTATGCTAATTTAGGATTTTTAAAAGATTTTTCCTAAATTCCTTTTTAATTAGCAAAATACCCAGATTTTTCCTTATAAAAGTATTTGTAAAATTCCTCTTAATTTACCCAAAATAATTTCTTCCTATTCCAAGAAAAATAATTAATTAAATTAATTTTCTAATAAATCCTTATTTAATTACACTTCTTAAAATAAATATTATTGGGGCATTTCATATATATACTCTTCTTAAGCTTGTAAATATGATATTCCTTACCTTTTACATGAAAACCCTATGATTGCTCCGTGTAAATCTCTTCTTATAACTCACCATATAAGAAAGTAGTCTTCACATCCATCTACTAAACCTCTAAAAGATTATCAGCTAAGCCTAGCACAACTCGGATTGAAAACATTTTCACAACAGGAGAAAAGGTTTTCTTAAAATCAATACCTTTCTTTTGTTTAAAGCCTTTGACCACCAACCTAGCTTCATATCACGGAATTGAAAAATGCTCCTCTTGCTTCAACTTATAGACCCATGGATTCTTCAAAGCTCTCTTACCTTTAGTTATCTTCACTAGCTCAAATGTATATTTGCCATGCAAAGATTGCATCTCATCTTACATTGCTTCAATTCATCTATCTCTGTCTCCAATTTTAACAACTTATTCATAAGAATCAGCCTCTCCTCCAACATTCAAAAGCACATAATCTTGTGAAGAGTATTTGGAAAATGGTCTATGATCTGTGGTGGGCCTCTTAAGTGGAGCTACTAGTTCATTGGTAGGAGCTTCTTAGTGATCACCTACAATATCATCTATCGGAGCATCAATATCACCATTTTTCTACTACTCATTATGCACTAAATGCTCATCCATATCATCTTATAAACAAGTTCGCGTGCCGAGTGCATTTTCACTGGATCTATATATCTTAGTTGATCATCACTCTCAATTATGCTCATCTCAACTTTGTCAATGTTAGCAATGGTCTGGTCTTTAATTAGAGAGGGTAATTTTACCCATAGGTTTGGGGCCCCATTAGGGATTACCCATTCGAGTTTGGATTCAGGGTTAAATTTAGGTATTGGTTTTGGGGTTAGAGATTATTATTGGGAATTATTCAAGGAAAGGTTGGGGATGGGTTTGAGTTCCCAATCCTCGAACCCAACCTAAATTAGGTACGCATGTAAACCTAAATCTAATTTTTTTTACCACAACCCACATGCCCATAGGCTTCAACCATAAATTCATAAATCGTAACCCCCACCTCAATTTCTAAATATAATTATTTCCCTTCTTCCATCCCTTGTTTTGAGTGACCGAGTCTTCTAACTTTGACTCCTCACTCCTGTGCTGAGTCCTCTCTAGTCTCCATTATTGACATTATCTTTCTCCTCCTGTCCTATACCTTTACCGATTCACCCTTTCCCCATGTTTGTGTTTGACTCCTCTGAGTCCCCTCTATTTCTAACATTCAATCACTTACAGGTACCACCAATACCATCATCATCTTCCTCATCCATTCATCCTATCATCTTTTGCGTTACTTACAAATTTTTCGACCACACTCGAGACATCCCTTTCTTCTATTCTTATGTGTTTGTCTTATCATTTCATCTTCTTCCATCAACCAATAGGTCTAGTATTGCCATTGCCATCCATTCTTTCTTTTTATCTAACTAAATCTCCCAAATCTTAGTCTCTTATCTCCCTCTCTCCTAGTTCCAGACCATGCCTCCATTACCTCAACTGGGTTAACCCACCAATCAACATCTTTGAATCCATTACCATAACCCACTAATTGATGACTCTTTCATTAGTCACATAGTAGTGGCTAGTGTTTATTCTTATCTAAGGTAATTTTTTCTCTCCACCTAATGTTTTGTAATTGATTTGTTTACTTGGGTGTTTAGATTTGTTGTGTAGACTTGAGTCTAATTTGCTTTAGTTTATATTATTGATACTTGATAGTTGAGTGTTAACCGGTCTTTGTTGTGTTTTACCGATTGGCAGTGGACAGTGGTCTAGTGACTACGTCACTATAATGAAGGTTATGCTTGTGTAGTCGTGGGTGGTGAATCATGGCTTATATGGTGACATGAAGCTTTTTTTGATACCTAATATGTGCACAAGAAACTACTTCTGGGCATGGGCACACTTGTTCAAGCTTAGTCTTTATCTCATCAATGACTTCACATCCTTCTAGTGAACGATTTGGAATAGCTTATTTCTCTATTTTATGTTTTTCCGTCAAATCTAATAAGATTAGGATAAATTCCTCACATCCCTAATTAAATAGTTACACCTAAATGAAATTAAATTGTTAGTTACAGTTAGCTTTAGCTAGCAAATTAGCTCGAAGAAAGGAATGAATTAAAAAAGTGCTATAATTAAGTTAACATATATATATATATATATATATATATATATATATATATATAGAAGTGTACCTATGTACATACCTTAACAAAATATTCCTAGAATTTCAATCTCAATAGTTTAGTAGGCAATATAGGATTGCTTTCAACTCCACTTCATGTAACATTCTCGACATAAAGTTCAATTCTTGATATAGTTATCTTATATGTATAATCAATGCACCATGCATAGATGTCACATTTACGAACATGGATATAATTATCTAGTTTTTCCCCTAATATATAGATAAAGGACTTGCTACTAAGTTTCATAGGAGGAAGATCTGAAAAATACATATTTATGTTTGTGATGTGTGTATGTATTTGTCTGAAAGAAAGGAAGGAAAACAAAGCCATTTGTGGAATGTTGACGAATCAGATGCTATGATTGATTAGTTAATTTGTTTTTCTACAATATAGATTAATATATATCATGTATTTCCTTTTAAATCTATAGAGATTTGGATGTTATCGATATCTACTATTTTTTTAACAAATGAAAAAAATTGATAAAGAGATTGATAGTGTTATTGAAAGTGCTCCAACTTGGGAAAGTGGAGCACAAATATCTCAAGGTGAGAATATTCAATCCAATATGGCAATGTCAAATCAAAATTCTGATGATGAAAACACTAGAAATATGGATGGGGATAATGCTAGAAAAAGAAAAAGAAGATATGTTGTATGGGATCATTTTGAAAGAAAATAAAGTGGAGGGAAATGGAAAGTAATTTATAACTATTGTAAGAAAGACTTGGGAGGAGAGAGTAAGAATGGCACCAAGCATCTACATGATCACTTTAAGACCTGTGTACATAAAAAGCATGCAACCATAACACAATGCATTTTAATCCAACAAATTCCATCGATGGGTCATTAAAGCTTGGTACATATCAGTTCAACCAAGATCATGCAAGGGAGAAGCTTGGTAAATTGATTGTATTACATGATTACCCATTGTCTATGGTTGAGAATGAAGGGTTTATAAGGTTCCTTTACGTTTTACAACCATTATTTAAAGTGCTTTCTTGGAACATAATCAAAAGTGACATCTTGAAGATGTTTGATGTTGAAAAAGATAAAACTTTAAAGTTGTTGGAAAGAAATGCAGGCCACATTGCATTGACAAATGATATGTTGAATTTAAGTAATCAAAAAAGAGGATTCATAGCTATCACAATGCTAGAGATGGCAATGGGTTGGTTTTGGGTCGGGTCCATCGAGATCCAGACCCAGACCCGTTTATGTTAGAAGATCTAGACCCGGTCCAGACCCAACGGGTCTCAAAATTTCAGACCCAGACCCAGACCCGGCGGGTCCATCTGGTAATCGGGTCCTAAACGGATCCTTAACGGGTCCAGACATTTTGTGTAAAAAATCTATTAATTCATGCTGTAAATAGTAAGTCTATTGTACACCTACTAAACTATCATATTTAAATATGAAAAAACTATTTAAACATAACTACCTGCTAAACCCATATCTAATAAGTATAGCTTATTTTATTACAATCCAATTTAGGCCCAATCTCATAATAGATTAAAAATCCAACTATTTATATTAAAACTTATGAACACTTGACTTCGTCTCTTTTATCACTATGACCATTACTTGTAAAATATAAAATTTAATTATCATAGAACCAATCCCTAAAGGTGCCAAAGGAGAAATGCATAATTTAAAGTCCAAATCTTATAGCTAATCCAACAATCATGAAGGGAATGCATAATGGTTTCCATATGTTAGGAATAAGTCCAACATGTTGAGACTCAAGTAAAGCCCCATTTCAACCAATTAACATTAATCAAGACTCAAGATTGTATCATGGAGAATGGGCTAATTGAAAGTTTTGATTTTATGTCAACCCTTAATTTTCCAAAGGTATCTACTTCTTATTCTAGTAGGATAAGAGCCATTAGATATATATATATATAAAGATAAGCAAATTTTACAAAGAAACAAATTTCATGGGTGAGACCCCAAACTCGTACGTCTTTGATTGAGTTATTGGTATTAACATAATGTGTAGCTATATCAACAAGTTAACAAAGAGGTGAAAATGTTGGAAGCTTTGTCAATCCCACTCTCCACTAGTTGTCACATAATCACGAACCATCTTGAGCAAGGGGAACTCAATAATATTACAATGTATCAAGTTGATCCATTAGGTATCCCCAATCCACCAATCCTACTAGAACTTAATGAGATGACCATCGGCATCGGCATCGAGGATGTTCAATTTTATTCCCTTATCAACATATTACGTGGATACATCAATGGTCTCTAACTTTCAGCGTAACTATGAATCTTAAATACATGTTTTTTGATGTATGCCTTGCTTGGAGTATTTTACTAGAGGACTGAACCGAACATAGTTTTTCTATATTTGTAAACTTTATTAAGTAATCTGTATTTTCTATTCTAAAAAAAAATAGAGTTACAAAAGGGAAAAGAAAAAAAAACAAAGGGAAGGAAAATTATAGGAATTGTAATATATGCCGACTATCGACACTTTTTTTCCTTTTTGTAGTATTAAAAGAAAATATAATCTGAATATTAAGATAATAGAAATTAAAAAATAAAAATATTGATTTTAAATAATCTATCTTTGAGCATAATTGATTAAAAGTTGGGGGAGATTAATTTTTTATCGAATATTTTATTAATTACCGCTTCATTTTAACGAGTTATCCATTAGAAATAAAAATAAAACTAGCCAGTAGCCACATATACTCCAATAACCCTGACAAACAATAATAAAACTAGCCAACAACAGCGGCAACTTCTCGAACAACATCAGCTACTAACAAGTCTCTATTACCACACTGAATAAAGCATATGCTAAGTTGATCAATATCATTGTTAACCTCCTTAGGCATTTTAATACTCTACGTGGATACATAGAGAATGTGATTTACCTGCGAATGGTTCGAATGACTCGAAGTCTCGAACCTGTTGTGCTTGTGCTGCCTGTGGGTTGTGGCTGTGAGCTTGTGACCCCTTCGAATTTCTAAAAGCCTGAGAGGAGGGGAGGTCCGGGGTGCAGTGCAAACTTCAAACCGGTCATTAATCGTTATGCTTAATCATTCTGTAAGTCTCCGACGGCTGTGCACTGGGCAATCTGGGCGTGGTCGTGTCGCGTGGGGTGGAGTAACTGGGTGGCGGGTGTAGTGCAGCACCGGAGCAAGCAGAGCCGCAGCGGGTCGGCGGCCGGCGGAACTCGGAAGATGAGATCGTTGGACTTGTCCATTGTTATCCTCGACGTCGACGGTCACTCGAGCGGCCACTACACTTGCTCTAGAGTCTCGACCTAAAGGCTACAGTTAGAGTACAGAGAATACACTACAGTACGTAACTCAGTAAGTAATTGGCTAATTGCAAATTTGCAATGCATAGACCTGGTGCGACTGGTGCCTGCAATGCAGAGTAAGGACTGAGGAAGTGAGGAGTAGGGATGGCAGTAGAAGAGTCGTGAGTCTCGTCTCTTCTCTCGTCGTGAGTAGTCTGCGCGAGTGCAGCGAGAGACATTAGGCCATTAGGTTTTAATGGTTTATATATATATTTTATAAAAAAAAAAAATTAAACTGGTCTGGGTCGGGTCTGGGTCTAAAATGATAAGATCCAGATCCAGACCCGTTTATTTAGGTCCAGACCCAGACCCAATCTAGACCCGTCGGGTCTAAAAATTACAGATCCAAACCCTGTATTAATGGGTCGGGTCCGCCGGGTCCTAGACCCATTGTCATCCCTACACAATGCACTTCATCGATGATTGTGGAAACTTCAAAGTTGGCTCATTAGGTAAATTCTAGGTGTGTTATGAAAAAAAACTACACACGTAAACTAATAATATAATTAATTACTAAACTATACTCTTTTTTATTAGATTTGTGTATGTCCCATGCCTACATATGGATGACATGCTTGCAAATTGTATTGTTGGTTTCTTATTTGATTGGAATCTTGATAGTAACTATTCTACTTTGACTATCAATAATTGCACTTCCAATGACACTATGATTGATATCATTTTGTAAAATTTTCCTCCAAGTTCACTTATCTTATAAGGAATATTGTTTCATATGCATTGTTCTACACACATATTGAATCTATTTATAAAGGACATATTAGAGTCAATCGCTAAAACTATTGAAAATGTTTATTATAATGTTTCATTTTGGACAACTCTAAAAAGGGATGAACAATTAGTTGAAATAGCTAAAAATATGAAAATTCAATGCACTAAGAAAAAAAAACTTGATTGTAAGACTCAGTGGAACTCTACATATTTAATGCTCAACACTACAATTCAATATAGAGATGTGTTTTATCGTTTGAAGCAGCGTGAGCCTTTATATAAGAGAGTTTCCACTTAGAAAGATAGGGAAAATGTGAGAGATATTCCTTCCAAATTAGAGATTTTTTTATGATGCGACAACATTATTTTTGAGGACTAAGTATGTCACTATAAATTTATTCTTCCTTTCTATGTGTGAGATTAAGTTGACAATTGATGAATGGATCAATTTAGATGAGATTAGGGTGAGAAGTATGGAAAGTAATATGAAAGAGAAATTTGACAAATACTAGGATAAGATAAATTTCTTGTTTGCTAGTGGAAGCATTTTGGATCCTAGGTTTAAGTTAAAGACTATTCAATAGTATTACCCTCTTGTCTATGGTGATGCTTCTTTAGGGCAGATTGATGATGTGAAGAAAGTGGCGAGTGACCTGAATGAAGAATATAAGAAGAAGTCTTACCAACAACATATTATCTTTCAAGGGTCACAATCTTTCTCTTCCTTAAAGCCTCTAATCCCTAAAGGTGGTAGATTAGAAAGATTCATGGAGTCTAATTCTAACATTGAAATTATAAAGATGAAGTTAGATAGTTACTTAGAGGATCCTCTTTCACCAAGTCCTATAGCTAATTTTGCTATCTTATATTAGTGGAATATGGATGGCTACAAGTATCCCAATTTGTAAAATATTTTTAAGGATGTGTTGGTCATTTCTGTGATGGTTGTTGCTTCTAAATCAACATTTAGCACTAGTAGGAGGGTTATAAGTGCTCATCAAATTAGGCTTCATCCTAAAATCATAGAGGCTTTGATGTGTAGTTGAGATTGATTATAAAGTGAAATTGAATGTATTATCATATATTTTTAGTTATTTCCTTGAGTGTTTCTTTATTATAAATATTGTTATTTGCTTATATATTTTTTCCTTTAAAACTCTACAGCTAGTTTAGAGTGTCAAAAGTTTGATGATGATGTTGATATAGAGGTAATTGATTTATATATTAGATGTGACTTATTTTTAATCGTATGTCTTATATCTTATGTTTATGTTATATAGGTGTTTACTTTTTGGTATTGTTGTGTGTAAACTTTCCCTCGCATAAATTATAATATAGTTCTAAAAAACATAGGGGTTGTGTAGTGTAGATCATATATATATACGCCTGATGCATACACTACTTCGTAGGTAATATAGGTATGTATTAACAAGAGCAACAATGTGGGGAGTTTTTTTGATGTGATTTATATATTCCTAAATGAGTATGTAAGTATAATAAATTGTGGACTAATTATATTATTGAAACTCTAAACATTAGATATTTTTTATTCCTTTAATGATTAGGAACTTAGGAGACAATGATTGTTAAAGGTTGTCAGTTGTCACACATAACTTATATGTTTATTTTATTTCATTTCATATATATTTGTAGTTTGTGAGTTACACTTTATGGTTTTAGAATGGTCCATAGATTACATAAGCCAAAGTTATTTTGCTATTCCTTATTTTTGTCTATTAATCACATTGATTAATTCATGTTTCAAGTTACGAAAGTATGGCATTAGAGCACCCTTCAAATTTAGGATTGTTTTCCTTTGCATAGGAAATGAGAATTGTTTGAGAGATTGTTGGATGGGGATTTTTTTTATATAGGTTATTAGATCATAGTTTTATTTTTATAAATGTAAAAGAATCTTTAAGATTGGGTAATGGGACAGGGATTGGGTATGGGGATTAGGGATCGGGGTGGGGATTAGGTAATGGCGATGGGGATTGGGTAACAGGTATGAGGATCAAGGATCAGGGTGGGTATGGCAATTTAATCCCTGTGGGGATTAGATCGGGGATTCCTGATAAGAAAAAAATTGAGGATTGAGGCAGTTTCGAGGATAATTATACTTATTGGGTTCTGGAATGGAGCCTTATTGTCATCTCTATCTTCAATAAACACTACATCTGTAATACCCCCAAAATTTTGAAAACCTATATTCTAATAAATAACCTTTATTTGAAATAAAATTTTCTTTCAAAATTATTTATTTTAATTATTTTATGGATTTTAGAGTATGTAAATTCGGATAAGAGTATTTAATAAATTAAAAATAAATATTTTTCTATTTATCATATTATTTTATTTAAATAAATTTCCAAACTAATATTTTACTAACTTTATCCTTTTTAAACTAATATATTAGATTATAATGAATTAAATTATCAAATTAAATAATTTATCAAGAATATTACATTTTATGATTTTATAAATTTATTTACCTTATTTTCCCTATTTTTCCATTTCCCTTTTTACCCTTTTTACCCTTTCCCCCCTTTTTCCTTTTCTTCTCTTCTTTTTCCCTTTTTCCCCTCCCTTGGGCCGCCCGGCCTGACCAGCCCCTCCCTTGCGCGCTTGGGCCAGGCCCATTTCCCTTCTCATCCTCGCGCCCCATCCAGCACACCCGTGCGTCGCAACCCTTTATTTTCCCCCTGGACCGGCCGACTCCCTTATTTTCCTGCGCTGGTCCAGCCGTTTGTGCACCTCCCCCCCTTTCTTCCTTCTCCCACGCCCGACCACCAGTTCTGCCATGGTCGAGCGTCCGGCCGCCTGCAACTGCCGCCACCTGCCATCACCACCTACCTCCCTCTCCCTCTCTCTCTCTTCCCCCGTCATTTTCCTTCCCTTTTCGAGCCAAACCGGCCCCTGGACCACAGCTCACGTGCCTCTCTCCCTTTCCTTCTTCTTCCCTCCCTTTCCCCTGCCAACCGACCACCACCTGCCACTTGCGTATGCTCGCCGGCCAGCCCCTTGCCCCTCTCTTCTCCCTCTTCTTTTTCTGCATCTCTCCAGCCTTCTTTCCCCCCATTTTTTGAGCCCTCATCTCTTCCTCCCGAGCCTCTTCTCTCTTTTCTCCTCCTCCATCCTTTTTCCCAGTTTTTTATCACCGCCGCCCACTGCCACTTGCACCACCACACCCATCCCATGTGCCGCCTTCTGCCACCACCTACTACCACCCTGTACCACCACGAGACCCCCAAGCCACCCCTCGAGCCCTGCACTTCCTCCCTTCTCCACCTCTCCCTTTTCTCCCCTTTTTTCTCCTTACCACCGAGCCACCTGCAACCGCCACTTCTGCCATCGTCCGGCCACCTCTACCGCCACCCAACCCTCCGTTCGACACCCTGCAACCCCCTCTACCACCGCCATGCATCAGTTGGCCAAAAACAACCCTTGAACCTCTTCATTTTTCCCTCATCTTTTCCTTCCTTCTCAGCCCCTCCTCCTCGACCCATCTCTGCAGCCAACTTCGCCGCCGCCGTCTCCGCCGCCTTCTGCCGCCGTGAAACCATCCCCAGCCACCACCTACACCCCCTCTTCACTCCTGCACCATTCCCTTGCCTTGAAACCTCCCCCAACTACCTTCTTTTCTAGCCTAAAGTCCCTAAACCGAGCCATCTCCTCCCTTCTATCTTACCCCCTTCGAACCCTTTTCCTCCTCTCATTTTTGCATGAGACTCACGTTGTTCATGCAGCGTGAGCTACCCCTTGTTTTGAAATTCATTTGTTTAAATTTTGAGGTATATTCATATTTAATTAAAGTGTATTATTATTAAATAAATTTGTTTTATAAAGTTTTATCCTTTAATTTCTTACTTCTAACCTAATAATGATTAATATTATTTTTAGGTGTTGAGTTGCTAATAAAGCTTAAATCTTTAACCGGGGTACCGGTAAGATTTGATATTTTATGGGATTAAGGTAACCGTTAATCCTCCCTTAAATACATGGAAAAACGTATGCTAGCACATTAGGGATTTAGTATGATTTTATGCATGGTTTGTGTGCTTAGCATGATATAATATATATGGTTGCTTATATTGCTTGATAAAAAGGAAAAGTATGATAACCTTTGTGCCATGTGTAGGTATGATAATTAAGGAAGAAGTTTGATTATTGATGGAAATATTAAATACTTGTTTATGATGTATTACGTTGCTAATGCATGAATAATATTATTGTCTAAGGGTATTTTAATGATATGCTTATGAATATGTGATCTAATATATGTAGTTGCTAATGAGTATTATGTTGAATAATGACAAGTGGTGGACTTAAATGATAAAAAAAAGAAGTGCTAATATTGGTATTTTATGTAGTGGTGGTAAATTCATAAAAGTGGCATAATAAAGGGGTTAAGTGGAAATTGTATAAGTGAAAGGGGTATTTTGGGAATTTAGGAGCAAAAGGGGTAAAATGGTAATTTTTGTAAGTAAAATGATATTATGGAAATTCTAAAAGAAAAGGGGCAAAACAGTAATTTTATAAGTAAAAGGGTATTTTGGTAATTTCAAAAGAAAGGGGTGGAATGATAATTTTATAAGTAAATGGATAAAATTGTAAGTTGTAAGAAAGAAGGGTATTATGGTAATTTTTGAGGTAAAAGAATAATATGGTAATTTTATGATTAAGTGGCAAAAATAATAATTTTATAAGTAAAGGGGTATTATGGTAATTTTTGGAGAAAAGGGTAAAGCGGTAATTTTGGAGTCAAAGGGGAAATATAGTAATTTTATAAGTAAGTGGTAAGAACGGTAATTTGGAAATAGGGGTGAAATAGTAACTTTAGATGAAGGAGGGCATTATGGTAATTTTTCAAGTAAAGGGGCATTATGGTAATTTTGGAAGTAGAGGGGCAAAATCGTAATTTCATAAGTAAATGGTAATATGGTAATTTTATAAGTGAATGGCGAAATGGTAATTTCATAAGTGAGGGGTATTATGGTAATTTTGTGAGTTAAAGGTTAATATGGTAATTTGGAAAAGAAGGGCAAAATGGTAATTATGTAAGGAAGGATAAAGATGGTAATTTTGGATGTGAAAGGGTAAAATAGTAATTTGTAAAGAAAAAGGAGTGTTATGGTAATTTTAAAAATAAAAGGGTATTGTGGTAATTTTATAAGTAAAAAGATATTATGGTAATTTGGATGTAAGGGGTAAAATGGTAATTTTGTAAATAAAAGGATGTTTATGGCAAATTTAGAAGTAAGGGGTAACTTGGTAATAATGATAATGACAAGGGATAACTTGGTAATTAAATTATGATTAAAAAAAGGGTAATTGGATAATTATGATACTAGAGAAGGGTAATTTGGTAAATCAACCAATTAAAGGGCATTATGGTAATTTTAAAAATGGAGAAGGGCAATATAATAATTATAAATATGGAGAAGGGTAAATTAATAATTATAAATATGGAGAAGGGTAGAATGGTAATTATGACAATGGAAAAGGGTAATTTAGTAATTTATCAAACTAAAGGGGCAATTTGGTAATTTAGCCGACTAAAGGGTAAATTAGTAATTATTTAACCAACTAAAGGGGTAAAATGGTGACTATGATAATGAAGGAGGGTAATTTGGTAATTTATCCAACTCAAGGGCAATTTAGTAATTATAACAAAGGAGAAGGGCAATTTGGTAATTTAACCAACCAAAAAGGGAAATATGTTAAGGTTAATAATTATGAAGGGTGAATGGTGAACTAAAAAGTGTAGGAGATAACTTGGTAACTTAAATTGGATAAGGGGTAATTTGGTAATTATGCAACCTAAAGGGTAACATGGTAATTTATCAAGTAAGGAAGGGATGACTTAGCAATTATAAAAGTAAGGGGTAAATGAGTAATTTGTACCTAACATGTTGTTGTGATTGTGGACCATTATAATATGATTTAAATAATGTTGATTAGCCAAGTAAGAGTATTTGATAATTAGTATGGCCTTAATGGTTTCCTCTGTGATATCCTGGGTAATCATTTGAATAAGAAACGATTAATGATATCGGAACGATTGAAAGTGAATAAGTATCTGATTCTTGTGCTTTTCGTGATCACTTTAATTAAGACACTATTACTTAAAGTGAAAGACCTCGAGATCGGGAATGGTGACTCCTTAGGGGTCGCTACCCTAAGGACGTGGTTTAGTCCACGATTATTTTGGTATTTGTTGGTGTGCCTTTGTGCCCCAGCCAGACCCTATATCTTACTCTTTCTAGCTCTACGGACCTAGTTAGGGGGTATGCATACTTATGGATTAGGTGTCCTTGTTGATAGGTTACTGAATTAGCTTTATGCACCGGTACGACCAGGGTACCTTTGCGTCCTTGGGTTCGTGGTTAAAGCGTACTGAGTAGCTTATATGCACCGGTACGACCGGTGTACCTTTGTGTCCCGGGTTATTGATCTCCCGTCCGAGGCAAATAAATATGATTGATGTGCTGATTAAGAAAAGGAAAGATACTAATTATGAAAATGAAATATTAATGAGTCGGGCCCAGTTGATTTATGCTATTGAGTACCGGTCCACCGGATATAATAGTGGTCCAGGAGCGTATTGCCCTGATATGTGATTATGAGTACCGGTCCACCGGATATAATAGTGGTCCAGGAGCGTGTTGCCCTGGTATGTGATTATGAGTACCGGTCCATTGGATATAATAGTGGTCCAGGAGCGTGTTGCCCTGGTATGTGATTACGAGTACCGGTCCACTGGATATAATAGTGGTCCAGGAGCGTGTTGCCCTGGTATGTGATTACGAGTACCGGTCCACCGGATATAATAGTGGTCCAGGAGCGTGTTGCCCTGGTATGTGATTACGAGTACCGGTCCACCGGATATAATAGTGGTCCAGGAGCGTGTTGCCCTAATAAGTGATTATGAGTACCGGTCCACCGGTTATAATAGTGGCCAGGAGCGTTGTGCCCTGGATGATGATTACATATATATTTTCGGTCCACCGGCTAAAATAGTGGGGGTCCCGAGCTCAATAAAACCAGTTATGTATGTGAATAAAATTATGGAAAAAAATACTAATCACTTATAGTCGAACACCATGTGAGTCGGGGCCAGACCGGTCCACCGACAAATAATAGTGGTCAGGTGCGTTCTGCCCTGTGTGTTTACCTTTCGGTCCACTGGCAATAATAGTGGTCAGAGGCGTTCTGCCCTATGTGTTTACTTCCGGTCCACCGACTATAATAGTGGGGTTCTCGCACTCACATGGATATAAAATATGAGATTGATTTGAATGATGATGGGAATAATGGCTTAAGGCCCGAATGTATCGATTTTACACTATGACATGGCTTAAGGCCCAAAAGTATCGATCGTGACTTATAAATTATTATGTATGTTATTGTTATGTATGCATCTCTCATTATCTATGTATGTATGTAGCTTGCATTATGTGTCGTATGCGGGCCTGTCTTTAAGTGTGGTATTAAAGGGTTACTCAGTACCGTAGTACTAAAGGGATTCCCTTTGTGGGGCCCCTGCTTATTCAATGGGCAGTGCCCTTGCAGGTCTTTCCAGGTGCTACTCAAGTAGGCTACGGGAAAGAGAGTAAGGAATTATCCGATACCGTTAGGCTTTTTCTCTTTCTCATTTAAATTCTTGGTTTTAATGCTAAAGCTGTTTAAGTAACCATCCTTGGTTGATTTTATCCCTGTAAACGATTTGATGCGCTACTCTGATTTATGTGTGTTGAATTTCTTTCAAGAGTGTATTTTACTTTTCTTTGCCTTAGCACTTGGCATTGGAACGGTATGAGTGAACCGGTCTGGTACTAAGTGTGGCGGTAATACTCCCATAGTTCACTTTTTATTAATTTGCTTCCGCTAATTTCCTTTTAATTAACGAAATTTTTCAGTAGTGAAATTTGGGGGTGTTACAACATCTCTAATTCTCATTGGCTTTTTATGAACAAGATCACACAACTTGTAACCAAATTCATCATGACCATAAACTAGAAAGATTCACTAATGAGTCTTTAGATCTAACTTTGACCTCTTATCACTAGGGACATGAGCATATATATTGCAACCAAATACATGCAAGTGATTATATGAGACATCCCTGCCAAACCAAACTCTATTAGGAACATCACCATTCGGAGTATAGATAAGACTTAAATTAATCACACATGTAGTTTTAAGTAAAGCTTCACCCCAAAAAGATTTAGGTAACTTTGCCTTTAAAAGCATACATCTAACTCTTTTAATAAGAGTTGTGTTCATAATCTCTGTCAAGCCATTCAATTGAGGAGTCTTTAAAGTATTCTTTTGGTGTCTAATACCCTATTTAATGCAATGCCTATCAAATTGGCCACAATACTCGCCATCTTTATCAGTATGAATGCATTTCAACTTCTTATTGGTCTCTCTTTCAACATAAGCATGAAAGTGTTTATACTTCGCAAACACTTCATCTTTGGATTTCAAGGCATAAACCTAAATCTTTCCAAAAGGATTATTAATAAAAATGACTAAGTAAAGTGCAGTAAATATTTTACCTTAATGGGACCACAAACATCTGAATGGTCCAATTCAAGAATTTTGGCTCTTCTTGAAGGATGTCCTTTATGAAAAAAAAAACATGCATTATTTAACCACCATATAATGAGAACACTTCTCCAATTTGGCACACTGTAAACCAAATAGAAAATTCTTCTTTGCCAAGCAGTTAAGTCCCTTCTCACTTATGCGACTAAGCCTCCTATGCCATAACTAAAATACATCATTGTTTCCCACTGCATTCACATGATCATCATAAATCGAAGCTTGTATAAAATACAAGTTAACACTTTTTTTTTACCTCAAGACACAACTATATTACCTTTGATGAGCTTCCATTGGCATGAACCACAGCTATTGCAGAAGTTTGTTAGCTAAAATCAAATTTGGGCAGATATCTGGTGCATGCCGAAATCCTTGAGAACAAGCTTTGTCCTAAGCTTAGTCTCTAAGGATACATCTCCCATGCCAATCACCTTAGACAAGCCATCATTACTCATCCTAAAAATTCCAAAATCACTAGGAGTGTAGGAACTGAAGAATTAATTCTTAGAGGTAACATACTTTGAAGCGCCACTATCAATAACCCAACTCGTTTCATGATTCTTAAGATTCACAAAATTCTCATTAACAATAATGAGTAGATCATTAGATGCGACAATATAAACATGATAATTTTCGTCATCATTTTTTTCTTGCTTAGGATTTTTGTTATCTCTTCACTTGTAGAATTACCTCTTGATATGCCTAATTTTGCCCAATAATGGCATTCAAGATTCTTGTACTTTCCTCTTGAACTACCATGGCTCTTATCTCTATCCTTCAGATTTTTTCCCTTACTTCTTCCCTATTTTTAGTAAATAGAACATCTGGCTACGAGGATGACTCTTGAATCTTTCTTCTCATCTCCTCATTCAAAACACTACTTTTGACAAGCTCCATGGTCACCTCACCATTTGGGGCAGAGTTAGTATGTGAGACCCGAAATGTCTCCTAAGAATTTGGTAGAATATTGAGGAGTCATAATGCTTGAACTACTTATTCAAACTTTACGCCCATACCTAACAATTGATCTAACACACCTTGGAAGTCATTCAAATGATCGGAAATTAAATAACCATATTTGTATCTCAAATTCATCAATTGCTTTAAGAGATACAATTTATTGTTCCTGGTCTTCGAGGCATGCAAATTGTCTAGTTTATTTCATAGTGTCTATGCATTTGTCTCATTCACAATGTGGTTGTAAAAAATAACCCTCTACCTATTGCTGAATAAAACCACACACTTGTTCATGATCAAATTACCAATCTTTATCAGCTTTATCTATAAAAAAAATCGGTAGATTCAACCTTTTTACATTTAAGAGATATTTTATTACCCTTCCATCTATGGTAATTAGGCCCATTCAAATAAGGCATCTTACTTGTATTAAGCTCCATCTTATGCTCAGATAGCACTTTGATGGGGTAAAAGGAGAATGGGCCAACAACACCTTACCATAAAATAGAAATAATAACAAATTAATGACACATAATTTATGTGGAAAAAACCTTCAAATGCAAAAAAGAAAACATCCACGGGACACTTAAGTCCACTTAGGAAACTTTCATTATGAAAAATATGATATACAAAGTCTAATATTCAAGAGCTAATTATATACTATACTCCTCAACCTAAAATAGTATAACTAGATAATTATTGCAACACTTCAAGAGAAGAGTTTATAAACCCTAAAGTATAGTTGTTCTGAACACATTCAAATGTTTATCTAAAGGCTACAAAATAACGAGCCCTTTTACAACAATTAACAACAAAATGTTAACAACAACCTCACCAATTTTCATCCAAAATCAAGTACAATAGACCACTCAATCAAAAAATAAAACCAAAATCGATCAAAAACTAACCTAAGTAAAAATACTCACTGAAATACCGACAAAAAACCTAATATAGAGAGCTCGAAATTGAATCTCCACCATTCAGAATCACGATTAATGTCCCCGAGAACTTGTGTCAAAAAATAAAAAGATCCAACAGTAAACAACTTCAAAATTTTAAAGTCATCAAACTTGTGCCAAAGAGAATAATGATATATTTTTTGTACTTCTCTTTATCTCTCTCACCGATGATATTCAACTCTCAAATATTTTCACAATTACTTACATTCTCGCATCAACTTTTCGGCTGATGTTTAGCTTTACCAAAATTAGGTCATTAATATAAAATGATAAAAATAAATTTCGTTAAAAAATAAACTTTATCATATACAAAAGAACCTAAATATCCTAATAAAATGATCCCCATTCCTTCTAAGGAATTACAAGATGCACCCCATCCCCCCTCCTCCAGGCAAACAAAGTATCATTAGACATATTGAAAGCATTATGGAATCTACCCCATTTGTATCCACCCCCAATGGAGGCCTTGATGATGGACATTTTAATAAAAATTAAAAGTTAAAAAACTAAAATAGCCCTCGTTAACTTATTTCTCTACTACTAGAAATATGGCTACAAACATGAGAATAAAAATAAATCAACAAATTATCAATTATTTTTTGCTCGCACCACCTCTTAATTACCTGTCGCTCAATTATTCTCTCCATTTTTTCTTTCGCACCAAATTGTCTGCCGTCGTTTCTATCTTCTTGCCACTCCGTTGCTGTTAGAAGTCGGATCTCCACCTCGACGACTGATTCCCAATCTCAAAAAAAAGAAAAGAATGTCTCTCACGCAACTTTCTAGAACCTCCGCCCGCGCCGCCCTCCTACGCCCAGTCGTATCCACCCTCCGCCGCCCATTTTCCACGGCGGCAGATGACAGCACGACCCTAACAATCGAAACCAGTGTTCCTTTCACTGCGCATGTAATCGAACCACCGTCTCGCTCAGTCGGTACAACTCCGAAGGAACTTCTCTCGTTCTTCAAAGATATGGCTCTCATGCGTAGGATGGAGATCGCTGCAGATTCGCTTTACAAAGCCAAGCTCATCCGTGGATTCTGCCACCTCTACGACGGTCAAGAGGCCGTTGCGGTTGGCATGGAGGCTGCTATCACTAAGAAGGATGCCATCATCACTGCGTATCGTGACCACTGTATTTATTTGGCTCGTGGTGGTAATTTGTTTGCGGCGTTTGCGGAATTGATGGGAAGAAAAGATGGGTGTTCGAATGGGAAAGGTGGGTCGATGCATTTTTATAAACCGGATAGTGGGTTCTATGGTGGTCATGGGATTGTTGGTGCTCAGATTCCGTTAGGCTGTGGATTGGCGTTTGCGCAAAAGTATTTGAAAGAAGAGCACGTGACGTTTGCGCTTTATGGTGATGGTGCTGCGAATCAGGGGCAGTTGTTTGAGGCTTTGAACATGTCTGCTCTCTGGGATCTGCCTGCAGTTTTGGTTTGCGAGAACAATCACTGTGAGTACTTGGTCTTTAAACATCATTTAAAGCATTTACTGACGTTTTGACACCTTTTAGACAAGAGTTGACCACAATTGAGCTTTTACATCTTATGATTATAGATTCAAGCGGTAAATTGATTTGGTATCGCCGCTTATTTTTTACTATGGCTTGAGTTATGTAGATTTCAATTTCTTTTGAGAGATGCGACACTGGGATTGATTTGAGTGCTGATGTTTTGATTTCTGAAGATGGCATGGGAACTGCTGAATGGAGAGCTGCCAAGAGCCCGGCCTATTACAAGCGTGGAGATTATGTTCCTGGTCTGAAGGTACAGCTAAATTTGAACTTCTCTAATTGTTATTTGATTAAATTCTCTGGTAAGTGTGGTTTCGTTTCTCAGAGTTGATGTCTTTGGTTTGTTCGA
This sequence comes from Tamarix chinensis, assembly GCA_030549775.1. Taxonomy (NCBI): domain Eukaryota; kingdom Viridiplantae; phylum Streptophyta; class Magnoliopsida; order Caryophyllales; family Tamaricaceae; genus Tamarix; species Tamarix chinensis. The sequence continues at coordinate 120,006,635 of CM060171.1, forward strand.
CCACTAACTGCTAGGTTTTCGTCACTAGGTTTATGTTTGGAGCTTCTAAGACATAAGCTTCTAGCTTATTTGAACTCAAAGAATTTCATTTGACAAAAAAGAACTTCGTTTGGAAAACAGCCTTAAATCTAGTGTTTGGATGAAATAACTTTTTTCAGCTGAATTTTTTTTTGTATTTTTTTAAATGGTCAGCTTGTTATGAGTAGTTTTCAAAATGAGTAACAACTTTTCAGCTTTCGATCTTCAATTAGATTTTTAGCTTTCAGTCGTCACATAGATTTTCTGCTTTCATGCTTCAGCTAATTATACCAAACATACTCTAGAACTGGCAGTTAAAAACAGGTCATCCAGTAATCAAAACCATAATATCGGCACTTATTGAAAATTCTATCAGATTTTTTTAACATTTGAGGTCAAAATTTCATTGTAACAACAGAAACTAGAATGAAAGTTATGTTGTAATGTGATCGATTCATGGTTATGTGACTTGTTCCTATTAACCTCTGGAATGGAGAACAATTATGATGTATATCCATATTTGATGAGGTAAATATGTGATGTCAGTCAACTTTTAGTTATCATAGGTGGGGCAGGCCAAAGCTTCTCGGCAGTTGATATCATTGCTATATGTGAGATCTTCTAAGTTGATTGACTGCCATTTGATAGCTTAAACAGCTGGTGAGATTATGTGAATTGGATCTTAAGTGAAGATATACTTTTCAGTGGAGAAAACCAAGTGAAAGCCAACGTCCTTCATGTTTGAGATTATATTGTTGGAGTCATAAACTCTTGATTTTGGCGGATAGTATCTTAGTGTAATATGGTTTTGATGCAAGAAATTACTTTGAGTTAGGGAGCCATGCTCCTCCTTGTAAAAGCAAGGAATTAAATCTCCAAATTTTGGAAGCACAGGCACCTGAGTCCAAAAATTAGGGAAATAGGTGTGCAAAGTGCTGCAAAACTCTGGGTCATCCAAACAAAAAAGAAGAAGAAAATTATATGGTTTTGGTGATAGATGAATCATTTGAGCTGTCATCAAGAGACCAAGTAAAATCGACAGTCACTTAGGTATTCTGAATAAAGAAAAAATGTGGGTTTTTATTCTATTTTTTTCCATGTCGACATCTGCCGTATGGCTGTTTTAAAAGGTGCTATATTATGATTGGTGTGTGAGAGAGTCATTTAGCTGGCCTGTATGTGTTTGAGAGCAAGCTGTGTTGAAATATTTTTCTTAAGAAATGATCAGCACCTGGTTCCTGTGTATAAGTTTGCAAATTAGATGGAAGAGACTGATTATGGCTACTAGCTCATTGAAAACTTTGATGCAGTATATTTTCGCGCACTAGAGAAAACTCCAATATATTTTCGTTATATCATTTCTTGCATAGTAAGCCTGTCTTTTGTATTCAAAGTTCTCGGTAGGTTGTAATAGACACTCCTCATGTATCATTGTATTGTACAATTGAGTTTAGCTACTCCTGTATAGAACATGATGTGGTTTTGTTGTCTAGTTTGGGATTTATCATGCACCCAACATTAGTAGTAGTTTTGGAAATTACTTTGGACATAGACTTGTTTGCCATATATGTTTCTATAAGCTTTGTCATCTGCCCCCACAGTCTGATGTCTTCAAATGTTTTACAGGTGGATGGTATGGATGTCTTAGCTGTGAAGCAGGCCTGTAGTTTTGCGAAGGAGTATGCTTTGAAGAATGGACCCATTGTGAGTACTATTTATTAGTGAAATTAATGGAGATACGTTTGTTTTATCCTTCATTTACATGTGATCTATTGAGTAGTATAATGGTTGTCACTGTTAGACTTGTCCATTAATTGATTTTTGTTTGCTTCAATCTGTTAGCGCACGAATAATGTTTTAGCGATATAAGGTCGTATCCTTAGGACTTCATTGCTAAGTACTGATTTCCATTGTTATCAACTATCTAAACAAATCGATTGGAGGAATATCACACAAATAAAGGAAAATGATAAACACTGTAGAATTTACTAACAAGTTCCATCTAATGAATAAGCCTATAATTGAACCTAAGTTTCAACTCCAATATGAATTGACAAATTGATCAGTCTTGTGTAGGATTGTTCAATATGTTAGGAATGATTAGTCTAATTTAACCTTTAGCCTCTTTCGATTACTAAATGTCATGTTTAATTAAATCTAAGGACCTATTCTATAGACCAAATCAAGATGAAAGACCAAATCAAACTCATTAAGAACTTGCTAACCCTATCAATTTCTGAGAATCTCTAATCTACTTTTGTGACTCATTAATTCTCATTTAATTGTTAAGTTCTGATGTTAATTATACTATTCAATTATAACTAATGACCTAATTGGATGAAAACAGTGATCAATTTTGTTAACCCTAATCGATTATATACTAGCAATTGAATAACATAAATCAAGCAATTACCGATGACAAATTGATCATTTCATCACATCAACACTGAAATTGAACTTGATTCAATTCTAGAGTAAAAGACTATTCACACATGATAGATTTGGAATTCTTAACAGTTAAACAAAGAAATCTGATCATAATGGAGAAGAGAAAAAGATATAGAATAAAAGATGGAGCTGAGTGTTGAGATTCAAGCTCAGTGCTCCAATTGTCCAAATTGATTACAACTTCAAAGAAATCTAATGAAGGTTTTGTATAGAAAGGGAGGAGAGTGCAATAGAAGAGAGTGGTAATGGAATGGAAGAAATCTGAAAGAAAGAGTCGAAAATGTCCCTAAAAGGATCTTCCTGAAATGAAGTTACAATCACTGCCTGCAACACTCTGAAATCGTGTGAAAAATCTTGTCTAACATGGCCATGTAGCTCAACATGACCAGTTCGTGTTGGAGACAAAAGCCAAATATCAGGCTGCAAAGCCACATGGATGTGTAGGTGTAACACTGAATGGTCATGTTGGGTCCAGATACTTCATTTTTTCTGTTCCTTCTCCATTGACACACCCTCCTGTTGTAGGACAATAGGAGGTTGTTTAGCTTCTTCCCATGCTCTCCTTGACTCCCGCTTTGCTCCAAATCTATGCCTGGCTCCAATATTTCCTACACAACGCACAAAGAGAGCAGTAAACATGTACAAGGCCAAAACGAGATTGGTTCACCTAAAATGACAAGCAATAAAGGGAGAAAGGGCGAAACATGGTCAAAATATTGGAGTTTATCGACTTTATTCTGAGCCACCATCCGGCCCCTGTGCCTATCAGTTCAAGTTTGAACTGTTCTGGTTTTGATGATTACTTTACAGTGATTTGCCAAGATTATAAAAAGTTATGCTATCATTTTTTCCCCTTTTCGTGCTTCAGTTTATCCTTCTGTTAAAGTGCAACCTGAAAGTTATGGAAACCTGCATCCTGGATCCCAATATTTCTTCAATTTAGTTTTCTGTTGACTTATTTTCTTTCTGTGAAATGCTTCCTACTCTTGCATGCCAATTGGAAGGATATGAGACTAGCAACTTTTTGTTGATGCTATACCTTTCATTTCCTACATTTCGCCCTCGTCTATAGGCATATGTATAGAGCTGCATACAAAATCTTTGACTGCGCATCAATCATTATCTCGTTATGGACCTCGCTACATTCCTTTTGAAAGAGCTCCTTGGCTGCATCTGCATGTGCATTCAGTAGCTGAAACTCTGTGCATCAACTTAAAAAAGTTTGTCTGTTGGTCCTTCGGAAACAAGCTGCTAGGGCCACTACTAGGTCACAAGGTATTACTGTAGAGGTGAGGCTGCATACAACTGGACCTTCCATGACCCGGTCAGTAACGGCATTCATATGTGTTGGTTGGTTGCTGTTGACTGTTGGTATGTTGTGTTTGGTGTACCTATATTCTTACAATGAACCACAACATACTTGTGTTTGAGCTTGTGGGCTTGTGTAAACATTGCTGCAAATATGCCAGTGCATGCATGCCTTGGATAAAAGCTGGATCGAATTCTATTCCTTTTTTTTAATCAAGAAAAAGTGTTTTGACTTTGGAAGGGACATATCTTGCTCAACTCAGTTTTTTTTGTTTCCCTTAATCTAATTAAAGGTAGACACATACCCATTAATTCACACATGGAAAATTTCACCACCTTTTTCGGATGGTCTTAAATCTTAATAAACTAATGTTTGAGAATTGTCTCCAAAATCTGGCAATAAAGAATGGCTGTCCTTTAGTGGCTTGATGACGATACTGAGAAAATGATCAGCAGCCTGTTGAATTATGTACTAGAGTTGATCTTAGTTCATTGTCGCTTTATCATGCTAGACCGCTTGAGATCTGTATTGAATGTTGGCACAACTAAAGTTCTAACAACTTTATTGCAGCTGCAAAGAAATTTCGCTTGTTTTTGGTGCTTACTGAAACTGAGTGAGCCATACACAGTTTGTAATTTAACTCATGTTTGGTTGTGACAACCTTTACTATCTGATCTCCTCCATTAATGCTCATCTTTTGACCCTGTATATCAGTGTTTATTAGGAAAGGAGACATGAGAATGCTTTCATTTTGAAGGAGTATTACTTACTATAATTGCTGTTTGTTGGAAGACCATGTTATTACCACTCTTGGCCTACTGCTTTTAGATTCTGTAATTGACATGCCTTTCCAGTTATAGTTGCCCATAGAACCAGGTTTGCTAATGCATATCTATGCTTTATTTTGATTTAGATCCTTGAGATGGACACCTACAGATACCATGGGCACTCCATGTCTGATCCTGGAAGCACATACCGGACACGTGATGAGATCTCTGGTATTAGACAGGTATAATGGGGGTTTATATGGCTGGGCAATGCTGGTCTATGTTTTAAATAAGATTTCTAATATGGATATTACAGGAACGTGATCCTGTTGAGAGAGTGAGGAAGTTGCTCATATCTCATGATCTTGCAACTGACAAGGAGCTAAAGGTATATCTTGGACACAATGTCTGTAAAAGATGCATATGCTCTCTCTCTCTTGATTGAAAAGAATGATGGCTTCTTTCCTTTTGATCAGGATATGGAAAAGGAAATCCGAAAAGAAGTAGATCAGGCTATTGCTCAGGCCAAGGTAAGAAGCAAGCACCTCTTGGATTCTGTTTCTGGCATGCTGTTGATTTCCTATATGTGACATATACATGACTACTCTGTGTGTATTAACAGGAGAGTCCATTGCCAGATCCTTCTCAACTGTTGACAAATATCTATGTTAAAGGTCTTGGGGCAGAGGTAAGCCATTTACACTGAATCATTTAAGTTTTCATTCTTGATTTGCTTCATTCTGTTTTCCTTCTTTCTTGTAGAGTAGGCGGTAGATCGATGATTAATCAGAATACTGGTCTAAGTAGACAGATTCCTTGGATCTACAATATCTAATCTCTAGCAATTGATGGGGCCTTTAGTTAAGAACAATGCGACTTGATATACCATTCCAAAAATGCATCACATTAGCTACGTTATAGGGTGTGTACCCAGGTTTAAGATCACAAAGATATGCCTCAAAAGTACCCCATCTTGCAGGCATTTATAGCAGGGGCACAATAGTGATTACTATCAAAGATCTGGAATTAGACATTCCCAGCATCAATTCAAGTTGGCAATTGAAACCTTAAGTTGATGGCTTGCTGCAGGCTAGAAATAAGAACCCATTAGGGCGCTCGTACTCTTAGTTTGTGCATATAATAAATGCAAACTGCCTTGGACTGATGCTAAATTCTAATGATGCCCTAAATTCACCTCCTTGTTGAAGCAGTTGAACCTAGGTTAGAGTGGGGTCTATGATGATCTATCCGTTTTCCGATCTAGGTGTCTTGGAGGATAATGTTTCTGGTCAGGGTTTCACATTGGTGCACTAATTTTGGCTGCTCATCCCTGCTCAAATATTGTTTTTTGATACCATACCTTGTCCAGCGAAGAGTTAGCCCAGCGTTATTGATTTTTTCCATGCCATACATGATGGTGCGCATGAACTTGTGTATTGTGGGAGGATTTTTTTGTTGAAATAGCAGTTGTTCCCAGGCTATAAAATTGCGGTCGTGTTTGCGATCCCGGTATCAGAACGTCGCGAACTATAAATTATGTTTCGAGGTCATCGTGGTATAAATTTTTATTTTTATTTCATTATATACTTTAATTATTATTTATTGATCATTTGAATATAAATATTCAATAAACTAGTGGTTTATATTATATTAGAAGTATTTAAGTGAGTTATTATATGCTAAATTTCCCTAGACACCCTAATTACCTTGGAATAAAAAAATGCATGTTATTTAGTAGGACATGTAAATGTAATAAATAAAAATACTTTACTATTATTCAACAGTAACTTGGTTCAACATATATATTGTAAATGAATAATTTTTTTTATCATGCATGTATTTTTCAATAGATTTAAAAATTCTCAATAAATTGCCTATTTATCGGTGATTTATCCCAATTTATCGCTTATATTTTTCAATTTATTGGTGATACCGATTTATCGGCTAATAAATGTGAAAATATGAAACCGTAGTGTATCGGTAATTTTGCGTTGCAGCCGGCCCAAAAACCGCTAAATAGCAGCCTCTACACTATAGTAGAACCGCTATTTAATTGCATGGTTGTGTTAGCCCAGCAAACCACGAAGCAGAAATAATCGTAATTCAACTCAGAGAAAATTATTGAAAGAGAAAGACAATTATATTGAACAGAGAGGAATGACAGAGCCAGGAGTTCGAGGACCTGGTAGCCTCCCCGCACAATTGTTTCCTCTTCGATGCCCTCCCCCTTCAGCTCTCTCTCCTATAAATACCAGAAAATAGACAAGGAAAAATAACTAACTCCTGCCTTAGTCTATGACTCAGCATAGACTGTCGAAAACCCACCCGAATTTTGTTATTCCCCCCTGCTATAAAAACTCTCTGCTGCTACCCCCGTTCCCAGCTAGGTACTCCCCTGATTTCCCTTTTTGCCCCTTCTAGCATATGTAAATTTTATAAGAGGCCTATCAATACCCCCCGCTTGGTCTTTCACCTTGTCCTCAAGGTGAAAAGAAGGAAACTGTAAATTAATCGTGTCGAACTCTTCCCAAGAAGCCTCAAAATCTGGCAACCCTTTCTACCTGATTAACACCTCCAGAACTCCTTTAGCATTGTAATGCAGGCCTGCTACTGTTTCTGGCTCCACATTCCACTCTAACTCTTCAGTGAGTGCTGCTAGAAATGGCTGAACATGGTTGCCAGTCCCAACTGCCGGTTTGAGCATGGATATATGGAATATTGGGTGCACCGGGGTTGACTCTGGGAGTGCTAACTTGTATGCCACCTCAGCCACACGTGCCACAACCTGATAAGGACCAAAATAACGTGGTGACAACTTCTCATTTAACCGCATAGCCAAGGATCGCTGCCTATATGGTTTCAGCTAGAGATACACCCATGATCCAACTTCCAAGACCAGCTCACGCCTTTTGCGATCAGCTGTGGATTTCATCCGTTGTTGAGCTCTTAACAGATGCTGTTTCAACTCATCCAGAACTGCATCTCTCTGCTGTAGCACCTCATCAATGGCAGCCATAGGCATGAGTCCCTGCGTATTGCGCAGTAAGGGAGGGGGATCTCTGTTGTACAATGCCTTGAATGGGGTTGTCTTTGTGGCTGTGTGGTACGATGTGTTGTACCAATACTCGGCCCATGGTAACCATGTCACCCACTGCTTTGGTTTGTCCCCCACAAAGCAACGCAAATACGTTTCTATACTCCGATTGACCACTCCGTCTGTCCATCGGTTTGTGGGTGATAAGTTGAACTGTGCTTCAAGGTTGTTCCTTGCAGCTCGAACAACTCCCTCCAGAAAAGACTGGTGAACACCTTGTCCCGGTCGGACACTATAGTCCGCGGCATACCATGCAATCGAACCACTTCCTTCACAAACAGGTTAGTGACATCCACCGCTGTAAATGGATGTTTCAGAGGAAGAAAATGGGCATATTTGGTCAACCTGTCCACCACCACTAATATACAACTAAACCCATTTGTCTTTGGCAGCCCTTCGATGAAATCTAGTGAAATGTCCTCCCACACTTGTTCTGGAATTGGTAGGGGCTGGAGTAATCCAGCGGGTGCAACCGTTTGATTCTTATTCTGCTGACAAACTGAGCACTCCGCCACGAACTGCTGGATTCTCTTCCTCATTCCCCTCCAATACACCTCCCTCGCTAGCCAGTGATAAGTCTTCAGCTCCCCGGAATGACCCCCAATTCTGCCCCCATGAAATTCATTTAACAGATGGGGAATAAATTGGGAGTTCTTGGTTAATACTAGCCTGCCCTTGTAGAAAAGATGCCCCTGCCTCAAGTGAAAGTCTGTTCCAAGTCTCTCTTGATAGCCCCCATCATCGGGTCTGCCTCAATTTCTTCTCTTAAGTTCTCCCAATTGGAAACCCATGAGACTGAGATGGCTGCCAAAAGAACATGCTCATCCCGTCTAGACAATGCATCCGCGGCCTTATTCTCAGGTCCCGGTTTATATTCAATATCGAAGTGGTAGTTTGCCAGCTTAGCCACCCATTTTTGATGTCCTTCTGGCACGATCCGCTACTCCAACAAAAACTTCAAACTTTTCTGATCAGTTCGTACAGTGAATTGATGTCCAAGAAGGTAATGTCGCCATTTCTGGATGGCCAGAACCATTGCGATCAATTCTCTCATACACTGACTTTGACCACACCCTAGGGCCCAAGGCTTGGCTGAAAAAAGCAATAGGTCGCTTATTTTGCATCAGGACAGCGCCTATGCCAAACCCCTTAGTACAGGTGCTTTAACCATGGCCGCCTTTAATGCATCAAATGCCGCCTGTGCTTCCGGGTTCCACCCAAAACAGTCTTTCTTCAGTTGTCCAGTCAAAGGGGCTGCTATATGGCCATAATTTCGTATGAACTTGCGGTAATACCCTGTCAACCCCAAAAATCCCTGTAATTCTCTTAGATTCCTGGGAACAGGCCACTCCATCATGGCTCGAAGCTTAGATGGGTCAGCCTCTACGCCCTCAGCCGAAACAATGTGCCCCAAGTATTCCAGCTTTCGCTGCCCAAAGGTACATTTTTTTGGTTGATGTACAGGCAGTGCCTGCGCAACGCGCCAAAAACAAACTCCAAATGTGTCACATGTTCTTTCAGAGAACGGCTGTAAACTAGGATGTCATCAAAGAATACTAAAACAAATTTCCGGAGGTACGGCTTAAACACTTCGTTCATTAGGGATTGAAAGGTTGCCGGGGCATTTGTCAACCCAAATGGCATCACCAAAAATTCGTAATGCCCTTCATGCGTCCGGAAAGCTGTCTTGTGTACATCCCCGGGATTCACCCGAATTTGATGGTACCCCGATTTCAAGTCCAATTTTGAAAACCAGTCTGCTCCTGCTAATTCATCCAATAATTCATCGATGACGGGGATGGGAAATTTATTTGGAATAGTTACCTTGTTGAGAGCACGATAATCGACACAGAATCTCCAACTCCCATCTTTCTTTCTCACCAATAACACTGGGCTGAAAAAAGGCTCTGACTAGGTTTGATGATGCTTGCAGCCAACATTTCGGCTACCAATTTCTCTACCTCGTCCTTTTGCACCTGAGGGTATCGATAAGGCCGAACATTGATCGGGGCTGTACCCGGTTGCAGCACAATGTTATGGTCCCGCATACGGGGAGGGGGAAGCCCCGGGGGCATCTGTTGCACATCCCCATACTGGTTAACCACCAATTGGATTTCCTGAGGCACTTTCAGTTTTTTTTTTGTCATTCTCCAGTCCCCCTTCCACTTCCGAATCACCCTCTTCTTTAACTGTAAGGGCTGTAAATTCCAGCAACACCCCTTGTCCTCCCTTGGCTATCATCCGTTCCAAGGATTTGAGCGTCACCAAGGATTTACAGAGGTCTGCCTCTCCCTTAAGGGTTACCGGAATCCGTCCAATTTGAAACTTCATTTGGAGCTGTTTCCAGTTAACCTGCATTGGCCCGATCCTCTCTAACCATTGCATTCCGAGGATTACATCAGCGCTCCCTAATGCCAGTGGCAAAAAATCTTCAATAATGTCGATGTCCTGCAGCGAGACCTTAACTCCCTTGCATAGCCCTGCAGCTTGTACGGCATTTTCCGTGCCCATCAATACTCCATAAGAAGAGGTAGCGGTCATCGGCAGCTGCAATTTCTGGACCAAATTTTCAGAGAAAAAATTGTGGGTGGCTCCACAATCGATCAAGACCACCACAGATTCTCCTTCGATGGTACCACGCAGCTTCATGGTTTTTGGCGAAGTGAATCCCACCATTGAGTTCATTGATAGCTCAACTCGCCCCTCAACTTCTTCAATTTCATTCCCTGAGGTATCGAACGACTCCTCCTCCCCTTCGCAGTCCATCTGCGAGTCGTCGACCAGCAGAAAGCACAGCTCCCGGTTCTTGCACACATGCCCCGGGGCGTATTTTTCCTCACATCGAAAACATAATCCCTTCTCCCTTCTTCTGTGCAGCTCTGAGTCTGAAATTCGGCGGTGTCCTGCCGCGCGCCCACTCTGTGACTCCTCCTCCGAGCTCGATGCGAGGAGTGTGGCCTGTCCCTTGGCCGAATTCATTATCTGGTGGGATGGGTGAAACTCCGCGACCCGCTCTGTGTCAAGGAGCCCAGGGGAAATGTTTTGGGTTTAGGGTACAGGTTTGCGTACCCGCCAGTCGCCGCCCGGGATCCATTTCCTCCTACTCCGGACCCGACCCTGGTTCACCACCTGATTTTTGTCTTCCACCATCTGGGCTAACTCCATTACCTCAGCTAGGCCATTGGGCCTCATCATGCGCACTTCATCCCGTATGGCTGGCTTGAGCCCATTCAGGAATGTACTCTCCAGAACCTCATTCGATAACCTCCCCTGTAGTGGTGCTGCCAGGAGCTCGAATGACTCCAAATACTCCTCCACTGTCGACGTCTGTCTGATGGCCAGAAATTTCTCACATAATGTCCCCTCATGTCGACTGCGGAATCGATTCAGGAGTGCCTCCTTAAATTCCTTCCAGTTGTTGAACTTCCTCCCTTCCTCTGCATACTGGAACCACGCCAAGGCCTTCCCCTCCATAGCCACCGCAGCCGCCTCCAGCTTTTCTGCTTCCTGCATCTGATTGACTTGGAAGTACCGCTCCACCCTGAACAACCATCTGTCCGGATCTCCACCACTGAAGAATGGGAACTCCAGTTGGCGTGCCGGTCGATAATCCCATCTCGGGTGCCCCATAGCTGCCTCCTGTGGCCTGACTTCAGAAGACTCAGCAGCATAAACACTGTGAGTCAACTTCTCCTTCCCGGTGGCTCGTGTTTCTGAATCAGTTCCCCCCTTGCTGATCATGGATTCCAGCTTCCCCAAAATCGCCTCTACATTTCTCTCCATTGCACTCAACCTTCCTTCCACAGCAGGTAATCTTCTTGTCTCCCCCCTCATAGCATCCATCTCCTCCTGCCATTCTTGCTGAATCATCCCCAGCTTCTCCTCCAAAACCTCCACCTTCTTTTGTGCCATATTCGACCCTTACATGATCGTAGCTCTGATACCAATATTGTTAGCCCAGCAAACCACGAAGCAGAAATAATCGTAATTCAACTCAGAGAAAATTATTGAAAGAGAAAGACAATTATATTGAACAGAGAGGAATGACAGAGCCAGGAGTTCGAGGACCTGGTAGCCTCCCCACACTATTGTTTCCTCTTCGATGCCCCCTCCCCCTTCAGCTCTCTCTCCTATAAATACCAGAAAATAGACAAGGAAAAATAACTAACTCCTGCCTTAGTCTATGACTCAGCATAGACTGTCGAAAACCCACCCGAATTCTGTTATTCCCCCCTGCTATAAAAACTCTCTGCTGCTACCCCTGTTCCCAGCTAGGTACTCCCCTGATTTCCCTTTTTGCCCCTTCTAACATATGTAAATTTTATAAGAGGCCTATCAGGTTGTTCCCTGTCTGACTTGTGCCAGCATTTCAATGGATTCTTAGAAGTTGAAAACAGATGTAAAGTTCTTTCACAATTAGGACTGTTGCTTGCAATTTGCAGCTGGAAAACGTGTCTAACTGTCAAGGTTGATCTTTGTGCTGAAGTGGCCCGATTATTTACATGTTATTCAGATTGGGTCTCAGTAAAGGAAAGAAAAGGGGGGGGGGAGGAGTTGGTTGTAGGATATCTTTCCATAGGTGGAAGGTAGCTTCTATCTCATGTATTGTTAGTAGCTTTGTCTCCTGTGGAGGTTTGACTTGCTGGATTGAAATTACTGTTGGTGGATTGGGACCTGATTTGTCATTGTTTATTGCCGCATAAGTTGACTTCAAAGTAAATCTTTGAATAACCTTCAGGATGGTCATGGTTAGGACTTATGATTATCTATACCGCCACAAGATATGATCTTCATGAAATGAAGGTTAGGTTTTTCTTTTTCAGTATCAGCAGTGGGAAGATAATGAAAGGCTGGATGATATTTAACACCCCCTTCCCCTGGCTTTTTTACTTATGGTTCGAAAAAAATTAAACTTAAGTACTATTGCCTTCCCAAACTGCGACATATTTCTTGTTCTTTTGCTAGGCAGGCTTGGGGATGAGGTCTAAACAAATTTAGCATGTATTTATTTATTTATTTGAAGCTTATATTCTGTATAATATTTAGTTGTCCATGAATGTGCATTAAAGGCGAGATTTTTTTTTTGGGGGGTGGGGGTGTTGTGAAGTCAGGCTAGTGGCAGATGAGATTGACATGAATATTGATTGCTTAACTTCTTGGACAGGGATGTTCAGTCATCTGTTGATTAAGATTCAATCACATGGTGGTTTATTCATATGATGCAGGTCTTTGGGGCTGACAGGAAAGAATTTAGAACTGTTCTTCCGCAGAGCAGCTAAGGGTGAACTGCATTGTGTCAATTATGAAGAATAAGGAGGTTTTGAGAAATTTTTGTAAGTTTCTGCAATCTCATATTGTTGTATAGTAACATTTGTTGCCGGTGTATGCGACCGCTAACTCATTGTTGGCGTTATTATGGCCTTTTGATCAAGTGGCCTGGGTAAGCAAAAAATTGGCATGTTTGCTGTTTGCCTTGTATTTCCTTACGCGAGTCTTCCCTTGCTCTCTGTATTTTCTTTTTCTTTGTCTGTCTTCCTCCTTCGACCACTAGGAAAACGAGGGTTGGAAAAGAAATAGGAAAGATTTTTGGATTCTAGTTTTGGGATTTTGTTACGACTGACGGATCAATTGGTGCTTGTCGGTATGGCAAGTTTGAAATAATGGCAATAATAAATGCTTGTGTTTAATCCCTCAGCGGGCGAAGTCGGAAGAAATTCTTATCCCCAGAGCTATCGTTTCATCATATGTGCACCATATGAGTATGGAATGAAAGCACCGTGATGACATGTATGATGTCTCCATTTCCCCGTCCCATTGGCTTGAATTTAGTATTATCTAATCAAGAGGGTTGTGGTATTATTGCTGCTCTGTGTACACCTGTTTTAGGAACCTCTCAGAAATAATATTCTCCTGGGGGGAGGGGCAAGAAGCGATCAGTGCTTAAGTAAGACGTCCTTTTCGGTTCTCTTTATCAATTGCTTTGGAATTTCCAGAATATAAAATCCATTCGGGTTGGGCTTGGTTTGTTTCATAGAAAATCTTAGGGATGTGAAAATTTGGAGGAAAATGAAAATGACAAAAACAGGTGTTTAATTTCCTGTAGGTTACAGGTTCAAAACTTTCATGCACTATTTGTGGGATTTTAGTAAAATAGTCAACTATTATTATATTAATATATTATATATATATATTTCTTGGCATTCAAATACTATAAGAAACAAATATTATAATTTTCTATAACAGTTTTTTCTGGGAGGTTGGAGTTGCATGGGAACAAAACGTGGAAACAAAAAAAGTCAGGAAATGAGAAAACGGCAATATTTTTAAAATTGTATAACGATACAATATATATATATATAAAGACTTAGAAACCATGGTTGATAATTTTTTTTTTATATTAGGGGTGTTCATTATATTTAATAAATTTATTTAATTAATAAAATTAATAGATAATAGATTCATGTATTCTACTATTTGGATCAAGATAAATCGGATGCCCATTTCGAAATAGTTCCTATGTGGCAAAAAGCCCAAACCCTCTCATCCCACGTTTTCTTTTCGCACCCTCTCCAATCGATTGTCTAGAAGAAATCAGGCATTTTCTTTTTGATTCTCATTATCTTTATCTCTACCCTCACCCCTTTCGTTTTCTTCAATTTCAATCGCCTCAATTATTTGCAGAAAAAAAAAAACAGTTGGTGTGTCAATGCAAGACAGGTTGTAGCATCGATAAACTCAAAGGAACAGTGAACTCAAAGAATCGTTTAAGTATCATCGATGGATTTGTTCAAGACGATGAGTACTGAGATTATGTTCCCAGTATTTTTCATATTATTTGTAACGTTTTTGGGATATGAAATGGTGGTGACTCGGTATTTTAGTGCTACTTTAATTGGAGAGAATTTTCTAATTTAAATATATATATATATAAGTTTTTCCCTAATACTTAAAATCCTATACTGTCCTAAACTATTTATTGTAATTTTCTCCCTCTTCAAAACTTGTTTGGTGTGGGAGTAATAAGAGTGGAAAATTTTCTTCTTTATTTTGTACTTTTTACATCAAGTATTTAAAAATAATATATTTTTTAATAAAATATCTATTTTAGATCAAATTAAGATCTAAAATGGGTATTTATTTAAAAAATTATTTGATCTTACATAAATTATATAATATATATAAAATATGGAAGTAATTTTCTTTTTTATCTTGTGACCCTCGTACCAAACGAGTACTTAAGGTTAGTTTTTACTACCTAGTAAGTTTTATTTTTATTTTTTTTATTGAAATTGACCTCAATAATTATTCTTAATCTAATAGTTTAAATTAAAATTTCTAAGCATTCACCACAAAAATCTTATCAATATGACTTAATAACAACACACATATATATGACCTAATAACAAAAGTGAGGCGTATGGAGTGGTATGATTTTTTCACTTTTTAGCTTATGCGATAAGATTGGGGGATGAAAAAGACCATCCCCAATGCCACATTGTATTCCAGGCGCTGCATGACACTGCCATCACCGCCGCTAGGTCCGCTACTGCCCTTGTCCTCTGGATTACTTAGCAGCCCATCTAGTTATTTTTCTAGCCCTCCTGTAAGCCTATCCATCTCTTAGCTCTTTGTTAGCCTTGCTTATGTTATTCTATAGGGCCGATTTGTTATCGACGACGAAGATATTTCGTACAGTTGTTGACTATCCTGTTCCTGTAAATTATTTTTATCACAGCCTACATTCACCCTGTCGTGACTCGTGAGTTCGTGACCATTATTGGTCCAATACGACCGCGCTATTTGTGAATTTTTCGATTTGCTGGTCCAACACGACTGCATTATTGGAGTATTATTCGATTTGAAGGTCACATCTTACACAATAGTGACATGTACTTTTAAGTTTCTAAAGCTTTAGGTCGGATTAAAATTGGACCCATTATTTAATTTAAACAGGTTTATTTAAATTTAGATTCAATTTGAGTAATAATACTTTGAGTTGGTTTTATGTTGGGTTGGATTGTTTTGAATTAAGAGAATAATGGACCGGGTTTGAATTTAGGCTATTAAATTACTTCAAGTTCAGATTTAATCTGGATCAATAGATTTTGAGGTAGATTAAGTCTGAGTCGGATTGATTAGAGCTTTTACATTTTAGGTTTTAGTGGATCCGGATTAAGTTAATTTAGTTCAATACAAAATTTGTATTGATGTTAATTTTATATTAATTTAATATAATAAATAAATTATATTTTGTAATTTATTATTATTGATATGCTTGTTATAGTAATTATTATCATAAAACATGTACTAATATAGCAAATTATTGGCATAAAATATGTAATAATAATAATAATAATATTTGTAGTTATTGTTATAAAAATAGTTATAAGTATTATTATATATATTTATAATTATTGTTATTATTATTATTTATTAGAAATATAATAATAATAATAATAATAATAATAATAATAATAATAATAATAATAATAATAATAATAATAATAATAATGATTAATAATATTTATTAGAAATAAAAATATACATTTTATTATTGTCATTATATTGATATATATTCTAATTCTAATTATTATATTTATAATTACAATTAATATGTTTATAATAATAATACTAATAATAATAATAGAAATTTCTACAATTTAATCTGATATAAAAATAAAGTGAAGTGAACATATTTTACAAGTTTTCTTTTATAAATTTATATAAGGTAAAACGTTATATTTGTGGATCAAGTTTAACTTTAATTTGTATCAAGTTTAGAGTTATATTAGGATAAGGGTTGGGTTCGAGTCGAGCCATTTCAGGTTGGATAAATTTGAATGGGATATTATCAGGTTTCTATTCAGATATGGATTAAGTTCGGTTCGATTTAGGTCATTTTGGTCTAGATCATTTTAAGTGTGGGTCATTATCGGTTAGTTAAATTTGAGTCAGTTTTCAAATTGGCTTAGGAGTTTAGACTAGGTTTCAGGTTCGGTCAACTTTGTTAGGTCTAGCTATAGGGGAGTTAAATATTGGTTTGGTCCCTCTAAAACGTAAGTTTTGTTTTGGTCTATGAATAAAAAAATATTTACCTTTTTTCCTCTAGGTTTTATTTTCATTCAAATTATTCATGCAAGATTGCAACTTTATTTATTTTGGTTCATAATTGAGAGCCTAATTTGAATGAAAAATAAATTTGGAGCTAAAATAGATATTATTTATTGAGGGACCAAAAAAAAAAAAATACATTTTAGAGAAATCAAACTTGTATTTAACTAGGCTTTAGAGTATCATTTATTTTTAGTTATTTAAGGAAATTAATACATATTTGTTAACTAATTATTTTCAGATCATTTATGTTGTTTTATGTCTTCTAGTACTTTTTTCCTTCTTCTTTTTAATTATCTCATGAGTATCAAATATAAATAAACTCTTGAATTAAGAAGTAGAAGTAGAAATCATACGTGCATCGTTTGGTGAGCCTCATTATTTGTTCATTTATATTATTTGTATTATTAGGTCATTTATTTTACTTTTTATATTTATATCATTATAATATTATTATCTATACTTATTTACAATTTATTATTTTTTCACAAGTAGGTCTCACCTATTTCAACTAAATACTAAATTTTTTATACTATTTATTTTTATTATAAAAATATAATTATTAATTAATTCCATGAACTTTATCCATATATCTAAAATTATCATTATATACTAATTTATATTATTTTGGATAAATTATCAAATATTATTATTATTATTTTAGGTACATTCATATACATACATTGTGTTTATCAAATATTTATTCATATTATTATAATATATATTATTACTTTATATCATGTGTTAAGTTATTCAAATAATATCATAGTATTGTCATCAAATTATATTGGGTTAGAGGAGGAAGAGGATGCTCCACAAAAGGTATTTCAAATTAACGTATCTGTTTCATGCTAGTTAGAGCGATTCTATGTATGATCTTATCATGTATCTTAGTGGTTAAATGATATTGGTAATATACTCCTAAAATAACTGATGTATATTATATTTATCAAAATTGGAATACAATATTACTAATAAAATATTACTTTTAACAAAATTGTAATAAAATATTACTTTTAAGATATATTCATTTTTGTAATTTTATTTTAAATGCATCATCAATATCATAAAAGGCCTTATATCACAGTATCTTTATTTTAGTATATTTTTTTTACAATAATGTACACCTTAAAAAGTTAACAATATGGGACCTATGATACTTTTACATAAAATAATACAATAAAATAAATATACCTTAATATCTAAATACCGTCAACAAAAAGTAATATTTTATTATAATTGGATATTGTTATACAGAAAACCAATATTTACTCTATGAAAATTATATTCTTAAATTGTCCAATCCCACCATCATCGACGCCATTACCCCCACCCACGCTAACATCTAACTCAGTTGTCATCCTCACCCTCGGTCTCCAGCGTCGCTGCCCTTATTGTCTAATTATAGTTGGCGGTGACTCTTGGCCGCACTTGTTAATGGGGTCGTAAATGAGCCAAGCCGAGCCGAGTTGAGTACCCCTAGGCTTAAACGAGCCTAAAATAAGGTTTGAGCTCGGTTCATTTAATTAAACGAATGAGTCGAACTGAGCTTTTAATGAGCTAGGTCGAGCCGAGCCCACGAGCTAAAGCCAAAAAAATGAACCGAGCCAAGATTTTTCGAGCTCGAGCTCGGCTTGTTTAATAAACGAGTCTAAAAGTGAGGCTTGGGCTTGACTCATTTAACTAAATAAATGAATCGAACCAAGCTTTTAACGAGCCGGGCCGAGCCGAATACCGAACAGGCTTAGCTCATTTACAACCCTACTTGTTAACATAGATACTTTAAGGACAAAGTTGTGGACTTAGATCGTTTGAGATAATTATTTGAGTTTCGTTTAAGTATGGTTAATAAATAAATGTATAATGTTAAATTTTGTTTTAATATGGGTAGCGAATAAATATATAATGCCGAGTTCTACTCAAGTATAGGTAGAAATGCTTCATAAAAAATAAATATATCACTCCATTATTCATGCAGTGGAAATGTCTATTTAAACTTACTTTACTTATTCTTAGTCTTAGTTCTCCAACAATAGACGCCAACAAATAGCTTTCAATTTAAAATTTTCAAAAACCAACTTCACTCATTCTTAGTCATCCAACAACATAATAACTTCTAATTTAAATTTTCTAGAAAATAGCAGACATCAAAGAAAAACATTGATAACGAACAATAAATTTGGAAGTCCTTCAAGGTACGGCGAATTTGAAATTTTGACAAGCTATAACAAGTTCAGAACTTTAATAAACTATGATGATGAGTTTAGAACCCAGATAAGTTATGGATATACAAAGAAAATACAAATAGATTTTCTAAATATTAATTATAACTTGGACGATGAGGTAAATTAAGTTTTTTATGATTGTAAATTGCTTCAAAAGTGGTTGGAGTTGTTGGCAAAATATAGATTTGGTTAGATGAAATTAATACTTCTCCTTATTATATTATTATGTTCAAATCATTTTATAGGATATGGAATATATGAATACATGCTTCAGAACCCAAAACTATAGATATTTTTTTTATGACGGATTAAATATTGCCTGATTGTGAAGAACTTGTAGCATGAGTTACACAAATGGGTTGAAGTTATAGGAAGATTTTGATCATAAAAGGTTCTAGAAAAGGAAATAGATAGATTCTCTACAAGATGTGAAAGATATGGAATATAAATAGTGAAGGTGCATATAATACACATTTTAAGAAGATCGATTGTCCATTTTTGGTTGTTGGAGTTGAAAACAATAATGGAGGATGACAAGTGGTAGTTAGGAATGGGACACACAATCATGATTTAATAAATTATGAACAATGATATGTTGTTATGGGTTAGTTGACATAAAATAAAGTAAATTTTATTGATGAACTTATCATAGGTAATGTGAAGGCGCGACAAATCATACCGTTTCTTTAAAAATTTTTAAAGGAAATGTAAGTATAAGAAGGCATATTTATAATGTTTGGTAGAAGCTTAAGTTTGAAGAAATAGATGGTTAAATAATGTTACAACATGTTATAAATATGTTGGTTGAAAATTATTATTTTCAATGACATCAAAGTAAGCTAAAATCAAATGTAATAAGAGAGCATATATTTGCACATTTCCTTTTGTTTTACAAATGGATAGTACGTATAAGATGAATAGATATGTGATGCATTTACTTGAAATTATTGGACCGACACCAACAAAGTTGAATTTGACCGTTACATGTGGGTGTATATTATCTGATAAAGAAGAGAATTATTTGTAGACACTTTAGAGGTTAAAGACCTTAGTGGATCCATCTATGCTTTCAAGTAACATTATTACCGATAAGAAACTTGCTCTTATTTCAGCTTTAGAATGAATTTTTTCCAATTCAAAACATATATTATGTAGATTTTATTTAAAGAAGATTGTGGAGGATATGTGTAACAAAATCTGTGTTCGTTTATCATTCGCATGTGATTTTATGTCTTGATTGAAAAATGTGATAGATGTCACAGATAAGGAAACATAATAGGAATGATTCTTGTTATTGAAGGAAGATTACAGAAATATGTCTAGCCTAAATTTATAGCTAAAGATGAATTTGCTACAACCATATAGACACAAAATAATTTATGCTTTATTTGGTGACTAATTTCATATCCATCATATTACAATGAATATGTATGATTTATAATTTATCTCCCAGTATAATTTCTTTTACTTCTTTTAAATGATAAGATAATATATTGATTTTTGTCAATAGAGTTGAATGTGCTCATGGATTTTTGAAGTGGCTTTTAGAGACGTCATGAGATAGCTTCAACACCACATTAAAAAAAATACAAATGTTACTGGAATTGCATCATGACAAGATCAAAGCATTGCTGAAAAGCTCTCGGTTCAATATTCCTCATTTTGTTACTAGTACACTTTATGCCAACTTGAGATGTCATATTTCTTTATATGCAATGGAGTTGACCAACAAATAGTATAAATGAAGTAATAATGTAGGCACTGATGATGAATTATGTGGATGCTATATGTGGTATACGTAAGGGATACCATGTATGCATAATATTAATACCTTCATTTATAATTTTACGTCAATTCCCCCATCAGCTATTTATCTACTCTGGACGAAAATTGAAATAGATGGACTAATTAACCCATCAGGATACCTCATTTACTCCATATTTTCACAAAAGCTGTTATGAGCCATCCATTAGCGATATAAAATCAATTGGTAAGAGTGATATTTAATATTATTGTTCCCTAGAGAACACCTCTCGAGGAGATACTATTACAACAACATAGGGGTTGTCTAAGAAACTCCACTAGAAGATAACCATTTAGTTGGGAGTACATAGAACAACAATTTTCAAAAATTTTGGGATCAACAAAAGTTTGGGATAGGTCCTATCCAAGTCAAAGTCAAAGCCGAGGTTGGGCTTAAGGACAGTAATCACCATTTATGTCAACAGGTCAATTATATTTTCATATTTGAGTTAAAGGAATCGATAAATAATTCCATATATTAGTACCCGGTATAATGTGTTAGGAGATGGGAACTATAATTTCCGAGTATTGACATACCGGCTTATATCATGAGATACTAGCTAGATACAGTTGTAGGAGAATGTATTTGTATATGACATCATTAATTAAGTTCTCAATACTATTGCTCACTGGGAATGGCTAGCTCCAATGGTACACCGGATGGAAATGCCAGATATTGGTCATATCATTACAACCTATTACTATATATAGTTTGCATACTACTTGTTGAATGCGTGTAGTTCATTTCTACATTTAGTGACACAACATGGGAATCAAAGGTCTTAAAAATAAAGTAACTATATGATTTTTGCAAGACATGAATCATTAGATATTGGTATGTGAACGTTTTATGTATTTTTTCTATGTCAATATTATATAAATGCTAGTTATTATAATAATTTTTTTGATAGGTATATCTCTTAGATAAATTTTCACTCTTACACTACATACAAATTAGAATAGATATCGTGATAGCGTGTTTCAACATATAATACACTATATTCTTCAATATTCCAACCACGAATCTCTTTGATACATATGACACGCAAGAACCATATCCTCTATCTTTAAACTCAACTTTTACCTATAATTGTTGTAATTTTTTCTTATTTCATTTGTATCTGACCTTTGAAATATCTACATGATAAATTTTGGTTGATTAGTGTTTATTTACCTGTTACGTTACCATGATAGCTCAATTTATACTATCTCAAAGATATGTTTCTAGCAAATTCACCACTTTTAGCATATATTAATTCAATATTGATGTAACTTTCAAGGAAGGTTAGCTACTCCAAATAACTTTTCCCATTTGATATCTGAGGTAATTACAACTGTATGCTTAGTATGCTTTTTGGTGCATCTATTTCTATGGTAGTTAGATTTGTTTGTATGTTGTTGAGTTTAGGTATCTTGGTGTTTAATGTGGGTTAGATAATATTTTCCTAATCATGTTGGATTGGTTCAAGTTTCTCACTATTGAAAAACCATAAATAAAACTACATTATATAATAATAAAATACATATTTGAAATCAAAGTGCACAACAACAAATAATAAATCAATCACTATGCAAATGCCCACGCCCACACCTACACCTATGCCCCCACTTAGCTACAGTAACTCCTAAATTATTCACAAGGTTTTCAATACATGTTACTAGCTACTGGTAATTTGAAGGTGGATCACCCCTCCAATAGAAATGACAAAAAGTTTTACGTGCTTCGTTAAAGTGTCTTTCAACTAAAATTTCATGTTCAACATTTGGATATCTAACTAATATTCCTCTATCATTGCCAACACATGCATATAAGTTCTAACAACATACCAATCCATATATTCAGGAGTCACATCCCATGGGTATTGAGCTAATGGTCCAAAAACATGTGTTCCTAGTATGTGTTCACACCTCAAGAACCATTGGCTAAGCATCTATGCATAATGAACTTTGATTTTTTTTTTAGAGAATGACCTATGTATGTGTTTCTAGTAAGCTTGATAGGATCCTTAAGGATCATTATGCATATCCTAACTGGTGTGTTACTCAATTGGTATATATGATTCCACTCTTTCCAAATAGTGTAAAAATAATTAAATAATGCCATGGGACAATGCTTATATGGATCAACTACTTCGTATGGATCCTGAATGACTTGTGAAAAAAGCATTAAAATAAATACGTATATCACTATATTAAATATAATAAGAGTATGATAATTTGAGTATACCTTTGACATAGACATACAATCAATCTTAGCCTGAAAGGCTGAAATTACTTGAGCATTTCCAATTTAGTGTCAAATTTATTTGAACAAAATTACCTCATAAAATGGGATTGTTCAGGATCATAATCATATCATTTCACTTGGAACTTAGGAAAGTATTCATATATCCAAGTCTATGATAATATTCATTTTTTAGAATTATAACTAATGAATCCAAGTATGTACTATATATATGATAGTTATAAAACTACCTATAATAGAGTGGCACATCCCAACATCTAAGTAGTGTAAGCTCTAGATTCCATACCAAGCTAAATGTAAATGTGGTCGTATCCTATGAATAACCTTCAACATAGCTAAGATCTTGGAGAAAGAGGAGATATCATGTGTTAACTTTATTGGCCAACTTATCAACAAATAACAATAGGCCAATCGACCATAATAGGTGCCCAATTTCTTTTGTCTTGTCTCCTAACCAGTATGATTGACATACATCTTGAATTCGTTTAAAAGGAATTCCACCCTTTTGAGTTACTTCATTCAGTTGCTCCTTTTCCATACCAAATAGGAACCAAATACACTATCAAATGACCACATGCATCGGCTGCCATATCTAAATGTAATGGATCACCATCAACTTGTAGCTCTAGTATACGATGTACATCTAAAAGGGTGATTGACATCTTATAACACTCTAAAATTTCATAACCTTTACTTTCAAGTGTTTAGCCTTTTAATTCAAAACCAACCATTAAACCTTAGCCTAATTATTTTGTTATTAACCTTTGACTTGTAACCCAAATAAATTCTTAAATATTTTTTCTTGATTATTTTACCTCTTTCTTCATTGTTAAACTTATCTTAAACTTAATATTTTTCCAATATATTTTCTATTCGGTACCCTAATCTATCCAAACTAAACCTAAAACTAAAATAAAGTATTTCTAACCTACCCTACCATTTGTTCCCCTAGTTACCCTTTGTGTGTCCCATTTTTTTCTCCCTCGAACACTCTCCTTACCTCACACAACACACCCATACCTCTCACCTGTCGAACCATCCCGCTCGACCGCCCCTATCACCTTATCCTTCTCCACTAAGCCATGCCCCATCACCATCACCATAACTTCATCATTGATCATCCAACCTTCTCTACTTATACATACACACACACCCCCTTAAATAGAAACTAGCCCTTTGCATTTCCTCAACCAAACAACCCGCGTATGCACCTCCACCATCCAACCCTTCCCCTACTCCCTTCTTTTTTTCTTTCCACCCACACATGTGCATCCCCTTCCCTTTCTCTATTCTTTTTTTTTGTTTGGTTATTCCCTGATGCATACCCCTCACCACCACCCTTCTTCTCCTTCCCTTGATCCCCTCTCTACCCGTTGGTTTCACCTTCACAACCAAACACAGCCTCACAACCAACCTCCTTCCCCTTCTTTGCTCCATTTGGCTTCACCATCGCAAAAACACCCCCATATCCCCCTCTCTCAGCTCCTTTTGGCTCCATTTTCTTTTAAACCAACACCAAACACCATACCCTGGTCTTGTCCATTTCATCCAGCCACTGAGCGTCACTTTCCTCTTCTTATTCTTCCTGCTTTATTCCCTTGTGAAACACTCCCTCTACACCATCACCACCATTGACCACCATCACCAACGCGTGTCGCCATCACCTTAGCCATTGCTCCATTCCATTTTAATGCATCACTAGCACCACCACCACAACCTTCACCATTGTCAACCTCCTCCTCCTCCTCTTCCTCTTTTCTTATTCTTCCTTCTCCCCTACTACACCGTGTTTTTCGTTCTCTTCCATCCCTATAAAATTTTCCTCTGTTTCCTTACCCCTACCTATAACAACTTCTTGTGTAGCATTCCTCTAGGAAACGATAGAATCTGTTGTTGCACCCCCATTCCTTCTACACCCATTCTTGTAGCAACTCCAGCCCCTACACCATAACTTAAGCCCTACACCTCCTCTTTTGTAGCCCTAACCAACCAAACCATCTTCTTCCACCCTACCTTCCCCTCCCTCCTTCCAATGCTACCCCTTCGAGCCCATAACCACAATCCACCATCATCTTTTCCCCATCGCAGCCCTCATCCCACCACACCACCCATGACTACCAACCACTTTTCTTGTACCACCACTAACATCTTCCACTGTCTGAACCAACACCCACCATTTCCACAACCCCTACCTCACCCTCCCTCCTCAGCTAAACCAAACAACTTCCTACACCTAAATCAACCCCTCTTCCTATATGAGCTCACACTGCGCATGTAGTGTGAGAAATTTTCTTTAAAAATTTTGTTGCCTATTTTGGTAAATTTAAAAAATAAATATTTTATTAATATAATAATTATGTTATTTGTTAAATATTAATTTGATAACTATGGTATTAATTTTAGGTAAAAAAGTTTAATTAGAGGGACCTTGTAGTATTTAACAAGATACCACTAATTTGTGTTTTTGTTGGAATTTAGGTAAATTTTATACTTTATTGGAAAGGTAGATTTCACATGATAGCACATTAGGGATTTTGTGTCTGAAATATTTTAAGTATGAATTATTATGTTAAAATCATTTGTTATTTATTGTATCATAAAATCGGTAAAAAGAGCATGTTATCATATATAAGATATTTTTGGTAAAAAAGTATGGCAGGATGATTTATTTATGATTATGTATGACATGTACATAGAAAATGATAGGTTGAGCATGCGTAAATATAATTGCAAAATAATTATTATTGATGTTTGTCCTATGAGAATTTGGTCATTTTGATTGTGTTATGATATTTATTTTGACAAGCATGTCTAATGTGTATTATATATCATTGATCATGAGATTATGTTATTCTGAATGTATTAGATAGGCATGCTAAGCTTTTATGTGCTAAATCTTAAATAAGGATAAAATAGTTATTTAGCTTATCTGATAATTGTATGATAAATAATTTAATTATTATGTTTTAGTCTTTTTATGATAAATAAATAAATAAAATAGAATTATTATTTAAAAAGGATATTAATGCGGTAGTTTTGATCTAAGGGGCATCTTGGTCAGCTTTGACCTAATGCACCCAAATGTAAAATATTGAGCCTAGGACGACCTTGATAATTATGTGGTTAAGTTTACGTGTTTATCAATTTTAAAACCTATAGATTGAATTTGTCTTGCAAGGTGACCTCGTATTATAAACACTGAATAAGATATTAATCATTTAAAGTGAAATATCACGTGAGTTAGCTTGAGGTGTGGGATCCATTTCACGGGACGATAATAATGGCTTAGGTGTGTTGTCCCCGAGAGGTGCTTCATTTTGTTTCATTGGATTAAGAATAGTGGGGCCCTATACTCATAATGAATAATAATATGATTTGAAATAAGTAACTAATGGATAAGCATGAATTATTTAAAGTGGAAGATTACATGTGTCAGAATCGAGGTATTAGGCCCGTTTCATCAAACGATAATAGTGGTTCAAGTGTATTGTCTTTGAGAGGTTCTTCAGATCATTCTATCGGTTTAAGAATAGTGCCTCACATGCATTTTCCCTTAAAAGGTGTTGGGTCTATTCCAATGTACGATAATAGTGGTTCAGGTGTGTTATCTCTTAGAGGTGCTTCAGACCGTTCCACTAGTTTAAAAATAGTAGGGTCCCTAAACTCAATGTAAATAAAAATAAAAATGATTATTATTGTATTTAAATAATTATTATATTATTGGATTAGTCAAAAGTAGCCTTTGTGCCTACTTGTATTTCGATAGTAGCCTTTGTGTCAACTTGTGGTTTGGTAGCAACCTTTGTAGCTAACCTACATATAGCAAGCATAATCATTATCAAGTTCACTTTAATTTTTCTTTGGGTCCATATCTCATAGAAAATGGCTTTTTAAGTGCTCTATTGCTTTATAACATCAATCTCCTCTTCTCTTCTCTTAGGGCCGAGAAAACTAACATTTATAGACATCTTTGTTGCTCAATTATATATCCATGGGAGAGTGAAGGCATACATAATACTCACTCAATTTTTTAAAATTAACTTCAGGTTTACTCTAATTAACCTAGCTTAAGGGATATAATATGTAATTAGTCTGTTCCAAAAAATCTTTACATGCATATTGGTATATCATACCTCACCAACAAGGATATACAAATCAAATGCATAATCAATGACTTTACTAGGTTGTTATTCTTCCAACTTGAACCCTTGATTTTATTCTTATCCCAATTGGATTTTTATTCACTTTTGTTCCAATGCAACAATATTAGTTGCAAAATATAACACGTGATCTTAAATTGATGCATCATTAGGGCTATAAACGAGCCGAGCTGAGCTGAATACCCCTAGGCTTGGGCTCGGCTTGTTTAACTAAATGAGCCTAAAATGATGTTTGGGCTCGGCTCATTTAACTAAACGAACGAGCCAAACCGAGCTTTTAATGAGCCGAGTCGAGCTCACAAGCCAAAGCCAAAAAATGAACTGAGCCTAGCTTTTTCGAGCTCGGGCTCGACTCATTTAATAAACGAGCCAAGCCCGAGCCTCACTTTTAGGCTCATTTAACTAAACGAACGAGCCGAACCAAGCTTTTAACAAGCTGAATACCGAACCGGCTCAGCTCATTTACAGCCCTATGCATCATTATATACCATGGTATATTTAAATGATCCATATTTATCAACTTAAATTCTATCAAGGACATAGGAGGTTTTTAATTTTCTTAGATTAGTATGACAACAAATTTTCCAACAATAATATGTTGTTCATATGATATCACCAATAAAAAAGAATCGCCAAAATTTTAAGTGGGTTCTCGTTCAAGTTTCAATGATCTTTTCCATCATTTCTGCACTAATGTGATCTTATTTTTAATGCCACAAAGATAATATTTTTTTTTATCCACTAACTTCTAGTTAGGGACATATTCTAGTTTTTCAAATATACCAAATGCATATATTGTATATTGATCTCGAGCTTACTTCTAGCCAATTTTGATGGTAGAAATACCATCAAATACTCTTAGACCATAGTAAGTTCTCTAAGAACTTAGCTACAACATTATGCACACATTCTCTATCCAATTGTTTCTTCATTAAACCATATAATAAGTTAATCATTCCACATACACGTGCATATTCTTATCAATTATAAGCTCATAAAATACTTTATCTTTAAAATAGAATGTACGATGTCATTTCAGTTAGATAAATAAATCTTCTAGATCGTATTCAAGTCTATGAGACAGGAAGCCTTTAGCCTCTGCCATTAAATTACTTACATAAAATGGAAAACTTCATGTTTCAACCATTATGCTAATAATATAATGGGAAGCTTCAAGCTGCAACCATTAAACTACTTATTGGTACGAATCTTTAGCCTCAACCATCAAAATATATTTACCCGCAAGAACTATAATATAATGGGGAGACTATTGAAAATACTCTAGCCACTTCGACGGTAAAGGAGATTTGGCTATGGTAGGTTTTAATTGTAACAGCCCTAAATTTCACAGTTAAAATTTTTCGTCTGCACATAAACCATACACTAAACCAGGGGGTGATACCACCATTATCGTTACAAGACTGACCCCCGACCAATCTCACACCAAACACAAGGCTAGAGATTTAAAAGACATTAATTCGAGTAGTAGATAAAACCACAATGTTTCTAATAATTCATAATTGAAATAGAGTGCGTGATGTAAGAGTCAATACATGAATAGAAAATGAGTACAGTGACAATGCCCCTATGGGGGGAAATAAAACGATCAATAAAACAATAAGAAAGATAGAAATAGGTGAGTTTGGACGATACTCTCTCGGGTCCCATGACAAGTCCAACAGACCATCACTCAATCCCACCCAACGCATCAAAGGCGTCAAAATCATCATATGTGACATCTCCTACCTGCACCAACTCACAAGGGCCACTGCTTGTGGGAATAAGTAGCACCCATAAAACTGGTGACCAATACGCTATGTACTGAGTAAGGTAATCATGCGGCTAAGACAATCAATATAAAGGGCAGATAATACATGTAGTGAATCAATCCAGTTAATCAAAAGCATTAGATCTCAAACCATTATTTTTATTTTCACACAACTCTCAATTTAGATCCATGAGAGCATAGGAACCCCACTATTATAGCTGGTGGATCAAAAATACCCAGAGTAGAATGCTCCTGGCCACTATTATTCGTCGGTGGATCGATCTCTAGGGCAAGGTGCTTTTGGCCACTATTATGCCGCTGGATTGGTTTAACCCTGATTCTCATGGTGTTCCACTATAAGTAATTAATATTTTTCCCATGGATTATTATCATTTAAGGTTTGGTTTACTGAGCTTGGGATCCCCCACTATTATAGCTGGTGGATCAGAAACATCCAGGGCAACACGCACCTGGCCACTATTATTCGTTAGTGGCTCGGTCTCCAGGACACCCTACACCTAGACATTATTATTGCCGATGGCCTGACTCAATAATCTTTAACTTTAAATTATTAGTGTCTTATTCATATCTTATTCAATAAGTACTTTCTTACTAGACACACATGCTCCACTAGGCTTCCCATTATTACCCTTTCATCCCCAACTCTCATGAAAATCCCCATCTCATTTCTTGGGACCTCCACGCATCCTGAGACTCCAATACTTCTTCCCCACCTTTCCCTTACTCACCATGAAAAACTCAAACTTCCACATATGTGGATCAAGGTCCACTTTCCTATATCTCAGCTTTAACTCCCCATCGTTCTCTAGAAACAACTCCCCATCGTTCTCTAGGGTTTCTCTACGAAACCCTAATTTGGCCAATGTGACCTAAACTCTCCCTATAACACACGACCCATGCCCCCTTTGCTATCCAACACCATCACCCCACTCAATCCACACCCAACAGCACAACCTTACTTCCCATCCTTCACATGTGTTAATGAAAACCCTAGTTGGTCACCTCAAACTCTAGTACTTATCCTTTCTTTTATGTTATACCCTCATCACACACACACACCACCCTCCTTTCCACTTGACTCATCCCTCTCTTCATAAGACACCCTTCTAGTCTCAACCCACACTCCAACCACTTACCATCAACTCTCTCTTCCACCCACTTTCCCCACTTAGGGTTTTTCCCACAAACCCTAGTTAAGTCCCCATGTAAAGTTCTACCAACCCACGTACTATTTTACTCATGGATTCCAATCACCCAAAATACTCTTCCCTCACCTTGCCTAACCCTTAAATCACCTTTTCACATGTAAATGTTACTCCTATGCAAAGACTAACCACCTTATGCAAGCCTTACACTTTCCATGCAATATTTACTCCAACCTCTCATTTTATTCCTATTATCCTTTTATTTTTCCACCCATAAGTCATAAGGTAATTAGGCCTTGCTCACTTCCCTCTAATCACTCCACTTTCTTTATTTTTTTTTATCTCCCCACAACCACATCATACTACTTAAGGACTCCTAGCATGCATGTCATATAAGGTAACAATACATAAGGCATAACACAAAATACAAGTCATATCACCACATTATACATGTCATAGCACATATACAACTTACCTTAACTCCATGATTAGCAAGCTGCACTACAAGCATTTAGTCCATAACCACATATGACATGAATACATAAGACACAATTTGGCCTTAATTACATCCTTACCTAGATCGACAATAGGCTTGGAGCACAACTCCTATGCCTCCTTAGGGGAAGGGTTTGGTTCACGTATAAGAGTGGACACTAATGTTAACTTCCCTCTTATTTATTTTATCATCCTCTAACTAATTATTAGTAAAAGACTAATAATAGTAATGATAATAATAATAGTCTTAATAATAATAAGATTAGTATAATTATGATACTAACAACAATAATAGTAGTAGTATTAACCATAATAAGATTAATAGTAATAATGATGCTAATAATAATAATAATGGCAAAAATAGTAATAATGATGATGATGATGAGGATGATTATGATGATGATGATGATAAGACTAATAATAAAAGTTATACAAAATGAATTATACTTAAATAGAAACAAATGTTAGGATACAACTAAGGGTGGAGGTGACAGCTAGGGTGGTGGTGGTGATGGCGGTAGCGGATGGTGGGAGTGGTGGTGATTTGACAAGACCCAACTTTGGGGTTGGAAAAGGGGAAGGGAGATGGTGGTTGTGAGGTGGTAGGTTTCCTGGACCTGGAGGGTTGCAGTGGTGGCGGCGGCGTGTCAAGGTGGTGGCAGTTTTAGTGGCCAAAGATGGAAAGGAAGAAAGGAGGAGGAAGGAGGGGGATAAAAGGGGAAGGAAGGGTATAGGGAGGTAGGGGAAGGTTTAATGGGTAGAGAAGGAGGTAGTGGGGGTGGTGGTTATGGCGGAGGAGGTGGAGAAAGGCGGCAGTTAGGGAAAAAATAGGGTGTAAAGGGCAACTAAATTTACACGAGTAAGTAGGGCAGTGCATGGGGATTTAGGGGTGGGGAGTGGTCTTGTTTGGTAGATGGTAGTGCAGGGAAGAGGTTGGGTGGAAGTTTGGATGGTGACGATGCACAACGACAGCTGAGGCTGCATCTGATGGGGCGACAGAGAAGAGCTTCGAGATTTTCTGGGCAGAGCAAAAAGAAGAGGAAGATGGGTGAGGGATGGGGTATTTATGAAAACAGAGTGAAAGGTGGCTCCCGACCGGCGGTGGTAGGCCAGTGTAGGCTTGCAAGTATGTAAGTATGTAGGGGGTAGGGGCAATTTTGGCAGGGTTGTAGGGAGGTTAGGTGAGGATGTCGGAGTTGCAGAGGGGAGGGGACCAATGTAGGGTAGTGCCAGCTACACGCCTTACATGTTAAGTCGAGGGGAAGGTGAGGGAAGAAGGAGAGTCATGGCTACGAAGTAGCCATGTGCACCAATGATTGGGGAGGGGCGAGGTAGGAAACGAGGGTAAAAGGGGGAAAATTGGAAAAAGGCGGGGATAAAAAGGGGAGGACCGATTGGGGTGCTGGGTCGCGCGAGGGGGAAAGACAAAAAATAAAATGGGCTGGGTTGCGCGGGGGAAAAGAAGGAGAGGAGGGAGGGGAGAGTCGGGTCGCGCTGAACGTGGCCTTGATCGGCAGAAAGGAGAGAAAACGAAGAAAAAAGGGGAAAAAGGAAAGAAGAAAAAAAAAAGGAAAAAGGAAAATGAGGTGTTTGGGATATTTGGGACTTAAAAATATTTTTTAAATAATAAAATTAGTAAAAATAAATAATTAAAATTTCTTTATATATTAATTTTAAACTTTTTATTAAATTTTCCTAAAATCCATTTTAGTTAGCAAATTACCCTAACCTCCGCTAATTTAATTCCTACATTATTTTCCTCTTTTATTTGTTTTGATTACTTCCATTATAATAACATTATTTTATTAAAAATATTATATTTGATTGATCTCATATATTAATCTCTATTTTATTATTAATTTCTAAATTAAAGTTTTGGAGTACTATTACGTTAGCCACGACCAATAACAAAGTAGGTTCACAGTTTCATGAATAAATGACTAGAAAATTATGTATAAAGTTATTATCGCTACTTTGTGATTAAAAAAAAATATTTTAAATAGTGTGAATATTAAAATTGCATAAACTAAATTGCAAGTGTTAAACTTGCACATAAATAGAAAGTGTAAAAATGAAATTAGTGTGGGGGGGGGGGTTTATAGACCACTAAATAGTTTGATCTTTTACATCAAAATGCACTTGAGATATTTAATATTATCCGATCTTGTTTTTCAATATTACATAAGTCTTGAAAGACTTTCAACTATTTAATCTTCTCGATTAAATTGCACATAAGGTATTCTTTACTTTTAATCATTCAGTCTTCAAGATCAAATTATGCACAAGGTCTTTGAGAACATTTAATAATTAGACAAAACTTTGAACTTCCACTTCAATTGTATCATATCATTTTGTACCTCAGGTATATACTCATAAATTATATAATTGGTTGGGAGCTTCATGTTTCTACACACAATTGTGTGATCACCATTCATATTTTGGGTATATGAGAAAAAATTAACCACTTTTGGCGGCCTTCCATTAACTTAAGGTAATGGAGGTTTGCACTATATTGTCCAGTCAACTTTAAGTGTTTAAATATGCATGTAATGATAAGCGATGAGATCGTCGATTCATCACTTTTATACACAAGGTGATAGACGATGAGTCCTCCAATCCATCGTGTTTAAATTTAAGTAATTTTTTTTAACGTTACCACTTTAAATGACTTTCTATTATCTTCAAGTGATGAAGATTAATATATGGTGATGGGTAATGTGACTACTAATCCATCACTTTTGTTCTTCCAATTGATCATATTAAATTCATTTTGAGTTTATTGAAGATGAGACTTTTAACCTTCTACCGTGATTTATCTCTATCCTCTACCTTATAATCAAAAGGGAGATCATTGTATATACAATCAAATTAAATTACATATTGCCAATATATACAATTAAAATCAACAACAATATCAATTAGCATAAGAATAAAGCAGAGGCGAAGATAAAAATAAGGTTATCTTGTTCCGAATTGATTTTTGATTGGGTTGTCCGATCTAAAAAAATAATCTGGTATTTTATTGATTGTTTTAACAATACATTATAATATTGTGTTTTCATATTTTATAAATTTTTAAATTTATTATTTTATATTTTAAACTATTGTAATAATATTTGAACACTTTTTTTTTCTTAAGAAAATAAGATAGTTATATAAATATAAATATTAACTGATATATAATTTTTATTTAAAAAAATTATTGTAAAAGTTGTTAACATTGATTAAATAAAATTGATCGTTTAAGTTATTTGGAACGAATTTACGATGTCATTTGCATACTCCTAGCTAGCGGCATGTGCCTACAGTGTGAAATGTCGCCCGGCGATTAGACTTAAATGATAAACGAACCCACAATTTATTTAAACACCTTAATTTTAAAGTCTAATACCAACTAAACTATGTGTCAGGCTTTCTGCTTATTCGCTTGTCTCATTCAGGTGTCTGTGTTTTTCATCATCCAAACAAAAGAAAAGAATTATGATGAGTTCTGAAATTGGTCTATCCTTGTCTTAGAAAATTAAAAAAAAAAAAAAATTAAAGATATTCCTCCTCGGCAAGCATAAAGCAAACACACGGCAACTTATTCTTTGGGGAGAACGCCCAAATGAGTCGGCGAACACGCAACTCAGCTAAGCAAATGGTGGTCATCTTGGTTGGTTCTTACGCTAAGCGATGAAAATATGAAAACTGGCAACAAAAAGGGTAATCTCAATCAGAAAATCATCCTCGAAAGGCATTCATGGCTAGCCTGGTAACCTCTTTAATTCTTTCACACGGCAAGTTTTGAACTTTTTTTTATGAGCTAGATCACCTGATTCTAAAGTTTAAGCAGGTGCCTTTTTATCAATTATCTAAATTACTAACTATATAAATATACACTTATAAAAATATACATATGAGCATGCATTAGATGATATATTATTTTTATATTTAAAACTTTTATTAAAATTAATAATAACTGATATTAGATATATCTAAAGATACTCTGTATATATTTTTTTTAAAAATTTAAAATTTAGACATTCGACCTAAACGACGTAGAGTGAATATCCGAAGGAACACAAATATTCGTTTTAGATACATCTAATGATTAGGCAATGGCAAAGCGAGCAATTGCCGATAGAATCATTCAAAGACAACAGCAAAACAAAATAAATCTCCTGCAACAAGCTAGCCAACACCAAGAATAGTGTGTGTGTGTGTGTGTGTGTGAGAGAGAGAGAGAGGACGGTGGGGGACGACAAACCATCATCGAGGAAGTTGGAGGCGTTTGAGGCTGATCTGTCCTATATCTTTTATAATTATAAAATCGGACACTAAGAATATCTTATAGGATATTTCGGATGAATAATACAAATTGTGTATTTTTTAAATGTTCTTCTTCATATAATCCTAAGTTGTTGTAAAATATTCTTTAAATAAACCAATTAATATGAAAATATGTCTAAAAATATCTATATACACCGGTTTGTTGGCTTTTTTTTCCTTACTCTCGTAACTTGAATGACTTTCCGTTTCGTATTTATATTTTAGAAGAATCACGTGTCCAATAATACAATTACGTTTAGCATTTTATTTTTATTTTTTTTTCATACATCTGGGGCTGCCTTTTTGGAGTCTGTTTTTGCTTCTCCACGTCTGTTGGAAAGTGACCCGGCTGAGGGTGCGTTGAAGGACCGGCTATTTGATTTTTCTGATATTCAAACATTGATATTTTGTTGTCTGACCGTGAAATTTAGAGTATTCAATTTTTAACCTTAAAAAAAAGTTATTTTTATTCAAATTCGATTTGTTTTTTTTTAAAGTCATTCTATTATTTACTTTTATTTTTAAAAAAAATCAATACTTAAGTTTCACTGTTATCGTTATTTATTATTATTATTATTATTATTATTATTATTATTATTATTATCTATATATAAGTATTATATTATTTTTAATAAAGAATATAAGTATAATTATATAATTAATTTTATTATTTTGATGAAATTAAATTTATTTTTGAAATGGAATAGGTATTTATTTATTTATTTTTAGCCTAATCTTATAACATGATAGAAGTCTAATAGCCTTTTTTCTTTTTCTTTTTTTTTTGGGATAAGAGAAGGCTAATAATGGTAAATTAATTGATTTATCTCGTTTGATGATCAATTTTATTAACCTCGACTAAGCAAATCGAGGTTAAAGTTTCAACTATGTTCACCACCGTTATTTTCATTTTTATTAAGTTCCCATTTTTTGGACTAACATAGATAAATATTAATATATAAGTAATTTTTTTTATTGACTAAAAAAAAATATCCCTAATTTATATCAAATCGAATTGATATCCTCTTTTCTACTTAATACAAGGATATAAACATTATTTGTTTAATTTTTTTTAGTATTTATTTACCTAAATTCAAACAAAAAATTTAAAACATTTACCTACTTCACATGGATTAATTTAATATTACGCAAATAATATTTTAAAAAATTTACTCCAATTTATTTTTTTCTAAATTAAAATTTTAATATATATTTTTATTTTAATTTATCCTAGTGGAATGAGGGAGTTAAAAGAAAAGCCACGGAAGTTATAAACAAGTTAGATCGTGAGGTTTTTAGATTCGGTTTATTATAAATTCGGTTCGACTTATTTATTTAATTAAATGAAACTAAAAAATAAAGTTTATATTCGATTCGTTTAATAAATAGCTAAAATTGAGTATAATAAATTTAATTTTAAGTTGGTTTATAATATAAAAATGTTTATACTCAACTCGTTTTTGGTAATTTAAACTTAAATCTTATTTTTAAAGTCGTTTATGGGACAAATCCAATCGAAATCTACTTGGAGTCGGCTTGGCTCGATCAATTGACAGCATCGTGCATAATATCGGTGGGGGTGGAGGAAGAGACAGCCGAGGACGTCGACACTTAGCGACTGCTCTGTTTTATGATGATTCGGCACAAATACAATCGTCCGCCTCCATAGTCATCATTAATCATCCAATGCAATGGAAGCGATCGAAGAGCTTGCGTCGGTGACTGTGATGTCGGTGGTGGGGCAGGGCGTAAGCGAGCAGCGCCACGGAGTAGTCGGGACATCTGTGAGCCTGCTGCGACCTTTATTTAGTTAAGGCTTTATATCTACAACTCCGTGTCCAACGAGAACTTTGCCGTTTGTCTTAACTCTTAACTTCAAACACGGCACTCAAAAAAAGGGCTAACAATCACACTGCCAAATGGCCATCGTTAAAAGCTTGCTTCTCTATCCGAGAAAAGCTTTAACAAAAGGAAGAAAAAAACAAAAGGAGTTAAATGAAACTAAGATTCCTTTAATAATATGACTCTCGTGTTCCGTAATAGATAATTTATAATATTTTAATTATTATATATATATATATTAAGTAAATAATGTCTAAAATAATTAAAATATTCGTATTAGAATTTTTATAATTTTATTATTACGAGATGTATCAAATGAGGTTGAAATACGATTAAAAATAAAATAAGAAAAGGTATCAATTACCTTTTATAAAATGAAATGAATAAATAAGTGAAAAATAAACGAGATATATGTATGACTAAAATTTTAATTTCATCATCATAAAAAAAAAAAATATATATATAATTTCACCGTTAATAGTCGGCATTTGAGATTTTCCATGACGTTTGTTTAGTCACAGTGACAGACAGGCGCCAACTTTGTAAATTCACAGCTCATCATCTACAGTGTATGCTCAAGATGACATTAACTTGTAATATGACCTTTAGTATCCGCCTATCCGGTGCTCCCCTGCTGGCAACGTACACAACACGATGTACTCCGTCTACTTTTCCCTCTTTTTATCTGACCAGGAGCGAGCGAGGGGAGGGGAGAATCGTTGGCCGAGAATAAAACACTTTACGGGAGTTATTTATTTTATTTATTACTATTTAATTTTAGAATAAAAACTTACTTTAAAGTTAGGGAAAATTTCTTTGTAGTAGTATATGCATAAATATAATATCCGGTTCTTTTCAATCAAAATCGGTCTAATCCCGGTTTTATTTCCGACACAACTTTGCCTTTTTTGGCGATAAGAAGAAGGGGTCACCGTTTACACGTGTAGAAAGTAGTCGTCAACAAATAAATAAATACTACTAGACTACTAGTACCATAACGAACGGAAAAAAAGTTAGCTCCACGCGCCACCGCTACGACACCCACCGTAACGTCTTACGTACAAGTGCACAATATCGCCACCGTCTGGCTTCACAGTAGTATTAGATTAACTATACGTACGGTAAAACAGTATTACTACTGACACTCTGTTATGTAAAACTAACTTATAAGTTAGTTTTAAATTTTAAAGCTAGCTCACAAATTTTCCACTAACTGATTTTTTTTGAAAAATATTTTAATAATTTATATATTTTTTAAAGAATTAATAAATACATTTTTAAAATTTTACTTACACTTTTCTTTGAAATATAACAAAATATTTAATATATAAATAATAATAATAATAATGATAAAAAATAAATTTTAATTTTTTAATAATATCATAGCTTATTTCTTAATACTAAAACTTTTTATTCTTCTTCTTCTTCTTCTCTAATCCGAACGACGGACTTGATTCCAAAAGGAGTTTATTTTTTATTTAGAAGTTTATTGGTCCGGTTCGAATAATTTAGAAACTTGATTACGTACGTACCGAACAATCACCATCGATTAGTGCCATCGGTGACCCGTGCGCTGCTTCCGTGCTCCTCCTTTTTTCCACTTTATTCCGTGCTTCCGAGTACTATTTATATTTATAATGAACTTCCTTCACCAGACAAGATCCATCTGTACCAGCGTGTGTGGGTGTGTGTACTACTACTAACAACCACCGCCACTTATCTTAAAACTTAAATTGGGACGATCGGCATGGGCTCCTCCCCTGATCTAATCCCATTTAATCTTAATTCAAATATTCAATAAATTAATTATTAATCATTTTCTTGTTAGTATTATTACTTTCGTTATTGTTGCTATTGTTGGGCAATGGCGGAACTTAAGCTCATATTTGCTAAGTTTTGGTATCTCACATTGGTGAGAAATATTTGTTTTAACTAGTTTTTATACTCCCCACTTTTTGGCATGTTTGAGTTAAAAGTTTGGGTTGTTTTGAGTGGGTTGAAGGACCAGACTATATACCACACACGTGAGCACGCGGCCGGCCGCCCGTCCGATCCGAACTGGGTGTAGGTGAGTCATAGATCTAGACAAGGCCCAACTTTCGTCTTTTTAAAAACAAATTCGAACAGTTTTTTCAAACTTGATCTTTGACGGTTACTATTTTTCTCATGGCCTTTTGGAATGTTGCCTCCGGGTGTATGAGGGATTGAGACGTTTCACTCCTCCAGATTTTTCTTCCTTTTTAACCGATCTCTTCATTCATTTTATATACACATGAAAGAACGAAAATCCATAGAGAAGAATTGTTCGATCCACCAAGCAATTTAACTTCGAATATTTCCTGGGCAAAGTTCTGCAATTCCAATCCTTACATCTCGAGTGCACGAGATTAAGGACGTTGTGTAAATCCTTAGGGGTGAACCGACCGTGAAAGGATCTGCATCGAAGTCCGATCGATATTCACTTCAGGGCAGTGAATCGATTTCAAGGCACAACAAAATTAATAAGTATTGTTTTCTGTTTCAATTGGTTTTCTTCCTCTGGGTATGCTTCGGTTTTATTTTATCATCAGCTATAATTATTATAATTCTTATGACTAATTTTGAATATTTTATGCTATTAAAATTTTATTAATCTTATTCGTGTAGAGGTTAGTACTAATTTAATTGAGAAGAGAATTTTGTTAGAGATTAATAATTTATAACTGTATCCGAAACCTTCTCCCCTTTTTTTTTTCCCGTCAATTTTCTTCTCAAGTTATTGTCAGACAATACATGCAATCTTGTTTATACGTGACATATTGCTAAACATATGTAGAAATGGCTAACAAACTATTTTTTTGGTTATATCGGTTATAAGTAACTTTGTAAAACATTTCTCGTAAACTAACTATTTATATGTAATAATTATTGTTTTTTACGGCACTCCTTATCAATAACTACTTCTCTTCTCCGGCCTCGTCCAAAACCTTCAAACCTCGGACCATCGAGTCCCTTTGTAAATATATATGTAGCCTGGTATGCTATGTTAATATAATTTCTCTCGATATCACCCCGCAAGCTTTCTCTCTTACGATTGATTGTTGCGATATAGCTTTTCCACATAACACGAGTTCATGTGTATCTCATAAATGCCGCATCAACCATGCGCATTGTAGGAGAATATTGACTTCACTTATGAGAATATGTCAGCTATTATCATGTATAATATTACTTAGATTTTTTCTGCATGTAATTAGTGTATAAAGTTGGTTTGTTTTTTGGGCTTAAGTTAATCAACCCATTAACTCAAGTCCAATAGTTAGCATCTAGCTTACGATTTCGAATGGAGTAATATATATACTTAAATAAGAGGTATAAAAAGTAGATTGTAATATCTCTGATCAAGTAATATAATACAAGTCTTCACTCCTGTTTCTTATTCCTCTCTTCTCTGTTTTCTTTTCTTTTTTTTCTTCTTAATATAACACAAAGTAATCTTGAATTCTTTAAAGAAGATTACTAAAACTTCTCAGTCTTTAATTCAGTATATTAAATAGTTAGCGACTTCACATTCACATCTATATTCTCTAATTACATTTCTAACATGCATTATTGTGTTGCCATGGTTACCTTAGCCCCTGTACTTGATAAAGATATAATATGTTGTCGCTTACTCTATTCCAGAGCTCATCAATCGACACCTACAAAATCAGCATCACAATACTTGATTTTCTTGTTAAAAAAAAATTTGTAAGCAAGTCTACTATTCCTGTACATCGGAATTCGACGTACAACTTCTAGAAGTGATTAATTCGAATTTTGCATAAATCGACTTGTCACTCCAAGTGCATGTGATATATTAGGTCGTGTCATAGTTAAGTAGATCAGACTGCCTACTAATTGTCGGTATATGGTTACATCCTAACGACCGTTACCTTATAATGAACAAACCCTCGTATTAATTTCTATTGGTGTTGGAATTGGTTAACAATCAAGTTTACCATATTTCTTTTATTGCTCTTGAGCATACTTTTATTGATATAAAAACAATTCTTCCTCGGTCTTATTGACCTTCAGTCCAAGAAAATATTTTAATTCTACATGCTCATTTACGTGGAATTGAATAGATAAATCAATTCTAGTTTGTCAAACCTCTTTACCATCATCTCCCGCGACCACTACAAGAAATTGTATTAAAATACAACACAATTTGGCAACGATCGAAAATCTTCGTTGCAATATATATATATGACAAAAACAGCTAACTAGTGGGGCGAAAAGTCATTGTCATAAATGATGTTTTTTGCAACAATAATATGTCGTTGCTATAAAAAAAAATTATAGCGATGTCATATTATCATTGCTATAAAGTAAATATTTTTATACGTGATGTGCTATAACCGTAAGTGCATGGTTTTGATGTAGCACTCAAAGTATCATTCTACAAAGACTGCAGAGTGGGCAACATAATAGTGATAAGACTTCTCTATGTTTAGACTACCGAATAGCTGATTAGTTGATTTATTCTAAAAATTATGAAATTTGCGACAAAAAAAGAAGCACTTAAGGCACATAAATTCAAAAAGATTGATATTATACAGTAAAAGATGAAGGTTAAGGTTCCTGTTAAATTCCCCAATCTATGATATGTTAAATATTCTTGTAGATCCTAACTAAAAATTTGTGTTCGGTGTGTTAATAAAGATAATTATCTTTGCACTTTCTCAAAGCGCAACGTCATTTTGCCAATTACAAATTCAACTATCTCTAGCTTGGATTTATATAATTTTCAAAGTAATGAATTCAATTATTCCCTCTTATTGTTGTAGAAATTAGATGAATGTCTCTCAAACTATTAATTCCTAATCTCTAATTGTTTTATGTAGATCTACAGATCATTTCATCTCTCAATATTAATAGAAGTTCCCAATATCAAAAGTTGATCAATCTTTTGACTAAGGCATTCAAACACAACACAATATACATGATTATAAATTCAGATCAAGATATATGTAGAAAATTCAATACATTCGGATCAGAAAAATTCTCCCTTCATCTTAGCATAAGAAAATTAGAAACACATCATTACAAAATCAAAGATATTAATCATATTTAATAAATCCGTAAGGAGAAACATATGAGTTGATAAATAAATCTTAAAATTACTGGTTCTGATCAACAATCTCCAATTCAAGAATTACAAAGATAGAAAATCTCCAAATTGATTTTCTTCTTCTCTCTCTTAAGATCAATGGAGGAGTGATCCAAATTGGTCCCCCCAAAAAGCCTTCCATAAAACCCTAATATATTCCCTTTTCTACCCTAAAAAAATCTCATAACCAAATCCTTTGATTATGTAAAATGGGGAAAATGATGACACTATTAAGCACGACATGGGCACCCCATGTTATGCCTCGCTTCAGCATTTTTCTCATGTGGCTAACATGGCCGTGGTGGACACCACAGCTAAGTTGTGTCAGCTCTTGAATTGTGAGATAACTTTGACAGTGCAACAAGATTTACCCATAAGTCTTTGTTCAACCTCTGATCGAGATGATTTTTAATGCATTGGAAAGATAACAAGAAGATATACAACTTTTATGTATAGCATATGTCCGAATTAGATTTGAATCATGGTAGAATATGTTTATCTTTCCACCCTTTCATACTTTGAGCACTCATTCATGCTTCTCATTTATTCCAATTATTGTATTTTAGCTTCTTTTGATCCCAATTTATTCAAATATTTGTAAAATATAATCAAGAGCAATAAATAAGAACAATTAAACTCAAGTATGACAAATTTATCACATAATTATATTAAATATCTCTATTGAAGATTCAATTGACCAACATAAATCATACCTATCGGTACTACATGACTAGAAAAGGGAACAAATGGCCATAATTAATTTCATACCTCATATATTTATATCCACAATAGTTTATTGTTGCTAAAAATAATTATTTTTTGCCATAACAATTTGGTGACAAAAGTCTATTTACTGCAATAGTTTCTAATTATGGCCAAAATATTTTGCAATAAAATCATTTTTCCCCTCAACCTACAAGATTGCTAAATAAGTGTTTAAAAAAATATATTATGCTATTTTTTCATAAAAATTAATAGAAACAACAAAAAAATTAAGAAGATTATAAAACTCATTTATAATTTGTAAACACTCCTTTGTTTAAAAAAAAAAGTAAAAGCCCTTTTGTAATATGCGAAAACTTCTTTTCTTAAGAAACAAAAACTCTTATAATTTTTTGAAAACTTGTTTTATAGGAAAGAATAACTCTTTTACAATTTTTGAATTTTTTTTTAACAATGTGACTTGTTACTTGTGTCCAAAAATAGTTCTATAAATTTTAGAGTAACTATGATTGTTGCCAAAAAATTAACCTTGGCCAAAAATTTTAAAGTGGTTCTCTTCTGCACCCAACAGCTAAGAAGCTAAAATAAAATAGAGGCATCATGCTAAAACTAAGACCTTAATAGAGCCCAATGGTTCTGCAGTGTTAATTCTTGCAATCCGCTAGCTACAGTAAACCATCCCAGCTACCATCCCTCCTCTCAATAACTTTGCTATCCTTGACTTGACACACTCCAAGACTCATTACCCCAAAGCTGAGCTCCACACATCCTACATTCTCCAATCTAGGCTTCAACCTCCCAAGCACCATTTTCATTCGTTGTAGTAGTGCCCATTAGTCTATGGCTGCCGGCATGTAGCTCTAGTTTGTCACTTCCATCTCTTTCTCGACTCCATCACCTCATTGGTTAAGGCTTCAACTTTGTAAGGTAATTTCACCCACTTTTTGAACTTTACATTTAATTTGCTCTTTACATTTCACATATTTGTTTCTATTTCCATATTAGAATTTAGGCTTTACATATGTACGTCTTGTTTATAGTAGTCAAAGGTTTATATAGGTAGTTCTTATTTACTAGTAATGTGTTTAGTTGTTCTTATAAGGGTTTATTGCAACATATTCGTGTGTTTACTTTTCCTAGTTGTGTAGTAACTCATTAAATAATTTTTTTGGTTGTTCTTGTGAAGGTACTTTCAAAATAAGTACCATTCTATGAAAATGTGTAAAATATGATTAGTTATTCCTTGGGAACTAGCCAAATCTAAATTAGAGCCATT
Source organism: Tamarix chinensis (assembly GCA_030549775.1). NCBI lineage: Eukaryota > Viridiplantae > Streptophyta > Magnoliopsida > Caryophyllales > Tamaricaceae > Tamarix > Tamarix chinensis. The sequence continues at coordinate 120,050,527 of CM060171.1, forward strand.
TTATCCCTAAAACCAAACTTAATTATCCTAGAACTAGAATTACTTAACAATTTTAGTTCACCATTATATAAGAATGATAAAAATTATGATGCAAGATACACTACAGGAAATGAGGTTTTTAACGATCAACAATTTTCGTTGCTAATAGCTAAATTTTGATCGCTAAATTTAATAATGACCACAAAAATTATTGGTCGTTAGTGGTCGTTATTGCTCCCTTGTTAAAGGCTTTAATGACCAACTAAATTTTTTTTTGTTGCTAAAGTAATAACGACAACATATTATGTGGGTCACTAAAGCAATAGCGACGACGTATGATGTTAGTCGATGAAAGTAATAGCAACAACGTATGATGTTGGACGCTAAAATTAGAGCTGACAATCGGGTGGGTCAGGTCACTATTAGATTGGGTTACATGATAATCAGGTCATATTGGTTTCGGATAATCTCGAATCATTTTTTCGAGTCGGGTTTCATTCGGATCAACTCAGTATCGAATAATCTTGGGTCATTCTAAGCTCTTATATCAGGTATGGTTGAGATCGGATGAACTCGGATTTAGATAAATTTGGGTTATTCTAATTTTGGTTCGGGTTTTGATTGGGCTCGAATAAGTTTGAATTATTATATATTTGGGTCGAGTTTGATTGGATTCGGGTCATTTCAAATTTGAGTTATGCTTGTATCATTTTCTTTCTTTTTTATTCCAAGATGTTATTAAAAGCTAATTATTTTGAGATCATTTATTTTAATTTATCTTATTCAATCAAAAGCAAATTATTATATTGATTGTTTTGGGGCCTTATAATTTTTTGTCATTATTTCATCTTTGGAGATGTATTTGACGTTTCAAATTTAAAAGTTTTTAAATCGGATCACTTTTCTTTTTATGTTAAGTTATAGCTTATAATTCAACTCCATTATTAGCTTGGTCATCTTGAGTTTGAGTATTATTTTAAGTTTATATTATATTTATATCTTGTACGCTCCTTAATTAATATTAATTTACAATAATCATTGATAATTGATAACAAATGAAGGCTTATAAGGTTTTACTCCTCATATTATTTTTATAAGAGATTGATCACATCATATCAACATAATTTTAATAATAATAATAATAATAATAATACAAAAATAATGATAACAATAATAATAGTAATTAATAAATATTAAATATGAAAAAAAATAATAACAACACATTAGTTTTTTTTTTATATTTTTTGATTAGATCATATCAAGCTAAATAAGATAAAAATTATATAAAGTAAGTAATAATGACTATTATTGATAAAAGACCAACTTATATTGACTTCTTATTATTTAACATAGTTGATGTAATAAAAAATATTAATCTTCAATTTTCATAATGAATAAATAACATTCTCATTCTAGATTTTTCCTACTTTCCTATGATGTTGTAGGTGTTATATTTCAAGGTATAGCCGTATAGATACTAACATATAGTGCTCAAGGCTACAAATTTTTGATGAATATTTTCCATATTTGTGATTTTAACTTCAGGGATCTTCATCATTACAAGCATATTGACAATAGTTATATCACATACATATCATTACAAGTATGTTCTAACATTTGATAAAGTAGATTATGATGTTGGCTTTACAAGTATTCATAATACCATGATATTCCCAAGTTGAATAGATGATAAGAATATATCACTTTAGTTGGTAAACTTGAGTAGTGTCATCCATATTTGATAAGAATATATATGGGGGTGTATGTAGTGAAAACCATTACTTATAATGAGAATTGAGAACCACAAGTTTCATAAAGCAATTATGGTAGTTTCATAAAACTATTATACTAGGTTCATAAACTAAAACAAGTATTTTTCTTAATAACTTTAAGTAGTTTAATAAGCCAAGACAAGTAGTTTCATTAGGAATTTAGAGTAACTTTATAAGCTAGAATGACTAGTTTTATAAGACGAAATGAGCAATGTCATTAGAAACTTAGAGTAGTTCCATTAGAAACTTAGAATACTTTGATAAGCTTAAACGAGTTGTTTCATTAGCCGAAATGATATTTTCATAAGCTAAAGCATGTAGTTTTATTAGAATCTTAACCTAGTTTCATAAGCTAAAATGAGTACTTTCATTAGAACCTTATAGTAGTCTTATAGATCAAAATGAAATAAATAGCGACATCTTTTTTAACAAATTGCTTTTTAGTTTTGTATTAAATAAATAGGAAAAGGGAATTTGGTTAAAAATATTAATTGGTTTTGGGTATGAAATAAAACTTCAATAAATTTACTTTCTACCCTATTAACCAAAACTATAAATTTACTTTCTACCCTACAAAAAATTTATGATTTGTTTTTTATGCTATGCCATTATTGTAGTGTTAAAATTCATGGAGGAAAATTTTAGGACTCTACAACAAGAAGAACATTTTGACACTTATGATTGATTTCTCATCCGTTGCTAGTAGAGGTATTAATTTACCTTTAATCTTTAATATTAGTAATTTTTTTACGTATTGTTGTTTGATTTATTATATTATCTCTTATTATTTTCACATTTTCCAAAATTGAAGCCCCTAATTCTAAAGATATTGAACATGATCAAGTGCTGACTCTAACTTCAATCCCCAACGCAATTGGTGATGGATTGGTCCCTATAAATCTAAAGAGAAAGGCCGAGGTATGGAAAGAGTATGATTGTTATGAAGATGTTCAGAAAAAGTTGCATGGTGTATGCAAGCATTGCCAAGAGGTATCATATAGAGATGAATAAAAAATGGCACATCTAATTTTAAGAGGCACTTAGTAAGTTGTTCAAAGTACAAAAATCTTGACGGGTCCTGCATGACTACATCTCAATTTGATCAAAAAGTATATAGTGAGTTGGTTTGTGAGTCAATAATGAAACATGGGTTGTCATTATCACACATTGAGTATGAAGGAGAGAGAAAAGTCCACCAGTATTTGAATGCGAATGTCAAACCTATTTGCAGAAATACCACAAAGAAAATTTGTTTCAAGAAACATGTAGAATTTAAGGAAATTCTTAAAGTGGCTTTAAGAAAAACTTCTAGTAAGATTTGTTTGACTTGTGAAATATGGAAAACATGCATAGGACATGGTTATCTTACTCTTACTACACATTATGTTGATGATAATTAGAAATTGAACTCTAAGGTGTTAAGTTTTTGCCATTATCCTCCTCCCCACACTAGTGTAGAGATATATAATATGTTATATTCAATGATAATGGATTGGGGCATTAAAAAAAGGTTTTTACCATGATTGTGGACAATGCATCAAATATGATCAATATGATTATAAATATGAAATGCAAGTTGCTTGGAAACTTGGTGTGTGATGGGAAATATTTTCATATTCCTTGTTTAGCTCATATTTTGAATTTGATAGTGAAAGAAGGAATGAAAAACATTGAAGAATGTGTGGTGAAGGTTCGAGAAAGTATTAAGTATATAGATGGATCAGAAGGTAGGATAATTAAGTTCTATGAATATGTTGTGTAGTTGAACATAGCTATTTCTGCAAAGTTGTTGTTGGATGTTGCTACCAGGTGGAATTCTACATATTTGACACTCAGTAGAGGATTACATTATAGTCGGGCTTTAGACTATTATGCATTGAATGAACCTAATTTCAAGTGGCATGTTTCAAGTAGTGAATGGATCAAGGTAAAAAAAAATTGTGATTTGTTACAACCATTCTACGATATCATAAATGATAGTGTTAGCCCTCAAGGCTTGGTAGGCAAAGGACCAAAAATAATTTTTGGTTGATCATCTTATATATAATGGTAGAATGTAGATTGTATCCACTCATTCCATGTTGCCTTAGCTATCATATCTTACCTTTTGTGTATATCTAAGATTGTAGAAACTTATACGGTGCCTTTTGAGGCCTATTTTTTTTTGTGTGTTTTGAGTTATAGATTTTGGATATATTTGTATTATTATTATCTTATGGTGCCTTTTGAGGTTTGCATATTTGTATTTTGGGTTAAACAGGTATTAGAAGTGCTTATATTGTGCCTTTTGAGATTTACATATTTGTGTTTTGAGTTATTGATATGGAGATGTATCTTTTGAGGTTTTTTAAGTGCTTATATGGTATGTTTGTATCTTGGGTTTAAAGTGTTAGATGTATTTGCACTGTTATTATCTTATGGTACTAGATGGAATCATGGAAGTGAACTAATATTTAAATGGCATAGTAGAGTTTTTTCTTTTTTCTCTACTTTTATTTCTATACTTTAATATTGGTATCAATGTATATTGTATTTGTATATACATAAGTGATATAAATTTTAAGAAAGTATATTGTTTCTAGATTTTGATGTAAGTGCTAATATGGATTAGTTAAACATCTATATTATTTCATGTTTTATGAAGTTTTAGAAAATTTGAGTTATGGGTTAATGTTAATTTTTGGGTAGTACCGGGTTGAATATTTATAGATTTATAATTTTTCGGATAATATTGGATTTAGGATTAATAATGGATAGGGTCGGATCATTTCAGTTTATAGTTTTTCAGGTTATATCAAGTTTCAAGTGAGTAGCAAGTCGGGTCGGATTTATTTTGGGCTTACGATTTCTTAGGTTATATAGGATATCGTATCTGGTCAGATAGGTTTTGGGCTTTTAATTATTCGGATAAAATCGGATCGGATTTCGGACAGATGGAGTCGGCTCAACTTTTTTCAACTCTAGCTAAAAGTAATAGCAACAACATATGATGTTGGTCAATAAAAAAAAATAACGACGAATAAAATACACTAATATTAACGATAATTTTTTTTATCATAATTAAAAATATTCACACCAATAACAAATAATTTTTCCGTCAATACTATAATTCATTCATTATTAGCGACATAATTTATTGGTCACAAATGGCATAATTATATAATATAATTAGCATTTCAATATTCATCTATAACCCTGCACCTATATACATATATATCCATTTCAATCTTCTCAAGACCTATACTTGTATGCATGCATATATATCAATCTTCTCAAACCCTGTACCTGTATGCATATATATCCATTTCAATCTTCTCAAATCGTATACATGTATGCATATATATATCCATTCTAGCACATGGATATAATTTTCTAAATATCTATTTATAAACATTCAACTAAATATTCATAGAAATAATTTGTATCAAATGTCTGATACAATAAAATATTTGATCAAATATAAATATATTACAAAAGAGCTACAAAATTTCATTACATTACAAAAATATCATGATTAGCAGCCGCTTAAGAATCAATCATTCTATTCATCAGACATAATAGACTTGGTAAGTTTGTCAAAATAAACTGGATCTACGACAACAAAAATATAAAAATAATAATTAATATAAGTATCAAATAAATAAAGACATATGATATCAAAAGAAAAGAAAAATATTACGTCAAACAATAAAAACAAGAGTTTATTATTACTCTTCAACCCAAGATAAAAACTACTTCTAAACTAAGTTGGCAACATCCACAACGAGCACCATAAACCTTACCCTCCAACCCTATCATATCCAAACAATTCCTTTAAGATACCTAGGGTAATAAATGATTCAAAAAATATTTGGTACAACTAATCAATTATCAATAATGTATGACAATCTAAAAAAATCAATGAATAAGGTTCAAATTTGCATCATAACCAAAAAAATAGCTTTTCATTATTATTAGAAAAAAACTCACCTCTACACAATGCATATTACCACCACCATTTAGATTTTCAAAATCAACGACCTTTACAAAAATATATCCACTTGGAACTCAGTGGCATTCATTGTGAATTAAAGATAATCGAGAATTGAAAAGAAAACAATCGAATTTATGAGAATGTATATTCTATGATATTAAGGATACTAAGATGCAACCTGGACCATACAAGTCCCTTCTCATGGATGCTTTCTAGATGCACATTTTAATAATTCAACCATTAGAGCTAAAATAAAGTATGAAATAAAAAATAAAGGCCATTATAAAAGTATACATAATTACATGCACATTATTAAGAGAAGAAATCTCACCTCTATACAATGAATATTATCACCACCAGTTAGCTTTTCAAAATCAACGACATGTTAAAAAATATATCCACTTAGATGCTGTTGGATACACATTTTAATAATTCAACCGTTAGAGTTAAAACAAAGTATGAAACAAAATTATAAATTGAAAGAACAACTCAATCTAAAAGAGAGTAATGTAAATTCCTAAACATGCAACCCTTATAAGCAATGATTCAAGTGAATAAGAGAAGAATTAATGTAAATCTATGTGTAACCCTTATGAGAACCAATATATGCCCCAAATCTACTTGACCTCAATTTGATTTTGTGTTGTTTGTAAACCCTATTTACCATGGGTGTCAGAGTTGAGTTCTTGATTATTATTTTTTTTTATGTTGATTGGTAATTTAGTGGCATGCATTGTTCTTAGCTATTAGCCTTTAATTCCTACTTTAGTTACCCATATTTTTTTCATTATATTTATGCACAATGCCTGTTCTCAGATGCACTCTTTGAAGTAGGAGGTATTTGGTTTGTTTGAGGACATTCTTATGACAGTTGTTGCCTCTAATTATGATTTGAGTGTGTATATTGGATGTGTCATTTCTAGGTCATTCTGAAGTCTTTGTTACTACTATACATATTTATAATTTCCTAACCACTAGTATTAGCTTATTACTTATAATTTCTCAAAATTCGGATCTAATTGTCTTAGGATGGTCCCTATGCTTGTTAATTTTGAAAATTCATCCCTAGGAACCATATGTAGCTTATTTGAATTTAGTTAGATCTAAACTAGCTAGTTAAGCTTATTAGACAACTATTTAGAATCATACTCATAATGATTAACATATTTAACCAATTTTAACTAACCTCATATTCAAAGGCACCTAGCATCCTCTGATGTAGATGGAGAATAAAGCATGTAATCTACATCATCATCTACATTCTCTTCATTTTGCATCAAGCGTTGAAATCGTGCACTTTTCAAAATCTTCTCCATGACAGGTTCCCATTTATCCATTCTTTATTTTAGTACTTGATTTTCTTGATTCTTTTTCTCAGACTCTTCTTCTTTTCTTTTAAGAGCCGCATCATTTGCCTTAAGATCTTCCAAAAGTTTGTTCTTACCTTTGTAAGGGCCTATAATATCTCTAGGCTTCACTCCACCACCATAACTAGGAACATAGCTCCTTGTTCGAGTCACCCCATGCACATGTTCAACCACCTCAACATGAGTAAGGGATAGTTCAACAGCTTGTACCTCAATAATTTGAGCCTTCAAGACAAATAATGTTAGTTAGACAACAAAATATATATAGAACTAATAAAATGAATGATATATGGAAAAAAGGTGTACATGGATGTCTGCACCCTTTTTATGGCTTTCAAAATAAACGGTGTCATAATTTGGATTTTTTCCATCTCTTCCTCCCTAGATAATATAACATTTATCTATAATGATTGAAAACAAGGAAAAAATAATGTCTAGGAAAACTTTGTATCTTGCTCTTCATAGGCAAATACATATAATATATATCATGTCATCATTGGAGAACTTCTCCCGCAACACAAAAGTAATGAATCCAAAGGAACTAAGAATTAACAAGTTAAAGGAAACTATTATACGGAAAAAGAGAAAAAATTTTGCAGTAGCACAAGTAAAAGTAAATGAAATATCATAATCAATACTTGAAATTAATTACCATCATTATAGCCAATATGTGTTCCTTATGTCTTTGTTCAACTGCATCCCAAGAGTGTATTCGAATAGGCATTATGTGGCGATCATGGATTAATTTACCTATGTTCCTGCTCCACTCATGGCTATTATCTCCAGCAACATGACTATTAAAAAAAGTCACAGATAGCTTGTTTCCACCGCTAAGTCTTGCCACTTTTTGACACCCAGTTCTACCTTAAGGCTTCCAAATATTTTGAGTAGAATTATCTATTACATGAAACTATTAAAAAAAGTGACTAAGAATTAAGTAAAATAAAAATAATGAAAAGCTTATTGTGTCATACCTCCACTTGTAAACTTCACATGAGAAGATTGGAAGATATTTTCAGCATTGTCATGATTGTTTCCACCTAGGCCAGCAGTTGTTTCGCCTTGTGGAGTAGTATCCTCATTGAGTAAAGGTGGATGGGGGTCCCTTTGAGCTACAGGGATATTATTAGTGCTGGACATGCGTTTAGCGCCAACTCTTAAAGTTGATGATAATGGGGGAACGTCATTTGTCTTATTAATGGCATGAATGTTACCACCAATTGTAGGGGATAGCTGAAACGTCTTCAATCCTAGTCCGCGGCCACGCCTGTAATACCCCGTATTTTTTAAATCCAATTTTATTAATTTTAATGATTTTATTAGCGTAATTTGATGTAAATAATTAATTATTTTAATTTATATTCGTTTTATGGATTTATCGACGATTTCGACTTCATATTTGAATTTAATTAATCATTGTCGTTGCGGACCATTCTAGATAAATTCGTTTACAGCCATGATTTTATTATATTCATATGATTTCAATTCTCGATTAAAAATATGTAATCCCATTCTTTCTCGTATTTTGATTATTTATATTTTGGATTCATTTTCAATTATAACTTCATCATGTGATTACGACTATATTTTGGAGTTATATTTTACTAGCGAAATATATTATTTAAATTATAGAATTTTTATTTAAATAGTTATATTTATTTTAATGATTTTATACGTAGAAAATATTTCTGACTTTAAATTTATTCATTTTCGGAAATCGTTAATATTTTCGGAAAGTTTTAAACTAAAAAGATTTTCTGAACCATCAATTTATATATTTTAGCACGAATTGATTGGATTTGTATTCCGAGCTAAAAAACCGTAGTTATGTTGAATTGGGTATTTCTTTTATTGGTTTTGGGCAATTGATTATACGATATGTTATAAAATATGTCTAATTGCATTTCTAGATATTTAATTTAAATAAATTAATAGAATTCAACCAAATTGTATCTTCGGGCCTAAAACCCTAGATTTCAAGTGAAATTATGAAATTGATCATATGTATAATTATTTTTATAAAATTAAATTTATAGAAATAGTTGAAATGATCCTAATTGCATTCTAATACCTTTAATTGAAATTAATTGATTTGAATTACTTGAGTTTGTATCGTGGGCTTTAAAACCCTAATTTTGAAAACGGATCATCTTGAAGTGGCTAATGGGAAGATTGTTTTGTTGAATTTGATTATCTAGATTTATTTAAAATCAGTTTAATCGTACTCTTAAGCTATCAATTTGAGATAATAAAAGTTAATTAGTCGGTTCGTAGCTCGAGCATTAAAAACCAATATAGTTTTATAAAATTGATTATGCTATGTGTCTTTTATCTAATCAATTTCCATATTTGGGTTTTAAATCATTTGAATTATGTTTTAATCTAATCGGTTTGGATTTGGTTCTATGCAAATGGTTGGTTTACCTATTTATTTTTAAAACCTAATGAATAAGTCATTTTCGATAAATTAACTTATAATCGATTATTCTTCTTGGGCTTTCCAAATTAATTTGAAATGTCCCAAGTGATATGTGTGTTAAACCGATTTGATTTATATTTAATCTTAAATCTTAAAAGAGCTATGTTCTTGAGTCCTAAGCTTTGGACACGTTTTCCAAGAAAGATCGTTTGTGTTCGTTTGCATTTATTTAATTAGAATATTTGAATTATTAATATAGTTTCTAACCTAGTTTCGATTTCTATCAGTGATCTAGGAAAACTTTCTCATGGATTGTCGAGCTTTTGATAGCTCTCTCTCTTTTTCAATTTGCTTAGCTAGCTTCAGATTTAGGTAAGTCATTACTTACCTTTACTTATGGCGGAATTTGGATGCATATCTACTTGAAATGGAAGGTGATAAGTATGCCTATCGATTATTTAATCATGTTAAGTGTATGTTGTATTCTGTGTGGTAATTGCATATATGTATGAATTTATAGCCTCAATAAAAATGTGTGTTAATATGACACTTGAATATGGTATGCATTTGAGTATGTGAAGGGTTGAGTATGGATTGAAATTATATTATACCTTATGTTGTATCTTTATGCCACGGAATTATTCATGTGGACCTGATTTATGGTCGGTTAAAACTCTTGAATAAGATACTAATAATTTAAAGTGGAAGATCACGTGAGTGGGGCCGAGGTGTAGGGTCCATTCTACTGGACGATAATAGTGGCGCAGGTGTCCTGTCGCTGAGAGGTGATTCAAGCCATTCCACCGGTTAAGAATAGTGGCTTAGGAACGTTTGCCTTGAGAGGTGTAGAGTCCGTTCCACTGAACGATAATAGTAGCTTAGGTGTCCTGTCCCTGAGAGGTGCTTCAGTCCGTTCCATCAGATTAAGAATAGTGGGGCCCTATACTCAACGTGAATAAGAATATGATATGAGATAAGTAATGGATAAGACACTAGTAATTTAAAGTGGAAGATTATGTGAGTTAGGACCAAGTGTATGGTCCGTTCCACCGGACGATAATAGTGGCTCGGGTGTGTTGTCCCCGAGAGGTGCTTCAGACCGTTCCACCGGGTTAGAAGTAGTGGGGTCCCTGAACTCATTGTAAATAAATAAAATTAGATGTAATAATGATTTATATTGGATTATTGGATTGGTGTTACTCAGCATGCAATCGTGATTTCTTGTACACTTGTATCTTATGTGCCATCATGTCTAGTAATGTACTCATAAGTATAACTCCGTGATCCTATGTTTTATGGTATGTAATACGTGTATAATTGAGCCTAAATTATTGTATGAGTGCAATGTGCATCTATCATACGTATAATTGAGCATGAGAATTGTAAGCTAGAGTCTTTCGTATCTTATGTGTTTCATGTTTCCTTCCATGAGTTGAGTAGTCTTGATTTACTCAGTACCGGACCCGTACTGATGCTACATTGGTTGAATGGATCCTATGATGATCTACTAATGGTGGGGAGCAGACCTCTTGTGCAGGTTTGAGATCGAATATTGTATTCAGATGGAAGGCTTGACTTGAGAGAAAAGGCAATTCGGAATTTGATCCGTCGGGATTTATCTTGTTTGACTATATTTATTTTTGGAAGTTTCAAGTGTTGTATTTAAATTTCCAAGGGATTTGTAATTGACTTTTAATTCCTTATACTTTGATAAGCTTTTAAAATTCGGGTTTATTTCACAGGTTCCACTTATTTATTCAACGATGATTTTATTTAGTGAAATTATTCATTCGCCATCTGCCTATGGATATCTCCTTGTGGGAGTTTATCCTCACAGCATAGATATTGGTTGAAATTTTGTTTGACAGGTTTTAGCCTTACATTTAGCATGAGATAGATGGTGGACATTTATCTTGCGTTAGATGTGGAGGTAACATTCCCCAAATTCTATTTTAGCTTCTTCTTTATTCTTTTATTCTCTCAAAAAAAATTCAGGAGTGAATTTTGGGGTTGTTACAGTGCCCTTTGCCAATAGCATTCAATTGACCCGGTAATATATACTTAGGTCGATCAATCTTTGATTTAACCGGTGATACCATTTCCTTGAAACCTGCAACCGCACTATTAATATAAACAATTAGATTCTACAAAACAACATTTGGTGAAAGATATTGACCCCTATCTTCATCAACATTATAACACATTACCATAATAGAGTACATAAGCCATTGCATTAAACACAAAAATTAAGATTTCAAAAATAAAATACATCTCATTTTGAAAAAATCAAGCTATTGGTAGCAAGTATACAAAAATACATCAGTAAGCACTATTATAAATCTCAAGGATGGTTAAAGTTTATATGCACAAGTCTTCATCCGATTATAATGTCTTCACAAGGAACTGCTGATAGATTTTTTAACACAACATGCCAACCCTTGTTAATGTTATCTTCAACATAAAATGCTTGTGACGCTTGAGTTGCTAGAACAAAAGGTTCTGTAGTTTTCCAAATACATCTACAATCAACACTTGTGAACCCATACTCATCTTCCTTCACTTCCTTAACTTTATCATTTACATCAAACCAATCACATCAAAACAAGACTAAGCATTTATTGCCCAAATACTGCAATTTAATAATCCCAATCAATTGACACCCATCCTAAAATTACTCCACGGCCATCACGCTTAATTATAGAGTTCTTTAGGATGGAATCACTAAAAGGATGGTATACCATATTGATATAAGTAGCCAAATCAATACTTATAACACTCCGCTCAATTTGGGGTATTACATTCACCCCCACTCAAAGAACGCAACGTCCTCGTTGCACCTTAACTAATGATTGTCTCAATATATTTCATCCCAAGAATTGTCCCGCTAGGTGATTGACTGGCTCATCCAAGTTCAGCTCACGGTCGCGGTTTTGCTCTGATACCATTTGTAACACTCCGAGTCGACATGACCACGTGGGGGCTACCTTGGAGTGCTTTCAGATTGATTGGCTGGCTCCACAGATCAATATGAGTCCTTTCAGCATGCTTTGTCCTCACTCACGCGCTACTTGAGAAATTTTCAGAAACTTCCCAAAAGGTCACCCATCCTAAAATTACTCCATGGCCAGTACGCTTAACTGTGGATTTTTTTATTACAGAATCACCAAAAGGATGGTATACCATGTTGATATAAGTAGCCAAATCAATCCTTATAACACTCCGCTCAATTTGGGGTATTACAGTGACAATGAGAGTAAGGCTTCTATCTTCTTGCTTTTATCTGTTTCATAAATATCTGCAACCTAATAAATATTATGTTTATTATAACCTATTCTTACAAACCCAATGATCTAAATGAACTTGCATTACTATATATACCGAATATTGAATAGCATGGAAAACTTACTTTTTTGTTAAAATGCTCAATAAACATTCTATTCCATTTATTGGAAGACACTTATGGTGGATTGTCTTCTTGGTTTTGATAATACATTATACAATAAAACACATATATCACATGTCTAATACCCGCCTTTGAAAAAAAAATAGATAGAAAGGAAAGAGTTTTTAGGTATGACTTACTCAAGAAATGGTTGAACTTCTTCAAAATTATTAAGAACATACATATGGGCTTGCTCTAATTCATTTGCAACTAAGTATCTGGTTCTATCACATCCTATCCCTCTTCACTTGTAATAAAAGGAAGACAATTCCGCAGAGACATTCACATTATCATCATATTTCGATCAAGACGGTTAAACTTAGTCTCTACTTTATGCAAATATCTCAAACAAAAATTCATGCATTCTTCTGCTATATACCCTTTTGTAATATAACTCTCTAGACAAGCCATGTTACGTATATAAGACTTCAAAGTATACAAATTCATTTCCAATGGGTAAAGCTAATGAGAATGTACAAGTCCACATAACATAGCCTCATATACCAAATGAATTGGCAAATGTAACATCACATCAAAGAAAGATGGTGGGAAAATCTTCTCTAACTTACAAAGGGTTATTGGAATTTGGGCTTCAAGACACCTCAAGTATTCCATATTAAAATGTTTTGAACCTAAATCCTTGAAAAATATAGACAACTCAAGAAGTGGTTCACACACATCCTCCAGAAGAAGGTCACACAATGCAAGAGGAAGAATATGATGCAAGAGAATATGATGGTCATGGCTCTTTAATCCGAAAATCTTATTCTCTTTCAAATTTACACATTGTGAAATGTTAGAAGAAAAACCATCTGGAACCTTCAAATGCTTCAAAAAGTTGCATAATTTATGTTTTCCCTCTCGAGATAGGGTGAAACGAGCATCAGGCAGCAATATTTTATGACCATTTGTGATAGGATGTGACTCCAGCCTAATACCCATTGCTTGCAAATCAAGACAAAATTTATAGTTATCCTTCATATTATTTGGTACATTAAGTAGTGTCCCAAGTATAATATCACATATATTTTTTTCAATGTGCATTACATCTAGGGTATACCGTATCAAGTTGTACTTCTAATATGGGAGACTAAAAAATATACTCTTCTTGTTCCAGTTATCTTGCCTCTTCTTGTGTGAGACCTTTCCTCTGAAGACAAGATCTTTGCTTAATATGATGTTTTCAAGATCTTGCACCTGGTGAAGAATCTCTTCACCTGTTAGAGGCTTCAAAGGTGTGCCCTTTTCTATAGTACCATCAAATAACATTTTCTCTCTTCTTCATCTATGATTATTTTCCAAGTAGCGTCGGTGACCCAGGAAGCATTCTTTTCCCCAAGTAACTAGTCTCAAAGAGTGAGTATCCTTATTGCAAATAGGGAAAGCAAGTTTTCCTTTTATGCTCCATCCAGACAATATTCCATATGCAGGAAAATCATTGATAGTCCACATAAGAGATGCATGGAGATTGAAATTTTGACACTTTGATGCATCATATGTTTGGACACAATTATTCCACAATTCCTCTAATTCATTGATTAGAGGCTGTAAATATACATCAATAGCATCCCTAGGACCATCAAGACCTAAAATTAACATAAAAGAAAGAAATTTGGATGACATGGATATTAAAGAGAAGCAAACACAAAACATGATTTTTTGATATCATAATTTAGAATGGTCGATGAAAGTTGAAAATCAATCGCAAACCTGGAATGAGCATGGAAAACAACATACTTGGTTCCTTCATTTACAACGAAGGAGGCAAATTGTATGGAATAAGGGTCATAGGCCACATACCATATGATGGTCTTGCATTGTTGAACAGTTGAAAACCATCACTAGCTAGCCCAAGTCTAACATTCTGAGGTTCAGAAGCAAAATTTGGATTAAGCTCGTCATGTTTTTCCATGCCAACCCATCATCTAGATGCCTCAAATCTCCATCATTATCTTTATCATGATGCCATCTCATTAGAGAGGCCATCTTAATGGTTATAAAAAGCATATGAACTCGAGGTTTTAGTAGAAAGTATCGCAATATCTTAACAGGTAATTTTTCCCATTTGCTTTTACCTTATCTTCCCCACTATTCTTGCTATGTTGCCATCTTGAAGCTTTACAAATTTTACATTTATCTAGATAACTATCTTCTTTCCAAAATAGCAAATAATTCTTCATACATGCATCAATCTTCTCATATGAAAAGCCAAGATCTTTAATTATCTTTTTTTCCTTGTAATAAGAGTCGGCTAAGGTTGAATCTTTGGGCAATAACTCTTCTTTAAACAATTTAAGTAATATTGTGAAAGAACGATTACTCCATTTGCCAGTACTCTTCACATGAAGCAATTGAATTGAGGCTGATAATTTAGATCCCTTAGAACCCTTGTAAAGAGGTTGTTGGAATTCATTTAACAAACTTTATTTATCTGCCGCTTCAAAGTTGGGCTATTCTTCATGGTTTAGGAATCCCATATTTTCCAAATTAGGCTCAAGATTCCGATAATGAGGATACCTATCTTCTAAAAGTTCCACTATCTCATTATCACTATCATCAAAGTCATCTTCATTCTCATTATTTAGAGGATCCATATTGATGTCAGAATGTTCCTCTTGTCCTTCTTCACCATGATAAAACCATAAAGTATAACCTCTCATAATCCCAAAGGTCATCAAGTGTGTTTTCACAGTATCATGAGTTCTAGAATCAGTGTTAACACAATTGATACACGGACATCTAATTAAATTTCTATTGATTTTTTGAAATGCATAGTTTAAGAATTCTTGAACCCCGATAAAATATGTTGGATCATGAAAACGATCATCAACAAGGCCAATCCAGTCCTTATTGGGTGCCATTTTATAAAGGAGAAAAAAGGGCATAAACACAACAATTAGAAAACAATTGCCAATTAGATAAAACATGCACACTATCATTTTGAAGAATATACGACAATGATTACAAAATATAACACCAAATATCATTAATAAAGTATTAATGAAAGAAATATAAAGCACAAAAGCACACCAATTATATCATATTTTGTTTCTTGTTAAAAAAAATAATGTCAATGTTGAGCATCATCGTATTCTTTATCTAATTCTATCAACTTGAATGATTATAAAATTCTTAAATGAATCAACATAAAAAATAATCTAAGGACATAAAAAAGAGATTATACAACAATATAAAATAATGAAGAAAACCTTCGGCACCACCATCCATCAAAACCCTTTTTAATATTATACTTTCAAGAGAACATATATTGTATACTCAATTGATTAAAACAATAAACGAAAGATCCAATTTAACATAATTAGGGTTTTTTTTTTCTCGGATTGCAAATCCGGTCAAATCTTGCTAAAACATTTAAATTGACATGTCAAAAATGAAATTAAAAATAATGTAATACAAATTATATAATCAATTGAATAAAATAACTCGATTATACAATTCAATTTAAATTTGTAAGAATTTTGACCTAAGAATCCAATTTTGATTAATTTCACACAAAATTTTCAAATTGATAGTTCTAACATGGAATTAGATACATTTTTAAGCATATTGTAAATTCAATTTATCTAAAATAGCTTAATCGGATAAAACTAACAAATCCGGATATAACTTGGTCACAAATCCAATTTTCACAAATAAACTATAATCAATACAATTAACCATTCCAAATCACTCATACAACATATGTATGTATATATATATATATATATATATAATTAAACAACTAAATTATCTTATCATAAGCTAATTCATTTAAAATTAATCAAAACAGAAGTTAGGGTTTAAGTATTTATACCAAACGAATTGCTGCGAAATTGGAGGGAGTGACGGGTGCTGGAGCTTCGCCGGTGGTCAAGGGCCACTCGTTTGTATTTTAGATAACTATATAATGTATAAATTATAATTATAATTTATTATATTTTAGATTGTTTTTAATTAAAAAATCTCAATCTAGTCTAACCAGAACCGCCCCCAACCCTTTTTCTTTCTTCTTCTCTTCTTTATTTCTTTTCTATTGTTCTGACTTCTACAGCGTGAACCTTTGCTCCCTACCTTGTTTTGAGTCTCTCGACCTCCTCCTAAGTCCCGACCTACACTGCTGCTGTTTCTCTGTTGTCGCCTGGCACCACCACTGCACCATAATCGTCGGTCAACTACATTGTCGCCAAAATTTACATCTAATTTTATATGAATCATATTTTATGGTTAATATATATTAAAATAATTTATATTTAAAATTGAATAATAGCTTTAATTGAATAATAAAATATTTTTAAATAAGTACAATATATAAAACACTATATTTTAAAAAGCTTTAAATGAATAATAAAATATGTGTTATTTATTATTATTATAATAGATTTTAATGTTGGGTCGGGTTGGGTTGAAGGCGGGTCAGGTTAATTTTTATCGGGTCAGTGTCGGGTCGGGTTTGGGTCGGATCTAGTTGCTAAACTTTTCGGGTCCTGTTGAGTTGGGTTTCGCTCGAGTCGAGTCAGGTTGGACGGGTCGTGTTATCTTTTGCCAGCTCTAAATGTCCCTACAAATACTTATCTAATCTATGAATATGCATTCCACATTCCACCACTAGTCTACAACCACATCAATCATCTTCCTTTCCACAAATCCTGAATTAACAACCATATTTTTTAGTCTCGGTTGGTCGAACACTTTCGAAATTCAATGAAGCTTATGTTCTATAAGCACCATCTTTCTCACAACATATCCAAACTCTACCTTTTTTCGACCTCTCAAGTCTCAATACCTAAAACTATATTATACAACCTTTCAGTTTCTTTAACCCACTCAATTAAGGATTCACGGTCATTAAAAATCCCGTCTGTAGTAAATAATCCACTCTAATTAATATTAAATGGATCTTGATTCTGTAATTAATATTCAAAATATGAAATTATAAGAAATACTTAAATATAAAAATGAAGAAAAAATTACGGAAGGAGGGTTTTCAGATAATTCACCATCT
This sequence comes from Tamarix chinensis, assembly GCA_030549775.1. Taxonomy (NCBI): domain Eukaryota; kingdom Viridiplantae; phylum Streptophyta; class Magnoliopsida; order Caryophyllales; family Tamaricaceae; genus Tamarix; species Tamarix chinensis. The sequence goes on from CM060171.1 coordinate 120,068,481, forward strand.
AGAGTTTAAAATCGGGTAATATTGGGTAATGATGGGTGAGCTGCTTGACAGAGTCAGCTTATGACAGGTAATTGGCCTGTCAAACATTTCTTCTAACAGGTGAATCGCCTGTTGACTTTGCTTTATGACGGGTGATTCGGTCGTCAATTAAGAGTTTTGACGGATCAATTACCCATTACGCCCAATTTTTTTTCATTGAAAAAAACATCTTACCATTATTTTTTCGATTTCATATTCACTAAAAAAAATGGTTAGATTTATTATATTCTTCCATAATTAATGTATTCAAGGTTGAAAAAATAAAAATGATGTGAGATTAATTGATGGGAAGAGATACAGAAGATGACTAAGAAGAGGTAGTAAACAAATAAAATGATTCAATTTATCAAACAAAAAAATTACCCATTTTTAAGGATGTAAATTTATAAATAAATAAATAAAAAGTGTACATGTAACAACACAAATCTCCCTTTTACCTTTTTTTTTTGGTTGCAACGCAAGTTGGGAATCAGCGGTAATTCGTAGTTTTTTTTTCCTACTGACGCCGGCTGCTTTGGGTTTTGGAGCCGTCAAGTCTTGGTCTTCGGTTTTTAGGCAATTTGCAAACAATACAGAATTAGCATCTTTTTAATTCATCTTCTTTCTCTCATTGTTCTGCCCCAAGCATTTGACGACTCAGTGAATAATTCTATAAACCATGACGTTGCTTAGGAAAAAGAATCATTATAATTATATTACTACAAATCATACAGCCTTTAGCTCCCCTTGATTAACTAAATAAATACTCCCTACGTTAAGATAATGTATGTGGACCGCTTGTATGATTCATCCAAATTCTATTCTACTCTAGAATAGCCGATTTACGAATATTCTATAATGATATAATTTGGAATAGCTGTTGCTAATTGGCTTCTTTAATTTATTTAAAAAATAGATTGATTAAATTTTACATAAATTTCTATATATTATGGTTGAATGTTGTAGTTGGGGGCCAAAACACTCTCCCCAAACTATCCTAATATATCAATGAGCATATAAGAATTTGTTAGTTATGCATTAATGTTATAGCTAACTAGTGTTTCACATATATATTGGAAGGTTCCAAATACCAATGCATGTTGTCTATGCATTTTTATTATGAGATAATTCACATATATATTGGAATATTCCAAATACCAATTCCTATTGTCTATGCATTTTATTATGAGATAATTGATAGAGAACATAAATAAAGTCATGTAAGTTCTTTCTGATAATGAATGGCATCTAATACATATTGGTGAATCAAAGATATCAAAGTATAATTTGGTAACCGCCAAAAACTTAGCATGTAATTTGGTATTAGTGTGACTAATAACATTAATTAGTAAAGTACACAATGATCATCGATGGAGCCAAGATTTCACCATGATATAACAAGACACCGTGTAGTCCCAACTTAAATACTTTTTCATATCACCATATATAGTAGAGATTGGTTTGGTGTGGTAGAGGATACCATAGGATTTGTGTTGTAATTGGTAGGAGGGGTCATGGGATCAAATCTCCACACATGATGCATAGTAATAAGACCTAAAATTAAATCAATAACCATACTATCATGAAGAACCAAATCATAAAACCCTTATTTTCATGGAATGAAAATTTTCTTTTAAAAGTAGGTTTTATGGAATAAAAAAAACATAGGGTATTATGTTACATCCAATATAAAAAAGTATTTCATATACCCAATTAGTATCATATGCAAGACTAAAAATTAACTTATACTTAGAAATCAGTTATGGAAATCACTTGATCCCACAAATAAAAAAGAGAAGAGATAGAGACATGAGGAAAATAGAAGATTAAAATTCTACAAAGGAGAGATTTGGATAACCATACACTCAACTAATCTAGATTTACTCATCGCAGGCATCACATCAAATTCATTAAATCAAATATCACTTATAAATAAGGTATCATCTGCTCATGGGAATGAGTAGGTGTCCATAAAATAAACATGCCAATACTTACACTCAATAGGATAACCATCACATCAATAGATTAAGCCATTTATTACAATCACCAACCTTTTAAAAATAGGTTTTTTTACTATAAAATTGATAGAATTATATTATTCAAATATTGATTACATCATTTTAATAAAATTAAAACCTTAGTTACATTTTAGAAACATTTCATTCCATTATTCATATCTTATCTCACAACTTATTTTTGTGAAATCTTTTTGAGCAAATTTTGGTGAGCTAACTTCTCCTAGATCATTCTAAATTTATCATATTTAAATTCCTTAAATTTTTTCGATTCTCCTAACCATTTTTTAAAAATAGATACGGAGATTTTAACCAAAAACACAATTTTTGCTTTAGAAAGTTTATAGCACATTGCATGCCTTGAAATGACATTTTTTATCATCTAAAGTTTATTAAACTTTCATGATCATTGTATTTTAGTATTATAAAGTTACAAAAAAATTTAAAAAGTTTACCTTTATTTTAATTATTTTCATATAAATTATCATTTTTCAAGTGAAATAAGCTACATAAACTTAACTTCGACATTTGAATCTTATCCTTATCTTCTAAGATTTTATCTCAACCCTCCATGTCCCTCAAAATTTAATTCTAGACCTCTATTCCAGCCTATATCACCATCACACACTCACCCCCCAACGTTGTATAATGCCATGTGCATCATCATCATTAATATTCCCCCTCATCATGAGATTCACCCCCTTAGCCATTTCTCCAACCTTTCACCCCACCTCTCCTCCTTAATCCATGTCTCCTCTCCCTTTTCCATACATTTCCCTTGACCCCAATTTTATTCCTTTTCTTCATTGGTCTCCCTTGCTATATAAACCCATAGGTGTCTAATTCATGATTATAAGCAATTATTAAAACCTAAGTTCATTCCCCTATGATTTCCTTAGTTGTTAAGCCTTCTCCCCTTACGAACACCCATCTTCATTTCATTTCTCCTCCAAGAAAAGCCCACACCACCTTTTTCCACCTTCTATCCTTCTCACTTTCGTTTCCTTCCATTGCCTTCCCAAAATTGATGAAGCTCAAGCTTTCTTCCATAATTTAAGATAAGGATTGTTAATATATCCTATCCTCTTTAATTATTTCTCCTTTGCTATATTTTTAAGTTTTTGATTTTTCTAATCTTTTCTATTGATTTTATAGGATTCAAGAAGGTTACTAAAAAAATTTATTATTGGTTCATCATCTTTTCTTATTGTAATAGACCTCCTAAACTCATTGGAAATAGATTTATTATGCTAGTGTACATTCTAGTTTTTATGTTATTTTGATAGCCTTTCAAGGGATTTTTGATATGGTATTGATGGCGTGATCTAATAATATTTTTAAGGAAATTTCCCTAACTTATTAAAAGGGTCAAAATCTAGTTTGCTAGCACTAAAACACAAATCTTGCAATTATCACATGTGTTGCAATGAATTTTGATGATTTAGGCATGATTGACATATTTATCATGTATATTTAGTAATATGATGAATATGATGGTTTTATTGTTTTTATATCTTCATATATACATTTAATAAGTTAATATAAGTGTGTAAATTATTATAAGACATTTCTTGAATGATTTGATGCATAAATGTTAGAGGAGATCGTGAAAATTGGTGTTTTTAAATATGCAAATTTACAATTTCTTTCTAGATGAACTGCTCTCTATTCAATGAGTACATTGATTAAAATAAGGTCCCATATAAAATATATATGTGTCTACTTTATCATAAATTTTAAGGTTTGTGAATTTTATGATTTTTTACCCACGAGTGCGCAAAGTTGTCACATTATACTTTTTGGTTTTTAGGCATGGGTTTACTCTAGTTTTTAATTTTATAGTTGGTTTTTGGATAATCAAATGATTCCATGATGATTATTGGAATTTGATACATAATATTTTGTCACTTGAATTAATATAAGCTAAGTTATGATTGATTAAAGTTATAGAAAGTTTAGCAAAAATGAGTTGAATGTTTTTTATGTTCTTCATGAATATTCCAAGTGTTCTTCTAATTATCCGGTAATCACCATAAGTAGCGTTAACGATAAATTAATCAAGTATAGTAGGATTAATCAATAATTAATTATGATTATTAGGGTTAAGTACCACTTAATTGTGATTAGATATAAAAGGGCATAGTTAGCCTTAAAATGTTAAAATGTTGAATATGTAACTAATGAAAGTCAAACCTTGACCATTGACCATGACTGTGACCATTGAGTTTGACTTTGAATTTTTATACTGGACTTTACGTTTTATTTATAAATAGTAATTTTTTTAAAAAAAATGACATATGGCCTTCGTCTACAATTTATGACATAAACTTATTTAATATTTTAACTTGTTTAGCTTGTATATGGTTTTTTGGGATTAAATGTGATTATTTTGAGAAATTTTGAGCAAGATTTGACTTTGACTTTTTTTAATGAATAGTATTTTCTAAAATAAAAAGCTCTTATTTGAATTTTTTGGCATTCTAAGTATTTTTTTCACTTTTGGTTTGGTCCATTGTGGCCTTAAAGACAACTCTTTGGTCTTTTAAGGCATTTTAACATGATTTAAAGCAATTCCTTTTGAGTATTTGTGGTTGATCTTTTTTTCCCCTTATTGATTTCACTTTGGTGTGTTTAGCTAGTATGTCCTCAGGTTTTGTGATCTTGGATGATTAAGTTAGCTAGGTGTCGAGTATATGAGAATAATTTAATCTTTGTTGACTTGTAGTTAACTTTAGGTTTGACCATTATCAGCAACATTGGTATTTAACTCTTTGTAAACTTTTAAATAATCATAATTAAAGAACTAAAATTAGAATAAATTGGTTATGTGTTGTGAGGTTGTGTCCTATTGCTTAACCTTGGCCTATTATTTCTAAATATTATTTTTATGGGGCTATGGCTTATTTCCTAACCTTGGCCTTTCAAGGCTAGTTATTGATTTGATAATGAGCGGTCAAAGTCTTTAATGGCTAGTTGCGTGTTTGACCCTAAGGGGTCAAAGTGTTTGAGGACTTGATTGATTGTTGTGTATATATCTTGGTATCCTTTGTGGAAAAATATAGTGATTTGAATAAAATATTAATCATTGGCAAAGAAAGACAACTTGAGTTGGAAAAGTAGTATCATGCCTCTAATTTGAGCCTCTAGGTGTATAGTTGAACATTCGGGGTCAAAGGAACCACTTATACTTTTAGGGATTCACAACCCTATGGGGTACTTGTACTTAAGGTTTTAGGCATTGAGGTTTGTGTATACACGACTTGATGTCACGTGACTTCCTAGATTTCTTACTTGGGACGTTAAATATTTGATTGTTTATTCATCCTTGGCAATCATTGATTTAAAGTATTATATTGTACACCTCTCAAGGTTGAGTTGAAGTCACCGGTTTGGTAACCTTAATCAAGGATTCATAATTGAACTTGGTTTGATATTATCATATTTTGGTTCCTTTCTTATCTTGGTTGACCACCTCATGTTAATGGGTAGTTGGAATTATGTTGAATTGCTTGGTGTAAACAATAAACACAATATTGATTTTGTTGTTGGTTCATCCTTGGCAGTTATTGCCCTGGATAATTTTAGAGTTTTATTGGGTTGTGGTTTCCTCGGTTACAATTGCACTAGATTGTTGAGATTAGTTTATGTGAACCTATCTTGTATTTTGGGGAGTGTTATCTTTTTTTAATGGTTGAGATGGATTATATAATTGTAGGTTGTTGCATGGTTTTTCACCTTGGTGTGTTATATGGTTATGTGGTCATGTTATTTGCTATGAGTTGGGTGTATTTACTTAATAATTTGTACTGGAAAAATTATTTCTTAGTAGTTTGGACTTTCAGTGTTTTATCCCAAGTTAGGGTTTTTAGTTTTGATCTTTTTTGTTTTGTCCAGGATTTGGAACCATTGTTTGAGATTTAATAATATAGAGTTTTACTTTGCATAATGATTCTCTTCTTGTTGCTTGAATTTCATATCCAAACTTGCATTTGATCATGAGTAAGGTGATTGCACACATCTTTCTCATAAAAGATGTGGCGGTATAATCCCCTATTTTCTTATTTTAGATTCTGCATTGTGTTTCAAAATGAACATTTTTTGTTAGTAAATATGGGGGGTGTTACATGCATATCACATAAGATTATATGATAAGTAAATTACTATGCATGCATACTACCCATGATACGAGATGATTTAAAGGAACCCATATGAGACTTCAAAATTAGATGATAATGGAATTCCATTTACTTAGTCACTTTAGTTTATATACCACATTATCAATCATAGATGGAACAATATCACGATATAAATCTCCTTATAGGGCATAACGTACCTGGGAACCGCTATTAATATCTAGTGGAGCGGAATATGGCATATAGTTCCTTATAGGGTATAATACTCTTAGGGACCACAAAATTAGAACCCTAATCCTTAAATATGCATACCCCTATAACTTTCTAGGATGGATAATATAGAATAGGTCAAGTGCCATTCCGGTAAACTGAAATTATCTGTGTCTTAAATTATGTAATTTTCTTCTTTAATTATTAATGACTTATTAATCCATTTAATCAAAATCTCACATTTAAGTTCACACTTCAGCTTTTAGTATAATTATTCATGGCACATAAATCACAAAAAAACCAATTAATATCATTTTCAAGTGAAAAGACTATAATACCCTTATAAAACCCTAAATCACATTGAAGCCATAAAATCACCTCCAAGATTCCTCAACTCACCAATTGTAACAAAACGCCTCAAAATATCATATTAAGTACATCTGCCCCAAAATTAGAATTAAACTTCTATATACCCCTAGGGTTTTCTTACACTATTTTAAGTTATTTTCATATAATCTTAACACTTATGTAAACCAAGATTAACACAACCTATCCAAATATCAACTTATCATCTATATACTAAAAAAACACTTATGCAACCTAATTTTCTAGAATTATCACAAAATGACCAAATTACCCCTATTTCACCTAAACACCTAAAACCTTACAGAGTTCGTAACTTAACCATACTTAAGAATCCCTAGTATATTATGTATTAAATTTTAATTAAAAAGACTCAAAACCCAATGGAATACTTTGATTTAAAAAAATAATTTAATTAAATATAATATTCCCTAAACCAAATTTCACCCAAACTTCAACATTCTCCAAATTGTACTAAATTTACATATAATCTCCCACACATATTTAAACACCTAGAGATATAATTTTCCCAAATTAAATTTGTCAAATCCCTCAACAAAATATAAAGGGCCAAAAACCTCGAAAGGGCCCATAACCACCAAAAACCAAACCACTCATGAAGGTCAATAGGTCATCAACATTATCAGATCACATGATAATAAACTTGACATGCTTATTAAAATAATAAAATACAATATCAATACCATACTTAAATTTTAAATATAATACCTACAATGGTCTTATAATACAAATTCACATACAATTATAAATATCACTCATGAAATCATGCATGATGTACAAATACAAGCTTATTTAATCCAACTCATGATTTTACAAAATAGACCATGATAACATGATATTTAATTTAATTTAATTAGAACACAACACAAATTTCCTAATCTAATGGTCTATATAACCTTATTAAAGCCAACACCAATTTCTATGCAAAATAATACTTCTAACACATTTTTCAACAACACCTTAGGATCACCTAAAAAATACATAAAATTAGATATTAGGAATAACCATAAGGAATTTAAAATTAAAAATTAAAAGGAGAAGGGGAAAACCCTTATTATAAGTAAAAAATGAGGGGAATTGAACATAAAATGTGTGTCCTTTAAAATATATGGATATTAACCCACTTTTGCTTAAAAAATGCACCGATGTGCTAAGGTTTAAGGTTTTAGAAGTAAAGAAGTAAAATGAAAGAAAAAAGGAAAGGGAGAGGAGACGAGGGAGAGGGAATATTATACCATACAGTCTATTGCACCATCCTCGATGATGTAATAGGTGACACATCAACAATTTAAAATAAAAAATACTAAAATTATAAAACATTCCATGAACTTAAATTTATAGCTTCTCCTCCTCTTTCCCCGAATGCCTTTTGGCGCCATCATCCTCACTCATCTGCCTCCATTATGGAACTTTTGAATCAAGATTTGATCAGTATGTAGAGGTAAAATCAATGCGTATTCAAGTTGTGGACATGGTAAGAAGTAATTAACCACAAGGATTTGAAAACTTGAATTAAGATTCAAGAATTGCATGCGAGTTAGTTCATGAGGACTTGGAAGTGGAAGGGGTTGAAACCCCTCTCCTCCTCAACGCCATAGATGTAATACCCCAAATTTTTTATAGAAATAAATAATAAAATAATAAATAAAATAAAATAAAGTATATATAATAATAATAATAATAATAATAATAATAATAATAATAATACAAGATTTAAAATTTATTATCTAGCCTAATTATGAGCCATTATTTTAATTATCTAGCCTAAAATAAATTATCGACAAATTATAATAATTTCTAATTATTTATATAATTACAAAAAAAAAAATCTCCCCAAAAACCCAACCTAAAAATTCCACTTCTCTCTTTTTTTTCCTTTCCTTTTTTTTTCTTTCTCCTTTTTTTTCTATTTTTCTCCATTTCTCCTTTTTTTTTTCTTCCTTCTTCTTTTTTCCTACTTGGGCAGTGCCACAATAGACCTAAGTGGCCCCCATTTCTTCCTTTCTTTCTTTCCTCCCTGATCGGCCCCATTCCCCTCTCCCTTTTCTTTCCCTGGGCGATGGAACAGGTACCCTCCTTCTTTTTCTTTGTTTCCTTTTCCCCTCCTTTCTTTCCTCTTTTCCCTTTTTCTCCCTATCTCCTACCTTCCTCTAACACCTCACACGACTTCCCCCTTTCTATTTTCCCCCTGAACGCCTGCAACCCAGCCAACATCCCAATCCCTATTTCCCCTCTTGGCCATGCAACGCATGCAAGTAGGCATACACTTGTATGATCCCCTTACTGCATGATTCCATGCCCGATTCCCCTACACTTACACAACCCCCTACACTTGCATCCCTTGCACTGTCCCTGCCCTACCATTGTCATGTTGCCATGTAATTGGCCACCTTGTCACATTCCCCCTGTCCTCATCCCCCATCTACAACCTATAAACACCACCCCCAAATGCTAACCCTCCCCTCTCTTCTCCTTCATGGAGCTTGCACCTGCACCCTCCCCTATTCCAACCTACAACCACAAATATTGTGGCAGCAAGGTCACGTCGTCCCTAGACTCCTCCCCTTTTCCTTACCTTCACCCTCCTGCGCCTGCTAAGACCCCTATTTCCTCTCCTTGTCCCCTTCATTTTCCTCCACGACCTTGAAAAGTGTAGGTCACGCCTCCGCTGTGCCACCTTGCACCACCACTACCACCAACCCACTCTTCATCTCCACGCCACAGGCGCACCTCATCCCCTTACATAAGTGCCCGACCTGTGCATCTATAGCCATTATTGTCACCCATTTTCTTTTTCATTACTTCCAAATCTTCCTATACCCTTTGATATACCATTCTGTTGATAACATCTTCTTTTTCTTTATTTGTTCGAAAACCATTATGTTCTTGATTTTCTTTTTCATCCGTAATGGTACAATGGGGAAAATGTCTTCAAACTTCTTTTCTAATCTAATGAGCATCATGATTTTTTTTCAACCTAAAATGTCTTCACCTCCATGCCATCGCCACACCTCATTCCCCTAAATAAGTGCCCAACATGTGCAGCCAACCCAAACCACCTCCTTCTCCCCTCCATTTCCCCCTTTTTCTCCTCCTTCCTCTCAGTAGCGCCACCACCGGCAGCCAGCCTAGCCACTATAACTTGTCTCTCCCCCCCACTAGCCTTCCCAATGCCAACACCACCCTCAACCCTCAAGAGGCTAAGCCCCACTAATTTTCCCAACAAAAACTAACATCCACCCCTGTGTCGTTGCCGCCGTTGCCACCACTTCTGTTACCCATTCTCGTCACCACCACTTCCCTTCCTCCCTTTTGAGTTCCATTTGATTAGATTTATTATTATTATTATTATTATTATTATTATTATTATTATTATTATTATTATATTTGAAAGGAAAAAAAGAAAAGGAAGAAAAAGGATAAGATAGCCTAAGTTTGGATATTTTCATTTTTAGGTATTGTTCCGGTGACCATAGGGGAGGAAGCATCGGTTATTCTTAGTTAAAGACCGAAGCCATTTTGTTAAGGATAAATTCATATTTAGGTATATAGGAAAACTTGAGGGTAAAATTTAGCCTAATATCATTTGGAAGGTACTAAATAAATAACTATGGTAATTATAAAAGTGGATTAGGGTAAATATGGGGTGAGTCAAACCTAATATGGGCTATGTCTAGGGGTGGCTAAGTGAGGGACAGTTGCTAATAATGGATGTGGGGGAGATGATGACTTTATTAGGTAGCTTGGCAACAAATGGGGGAGTCCTTGGATGCTAAGGGATGGAAGATTACTAAGTAGGTGGAGCTAGGGTTTTGGTAGTATAACAAAACCCTAGGGGTAGGTCATTATCACATGTAGAAAATAGGGGAGTTGGATTGTACCTCCTTAATATGATTTTAAATATGCTATTTAGGGATTGTGTGCTAAATTTGATGGCTAGGTGGGATAATTGGGAGCAAATATATTTACCATGGGGAAATTAAGGTTTCGAAAGGGGCTCCATTGGGGAGGTTGTTATCATATGTGCAAAATGAAGGAATGAGCCTGAAAAACTTTAGGGGATTTATAATCATAGTAAGATATGCTTGGTTGTGGAAATTTAGTGCTAAATAAGTAGTAAAGAAGGGGCTAGAGCAACTTGGGAAAAACTAGGGTTTTGAGGAGTAACCCTAGGAGCCAATTGTTATCATATGTGAGGAACAAAGGAAGTAGACTATGACTCATGAATAAAGGGGTTTCTAATGGTAGGTTTGGATTTTTGGATAAAATAGGGACTAAAAGGATTAGTAGGGGTAAGGATGTATAGGGCTTAGGAAACTAGGGTTTCTAAGGGGATAGGGTAGGCCCGGGATGGTATTAGGGCAGGAGTCATACTTGAGTTGTGCATGGCTGTGTGTGGTATTTGAACAAATAAGACATGAATCCCATAAAGTGGAATATTACTTGGTTGTACCTTGTTAACGGGTCCACCGGTGAGAATAGTGTGGTCCCACACTCAAGTAATTAAAACTATTGAATGATAATAACTCTAGAAATACACTAATCATTTAAAGTGGAAGATCACTTGAGTCGAGGCCAATTGTACCTTATTACCTGTCTACCGAAGGATATAGTGGCTAGAAGCGTTCTGCCCTGAGGTTGTACCTTATGTACTAGTCCACCGGTGAGAACAGTGGAGTCCCGAACACAAGTAATAAAATCCTTGGACAATAATAACCTATGGAAAGACACTAATTACTTATAGTGGAATACCACATGGGTTGGGACCGTTTGTACCTTATTTACCTGTCCACTGGTGAGAATAGTAGTTGGGAGCTTTCTTTCCTAGGGTTGTACCTTATTTGACCAATCCACCGGTGAGAATAGTGGGGTCCCTAAACCCATATGGATATAATTCATAAGTTAACTATGTATAGCACTTTTGTCTTGAGTTTATATAATAATCAACGAACCGATTATGATAAGCTTATGCATATTTTATTTATTTTTGTAGTATCATTAAATGCTTTAATCCTGCTTGATTGTATTGTTACCTTACTTAGTACGTAGCATACTAATCACCCTTATTATGGGTGTTACTCATTCTCAAAAATAGTGCTCCCTCCCGAGCTTGTGCAGATGATTGAGGATGCTCTAGATAACTTTGTCGCTTATGATGATATGATTGGGCCAGAGTGATGCAGTAGTAATCTAGGGTTGGGGCCTAGAGAGAGTGATATCCTGCCGTTATCATTTCCATCTTTCTAGTTTTAATATTTTAATTTTATTTAAAAACGTTTATATATTTTAGTATTTCTTTGGTAATAAACATTTAACCTTTATTATGGTATGAAATGTTTTCCTTGCTATGTTTAGCATGGTTGCACTTGTTTATAATTTGCCTCGTAGTTGGTACAAGGATGACCTGGGGCCAGACTTATACCAATTATAACGATAACGCCTCCTATTATGGTTTATAGTAGAAGTCTTTGCATTGGAATTAGACATAGAAGTTACAATCCTCATGGAAGAAGGTATCCATGATAATTTAGCAAATCACATCCTTATCATTGTGCTAATAGCTATAACATGTCTTAGAAGAAGATCTATAGATAGTGCTTAATCAAATTAATGGTCATCACTAGTTAATAAGAATTATATGTAGTATTTAATGTATATATTTTTGTAGCATAAAAATAAGCTTATTTATATGAGAAAATGAGTCGAATTCAACCTACATTAGTGGTAAAAATTAATATATTAGTGGTGAAAGATAAATACATTAGTGGTGGAAAACTAGTACATTACTAGTGAAAGATCTATTTTAAGTAAAATAATAGTAAAAAAAATTAATTCACTGTTGAAAAATAAATATATTTGTGGTAAAAAAATTAGGTTAAGAATTGTGAAAGATTTTTAGATACATTGTGAAATATATGTGTAGTTTGTAGTGAAAGGTTTAGGAGACTTGGAGATGATGAAAGATAGGTGTAACAATACTGAACAATATATGTAAATTATTTTTAAGCCAAAATTATATCAATATGGTTGTCTATTTTTAGAGAAAATATTAGGAACATTATGATATTATTTTATTATTATTTTAATAATTCTAGTGAAATATATCTTAATTAAAAAGTTGATGATATTAGTATGATGTTAGCATGATGCACCTTTATCATTTGTGCAACCAATTCTAATGTATAGGTATTAGAGGGAGAGGCTTGATCAACTTAGAATAGTAGGAGCCACCAAGAACAAAGAAAAATGAAGGGGAAGGTAAAATGAGAAAGGATGGAGCAAGTTAGGAAAATGTAGAGATTGGTGCTAAGTATGAAATGAGAACAATGAAACATAAATATCTATGATTGTTGTCAGAGAGTGAGAGAGAGGGTGTGAGTTCAAATATTGGGTTTCTTATAAGGCATAGAGGAGGTGGAGTGTTGGAAAAAGAAGTACGGTGGAATAAGAGAATGATTGAGGTGCGTAAGGTGATTGGATTATGGCAAGAAGTATGGTTGAATGAAAAAGAAAAAAGTCAATCAGGTCATGGGTGCCAAATTTTGTGGCTAAGGAAAGTTAGATATAAATAAAAATAATTAAGGCAAAGTAGAAAGTCCAATAAATAGGTAAACATTGGGGAAATAATTAAATAATTTCCAAAAAAATATGTAAAATTAGGGGGAATGTAGAATTAATATAGAAACCTAAATATATAAAAATATTATGTGCATGAATTGTTTTAGAGTCAAATAGAGTTAAAATAATCAAAATTTGGCATAGTCACTCAACTCTGGTCAGCTAAAGAAGGCAGGTCAATCAGTTATCGGATGCCTTAGATGAAGGGGTTCTCTTCCCGTATGTTAGTCAATTGCTGATCGGTTAAGATAGAAACAAAGGTTTTGAATGGTATTAAGGAGAAATAAGTGGTGTAAGGGATAATAAGATTCTTAATGAATGATAATATGTTAGGAAGGGATCAAGAGATAAAACACACAGAAATTAGGGTTAGAAAAATTAGGATATTACACAAACCCTTAACCCATACCACATATCTACATACTTCAACCATTCATCCAAGAGCTGATTCTTGCTCTTTTCACACAATCATATATTACATATCCTAAATAGTTATAGTACTTCTATTTTAATTATATTTAATGTACTTATTTATTTAGTTTAATTATGTCAATAACAACTATAAGAATAAAACTAGTTATTTATAATTATACTAATAATAAATTTTGAAATTGTATGATTAATGAATGAATGAATGATTTTTGATAATTTTAAAATAGTAATAATTCAATATCATTAATCATGAAATGTACAAGTTGAAACAAAAACTTGGTTTAACAAAAGGAATAGAACACTATTTTGAATAGTAAATATATTATAGATAAAATAATAATAATAATAATAATAATAATATAGTGACACCATAGAGTCAAATGTCTAGCTCCACCATCGCATGTGATGTAATATAGGTGGTTAAAGCAATGTTTGCCGTACAACTTACTAGCATTCATTTCTATCCATCCACCTTCTTTGATGTATCCAAATGTAAGTTCCTAAAAAAAATGGTAAAGGTCTTTTTCATGCATATGCTCATGAAATAATTTCCTAACGTTATTGGAAAATTATATGATGAACCCTGCAACACTTTGCTAAGTGTACCCGAAGTGTAAATTAGTGGTATTATTACTATTTTCCATAATATTTATATTTTTTCTTTCTATTTAATACGCACATCTAATCTTTATTCATCTTATATTAGATATTATATATTTTTCAACTTTCTAAAATATTTATTTGTTAGGAGATGATGATATTGATCAAAACTCAAAGTATTACCCTTTACCTAAAAATAAAAACCCTATAATCAATGAGACAACCTAAAATAATTTTGAGTGTACATGTGGTTACTCTCCCTCTCCTCTTGGGTTGCATGGGAATCATGTATCCCCCTAGGGTGTTAGGGTTTTCCTCCATGGTTCTCTGATATTTTGATATCTTTTCTCATCTCTCTAGACCTCTAATCTCTTTTTTCTTATCTATCCTCATATCCAACATTTCTTTATGTTTAGACTCTCTTCTAGACTTTGATATATATTTTTTTCACGGACACAATGTAATACAAATTGATAAAGGGGTTTGAGCAATTGAATAATGGGGAAGATATAAAGGATCCAGTGATTGAATACGATATTAATGAAGAAGATGGTGATGATATAATTAGAAGAACTTTGGTGTATTGCCTCATTGAAGATCACCATTTTAATGTGTGGGCCCTAAAATAAACTATGGAAATGTCATTTAAAGCAATTAAAGGTTTTAATGTTAATGAACTTGAACCCAATCTATTTATTTTTAAATTTCTTAATAATCATCTTAAATAATGGACTATGGAACTTTGATAATCAATTCCTTCTTCTTGAATCCCTTCAGGTTGATTGACTCGTCATGAACATAGAATTTTCACCATCCCTATTTTGGGTGAGAATTTATGATCTCCTTTTCAATAAGAGATCAAGGATATACAAAGAACTTATAAGGAAATAGTAAGGAGATTTTTTTTTACTTTGATGAAGAGGTTATCGTAGGTTGTAATAGATTTATGAGAATTTGTGTTTAGGTTCTTATAGGTAGTCCTTTGAAACGTTCCCTTAAAATAAAGTTTGAGAAATGTGATATTATTAAATTCACCATGAAATAAGAAACTTTTCCCATCTTTTGCTTTGTATGTGGGATCATGGGACACCTTGACAAAAAAAAGTGAAGCATTGGAAGAACACCATAATACAGAAGTTAGAAAATATGGAATGTCACTAAGGGATTTTGTAATGAATAAAAAAATTGGGAAAAGGAGGAATGGGATAAAAAAAGGTAGAAGGGTTAGAAAATATTAAAAACCTCAAGTGCTTTAACTAGGCATAAACTTCACTTTGATGAGGTGGAGTCTCACCCTCGACAAAGTTTATAAGAAAAGAAGATTATGATGAGGATAGAATAGGTGAAAAAATCAAGGCACTGATAATAAAATGAAATTGCACAACATCCCAATCAAGATAGCCCTAAATGACTTTGTTGTTTTTTATCCTAAATACCATAGGGGTAATAATAAACTACCCATATATTTTATGATGGAATTGAGAGATGGTAGAAATGGAAAGGGGAAGAAATGAATGTGGAATCACTAAGAAATTAGAAGGGAGGGATTTAGGACTACAATCAAGAGGACAAAGAGTAGGCGTAAAGAGCAGACCTCGAACTATTCTTTTCATAACATTTTGGCAAAGAAGAAAAGC
Organism: Tamarix chinensis; assembly: GCA_030549775.1. NCBI lineage: Eukaryota > Viridiplantae > Streptophyta > Magnoliopsida > Caryophyllales > Tamaricaceae > Tamarix > Tamarix chinensis. The sequence goes on from CM060171.1 coordinate 120,084,528, forward strand.
ATGATTGGTGTTACATCTAGCACACTTAGTGAATAAGATGGAGAACAACTTGAGGCTACTTGTTGGGGAGAACAATAGCTTTGATTTCCCTTAACTATATAGAATTAGGAAATCCCATTCTAGTTCTACAACTTTGGAATTTTATTCAATATGAAAATATTAGTGTGTTAATTCTTGTAGAAGTATATCTAACTTGTAATGAATTTAATAAAATAAAATGAAAGTTTGTTGATTACTTTGATCTTTTAGTTGATAGTAAACAACATAGTGGGGCACTTGCTATTTTTTTGAAAGAAGAAATTGATTTTATATTAGGTTTAATGTCTAATCATCATAATGATGGAATTTTGAATAATTTGCTGAGGAAAGGGAACGGTGGCTCACAGGGTTCTACAGGTGGCTAAATTCTCATTGTAGTCACCTCTTTTAGGATTTGCTTTGGACTCTTGGAACTAACATGGCACAATCATGGCTAGTCACTAGGGATTTCAATGAAATCAATTATCAACATGAGAAACATGTTCGTTTTCCGAGGTATGCAAGATTGATGCAAAGTTTTGTTGAATCTCTTGAGTATTGTCCCTTTTTGGATATTGATTTTCAAGGGTATCCTTTTACCTTACATAATGGAAGAGGGGGAAATAAAAATATTTAATTATATAGGATAATGTCATAGGAATAATGAGCTAGGTTACTTTATTTCTTGGGTGCCATGTGGATAATTTATTTAAGGTTTGGTCATACCATCTCTTATTATTATATCATTGCAAACAAGTGATAATTCACACAAAACTCCCATGCCTTTTCAAGTTTGAAAAGGTGTAGACTACCTACCTTATGTGCAAATAAGTGTTGACAGAGTATTAGAGGAATGTATTGGGAATAAATGGAAGAATATTTTACATAATATCAAAGGACTTGCACAAGATTTAAAAGCATAGGATCAAGAACTTTTTGGCCAGGTTCATAATGATCTTACGAAAGCTGAATAGAAGATAAAATGATTGAATTAAACATGTCATACTAACAACTTGAAGATAAAAAAAATATTGGCTAAAGGTGATGAATGACAAGTTGAATAAATAAGAGATAATGTGTAGACAAAGGGAAAATCAGGCAAACATTAAGGAAAATGATCAAAATATTTTTTTCCCATTAGAGAGACAATGCAAGGGTGAGGTCTAATTGGCTTCGATGATTTTTTTTTCATAATGCAAGGGAATGGAAAACCAAGAGGGATAACATGGTTGCAATGGATCAGAGATACTTCTTCGATTTGCTAACCACCTCAAAACTAGTTCATGGATAGGCTCTTATAGGAGCTAAAGTTTTGTGTTTTAGAGGACATAAATGAAGAACTTGAGAATCTTTTTACTAGGATTTAAATCAAATAAGCTTTTAATACTAGGCACCCAACCAAATCTCCAGAACTCGATGGGATGTGTGTTCTTTTATTCCAAATATATTGGCATGTGATTAGCGAGGATGTTAAATAAGGTTCTCAGGATTCTTAATGGATAAGATATACTTAAGGGCATAAACACTAAATATATCTCTTTGATACCAAAAGTTAAAGATCCTCATTATATGTTTGATCTTAGACCTATTAGTATTTCCAATGTTGTTTATAAAATGGTATCATAGACAATGGTTGATCAGATAAAAGCTTTCCTTCCTGAGATTGTTAGCATCAACCAAAACAATTTTGGAGGAGGAAGGATTATTAGCATAAATGATCTCATGGATTTTGAGACACTACACACAATGAAATAGCATAAACAAGGGAGGAGAGGATCTTTGGCACTTAAACTTGACATTTATAAAGCTTATAACCATAGGGAGTGGGAGTTTTTCAATGTTGTTATGATTAGGATGGACTTTAGGCAAAAAAATGGAGAGAGATTATTATGAGATGTATTTTTTCGGTAACATTTTTGGTTCTTATGAATAATCTACTTAGTAGCATTATCAATCACCAACATGGGTTAAGTTAGGGTGATCCCCTTTCACCGTATTCATTCATTATTGTTGCTAAAGGCTTATCATCTATATTATTAAATATGGCATAGAGAAAACCTTACATGGTGTAAAGGTAGCTTGTGGAGCACTAGCTATTACTTATGTTCTTTGTGGACGATATCATATTGTTTTCAAGAGAAACTATAGATGACGAACAACTATGGAAAGAGATTCTATAATATGGTGAACAAGAATTGGGTCAAATAATGAATTTAGACAAATTATTTATCTATTCCAAATGAACAATAATTGGTCTAAATGAAGGAGAATTATATATTATGGTAGTAATACTCTAAGGGATAGGTGGAAACAAATGAAAGATATTCTAGGTCTGAGGGATGCACAAAAATTTCGAATGTATATGCAACTTCCTAATATTATTGGCAAGTTAAAGAAGGTAATTTTTGAAGGCATAAAAGACAAAATAAAGTAGTGAATTGAGAGTTTGAAGTGTGTAAGAGTTTCTAAAGCTGCAAAATAAATTTTCATTATGTCAATTTTGTAATCTATTCAAACATATACCAAGAGTGTATTATGTCTTACTTTTTCACTTTGTCATGAAATTCAATCTATTATTGTAAATATCTAGAGGAGAAAAGGAGAGAGAAAAAATGAGCATCAATTAGATTTATTGGAAAGAGCTTTGCATCCACAAAGAAGATGTAGGGATGGGTTTTAGCGACATTTGACGTTCAACTTAGCCATAAGAGGGATACAATTATGAAGAATTATAAAGGATTCAAATATGTTTATTGCTACATTATGGAAAGTTAAATATCACCCTAGATCTAGTATTATGGAAGCTTCTTTAGGTCATGTACCTTGCTATATTTGGAAAATCATGCTTAAATAATGAGATGTGGTTAATGATGGATTGGTATGGATTGTAGAAAATGGAGAAAGATTGATGGTTTTGGAGGATAAATGGGTGTCACGATTGCACAGTGTCAAGCTCATTTCCCATAGAGGACAAAATGATGTAGAGTTACAAGTTTGTGATCTCAAGAATCTTGATAGACCAAGCTAGAATATGGATAGTTTTTAGGAGTTATTTTTCTAGTTGATGTTGAAGAAGTGTTTGACATCCCATTGCATGGGATGGGAACCAAGATACTTTCACATGGTTCATAAAGAAGGATGGAGAATATATTGTCAATTTTCTTACAAGATTCTCCTAGATCAAAGAGAGAAAAATGTTGTGTTATTAGGTTTGAAAAATGAAAATGACAACATATGGTAAAAAATTTGGAAGATTCATTCCTCCCTAAGGTTATAAGTTTCATTTGGGATTGCTACCATGGCTTCCTCTTAACATTGGAGAAAATAAAAGAGAAGGGAGTTTTAGTTTTATCCTCCCCAGGGTTAAAAGTTTCATTTGGGATTGCTTAAAAATGGAAACAAACATCCACACACACTTTTGATACTCGAAGGCTAAAGAATGTTAGAAGTGGTACCCTATATGAGTTGATTTAAAAGCCTATTTCATTTATCTAAGAGACTGGTTCATCATGGTTTTTTAACTTGATGCATGGAAGGTGACATGTATTTGTTCTTTTACATGGAGAGTTTGGTTGGCAAAGAAAGATGTGGTCTTTAAAGATATAGTGAATTCTTGATATGATCTTAAGGATTATATTAAGGTAGTTATTGTAGCCTTGTGGATTGAGAAGCATTTGAATGTGGAAAGGAGAAGCATTCACAAGTTTAAAGGAATATGAAATAGGAATTGCCTAACTTAGGTAGCTAAAAGATCAATACAAATGTGGGTTTTAACAAATATGAGGTTTGGGTTATGAGCTTCATTTGCAGGAATTGAAAAGATCATTTCTACATAGAAGAAAGGATCCACTTTCTTGGAGCATGGAGAGTCAAAGAAGTAGAAGCTATATTTATTTCTTGTGCGTTCTCGACTATGAAAAGGCATTATTGTGGAAATATGAACATTGAGTTTGATTGTATAATACCCCAATTTTTTCCTAACCCTAATTTCTAGGTAATTAGTCTCCTAATCCCTTCTCTAAGTTTAAACCTTGTGTAGATACTTATTTATACCTTTTAAACCTTCATTTTTATATTTGTACCCTTTAAAACTCTAATTTTTAATTTGGCCGACCATGACTAGTAGCCTAAAAACCATATCACTTGGGGCCTCAAATAGTCAACCACTATACTCATTTGATCAACCAAAGTTGGACGTTTTTCACCATTTCTTATTTTTTTAATTTATTTTGACTCAAATCAATTACTTTACCCAATATTTTTATACATTTGGTTTCATAAAATAATTCCTCATTTTTTCATAGTTTTTCATGATTTTTGGAAATTATATGATTATTTTCCCCATGTTAACCATTTAATGGATTTTCTACCTTACTTAGACTATTTTTAATCATTGTTGACTCTCTTGGACATAAAGGCTTCAACTTTCTGACCTTCTAACATCCCATGATCATATCCTATGTGATACTTGCTCATTTAGCAAAAAATTTAGCCTTTACATTGTCTTCTCATCTTATTATTATATTATTATTTTAGGTGGTCAAAGAGTGCAAGGAGGTTATTAGGAGTATTTTTATTAGATACTAATTTAGCCTTTTGTAAGGATACATTCCTCTAATTTAGGGGTTTTGTGACCATATGTTAATTTTATAAACATCCATGTTATCATGTTTTATGCTAGAAATCATTCTCGGATTTATTTTAAATTCATATGAAATGTCTATGTGAAATGTCTATTTTATGTGAAATGTCTATTTTATACCTTGATAGGATTTTTTTTCATAAAAGCTGAAGTATGATAGCATATTTGATGATATTAATATGTCAATAGAGGAGTAAAATTACTTATGTTTAAATATTGTGATTGGTATAGTATGTTAAGGTTGCAAGACTTGGGATATTAGGTTGTGGTGGCTTTGGCCATAGGGTCATTTGGGCCTTTTGGATTTTCTTAATTAAAACTAGTTATATTTTTCATATGCTAATAATATAAGGGTGGTTATATGTTAAATTGGTAAATTTTGGAGACTTATAGAATTTTCTGGGAGTTTTGATTTTAAGGTTAAAGATGTCTTTCTTTCAAGTTTTCGTGGAAAATAGTTGTCATTATATTTCTTGAGATATTTAAATTCAATATGATATATAATATGTTAGGGTTACAACGATTATAACCTAAGTTATGAAAACAATAAACTTGAAGATGTTTAGCTAACCTAAGAACATTTTAAATTAAATCTGGAAATTTTGGTTTTCTATAAAGTGTTATTGGATGGAAATATGATAAGTATGATATGTGAGGTGTTTTGGTAAATGATGAGCAACATGGGTATAACTTTATGAAAATAACTTAAATTGGGAATAGTAACCAAAAGGGTAATATTGGTATTTTATGTGTGAATTTTTGGAGTTAGTTTGCATTGTTAATGAGATATTGGGATGGTATGTCAAATTTGACGAGTAAGTGAGCTTTTATGAAAGAAGTTATGAGTTGAGAGTAAATTAGGGCTGAGTTGAAGGCATTGTGGTCTTTTTCTTTATGTAATATCACTTTGTGCTTGTTGGCTTACCTCATGTATTATATTTTCCTCATGTGGTTATAACATGTTTAAGTTGATTAACCCTAATATAATTCTAAGTATTTTAAATAATCATAATTGTTGGGATAAATTCATGATAAATGGAGATTCTTATAAGAAGTTGATAAGCAGCCTTATCGTGGTTGGTCAATGGCAATAAGAATGGAAGTTTGAGGATATTAAGGAAATTAAGTGAGACATTATTATATGCCAAATGTTGGTTAATGATGTAATTAAACACTACTATTTAAAGTAGAAAATCACATGAGATGAGACCAAAATGATTCCAAGTATTGAAATTATCTTATTGTCAAACAATTGCCTGGTTCTAACAAAACCAAATGACCCTAGTCTACTATATCTGACCAACCCATCAGCTTATAAAGGGTATGCATACTTAATAATTATAGGTTTACTAGTGGCCTAAGCATGTTTTACCTTGAGTTTGTGTGTATTAGTAAGGTTGACTACCTTTCTCTCATCTATAAGGGAAAGGGAAGAGTATATGTTACATATCAATGAGATTGACTATCTTTCTCCCATATGTGGGGGGAAAGAGGAGAGGAGTGGTTATGTTATAGTGGTTCCCTGATCTCAATATGAATAAGTAAATGGATTATGTGATCACCTAATAATAAAATTTAAATATGGTGATCTATTGGATCATTTCATATCTTGAGCATGTATGCATGTATTGTATCCTTTTTTTTTCATTAAGTTATTGTGCCATGCATGTACTTCTCTATGAATGTGTATTGTTGCCTTACTTAGTACATAGTATATTAACCATCATTTTCATGAGTGATGCGCATTCCTACTATAGTTACCACCTTATTTGTAGGTATAAGTTGATTTAATGCTTTTATCATTCTTACTTGTGATGAATGGTTATGGGTTTATTAAAGGGTATGGTTATCCAAATATATATATATATATAGTATCATATACAAACCATATTTAATATACAAACATGGGAACATTTAGTAATTGTTGGATCTAAAAAATCTAATGGTTGAAATTAAAAGAACTCAATTAAAAAAAATCGGTGGCAAATTTGTAATTAAGTATACATTATATGGGTAAAATTAGGAATCTCACATTCCCAATCCCAAGCCAATCCCATCCCTCCCTACCTCTCTCCCTCTCTGTCCCAACCCCCTTTTCCCACCATGCCTCTCTACTCTTCCCGAATGCTAAGCTAGAATATCGAATTCTGTGACTCTGGCTCTCTGTATCACACCCTACCATCATACTCTTTCTACATAGAACTTGCTCCCTATTTCTCTCTCCATCTCTGTGCCTCCCTCCATCGCACTCCCTCTATATACCTATCTACATCACCTCCTTGTCCATCACACTCCCTTCATATGCCTATCTACATCGCCTCCCTATCCATCACACTCCATACATCTGCCTAATTGCATAGCCTCCCTGTCCATCGCACTCTGCCTACCATCACACTCTCTCTCTGTATCCCCCTCTCCATCACAATCCCTCCCTGTCCATCATCATTTCTCCCTCTGCATCTCTGTATTGCCATCAAAGTCCCTCCCTGTTCCTCTCTCCATTGCCGTGCCTCTCTGTCCCTCAAAGTTTTCTCTCTGCATCTTCGTTCCTTCATCTCCCTCTCTCCATCATAGTCCCTCTTTGTCCATAGCTGTTTCTGCTTCTGCATCTCTCCATTACCATTGAAGTCCCTTGTTGTTCCTCTCTCTATCACCATGTCTTTCTGTCCATTGAAGCTACCTCTCTACATTTTCTATATTATTTTTGATTTAGCAAACAAAATTTATTTTGTGGATACTTATGTAACACCCCCAAAATTCACTACTGAAAAATTTCGTTAATTAAAAGAAAATTTACGAAAGCAGAATAACAAACCGTGAATTCTAGGGATATTACCGCCACACTTAGTACCAAACCGGTTGACTCCTAGCGTTCCAATACCAAGTGCTAAGGTTAAAAGAGAAATATACAACTTACGAGAAACTCAAACCAATGATTAAATCAGAGTAGCGTAATTAAACATTTATAAGAGTATAATCCACCAAGGGTGGTTACAAATCAAAAAATACATTGAAACCATAAATCTTAAAGGGGAAAGAATGCAACCCTAGAATTTACCGGATAGTACCTTACGCTCTTTCCCGAGAGCCCACTTGAATAGCACCTCAAACAACCTGCAAGGGACACTACCCATTGAATAGGCAGGGGCCCCACGAATGGAACCCTTCAGTACTACGGTACTGAGTAACCCTTTAAATCACACTTAACAGCAGGCCCATAATGTAACACACGATACTACAAACAAACATAATGAACAGTAAATACTGAATGTCCACATTTATACAAACACATACTTAACAAAGCAATCGAATATTAATAGGTCATAGAGAATAATCAATATGTCTGGGCCTTAAACCCTTAATCCATCATTATCAATCATATCGGATTATAATTATTCGTGTGAGTGCAGGAACCCTACTATTATAGCCGGTGGAACGGTCATGCAGGGCAAAATGCTCCTGACCACTATTATTCACCGGTGGACCGGTCATGCAGGGCAAAACTCTCCTGGCTACTATTATTCGCCGATGGACCGGTCTGGCCCCAACTCACATCATATTCCACTATAAGTGATTAGTATTTTCCATAATTTATTCACGGTCAAATCAAATTTATTGAGCTCGGGACCCCCACTATTTTGGCCGGTGGATCGGAATACAAGTATACATCATCCAGGGTAAAACATCCTGGGCTACTATTATATCCAATGGATTGGCAATCATAAACATCATCCAAGGAAAAACCTCCTGGGCCACTATTATATCCGGTGGATCGGTACTCATAATATATAATTCAACTGGGCCCGGCTCATTAATCTTTCACTTTAATGATTAGAGTTTTTCCTTTTTAATCTGCACAACAATTCCATTTGTTTGCCTCGATAGGGAGATCAAGATCTCGGGACACAAAGGTACACCGGTCGCACTGGTGCATAAAAGCTACTCAATACCCTTCAACTATCAACCTAGGGACGCAAAGGTACCCTGGTCGTACTGGTGCATAAAGCTAACTCGGTACCCTACCAACAAGGACACCTAATCCTTAAGTATGCATACCCCCTAACTAGATCCGTAGAGCTAGATAGAGTAGATATAGAGCCTGGTTGGGGCACAAAGGCACTCCAGCAAATACCAAATAATCGTGGGCTAAACCACGTCTTTAGGGTAGCGACCCCTAAAGAGCCACCATTCCCGATGTCGAGGTCTTTCACTTTAAGTATTAATGTCTTAATTAAGGGCGATCACAGAAGCACAATAATCATATAATTATTCACTTTTAATCGTTCGGATTTCATCAGACATTTCTTATTCAAATGGTTGTCCAAGGTAACACAAAAGAATCATTAAGGCCATCTTAATCTCATCTAATTTCGAATTAGAATTCGTTCTCGTGATACTTACTAATCATAACCCCTTACTCGATTTAGGTTACTAAGTTATTTCTCATACTTATTGGGTCACTAATCCCCCTTCATAATTATTACCCCTAATATACTTTCCATTTAGTTGGTTAGATTACCACTTTACCCTTTCTCCTTTATTATAATTAATAAATTATCCTTGAGTTGGTCAAATTACCCTTCCTCATTATCCTAATTACCAAATTAACCCTTTATTTAGTTAATTACCAAATTACCATCCTCTATTATCAATTACCAAACTACCCTTCTTCATTGTCAAAATTACCAAATTACCCTCTGGTTGGTTAAATTACCAAATTACCCTTTTATATGATCATAATTACCATTTTGCCCTTTTCCATTATTAAATAATCAAGTTACTCCTTTTTAATTTCCACTTTTACCCCTTTTATTTACAAAATTACCATCTTACCCCTTTACTTTCAAATTTACCATTTTACCCCTTAACTCCAAAAGTTACCATAATACCCTTTCACTTATAAAATTACCATTTTATCCTTAATTACGAAATTACTATTTTACCTCTTTTAATTTCTAAATTACCATTTTTCCCTTTAATCACAAAATTACTATTTTTCCCTTTAATTACAAAATCACAATTTTACCCTTTTATTATAAAATTGCCATTTTGCCCACTTCTTACAAAATTACCAATTTACCATTTAATCACAAAATTACTATTTTACCCTTTATTCACAAAATTATCATTTTCCCCTTTAATTATGAAATTACAATTTAGCCCCTTACTTCCAAAATGACCAATTTATCCTTTAATTCCAAAAATTACCATTTTATCCTTTTATTAACAAGTTTACTATTTTACCCTTGCCTCCAAAATTACCATAATACCCTTTTTAATTGAGAATTACCTTTTTGCCCTTAGTAAACCACTTATATTAAATTATTATTATTACAACATAAAATATTAATATTAACTCCTCATCCACCACTCTTATAATTAATATAACATTATTAGCACCCATATATATATTAGGCCATATTCTTGTACAAGATACCTTACTAAAATCCCCTAAGGCTTCCAAAATATTAATCATGCATTAAGAATCACAATAGCATAATATAATATGGTTAATACTTAACATTTTCATTAACAACCAAACTCTTATCCTAAATAATATTTCCATACATAGGAATAATCTATCATGCTTCCTTTTCATCAATCAACACAAGAACCACATATATCATATTAAACAACATAAACCAAGTATAATAATATGTTAAAAATCCTAATGTGCTAACATACGTTAATCCATGCGTTTAAGTGGGATTTAACGATTACCTCGATTCCCGTAAAAATGAACCTTACCGGTATTCCGGTTAAAGGTTCAAGCTTTGATTATCAAAACCAATACCTAAAAATAATATCAAGATTTATTACATTAGAAATAATAAAATCAAAGTATAAAACTTTATAATTCTTAATTAATCAAATACTTAAATTAAAATATTATTATACCTTAAAAATCATTAAACAACTAAATCAAGAAATGATGAGACTCATGCTGCTCATGCAGCATGAGCTGCATGCAAAGAATTAGGGAGGAGACGCCCGAAGGTGGTGAAAAGAGGGAAGAATGGGCATTTTCAGGTTAGAGGTTTGGGGCTAAGAAAAAGACACGATGGGGAAGGATTTGGGGCAAGGGAATGGTGCAGAAGTGTAGAGGGGGTGTAGGTGGTGGTCGGGGATGGGTTGACGGCAGCTAAAGGCAGCAGAGGCGGTGGCATTAAGGCTGCGAAGTTGGTGATCAAAGTGGGTGTCGAGATGGGGGCTAGTGAGGAAGGAAAATAGGGAGGGAAAATGAAGGCTTTTGGGTTATGGTTTCGGCCAAATGAGGATTGGGGGTGGTAGAGGGGGTTGTAGGGATTATTGTAGTGGCTTAGGTGGCGGCGTAAGCGGCAGAACGGCAACGGATTGGGGCTGCACAGGGTGGTTGTCAAGAAGGGGGTAAAGAAGAGAAAAAGAAGAGAGGAGGGAGAAGGAGGCTGCGGGGTGGCTCGATGGGGGCTGTGATCAGTCGAGGGTGAGGTAGAGGGTGGTAGGAGGTGGTTCAAATGATGGTTGAGGTGGAGGAAGTGGCGGAGATTGGCGGCAAAACAAAAATAGGGGGAGAGAGGGGAAGAGAAGAAAGGGAGAAAAGGAGGGTCGGGGAGCATATGAGGGTTGAGAAAAAATGGCCGAATGGGACAGGAATGGAAGAAGAAAAAGAAGAAGGAGAGAGAGGAGAGGATAGGTAGGCTCTAGGATGGAGGTAGGTGGCAGGGAGATGGGAGTTGCAGGGAGAGGGAGAGGAAGGTGTGGCAATGGCAGGGAGAGGGAGAGAGAGAGATGGTGGGGTCGGTATGGCAAGAAAATAACGGAAAGAGAGGGAGAGAGATAAGGAAGTTCAACGGGGGAGAGGGAGCTATAGGCAGGGATGGCGAGGGTCGGGATTCTCGCCGGTGATAGAGGAAGAAGAAAGAAAGAAGAAGAAGGGGAGGGGCTGCAATGGGCGAGCAGACCGGCCGAAGGAAAGAAGGAGCGGGTCGGCCCGTTTGAGGAAGAAAGGAAATAAAGAAGAGAAAGAGGCGGCCGGGCTCAACGTAGGAGAAGGAGGGGGAAGAGGAAGATGGGCTAGGGCCCAAGGCGCAGGAGAGGAAGGGTAGAAGCAGGCCGGCGGCAGCCCAAAGAAAAGAAAAAAGAAAGAAAAGAGAAAAAGAAGAAAAGGAGAAGGAAAAGGGGAAAAAGGAAAAAGAAAAGGGAAAATGGAATAAAATAATTTAATTGATAAAATAATAAAATAGAATAATTTTGGGTAATGAATTGATTTAATAATTTAATTTAAGATAATTAAAATATAAGGGTTAAAAAAGAATAATTTTAGTAAAATAAGGGTTTGAAAATTTATTTACATAATAAAAGTATAATAAAATAATAAAATAATTATTTTAATTTATTAAATATTTATATTCAATTTATATGCTCAAAATCTATAAAATAATTAAATTAAAAAGATTTAAAGGCTAATTTATCTAAAATAAAATCTATTTATTAAAATATAGGCTTTTAAAAATTTCAGGGGATTACAACTTATATCTAGCAAGCCAGTGAAAATTGAGGTATATGAATGTTTGGTTTTGTTATCTAAGTTTAATTCCTATTTTTTTTATCCTAATTGTTGTGCCAATATTCAGCAAAAAAGGGGATGGGATTGGCCTTCAATTAGATCCGACAATGATAAACAACTTTAGGTTTATGAATTTTTGTTTTATTATATTGCTTCCTATATTTTTTTTAATTAATCCTTATGCCGATACATTTTGATAGGAATGTTGTATATTAGTATGAATACTCTGATAAGGAATAACTAGAGTAATGTTAGTGTCGATGGGATGGTTGTATGTTAGTCTGATTACTAATTAGAGTAATGTTACTCTGATTAGTAATAATTAGAGCAATGTTAATGTTGATGGGATGGTTGTATGTTAGTATGATTACTAATGTTACTCTAATTAGTGTTGATTATTGAAGGTATTTAAAAAAATATTATGATTAGTTATGGAATAATTTTACTTTGATAGCAGTGATTTAGTGTTGATCAGTTCGCATTGGCAATACCTATGATTTTACACGGTATGTTACTCTAATTATTAATGAGAGTAATATTACTCTGATGAGTATCGATTATTATAGTTCTTTTAAAAAAATATCGCACACATTTTGTTCTTAGTTTTATCTACCTGTACTTATTTCCATCTTAATTTCCTTTTTTGTGATATATTCATTTGTTTCATTATATAGGCGTTATGAGTAAAAAAAAAATAAGGTTCTTCTCCTCCCTCAAAGTTGAATGATGTTGATAGCGGGTTATTCACTCCCAAGTCAATACCCTACACATCTCCTGGTGGAACAATAAAGGAACGGATACCAAGTTGTTCACCAGAAATAGCCCATTTTGTAGGAAGGAGATTTGAATCAATGGATGATGGGATTAAGTTCTACAAGAATCATGCCTATACTTGTGGTTTTAGTGTCCATTTGTCTAATGAAAAGAGAATTGTGAGTAGTTTTGTCATGATAAAATATCTTATTTGTACCAGGGAAGGGTTTAAGTCATTGAGAAATATATGTCATGCACAAGGTAGTGGTAAAAGTGGATCTAGAAGGAGAGTAGTTAATAAAGTGGGATGTAGAGCTAGAATGTGTCTTAAGCGCAACATTAAAGGGTTTTATGTGATTTTAAATTTTTATGAAGGACATAATCACCCTCTAGCTACCCCTAGTATTAGAAAATTTCTAAAGGAGGGGAGGAATTTGATTATTATGCATAAGAAGTTCATTGCAGATAATGCTAGGATGAACATTGGGCATCGAAATCATTTCAGTTATTCAAGGAACACGTGGGAGGATATGAGAATGTAGGTGTTTTATTATAGGATTTTAAGAACCATTCTAGGGATGTGAAGTGTTACATTGAAGATTATGATTCTAATATGTTTGTAAAAATCTTTTGTAAGAAGAGGGAGAATTGGAGTGGATATTATTTTTATTATATAGTTGATGATAGTGGAGTTCTTGTTTGTACTTTTTTGGCCGATCCTATATATAGGACGAATTGCTCTCTCGTTGATGATATGATTTCATTTTATTGTACTTATGGTACAAATAAGTACAATTTAATTTTTGCACCATTTACTGGGATTGATCACCACCAAAAGTGTGTTACTTTGGAGCAGGATTAATAGCTCATGAAAATATTGGGTCGTTTCAATGGTTATTTGAGACATTCTTGTATACTGTGGGAAATATTGAACCTCATTGTATAATAACTGACTAAGATCCAGCAATGAAAATTTCCATAGAGAGGGTTTTCAAGAAGACTCAACACAGAGTTTGCATGTGTCACATTATGAATAAATTGTCCGAAAAAATTGGTCCTTCAATTCAAAACTCTGATTTCATAAACAAGTTATCTACATGTGTGTGGAGTCTACAACTTGAACCTGAGGAGTTAGAGTGTAAGTGGATGGGGATAATTGTTGAGTTTGGTTTGGAGGAATATGAATGGCTTGCTCTTGTGTTTGATATAAGAAACTTATGGATACCTGCATATTTCAGAGACTATTTATGGGAGGGCTTCAAAGAAAAACTTCAAAAGATTAAAGAGTGAGAACATCTTTTCTGGAAATTTTGCTAACAATCATTGTACTTTAGTTGAGTTTTGTATGCGCTATGAGAATGCATTGGATGGAAAAAGGTATAAACAATTAGAGCTAAATAAGGTATCAATCTTATCATATCTCGAACTTAGGACTTTCCTTAAATTAGAGAAGCATGCATCTGAGGTCTATACCCATACCATATTTTTTGAGCTCTAAATTGAGATTTTCACACGGACTTGGTGATTTTATAAGGGACGTGATTTAGAGATTGTTGTGGTTGATGAACTTGGTATGTCAAATTGTAAGAGTAATTTTCAGGTGGTATAGAATACAATAAACTAAGATATTAAGTACTCTTCTAAGTTGTTTTAGAGATGCGGGATTCTATGTAGGCATATAATTTGGGTTTTTACATGAAAAAGAGTATACCATATTCCTAATTAGTAGTAACTCGGTGGACTAAAAATGTAATGTCCTGATTTTTACTACTAAAAAATTTCGTATTACAGCAGAAGCATATAAGTAAAATATTGGGGGTTAACTGACATAAGTCTAGTTTATTCAAGCATCCTTACATCAATCCCGAGGCTAAAATATTTATAGTAATACAAGGAAATTAGAACAAAAGAAACATTTATAATACAATAATGAGTATATAACTTAATTCTGAGTTACAATACACAAAATATAAAAGAAGGGAATACCATGGATCAAGAGTCCATAAGGTATCTGGTTAAATATAAGTACCAGATAACATTACTCTTCACCCATTCCCTAATATAGATGAAGTCACTCATCCCCACATAAGGCATTATATGTAGCATAATCATCTAGCTGATCTTATGAGACCTGCACATAAGAATCAGGATCTCCAACTCATGGAAATGAGCAACACTCATAAAATGGGTAGTCGGTAAGCTACGTACTGAGTAAGGGAACAATACTATCAAAACAGGGATACAAAGCACATGTACTCACAACAAATGATAATATACAAATAAATAAAATATATCATAAGACAGATAATGATACGGGTCTCTTATTAGATATAAATTATTTTCATTCTTTTATATATAAGTTGAGTGTAGGAACCTCACTATTCTTAAATTGGTAGAACAGTCAGAAGCACATTCTCAGGGACAACACAGCTGAGCCACTATTATCATCTAGAAGAAAAAAATTTGAAAGCATCACCTTCTCAGGGCAGAATGCTCCCGAGCCACTATTCTCCCTGGTAGAATGGGTCATATATATAAAAACAACACCTTGGTCCTAACTCACGTACTCTTCCACTTTAAATCATTAGTATCTTTCTCATAGGTTATACTGTTATATTTTCATTTCACAAAAAGTAGAGGTCCCACTATTCTTAATTCGGTGGAATGGACTGAATCACCTTCTTAGAGCAAAACGCTCTAGAGCCACTATTCTTTTCGATGGAATGGAGATTAAAAACATCACCTTCTCGGGGTAAAACACTCCGATGCCACTATTCTCCCCGATGGAACAAGACACCTTGGCCCTACTTACATTTTCTTTCACTTTAAGTGATTAGTATCTTATTCAAGATTAATTCTCAAGTAACGAACTCATTAAAACATATATACATATAGCATAGGTCAAAGTCCTTGAGTCTTTTCAAACTCTAATTGCATACCCTTAGCATTCATCCTACCATATTTATTATTCGACCACAATTTATGATATATCGTTCCCAAATACCATCATCATCATTATTATACCCATAATTCACGGTCTAACTCCCATGTTTTACACACATACAATAATAGTCTTATTCCAAGGTACTAATCATAGAATTACTAAAAATCCTAATTTTACAAGTAGTCATATTTCCTTCCATAAAATTTACATGATTACTAAGTCAAATAATCAATCTCAGAAGCCCAATCATTAGCAACATAATCGAAATTTGAATAACCTCTAGATTTTACCTATGGAATGATAACATTATCGTTATAAGTTATTATACCCTAATTAACCATTATTTCATTAAAGGACCTCAAACAACCGATAATACTTCCAAGCATTTCTTATGATATCATTAGCATATTCTAATTCACTTAACACATGAATTACCAAAACTTCCTTATTATCCCACAATGACCAAAATACCCTTAAGGACAAATAATAACCTTTATTTTATAAAATCTTGTACCTTCCACACACATTATTTTCCAAATCCACAAATTATCATCATATCTCATAAAAACACTTATGTCCATTTATCAAAGCTCATTTAGCCCATATTTCATGCCATAAGATATATTTCTCACAATTATGTCATCAACATAACAATATTACATCCATACCTCTTACCCATTAGCACTTCCTTCCAACATAATATTCATATATCATAACACATCATGAACAACATGTATCAAGTCATAAATCATCGATATTATGAAAACACACACATAACCATACAAGAAAATAATACAAAAACCATAAACATCGAATAGTATCCTTACCAACTAGGACACCAGGATCTACATACGTAAATCATAGACTTCCTCCTATAGGGCTACCGGAATACTACGTACAAAAATCAACTTTGTTATGTGTTTTTTGGGAGAAAAATGATCGGCTAGTTATGTCAAACCGATCAATTAGTCATTATAACAATCAATTAAACTGATCTATTAGTGGGTCTATGGTGACCTTGGTTGCTCTTTGCTTAAATCCATCAATTGGTTTGGTAGAACTGATTGACTAATCTCAAAACTATCGATTGATTTGGCTAAAATAATTGATCAATTCAAGAAAACCCTAGGTTTAGAGGAGTCAAATAGATCAACTAGTTGGCCCAAATCGATCGATGGATACGTGAAACCAATTGATATATTAGGCCAAAACAATCAACTTTTTCAGCCAAATTATGTAATTTTTGATATTTTGGCTTGGATATGCTGTGAGATTATGCTTAATTCTGCTATATGATTATTTAATGAGTGAAATACATATATTGACATGGACTGACAACCTAATGGATGGATTGAATTGATCATAATTCATGACATACTTAATAGGTGTTTTTGTAAGCCTTAGTGGGAATACCCGAATCAGTATTTTATGACTTTAAAGGGTAATGTAATCCAGATTGTTGTCCTAAAATGAATTATCTGATTGATTGATTCATATTGATTAAGCATTAATGGAAATCCCACCACATGGTTGGGGGAATGGAAATGGTTAATATAGAATAAGTATGTGGATGCCTTACTTGCATGTTGTATGGCCTTGTATGATCAAGTAACCTTGATAAATATTTTACTAACCACTTAAAGTAAAACATGATCGAGTTGTGTATGAATCTGAGTTACCCAATCCTCAATTAACTACTAGGGGTGAGTCTGCCTTCAAGTATTTATTAGTGCCTTTGGACTTTACCTTAGAGTTAGATCTTAGTAGATATTGATATCTTACCTACTCTAGACATTGATTTTTTACCTACTCTAGACATTGATAATGTACTAGAGGTATCAATACTCAGGTCTGGTTACCTAGGTGGTTTTTGACTTCTGCTCTAACTTATGTCCATTGGTGGTTACTTAACTTCGGTCAGACTTTACATCCTTTGGTTTGGATAGACTTCCATGTTATGTGAGACCATGGGGTGATGTACATTCCATTATTCAATAAGAATTTGTAATAATTATATGGCTAAAGAGAAAACTAAATGGAAAAAAGAAAAATAACAGTAAAAGAGACCATGACTTATAAATAAATGACCTAATGGATTATGTAAGTTGAAAGAATGGACTTATTATGAAACTATGTGCATGGGTGATAGAAGCCCTGATAATAGCTAGACGATCTGCTTATTAGCTTACATGTTGTCATCTATGATGGTGTTTTATGTTGATAAGCATGAGGAGTTGTGTATGCTATGAGTTTCCAATGCATCATATGACCATAATAGAGCTTGTATATCTGTTTATATGGAATAGGCATGAAATATGTTAGTATATTCTCCATATTATGCTAGAATTTTGTGTGCTTGTGACTCCCATTGAGGAGATAACTTGGCTCACTCAGTAAAAAGCAGATTGATGTGTTTGTTTGCTTGATCATCTACTCATTTCCGCGAACAAAAGACTATGTGCAGGTAGGCCTACCTTATGTTGGGTGTAGGTTTTGAGAGCATGGACATTTAGTGACTTTTGTGAGGTCCTTGATGGATTAGAGTTTAGGGTTATACTCTACTTTTATTTTGTAATTGGAATTGTGTACTTTGCCTTAATTTTCCCTCATGTATTTAAATATTCACAGACCATTGAGGTCCTCTACTTGAAAACCTTTCATTCAATATTTATATAATGTGTTTTTGGTGCATTCTACTTTGGTTTTGTTGGGTTTGATTCTTAGTCTTGTATCTAACATGGGATAAGCGGCTAATGTCCATCTTATATTAGGTGTGGCGGTAACACCCCGTTTTCCCTAATTATTGAGTAGTTTTCTACTTCCATAATGTTTTCAAAATGAAATTTTTCAGTAATGAAAAATGGGGGGTGTTAGAGATTGTGATTCCTTTATTTAGAAAAAAAAAACTCAAAGAAAATGGGTCGAACAAGACTATACTTTGTAATGGAGAACATTTTAGAGAAAGTAAATGATTTTGTAGAGTTTTCTCAGAAATTTGTACCTAAAAAAACTTAATAAATGTGCTCATTTTATTATCAAGCATATGAATGAAAATGTAGATGATGTTTGGGCTCATTTTTTTCCTAAGCTCCTGGTGGCTCTGACTTTATAGAGCACTTATTAATGAAATCTTTCCTTTTCCATAATTAAGGAAAATAAACCAATAGTAAACTCCAATAACTATAATAAACATAATTTTGCATTTATTGATTATTTCTAATTGATCGAAGGGTAGACAAAGAGTCTAATAATTTTTTTATATATATGAAGCATGTATTTCAACGTTGATAATGGAGTATTTTGTGGCTTCTTAGTGAACTAAGTTTATATAAAAATGAGTAAATAATTACCGACTCAAGTAATGTCAAACGGAGATAATCATCACTAAGTTTGCATATGCAAGTAATTAATATAATTATATTTATAAATATTGCTATTATACTCTTATAATCATAATTATAATAATTGAACAAAAATATAACATAAGATGATTATTATCGTCAATATAGATGATCACCACTCTTTTCTGGCATTATCACCAACCTCACTTAAGGTAATCGCCAAGCTAGTATCAGGATAATCACCATTCTATTAAAAATAATCACCAATTTTATCATTATTATTAATGATAATAAATTATTATTAGTATTGTATTATTATTAGTATCACTATTAATTAATTAAGTTATAATTATAATTTTAATATCGATGGATAATAGTAATGATAATAATAAAAATAATAATAATAATTATTATTATTATTATCACTAGTCTATGATAAGATAATTGCTAAGTTGTTATACGATAATTGTCGCTCTATGACTAAAATAATCACCAAACTTAGCACAATAATCACATGTAATTTTGTTGTATGATTTTCTTTCACAATATAAAGACACAATATATATAGTGAATACATGTCTAATAGTTTAAAATTTGTACATCGTAAGTATTTTAAACCATAAAAAATAACGGAGCTTAATTATATTTTATATTTAAATGATTTGATATATAGTCAAGCACCGAAACTTATAAATATTATAGTAGCTAGTTTGACACACAATATTAGAATATGATAATTATATATTATTTTTATTATATAATCCATCCGACTATGATTCGATTAAAAATTATTTCTATATGAATAATTATTCAAAATAATTAAATCTAATCTCATTTCACCTGATTTATTTATCTTTAAACTTTTTATATAACTAAAATGATGATACTTAGAATAATTTAACTTATATTAGTTCAACCCATCACTCCTTTTAATTAAAATATTTTATACTAATAGACATCTCGGACCGATACGATTTTTAAATCAGGGATGTCAATGGGGGCATTTCGATCCTCTATCCTTTTCGATGCACATCGATGCATCGTTTGCACGTGGAGTTCCAGTAAATAAATGTAAGGCTAACTACTGCAAAAACGCTGATTAAAATATTGGGCCACAGAACACGAAGGAGAAATCGGAAACCGCACACGTTCCAATTCGTACGAGTAGTGGTAGGTAAGGTGACTCGGGCGAAGATGGAGCACCGGTATCTTATTATAACGAAAATGAAACACTAGTATCTAATTCGAAACCAACAGACCTTTCCCCCGTACTTTTTCACTTTATAATATGAAGCGCGGTCGTCGGTGTGTATTATTTTATGCGTTCATCAATCCTCGTAAATAATTTTTCTCCTCCAAAAAAGTACATCTAATTTTGGCCGCCATGCCCAGGGCTGATACAAACAAAAGCCTACAGAGCATCCTAAGTTTGTATGAGTAGTGATAGCCGATAGGTAAGGCACCTTCCTACCCATCATCCTAAGTTTTCTTGTCTGTTTTCTGGGCAGTTCCTTGCTACCAAGGCTGGCGTTTCCGCACCGGACATAGGCAAATATAGTGATAGGACCAAAACATATTCCACGCATTTGAATCTGCATAAATCAAATATATGTACTAGGAAAAAAAATCAATGACCTACCACAATAGTTGTAAATTGGTATCCTATATTTACAATAATTTCATTTAATAATAATATATTTTACATTTATTTTTACTTTAATATCATCCTATTGATATTTTTTGTATTATGTTTCATAAACAATTATGTTTAAAAATTACAATTAAAGTTATTTTTTTAATCTCTTAGATATTTCTTGTTTTTCTAGAATTTTTTTTAAAAGAAAACAGCATTCAAATCTTACAACAGTTGAAACAAACTCCAAAATATTCTAAACTTTTAAAAATGATTTATTCAAGTGATTTATATCATCTACATTCAGCTTAAATAAATAAATAATATTATAAGTTTTTTAATTTTAGTAATTTAAGGCTAAAAACTTTGATAGATGGTGTTAAAGTAAAAATAAATTAAAAAACACATAATATTCGAATAGAATTGTTTAAGTCATATGATATATTAGTGGAATTAGGCCAAATGTCAAAATACTTAAGATAAATTTATATATGTGTGTGTGTGTGTGACTTAAGAAAAAGTTATATAGCTCTTTTAGCCACAAACTCACTATTTTATCCTAGGTTTTCCTTTTCTAGGTGGATCCAAAAGACACTCTGATGCATCTTTCCTCTTCTTCTTCAACTTAATATGCTTCTTCGTCTTTCACACAACCTAATTACTTCTTTTCTACCTTTCTCACTTATTTTTTTTTTATGTTTAACTAATAATTGAAAGTACCCAAGACAAATCTCAATACTACAAAAGAACAACACAAGTGGACAACAAGCCCCTCCGGTACCTCAACCCCCATACTACAAAACCAAACTCGGTGTAACAATGGGGTACTAGGCATTTTCAACTATCATACAAAATGATCAACAAACTAAGGCATTCACTTGAAGGAAACTCTCCTATTTATTACTCCTCAAAATAGTGCCTGAACAAGATGGAATGCATTATCAATTATGTATACAAAATTATCCTTCCTATTCTTAATCCCAAATTCAATCCTCATTTTGACTAGTATCACCAGCCAGCTAATACAAACTCGTTGATTCTCGAACAATATCTTATTTCCATACTTTTATATCACTCTAGTTATTGCAATAAGTGCAGTGTTTCATATTTGATATCTTAATCCCTTCTTTCAACCTCTCAGCCAAGTTAAAGCATTATTGATGGTATTCCTCAGCATAATCCATATATATCATACCCTAGCAAACACCCCATACCATATCTTTCTCGTCAATGTTCAATGAACGAACAAGTGATTCAATAACTCCTGCTCAGTTCTACAAAGGGGGGTATCCCAAATCAATGATGTCAATGAGTTGATGGCTGACAAATGTTTCCTTAGTATTTAGTCTCTATTGGATATAAAACAATGTAGTGAGCTCAATCCTAGGTGGGGTGATGCTGATTCAGAATATGCTGAAGTCTATGTTGTCATTTCCTCCTTCGTCAATCAATTGGTAGGAAGCTTTACAAAAAGAGTTAAACTTATACTTCCTCATTTTTAACATGCTTCCAGGGAACCGTGTCTTTCCTATCTCTACATGAAAGGAGTTATCTAATCATTTGCACCAGTTGCTCTACCTACTCTTCCTCCTAGTTAAAGAGCCTTCATTGCCAAATTAGGTTCTATTGCCACACTGCTCCATCCTATATATTTAAAATGTTTTCACCTTGTTAAAAGGGCACCGAGAATAATTGGGAATATTTGTTTCAAAATACCCTAATCAAGCCACTTATCATACCATACCCTAACTTCACTATTGTTCCCCAGGTTAATATTCATACCTAAAGTTAAAAGATTATCCCGCCTTCCAAGCTCCACAATATATACCCAAGGTGCAATACCCTTCCACTCTTACTGGATTTCTAAACTACACATCTGGTTGCAAGAGTAGATGGATTTGATAACTTGTTTCCATGATGTTCTATTTATGGTGTAGAACCTCCATCACCATTTGAAGAGCAGCGCATTATTCTTCATAGCCTGATCTCCAACACCTATGTTTGCCAATTTTCTAAGTTTTTGTACCACGCTCCATATTACTAGAGGTAACTTCTTCCTCTCTATAGTCCCTAAGGTGACCTGCCATTAGTATTCTATTGGATTTATGAACTGCCAATATGGTTTTAAGAGTAAATAGATGTGATAAATTGTTTCCATGATTCCCCATCTATGGTGTAGAACCTTTACCACCACTTAAAGAAGAGCACATTATTCTTCATAGGCAGATCTCTAACACCTAAGCCTTCCAGTCTTCTAGGTTTATGTGCCACACTCCATCTTACCAGATGTAACTTCTTCCTCTCCCTACTCCTTTCTCAGAAGAAGTTCCTTTGAATAGTGATGGTCTCCTTGGTCACTATTTTTGGCATTTTGAAGAGGCTCATATAATACATCAGTAGGATTTTGAGAACACTCTTAGTCAACACCAACCTTCGTGATCTAGATAACATCATCATCTTCCACCATTTCAACCTTTTATTTACTTTTTCCACCACTAGCCTCTAAGTTTTTTTATTCCTTATATTTTCACCCAATGGGAGTCCAAGATATGTGATGGGTAATTTATTGATATTGTAGTTCAGGATATTTACAACCTCCTTTTGGAACTTTGTGTCCACTCCTAACATGATAAACTCTGATTTTGTAAAGTTGGTGCCAATCTTGATGTAAGAAAGAAGTACTCTAGCAATCTCCTCTAGTCCCTAACATTATCCTTTGAGGATTTGCAAAATATCATTATGTCATCCACATACTATAAGTATGTCATACACCTCAAGCTAACTTCTTCCCACTTTCACACCCTAGACCAAACCTTTTGCAAAATCCTTATGAATAAGTTAATCGAATGCTTTCGTGACTAAGACTAAGAGGAAGGGGGAGAGGGGTCCCCTTGTATGAGACCTCTCTTCATCTTAAAAGGAGCGAAGGGAGAGCCATTGTCCATTAATAAGATACTGGTTGTAGTTAGGCACTCCTTTATTTAGACCCTCCACACCTCACTAAAGCCCATTATTTATAATATGTTATCCACAAAATTCTATCTGATACTATTGTATGCCTTTTAAAAGTCTGGCTTAATCATCAATCCTTTCTGTTTTATGTCATTCTCAAACTAGCGGATAACCTATTTCACAACTAATGCTCCATCTAATATACTTCTACCTGCAACGAAAGAAGCTTGAGAGTCACTAACTAGGCTTTTAATCACTTTATTCAATATATTCACCATTATCATTGAGATAACCTTGTAGATACAACCTATCATGCTGATAGGTCTATAGTGTTTGATCTTTATTGCTTCTTCTACTTTGGGGACTATAATGATCACTCTTCTCTTGATTTATGAGTCTTACAATCTCAATGACCATTTAAGAAATGATTTATAACTTCACCTATTTATCTTCTCCAGGCTCTCCACAAGAATATACTGAGAATGATAGACAAACACTCACTAACCTCTTTGTAATAAAATTTATAAGGTGGTTGCTATTACAATTTTTTCTCACCAAGAATACAAGATATAAAAGTGTAGAATTTTAGATGAGATGTAATCTAGCTAAATGTAATAAAAGATAATACAGTTAAATAGCAATTTTAGCTAAGAGACGTGAGCAATGAACACTTTTCAACAAAAACTTTGAATAAAAAAGTTGAGAGAATTTGAATGAGTAATCGAATGATTTAAGAGTAGATGATTAATTGTACAATTCAATGTAGATGAAATAATTTTGGAATAAATGTTGAGGGAGATTATTTATAAGGCTCACCTTCATTGTGTATCCATTAGATACGAAAATCCCAAATAGTTGTATCGTCTAATGAGCAGAAAATTAGTATTTAATGCTCACTAAGTAATCGCTCTGACCAAACCAGTCGATCAATAGTTCAAACTAGTTAATTGTTGTTTATGTTCAAAAATAAAATAAAAAGTTACTATTACACAAACAAGTTAATTGTTTTTTTTAAACTAGTCAGTTGATTATGTATGGTATACTATTGGTGTCATGAATTTATATGAACAATGCCATAGTTTAGTAAACCACTTGATGTGTTCATGAAACTAGTTGATCGGTTTGGCAAAATTAGTCGATGAGTTTAAATAGATACTAGGGTTCTGTATGAGTGAAACCTATAGAATGGTTTGTTAAACTAGTCGATCAATTTGTTGTGCCAATTGGTCTATCTGAGCTTAACTCATTTCATGCTCTTGATTAAATTGAATTGGTTGATCAATCTTGCAACTAGTCAACCAATTCCGATAGGAATCAAAAAGATTGAGAAATCAAGATCAACCATAAAATCTTATGAAGAGAATTCAAATTGAGCTTTTTTAAACCATTTTAAAGATTTTTGATCAAAATGTGAAATTTCTCAAGTTAAATCTTTACAATAAACCTAATACTTTAGAAATATGATCCTTGAACCCTAAGTCTTAGTTGTCTTTGCATGATCTTCCCTTCTTCTTCTTCTTCTTCTTCTTCAAAGCTAGATTATTCTTTTAAACTGCATATTAGAGAAATGATTTGAGTAAGTGTGTTTAGATCTCTTCATTTGTCAATCATAATACATGCCCATTTAAACAAACACATTAGCTTTCAAGACCCATTTATTATCATCAAAACAAAGACAATGACATTGTTTGACCTATGGGGTCAACACTTTATTTATAAAATAGTAAGGGATAAATACACATATTATAAATAAATATATTATTGGAAAGAGTACACATATTTATAGTTATGAATACATATATTTATAGAGATGAAATGCACATCACAAAGTGGTAAATATACATGTTTCAATAACAAGAAGCATGAAATACCATTCTAATGGTAGAAGCACGTAACAACCAGAGTTTCATAAATCCAATTTTAATGAGATAGATATATCAAGCAAAACCATAAGTACTCTCCATCACTAGACATAAAAGCAAGTCATATTTATTCTTGGTTTATTGCTTTTAGAAAGTAATTTTTTAATGAATTTTTATAATAAATATTTAAAAATAAAACCAAACACTACTAATTGAGCTAAAATTACATTTTATAATTACTATTATAAAAAAAACAACTTTTCAGAAAGAGAACCAAACAAGCCCTTATTTGTCGATCACTTTTCTCATCTAAAGTTTGAATCACAATGGGCAATGAGACATTTACCTCTTTCATGTTATTTATACGGCTTTGAAAATATTTAATACTCCATTTGTATCAAAAATAAAGTCATTTTAACAATTTACACACTTTTTTAGGAACTAATAAAACTAGTCATAAAATTATACTTAGTATTCATTGCAAAATAAAAAATAATTTAATACATAGATAATTAGGGGTAAGGTGAGGGTAAAAATGAAAATTAATTTTTTATGCAAAAATTTAGTGATAAATTGACTTATTATTTTTTTATACAGAAGGAGTATTAAGAAAACTAGTTTATTAGTCTCCACAATACATGATTATTTAAAAAACAAATACTCACATATTATAAATATGTAGCAACTATAAATTTTTGAATATGAAAAGAGAAAATAATAATACATAACAATACATTATAAATAATACATTTAAAAATATTTGTTAAAGAATCATATTCGATAGCATTTTACTAATAGAGGTACACGTATCTAAATTTAGACAAATTAGATAAAAAAGTAATACTTAAAATTTAATATTTCATTTACGCATGAAACTTGGTGGCGCAAAAACTAAAAGAATTTTTTTTTTTAAAAAAAGGTGAGCAAGTTAAAAAGTGAAGGAGAAATAGTGCGTGTATTTGTAGTCTAATTTTAAAATTAACAACTACTAATTAAACTAAAAATAAAAATATACAAAAAGAAAAAGTCTATAACATTAAAGTTAACAATAGATAATTAATTAAAATAAAAATGAGAGGGAAATGGATGAGAAAAATGGAGGGAATGGTGAGTAGATTAGATGGGGGTAAAATTATCTTTCCACACCCTTAATTGTTCTTGTTGTCGTCGCTGTCATGATGGATTACCGTTTATAAAGGGTTATCTGATGTATAATCTTTAAAATTTAGAGTTATATAGTTTATTTCTAATAAAATTTTGGTTATATCATCTATTTTATATAAACTTAGTGTTATATCATGTATTCTACTTTTCTTTTTAATAAAAGAACTAATAAGTAATTTAGAGAAGTGAAATGAAATAGTAAATTTTCCCTCAAAACTTATGTCTAGATAAAAATAAATTAATTCACTCCCATAATTAAAGTAAAGTTTCATAAGAACCTTAATTACACATATTCAAGAAATAAAGTCCATGAAGCCTTAGTGTTCAAGGAATAATTCAAACGCTCGACATTTTGGAAAAAAAATAATAAAAATTTCAATCTATAGAAACTTCATGTTTTAAATTTAAAGACTTAATTAATTAGCTACTTAATAGAATTAGAGAGATATGAGAGGTAGCCCGTATAAAATCTTTTCTTCCGTTCATCCTGCAACGGGTCTTTAGAATTTATGTATTGATTATTTAACTAATCGATTCCTCAAAGTGCTAACAATGCATACGTTACTACTATTATTTACATGTGAAGAAAAGGGTAAACGCAAGTTGATAACTACCGTATGAGACGGAATTCTAGGGAACCTGTAAAGTTATTGAGATTGGAAATTGTCATGAAAGTAATCTATGTTTTACTCAAATATGGTGGAAATTAAATTGATTCTTCCACTACACGTTTAATTTTTTTAACACACATTTATTTTTTTTAGTAGTAATGTGTAAGAGCAGTCCATATTAACGTTCATTTCATTTACATTACATTAATTATGTAGACCGATGTCTGAATGATACATTTAGACGGAGTATTTAATTTTCACGATAATAAATGATATATAAATACGGTTAGTTTAAATTTTATCAAAAATCGTTACACTTACTTAAGTGGTGCTAATAATTACTATCTAGTAGGCTCCATAAATATATCCTTGGTAGAATTTTTTGTTTCCCAGGTTTTACCCGATCATCAATAAATATAGTAAATAATATATATATATATATATATATATATATATATATATATATATATATATATAAAAAGAAAGTTCTATTAATATTTAAAATTATATTCAAATTACAATAGAGATAGTCTAGAAATATATGAACAAAATAAATTTAACTATTAGCATATTATAGATTTTACAAATGTAATCTTTACCCGTGCAACAAGTTGCTTTGATAAGAATTGGTTGATATCCGATAAATATAATCAATTTATAATGGTGTAAAAGAAAATGTTTGAGTAATATTTTCCTATGGCCTAGGTATCATTGATAATACATATTATTTTTGTGCTATCTAATATTATAGTTTCCAAGTTTTTTTTTACCTATTACTTGTAGATCATTATAGCCTTACTATTTTCAATTTATTATCATATCTATAAGTAGGTTTTATCAACTTTAACTAAATATATTATAATAGAAGCTTAAATTATTAACTTTTACTATAAAAATTTCCTTTATTAATGAAATCCAACCAACCTATTCACAAATCTAAAATTATCATTATTGCTCAGTTTATTAGGATTCAAATAATTTACTAAATAATATTTTTATTTTTGCTACATTTATATACAAGTAATTTGTGTCTATCAAATATTTTACTATATTAATATTTTATACATACAATATTACTTAGAATCTAATTCAAATTATACATATTATTTTATTAAAATGGTACCTTAAAATTTATTTATAGAAATGAAGTATTAATTGTTGACACTAGAAAAAAGAAAAAGAAAAGGAAAAAATAGTGGACGAAAGCAAAAAGGAGTTTATTCAATTTTGAACAGCGACGCGGCACGCCAGCCTTTTGATAACGCGTGAGGACAAATAATCGAACTCTCCGCCCGCCGCCCCTCCTCAGACCCCTTCTTCTCGGCGGTTTCCGATTTCCTCCGCCTCCGTCTCGAGGAGGAAGGGAATTGTTTAAACAAAAATGAGTAAGAGTTAAAGACCGTGAAGTACGTTTGATTTGATTTTTGATATCTGTTGCTGTTTACTTCCTCGAGTTTCTACTTCCTTTTTCTTATTACACGTCCTTCCTTTTTCTTATTTATTGCTGCCTCACATAAATCATCCGGTGTATCCGCGTAAAGAGAAAGTAACAGGAGACAATAAAAACCGTGTTTGGAGCAAATATTTACTATTCTCTCTCAGGTCTTCTCTTTCCTCTTCCTTCACCTTACCATTTAAATACGGCGAAGGGTTCCTTGACTCTACCTCACTATTCTCTGTCTCTCTCCCCCTCTTCCCCCTTTTTCAATTCTCTGCGTCCATTTCTTTCAAGCTCAATATCAGGATCGATCAATGCAGTAAAACAAATCAAAATACCACTCCTCTCTCAAACACTATATACGCTTACTCTCTGGCACAGACCAGAGAGAGGAAACAGAGAATATGACTTTACCCAATCGACTTACAGCCGTCGTATTATCGGCGGCATCCGTTCTCTTTTTCCTCCCTTGCTTCTGCTTCGGAATCCGAGATCTCCCTAGATTATCTACCGCCGATGTCGGCAGCACCACCACCCCGAGGGTAGGTTTAGAATTAAGGAACCTCCTCCGATTCTCTGAAGCACCGGATTACCGTAACGGCGTAGACTGCCCGGCATCAAACCCCGACGGTAGAAGTGATCTGAAGACGGTCTGCGATCCATCCATGGTTCATATCGCAATGACTCTCGACTCAGAATACCTTCGTGGTTCAATCGCCGCCGTACACTCCGTTCTGAAGCACGCATCCTGTCCGGAGAACATATTCTTTCACTTCATCGCCGCCGAGTTCGACACGGTGAGCCCGCGCGTCTTGAGCCGGCTCGTTCGGTCGACTTTCCCGTCCCTCAACTTTAAGGTCTACATATTTAGGGAAGACAATGTCATTAACTTGATATCGTCTTCAATCCGAAGCGCCCTCGAGAATCCCCTCAATTACGCCCGGAATTACCTGGGAGATATGCTGGATTCCTGCGTCGACCGAGTTATATATCTAGACTCGGATATCGTCCTCGTGGACGACGTTTATAAGCTCTGGGCTACCCCTCTGACCGGGTCACGGGTCATCGGGGCTCCAGAATACTGCCACGCGAACTTCAGCGTGTACTTCACAAATGCGTTCTGGTCGGATCCGGACCTGAACGGCGTATTCGGTGGTCGGAACCCGTGTTACTTCAACACCGGCGTGATGGTGATGGACTTAGTTAGGTGGAGGGAAGGGGATTACAGGAAGAAGATTGAAGGTTGGATGGAGATTCAAAAGAAGAAGCGGATTTATGAGCTAGGTTCGCTTCCGCCGTTTCTGTTGGTATTTGGCGGCGATGTGGAGCCGATTCATCATCGATGGAATCAACACGGTTTGGGAGGCGATAACGTCAGAGGAAGCTGCCGGCCGTTGCATCCAGGACCGGTGAGTCTGTTGCATTGGTCGGGTAAGGGTAAACCTTGGGTGAGACTTGACGGAAAGAATCCTTGTCCGTTGGATTATTTGTGGGAACCGTATGATTTGTATAAGCCTGCGATGAATGGTGGGGATCAACAGCATTACGGTTTTAGTGCGTTGATCGGTTGGGTATAGCCGCGATTGTCGTCTGAAGTCCTTCGTGATTATTGTTTACTGCTACTGCTTTCTTAGATTCAACATCTCATTTTTAATTTTTAGAGTAGAGGAGATAAAGAAGGAAACAAACTTGATTCATTGGAAAGGGTGTGTACAGGTGACAGGTCTGGATGGATGTAGCCATGTAGGTGGTGGTGGTGGTGGTGGTATTCATTTCCTTGATGAACATTTACCGAATTCTTTTATTTTTTCCTCTTATTTTGTAGGAACATTCATTGTTTTCTTTTTGATATGTAAGGGTTCCAATTTTTGGAATCAATTTTGATTGGTTTATTCAGACTCATTCTATAATTTCTTAAGGGAAAATAGTACTATTCCCCCCACCCCCCGCCCAGTTATTCTCTTCTGGAAATCATTGTGCCTCGTTCATTCCATTCAATTCAATATCCTGTGTTTGCAGTACTCGGTTGTCCTTTTGCGTATAATAATACGTCGTCGGTACTCTTTCGTCATCTTCTGGGTCCTTCTCTAAGCTCGTGTGCAATTTAAATTTTCGGTATGTACTAGTAGTAACAGAGAGCGTAAGAAGACGTGATTTGGAGTATGTACACGTTAGGTAGTTGAGGTGGTTCACTACTTCAAAATCAAAATGTAGCTATCAAAGCATGGACAGGATGATGTTAATAAACACAAAATGGACATGGGAAACTGGTCGAGCACTAACGACTAATGAGGTAATGATTGAGTCATCGACCATGGACATCAGTTTTCTATGCCACCGAGAACAGGTGTTACCTTTTGTAATTTGTAGTAAAATATATAATCTCGAGTATTTATCTAAAATGTTCCCCCCCCCTCTTCCAGCTTATGCATAATAAAAGTAAGGCATGACGCTATCTTTTTCTATATATTTATCTCTCACGTTTATCTGCCCATTATTTATTTATTTATTTATTTATTTATATACTAAACAAATATTTTTAGTAGAAGTAAAATAATTAACAAATATTTTTAGTATTTATTTAAATACTAAACAAATATTTTGATGCCTTATAGTTGATAAGTCGTTGCTTGAGCTCTCGAAGATCCCGAGCCTTGATTCTAAATTGAATACTCTAAATTCTTGACGACTAATGATGTGTTTGGAGCTATTTTTTTTTTTTCCAAAATGAATACTCAGTCATTTATTTTAATAATCCGCGTTTTAATATGTTTTTGCTTGTCTATAATTGGACGACGCTTTGGCCTTACTCATTTTTCCGACGCACCATCACAAGTAAAGGAAAATAAACGAGACTAATTCATGGGCCGGAGCCAGACACACGCCCAGAAAGCAACTGAATTCAAACAAAGACCAAGTCCGTTCGTCTCCCCTCATTTGCTTTCGCTGGCATGGCAGACTACGCGGTAAAGGGGATTGGTTTCGTAGGTTCCAATTTTGTCATCTTGGGGTCCATTCCTTTCTCTTCATTCATCCTAAGAAAGCAATTTAATTTTCTTAATATACGTTCAGCACAGCGCAGGACTGAAGCGCCATCTGTTAAAATAGAGTGGGAGTAATTACTTTTTACTTTTTACTTTATATATATATATATATATATAAAAGAAGATATTCTCTTGATTTTTATATATTTTAAAAAAATAATTAAATAGTCTTAAAATTATACCTACACTATTTATTAAATAATAATAAAATATTTAATACATGTGTAATTAAACATATTGAGCAGAAAAATAGAAAGTAGACTTTAACTTTTTTAAAATAATATTTTTATATAAAAATTTGATGATAGAATAATTTTTTTTATAGGGAGAGAGTAATTAAAATGTAAGTTTTTATTATTATTATTAAAATTTTGTATAAAAAAAATTAGTTAAAAAAATTAAACTACTTTTTACTTATATCTTTACATATATTTTTTCATTATCTATATATAAAATATTTTATTATGTTTTAATAAATGGTATAAGTACATTTCTAAATCTATAATTATTAGATTTTGTTTTAAAAATGTATATATAAATTATTGAAATAATTTATTTTTTTTATAGGGAATAAATATATTCTTTTTTAAAATAAATAACTTCAAATATGAGTTAAGCTATTTATTATAATAAAAATAAAGATTAGGTTCTTGTCCTATGTTAGTATCACTGAAGGCATTTTTCATGTGTAGTTGTATATTTTTGACGGTTAATATTGATATGATGAACTTTTTTTTAATTTTTATTATCTTATAATGATATGCTCCCTTTCTGTATCGAAAATAAAGTAATTCTATTATTAAATTTTTGTATAAAAAAATTTATTTAAAAAAAATTAAAAGTATATTTTTTGTTTTTATCCTTATTTTTTAAATTATATATATATATATATATATATATTAAATATTTTATTATTTTTTAATAAAAAATATTATTATAATTTTACAATTAATTTTATTATTTTTTAAAAAATTATATGAAGAATGATTCCTTTTTTTTCTTTTTCTTTTTTAATATAGAAGGAAGGATTACAATTTTATACTTATATAGAAGAATGACTAACCAAACCAATACAAATCTTGTAAAAAGTAGATAGTTGAATTTCCTCTCTCCCTCCGCTTCAACGTATTGCTCCGTCAAGTCCTCCCTCGTGCCCCAGATCGACAGTAGCTGGGGTTGAATTATTGGAGAAGTGCGATGCTATTGCTTGAGTTGTCACTTACCTTGCGCAACTTGGACACTACTTCTTACTTTTCAGTTCCCCAAAACTGAGTACAACTGGATTATTGGCCTATTAACAGATTAGATATATACTCTTATTGTCAGACGTGTCCGGCAAGATAGGAACTGACCTAGGTCTAGGTGGTGCCCCAATGTTGAAGTCAGGTCATATGTTGTATAGCCTATGCCCTCCCTCAAAAAAATGAAATAAGAAGGGGGGGGGGAACAGAAAGAAGAATAAAGGCCATGTGCGCATATGCTCTGCTTCTGTGCTTGTCCAAACTTCAACTCCAACAAAAGCCAGCTTTCAAACCTCGCAGTTCCTTAGGAAAAGGGGCCGAGAATATTGTTTTTGTCAGCTTCGTGTAATAGTACTTGAATTCCCTGTCCTTTCATCCTTCCGCAGCAGGCTATGGTCCAAAATATGAGCTGTATGCCGACTGGCATCGTCGTATATACTTTCCTTCGCATCCAATTAAATTTAGCACCAAACGCTCGAACAGTGCATTGCGTATACAATACTAGATTTTACCGCTGCCTCTTTTTTCTTGCGCCTTCCTACTAGTCATATTAATTTCTAGTAAAAATTTGTGGAGTCATGGGTGAGGTTAATCGGACTCGAATACGATTTCTAAATGGATACCTTTCAAAAATATATCCTTACATGGTGGCAGACAGAAAAACTCCATAAAGTTGTGGTTGTTGCGTGAGTTACATGGCACCGAGTACAATCTTTTCTTTCTTTCTTTGTACAAGCTTAGCTTTAGTTTTTTGTTATAGTTCAGTATTGTATCCATTGGTTATGGTGGGAGCGGGCATAACCGAAAGGCTGGTTGGTTTGAACATGATTACCGTCCACAACTTATAGGCTTTGAGCTTATTGCTCCTACGAAGAGGATGTCTTTGGTGAGGCCACTTCAACTTTGAAGTATTCAGTTGTAACCTAATTCATAGCTATAGGAGAGATAATCAACCCTAAAACAGATGAAAAAACTACCTCTTGAATTATCTGGCATTCACTCAAACCATGAATTATAAAAGGTATCTAAGTTTAAGTCAATATCCAAATAACATCACTCTACGTTCCTAACCCTTAACATGATAGGATCACTCTTTCCCAAGTAAGATATCATAGGCAAAAAATAAAAATAAAAAATCATCTAAGGGGTCCTCAATGACCTACACAAAAATACCTAAGTTATTTACTCACAACAAATGAGCAACATTCATAAAAATGATGATCAATATACTAGTACTACGTAAGAAGATAATACAGTCATAATAAGGTTACATAGAATACATAAGCTCACATAAGAGAATAGGCATACATGTATATTAACATGATATGATGCACAAAAATGGTTGATTTTAGAATTCATTATTATATATAGTCATAATCAATGTTTTCTTTACGTTGAGCTCAAGAAACCTGTTATTCTTAATTTGAAAAAAACGGACTGAAGTACCTCTTAGAACATAACACACATGAGCTACTATTATTATTCGGTGGAATGGACCCAACATATATTAGGGCAACACACTCTTCCCACTATTTTTAAATCAGTGGAATAGTCTGAAGCACCTTTCAACTTAGAATACTCCTGATCCACTATTATTATATGACGGAATGGATACAACACCTCGGTCTTGACTCACGTCATCTTTCACTTTAAGTGATTAATATCTTATCCATTGTTTGTTTATTTCAAGATCATATTTTCATTTATGTCAGGGACCTTACTAGTCTTAGTATGGTGGAATAGACTCATGCATCTCTCAAGGCAGAATGCACATAAGCCACTATTATCATCCTATAGAACGAACCCATAATACTTTGGCCCTGACTCACACGATCTTTTACTTTAAGTGATTACTGTCTTATTTATGGTTGTATGCCTTAAGATCATCATGCAGGCACACATAAAGATATTTAATTCTCATATTCCACCTTAACCTAATTATTCAAAATATGTAAAACACAACCACATGATTATCAAGATATCCCCTAAGGAAAAAGGCATATTTTCCTTAAAAACCATAATTTCACATGTTGAGTATAACTTTTTCCCTGGTACTCATTTTATTACCAAATTTATTATCCATCCTTAAAATATTATCATTGACTACATATCCAAAGATCAAGGCCTAACTTCGGCGTATTACACATGCAATAATAACCTGCCTATAGGGTCACTATTTATAAATCCCTACAAAATCCTAATTTCATTAATTAAGCATAATTTTTTTCATAATACTCATATAACCAAAAAAAATTTAACACACATTCCTAATATGTTAATATGAACAACATATCTAAAAATCAAGGTCTAAATTTAAGATTTTACACATGTGATAATAACCTTACTACTAGGGTTGTTATTATTAATTTAAGTCATTTCTCATTTTATTGGACTTAGGCCATTCTTACTTACTACATATATTTCAAATAATATATTTAGCATATTTTGAACCAAAAAATAATTTACAATACCAGAGAATTTATATTTTATCCATATTGACTAATTTGCCCTAAGATAATTGAAAATGTTGACGTTTTCACCAAAAACTCTACGAGTCCCAATATGAATGATTTTAACCTCCAACACATACATACATACATACATACATATATATATGTATATATATGTGTGTGTGTGTGTGTGAGTCAAACATCATAGCCCAATTTAGGTAAATGATTCATGCCAACCTTTTTTTACTTGTAAAACCTGGCATAACCAACAAACTGCACAACCACATGATTTCACATTTTTCCCACTTTTTCATCATACAACTCAACATATCATACAACCAAATTATCACAATCAAATTTTCCATATAACAATACCAACCATGATATTTATTCTAAAAATACACTTTACACACAAAACCCAAGTTAAGATATGCATCCTTACCAAAAGCATCTCCGGCCTTAATAACATATAACCTAATATTCATCCTTTGATACCACTATAAAACCACCTAAGAATCAATAATAATACAACATTATACATAAGGAAAAAAACCAAGGAAAAAATTAAGGGAAATGAAGGTGGAAAATGAACCAAAATCGATGCAAACTAAGTCACGCAAGGCTCGAGTAGGCTACAACAGAAATTAGTGCATCAATAAGGTAAGCAATATGAGCGACTCATGTAGCTAGGGGAGAGATGCATGAAATCCCCACATGAGGGGGGTGATAATGTGAAAGGGTTGTGTTGGGGAGGCTTTGTAGTGTGAGGTGGTGGGGTGTTTGGGTAGGTTGCAACCTGAAGGCTTGGCAATTTGGGGAGGGTTGTTGCATGAATTTTTCACATAGCTAGGCTTAAATAGCATGGGTAGATCACATTAAGGCTGCTTCGTAGTGTGAAGAAGGAAAAATTATAGAGTTTTGTTGAAGGAAAAATGACAAATGGATGACGCACAAAACACAGAATGGTTGAGGAAAGGAAGAGGGATTATGGGGTTGTTGTGTAGGTTCAAAGAAAATGAACTAGAAAGGGATGGAAGTATTCATAGGCAGAATTGGGGGAGTTGAGGCGTGTGAGATTGAAATGGTTGAAGTGTAAAAGGGTTAGGAGAGTTGGTGTGTCCGTGCTTGACAGAGATTTGGAGAAGAAAGGGACAAGTGACAAGTATGCCTAGTGGTATAGGGTACGTGAGGTAAAACAGGTGAGGCACATGAGGCAAGGTAGTAGCAATGTAGGGACAGGAAGGGAAGGGAAAGAAGAGGCTATGCAGGGGAGTAGGTTACATGTCTAGAAGGGGGAAGAGGGAAGAAGACCAATTAAGATAAGGGAGAAGGAAAGAAAAGAAAAGAGAAAGAAAAGAAGGAAAAGGGAAAAGAAAAGAGTTTAGGGTTAATACTAGAATTAGAATTAGGTTTAAATTTAGATTAGGAAATTATGGTAGAATTAATTTATCAACCATCCAGGGCTAGGTTTAGGTTAAAATATTGATGACCTAAAATTATGATTAGAAATAGGATTAAGAAATTAATAAAAAAAATAAAAATAAAAATCAATTAAATAAGATTAGTATTAGGTTAAAATAATAAATTACTCAACATTAAGGTTAGATAAAATTTGGATAGTTATATATAGGTGAATTTGGATTAAGTTTAAAGGAATTAAATGTTCAAATTATGTTTTACCTAGTAGAGCTATTCAATTAGTATGGGGAATAACCATCAACTTGTTTTGACCTATTAATCAACTAGTTCACTAGAAGTTGGTGTGATTGGTGTGTTGGTTTGGCCTGACACTAGTCAATTGATTAGGCTTATGATAAGTTAATTGGTGGCACCATTTGAATGATTTCCCTATACCAACCGACTAGTTTTCATATTCTTATTGTTTTCTCTTGGTCTATTTTCTAAACTAAACCACTTATTTGTAAGACATGTAGATGAGTGTGCTTGATACTTTTGGTGACTTATTTAAAGGTTAGCCTCTATAATAGACTTTGTGTTTCACCTTAGCCTTTCCTTAATAATGTTTGAAATAGGAATAAATGACTTAAGTATAGATGTATGGCATGGATCACAAGTATTGGACTTGAACAAGATGTTCATGATTAAAGTGGAATATAGTAGGGAGTTGTGTTGATTATGTATATTGGATCAACTGGTAGTTTTAGTACACATTATTATTTGAGTTGTGTTGCCTATCTATATTTGATAAGCTACTGGTTTTAACCCAACTTATTCTTTGAGTTGTGTTAACAATATATATATATATATATATGGCTAGCTAATGATTTTAGTTCACTTTATTAATTGAGTTATGATAACTATCTATATTGAATTAACTTGTTGTAGATGATCCACCTTTATTTAAGTTATACTGACTATCTATATTAGGTCGTCTAGTGGTATATAGTCCACTTGTGGTAATTGTATGAGTTTTGCTAATTGTCTTTATTTTATTAGCTTGTGGTAGATAGTCCACTTATTTGAATGTATAAATGGTATGGTTTTGGTGCCTATTATAAGATGAGTGTAGGTTATGAGATGTATAAGTATGAATTGGGTTTCTCTCTTTACAATTTTTGTGATTAATATGTGCCAACATGATTAAATAAATCACTAGTTTTACCACTGTAACAACCATGCCCTATGTGCAACATACTATCTCTATAAGGGAGATTCTGTTTACTAAGTACATCAGCATAATAATAGTGCACTTTGTAGGTGACATGCTGCATGTGCCATAGGATGATGATGATGACTTTTATGATGATGTGCCTAGGTAAAGATAAAGCCATGATATAAAATTCATAGGGTCCCAACACATAACAAGCATATATCTAAATATAAAATAATAACAATAATAATAATAATCATAAATAGATATTCATTTACAATTTTACTCGTAGAGGTTTCATATTTTGAAAGCAAGCTATAATAGTCTTATTACTAATTCAAATGGCATAACCACCTAAAAAGTGCACTAATTAAAAATTAACATAACATAATTCAAAAATACATAATAATCAACTAATACATATAACTTTAATTCAACATTGCTTTATGATTGACATGAAAAAAAACAAGAGTCAAGAAATATACAATATCATAATAAAATTAAAACTAGAAACACAAACTAATTCAACCAAAAAAATTAGATTAGATTCCAATTTTCAATTAATTCAAAAAAAAAAAACACTACCACTCCTAGGGGGTTGTGGTTGTGCTAGGCAGTGACTGCCGATGAGTGTTGGGTTGGGACTTAGTACTTGGGCTTCAACAAGCAAAGGTGGGAGTTTACGGTTGGCATAGACTAACCAATGGTGCAACAACAATCAACAGAGTAGGCGATGACACTTGCAACCTTGTAGGCGAAGGCCACGAAGCCGAAGGTGAGTAGTGGTCTAGTGGGCTACAGATGCAGCCAAAGGTAGGGATTGCTGGACTGGACGAGTGTTGATGTTGAAACTTGAAGTGAATTCGACGGACGGATGGAGTGGAGAGGAGAAGCTCGCAGGTTGTGATGGTGAGGTTGTGTTGTTCACTCTTTGTGACTAGTGAGGGCTAAGGGTGAGGGGTATGGGATAGTGGGACAGGAGTCACGGGTGGGTCTGAAGGAAAACCAGGGGGAGATGAAAAACAACAAGGAAAAAAAATGTTACAATGGGGGTTTGAACTCACTACCTTGTACCTCCCTTAAAACCATATATAATTTTCAAACCAATACTTCAAAAGTGGTTTTTGATATTTTAATTTGTATATATAATATATAATTTTGAAAAAAATTCATGGGGTCAGGTGACCCCATGTGCTCTTAATTAGCTCCATCCTTGTGCCTAGGTAAGTGGTTTTAGTCCACCTTATTATTTGAGTTATGTTGGTTGTCTATGTTGGATAAGTTGGTGGTTTTAATGATCCACCTTATTATTTGAGTTGTCATGACTATCTATATTAGTTCAATTAGTGGTTTTATTTTGTCTTATTAATTAAGTTATATTAACTATCTATATTGGGTTAACTAGTGGCAGGTAATTCAACTTTTATTTGAGTTATGTTGACTATTTATATTAGGTTGGCTAGTGGTAGATAATTCAGTTATGATAATTGTATGAGTTGTACCAATTAATTATATAGGATTAGCTAGTGATAGATAATCTATTTATTTGAATATGGAAATGGTATGGTTATGGTGTATTATGAGATGAGTTTGGGTTATGGAATGTATGAGTTTGAATTGGGCTCTCTCTTTAAGATTTTTGTGATTTATATATGCCAACATGATTAAGTTAATCACATGTTTTACTTAGTGTTTTAAATATTGGATCAGAAATTTACCTAGTGCAATGGTCGGTAAGCGGTCTGATAGTAGTTTGATCAAAAATTAATTTCATGTAACAATTTGACCGATATAACCACAGTATGATCTGGTTTGATCTCGTTTCACTTGGTCTGACCAGTTCAGCGAGTTTCCTTGTCCTTGAATTTTTTTCATGCTTGCAACAACATTGTTTAAAGTTATAGGGAAAAACTAATTTTAAGGATGGTAATGAATCTAATACCCGACCCAAAACCACTAAACCTTCCTCATTTTTAGTGGGTTTGGGTCAATATATACTTAAATAGGTTTGGGTCTGAGTTTAGTAGTCCTAGATCTAGACACAACCAACCAAACCCTTTTAATATGTGTATGTGAAACATAAATGTATTTGTATTTAAATAGATTTTTTTTAAAAAAAATAGTTGGACCCATTTAGGATCTATTTACCAGCTAGATTCATTAGTTTTGGGTTTGGATATGAACATTTAAGACCCAACAGGTCTAGGTCTACCCATTGCCATCCTTAACTAGTTCAATTAAATTTATTTTTTCGGGTACTCCCATTTTTTTACATTTAGTGGGTAGATTTTAAAACTAAATAGTTTCATAGTGATGGATTTTTTTGGTTTCCAGATGAACCAACTAGTTTGGTCTAGTTTTTTTCAATGGTTTTACCACTTTAACTACCATGCCATTTGTGTAGCATGTTGCCTCTAAAGGGGAGGCCTTATTTAGTCAGTACATTAGTACACTAATACTGCATTTTGTAGGTGGCTTATTGTAGGTACCGGGATGATGAAGGTGACTTATATGATGATGTGCCTAGGCATGAGTGATTATAGGTAGGAGTTATTTGATTATGCCTTCAAGATCTTTTGTGAAGCAAATATTTTAGACTATTATACCCCTTGTAACCCTTTGTTGTAT
The DNA here is from genome assembly GCA_030549775.1 of Tamarix chinensis. NCBI lineage: Eukaryota > Viridiplantae > Streptophyta > Magnoliopsida > Caryophyllales > Tamaricaceae > Tamarix > Tamarix chinensis. The sequence continues at coordinate 120,125,406 of CM060171.1, forward strand.
TTTGGGATTTGATCTTTACTAACATTATCTTGTTATATTATATTACTTTCGCTTGTTGTCTCTTTTTCACAACTTGTTTATGAAATGTTTTAACCTTACCTTTAACACGAGAATGGTATGGTAAACGAACTCATGTTGAGGGTGGCGGTAGCACTTATATTTTGGTTTTCAATTATGCAAATTATATAGTTTTAATAAAAAATATTTAGTTTGAAAATTTTGAGTATTACGCTAAATCTTTGTATATTAAACTAAGCCTAGATAAGAGTCTACTTGAAGTCCATTCCAAAACCAATTGGCATTAATCTACTAAGGTTATATACTAAGTAAATCCACCTTAAACTTTCAGTGTGAGATAAGATAACTCACACAAGCACCATAACTATTATTTTTTTTAAAACATTTACACTTTTTTTTTAATCACAACTTACCATAAAGGCTATAATTAATAAATAATAATTTGAAAATCTTGCACCATTTTGGAGACACAAGAGAAGTTTAGAAAGAGCATCAAATCTCTTATTTGAATATTTAGTAAGTAGCTTTTTGGATTAATGATTGGGATGAAAAATGTTCGTTAGAAAATTATTAAAAATAGGTATGATTTCCTCTAAAAAAAAGTTGGTGTACTTTGGATGTACTTATTCAAATTACCTTTGAAAGTAATTTTCTACATTCAATTCGCATACATTGTCAGCTAAAATTACTAAATACTTTAATAACCTAATGCTATTTATTGGTTAAATTTGCTAAAATATGTAGTTATCAACTAACCACTAATATATTAATTGTCAAAATATTGCATGGTACATGACTTGCAACTCTGTTTAGCCATCTTTCTTTTGTAAATGAATGACAATGGAGACAAACAATAGCAAAGGAGTCAAATTCTGACGGCATTGATTAGGTAATGATTGTATCATTGCTAACAACATACAATATGACGCAAATGGCAATCCCATGAGTACGAACAAGTTTTGGACTTGCAAGGAGTAGCAGCAAAAGAAAGTGTATATCATTCGGTTACACCTGCTATGGCGTTAAAATAAATATATAAATTGTAATATGCACTGCAATGATCATATTTTGCTTACATTAGCTTTGATCTAACAAATAATAATAATAACAACTCCATTTGGGATTTACGATGACAACAAAGAAAAATCAATTATAATCGTTGGCATGCCCACTCTTTGGTAACCGATATTTTTTATGACTGAAGCCGACATGGATGCAATTCTGAGGAATTTACATTTTGTGGAAAAATCTCTGCAGAATTTGCATTCATTCGAAGCTATTTCATTTTTTCTTTCTAATCTTATTCTATGCTCAAAACTAAAGCGAGTGCGACTCCATACCTGCCTTTGCCTTTTGTAAATTACTCCCCTCCTATATATCCACTTCTTCGGCTCTAGTACTGGTACTAAATTTCTTTCTATCAAAGAGTTATTATTATTACTATTAATTGAGACAAAATTGATTGCAGACACAAGCAAGGATAGGGCTGGAACATTAGCAGACGTCTTTGCAGGGATGAGACCTTGGAGACTACAAGTGCACAATACAATCAATAATAATGTTTGGAAGGCTTGTAACAAAATTATCAACTAAGAGCAAGCTGCATGATAGGTTCATACAAGACGATCTGTTATTTGAGGCAAATGGATAGAGATCACAACTAGGGATGCCAATATTTTTCATAAATTTAAACCATCGTCAGAAATTTCCATTAGATTTGGATTTGGGGAAGGATTAGAAAGATCAGATTTGGAGACACTTGTGAGGTCTCAGTCCTCAAACCTGCCCCAAATTATATATGTATAATTTTATTTATAATTAATTAATAATATATATTTATCTCACACATAAAAATTATATTTAGGTGAACTGTAGTTGTCTATTGACAACTATTGGATATTGCTGTTTATAAATATGTGTTTGCTTGTTTGGTAAGTGTTGTAGCTGTAGTAAATTATTTTTGTATCCAATAAAAATATTAACTATTATTATATTTTTTTTATTATGACAATCTTTTTAAATACAATATAGCCTATAAGAAAATAATATATTTTGAAAAATATATTAAATTAAATTAGCGTTTCATTTTACACCTTAGTAACTTCATAAAAAAAATGACTGCATAAAATATTATATTCTACTTGTCATTAATCTAGTTTTTATTTGCTCTCGAAGAGCACAAGCATCAAATGGAATTTTTGACATAGTTTCCCAATAATCATAAACTCTCCTTCCAAAACACCGAAAGTTTGTTTGATGCAACCCCTAAGAAAAATGAATGATTGCAGTTAAATATTTCTTCTTATCCTCTTAGTTTCCCATTGTGCTAAAAATTAGAAAGATTACATTTAGTTTCTCTATAGGGTTTCAAAATACTCACTTTTTTGCGAATAATTGACATCTCTCAAAGAATATTTACTTGGAAAAAAATAAATATCATATCATACATGTTTATATATATGATATACTAAATAAACGCAAAATAATACTTTGTATGCACAAGTACCTTAAGGATGTTCCATAAAACTAACATAGGAGTTGTTAATGGCATAATTACAAATTCATGTATCATTAACATTTATTTCCCACTGCACTAATATAAATATTAATTGTTTATCAAAACTACAAGCATCCAACACATTCCTTTTCTAAGTGTAGTTGAATCTCCTTGCTTATAGTTGTATGTATATGTGTGTCATCTATCGCTCCAATGCAATCCTATAAGGTATTGAAATGATGGTGTTGGTGGTGGTGATACATGCACATGATGCATGAATTAAAAAAAAAGTGCACTACCTTAAAGTGATGCATATATCTTTTGTCACGAATAATTTAAGGTGAGATATCCTCTAACTTTGGATCAACCGATCTCACAAAGTCCTTTAAAAATGTACACAATAAATTTAAAACATCATAAAATGTTCCGTGAATTGTTTTGTCGATCTTTAAAATCTTTAGGAAGCTTCCTGAGTTGACGCACCTAAGTTAACTATACATAAGAAGATAACAAGTTTTTTGATAGTTGACATTTTCTTAGATGTCTTCAATCTATAGTTTGAACATAGGTCGAAACAAAGTCTAAGCATGATTTCTTTGGTCATCCTAAACATATTTATACAATGAATGGGATGTCCATGCTTTATTTCAATGTCCCCCACATCATTCTAGTTTGAAGTAAAGTATAACAAGGCTCCTTATATATGTATATATAGTAATAAATGACAATCAGTCAAACAGCATACAACATCGTATTCCACCACAACTCACTATTGCCTTCATCTTCATGATCACCATTGTAGGTATCATCCATAACTATATGTCTATAGAAGGAAAAGGAAAGGAGATAAAGAGAATTCAACTTCCAGGAAAAATATAAAACACACATACATCAACTGGAGATAAATGAATTTGGTAAAAAGAAAAGTCTTAGTCAAAATAGAAAACATGATAGTCAAAAATATAGTCTCCATAGTGTACGTAATTCAAATCTAGACTATAAATGAAAAGTGTTAAAATAGGTACCAAATGAACTAAATGTACATGCAAATAAACTCAATTATTATTTGCTTCCATGCAATAATAGAAAACATCCCTCTCAAACATCACCTTTAGCCAATTGAATTTGGCATTTGCTTTCAGAAGAATAGCATATAAACCTACTTTCTATTTATCGAGAAATGTATCAAAATTTCAGAAGAATAGCATATAAATCCACATTCTATTTATTGAGAAGAAGTGTATCAAAAAAAGAATACAAAGAAGAATCTATCATCATATTTGGAAGAGATCACACATCTTACATGATATAAAACATAGTTTAGGTCATTATGCTCTTTCAATTCCACAACATTAGAGGAACAAGCATGTCCAACAATACTCTCTCGTTCAAGACAACCAACTGCTTAATATTCTCAAACATCACAAACCAATTTGTTTATTCAAACATTAGGTTTTGAATACTTATTACTTGATTGGCTAGAAATTACACATCTTTTGGCTTGATACTTTTAGCCTGCAACCCCAAGTTAGACAACACGTAGATTTAGATCTTCGAAACTAGGTGCATAATTACCCCCAAAAATCACTGCTTCCAATTCATCAAAATCAGCTTTTATTTGCGCCATATCTTCTCCTTCAAAATCATCATTACTCTCTCCCATACTATTCAAATCTATTACCTCATTTTCTTAGTAGTATTATTAGTTTTATCTTGATTGGAATTATGCTCACAATCCATAGATTGTGCAAAAGCAAAGTTTTCCCCCCTCCATATTATCATTGAATACATCATCTCAAGACCAAAATGAATTCCATTCTTACCAAATTTAGCAAGCTTATGGTCCTTCTAGAAATAAATAAAAAATAAACTAAATGTATACACATTAGAGAGGAAAAAAAAAACTAATGGTTTTATGATATTGAAACTAAAATTAGATCACATAACTTAATCCTTTCTTCCCACCACTTGTCACTAGTGTCAATTGTCTTTTTATTTGGATCGCACCCTAGCCTTGTTCCACCGTATTTTAGTTCTTTTTTTTTTCTTGATGCTTATATTGCTTCATCATCCAATCTATCTCGTGTTTCAATTGTTTGAGTTTGCTTACATTTATTGGCTAAATTGAATTCATGTATGGTGCAATCCCAATGTTTTGGAATGCCACACCCTTTTCTCTTACCTTCTCCACCACCATGAATGCAAACATCAAGTAATGTATTAAACGCTCCCTCATCCCATTGTACTTGAGCTTTACTGCCTATCTTTTCATCATTATCTTTACTATTGATTTTCTCACTATCATCGCCACTCATCCTTAAAGTAAGAAAAATAATACAATATATTAACTACAATAATCACTAAATATAATACGATAACAAAACAACCTATCTTTCATAATTATTACATTTTAATTAAAAGATATATATATATATAATTCAAGAGCAGAGTATGGGTATCATCATCAAAGCATGTAATATCCTCTTCTTCTGGGTATATATAATGAAGTTTATTATGGTGAAGACAACAATAATTGGGTAAGTTAAGAAAAAATCTTCTTCTGGGTTCATATTTGTTGTATTCTGATTTTGACAACTTTTTTTAAATTTATTTTCCAAATTCAATTGAAAGACTACTTTACGCAATGAAAATTTCAATCTTGCTGAAATTTTCGGTGACTTCCCTTGAATGTTGATCATCAGCTTAGTCTTTGGGTCTAGTAATTCACTAGCTGTTATGCGGATTGGGTAATTTTGAGACTCTTGTTAGGTATAATTGTGATTGTGATTATTTTTTTATTATAATTTTTGATGACTTGGAAAGATTGTTGTCTTTGAGTAGTTTAATTTGAACATGAAAAGATGTCTTGTATGGTATTGCAACAATAAGCTTATAGGAGCATAAGTGGGTTATCAAAGAATTGAAATTTGTCTATCTTTTTCTTTGATAACTTTGCTGATTTTTTTTTGTATTTCTTTCATTGATGGGATAAGAGGTGTATTATGCCCCCTTGTCATAAGACGAGTAGGTGATTGTTGATACATATATATATATAAGTAGAAGAAGGAGAGCTAGCTGAGGAATAGGTCACGACAAAGGAAGTAGATGGAGATTCAACTTTTGAGGGCACTGATGCTGCAAATCAAACTGAGCAGAGGTCTTCCAACTTGCAGCAGAATAATCAGTCCATTAGGAGTGATGGCAAACAAAGATTAGCAGAGGTAGCAATATATTGGATATCCTTTTAAATTTTTGTTTATCCCTTTGTCACCTTTTCAGGTTCAAAATTGTTAACATGTTCTTTTCATGTTGTTTAGGACTTTTATTATCAGACAATGGAAAATACTCAATGATTTCTTTTTTGCCAAAAATGATGAGCCCCGCTTAGTTGGTCGAAATAAGAGGATGCTTGGTCAGATTTTGAGCACATTAGAGGAATGGGCATGCAGTCATATGAGATCTATGTGAGATGGTGGTAATATGAGAACGAAAGGTTCGTCAGAAAGATGTTGGGTCATCAGATCACAAACTCCAGCAATAAACTATCATTAACAAGCACATGCTTTACAATATTATTATACCAAGATACTGGAAAATTATTTAGGATCTCAAATCAACAAATGTTCTCCATAAACAAAAAAGTATCAAGTATCAACCCATATCAACCCAGCCATTCCCCCATTCACGAAAAGATGAGATTAAACCCATGACAAACAAGATAAATAGAAAAGAAGTATCGGCAGCTTACACATATCTTACTTAGATATTATGTTGAAGTAGCAAAAAATAAAACAGATTATGCCGATGACTTCTGTGGTGATAGGATGTGGGATCTAGGTGAATACATAGTGAATAGATTAATCTTTATTGAAGGCATAAAAAAGAGAAAAATCAATTGAAAACCCTGATTTGTGCTTCACATAAAAATAAACAAAACAAAGAAACACATATCACAGCCGCCCTTCCTAGTAGTTCATCAGAGGGTAAACCATCGCAACATAATTAAAGGGCTAAATTAAAGAAAGAGGTCTGGGACAAGGAAATCATTATTCTAGGCACTCAATATTTAAATATACAAACAAAATTAAGAAAATTGAACATGAAGAACCCTTATGTATTCTAAGCATGGACAATCATATACAGATAAAGAGAGAGAAAATGGGAGATTGAATGGACAAACCTTGTAGTGGAAGATCTTACGGGCGAATGGATGTGCAAACCTAAACTTCATTTTTGACGATAGATTGATCCATAGATGGGTATCGTAACGAGACTGAAGAGTTTGGGGGTAGGAGGCTAATCTGTCATGAAACGCTCCTTATTGGTCGTCATCTGCTATCTACGTTCTTTGGTTTTCCATGCACATAAATTGAGCTGCTGCCATTGAATGCAATGTTTGGGGAGTGAAAATACTCATCCAAACATCTTTAAAATCTAACTACCACTTCGACATCCCCTAACGCCCTATTCTCTCTCAACCTCTCTCGCTCTTGCCTCCCTACCCTTCGTCCTTGAAAAAATCAAACTTCGTCCACTAGCTCAGTCTTAGCTTCAACAAGGCATGCCGCTCTACCCATAGTGTAACACGACAGTAGTGACTTCATCCTCGATTCCTCGATCCTCCTATTTCTTCCTTGTTCAATTCATTGCTTCGTTGTTCAAACTTCTAAGCATGGTTTTCGCACTTATGCCCTTCGTTTCTCGGCTTCAACACCAACCAAAGGAGCTTCCTTTGCTCGCCAGCTTCAACAAAGGTACGTTTGATATTCTTTTTTCAATTAATTTACTTTTTTTTATTTCCCTTTAATTTTTTATTTTGGATAGAAATGCAATGTGTTCTATGTCCCACATTTGATATAGTTCGAGGGATATAGATTTTGGATACTAAAATCCCGGACTAGCATTCAATGTCTGAAATTTTGATGGAAGATAAAATCCATAGTTGGGGTTTGGAAGATGGGGTTCGGGGATGGGTTCCCGTCTGTACCCCGCTTCATTGTCATCGTTAATGACGGCAACAAGATGGGGCATTAATGCGGATCCCAACCCCATTTCCCAATCCCCAATTAATATCAATCCTTATATCCAATTTAATTCCTAAATTTTTCTAGTCAGGGATTATCCGGCTCGTTCCCCTTAGGAAGTTGATCCCTGTAGTAGCCCTGATCTCCACACAAAATCTCTATCCCTGAAATATTGTCCTTGAATCCCATCCCCAAAACCCAAAATAAGTTGATGAAAACCCCCAAAAATCCAACAGAAGTAGGTTTGTTGGCATGTTTCACAATGCTTAATCAAAGATAATAAGGACCCTAAATCACAAAGATTCCAACACCTAAGTAGAAACCAAAATATGAACCCAAAGACAAAGCAAATACATGATTCAAATTAAATATACCATAATATCTAAGATACAGAATAAGGAGATATCTTTTATTACTTGATTGCAAGCATTATTCCAAATATTCACTCATTGATTCGGCTCAACGGAAAAAAATAATATACGAATGAAGATATTGAAGGAACAGTGATTGTCACGATTCACTTAACTGAACCGGTGTTGGTGAATGGTCGAGGAGGGGGACTAGTGGCCTGGAGTAGGGCTATTGGCGGAGGCTGGATTGGACTAAAGTCGCCTTGAAATCGCTGGCGTCTTGGCGAGAAAGAATAAAAAAGTTGAACGAGGGAAGTTCGGAAGATGAGTGGCTGGCTGAATGATATTTATGTTGCTTGCGCTGCCGTCGGTGGCAGCGGAGCTGAGACCAAGGATCGGAATTTAAAATCGATCGACGAAGAAACAATGAGGTCTGTCGAGGAGGACTAGAGGAGACAGGACTCTGACCAGACGAGGATGAGAATTAGTTCTCACACACTATTCGTTCAACGTCCCAAAAAAAACACATATAAGAAGAAATATATGTATAATCGGGTCCTTGCCCAGGCCATGAAATAATCCCCGAATTTGAACAAGGAACCCCCCCCCCCCGGCGGAACCCAAACCTAAACCGGAAATGCCCAACGGGGCCTTAAATATGAGGGGGAAATTACCACCTCTATGTGCGGACGATGCATGGAGACCCATGTACATGTGCTTAAGTCATGTGAGTTTGCGTAAGCCGTATGGTTTAGTTCACCGTTTATAATATGAAGTGAAGCAGTACCTAGCCAGAACGTGATGAAGTAGATGCACTTCCTTTTACAAAACTTGGATGAAGGAGACATGGAGACTACGTGCATAGTCTTGTGGAGCACTACATTGTAGACATTGTGGCATTATATATTGTAACAAGAGAAAGTGGGATGGGATAATACAAAGATCGGAGGAAATTGTAAATGATGAAATGTAAATAATTCAAGGATATAAGCGAGTCATGGACAAGAGACGAAACATGACAAGGAACAACTAGGCGACTACACCTATGGATAAGAATAAAAAAAATTGAGAAAATCTCGACGTCTATGGCGTAAGTTGAATATTGTTGCTGCTAGAAAGGTAGAGGACGAGAATATGAAAATTGGTGCACTAATATAAGGGATGCATTGGGCGAGGCGCTAGGATGGCAATGGAAACTCCATCAATTTTCAAACCCCATAAGCAAACAATTTTCGAAACCACCATGATCCCTTGCCAACCTGATGTTTACGAGCATCAAATCAACATTTCCGATCTAATCCCTAATTTACTCCCTATCCCAATCCCCAAAATCTGCCCCAATTTCATTCATATCCCTGTTGTTTCACAACATACATGTATAGAACAAGTTCATGTGGACTTAATCTTTACAGGCAGCGAGTCAGTGATAATTGAGTCATTTACGAGCCAACCTATTCTTGTGGACTTAATCTCTCAGCCTCCTGGGTTGTGTGTTGATAAGTGAGCTTGATTGGAAGAAAGGTTGTAAAAAAAGAAGTAGATCAAGAGCAACAAAAGCAGCACAAGCTACATAATCACCCCTAACAACCAAAACACAAGACACAATAAATACATTCTAAACCAAAACACAAGCCACAACAGACCTCCCCTATGCAAAAAATGAGAACAACAAACTAATAGGCGATTAGATGAAGTGATAGGAAGAATGAACCAAAAGGAATATATTTGATGTTAGGACTTGATGCTGTGCTTGGAGAATCAACAATTCAGTGCAATCTTTGAAGTCGCAAGACTAACTAGAGGAGGTGGTGAAGGCAGGATTGAGCAGATGGAGGACTCACAAAGGGGAGGAGAGTTTCACCATTCGAAAGGGTCAGGTTCCCTCCCTTGTTAGGTTGCTCTTGATGGAAAAATAATGGACATTATACGCAAAATATCGAAAATGTATATAACACGAAGCATAAACACTTATAAAAAACACGCGTGTTGTGCCGTAGAAAAACTCACTGCCTTGAAGCGATAATTTAGTTGGACTATGGCACAATCCTACCACCGATACAACACCCAATGTTAGCATAATGAGCAGTGGTATTGTGCACTCAATACCAAAGCTATGAAGATAAGTAGAATATTTTTTGCCCAATAGTTTAATGTAGAAAAGAAAATAGGAGAGGAAGGTGTAATCAAGACAAAAGAAAAGTATGTCATCTAAGGCTCGACTTTCATCTCTTTTTGAAGAATTGGTCCACTAGGAACCACCACAAAGAACATTTTTTTAAAAAAATTTAAAAATTGAAAGTCATGCAGTGAATAAAAGATAAAATCAGGCCCAACCTGTATAGGGCATACGGCGTGCGCACAGTGTAATAGTTCAGCGCACAACCCATACAAAACAATTAAAATTTTCAATGCAAAGGATGCAAGTGATGGAGGAATATAAAAATTGAGTGAAACCCACTTATCCCATCAATGTGGGACGGAAAAATTTAAATAGCAGCTTCAGCAAATAGTTGTTTTTCTACTATTGATTCAGCGGTTCTTTAGCGTCGAAACAAAAATGAGGAGCAAATGGTTTGGGGAAACAAAATGGGAGATGACGATGGGTCTGGGACTAACAGGTAAGTTTATAATTTTTGTATTCCACAAATTTAAGTAGGGTTTCAAATCATATCTACTTAAATATTTTAGGTCTAATAATTTTAGATCATATTTGATAGTTCTAGATTTAATAGTTACAAATTAAATTCTTTCTGTTAGATTCGTTTGCTATACACACACACATATTTACATAAATACTAATTTTATGTTATTATTCTTGTTGTGAATTTATTTGAGATTTTTATTTATTTTTTAATTTTATTTTATAAATTATTCTATAAGTAATATGTATATTATTTTAATCCAAAAGGATTATAACACGATTTTAAAAATTAAATTAATTATTTTTAAATGTTTAACTTTGCACTCGTAGAATTTATTTAACAAAATATACATATTAAGCCATATTAAATATAAATGTATTAGTATTTATATAAATTATTCAAATTTTTTTCTAAAAATAAACGAATCCATTTAGAAGTTAGATTGATAGATCTGAATCTGAATCTAAAATTTTAAAATCTGACAAGAAATCTAAATCTGGATACTATGAATACATATGAATCAAAATATTATTGGATTCGATCCATTGTCGTCTATAAAAAATACATAAGTAAAATTAAGTACCATTAAATTTGAATTCAGAAAATATTAAATAAATATTATATATACCATCAAGACGGGACAACGGATTTGGGGATCCTTGTAGATAAAAATCTTCAAACTTGAATCCCATCCTTAAAATTTCTACCCGAACCTTAATAGAAAATACTCAACCATAAAAACATTGTCAACCCTAGCTGGGAATGATTGTATGACCGGAACACATGTCACCGAGTTATGTATAGCAGAAGCAATGGTGGTATGGGCAGTAATACAGTAGACAGGTTAGTGTTGTTTATGGAGATGGAGACACACTCTTTTAGAGGTGGTACATACACAAAAAGCAAGGGATGGTGAATCAGTGAACACTTATCGGACTTTGACTTAGTTATTAAGGATCGTCTTTATTTATTGTAGCATCATCATTAATATCATGCAATTTTTTAGAGACCAAAATAAGGTTGAGGCATTATTAGGAGGCTATTTGGTTGAAGGAATGCTCAATTATTGTAACAAATGGTGTAATTATGGATACTTTGGTTTACTGAAAGCAAAGTTTCCCAATAGAAAAAATTTTGAGATAAAATTTTATTTTTATTATCTAATATGATCTTATGAAAATAATGTGAGAGAAATTAACCTTACTAAGTTTTTAAATTGGGAGCATGCATGTACATATAACATTTACATATAAGTACAAATCATTATATAAATAACTACACTTACTATAATGGTATAATTGTAGCACACATTAATGATCAAACTTGGAACATCGTCTATGATAGAGGTGTACAAAATCGGATATCTGTATCCGTTCGGATATGTTTTTTAGATATCCGCTCTGTATTTTTTAGCCCGGATATCTTGGATGCGGATATTCAAAAAAATACTGACCGGATTCGGATATATCCAATATCCATATAAAAATACTATTTTATCAATTTTAATAACTTTTTCTAGAATATTTTTAAAAATAAAGATCGTATATCAATTAATATTCACATAAATGTCTTATTTTATCTAAAAGAAGTATTAAAATACTATTATAAATATTTAAAATATAAAAATAAATAAAAATTTTAAAACATAAAGCTATAAAAATATAATAATATAATGTATTATTGAAATAATCAACAAAATATCATATATTTTTTCGGATCAAATAATCCAGTAAAAAACTGGATATCCAAATGTTCGATATCCTTTTGGACTAAAATTGATTCGGATATCTGAAATGTCAGATCATATCTTTTAGACATCGGATCCTGAATTTTTTGCACAGCCCTAGTCTATGATATGGAGATGTCCAATATTAACCACTAGGTTACAAAATCATTATATTTACATTCTCTTTATTATAATTGTAAGTGATGTCCTCTTAACTTATAACAAAGAAAATTCCTTATATTTACACTAATAAAGTAATATAAATGTATGATAATTACTTGTAAGATTGGGAGAAAAAATAAAGTAAAAGCAATTTGAATGAAATATAATGTTGTTTGTAAATATGAGAATGAAAGAATTTTGGAAATGCAAGATAGTCAATGGTATTTTTATTTATGTTTCCCCTAAGAGAGAAAATGAGAGAACCTATAGCTATCCCAACAAAATATTGGTTGTGCTACAAAAGGTTGCCCATATTTTTCAATATTATCATGGAAAGAAGAAATAGTGGATTTTTTTTATTTATTGGTTTTGAGCCTAATTGAAATAAATGAAAATTTAATTAACGAAAAAATATATAAGAAAGGGCTAGTTAATAAAGGAGTTCCTTTACATAGGAGTTGTTACATATATCTTTACTAAAATTGAGCATGGTAAATATATTATAAAATGTATATTTTTAAAATAATTTATCATTTTCCTTTTTTTTATCTTTCTCTTTAAATCACAAGAGATGATATTTATATCCTGTTTGTTTTGAAATTAACCTAGTCTATGTGAGGTTAATTTTTTTCGTTGACCTTGTTTGATATTTTATTTTTTATTTTTGAAATGAATCTAAGCTAGATTAAATATTAACATAGTTTAACTTATATTCACCGTAAAATTCTTTGTTACACTCTCATTTTTGAAAAATAAAGAAATTGGAGTGTCACTACTAAAACTAGAGCAAAAAGACCCATTATTTGGATTACATGTTATTAAGGTTATTTAAATTAATAAAACTCGTCAAAAATATTTATTAAATCAAACCCAAAGGAAAAATCAATGTGTAGTGCCCTCAAGGAAATGATAAAATGAAAATATTAATTAGAACTAAATTATGAAATTGTCAACTTAAGTTAATAATGAAAAGTGAAATTCTAAAAAAATATCACCACTTTTACTCTTACCTGACCATGCAAGTCATCCATACCTTAAACATGTTTACGCTCAATCTACACTAAGTTTTTTACTCACCATATACATCATAGATTATTATAATCCCATATAAAACAAATAATAAGTTAGTTAGGGGAGCATTTAAGTAACATATAAGTATAAATTATTGTTATATTATATACATACATATATATATATATATATATATATATATATATATATATATGTATGTATGTATGTATGTATGTATGTATGTATAAGCATATATACCCACACAAATACACCAAAATCACATGAGAAAACCAAACAAGGAAAAACACTTAGTTATTAATCTTTACTTTAGGAAATCACCATGTCCAATTATTTAAGTATATAAACCAACTAAGGGGTCACTAAGTAAATGAAAGCTTAAAGATTTACCACTAACTATAGGAGGATAATAAATCACACCCAAGTCATTCCAGTAAACATAGTGCAAAGTGGATAACAAAACTCCGAAGACCTACCACCTCAGTCCCTAAGTGTGCACGCTCCCTAATAGGTTCTAGAGAAGCCTATAGATTAAATGATGAGCTTCAACCAAATATTGCCAGAAAATAAATAAATATTCACAAAAGAAAAGAAAAGGCTATTGTTAATTCTCAACTTTAAAAGTTCAAACCTGAAGGACTTAAAATCTACTTTATGTTTCACTTTAAGTTGAGGTATCTTAATTGAAGTTTTCACACAAAGGCACACCATCCACCATATTAATCCTATTTTATCCACTTTTTATAATAAGTACATTCCCAAATTAAGGTGAAGCATACCCTCCTGGGTAACCACCTATTACCATAACCGAGAATATAAAAAAATTATCGAATGAACACTTTCACTTAAAATGGGTTAAAATATGTTAGGGTTTAGCTATATGCTAACATAAATAACAAAGCATAATTTATTCACATAAGATATCAACCTTTTAAAATATTACTTTTATAAAATAAAATCTTTATAAACTAATCATATTAAAATTATTCCTACATAGCATGCCTATAAACTACAATATTTCCATCCAATTAATTATGATCCCACATTTAAATTGAATTTGTAAAAATCAATTATCATCCTTAGGGCTTAAGTATAATAACATCATAGATATCCATGTAAAACCACATAATCAAACAAGATCAATTACATAAAATAGGTGTACAATTAAGAAACACGTGCGCGCGCACACACATACAGAGTTTGAAATAGTATTACCTGGAAATCACTACACACAAGACCAATTTATTTGTTTAATGCTTCTATGGATACTACTAGTAATTTGACTCTAGATATGATAATCCAACTTTTTTATCCTTGTCGCCTAGTTAAAAGTTTGACTAGATATATATATCTCTTAAGGTTATTTATGATAACAATGCCTCTATTTCTTTTTTTTAATGAAAAGATAAATTAGTTGGCTATTAATAATTATGTAAGTCTAGGGTTATGAGAGAATGAGTTCAAATAAAAGGTAATTAATAGTTTCTAAAGATAAGGTATATATAAATAGAGGACGTATTTCAATACAACTAGGACTTTGTGTGCTAATTAGGCTAATTAGTAGTGGTTTTTATAACTTCATGGAACCAAAGATGTAGAAAATAAGGGTTCATTACATTTGATATATGTAAAAGATATTAGAATATGTAACTAAATCTATCCTCTATGTTTGTAGCTGGGTTTGATTGTTAAATGAAATATTGGAATTTAAAGGGAAAGATTGTAACAGATTTCAACATACAAATAATCATAATTAGTGTATGCAAAGAATAAAAAATAATAATTTAAATATTCCCATGAACATTGAAATTATGAAATTTAAGTTATAAGAACAATTTTAACATTAACATATAGGAGTGTGAAAGTGATCATTAATAGGAGTATTTAAGCGGATAAATATAAGTGATATCTATAAATGAAACCATTGGAAGTTAAGGGCACCACAAAACTATAACAATGTAACTCAAGGTGTTTAAGAGAAGTAATCATGGTGGTGACCATAAAATGTAACAAAAATTAAACACCATTTATTGAAAAATTAAAAAAAATAAAGAACTTCATACCAAGCAGGTCTCGAGGGAGGAAGGGTGTGGGGAGAGTAATACCGAGAATTGTATCTAATTTTAATTTCAAGTAATTAATATTTTAACCTAAACCTAATTTCAAATAAGTAAATAAATATTACCCTAATTTCCTAATCTAAAAATTAAACCTAATTATAATCCTAACTCCAAATTCTTTTTCCTTTCCCTTTCCCTTTCCCTTTTTCTTTTTTCATTTTGCTTTTTCTTTTTATTTTCCTTTTCCCTATCCCAATATCCTTTCTACTTATTCTCTCTTCCTCCTTATGCCATGAAGCCTACTCCCATATGGCTCTTTTCCTTTTTCCCTTCCTAGTTCTACACTACTCTACATCTGCCTCCCTGTACTCCCTTTCACCTACCCCTACAGCATAGTCTATGACACCCAAGCCCAGCCTCATCATATCCATGTTCCTTCCTATTTCCCCAAGTGTGTTTTATGAGTAAAGTCTTACCCAAACCTTCCTCAATCTCTATCTTTCTTCGTACACATTGTGCACTTTCGATCATTGCTTGATTTTTCACCTCACATCACCAATAAATATCCCATCTTTTCTTCCCCCTTGTTTCATTCACTTTCAACTCTAAAATCTCTCCTCTTTATTTTCTCTGAAATATTACCCTAATTATATCCCGAGCAATCCAACCTCACTCTTGTTGACCGTGAACACCCTTATCGTTTGACGCCGTTAGACTTTACAATTACCCGACCAAACTTCAACCTAGTTACTAGTTGCATTTTCTTCCCTCATCTAAGTTATGTTTCCCTTTGTTCTTGGTGCCTTTCCGAGTGGTTTGGACTCCCCGAGAGAGTTACTCGTAGAGTAGGTGTCCTTTCACATGTTTTAGCAACCCTACCAAGCGGGATCCATTTCTTTCCCCTCGGTCTTGACCTATATAGTTAAATTTCCCCTTACCCAATACTTCTTCTCTTCCCCTTGGTGATGACCAATTGCTACCTTAACAAGTACACTGATTCTTTTTGTTCCTCCTGACCAACACCTCTAATATTTTTCTGTCTTCATTGATTTTCCTTCCTCTTACTTTACCTCTTCTTGATTGACCTTATTATACTCTAACTATGTGTTTTCTCTTGGATTTATGTGTTTCCTTGATGGCTTTAGAGGTAGAGTCTTAGGCCTTTTTTCTTGCTTAGAAACCAATGCTATTTGTTAAGGATACATGCCATAGTTATGGCTTTGTATGCAATATGAAATTTTGTATCCAATCTCATGGTTTGTATCATTATATGGATTATTTCATGTGCAAAACATTATATTCAAACCTAAATTTTTGGATATGATGCTAATAATGTTATTTTAGGAATGTGTTTTAATTTTGGTGGTTATATGATCCTTATGGGAAAAGCTATGCCTAACTTGTGAAATTAGGATTTTGTATGGTTTGATGAATAATAACTAGAGATGTAGGTCATTATCACATAAGTAGGATGTTGGAGCTACACCTTTATTTATTTTTGGATATTTTCTCAATAATAATATTTTAGAAATATGCACTAAATTTGGTGGTAAAATGAGTATTATGGGAGAAATTATGCTAATCTTGTGAAATTAGGATTTCTTAAGAGAAAAGTTTTTTTTCCTTAGGGGGGATGTTCCGATATTTATGTGGTTGTCTTTTATATTTTTCAAATAATTATGTTAAGTTGGAATACGTGCCTTATATATCTACATGGTTTTTTGCATGACGGTCTTGAGAAAAACAAATGATGGATAAGATAGTAACTACTTAAAGTGAAAGATTACGTGAGTCAAGACTGAGGTATTATGTACATTCCTTCCAGGGATGGCAATTTTCCCCGCAGGTTCAGGGCCCCGTCGGGGATTCTCCGTTCGGGTTCGGGGAGAGAATTCGGGGATCGGGTTCGGGTTCGGGGATTCTTAACGAGGATTTTTTCGAGGATGGGGCGGGGATGGGTTTGGGGTCCCCATCCCCGAACCAGCCCCGAAATTTTATATATATATATTTTTATATAATTATATATATATATATAATATATATAATTTTTTTTATAGAATATAAATTAAAAATATAATATAAAAAAATAGTTTGAGGATCGGGGATGAGATCGGGGATCGGGTATAAAGTCGGGTTTCGGGGATCGGGTCGGGTATGGGGATTTGATACCCACGGGGATCGGGTCGGGGAATCCCCGATAAAAAAATAACGGGGATCGGGTCGGATTCGGGGATAATTTTCCTTATCGGGTTCGGGGATGGGGATGGGGTCCCCGTCCCCGACCCGCCCCGTTGCCATCCCTAATTCCTTCAGACGATAATAATGGCTTAGGAGCATTTTTCTCTAAGAGGTGTTTCAAATTATTACACCAGTTTAATAATAGTGGTCAAGAGCATGGTGTCCTGGTACATATTGGGTTCGTTCCATAAGATGATAACAGTGGCCTAGGAGCATTTTGCCCTAAAAGATGTGATGACTTCTAACCGCAAGTGCACGATGTTGAAGTAACATGCAAGGTCGATCCCACAAGGACTAAAAAGTGAACAATGAGATAGTAAAAAAATCTCCTATGTCTAGACTAACAATAGGGGGCAGATGATGTCTAAATCTAAATGAAAAGAAAATTTGTAAATAAAATCCAAGTATAATATAATAACAAGTGAAATTTAGTTAGAGAAAAGGCTAAGGTTCTGGTCAATCCCCTTAACCCCAATGTGATCAAATATTAACCCCAAATCTTGAATTGAAACACCTGTCCTGAATGTCAACTAAAGCATGTAGTGTAATACTCTTTCAAGCCACTACACCCAATTGTCAATTAAGATTCATTTATCTCTAACATGAATGAAAAAATAGGCAACACATTATTATGTATCATATTCCCTTTTCTTAGTTGTAGAGGTCAACCAACATCTTTTGACTTTGTGGTTTGATCTCTAGTCATGCTAATTGAGCCCACTCTAACTCATCTCTCAAATCTCATTGGGTTTCTCTAAATAATAATATAAAAGTGATCAATTTTTTTCTATTATACCAATTAAAGCATTAGCACAACACATATGACAAGGAATTAGATTGGCTAGGGTTCAGATTCTCAACCCATTCGGATCAGGGGATTTTCCTTCACCTCGGCACAGATCAATTAGCCAATCATGGCTTTCATTAAGATCAACATCTTAAACATAGATAATTACATCAATTGAAAAAATAAATAAAATCTAAAGAAAACAAAATACAATACCCTCTTTATTCAAGATGAGAAATTCATTGTTATATCTGTCTGATCGGTAACAAGAAATTGAGATTAAGAGATGGAAGATTATGAATGAATTGGGGATGAGATTGGATTGGGTGATGCCAAACAAATAACCCTAGATCTCTCTTTAGTGACCCAAAATCATCATATTTTTATCCCCTCCGTTTCTTCTCTTGAAATGAACAAAAAATAATTGTATACATAGGTGACCACCCATCGACATAGTCGTGTAAATCAACACGACAGTGCCGTGTTGACGGGCGCTACTTCAACTTTGTGCATATGTTATATTTCGGCCATAAATTCTTCTTTTGACTTTGGATTGAGCTGATTTTTGATGCATTGGAAAGCTAACAAAAATATATATAATTTTCATATCCAACAATTTTCCAAATTAAAATTTCATCATGGTTGGATTTGTAGGTATTTATTCCTTTTCATACTTTGAACACTTGTGTTTGCTTCTATTTTGTTCCAGCTATTGCGGTTTAGCTACTTGATCTCATTTTATCGAAATACCTACAAAATATGATCAAGAGCACTAAACAAGAACACGTGGACTAAAGTATAAAAAAATCATTATATAATCACATTAAATCTTCATGTTAAATTTTATATGATTGATATAATTCATGCCTATCAACTCCCCCATGCTTGACTTGTTGCTTGTCCTTAAGCAACCAACACATATAAAAGCACATAGTAGAAGTGATAGGTAAAAATGAGATCCTTTTCTCAGTAAAGATTGTTCAAACACTCAAATCACACCAAATCAAATCAACTCATCAAGACCCCAAAATTTATCAAAATTTAAAAACACAATTCTCAAAAATATTTTTCAAGTTGCATACTTAGGAAAGAAGTGGAAATATATTATTTAATTCTCAAGTCAAAATCATGCAAAGAGGATCATGCAAGGACAACATGTTGTGTGGATTGTAGGCAACCATGAGCTAAACTCATACATGACTCAAGTTTTAAACTAGCAACCTCACTTTAGGTACTAGGACACTCCTCTCTCGTGTTTATTTATATGAATCAATTTCAAAGTTTTGTTCAAGTACCTACACTCATGAACATGATCACCCATATGCTTGTAATGATTCTAGATTCTCCACCACTATAAAGACTTAGAACACACAATAATCAAAAAGTCTTATTAAGGTTGTAACAGAGTCAAAGGTAAAAAGGTTAGGACATCTTTTATTTTATTTAAAAAAAAAAAGTGGGGTCACAAGTCTAGAACCAATGAGGTGTGATCAATAATAGCTATACAAGTCTCTTTCACCTATTCAATCTTTTTTTTTTCTTTCATTTTTTTTCAATAGTCCCAATGTCTTCAACATGAAAAACAAACCCAAAATTTTTTTCTTTCTTTTTTCATCCTACATAACCATTCACCTTTCCACACCTCCCACATGATTAAGATACACCATAATCATACCTTTTCTCTCAATATACTCATCACCCCACTAGCTCTAGAATAAGGTAGGGATACACAGATAAAGGTTACCAGTGTGGTTAGATCAATAAAATAGGCCAAAATCTCAAAAGGGTTAGCAAAGGATAGAACGTTAAGATTAGGCTACTTGGCTAATGTAGGTTTTATAAGAAAAGAAACATGTCTCTATCATCTTAATGCATATCATAAGTCATATGTAATTTCAAAGAAAATCATTACAAGTTCTAGTTTCATAAGCCATGGCAGGACATCGCACTTAAGAAAAATATTGAGACTACTTTTTGATGAATCATTCTTTTAGGCTTAAAATCTCACAAGGTCCAAATAAATGTCATTTATAATCTTTTAAATCATAAAACAAGTCACCGCATTAGTTAACACTGCAATGAACCACATAAAAGTCCCAATGCATATATGACCCTCAATTTCACCAACATGATTACACTCGTTCCTTAGTAATGCAACCAAAATATTTAAGCTCAAAAATCAAAATCAAATTCAAGAAAACCTTAAGGGGTCTCAACAAGTCAATTTAACTTACTGCAACCTCATGTTAAATAGTCTTTTATTATCATCAGTAAAAGATCATTTCCCACTTTTATTCCTCTTCTCTTCTTTTTTTTTTTTCAAATTTTCAATTTTAAAAATTATATTTTTTTCATTTTAATTTTTTTAAAGAAACATAAGAAATACATAATTATAAACATAATGTAAGAAACACAAGTAAAGTAAAATGTAGCCCTACAATATCTTTCCCGTACTTATAATTCACATTGTCCCCAATGTGCTGATAAGGTAAAAGGGAAGATAGAAACTCCCAGGCCATGTTTACTTGGTAAATGGTGGTGTAGCAATGACAGAAACTCCCTCGCCAATTCTGGATTGCTCTAGAGCTATGAGTAATTTATAATTGTGGTTGGAAAATCAAAAGCCTCAATTTTTGCAAATGGAGAATAAACCTTGGATATGGGTTGCCTGCAATTACTTCTTAAATCCCAAAATCTCCCAACACTTTAACACTTCAATTTTTTTGTTTATATTTTTTGTTATTATTCTTTGGAACCCACATCATCCTCTTTGAGACTTCATCATCTAGACAAATATAAACACAAAAACATCTGTGAGTTAGTACGAGCTACAAAAATCAAAAGTGAAAAAAAATCTAGGTAAATGAAAGCATAAACTTGGGTTGCCTCCCAAGAAGCACTTGTTTAAAGTCGTTAGCTCGACTCCCTCATTTCTAATTTTTGTTCATTAAGAAAATAATGGTATTGAGTTGTTCAACACCACCACCATTATATGGTTTTAATCGTTGACCATTAACCATGAACATTCCTTTTTCATGATGCAAAATTTCCACCACACCGGAGGGATATAAGTTTATGATCAAGAATGTGCCAGACCATTGGGATTTCAACTTTCCAGGGAAAAGCTTCAACCTAGAATTAAAGAGAAGCACATATTTTCCCTTGAAAAAATCATGCTTTGAATATGTTTATTGTGTAACTTCTTAGTACGTTCTTTGCAAAGCTTTGCATTCTCATATGCGTCAAAACAAAACTCATTCATTTCTTTCAGCTGAAGTTTCCTGTGCTTACCTGCATCACTCAAATTAAAATTAAAAATTTTAATGCCCAATATACTTTATGTTCAAGTTCTACCCAGAGATGGCATGCCTTCCCATACACCAAAAGGTAGGGGGACATGCCAATCGAAGTTTTTATGTTGTTCTATATGCCCAAAGTGTGTCATCTAATTTGATAGACCAATATTTTTGAGTTACACTTACAATTTTCTCCAAAATCCATTTAATCTCCCTATTGGTTACTTCAACTTGACCACTTGTTTGAGGATAGTAGGGAGTTTTCACTTTATGCGGGACTTTATACTTAGCTAAGAGGGATTGAAATTGTTGATTGTAAAAATGATTCCCTCCATCACTAATGATAGCTCTAGGTGTGCCAAATCATGTAAAAATATTTTGTTTCAAGAATTTAACAACCACCTTAGCATCATTCGTGGGAATTTCCACAACTTTTAATCACTTGGAAACATAGTCCATAGCCACAAAGATATACTCATTACCAAAAGAACAAGAGGATGGTCCCATTAAGTCTATACCACAAACGTCAAACAACTCACAAACCATGATATTAGTTAAGGGAAATTCATGTTTTTGAGATATATTCCCAGTCCTTTGACACTTATCATAAGTAGAAACAAAGGGCTGAACATCATTAAAAATATTAGGCCAATAAAAGCCACATTGTAAAATCTTAGCAGTGGTCCTAGTTGGTCCAAAGTGACCTCTAACCTCCCTACTATGACAATGTTCTAGGATGAAATAAATCTCCTCATCATTCACACACCTCTAAATTACTTGAACAACACAAATTCTAAACATGTACGGATCATCCCAAAAAATAATACTTTACTTCAAAAAGAAAATTCCTTCTATGGTGATATGAAAGATGAGTAGGTAAGATGTTACCTGCCAAGAAATTGGCTATATCAGCATACCATGGATTAGGTGTGATTTGAACATTATAATGGCGCTCATCTGGAAATTCTTCATTTATGGAATTGGTTGGCTCCTCTATGACAGATTGAGGAATTTGTGAGAGATGATCCACAACATTGTTATCAGTCCCCTTTTTATCTTTGATCACCAAGTCGAACTTTTGGAGCAACAATATCCATATTATTATCCTAGCCTTAGCATCCTTCTTAGCAAACAAGTATTTTAATGTGGAGTGGTCAACGTAAACAATAAATTTATTCAATAAAAAGTAAGAATGAAACTTATCAAATGCAAATACTATGACCAACAATTCTTTTTCAGTAGTCCCATAATTTTTTTGCGCAAAATTTAGAATTCTACTAGCATAGTAAATGGTTTGAAAAATTTTATCTTTCCTTTTACCCAACACAATACCAACAAAAAAATCACTTGCATCGCACATTAATTCAAAGGAAAAATTTCAATCAGTAAATGCCATACTAGGTGCACTAATCAACTTCTCTTTCAAGGTATTTAACGCATGCAAGCACTCATCAGAAGAAAAAAAATAAAAGTAGCATATTTAACATGTAACTCACATAGGGGCTTAGCTATTTTTGATAAGTCTTTAATGATCCTTCAATAAAATCCAGCATGCCTTAAAAAACTCCTGACACCTTTAACAGTAGAGGGAGGGGAATTTTTTTCAATTGCTTCAATTTTTTCCTTATCAACTTTAATCTCCTTGTTAGAGAGTTTTTGACCCAGAACAATCCCCTTTTGGACCATAAAATGAAAATTTTCCAATTAAGAACTAAATTTGTGTCTTCACATCTTTATAACACATTATCCAAGTTATTTAGGCATGCGTCAAAATAACATACAAACACGGAAAAATCATCCACAAAAATTTTCAAGAAATCCTCCACCATATTGTGAAAAACTTCCATCATATATCTCTAAAAAGTAACCAGAGCATTGTATAATCCGAAAGGCATTCTCTTGTATGCAAACGTACCATAAGGACATGTGAATGTTGTTTTTCTCTTGATCATCGGGTGTAATAGGGATTTGTATATACCTCGAATACCCATTCAGGAAATAGTAGAGTTTGTGGCCTACCAGTCTCTCTATCATCTAATCAATGAAGGGAAGAGGGTAATGGTCTTTTCTAATGGTATCATTTACTCGTCTATAATCCATACAAACACGCCAGCTTGTTATGGTACGTGTAGGGATCAATTCATTATTGTCATTAGCCACAACAGTAATAACCGCTTGTTAGGTACCACCTACACTAGACTAACCCACACACTATCAAATATGGGATTAATTACACCTGTATCGAGTAATTTTATCACCTATTTTTCACCACTTCTTACACCATGGGATTAAGTCATCGTTGAGATTGCGCCACTAGCTTACAACCCTCCTCTATCAGAATTTTATGCCTGCATATAGATGGACCGATTTCTTTTAAGTCTGCAATGGTCCACCCAAAAACTATTTTGTGCTCCTTCAACATCTTCACTAGCTTCTCTTCCATCAACCTACTCAAAGAAGAGGAAATAATCAATGGAAGAGAAGTATAACCATATAAAAACACATATTTCAAATGAGAGGGGAAAGGTTTGAGCTCAAGCTGAGAAGGTTCTTCGATGGAGGGTTTTAATTTTTTTTTATCTCATCACGCTCTAAGCCTCTAAGTGGTGGCCTTGAAAATCTGGGATAAGAAGGAGACGCCTCCAAATAGTGGATTGTTTATGTAAGGCTTTCATCTTCCTCATGCTCATCAAGTTCATTCATGAGACATGCTTCTAATAGGTCATCTAATATGTTCACCTAAAAAATACTCACTAACACACTCATCAATAGCATCAATGTGTAAGCAAGTATCTTCTTCGTGAGGGTGTTCCATGCCATCAAATACATTAAAAATAATTTGTTTATCATTAATCCTCAAAATTAGTTTATCCTCATGAACATCAATAAGAGTTCTACCTATGGATAAAAATGGTCTCCCTAGAATTAACGGTATATCATGATCCTCTTCCATCTCCAAAATAAAAAAGTCCATAGGAATAGTAAAAATCCATGGATCTTTTAGCTTAGGCAGTAGTTTATTTTGGAGCACAACAGAACACTCCTCATTGAGTCTAGCCATCTTGAAATCCTCTAGTTTCCCTTTGTTAGCTAAAATTTTCCTTAAAAAAATTTAACATAACTAGGCATTTGGGTTAAAGCATTAGCAAATAGAATATTTATATGCAACTTCTTAAAATTTTAAGAAACTTAGAAAATTGTGTATCCAATTTCTGTTATTTCAACCTTTAGGAAAATGGGATGCGAGGTTGATAATTTTTTACCTCATGATGTGAACCTTCAACAGGTGTGGGTCCATCTCTTACCTACTTTTGAGAATTAGAAATTTCTATAGGCTACTCATCAACTTCCTTTTTCTTACCCTTTTCTTCCAAGCTTGAAGATGGTATACCAGACAACTCTTTACCACTCCTTAAAGTGATTGCATTTGCATCCTCTTGTGGGTTCCTTTCTATATTGCTAGGCAAGGTTCCCTAGTCTCTTTTAGAGATCATATTTGCCAACTATCCTACTTGCACCTCCAAGTTCTTCAAAGAAGCCTCCTGATTTTGCATTCGAGTGTCTTGATTTTGGAATTTAAACTTGCTTTGGTTTATGAACTTTATAAACAGTTATTCCAAACTCAACTTTGGTTCAGGGGTCATGGTTTGGCATCCTAGAGGTGGTCTTACTTAACTTAGAGCCTGAGCTGGATTTTGATTTCTCCAAGAAAAATTTGGGTGATTCCTCCAACTAGGATTGTAGGTGTTCAAATAAGGATTGTTGTTGGACCTACCAAAATTTGAAACAAAATTAGCCTGCTCAGATGATTGTATAAAATAATTACTCACTTGGCACTCAGTGCTAGTGTGAGGTCCACCACATAAGTCAAATCTCACAATTAAGACCTGCACAATAGAAGCACTCAAGTTAGCTACTTAATTAATCAAAGCATCCAACTGAGTCGAAATAGTAGTGACCGCATCAACAAAATGGATGCCCACACTCCTACTAGGTAATTTATCAATATGTCACTGATGAATATTAATTTCTACCTCCTTGATAAAATCATAGGCATCTTATGAGGTCTTGTTCATGATTGTCCCACCTACAGTTGCATCAAGCATGGAATGTTAGTAGAAAAATAAACTGTTATAAAAAGTTTGAACCTACAGTCAAATAGGTAGACCATGATGAGGACATTTTCTTAGCAGTTCTTTGAATCATTCCCATGTTTCATATAACAATTTCTGATCATACTGCACAAAATTAGTAATATCATTTCTCATCTTAATAGTTTTTTATAGTGGAAAAATTTAGTAAGAAGTTATCGATCCATATCATCCCATGTAGCAATTGATCCCATTGGCAAAGAATATAGCAAATTCTTAGCTTTATCCCTAAGAGAGAAGGGGAAAAGACTAAGCCTTATAACATCATCAAAAATCCCATTTTTCCTAAAAGTATCACAAATCTCAAGGAAATTAGCAATATGAAAATTCGGGTCATCGTTTGACAATCCTCCAAATTAAACTACTGTTTGAATCATCTGAATAATGGCCAATTTAATTTCAAAGTTGTGTTCTTGCATGACTGATTGATTGATGCTGGAACCTGTAACATCTAGATTTGGGGTGGCATAGTCTTTAAGAGATATACCCACTAGAGCTTGTATTTATACTTAAAGCGATGCCTGTGGAAGAGCCATATTGTGCTGTAAATTTAGATTTAACACTTGTGTAGAATGCAGGTCTTGTGGATTAAGAGCTTGTTGGGTCCTGGCGTTATCTATGCTTTCAGCACATCTATCGAATCTATGCAACCTATGGAAAGTTCTCTTAATCTCTAAATCAAATGGCTCTAGCTCACCCCCACATAAGTGAGTCATGCACTAGAAATCCTACATAAAGTGAAAAAACCACTCGGACACACTTTAGAAGGATTAGAAATAAAATAAAATAAAACACAAAAGTCTAAAAGTAAATAAAATTGCTTAGATGCCGAGGTCACTTGTTGCCTAGTCCCTAGTAGCAACGCAGAAAAACTTTATGACTTCTAACTGCAAGTGAATGGTGTTGAAGTAGCATGTAAGGTCAATTCCACAGGGACTAGGAAGTGAACAATGAGATAGTAAAAAGATCTCCTATGTCTAGAATAACGATAGGGGAAGATGATGTCTAACTCTAAATGAAAAGAAAATGTGCAAACAAAATCCAACTATAATATAAGAACAAGTGAAATTCAGTTAAAGAAAAGGCTAAGGTTCCGGTCAATCCCCTTAACTCCAATGTGATTGAATATTAACTCCAAATCCTGAATCAAAATACTTTATCATGAATGCCAACCAAAGTATGTAATGAAATGCTCTCTCGAGCCACTATACCCTATTATCTATTAAGACTCATCTATATCTAATATGAATGCAAAAATAGGCAACGTATTATTATGTATCATATTCCATTTTTTTAGTTGTAGAGGCCAACCGATGTCTCTTGACTTTGCGGTTTGATCTCTAGTCATGCTATTGGAGCTTACTCCGACTCATCTCTCGAATCTCGCTAGGTTTCTATAAATAATAATAGAAAAGTAATCAATTTTTCTATTAAACCAATTAAAACATTAGCACAACACATATAACATGGAATTAGATCGTCGGGGTTCAAATTCTCAACACATCCAGATGAGGGGGATTTCCCTTCACCTCAACACAAATCAATCAGCCATTCATGGCTTTCATTAAGCTCAACATTTCAAACATATAGAATTGCATTAATTGAAAAAACAAATAAAATCTAAAGAAAAAAATATAATACCCTTTTTATTCAAGATGAGAAATTCATTGTTCTATCCATCCGATTGGGAACAAGAAATTGAAATCAAGAGATGGAAGTTTGTGGATGAATTAGGGGTGGGATTGAATTGGGTGATGCCAAATAAATAACCCTAGATCTCTCTTTAGTGCTCCCAAAATCTCCGTCTTTTTATCCCCTCTATTTCTTCTCTCAAATTAGACAAAAAATAAGTTTATATATACGTGACCGCCCATCGACACAGTCGTGTAATTCAACACGGTAGTGCCGTGTTGACAGGCGTTGCTTTAGCTTTGCGCATGTTTTATATTTTGACCATACCTTCTTCGTTTGAATTTGGATTGAGCCGATTTTTAATGTGTTGGAAATTTAACAAAAATATATACATCTTTCATGTTCAACATGTTTCCAAATTCAGATTGAATCATGGTTGGATTTGGAAGTCTTTATTCCTTTTCATACTTTGAGCAATCACATTTTCTTCTATTTTATTATAGCTATTAAGTTTTAGCTCCTTTTGATCCCATTTTTTTGAAATACCTACAAAATATTATCAAGAGAAGTAAAAAAGAACAAGTGGACTAACGTATGAAAAAAAATCATCATATAATCACATTAAATCTTCATATTAAAATCCATATGATTGACATAATTCATGCCTATCAAGGTGCTTTAGTCCATTCTACCAGATTAACAATAGTGGGATACCTGAATTCTAAGTAAATGAGAATATGGATTATAATTATATCTAATAATTGGATTATTAAACAAGTTCTTATCTTACATCATATTATGTTAATCTATATGCATTTTTATAATTTCACGTAACCTTTTGTATTCTATGTAATCTTATTATGACAATATTGCTTTCATACTCAGCATGTAGCATATTAATCATCATTTTTATGGTTGTTGCTCATTCTCACAAGAAAATGACCTACATGATTTTGTGCAGGTCACTGAGGAACATCTTAACGACTTTACTACTTATAGTGCTCTACTTGGGGAGGAGCGACTATGTTACATTTGATTTTTGGGATATAGAGTCGTGTTATCTGGGTTATAGATTTTGTTTGGATGCCATGTGAGATTCTTAGCTTCAAAGTATTCTTTTTTATATATTTTGGACATTGCACTAGGAGTTAACCCTCCAAACTATTGTCTAAGTTTATGAATCTAACACCCAATTCTCTGTTTTATTACGTTTTGAGTGTCAGCTATTTTGCCTTGTGTTAAGTGTAAGAATGGTATGGTAAACTAGACTTATATCAATTACGATGGTAACACCTAATTTTGTTGTTATTACTCTTCCGCTAAACATGAAAAAAATTTAGTAGGAAATTTTAGGGTGTTACACACACTCAGAGAGAGAGAGAGAGAGAGAGAGAATATCAAATCAAGTTACACAAACACAACCCTGGGTCACTAGAAGGTTTCCATAAATAGTAGTCTTTCGAAATATTTTAAAATTTATAGGAGTGCTTCACTCTAAGTGAATATTATTAAAAATCATGAAATAATATGAAAATATTTCTAAAATATCTAAGAAAATATAAGGTGTTACATTTTGAACATCCAAAATCATGTTAAAGCTAACATTTTAATAATTTTTGGTTATTTATCACCAGTCATCTCTATTTAAACAATGTTATACCTGCATGAGTATATCATATATATATATCCACAGTATATGTTGCAAACATTCATACATGTAAGTTATTCATTTGTTTTTGGTGAACATCTAACGTTAACTTACATGGACATATGTTATATATATCCACATTATATATTGCAAACATTCAAACTCATAAATTTATCATTTCCATGATCTATCTAATTTATTTACTATATACATTGTTTGTACCACCCTAACCCTACATTAGCCAAGGATAGCTAATTGGAACCGTTGCTATATTGACAACTAACCCCATAGATTAACATTATTCTTTTTAAGCATATTTTTTTATCACCTCACATAAATCCCAAGAAAATTTCCAAGAGGCCACCCACCCTTGAACTA
The DNA here is from genome assembly GCA_030549775.1 of Tamarix chinensis. Lineage (NCBI taxonomy): Eukaryota > Viridiplantae > Streptophyta > Magnoliopsida > Caryophyllales > Tamaricaceae > Tamarix > Tamarix chinensis. The sequence continues at coordinate 120,155,044 of CM060171.1, forward strand.
TTCCAAGTTAAGCATGCTTAACTATGGAGTTATCCAAGGATAGAATTTCCAAAAAGAATATATACCTTATTAATATATGTAGTATTATCAATATTTTTAAGCCTCCATCATCCCCTAATAAATTTGGGGTATTACATACACCCCCACTCAAGAATGTAATATCGTCATTAAGTCTCAACAACTGAGTGTCTCATTATAATCCATCCTTAGAGTCATCCTACTAGTTAAGCTAACTTGGCTCATCTAAGATCAACTCACAATCGTGGTTTTGCTCTAATACCATTTGTAACACCCCTAGCCCCATGTCAGTAGATAGTTTCAAAGAGCACTTTTGGAATTGATGAATGACCACCTTAGATCAACGCAAGTTCTTTTGAGCGTACTTTCTATCAATACACATGCATCCTGAGAAAATTTTTAAGAGGTTCCCAATACTTGATCTACTCTAAGCTAAACATGCTTATATATGGAAATCTACGAGAAAATACTTCCCAAAAATAAGATATATATACCCTGTTGATATAGTGAGTCTCATCAATCCTTTTAAGCATCCACCACTAATATGGGGCATCACATTGTTACTCCACAATCATGCTTACTTGCACATTAGATCCTTCATTGTTACTTCCTCCAGCCTATAAGGACAAGAAAATAAATACTAATATTGATAATGCATCTTACACTTTTACTAATTAAGTTGAAAGTCATAATACTAATGTAGTTTCAACTTTTGCTTATATTCCCCACAAACTTTAGTGTCTTAGAGCAAGAAACATGATTGATTACATCTAATATTACCTCCTACATACTATCTGCATTCAAATACCAAACAAATTATGATAGCAACTATATATGGAAAATGTTGTGGTTAATAAATTTATTAAGGAAATAGTTTAGAGCTAAGAGGTATCTTCTCAATCCTAAGTTAGAATTAGTTAGGGTAAAGAAAACATATGTAGATTAAGTCCATGATGCACCATGAAGACATATAAAAATAGTATGAGGGTTTGTTTAGTTTTGGGTTAGTAAAGGACGAATTGATTAAAAAGGTTTTGTTTGTTTGGAAGTAATTGAAAGTCAAATGGAAATGTGACTTCTCATTAATTATATTTCCTATGCAATTCCCAAGGAAGCGTTTAGTGAGCTATACCTAAATGAGTCCCATTCTATGACTTGTTATTTACCTTTTTACCCTCATTTTGCTTGTTTCAGGCAATACCCAAAAGAAAAATATATCAAAAAATGTGAATACAAATGGGCTTATGTTATCTTTATTTCATTAGTTAATTTTTGTCATTAAGAATGTAGCTATAATCAACAGTTAAAGTATCTGATACCCAATCCAATCATAGATAGAATGGAAGCCCCACACAAGTACCCCACAAGATAGTGGGGCCGTAAGAATGTAGGATAGACCCAGGTAAAGCGCCAAAAGTAGCAACAAGAGATTAGTCGCCGTCATGTGTAATCTTCCTTTTAAGGCGTTAACCTCTACCCCCTTCCTCTCCTTCCTTTCTCTATAATATTTAGTAGTATCTAGATTTGGCAAAGGTGATTTGATATAACTAATATGATTTAAACCAAAAAAAATAAATATAATATTAACCTAAACCTGAACCGATCCAAAAATTGGCTTAAATTTAGCTAATCCAATAATAATACGCACTCGGATGAACAAATCCAAAAAGAACCTAACCAAAATCTTACCCATACCCAGACAGAAACCTGATAATTATCTATCCCTAACTTATCTAATTAAAATTTATCCAACCCAAAATGACTATATTCAAACCTAACCTATACTCGAATATAATTCAAACTTGATGCAAACCAAAGACAATTTGAATCCACAAAGATAATATTTTTACCTCATATAAATTGTTGTATAGACATCAAAAAAGTATCTTATTAATAAAAATTTATGTAAACAAATAATACGCAGCCCATATAAAAATAAATAAAATAAAACTAGTATGATTTTGTTCTCCTAACTTTATTTTAATATTAGATTTACATCAATCAAATTTAATCATAGATTTTTTAATTATTAATATAAAAATAAAAAATTATAATTATAATGGTAAATATAATTAGAATTATAATTATAATATATTATTATATTGTATAGTTTTAAAAGTCGTATCGGTTCGACCAATTAACCAGTGAAATAGTCAAGTCACGAGTCTGATCTCACATAGTGTTCCTTAGGAGCTCAAAAATGGACAAAATAGATCAAGGATTGATCGGATTGGTGAGAACCGATCACAAGCTAGGTTGATTTATATGTAGTTTTTTTTTACATACTTTTTTATTTAATATCTAAAAAGTTCAAACCATTGGTTTGATCACTAAATTAGTGAACCAATGATGATACTAGTTCAATAACTAATTCATTTTTTAAAACTATATTATAATATCAACAATAAATTTATATTTATATTTCTAATTATAATAATAATTATTATTATTATTATCATTATTATTATTATTATTATTATTATTATTATTATTATTATATTTCTATCAATAATGATGCTCATTATATTTCTAAGGATGATAATAAATAATAATAGTAATAACAATAATTATTATAATTAACATGATTTTATAACTATTATAACAATCAATAATTATAATTATTAATAACTTTTATATTTTTTATGATGATAATAATAATAAATTATATTATTACATAGTTTATAATAATAATTTATTACATCATTACATATATTATGATGATAATTATTATAATAAGCATAATAATATTATAATAAGCGTAATAATAATAATAAATTATACTATTTAATTTATTCATTATATTACATTAATAACAATTAATATGTGGAACTAAATTGATTTGATTCAAATCCAATATGATATAATGTCGGTAAACCTAAATAAATCTTACCCAAATTTAATCTAATTCAATATCAATAGACTTGAATCTAAAAAAAATCAACGGGTTACATTCGAATCTAACCTAACATTCTTCTTACTCAAAAAAAAAAATTAAATTATTAATATCCGAAATAGATCCGAATTTATAGAACAACCCATCCAAACTTAAATCTTAATCCGATAGAAATAGAACAAGTATGGTTCGTAACGTCAGTACCCCCTTAAATTACCGAAAACTTTTCAAAGTGGGACATCACCGCCTCTTCAATCCCCACCTCACCTTACATTACATATCACTTGCTTCGCCCTGTGACTACCAAACTCGCCCTCATTGGTTATCTATTTCTCTCCCTTTCTACCTTCCTGTCATCGCTCTCCAACCCCGACAATCTTTAGGGTACACACTACACTTCCCTAAAAACATTAAGCACACTAAGGTAAAATGGTAATTTCGATCAGGTTATATCATAATCATAGATGATGTCGTTAGGTAACAAGGAAAATAGATATAAACTTATTCGTAAAGTATCGATGTTTATGTGTTTATGATGGATTTTTCATTGGAGTTTTCAATTTCATGTCCTTTTTCCTTTTCTGTGTCCTTTTCGTCATTCTGGTGTGATGATGAATTCATGATTAAGGTTTTTGGTTGGTTTACTCCCATTTTCCAGTAGTATCACGCTCCATAGCATTCAGACTGTAATAATGTATACTTCTACTATTACTACTGTTACATCCATGACTATAGTAATTTGGTTTTTATATCAATAAAAAAATAAAAATAAAATTATCACGTTGAAATGTGTCTCTCATCCTTGTTATGCATTAACCAGTTACTTCATCCCCCTCTTTTGCTTCCTATCTTTGTCCTTATTCATGACCTTGATCCTTGATTCGATCTACTTTCTTTCCATTTCTCTCAAGAAAAGAATCTCTTTCTTCTTTTTATCGTGTGTGCGCGTCAGTGCGTGTGCATGTGATTAGAATTTTTCCTAATTATGTCGAGTTCTTTCTTAACCTTCTAAATGTAGGAACAATTGTTTGCTTATCCTTCCTACATCTTTCTCGTGGGTCTCTTCTAGCTTTCTTCTTCTTCTTGACTTGGGGTGATTAAGAGTTGAACTCTCTGCTACTGAGTGTATGGGTGAATCTCTGGAGTCTCCGATAAAAGTTGAAAAAGAGGTGAATCCCATTAGTCATTGTGTTCTGAACTCCATTCTCATCGTGTTATGTAATCAGTCAGTTTCACTATCTTCTGTTCGTATATATATATATATATATATATATATATAGATGATAGGGTGGTTGTGCGACTCCGTTGAATTAATTTTGTCGTACTATGTTATTCATTGCTGGTTTAATGTCAAACACCCCCACAGATGAACCTCAATTTGGTAGATTTCGTTGTCACTACCAAACCCTACTAGTAATTAGTTAATTCATGAATTACGTTTTAGGGTTGATATTAATAAATAATAATGGTACTATTTATTCTGCTTTATATTAATGACTGAAGATTGCATCTTTGGGAACTATATATTTTACTCTACTGTGTGATTACAAAACAAAACAGATGGGCGAGTCAGGAACTGATCAAGTGCGTAGTGGTGATGTTGGTGGGCTTCGAGTGTCAGTTTCGTTTGGTAAATATGAGAACGAGTCATTGAGTTGGGAGAAATGGTCTGCTTTTCCGACAAACAAGTACTTAGAGGAAGTTGGGAAGTTTTCTACTCCTGGATCCGTTGCTCAAAAGAAAGCTTACTTTGAAGCTCATTACAAGAAAATTGCTGCCAGGAAGCAACAGCTGCCGCAGCAGGAGCAGGTAGATCAGGAGAAGATGAAAGGGGATGAACCGTCTGGTGATCAGCAATTGAGTTTGGAGAATCGGACAGTCTGTGACTCACGATATAATAGCTGTGTTGTGGGATCGGATGTTGATGAGAAGTCGACGGTTGAAGATGCAGTTAACGAGGATGGGGTTGAGTGTAGAAATGGAGGAGGGATTGATTCGTTACGTGAGATAGGAGGGGGTTGTGGGGACGAGCCCACGGTCGTTGCTGATTTTGATCAGAGTAACAGGTTGCGGTTAGTAATTGAGCATGATAACCACGAACTTAGTACGAGAGCAGATGGTCCTAAATCAAATGAAGCAGAACAACGTGCGCTTATCAGAGAAGAGGCGCCTTCGTTGGGGTCTCAAGATATGGAAGGATTCCATCCGGATAAAGAAACTGGTGCAGGAGGAGCTAATGTGGCGATCAAGGAACTGGAACAAAATGTATATATTGCTAGAAGTACTCCTGTACAGAAGCCAGAGAAAGCAGAATCATGTGCCACAAAGAAACAACACATGGTAATTTTCTAATTAGATTGATCCATTGAAATTCTTTTGAGAGTTGAGGATTACCTGACTACTGCTGTCAATGTACTCAACCATGATTTACTCAATGCTAGTGTAATTGCATGGCCATCCAGGTGATTGCTACAAAGAAAACAAACGGTATGGCAGCTACAAAGAAGCCAAATGCTATTGCAGCTGCAAAGAAGAAACCAATTTCACCTTCTCCGAGATCACCAATGTCCATCCCTCGGACAGCAAAGCCAACACTATCAAAATCTGATTTTTCCACTCCTAAAACAGAAAAGCCTGCGCTATCAAAGCTTGTTACATCAACTCCTAAGACAGCTAAGGCAGCACCATCAAAATCTCTTATGTCCACAACTAAGTCTTCAGTGAAGAAAGAGAACGACTATAGGCCATCAACTACTAGCAACAAAACAACAAAAATTGAAAGCAAAAGAGTGGCTTCTACATCTCTGCATATGTCGCTGAGTATAGATCCAGCAAAGTCTATGCCTGCTGCGTCGCTTCCTGAGACAAGGAAATCTTTGTTTGTGGAGAGCATGGGAGATAAGGAAATTGTTCGCCGTGCATTTAAGGCATTTCAAAACAGATACAACCAGCAGCCTTTTTCTAGAGTACAAGGGCCTTTTCCCACAACCCAGGTTAATTATCTTTCAATCTAAAATATATGTAAGACATACTGGAAGAAGTGAATGGATATACTCGCGTGGCGAGATTAGTGAGATGCCCTTTTCTCTTGCCTAGTGTTGAGCTTGAGCTCGTAAGGTATCGACTTCTGGATGCAGGTTTCGAAGAAGGAATTGGAACCAAGGGGATCTGCCTTCGATACTTCCCAAGTGAAGAGCAAAAGGTAATGTATTCTATGTCTAATTAGACGTTCTCTAATTGTTTCTCACGTCCTTGTGTTAATGCATGCATTGCACTACTTAAGACTCTGTTAACAGGCCTTTATGGTGCTTCGTAAACTATATAACATATAGGGTGCCCAAGGCAGTGGTTGTTGTGCAGAAGAGTCCACAGGGAACAAGGAGGAACTCATTGATGTCTCCCGGGTATAATTGCAATACGTAAGGATGTTTTTTATCACCAATGTTTATGGCATTAACTGATAGATTTACGACACCGCCTGATCAGAATGGAAAAGTAATTAACACAATGAAAGAAATGTGAGAGAGTTTTATAGTTTCCTTAAAGAAGCAAACTTCACTAAATTAGCTCCTTGAAATCCTTTATCCTCTTTATAGAACGACTTTTTAATTGAATTTTCAGGGAAGTACTGGAATTGGTGAAGAAGATTTTACTGCTTCTCACTAAATTCATTCATGTGACCTGATCTTAATTTGTTTCTCATAATGTTTCCCTATCCACTTACACAAAAATTTGGCTCTACAAATCTTCAACAATTTTTTTTAACAGAAAGTGTTATATTCTCAAGACATCATTGTTGGTTCTCAAACAGGTCACTGGATACTGGTGTTGCTGTTCAAAGAAATGGTAAAACTTTTTCAGCTTCTTTTGGCTCAAGGAGTGTTGATAAGGTAGAAAAACAGAGAGAGGTGTTGACTTGCGGATACTTCCATTTCTTTTCTTCTTTTTTCTTCTGCTGTTTAGATATTAACCGTAATTATTATTCCTGCATTGCATATGCTTTTTTTTCTCCAAGTTATCCAAGAAGTCAGAGGATAAGTCCAATGGTAAACAGGCTGTTAAAATACAACTTCAGAATAGACCAAAGGTATGCATTCTCCTTGTCAATCAATTAAGAGACTGGCTGACCACGCTGTGTCCTGGTGTGCGATCTACGTATATCAATGAAGGACTTATGTGGGAGCCTGCTTTGACAATTCATGAATCCTAGATATGATGCATTTGCTTGAACAAGTTATGTGCTTGACACAGATGCAGGAAAGGGAGGAGACCAAAAAGTTGGGACAAAGCCTTGATTTGAAGTCCAAACCAACATCATCTTATCGAAGACCTGCAGTTACAATGGCTAATTAGATAAGGTATATGTTGACCCTGATAGACAGCAATCTGAATGCTAGAAGTTGCCTGGCGTGCTAGATTTAAAAGCGACATAAATTATTTCAAATTCTCTAGCTCTTTCCGGCCCTAGTAACTGTAAGCACTTCAGCTGATGAGATGTGTTCATACATCTTGCCTCTATTTTGCTTCCTTGAGTACAAAAATCAAATCTTAATGGGGCAGCTAAAGGTTACATTCAAGCAAACATATATTCTAATTGACCAATGATTGATTTTCTTGGTGTTGTTTCTCTGTTTTCCATTCTAATGGTGGGCTATACTTAATGGTGCAGAAAGCTACCAATACTGGTGCTTGTGGTTGCACCTCTACTGGTAGAGGCAGGATAGCTCAAATCATCTCTGAACCAAGACAGCTGATGCATATCCATTCAGACAGGGGTAGAGAGTGAAATAAGGGCCAAGGAAATAACATTTTGAATCAGATTCTGTAGTACCCGGGTGCTTGGCTGAGGAGGCTTTTAGTGTACAAATAGAAATAGATTGCTTCTCAGTGGACTGAAGACCTGTTTGTTAGCCTCTATTGAGAGGAGTTATGCCTCTGCCCTCCCTACAGTTTGTATATTGGAATTTGAATTGATCTTTATGGGATCATATATAGCTATATCTCATCGTATTAATTACCTAGTTACTATTGTCTCTATCATATTGTCATTGCTGTTGTTGTTATAACCCAGATGAAGCCCAGCTTGAACTCCGGTGATTTTATGTCCAGGAATGACAGTTTATTGAACCGTCAGGTCCCTAACATGAGTTGTACCTCCACCCATATTTTTGGATTGTAGATGACAATGTGGCAGTGAAAAATCTAGGTTTTGTTTGTGGGATGAATGGAACATCAAATTTACAACAGATAAAGGCGATTGAGAGCCACTTACTGACTGAAACTAGTGTGACCAGCAAGCATATTGTCTTCCTAAAAGAAGACTCTACCTTCTGGGACTGCAAATATGAAATGTGGCGATTTGATCGAGCAATACTGAAAATATCATCTTTCCATGCCGAACAAAGAAAGATGAGAGTCACGGTAACTGGAAGTATGAAAAACACTCTTTCCATCTTCGTTGACTTGAATTTTGTTTCTTCATGTGGCATTTAAATGTCATATCACTCCTTCCAAATTCGTCTTCTGAATTTTCCTATGATACGATAACTTCCATAACTGATCATGATTCAACATGAACACAAGGGTTCTTCATGAAATTATTGGATGATTAAAAAATAAAAATAGGTTTAAAATCATTCTTCATGCTTGGATTTACCTCAAGCTATGATTTCTTTCGTCTGGGTTCTTATGCATTCTAGGCTTCTAGATGTAGATACTTTTATTGATGATATTGTGTAGCAGTAGAGGTAGCGGATAACTTTCGATTTTTCAGAAATTGTGGATCTATTTTGCATTCAGGAATGATCAGGTTGCGCTAAAATATATTTGTATAATCATACATTATGAATTTGATTGTTTCTTTATGTAATAGTTGATTCATTAGCTCAGAAACATGCCTAGTTAGGATTTGAAATTCTGCTGAAGTCCAGGAGCGTACAGTTCCATAGACAATGCTTGTGCCATAAAGTACTTAATTGAATATATGTACAACGACTCTTAATTAAGAAAAATCTTGTCTCCTTTTAATCAAAATTCTTGGAATTGAAGAAAAGAAGCAAGAAATTATAGCACGAAAGATCAAGAAAAGAAGAAAAAAAATCTATTTATAATAAATGACCCATCTTCTTTCTGTACCTTTCATCCTATTTGTTATGGAGGGCAGAGGTGGCGGTATGGTAATTCTGAATTGGAGCTGAAACTCGATGTTGCAGTGTTGCACATTTGGTTGGTCTATGTAACATCAATCAACCATTCTGTGAAATCTTGTTTAACCTTCATCATCTGAACCACTACTGCTAGACTTATCCGATAAGAAATGTGCTGGTAACCTTGGGAATGTTACCCGAGTCCTCAACACATCTGGCTGTTGTGATGTTGGGTAGCCATCAGCACTAGAACTAGCAGCATCTTTATTCCCAGCTGGTTTCTTATGCCGCAAACTCCGTGCTATTTCAACGCATGTTTGATCGACCATATTTAGAAAGCCATTTACCATTACAAATAGTTGCAGTGGCTGTTTATCTTTAGATGATCCAGACTGGTAGTATTGGTTCGTTCTCTTTACAAATTCCATTACTCTTGTTTGTTCATCTTTTATAGCTTTTAGCTCTTCTGTGGCTGATTGAATGAAGCCTTGCATCTCCTTAGCGAAACGACCTTTGTCCTGACTATCGCTCCCACATTGTGCCACGAGTTGTTGAACCTCAGCAACTCGGGCTGTTAGAGATGTGATGGTGTTTGCTAAGGTTTCATGGTGTATGGTTGCTGCTTTCTTGACATTTGAGAGCTCAGCACCAAGTCCTCCGACCTCCAGAAGTCCTAGCTTGATGAATTCCCTCTCCTGTTCTTCCTTCGATATTGTTGAAATGCCTGACTGTGGGTAAGACATGCTGCTGTTGTTTCTGTTTTCTCTGTGGCTCACGCTGTTACCCCTGGTGAGTACACACCGTCTTCCTTCGTTTCGGACCACTTCATGGACAACGAAATGAAGTAAAGTGGTTTTCCCATCACTGCTTTTGTAATCAGAGAGTTTGAGAAGGGTGCTCAGGCTGAAAACCTTGGCATCCCCTCTTGAAGTACCAGCATTTAATCGGTTCCCAGCTTTAAGGATGGCTTCTAAGAGTTTCAGGAACACTCCACGAATTCCAAGCTCGCTACATGCCAACTCAAGTGTCTTCTGAGACTCCCTTAGTTGGAAGACTTCATAGTCATAATTTAGTCTGAAAAGCATGGCATTAGCAAGAATGAAGGCTGAGGGAAGGGCCTTTAGGAGGTGGTACAGGAAGAATTCAGCATCAGCTAGTCTGGTAGGGTCACCATTGTATCCTAGGATCTGTGATGATTCCTCTTTGGTTGGGGTTATTTGGGCTAGCTTCTGAAGGGTTTCCGAATTTAAACCTTTGCCTCCAAGCAGGTTGCCAATTAGTTCATTTCGTGAGACTCCTAGTGAACGAAGCACAATAGCAATGTTCTGCGACCTTTGTGCCTCTAAGATGATTTTTTTGGCGGATGGGTTGGGCTCTGCAGCTTTCTTGTTGGTTAAATTACTGTGTTTGGGTGATTTTCGGTTGGTAGCCACATATCCAAAGAGTGCTTCCATCAGGTCCCCATTGTACCTGGATTATCAGTGAGAAAAGTAGTTTTCTTATGTTACGGTCTACTAATCTCCATTTCATACTAAGCTGATAATAGGTCGCTGATGAAATTTACTTACCGGACAGAGCTTTTATCGGTCTTGTCCCACACCATGGAGTGATCAGTGTTGACCTTCACCTTTTCCAAATGCAATCGCTTCAATTTTACCTGATCATCCCGAGTTTCTGATGAAGAGGCTACTGCTATTTCGTTGCTTGTTGAAGTCTGTTCTGGTACAGATGGTGGCTTTGAAGGTACTAATTCCCTTGCTTCGGTTGGTGAAGGTGGTGTTGGGGCTGGGTTCTTCCCTCTTCCTGCTGGTGTTAACGATGGTGGTGGAGCTGGCGATGTTGGGTTCTTTGTTGCGACCATTGGGGCAGCTGGAGTAGGTGATGTCGGTGATTCTACATGTATTGGTGGTTTCTCTTTAGAAATCGCCATGAGATTAGCTGGTTGCCGTGTTTGGGGCACTGGTGCTGAATCAAGCCAAGTTCTTGATGGTTCAACTCTTGTACTTGCTCTTCCAGATGGAGGAAGAAGAGGGGGAAAGGGAGGAGGAAAAGCTGCTCCACCACCACCACCGTCAAGGTTACCCTGATCATCTCTTCCAGGATGTACTTGATTGTTAGAAGTCGATGATCTTAATCTATTGAAGGATCTTTTCCCACTATTTGGCCTTTCATAAACTTCTCTACGGAAACTACCTTTTTTCTGACTCCCTTCTAGCCTCCTCCAGTAGACGACATCAACTCCATTCTCATCAACAATCAATCCTCTAACTTGCCCCTCAAATCTTGCAAACTCCGTTTGAGGCTGCAGCATTGGCGTGTTTCCTCCATTCCCGCCGCCTCCGCTACCATCCTGATCGCCACGCCTTCTTGAAGTGTACTTGTTGCAGAAAAGGAGCAGAAGGCCAGCGACAATTAGAGTGCTGGCTGCTGTCACACCAACTGCCGTATAAATAGCTTTGTTCGACACTGAAGAAGATGGAGGTGGTGCTGAAGCCATTAGCGGTGGTGGCGGTGGCGGTGGAGGTAGGTGTAACGGTGGCTTTGGTGAAGTTTCTGGGGGAAGGGGTGGGGTGCTGCTGACTGGAGTAGGAGTAGGTTGATGGAGTGGTGGAGAAACTGGTGCAGGTGAAGGGACAGAAACCGGTGAAGTTGGCGGGAGCCATGGGTAGATAACTTGAACGTTTAGAGGAACGTTTGATTGACAGGAACAAAGATTAATGGAAGAAATGAAACATAAGAGCAGGATGAAGAGACCAAGAATCTGCGTTTGTGGTTGGATTGGAGCTGATATTTCCATATCCCCACACCCACCCACCCTGAAAGTTAAAAAATTGAACTTGAAGATGATACTGAACCTGTGTGTTGTTTCGGTTTATGGGTTTGGATGATGCTTAGTTGATGCATGTGATGCTTAGTTGTTGCATGTCTGAACTCTGATATTGTTTCTTCTTTCTTTTTTTCTGGGGTTTTTTTTTCGCCTTTGCGAAAGACTAGTTCCAAGGTAAGGCAGGTAGGAAGCTGACTTTTGTGTTTCGTCTTGGTTTTGGTTAACTATATGTTGTTTTGCCCACGTAATATTGGCCCTTACTAACAAGTAGTTATATTATTATTATTTCGTTTTTTTTATAGGGGGAAGTGCTTGTATTGTATGCCCCTTAACACATGATTCGAGTTATTGTTTGTGTCTAACTAGGGTGGTTTGAAGTGTTAAAACAGTTTTCTTCTGCATTCGATCATAGTCCTCCCCCCCCCCTTTTTTTTTGGCATTGTTGGTACCATACAAACATGTACTTCCATGTACGCTTGGCATTGAAGCTGTCGGACTGTACGCTTGACAAGAGTATATTATGAAGTTCAAAAAATAATAGTTAATAATAATAAAAAAATTGTGGTACTAATCCGTATGATAGGGTAGTGTTTTATTTAGTAGTATGTAATATGATTAATTCTAGTGAATTTAAGAAGTTTCTATATCAGATAAAATTAGCGAAATTAAGACAAGTGGATTAGGTCATACACATGTAAGGATCATAGCCATGGTAGGTAGGTGTGGGTAGCATAGCTAGGGTGAATTTCATTTACCATGGAAGCGTTGCTGGTAGTTGGGTGATCGACCGTCAGATTAATAATTTAACGGCGATCGTGATTAATAACTATGATAATGGTTTGTATTCTCTCATGAAGGCTGATTATAAATCCAAACGCATAGAAGAAGTAATAATAATAATAATAATAACCCGGAGGAAGCGGAGAATCCTTTCATTAATTAAACTAGCGATTAGTTTAAGCAAAGGTTAATAAGTCAAAATCCCTTTTGAATTAAATCACGATATACAACTAATCGCTGTGTTGACTCTCGAGGTTAAGGCACGAAGGTCAGAACCTGCCTTAGTCGTCGATAATTAATTAAGGAGGCTGCCAGAAAAGGGCATACTTTCATTTATAGATATGCAGGGGGAGGACGGCAGGGATCTCTTGTTTTTGTCTGCGTAGAAAGCGTAGTATAAAATTACGAAAAGAGGAAAGTATATCTCATCCAAATCCACTCAAAGACGTAATTTTCTCATTGAAGTAGTTGTCCTAAAAAAAAAAAAAAAACTGATGCAGATAGAGGTTTGTTGAAGCAGTTCCCTTACGGAGAGATGGCTAGAAACCGATAAGAAAGTCAAAATGAAAAATAAACACTACGCACTAGTATTCTAGAAACAAAGTCAAATAGTAGGCCAGTGTTTCCTACCATGCATAGAAAGGCTGAATTTTGTTGGTTTAGTTCGAATGATATTGTGCTACGAAAATACGCAACAATGCAGCGACCAGCCGAAACATTTTCTTTTGCTGCTTCTAGAAAAAAAAAAACCAATTTGATAACGAAAGGCCTCCTTATACGTAGATAAATATTGTTAACGTATCCGTTGATATAAATGAATCGTGATTTTTTATTTCCAAAAAAATAAAAATAATTCTGTTATTGTATTAATTTACCCATTTGTTATTGCTAGTCATCTAATATACACCAAATTAATATTAACTTCGACTATAAACCGGACGACATTTAGTCTAATAAAAACGTTTTGTTTTTCAATATTATATATTTTAAGTTCAAATTTTGCCTTCCTTTATTTTTCACGTTATAACACATTTATCGTGTTTTCTTTCTTCTTTTAATAGTATAATACATTTTTGGCGGAGGGCTTAGTCAAGAATTCTAAAAGAAAATAAATTTACATTATTTAGGATGTGTTTAGATTGAGGTAACTTTAGGTTAGGTTAATATAAATAGATAAATATAAACCAATTAAAATTAGATGAATACCATCAAGTATTTTTCAAAACATTTATTAGGTTGAACTATATAAATATGCATTCCTAAAAAATTACTAATGTTTAATGACATTGAACTATAGGTTGAACTACTATAACCCGGCGGGGGGAGGGGGAGGGGTAGGGGTATACTCCCTCCCTTACAGAAGGTTATTCAAATGGTTATTTTTTGTACCGTAAAATGTTAAAAATTCATTTTTTTTTACTCTTATCTTATTTTATTTAATGTTATTTTATTGAAGTAAACTTACTTAAACGGCTCTCCTTACCATACAGAAAGCTAAGAATAGTACATTAAATACTACTATATAAATATGCATTTGTAATGAATTACTAACTTTTAATGGCATTGATCTATGTGTGTACATTTGCTATGTAATGCCAAATTAATACTATTACTAAAAAAATAAATACTCCATCCATTAATTAATATGAACGATTATTTTTTATACCATAAAATATTAAAAGTTAAAATTCTCACCCATATCCTTATCTTTCATATTTTTTTTATTTTTTTATGTAATACTTGTTCCCCTGTTTTTTAAACAAAAGAACCAGCTGAAATTTTGATGTTAATTTACTTAAGCTTGCTTAAACGACTCTTGCATACTGTTAATATACTCGATCACTTCCATAGAGCGTTCCTACACGAAACTTCTTCTGGACCCAAAAAAAAAAAAAGGAATGGAGAAATTTGTGTATGCACACGCGAAATGTAGATCCTTCTAAATTTCTAAATGTGAAAGAGGTCATAAAATGCTGCCGACCGGATGCTTTCTTCAGTCACCATAAATGTTTCCGCGTTTCCATCGAATCTTCCTCCTAAACGACGCCAATTTCTTCCCCCGTCTCAGTTCACATAGACGAGTCTGTAAATTGACTTGACGACCGTCTTTTCTAAAATCCCTGTCGAAGTTATTATTGGTGGGGCTGTGCAAAACCGGATATCCGTGTCCGGTCGGATTTTTTTTTTGGGATATCCGATCCGATTAGATATTTAGTAACATATATCTGTATCCGTATCCATTAATAGCGGATATTCAAATAGTCGGATATTCGAAAAATCGGATACGGATATCGGATATATTTGGTACATCCAATTATCCAAAAAATATTTATTTTTCAACAAAAAAGACTTGTTTATGATCGGATATCCAAAAATTTGATAATTTAAATTCGGATATCCGATATCCGATATCCAAATATCCACAATCTGCTAGAATTAAATTAATATAAATTCAAAAATCCAAAGTCCATAACAAATACAATAAATCAACAATAATCCAAATATCTGCATTGAAATATCCAAATGTGGATATTTTAACCTGGTAGAATTAAATTAAAATAAATTTTAAAAGTTCAAAGTCCATAACAAATCAACAATAATCCAAAGTCCAAAGTCCATAACACAAATACAACAATAATCTAAAGTCCATAAATTCATAATTTTCGCGTTAAATAATTATATATATAATTTATTTAATCAAAAAAATTTATATATTTTATTTTTAAAAAATATTTTTATTATATACCGGATATTTTAATCGGATCGAATAATCCGAAAAAATATCGGATCGGATATCCGCTCCGAAAATTTTTAATTTTGACCGGATCGGATATCCTAAAACTTGGATCGAATTTTTTAAATATCGGATCAAATTTTCGGATTATGGATTTTTTACGCAGCCCTAATTATTAGATGTCAACTTTTCTCATTTTTGCAGCGTACGTGGATGATTTATAGAAGGATATCCTTGACGGAGGGACGACATTATGGGATACTTTTCTCAAATAATAGGTTCCTAAAACGACATATCTTCATTTCATGTTCTCTTTGATGGTTATTTGGAAGAAGAAAGAAAGAGAAAAAAAATATATATATATATTTTTCCCCAAACCCCAAGAAATGAAATGATAGTTTTACCCACACATCTTTGCTCAACAATTTTATCCTCCTCATTTTACATCTCTCCACCTACTCTCTTTTTTATCTTTTCCTCATTTAATTTTCAATATTCAATCTTAAATATACATTATCTAAGATCAAATTCATCAATCAATCTCCATTAAAAATATGATAGATATTTTTTATTTAACAAAAAGAATTTTGGAACCTTTATATATTTATTTGCTAAATTTTTAGACGCTACAAGTGAACCACCTATACCTCACCCTCCCCCATCTAACAAGCAAGTCACTCGTAGATCATCCACGAGTATTTTCTCATTGATGCAATGTATCTACAAATTATATAATAAAATTCTCTTTTTAACACGGTCTCTTATGAAGTGACGTCGTATTTTAATATGTTTCAACTTAGAGTATTTAATGGGGTTCTTAGTTAGGCAAATAGCATTAGTGTTATCACACCTAATTGGAATTCTTTTAAGTTTAAGTCTATAATCACTTAATTGATGCTTCATTTAAATTAGTTGTGCACAACAAGCACCTCGAAATCAATTCCTTCCTCTTTGTTGTATCCTTTAGCAACCAATTAGGTATTTTTTTTCTAACCATAACACCACCCTCATCTAACTTGTTTCTATTTGGAGGTAAAGGAAGCAAATCTAATTCCTAAACTTGATTTCTCTCAAATTGGAAAACTCATCTTGCATTCCCATGATCCAATTTTCATCATTCATGGATTCTAAGTGAGAATTTGGTTCCATTTGAGATGGAAATGCTAAATAATTATAAATTTTTGCTAGTCATGATCTCGTTGCAACTCCCCTTGTTGGATCACCAATGATGAGCCCTTGAGGGTTTCCATAGGCATATTTTTATGCTCTGGGAAGATCCCTTCTCATTACATCTTCTTCTTGATCGATTGGAGGATCTTTATCCTTTTCTTATTCTTGATTTTGTTTGTCATCATTTTCCAATAAGTTCTCAATTTGGATGGAAGGACCTACTTTTTCATCCTTGTTACTTTTCACACTTGAGCAAGATTCATCAGAAGCAACATACACGGATTCTACAACTAACATTGATCACTTTTTTAAGATTCGGTAAGCCTTACTATGTAAAAAGTAGCCAATAAATACACATTCATCTACTTTAGAGTCAAACTTACCCAAATTACTTTTCCTTTATTAAGTACAAAGCATCCGCAACCAAATGTGTAGAAATAACCCACATTTTTTTACCTTTATAGAGATCATAGGGAGTCTTATTCAAGATGTCGTAGATGAGTACTCTATTAATTACATAGTTTGATGTGGCAATGTCTTCGGTCTAAAAATATTTCGGAAGTTTGGAGTCACATAGCATAGTTCTTGCAACCTCATCTAAGGTTCTATTATTCCTTTCCACCACACCAATTTTTATGTTATCCTTAGTGTCAAGAAGTTGTGAGTAATGCCATTTTGATCACGGAAGTCTATGAAGGTGTCATTTCCAAACTCCTTATCATGATCACTCCTTATATCATGGATAAGTGTTCCCCTTTTATTCTTAAATTATCTTACCAACCTCAATAAAAACATTAAAAACATCATCTTTAGTGGAAATAAATAATCTCCATGTATAACGTGAGTATTAATCCATAATTACTAGCACATATCTACAACAACCCATGATATGGATCCTAGTAGGGCCTAATAGGTACATATGCAACAACGCAAGTGGTTGAGATGTAGCCACAAAATTCTTGGATTTAAATGAAACATTATGTTGTTTTCCTTAATAACATACATCACATAATCAACTTTTTACAAAATTCAACTTTTGAAGACTACACACTAGGTATTTTCTAGCAAATTTGTTTAATGAGAGAAATTAACTACAAACCCTTTGTCACAGAATTGACTAATGCTAATCATATTGTGCTTAATACCATCAACCAAATTCACATCATTTATGAAGGATTTAGAGTTAATGAAACTAATGCTACCAAAACAGATGATATTTCCTTTTGAGTTGTCTCCAAATGTCACACTTCCACCATCATATGGAGTTATCTTAAAGAACATGGTCTAATCATCAATCATATGCTTCGAGCATCCACTATCTAGGAACTAATTGTGAATTCTTCTTTTGACGTTGAAGCATGCCTACAATAACAAATGTCCTAGTGTAGGTACCTTTTCAACGAGTCAATATGAGGTCAATATTCAATTCTCATAGGATGATTCCCTTAGGTACCCACACCTACTTATATATTGGAACAACTTTGGCATTTTACGTAAAGCTACATGATGAAGAGACATGATTGATTTTACCCCACATAGTGTACAATATTTTCCTTTTATGTGTAAAGGTGGATTTTGCATTTTTTGTATACCTACACATTAAAGAAGCATGTCCACTTTTTCCTCATACATTAAAATATTTTGATGTATGAGAAGCATGCACTTGATAAGCCTTGGAGGCTTTTACAATGAAATTCTTTAAATTTTGGTGTTTTATTACCTTTTTATTTCCATAGCCTCAGCCCTTAGGGTCGTTATAATGCCATTGAGCACTTAATAAAAAATTTAGTCCTTCTTCACCCTTGGTGAAAGTATAGGCTATCTTTATAAATTTATCACATTTGGCTTATAGTTCAACTAACTTTGATTGAATTTTATCTATTTTAACCTTGTGATCACTACTAATAAAATACTTGTTTGCATCAGATTCAATCATATTCTTAGCTTACTCAAATTTCATAAGAAGCATGCGATATTCAAGAAGAAAATTTTCATTTAAAATAAGTGTGTGTTGTTCATTCAAGTGATTAAGTAATTTTTTTTATATTATCTCTTTCTTTAGTTAATCTATCATTGGCATGTAAGTAATCATTTAAGACACAAAAAAATTATCATAAGACTAGAGAGTTGGATTTGAACTCATCATTGTTGTCATCATCATCAAAGCTTGTGAAGGATGTAAAGGTTGATGAGTCCTCTCCCAGAGACATGAAACAGAGGTTGGTAAATTCTTCCTATTCATTGAAGGGTTTTGTAACACCCTAAGATTTACTACTAAAATATTTTATTTTTAGTGGATGCATAATACCAAAATAGTTGGGTGTTGCCATCATAGTTGACACAAGTTTGGCTTATCATACTGTCCTTTCATCAACACAAGATAAAACAATTAGAACATAAAACATAATAAATAGATAACGAGAGAAACTTTATACAATTAAATATGATTTTGGAGATTAACTCCAAGTACAATATCCAAAAGTACATAAAAGAGATACCATGGAGCTAAGAGTCCAAAAATGTATCCGAGTAAAGCCGATATCTTGATAACATGACTCCATGCCCAACTTCAATACATAACGTCACTCCACCACACATAGAACATCATAAGCAGTAAAATCATCCAATGGTTCATCATTGACTTGCACAAAGATATAAGGGTCATATGCTTGTGGCAATTAGTATCATCAATGAAAATGATGATCAATACGTTGTGTACTAAGAAATGTAACAATACAATCAAGAAGGATTACTCATGATACATAAGTTCACATCAGAGAATAAGCATATATTCATTAACATAAAATAATGAAAGGTTAATACTAATTCTCAAAATTATTAATAGATATAATATAATCCATTCTTTTATTTTCGTTGAGTTTAGGGACCCCAATATGGTGGAACAGATTGATACACCTCTTTGGGACAACACACTTGAGTTATTAGTATCGTATGGTAGAACGGACCCAACATATCCTAGGGAAACACACATATGACCACTATTATTAAATTGGTAGAATGGTCTAAAGCATATCTGAGGAAAAAACATACTTAAGTCACTATTATTGTCAAATGGAACATACCTATAAAACACCTTAGCGCAACTCATATAATCTTTCACTTTAGATTATTTATATTTTATTTATAATTGGTTATACCATCATGTGGGACTCATGTAGGTATTCGTAACTTGTAATCAAATAAATAAAGTACAGCCACATAGTAGCAGTCCTCAAGGAATAGGTCCATAAACTCCCTAAGAAACCCTAATTCACATTATTAGCATAACCTCTACCATATTGATCATTTTTCCACCAATTTTATCACATCCTCATAAAATATTATTATTATCAACATAACCAAAAATCAAGTTCTAAATCTCTCATCTTACACATGCAATGACAACCCTATCTCCCGAGTTCCTATTCAAAACTCTAATTTCACAAGTTAGGTATAAAATTTTACACAAGACTCATATCATCAGCAAATTCTACATACCTTCCTACAATTCCAATATTAGCATTATATCCAAAAATCATAATCTAACTCAAACGTCTTACACTTGTGATAATATCACTACCTTTAGGGTTACTATTCCTAACTTAGTTATTTTATTATTTTATTTAGAATTATGCCATTCATAATTAATCCAAACATTTCACATAATATTTTTATCATAGTTTAACCCATTTAAAATATTAAAATAACAAAATTTCCATATCAAACCCATATTTCAGTAGCATAAATCAAAACAACTCATCTAAGGTTTACCACATAAGAATTAACACACTGATATCGTATAAGCACATGAAAATTTTCATCATATGACCTTCATTATCATATAAAAACATTAAAAAAACATGAATTTAACAACAAAATATTAACATTTTGATAACACACACAACCATTTATAACATTTAGCATGCAAATCCTAACTATGACTTGTATCTTTACCAAAAAAGATACTGGTCTCTAAGCACGTATATCCCATTCGGCTTCCTTCAAAACAAATTCCATGAAATTGACTACAAAAAATGATAAAACATGATTAGAAATCAGGGATATAACCAAGGGAAGGATATGGTATCAAAGAGTGAAAAAATGGAGCAAAAACCTAATTGCAATGCTCAAAAGAGCCTTAGTAAAACTTCGTTCAACAAAGGGAGGGGGAATGGTTGAAGGTGTTAAACTAGGGGTTAGCAACAACAAGGAGGACCAAATTTAAGTTCAAAGGTGATGGTGATGGTTAGTGGAGAAGGTCAAATGGTTGGGGGTTGCTTCGATGGTGGATGTTGAAGGGACCCAACAAAGATAGGGATGTGGAATAGTGAAAGTGGTCGGTGAAAATAGGGTGGGAACTACAAGGGTGGCTGGTGCAAGGGAGGGAGGCGTGGTGGAGAATGGTGTTGCTTGGTTGTTACTGTGTTTTTTTCGATAGCAAAGAGGATGAAGGAAATAAAAAGGAAAGGCTTTCAATTGGTGTTATTATTCAATAGAAAATGGAGGAATGAAAGGAGGTGGTTGAGCTGTTAAATGTGCCAAGTCTTTGAGTTATATACATATATATTCATGTACAAAGGAAGAAAAGAAATAAGGCGATTAGGTAAGGTTTTCAACACAAACCCATTAACATAGGAGATATGAGTTCAAAGGTGATGATGAAGGTAGGGTATAGGCCAGGGAACATCAGTAGAGGAGATATAGTTAGAGGGAAAGAAGTGGTTCACACAAGCCATGGTAGAAGAAGGGAAAAAAGAAGCTACGCGATAGGGGAAAGAATATGGAAAAGAAAAGAAGAAGGGGAAAAGGAGAAATGAAAAAGAGGAGAAAATAGGTTTGGGGTTATAATTAGATTTAGATTAAAATAAATTAGATAAGAATATTAGGATAATATAATTATCAATCGCCTAAGGTTAGGTTTAGGTTAAAAATACCAATAACCTGGAATAAAGATTAGTATTAGGTTAGAATTTAGGGTTAAAGAATTAGGGTAAGGTAGAAATATCAAATTTTCATGATTATAATTAGGTTAAGATATTAATTACTCAATATTAAGATTTGATAAAAATTTATAGTATTACAGGTTCACCTTCACTTTCACTAAAAGCAACCATGTCTTTTCTTGGCCCCTATCTTACCTTATTGTTGTTGCTATTCCCCTTGTTTCTTTTTATTCATTTAGTTATTTCATTTCTAAACTCATAGCAGTCTCGGATGACATGCCCATATTTTCCACAATTTTAGCATTTGATCTTGTCATCCATGTTTGCTTCTTTAGGCCTCGTTGTGTTGCTTAAATATGGCATTTCGGTCTTCCATTTTTCCTCTCTCTTGACTAGAGGAATCTTTTAAATTGAGTGATTATGAAGGCCATTTCCTCATCATACATATAAGATTCCTCTTCACCTTCCTCCATTTTCTTTTCTACCATGTCTTTAATTACCTTCTATTTTCTAGAGGATGTAGAGACTTTTAGAACTAGAGACTTGTTCTTTCTTTCAACCAATATTTCTTCTAGATTTTGTTGATGAACCCTGAGATTCTCAAATAGTTCTTCAATGTTGATCTTTTTCAAATATCTATCTTCTTCAATGGCGGTCCTCTTGGGAATTCACTATTTTGTAAGACCTTAAATGATCTTTCTTACTTGCTCTTCTTCAGTGATTTTCTTCCCCCCAAGGTTCTAGCAACTAAGAAGATTCCAAAGCCTTCGTTTGTCCAACTTGTTATCTTCCCTAAACTATTGGAACCAAAAAAGAAAGAAAATCTTTTTTAGTCACTTCCGATACTTATTCAAAGAAATGGAAAGGAATCAGTAGACCCTTCCTTAAAGGAATCCAAGATTCCCACCTTAACAAATTATATAGAGACTGTAGTCCTAGACCCAACTAGAGAAACTGTTATACTCATAGAAGAATAGGGAAGTGATCATTATGAGTTATAAGGGAGAGCAACGATTCTCGTGGAAACTAGAACTATTTCTTCTCCACATGAAAAGGATAGCACAGCTATCGATGACCCCTCAAAAAATTTATTTGGGTCAAAGGGTGCTAATAGCTCCGTGCACGCAGTTGGTACACTAAAGACCCTGACGCCAAGGTACCCAAATCAAAAAATTTCACTATGAGAAAGTTATTCTACTAGAGTGGCTCCAAAGTCTCCATTAAAGATTATAAAGTAACTTTAACAATATTAGATGATTGCTCTTTCTTCAACCACCATCTAGACCATAACTCTAGTCTTGAATTAACCAAAGCCATAATGTTAGGCTAGCATAGGAAAATTTTTAAAGCCCTCAACAACAACCTTACTGAGATTTAACTTAAACCTCTCCTATCAGGTATACCTTATTTCATAATTTTATATATCTGTAAGATGTATTCAATGTGAAATCTTAAATAACTTTTTATTATATATCATATACATCAACATTATAAGCAGAAAAAGATTTTTGATCAATTTTATCAAATTTATCAACGCTTATGATGGATAGAAGAAAAATATGAAGAACCTTAATATGCTCACTCAATTCTGAAAGCAAAAAAGAAATCCCTTGAATCTAAATTATTTGAGATGGAAAGTGATAAGAGCACAATGAAGTCTACCTCAAATGATGCAGATTTTCTAAAGGCATAGCTTAAAATATTATCTTGAATGATAAAGGGAAGGAAATAAAGCTTAAATAATGATGATGAAGGATGATACTTTCTATCTAGAAGAAGATATTTTCAAGGAAAAAAATTTGACCAATCAATTAACGTTCTTTTAAGAAAAAATTGCTTGCGGATGCCTGGAAGGTCTAAATGTATGTTAATGCAAATAGATCTCTCTAAAAATATATTAATATCCTCAACGAAAAGGTAAATATATATGCTACTAAATATACAGAGATGGAAAAAACCTTGGAGTAAAAAATAACAAAGACCAAAACCTACGATTGGAATTTACTGAGAAGGAGATAGCAAGTAATGCTAAAATAAAGCATCTTCAAGAGCAATTGGTTGAGGCCAAGAATTTGATTGAGTCTTCACAAAAATATATGGAGGAGTGTAATAATAAGGCCATTACTAATACACTCTCCTGAGGCTATAGATGATTACTTGGAAACCAAAGAGTTTACACATTATGAAGGACAACTTTAGTCTCAGTGGTATGTTTATGGTGCTTTAATGTTAATTCAAGACATTAGGAGAGCATGAGCACATGCATTATTCCAAAGGATAATTGTATTATGACCAAGATTTGGAAAAAATTTGTGTTCCTAAAGATACTAGAGAGGCCAAAGCTAATAGTGAAGATGATGACTCTTAAAGCACCCTCTATTTATTATTATTGTTGTTATTGTAACTTTTTCATGCCTTTGATATATAAAATGACTCTATATAATTTGCTTATCCTACTTCATATATAACCTTGTCCATCCAGTTATACAAAGGCTAAAATATTATTTTAACAAGAAGACTGAAATACCTAGAATGCACACATTTTGAATATTTATTATAGGTTTGCGGTGACGAACCAATGTAGGATTTTATCCAAACACAATTGGTTGATTAGAACAAATATAAAAACCAAACCCTTCAACATTAGGATCAGTGGCCTCAACATTTTGATTAAGGAACACACCATAGGAGCTTATGCTTAGCAACTAAAAAGCCTATAAGTGTGCCTTAGTAGATTCAGTAGCCTTATTACATTAACCAAGAATGCACCATGGGAGCCTTAGGATTAGTGAGTAAAACCACATTGTGAATTTATCTCACCAGGTATGTGTGTCTTCATTTTTCAACAACCTAATCTTTTGAGGGTTTCGGTATAGAGCCTTAGTCTTAGTGAGTGAAAACACATCGGTCTTTCATCTCCCTAGGTGTTCCCATATTTAAAGTTTAATATCCTCTTTGTTTGATGGCCTATGTATACAACCTTAAGATTAGTGAATGAAAGTGTAGTGGTATTTCATCTCACCAAGTGTACCCATCTTCAATGCTCAATGGCATCTTTGTCTGAGCGCTTACATATAGAGCCACGTTAACAACCTCATTGCTTGAGAGCTTAAGTATTTAAACTCAACTACCCATATTTATGAAAACTTATGTATAGAGAGTTTCCAATGGCCTTTTAATTTTAGGGCTTATGTATTTGAGCTCAACTACCCATTTGTGTGAGAAATTACATATAGAGCTTTGTTGATAACCTCTTTGTTTAAGGGCTTTTGTAATTTATCTCAACTACCTAGTTGTATAAGTACTTACATATAGAGTGGTTCTACCACCCTCTATATTAGAGAATTTTTGTATTTAAGCTCAATTACCCATTTGTACAAGACTTACATATAGAGCTTTGCTAACCATCGCTTTGTTTGAAGACTTATATATTTGAGCTTCAAGTCTTATGTTATTGGAAAGTACATTTAATACAAAATACATTATATGAAAAAATTAATATATATGTATATATATCAACACCTTGATAGGTAAACAAGGTATGAATATTAAAATTTAACAAAGATCATTGTTAAGTCAAAATCAATCAATTTCATAAATAATATTTTCTCCAATATTTTGCGTTCCAAGTGTTTTGTGTTCCAAGAATTTATAAGAGATCTTCTTTTTTTAATTAGCTAATATAAATATGGCTGACCCAACTTGCCCCATAACTTGATATGGATCTTCCCATTTAGCTGCTAATTTGCCTTTGGTGCCATTACTTTGGAACTCAACCTTTCTTAACACCTGATTCTCTACCCTTGATTATGTAGGCTTGAATATTTTGTTACAGTATTTATATATTTATTGTATGCGCCTAGCAAGAAAAATTTGAACTATATCTCTTCTCTCCTCAAGAAAATCCTTATTGATTGCCAAGGAATCTTCATTGTCATTAGGATCAGACTGATTGATTCTATAAGAACATTTTTCTATTTCTGTCGGTACAATTGCCTCAACCCCAAAGGCTAAATTGAAACGCATTTCACCTGTTGGATTCTTTTCTATTTTTCCTAACAACCCAAAATATTCCTAGAATCTCATCTACCCATCCTCGCTCGACCCCATTCAATCAGCATCTCAATGCTTATATTATTTTCTTCATGTTCACCTTTGGTCTAACCTTTACTCTATATTGAAACCAATGAGAAACCCATTCTCATGATATCAAAAATCCCGTATAGAAGATTATTCAAGGAAATTTACTTGTGGATGAAATACTAAAGTAAATAAATAATCAATTCCCCAATTCTTAGGAAATTATCTATATTTATTGTTGCCAAACTGTCTACCATTATAGTTATAATTGCTTGATAACTCCAAACCCAAAAAATTTTGCTAGTTCCATTTTTACGATGACTATGTGTACGGTTTTTCGTTGCTTGATAGGGCATGTTCCACTTTGAAGACTAGTGTTGCATCAGGCTTGCTTGTCATTTCCAATGAAACAACATATGACTTGGATCGCTCTTACTCAATGAATCAAGAGGTTACTAGAAACAACATATTAGTTGCCTCTACTCACCCTTTTCCCCATGACTAAAACCACCTGAACCAGACCACTTTAATATAAAATTTCTAAATCTATTTTTTTTCAAGACAATGGTGCTCACTAACTTCTTTTTTTGACTTCATAGGCCCCCTATCCCTCAATGTACAATTTTTTTCTTAACTACATATCATAGTCTTCCAAAACAATTGTTGTATTTTAGTAATATGTGCTAGGACCTCTGCCTCTACCCACTTTGTAAAATAATCAATAGTAACTATGGAAAATATTTTTTGGTCAATACATATACTTAATAGGTTAGTTTTAAGAACATTATGTAAAAAATATTAAAATGATTAATAGCATAGATTTGAAGTATCATAATTACCAAGGTTAAGTAGTTTGAAAATATCAGCCCCCCACAGAGCAAATGGTCATGGACTTATGATCAGTTGTAATTCTAAAGTAAGAACATTTTGTGCAAGCAAATTGTTAACATCCTTGGCATCAGCGTATGATTATCTTGGTATCCTGACACATGGTTTTCCAATAGTAATCCTAGTGCAATATTTTTGCCAAGAGAGACTTGGTAGGTTGATACAAACCACATATTCTTGCATGGACTTCATTAAGTATGTTATCTTCTACTGCTCGAGGCACACACTTTAACACTGACATAGTATGTGAATGTCTATACAATTTTCTGTCGGTCACAAAATGTTTCGCAATCTTTCTATTAAGATAAATTGTTTTACTTTTTCCGCAGGCAAAGTTTCAGCTTCTAAGTAATATGTCAATTCCTTCATCCACTTAACCACTACTAATATTTCTACGATCTCACATTATTCATCTTGAGCTTTACTCACGCCCACTGACCATTCTATCATAGACTTAACTATATTTATTTTGATCAATAAAGAAGTACTAGCTATGGCTGACTTTGTTAAGGCATCAGCCATTGGATTGGCAACTCTTAGCACTTGTGCTATTTCAATAGATAAAAAATTCTTCATTTCTTTAATCAAATTCATTAAACATTTCTACATTCTAGGCTCCTGAGCTTCATATTATTCATTATATTACCCAACAACCAACCCCACTATATAGCTAGATTTAACTATTTTCAACCAATGACTTATTATGATACTGACCAAAATAGCTTCTTACTCAGCCTCATTATTAGTGGCAGCAAAACCATATTAAAATGCATATTCCATTATTATTCCATTTGGGTATATTTATTATATTTTATCTCAAGCACCCAAGCAATTTTGAAGCCCCATTGACATATAGAGTCAATTATCCTTGTTCTTTCGGTATTAGCAATAAATTTGGCTCAACTTCAAACGAGAATTTGATAATAAAGTCAATTAAATCTTGATCCTTGATATTAGGTATTGTTTGTTATTGATTGTCATATCTACTTAATTCTTAATTCAGTAACCAATACCATCATTCTCCTATAATTCTCAGGTTTATGCAATACATATCTAAGAGGAATATTAGTCAAAACCACTATAGAATGATAATCAAAATGAGGTTTTAACTTTCTTGAGGCAATAAGCTACCAATATCAACATTATCCAATACCATTCTAGTAAAGTAAATAGGTTTATGTGCCCCAACCCCAATATCTTCCCTGATAAGAATAAAAGAAATATTTCCTTTTAAAGCTACTAGATATAAAAATAGTACATCTCCCACTATTGGAGCCTTTAGGTTTGGAAATCTTGAAAAGTGGGATTTTAAGTCATCCAACGCTTTATATAAATCTTTAGGACATTGAAAATTATCCTTCACTTGTAAAAGCCTAAAGAAAGTCAAACTCTTGTTCACATCCCATGATAAGAATCTATGTAGCATGACCACCTTCCATGTCAGTTGATAAATATATTTATTTTCCTCTAAAGGTTTCATATTCAACACTACAATCGATATTTATAATTTTACATCTATGACCTTATTTGAGACCATGAATCCTAAGAATTTACCGGTGTCAACTCTAAATACACATTTGGTGGGATTTAACTTCATTTTGTATTTTCACAGAGTATCAAAAATAGTCTAGAGTTATTGTATGTGGGATCCTTCTTTTCTCTCTTTTTATTATCATATCATCCACATAAGCCATTATTTGCTTCCCAATCTATCGTTCAAAGATTGTGTTAGCTAGCATTTGGAAAGTTGGCCCAACATTATTCAATTCAAATTGTATTACTTTACAATAATAAAGTTCAACATCTAAGATGTAAGTGATTTTTTTTCTTGATTATCCTCATCTAGTTTGATCTTATGATACCCAAAAAAGGTGTGTAACAACCAAAAAATCAATGCTAAAAACTTTTGTAAATGTGGAAGTATAATAACAATTTAGTTAGGTGTTACTACCATATTTGATATAAGTTTGGCTTGCCATCCCATCTTTACATCAAATATAAAGTAAAATACTTAGAACTTAAAACATGATAAATAAGCTTTTACAAACTTAGATAAGAGTTTAGATGTTAACTTGGAGTAAATACCAATGTACATCAAAAGGGATCCCGTGGATCTAAAAGTCAAAAAAGGTATCAAGATAAAAACTATTAACTAGATAACATGAATCTAAGTCCAACCCCAAGGATAAAATGATCACTCCTCCAAAATAAAACTATCATAATGAGTAAAGTCATCCAAGGGATCCTCTTCAACCTGCATAAAATCAGTTTTGTCATCTACTCTTAGGAATGAACAACGCCCATGAAAAGGATGATTATTATGTTATGTATTGAGTAAGGTAATAATACAGTCATATTCAGACTACAAAAATATACATAAGGTCACATAGAATAAAAATTGAGCAAAATAATATGATGTAAGACAATATTGATTCCATAATTTCATTATTACACAGATTGTGTAAGGTCATATTTAAAAATAAATGCACCTACTAAAAAAACATAATATGATTCTAGAGAATAATTAAATCCGAGTTCCATTATTAGGTAATATCAATCCCATTTATTATTAACATTGACTTTAGGGATCCCACTATAATTAATCCATGGAACGGACTAAAGCGCCTCTTAGGGTTAAAAAACTCCTAAGCCACTATTATGGTACGGCGAAACAAATACAATATCTACCAAGGCAATAAGCTCCTGACCACTATTATTATATCAATGGAATGGTATGAAGCACTTTTTTTAAAAAAAATTCTCCTGAGCCACTATTATTATTTGGTGGAATGGACACAACACTTTGGTCCTAACTCACATGATATTTTACTTTAAGCAATTAATGCCTTATTACACTTGTTGTTTACCTCAATATTAACATTCATGAATAAATATAAACATGCATGACACATAATATATACTTAAAATAATTACTCAAGATTCATAAAGCACAATAACAAAATGATCGGGACATCACTCAACGAAAAAAACCATTATTTCCTTAGAATCCCTAATCTCACAAGTTATGCATAACTCCTTCCAAAATACTAATTTAACCTCCATATTTAGTGGAAAATTACAAAAAATTATTATTAACAAGATATCCAAAATTCAATATCCATCTTCAATGCCTTACATATGTGATAACAACCCTACATCTAGGGTTACTATTCATAATCCTCTACGAACCCTAAGTTTGCAACTTCGGCAAAAAAACTTCCATAATACTCATTTAACCACCAAATTTAGTACAAATTCATAAAAATATTATTATTAACATCATATATAAAAATCAAGGTTCAACTCCAACATCTTACACATGAGATAATGACCCTACCTCTAAGGTTAATATTCCCAATTGAAGTAATTTTCTCATTTGATTAGACTTAGGCCACTCATAATTACTCCAAATATTATAAATAATATATTTAGCATATTTTGAACCAATTAACACATCAAAATACCAATAATTCCATATTTTACCTATGTTGACAAAAATGCCCTTAAGATAACCTAAAACTCCCATATTTTCATAAAAACCCTACGAGTCATGCCATAATTGGTTCACAACCTCCAACACATATCCTCATGAATATGCTTTACCATATATATATATATATATATGATTCATTCATTTTAGCCTAATTTTGATAGCGATTTGTGCCAACTTACTTGATTTACATAACAAGTTTAACCAAACAATATACATAATCACATGTTTTTACATTTTTCTCACTTTTCTATCATACAAAACAAATTATAATACTAAAACATAAATACCATGGCATTATATAAATAATCATACCAACATGAGATTTAATATGAATTTACACATTGCATACAAAACCCTAGTTACAATGTGTATCATTGCCAAAAGATACCAGCCTCTAAGCATGTATAATCCTACCATCGAAAATCCACCTCAAAATCAAGAATAATACACAATTAGAACTTTAGAATATAACCAATTAAAATCTAAGTAAAATTAGCGTGGAAAAGGAGTAATGACTAAAGCAAACCAAGCTACGACAACATGTGGCACAACCAAGGGTGTGTTGCATCAAAGGGGGATGCAACTAGGGAGGTTGATGCATCAAGGGGTAATGCAACTAGATTGGGGTTGGTGTCACATTCTAGTGTAACTAATGGGGTATTGTGTTGGTACTTGACACATATTATCTAGGTTTTGTGTGGGGTTTTGATGCAACTAAAGGGGGCCTGCATTGAGGGTTGATGCACCTAGGTTAAGGTGGTGTAAGATGTGGGTTGTTGCATGAGGTTGTCACACAAATGAGGATGGGTTTGCAAGAGAATTTGATTCATCTAAAGGAGTAATATGGGAGAGGTTAAAGAAACAAGGGTAGAGTTGAATGATGAGTGGTAAGTTATGCAAAGCTTCATTGGATGAAAATGGTGGATATTAAACAAACGATACATAAAGAAGTTGGGGAAGAAAGGGGGATTCTAAGGAGAAGGCATATGAAGCAATTGCTAAAGTGAGGAAGGAGAATGCAGGGGTATATATATAGAGAAGAGGTGGTGCGAATGGTGATGGACAAAAGAGAGGCAAAGCGAGGCAGGAAGTCATGGGCGCAACACGATCGGGGAAAATTTTTGTGCTAAAATTTCAACTACTCATCCCATGAGTTGAGGGAGTTGATGGTAGTGATGATGAGTTAGGCATAGGTAGGTTTATGATATAATCTTAGCAGAAATAATTTGGTCAAGAGTATAGAAAATCACATAGAAGAATAGGGGAAAAAGACGACCATATGAGATAAGAAGGAAAAAGGAAAATAAAGGCGAAGAAAATGGAATATGGAAAAGAAGGAGTTTAAGGTTAATATTAGAATTATGTTTAATTTTTAGGATGAAATAATTAGGGTAAGATTAAAATATAAATCATCAAATGTTATATTTAGATTAAAATATTAATTACTTAGAATTACTGTTAGATTAAATTTGGGGTATTACAAGGCATCTATAAAAATAACCTCTCCTTCTGAGTTATGGAGTCAATCAGTTGATCTGTCCGAGGAAGCAGATAGCCATCCTTAGGACATGCCTTATTAAAGCTCATGAAGTTGACACACATTCATCATTTATCATTATAATTATTTACCAAGATTAGATTAGCTATCCAGCATATTTCACATTTCTAATAAAGCTTTAACCAAGAAACTTCTCCACCTCCTCTCAAATGGATTTATGCATTTCAATGCCAATGAACTATTCTTTTATTTTATTAGTGTGTATCACTCCATTATATCCGATTGATGCTCAATGATTTTAGTTAGAATTCCTTTCGGATCATATACCTTTCAGGTAAAGACATCCCGTTTGGGTACGGATTTGGATACCCGTTTGGGTAGGGGTATGGATTTGGGTATGAATTTTCTTATTGGGTGTTAATATGAGTATGGGCATACCCCTACCCCCCCCCCCAATTACCCCATTTACATCCCTAATCCTAGAAGCTTTCTCTAAAAACATTTAAGTCCTCCAGTACTGGACTTTCTCATGACTTTTTTACATTCGTTCATCCCTTGGAACTCCTTAATTATATTTCCCCGAACCATCTCAACACCGCTTATTATCAAATACTCGAGAATTCCATGCATAATTTCTCTTATTGTGTCTTGTCTAGAAACATAGTATTCCTAAATACATTCAAATGGTCATCTAGATTTGTAGAGCCATCAAATGATTCAAAAGTCGGAATTCTTACTCTTTGTGTTAGTATTTCATAAGTATTTCTTCAAAGGTGTGTACCTACTAAAACCACCCATAGTATTATTCTTCTCTCTCATGGCCTTTAATGCCTTTTTCACTCTTTGATCTATCATCTTACCAATTAAGTCCTCTTCACGTTTGTTAGTCCGGTGGACATCTTGTATTTGGATCTCTTCCTTATCTCTATTATTTTGATGGCATCATGCCTTCTATTTTAGCATCCATTTAATTTATCTCCATGTATGCCAACCTCATTTATTGGAATGTGATGCCTTTTTTTCTTGCTCCATCTCAAAGGGATAAACAACTCTTATTGTATATCACTTCTAGTTATTTTTCCTCGAGCATCTTCCATAGACTCTGCTTCTACTTATTGGAAGAAAAAGCTATGGTGCCTAGTTCTTAGCTTCCTTTTTAGAAGATATGATGCTTCCATCAAAGTTTCTTGAGGAGTAGGTTCTTGAGGTGTCACATGACAATGTTCATCCATAATATAGGGATTCTGTCTGATATTATGTATAAGAGGAGCCACCATGTCTAAAACCATTTCTTGAATAGATGCTCGGAGCTTGGCATTAGTAGTTTGGAGCTGAGAGATAGTAACTAGATGTTCTCTCCTAGAAGGATCATTAGCACTTTTGTAATACCCCAAAACCTTAATTTAAGAATTAATAATGAAATAGAAATTGATAGGTGAGATCAATTAAATATAACATTCTTAATAAAATAATGTTATTATAATGAAAGTAATTAAGATAAATAAAAGGGGGGAAATAATGTAGGAATTAATCTAGTGGAGGTTAGGGTAATTTGTTAACTAAAATGGATTTTAGGAAAATTTAACCAAAAGTTCTAAATTAATATAAAAAGAAAATTTAATTATTTATTTTTACTAATTTTATTATTTTCAAAAATTTTTTAAATTCCAAATACCCCAACCACCTCATTTTTCTTTATTTTATTTTTCTTTCTTCCTTTTTCTCCTTTTTCTTCTTTTTCTCTCCTTCCGCCAGTCTAGTCTCCCTCTCCCTCCTCTCCTCCTTTTCCCCCATGCAGCCCAGCCCACCTTTATTTTTTTTCTCCTTGTGCAGCCCAACACCCTGCCTATCCTCCCTATTTTTATACTTGACATTTCCCCTTTTTTCCCCTTCTACCCTCATCCCCTACCTCACCCCCTGATAGCTAGTGCGCATGGCTACTTTGCAACCATGGCTCTCCTTTCCTCCCTCACTTTCCTCGAGACCTAACCTGCAGGGGTGTGCAGCTGGCACTACCCTACATTGGTCCCCTCCCCTCTACAACCCCGACACCCTCACTACCCTCCTTGCAACCCTGCCAAAACTGTCCCCTACCCCCTGCGAACCTGCCCACCTATAGCCTTGCCACAGCCAGCCGATAGCCAGTTTCCCCTCCCACTCCCTTTTCCTCATCCTCCCTTGTCTTCTTCTCCTACCCACACCTATAAATACCCTAACCCTCACCCTTCTTCCTCTTCTTTTTACTTTACCTAGAAATTCCCGAAGCTTCCCTCTGCCACCCCATCAGACGCAGCCCCAGCCATCGTCACACATCTCCGCTTTCCAAACTTTCCCTAAACCTCCTCCCTACATTACCCTCCACCAAAAAAGACCACTCCCTACCCCTAACTCTCCCTGCACAGCCCGCCTTACTCATGCAAAGTGGACAGCTCTTTGCACAATGTTGTCGCCCTATACTGCTTCCTTTGCCACAACCACTAGCCTCACTACCTCCCTCTCAACCCAGCAAACCTTCCCCTACCTTCCCATACCCTTCATTTCCCTTTTATCCTCTCCTTCCTCCTCCTTTCTTCTCCTCCACCTTCAGCCACCACAGTTGCTGCCACCTGCGCCTTCGCCTTGACACGCCACAGCCACCACCACCACTACAACCCTCCTAGTCCAGGAAACCTACTACCTCAAAACCACCACCTTCCTTTCCCTCTTCCAACCCCAAATCTTAGACCGTTCAAAACACCACCACTCCCACCGCTACCGCCACCCTAGTTGCCACCTCTACCCCTAATTGTACCCTAATCCTTGTTTCTGCTTAAGTATAAGTTATTTTGTATAATTGTTACTTTTAGTCTTATTATTATTATCATTATAATTATCATCATTATTATTATGATTATCGTCATTATTATTATTATTATTATTATTATTATTATTATCATCATCATTATTATTATTATCATCATTATTATTATTATTATTATTTCTTCCATTATTATTATTATTATCATCAATACTAGATTAATATTATTATGGTTATTAATACTTCTTTTATTAGTGTTAGTATCATTAATGATACTAATCTTATTATTATTAAGACTATTATTATTATCATTACTATTATTAGTCTTTTACTAATAATTAGTTAGGGGATAATAAAATAAATAAGAGGGAAGTTAACATTAGTGTTCCACTCTTATAGGTGAACCAAACCCTTCCACTAAAGAGGCGTAGGAGTCGTGCTCCAAGCCCGGTGTCAATCTCGGTAAGAATGTGGTTAAGGCTAAATTGTGTGTTATGTGTTTATGTGTGTTTGGTTATATGCTTGTATGCTATGTGGTTATGGATTATATGCATGTATCATAGCTTGCTAAGCATGGAGCCAAGGTAAGCTCTTTTTGTGTTATGACATGTGTAATATGGTGAAATGATTTGTATTTTATGTCATGCCTTATGTATTGTTGCCATATATGAAATGCATGCTACGACTTCTTAGGTAATATGATGAGGTTGTGGGGGGATAAAAGCAGTAAAGAAAGTAGAGTGATTAGAGGGAGGTGAGAAATACCTAAGTACCTTATGACTTATGGGTGGACAAATAAAAGGATAATATGAATAAAATGAGAGGTTGTGCCCTAGCCTCCCTAACCTTTAAAAATATTTGTGTTAATATCATTACTATTACTACTACTATGGCTATTATTATTATTATTATCATTATTAACTTCGGCATATTACTACTAATATTATTATTATTAATATTTGAATCAATATTATAATTATTATTATTGTTGCTGTTGTTGTTGGTTTTGTTAGTATTATTATAACTCTAGCATAATTATTATTAAGATTCGAACCATTAGTATTATTATTATGATTATTATTATTATCATTATCATTATTGTTATTATTATTATTAACCTTGGCTCTATTACTACAAATGTTACTATTATTATGATTATTAGAACCCTTATTACTAGTATTATTAAGATTCGAACCATTAACAATATTATTATTATTATTATTATTATTATTATCATTATCATTATCATTACTATCATTATTGTTATTATTACCTATATTACTAACGTTACTATTACTACTACTACTAATATTATTATTATCATCCACATTATCATTATGGTCACTATTTTAGTATTAGTAATACTACTATTATTATTACTAAGATTTGGGTTATTGTTATTATTATTATTATTATTATTATTATTGAAGCTATTATCTTTAGTATTATAAATATTGCTAATAGTACTTGAACATGAACCAATATAACTACAAAGACCTTTTGACTAGTAGTAGCATGATTAGCTACTTTAAGAATAATACCCCTAATTTTACTTATAAAACTACTATTATTATTAGTAACCCTAATAATAGGTTATAATAAGGGTAAAGTAAAAAATAATGATAATATTGGTTAGAGGGAAGTTAACCCTTAGTATTTCCCTCTTATAGGTGAATCAAGTCAACACCCTAAGGAGGCGTAGGAACGTGCTCCAAGCTCGGTGTCATATTAGGTAAGGATGTAGTTAAGGCCTCTTGTGTGTATTATGTGTCTTGTATTCCATGTATTATGTTATGTTGTGTTCCTTATATTATTATGATTGCTTACTTGTAGCGCAACACAGAGTTAAGGTACACTTATATGACTTCATTATGGCATGTGTATAATGATCTGTATGTTGTGCTTGTGGCTATATAATGTGACCCTCTAGAGCATGCATGCTAGGATTTTTTAATAATATGATATAGGGTGAAAGGATGAAAAGGGAAAAGGGGGAAATGAGTTGACTAAAGGGATATGAGAATGACCTAATTATCTCATAATCCATGAGGGGACAAACAAAAACAAAATATGGATAAAATAAAAGAGTGGAGTGAATCTTGCATGGGGAAGTCTAGGGTTTAAATGGGATGGATGGAGTTTTCATGGGGATGATCCTTATGTGGAAAAAGTTTCCTTGGGGTGTAAGTAATGTAAGGGAAGATTTGTTGGGGTGATTGGAGTCCTTAGGTGAAAAATAGTGCGTAAGTTGGTATAAGGGTGCATAGGAAACTTGGCTAGGGTTTGGGAGGAAAATCCTAAATGAAGGAGATTGTGGAAGTGAAAATACATAGAGGGTGAGTGGAAGAGCAGGGAAAGAGTGGAAGAATATTACATGGAGGGTGAGTGTGGGGGTCATGTGGAAGAGAATATGGTAGGTGAGTAATGGAGAGGTGATATATGGAAAAAGAAAGTTGTTAGGGTTTGGATGGCTAACTAGGGTTTCGTGATAACATGTGTAAAATGGGAAGTAAGGTGAAATGTTTAGGGTTGAATCTAAGTGAGAGGATGATTTAGGGATAAAAGAGCATGAGTTATGAGGGTTAGAGAAAGGATGGACCAAATTAGGGTTTTTAGGAGAAACCCTAAAGGGAAGTAGTGAGTTATACTTAGATGGTATAAAGAAGTGGGCATCTACCCACACCCTTAGGAGTTGGGTATTCATTGTAAGTAAGGAAAAGGGGAAAATGATGTATGGATGTGTTGGGAGGTGCAAAGGTCCCAAGGTATAGGACGGGCCCCTCTTAGAGGAATAGGAGTAAACAGATTGTGACATGCATGTCAAGGGTGGAAATATTTATCGAATAAGACACAAATAAGATACTAACCATTTAAAGAGAAAGATTATTGAGCTGGGCCCAGGCCGGTCCACCAACAAATAATAGTGACCAGGAGCGTTATGCCCTGCATATTTTTGGTCCACTAGCTATAATAGTGGGGGATTCTATGATCAACAAACCAAACATAATGATGTTAATCCATGGAAAGATACTATCTACTTACAATGAAACACCAAGAGATTTGGGGCCAGACCGGTCCACCGGCGAATAATAGTGGCCAGGTGTGTTCTGCCCTAGGTGTTTTTGTGGTTCACTGGCTATAATAGTGGGGTTCCATTACTAGCATGGATTGATAATAAGCATGGTGTGAAATGAGTATACTGACCAGAGATATAAAGAATAAGTTTAACCGGACTATAACATGACCTCTACAATCTACATTACTTGTATGTTAATCTATATGATCTGCTTGTATTTTGTGTCTTTCTATGTATGGCATTAGCTGTATGGTTACCTTACTCGATACGTAGCGTACTGACCACTCGTTTCATAGGTGCTTCTCATTCCCACAAGTAGAGGGACCTACTAAGTTTGTGCAGGTAGAAGATGCCATATTTGATGCCTATGACACTTATGAGGCATCGGACATGGCTGAGAGTTGATCTTTGGAATTGGCCTGGGGACCCGATATCGACTTTGGCTAGATTCTCTTTTACTTCAGTTTACCTATGTATCATTTATTTCAATTTCGTTTTATTGTATTGTACCCTTTACCCCTCATGGAAACTTTGATTACGCATTTTATTGGGTATATAACTTTTTAATGTGCACTTTGATTTTCGTGTATTGAACATTTTAGTTTTTCTCTGAATTCTTATTTTAAGTTTGACTAATATTTGATGATAACTTTTCTTAGCCTTATGATTAGTACAAGACTAACAGGGGGCCAAGCTTGTACTGATCATGGTGGTAGCACCCCTCGTGCTTGTATTTATTTGTTTAAAAAAAATCGACTATAATTTTGGGGGTGTTACAAATGGCCCCTTCTGAGTTGGTTTAGGTAGGAGATGTTGCATATGATGATTTTGACACCTTCGATGCATTAGGTGAGACTAAGTGAATGCCTGTTGGACTTGACATAGGGTCCGAGAGAGTGTTGTTTGGACTCACCTATTTCTATCTTTATTATTGTTTTGTTGATCATTTTATTTTCCCCATAGAGACATTGACACCATACTCATTTTCTATTCATGTATTGACTCTTACATTGCACACTCTATTTTAATTATGAATTATTAAAATCATTTTGGTTTTATGTCCTACTCGAATTAATGTCTTTTAAATTTTCTAGTCTTGTTGTTGGTATAAGATTGGTCGAGTCAGTCTTGTACCGATCACAGATGCAACACCCCTTATTTTTGTGTATGGTTTCTATGCAAATGAAAATTTTCAACTGTAAATTTAGGGGTGTTACAACTATGGTCAAGTTGATCGAATGGTTGAATGGAAGACATAGCTTTTTATAAAAGATCCTCATAGATGATGCATGTTGAGTGTGCTTTGCAAACCAAGAGGATATTAGGAAACAAAACTTAGATTTAAAGATGAGAGAATACTGAGGGTAAAATAGAGAGGAGATAGCAAAAGTAAAAGAGTTGTATTATGATTTTATAACTCCAAAATGACTATAAAGCCCCCTATATATAGAGGTTTGAACCAAGGGAGGAAGGGAAAGAAAACAAAATACAATGTGGTCGAGGATAGGAAGTTGTCTTGTCCTATATATAGAATCGGTCTAGCAAGGGAGTTGTACAAGTTGCTAGTCTGGAACCGGTCCAAGACTAAGGTGAGCGTGTCTGAAAGCTTTTTAGTAATATTTTCATCTTTTGAACGAGTATTCTAGGAGCTAATAGTCTTAGTTGTGGATTTTTACATATCAATTTCCAATGTAGTTTCATCATTAATCATCTTTGAATAGTTAGGATGTCAAGGTTGTTTGTTTTTCACAATCGCCATTTATAAATTAGAAGGGGGTACAACGTCAGTTATAAATTAGAAGCACCATTGTGAAACCATTATAAATGAAGGGTGGAACTTCAGGTGTATCCTAAATAGGTTTAGTATAGCTGGTTTTTTTTTTCAATTACACAAAAACCACAGTGGTATCCCATTATCATGACTATGCATTTTTTGTATTGGGAATTAATTGGTCAAAGGAAATAATGTAAAACTATTAATATCATTTATAATCTACTAGTTGTCAAATGAAGACTTTGTTTATCTAATATTTGATAAGCATATTATTTGCAGTTTTCTTTTCATTTTCGCTAATGTGATTCATTTCTAAAAGAAAAATAAACCAAGCTCCTAGTTTTTATCACAACATACAATAAGGTGTGTTCTACCAAGAGAGAAAGGTTAAAATAAAGATAAAAAATAAAATATATTATTTCATTTCATATTTACCATGACATACTATCTACCAAATGACCCTTATAAGGAAAGGTAGTAAGGCACCTAAAAATAATAATAATAATAATAATAATAATAATAATAATAATAATAATAATAATAATGAATAAACCTAAGAGAGCGGCATGATAGAAAGATCTTCAATACTCTAGTAACCATAGTATGTTATTTCAAAATTCATACTATCTTTTTCTATTAACATTTTGGATAATGCTAACCTTTTTAAGAAATAAGAATACTCGTTTTACTTCTCATACAACCCACGCCTCTTTGTTATTTATAAACAAAGTAAGATAATAAATTATACTTTTTGAGAATAAAAATAAACTTATTTTGCAAGTATTTTTTTGGGAAGTGAAGTTTTGTTGGTATGTATTTTATATGTATTATATTATAAGGAAGGTTAGTGTTCGATAATGTAAGATACTTTTTTCTTAAGTTCTAATTTTTTTTCACCAGTTAACAATAATATTCACGTGAATCTTTTGTTTTTGTTTCCAATATAAAGTAATGATTTATTTTTGAAAGAAAAAATACAAAAAGAAACTTATTTTTATTATTTTTTATTTTAGGTAGAATTTTTTTACTAATATGTGGTCATTTATATATATATATATATGGAGGCCTACATTCTATAACATATGTCATAAAGCTGGTCATTCCTCTGAGAAATGTAGGAAGGTGGCCAAACCATCTGTGCAGATTATAGGGCCATCTTCAGGGAATGTTCTCAATTTTGAGGGGCATATAAGAGCTGGACGGGGAGTTCAACATTGGAGGAAGGTGTCTCAGGGACAGCCAGTGCCTCAAAGAAGTGAGAAGAGGATTGAAAAAGAGGTGGACAAGCCAAGGCATGAGCATAGCCTTTTTCCATAGGCAAGTGGGAAGGCTCCAAGAGTTGCCAATTTTTCAGGAGAGGCTGGTCCTATAACTCCTGGAAGAGGTTCTAGGCAGCAAAGGGTTTCTTCAAAGGGTAAGGAGAAATTGGGCATTATTGACTCAGGTAATAGATATGCATGCTTGAGTTCCATTTCTGATGATCCCATCCTGTAGGATGATAGTATGGTGGATCGGGGTCTTGACCCTAGCCAGCCTCATTTTCCCAAGCATGGTTCTCATGTTAGGGGCTTGGAATTAGGGGACTGAATAAGTCCTACAAACAAAAGGAATTAAAGCACTGGTTATCAGTGCATAAAATTTCTTTTGTAGGATTGTTGGAGACTAGAGTTAAAAGTGCTAAAGCTAATGGTATTTGTGTAAAGCTTGGTAATCAATGGTGCAGGCTTGATAATTATGTTCTTTACTCCAATGAGAGAATTTTGTGTCTTTGGGATCGAGGGATTTGGGATGTTCAGCTAATTTCATGCAGTGAGCAAGTTTTACATGTTTTTGTCTCTGTTGTCCATTCCAGTGTGTCTTTCTTTGCTTCTATTGTATATGATTTTAATACTGAGGTTAATAGAAGGGATCTCTAGCAAAATTTGCAGGACTATAAGGTTTAGAATGATCCTTGGATTGTGATGGGTGATTTTAATGTAGTATTTCAACTTGCAGAGAAGTTTCAAGGCATGCGAGAATGATCCTTGGATTGTGATGGATGATTTTAATGTAGTATTTCAACCTGCAGAGAAGTTTAAAGGCAATGCCATTAACATATCTGATGTCACTGAAGCTTTAGAGTGTTGTAACTCTTTATTTCTTCATGATCTTGCTTTCATAGGGCTAAAGTTTACTTGGTCCAATAGAATCTTGGGGGAGAATTTAATTATGGCTAAGTTGGATAGGGTTATGGTTAATTTACCCTGGTCTTCTAAGTTTCCTTTATCATATGCTCAGTTTAAGGAGACTTTATTCTCATATCACACTCCTTCACTGATTTCCTTGAATGAAAATAGACCCCATTTTAGGGGCCATTTTAAATTTTATGATATGTGGACCCTTGATAAAGGTTTTCTTTTTTTGATGGCTGGTATTTGGAAGATTTCTTCTTAAGCAAATATCTATAAAAATTTTCAGGCCAACTTAAAGGAGGTTATGGTTAAGCTGGAGTCCTTTAATAAAGAAATGTTTGGAGGAATATCTACCAAAGTTCAAATGGCCAGAGATCAGTTGAAAAGAAACCAGGAAGCTTTGGCTCAGCATCCATCCAGTCTCTCTTTGCATCAAGATGAGAAAACAAGTCTGCAACAATATGAATTTTATGCAAGTTGTGAAGAAACTTTTTAAATTAGAAATAAGGTATCAAATGGTTGCAGTTGGAGGATTCTAATTCCCATTTCTTTTTCTCTGTTATGAAAGCTCAACAGAAACAAAACATTATAAGGAAGATTAAGCTTAGTACTGGTATTTCCTGTTCTAACGGTGATAAAATTGCTGATGCTTTTGTGACTTTCTACACTGACTTACTGGGTAAAAGGGGCTTTGGCTTCAACCAATGTATCTAAAGATGTTATGAAGTTGGGTCCAGGTTTACCTCTTCATCATCAACATGATTTGTTAAGACCAATTTCTATGGAAGAGGTAAAGGATGCATTATGTTCCATTGGAAATTACAAAGCTCCTAGGCCTGATGGGTTCACTGCAGGTTTCTATAAGGCTACTTGGAATGTGGTATTTATGGCTGATGGTAAGAAGAGTTTTTCAGTCTGCTATTGTTCCTTCCTTCATGGGGCATTCCAAGCTTGTGCTTATCCCAAAATTTGAGAATGCAATTGAGCTAGCTGATTTTAGACCCATTGCTTGCTGCAATGTGGTTTATAAGGTGTTGGCAAAGGTTTTAGTTGGAAGGTTGCAAATTGTCTTGACTTCCATTATTCAACCCTCTCGGTCAGGTTTTGTGAAAGGAAGAAGGATTGGGGATAATGTTCTATTGGCTCATGAATTGCTGCATATGTATAACAGGAAGCACATTTCCCCTATATGTATGATCAAGGTAGATATGAGGAAAGCTTGTGATTCTGTTGACTGGATCTTCTTGGAGAAAGTCATGCTAGGGCTGCACTTTCCTGTGCATTTTGTCAAGGTGATCATGGCTTGTGTTTCTTCTGTATCTTATTCTTTATCTTTAAACAATATTATGCAACCTCCTTTTAAAGGGAAAAAAGGGCTTAGGCAGGGAGATCCTCTATCTTCATTTTTGTTTGTTATTGTGATGGAGTATCTCAGCAAACAGTTTCAATCATTATGGGGCAGGGAAGATTTTCAAGGACATCCCAAATGCAGGAAATTGGGGATTATCAACCTTAGTTTTTCTTATGACTTCTTGGTGTTCTGCAAGGCTTCTGTGTCTTCTATCAAGGCTTT
Source organism: Tamarix chinensis (assembly GCA_030549775.1). Classification (NCBI taxonomy): domain Eukaryota; kingdom Viridiplantae; phylum Streptophyta; class Magnoliopsida; order Caryophyllales; family Tamaricaceae; genus Tamarix; species Tamarix chinensis. Next base: position 120,197,905 of record CM060171.1, read on the forward strand.
TAAGGATGTTTTAGCTGATTTCTCAGCTTGCTCTGGTCTTCATGTTAGCCCTAGTAAAAGTAAGGTGTTTTTAGGTGGTGTAGGTCAGGATTTAAAGCATTCTATTATGTCCCTCCTTCATTTTTAAGAGAGGTCTTTTCCCTTTAAATACTTAGGGGTCCCTCTGGATGCCTCCAAGCTCAAAGCAGCTGATATGATGGAGTTGATTCAGAAAATTTTAGGCAAGCTGCATCATTGGGAAAATAAACTCCTATCTTATGCTGGAAGATTACAATTGTTAAAATCTGCCATTTTTGGCATAACTAACTACTAGAATCAGATATTTCTTCTTCCTGAGAAGATTATCCATGAGGTAGTGGCTTTGTGCAAGTATTTTCTTTGACCAGGGAAAGCCTCTCCTTCTAAGAGAGCTTTAGTAGCATGGAAAGTTGTTTTTCTTCCTAAGAAGGAAGGGGGATTAGGACGGTTGGACCTCTTTTCCCGGAATGAGGCAGTTGTGGGGAAGTTGTGATGGCATATCTCTCAAGAAAAAGGATACTCTCTGGATTAAATGGGTACATGCTTATTACATTAAAAGGCAAGATGTGGCCTCTTGCAGCCTGCCTTGCACTACTTCAGGGCTTCTGCACAGAATTTTTTCTTGAAGGCCTAGACTATTAACTGTGTTTTAGCAGTGGCAGAGGGATAAAAATTATCATATTGCAGAGATGTATGATGCAATTTGATACTCAACTCCTCAGGTAGCCTGGTGGAGAGTTGTTTGGTCAAGCATTGCAGCTCCTAAACATAAGTTTATCTTCTGGTTGGTTGCACAATCCAAGCTTTCTACTAAGGATAAGTTAAGAAACCTTCTTCCTTCCATCAATATGTAATGTTGTTTCTACGCTTAGGATGAAACCCTTGCTCATTTATTATGTAGTTGTGCTGAACTGAAGAAGGTGTGGTCTACTATTGGTAAATATTGTGGAATTAGGAGGAGACGCAGCTCCTGTGAGGGTTTCTTTAATTCCTTTTCCAGAGGTAGAAGTAGAAGGGCTATTAAAACTCAATTCTATTCTAGTTTTTATAATGTAGCTTTCTATAAAATTTGGAAAGCGAAGAATGGTTGTATTTTTTTTAATAAACCTTGAGATTTGAAAGGGGTAGCTCATAGGATTGCTTTGAATATATCTTCTATTTGTATCCATTCTAGTAGGAAGGATAAGTTGGGTAATATGATTGGGAGGGTGGATAAATTCTACAGCTTCATTTGTAATTCTGATTGATGATATACATTTTTTTTATTTTAAAAAAATAATAATAATAAAACAAAATAAATAAATAAAACTAGTACACTTATGTGATATGTAGCAAGAGATATTGACAATTATGTATAATTTTGATAAATAAAGTAAGGCATTTGTGTTATAAGCCTTTCTTTCTTCCCTTAATGGTAGTTTTCATGCGGGTCTATTAAAAAAAATCCTGATAATCAATTATCTTTTCTAAAAGAAGAAATAAACATATTTTCTAAGTTTTGGTTTTCAAACGAAAATGTTTTCTTAGTATGTACTATATTTTTATATACATTGTATGATTGAAACACTCCTTATGACTCTTCACTATCTTTGTCGATGGTTTCTCTAGCAAGTTTCACATGAAAAAATATTGTTTCATGTCCATTATACATAGTAAGATTGAAAGATTAATGTTGCTAATAAGTTTGTTAATTTTTCATTCTTAATATATTAATATTTTGTGGGAGGAAATAAATTAGGGCCATACCTAGAAAAATGGATTAATTATTTATATTATCATACAAGTGAAATGTTCTTGTAATTTACTACAGCTTGAATCTTATTTTTAAACTCATTTATCAAACACATAGAGTTTAAATTTAATAAAGTTTCTGTTGAATCAATTATAGTCTAAGTCTATAAACTCGACTCATTATAAATAAGATTTATCTTATTTGTTTAGTTAAATAAATCAAATATAAACCTTAATTTATATCCGTTTATTAAAAAAAATCAAACACAAACTATAGTTTAAAATTATTTATTTAACGAGTTAGACCCTTACATTATTTTAAATTTATTTATTAAATAGATTGAATTTAATATTAAAAATAAAAAAATATATTAGTTTGGCTGAATTCATTTATAGGTGTTATGAACGGGTGAACGGGAGCGTCCAACTATAAGGTCTAATGGATCAATTATTTCAATTTTTGGTTTCCCACCGATCTTTTGTCTGGTCTCCGGATTGATAATAATTTTTTTAATCATATTAAAATTTCAATTTTTTTGGCCAGTAAAAAATTCTAATTTTTATTTTCAAGGAAATGCATAATTTTAATTTGTCTGATTTTCGACATGAGAGTTAAAAAACAAAAATAAAAAACACCATATGCGAATTCCGACACTCTGATGGCCGGACCAAAAAGTCCTACACATTCAATGAAAATTATACATGTTTCGCTAGTTCCAATCTAAAGACCGAATAATCCTGGTCCCCATTCCTCATTTCCAAAAGATCTGATCATTTAACTAGATAACCCCCATCATTTCCTTATTGGCACTGGCACCCATCCGAATGGTAATGTATTTTTATACAAACCCCATTCACCGTAAACTCTAATTAAACTAAGTGTCAGAGACTACTATTAAATTAAATTTATTTATAAATCACTCAATCAAACAGAACGGGTATAAAACGAACACTTGTAGTCAAGGCGTGAATCTCTCATTCCAATCAACTGACAGCCCAAAATGATTGCTTTCACAACCAAAAAGGATTTTTTTGCCCGGGCAAAAGGGAGGCAAATCTGATCCTCCAGCTGGGTTGTCATTAAACGTGGCCTTCTATTCTCTCCTTCTTGGATTTTAAGACCTCAGACAGAATGAAATGGAATCATATTATATAATGGCTCCCAACCCCAACTAAACCAACAAGGCTCCAACTACGCTAAGCCACGCTGCAACTTCCAACAAGGTCCCACACTCGTTTGTAGCACTACTACAACCGTATAATTAGAAAACATGAAGTGAAACACGCTTTCCATGCCCGCCCCTTTTCGACACCAAAATAAATCGAGATCCATAATATTCCCTCTCCCCCTCTTTTATAGGTCACCGGACAAAATATAACTCCCGTCAATCCCAATCCAATCCGAATCAAATCATGTCATCATTTCAACAATCCAAACAAATCACCATCCAGCCAAACAACCTCTTATTCTTTTCTCTCCCACCACACCAAAACAGATCATGTCCGAGACTCGTATTCGAATTTAATAACTCAAAATTCAAGATCAAATTAAGACAAGGAAACGTCGGATTCAACGGAAGATTTTAACGCAGAAAATTCAATAAACCGATCGCTATGACAAGTAATTCTTACTTCCAAGTTCTTACACTACCGTTTCGTTTGTTGCAGTAAAACATAAAATAAAGACGAACAAAAAGGAAAAACCGTTTCAAGTTGTTATTTTCTTTTAAACAGTTAGTAACTGAAGGGGGTATGTGCAAAAAAAAAGCCCGGCAACCAAAAACAATTCCGTTCGGATCGTAACGGACAGTTAGTACCCAGCGGCGGTGGTGATCCACATCCAGCGAACATCATCATAGCTTAGAATCCGGCAGGATCTCATGATCGTCGGATACTCTCAGCTTAATTTTCTGGGTCGGGGAATCTAACACTCGAGATGGAGACGCAGCAGGAGACGACGATGACTCTGCGGAGGACAGTGGATCCGACGATAACGGGGACCGAGACGAAGACGAATCAGAAGATGACGAAGAATCGGACAATATCGAATCAGAGGACGGAGGTGGCGAATCAGAAGGCGTTGGAGACGGAGACGGTGACCGTGGCGCCATTTGTAGTGACACCAGTGGCACTGCTGCTAGTGAAGAGAGTGCAGAGCAGCCGTCATCTCTGGATTTCCGCTTATTGATTCCTCCGTTTCCTTCTAATCCAACTGCTCCTCCAGAAGCGGCCCTGATGTCCATGCCATCCTTAAATCTGTCTTCTCCCAGCGTCATGTAGTTCCTAAGCCTCCTGACATCTGCTAATTGCACCGGCTTTAGGATGAAATCCTCAGCCCCTTCCTCCAAACATCTGTAATCATTCATTCACGTAAACTTTAGGATTAGGAACAGCTCCTGAAGCGAGATGCTGAAACTAGAATAGAATCAAAAACTGCACATGCAACGGTTTTTCAGGGGATAGACGAGGCAGGCAGCATAATCATACCTATCGATTCGAGCCAAGACATTTTCAGAAGACATGATAACTACTGGAGTCTCTTTGAAAGTGGACGATTCCTGATCACAATAAACCACAATTTGACCACAATCAATTACGCTTTTTCAGAATAACAACACGGCATCAGAATGCGAGTGCGTGACAGAGAGAGAGAGAGAGAGAGAGTGTGTGTGTGTGTGTGTGTGTGTGTGAGAGAGAGAGAGAGAGAGGTAGAAGTAGAAGATTGTATGAACTACCTTGATCTTTTTTAGGAGCTCATATCCGGTCATTCCAGGCATACAATAATCGGTGATTATCAGATCAATTTTCAGTCCCTAAATTCAACAAAGTAACAAACAAACCAAGGAAGTAAGAAATTTAGAAGCCGCGATATCACTTCTTCACACTTCAAGAGAAAAAAGTTCTTCGAACCATATAGTAATAGATTAGCGCGACTCACATCAACAACAGAGGAATGCCTTTCTCCGTCATCTAATCCAAGGAATTGAAGAGCTCTTCGTCCACTATCCACTACGGTAACTTTACAGGAAGAGATTTTCAGCAACCTTTCAATGACTATCCTATCAACAAAACTATCATCAACAGCTAAAACATGAGCCTGTTGAGAATTCATCGTCGAAGATAGATCCACTCCATCAGCCGCCCCGTCCGACCACCGTCGCCGTGAGAACAAACCGTTCGCCATAACTATGCGAGGGTAAATAAGTAGGAGAAGCTGAGCAGCGCACTTTATTGTTTGTTTAATAGAATTCGGAGTGAAAGGGGGGGGGAAGGAGAGGAAAGAGGAGATACAATATGATATGGGAGGAGGGGAGGAGGTGGGGAGGGAGAGACTCTGAGGAAGGGGAAATTAGTTGGGTGGGGTTTATATGTACTGTCAGTAACTGCGCTGCTGCGCGCAAGTGTAACGTCAATTTTAAATTTTTGATTCATTCCCCTCCTCCTCCTCCTGACCTTTCGTATTCACATTCATTTTCTCTCACTTTTACTCCACACACTGAAATTATGACATTTATGTCATCTTTCTCACACAAACACACTCTTTTTCTCTCAAGAAGATCTGGTAAAATCTTTAGACGACTTTAATTAATTAACCAAATAAAAAAAGAGATTCGAAAATCCACTTTGGTAAGATCTCCGTATCCTCCCCCCCCCTTTACTATTCCCTCTCCCGTGACCTGGTTGGTTGTCTTAATCGTTTCCTGACTTGACAGTTGAGTGAGAGAGGAAGCAGATCGGCAGCTGATGACCGTAACCGTTCCGTTACTATATAACGTAGTTGTTTATTATATTTTAAAACTAAATTTATTATAAAAATAATATATAATCTTTTAAAATTTATGACTAAATTATTTAAGTTTAAAACGTTCTTCCAGCGTACACAGAAGGGATGTAACGGGGCTCAGTTGCAACGTTTTGACCGGGAGTCAAAACTCAAGATCAATTCAAGACCATGACTTCGACGGTCAAAAAAACAAATATTAGTTGAATATTGGAATCGACGGTCGTGAGCGTTGGAGTGCATTTATTAGTACTCTCTCCGTCTTAAGTATTGCTCTAATTCAAGGCGTTTTAAGGTCACCTTTTTATTATTTTAGTAAAATTGATTTACCTTTATGATGTCATTTTTAATAATTATACAAAATTTATTCAAGGATACAAAATTATTTTTATAATTATAATTTTTATACATAAAAATATGATCATTTTTATACTTTATAATTCTTATTTGTAGATAAAAATTTATTTTTATAAGTTTATAATAACTATTTTTAGATTTAGTGTGTGTTTATGTTTATGTCACCAAATATATATGTCAGTTATTTTTATAAGTTCATAATAATTTCATTTTTAAAAGTTTATAATAATGTTTGTGTTTGTGTCACCAAATCTACATGTCAATTATTTAGTAAACTTAAATTATTTTTTTATTATATAACTACAAGAAAAAGAATAATTATTGATGATAAATAGTCACAAAAAAGTTTTTTAGTGACCTTAGAAAAGTCTTTAAAAATATCATCCCAAACGGTATAACCGTATAAGCAATGGCATTATCATCGTTGTATAAGTGCAGGGGAAACTTTTGCCCCAAAATTTTTATTCGCTAGATTTTCTTTTTGATAAAATACTAGTAGTGATGATATATCGATAAAAAAATTTTGATATATCATCTGAAGAAAAAAATAATTATTCAACGCTGCATTATTAGAAGCGGCATGTCATCGCTAATAACTATAATGACGTCCCTAATGGGTCTCCTATTATTAACGACAACAATTTAGATATTAACTACAACAATTGTCGTCTCTAAAACTCTTATACAATCTCCTTTACAATTTTTTTCGCTATATAGAGTACATTTTCCCTATTAATTGATATAGATTTTTTTGTAATTTTATTCATTATCACCACTGTCTTGTCACCTCGGCCGCCACTGCTACCACCAACATGTTCATATTGACTTTGGTTATTTTATTTGGATAATTAGTTAATGAATAATTTTTGAATTTTAAAACAAATTCAAGTCGCAAAAGAAACCACCGCCCCTGCCTTCTACCAAATATTATATTTTTATTTTTAATATATATATATATATATATGTGTGTGTGTGTGTGTGTGTATGTATGTATATGTATAAATGTTATTATTAATTATTATATAAATGTTGGAGGAGATAATAATAATAATAATAATAATAATTATTATTATTATTATTATTATTATCATTATTAAATGTTAAATATGATTATAATTTTGTTGATGTATGTGTTGCGATTAAATGTATATAAGATATTAATTGTATATGTTATGTTAGTAATTATGATTAAATGTATGTGTTGTGATTAAATAATTTATTGTTAGAAATGTATAAGAATGATTATTTTGTATGTCCATCGGTAATTGTGATTAAATAATTAATTATATATGTGGTATAAAATTTTATAGTGATAATTGAGTATAGAATCAAATGTACAAAAAAAAACCTATGAGAATGGAGCACCTACAAAATACATGACAACAAATGATTAAGAACACTTGTACTATAAGCAAAACTAATAATGTATTTGACTAATGGAAAAGTAGTGAAAATTTATAAATTATATTCCAATTGAATTAGCTTTTTAAAACTTAACTTCAAAAATACTTACCAAACATACCTTAAAAAAACTTACCAAATACTATAAATCACAGTGAATGATAAACAAAAATTTAAATCTAATAATAAAAGGATCTACCTTGCAAGAGAAATTAATAGTAGGGAGAAGAAAGTGTTAAAGGGATTATTAATTAGATATCACCTGTTTTCATTAATTAAAAAAATTGTGAATGTCCAACTTGATCAAAATTTGCATAAACTCTCCCATTTAAAACTGACGTTACAATTCTAAATTATGCGTAGTCGTTATGGTTATAATTATGTAGAGTAATAAAATAACAACACTTTAAGCTAATAAATTATTTTTAACCTTAGATAAAGTATTATTAAATTAATAAAAATTTAAGATCATCAAATATTACTGTCCATAAATAATTTATTATTAAATATGTAGAATAATCTATATATCGTTGTAATAATGATAGAAGTATTTTAAGGTAACTAATTTATGAATAAAAAAAAAAGAAGGTGTAACATCTTATTAAATAAGGTATATTATTATATTACAGTACATGAAATTAAGATAGTATTGTTGCCATTAACTAAATTATTATTAAAAAGGTATAATAGTTATAATATAATCAAAAAAACTATTATTGGCCTTAGAAAAAAAAATATTAACCAGTATGTAGAGTAATATCATAACAATACTTTGAGGTAATAAAACAATTTTAATCTTAGATCAATTATTATTTAGTATATAATTTTCTATTTTGTAGGGCAAAAGTGTATCATTTAATTGATGATTACCCTCTATGCTACTATAGTATGTCTCTAGATGGGGATATTTGTAACACCCCCAAAATTCACTACTGAAAATTTTCGTTTTATTAAAAGATAATTGCAGAAGCAGATAAACAAAACGTGAACTTTGGGAGTATTACCGCCACACTTAGTACCAGACCGGTTCACTCATACCGTTCCAGTACCAAGTGCTAAGGCTAAGAAAATAAAATACAAATCGAAAGACATTCAACATGCATAAATCAGAGTAAATTGCAAGAACTTCAACATATTTAAATCAGAGCAGCGCATCAAATCGTTTTCAGGAATAAAATCCACCAATGGTGGTTACTTGAACAACGTTAACATTTAAAACCGAGAAATTAAATGAGAAAGAGAAAAATCCATGATACCGAAAAATTCCTTACTCTCCTTCCCGTAACCCACTTGAGTAGCACCTGAAAAACCTGCAAGGGCACTGCCCATTGAATAGGCAGGGGCCCCATAAAGGGAATTCCTTCAGTACTACGGTACTGAGTAACCCTTTAATACCACACTTAAAGACAGGCCCGCATACGGCACACAATGCAAGCCACACACATATAAATAATGAGAGATGCATACATAACAATGACAAACATAATACTTTATAAGTCACGATCGATACTTTGGGCCTTAAGCCATTATTCTGTCATTAATCCATCAATATCATATTTTATATCCATGTGAGTACGAGAACCCCACTATTATAGCCGGTGGACCGGAAGTCAACACACAGGGCAGAACGCCTCTGACCACTATTATTGCCGGTGGACCGGAAGGTAAACACACAGGGCAGAACGCACCTGACCACTATTATTTGCCGGTGGACCGGTCTGGCCCCGACTCACATGGTGTTCCACTATAAGTGATTAGTATTTTTCCATAATCTTATTCACATACATAACTGATTTTATTGAGCTCGGGACCCCCACTATTATTGCCGGTGGATCGGAATACAGATAACTCATCATCCAGGGCACAACGCTCCTGGCCACTATTATAACCGGTGGACCGGTACTCATAATCACACACCAGGGCAACACGCTCCTGGACCACTATTATAACCGGTGGACCGGTACTCATAATCACATACCAGGGCAACACGCTCCTAGACCACTATTATAACCGGTTGACCGGTACGCAATATCATAAATCACTGGGCCCGGCTCATTAATATTCCACTTTCAATTATAGTATCTTTCATTTCTTTAATCAGCACATCAATCATATTTATTTGCCTCGATTGGGAGATCGATAACCCGGGACACAAAGGTACACCGGTAGTACCGGTGCATATCAGCTACTCAGTACCCTTCACCCATGAACCCAAGGACGCAAAGGTACCCTGGTCGTACTGGTGCATAAAGCTAACTCAGTACCCTACCGACAAGGACACCTAATCCATAAGTATGCATACCCCCTAACTAGGTCCGTAGAGCTAGGAAGAGTAAGATATAGGGCCTGGTTGGGGCACAAAGGCACACCAGCAAATACCAGAATAATCGTGGACTAAACCACGTCCTTAGGGTAGCGACCCCTAAGGAGTCACCATTCCCGATCTCGAGGTCTTTCACTTTAAGTAATAGTGTCTTAATTAAGGTGATCACGAAAAACACGATAATCCGATACTTATTCACTTTCAATCGTTCTGATATCATTAATCGTTTCTTATTCAGAGGATTATCCAGGATGTCACAGAGAAACCATTAAGGCCATCCTAATTATCAAATACTCTTACTTGGCTAATCAGCATTATTCAATCATATTAATGTTCCACAATCTCAAAGACATGTTAGGTACAAATTACTCATTTGCCCTTTACTTGTATAATTGTTAAGTGTCCATTCCTTACTTGATAAATTACCACATTACCCTTAAGGTTACATAATTACCAAATTACCCCTTGTCCACTTTAGATTACCAAATTGTCTCCTACACTTTTTAGATCACCATTCACCCCTCATAATGACTACACTTATCATATTTTCCTTTTGGTTGGTTATATTACGAAATCGCCCTTCTCCTTTGTTATAATTATAAAACTGCCCTTGAGTTGGATAAATTACTAAATTACCCTCCTTCATTATCATGATTACTATTTTGCCCCTTTAGTTGGTTAAACAATTATCACTTTACCCTTTTATCGGCTAAATTACCAAATTGCCCCTTTAGTTGAACCAATTACCAAATTGCCCTTCTCCTTTATCATAATTACCATTTTACCCCTCTCAATTATTTTAATTGCCATTTACCCTTTTTAATTATCACAAATCCCAAATTACTCTTCTTCATAATTACCAATATTAATTTACCCTTTTTCATAATCAAAATTACTATATTACCCTTCTCCATTATTAAAATTACCATAATGCCCTTTAATTGGTTAATTTACCAAATTACCCTTCTATAGTATCATACTTATCCAATTGCCCTTCTACAATCATAATTTAATTGCTAAATTATCTTTTGTCGTTATCATAATTACCAAGTTACCCCTTACTCCCAAGTTTACCTTAATATCCTTTCATTTACAAAATTACCATTTTACCCCTTACATCCATTTTTACCGTAATATCCCTTTTATTTATGAAAATTACCACCATACATCTTTTACTTTACAAATTACTATTTTACCCTTTTACATCCAAGATTACCATCTTTATCTTTCCTTACATAATTACCATTTTGCCATTCTTTTTCAATTTACCATATTACCCCTTTACTTATAAATTTCCACTTCGCCATTCACTTATAAAATTTACCATATTACCCTTTACTTATAAAATTACGATTTTGCCCCTCTACCTCCAAAATTACCATAATGCCCTTTTTACTTGAACAATTACCATAATGTCCTCCTTCATCCAAAATTACTATTTTACCCCTACTTCCAAAATTACCATTTTACCCTTCTTTCTCACAACTTACAATTTCATCCTTTACTTGTAAATTATCATTTGGCCATTTAATTATAAAATTATCATATTATTCTTTTATCTCAAAATTACCGAAATACCCTTTTCCACTTATAAAATTTCCACTCAACCCCTTTATTCACCATTTTTATGAATTTTCTAACACTACGTAAAATAATGATATTAATACTTCATTTTTATCATCTAAGTCCACCAACTTGTCATTTTTCAACATAATACTCATTAGCAACTACACACATTGATTTATATACCTCATAAGCATAATTACTAAAGTACCCTTAAACAATACATCATTCATGCATTAGCAACACGGTACATCATAACAAGTGTTTAACATTTCTATCCATATTCCAACTCCTTCCTTAATTAACATACCTACATATGGCACAAAAGTTATCATGCTATTTCTTTTTAACAAACAATATAAGAAACCATAAACATATCATGCTAAGCATACAAAACATGCATAAAATCATACTAAACCCTAAGTGTGCTAGCATGCGTTTTTCCATATATTTAAGGGAGGATTAACGGTTACCTTAATCCCGCAAAATATCAAATCTTACCAAGCATAATTAGCAACTCAACACCTAAAAATAATATCCATCATATTTATGTTAGAAATAAGAATCCAAGTATAAAACTTTATAATTTTAATTAATAAAACACTTAACATAAAATACCGTTATACCTTAAAAATTATCCAAAAAATTTTTAAAATGAAGGGGAGCTCACGCTGCATGAACAGCGTGAGTCTCATGCAAAATTATGGGGAGAAAAGGGTTCGAAGGGGGTGAAGGGAGAAAAATAAACCATTTTCGGGTTAGGGTCTTTAGGCTAGAAAAGAAGGTGGTTAGGGGAGGTTCTAAGGCAGGGGAATGGTGCAGAAGTGTAGAGGGGGTGTAGGTGGAGGCTAAGGGTGGTTTCGAGGCGGCTCAAGGCAGCGGAGACGGCGGCGGAGAGGCGGCGAAGGTCGGCTGCCGAGAAGGGTCGAGGGAAAAGGCTGTGAAGGAAGGAAAAGGAGAGGGAAAAATGGAGGGGTTCAAGGGTTGTTTTCGGCTAACTAATGGATGACGGTTGTAGAGGGGGTTGCAGGGTGTCGAAAGGTGGGTTGGGTGGCGGCAGAGGTGGCCGGACGGCGGCGGTAGAGGCGGTTGCAGGTGGCTTGACGGTAAGGGGAAAAACTGGGAAGAAAAAGGAAAAGGAGGAGAAAGGGGGAAGTGCGGGGCTCGAAGGGGCTGTGTGGTGGTGCAGGGTGGTAGTAGGCGATGGCAGAAGGCGGCGCAGGGGGTTGGTGAGGCGGCAGGAGCGGGGGACGGTGGTGGCGACGCAAAACAGGGTGGAAATGGGAGAGGAAGAAAATAAGAGAGAGAAGGGAGGATCGGGGGTGAGGGGCTCGACAACAATGGGCAGGGAAATGGCTGAAGGGGAGAAGAAAAAGAGGAGGAAGGGTAGGGAATAGGGCTGATCGGAGGGCAGGCTTAGGGTGGCAGGGCATCGCAGGGTGGCAGGGGAAAGGAGGGAAGAAGAAGGAAAGAGGGAGAGGCATGCGGGGCTGGTCCAGGGCCGGTTTGGCTCGAAAAAGGAAGGAAAACGACGGGGGAAGAGAGAGAGGGAGAGGGAGCAGGTGGTGGCAGCGATGGGTGCAGGCGGTGGCAGCAGGCATGGCGTCGAACGTGCAGGTGGTCGGGCGTGGAGGGAAGAGGGGAGAAGAAGAAAGGGACGGGGCGGCTTGGACCGGCGCAGGAAAGGAGAGCAGCCCGGCCGGTCCAAAGGAAAAATAAAGAGGAGGGCAGCTGGGCTGGAGGGACGGGCGTGCGAGGGGCAAGGGAGAAGATCGGGCATGTGGCCCAGTGCGCAAGGAGGGGGTAGCAGGCCGAGGGGTCTGGCGGCCCAAGTCCAGGAAGAGGGAAAAAGAAAAAAAAGAGAAGGAAAGGAAAAAGGGGAAAAGGGTAAAAAGGGAAATGGTAAAATAGGGAAAATAATTTAAATTAATTTTCTATATCATAAAATGTAATATTCTTGATAATTTATTTAATTTAATAATTTAATTTATTATAATCTAATATTTTAGTTTAAAAAGGATAAAGTTGGTAAAATATTAGTTTTGGAAAATTATTTAAATAAAACAATATGATAAATAGCAAAATATTTATTTTTAATTTATTAAATACTCTTATCCAAATTTACATACTCTAAAATCCATAAAATAATTAAAATAAATAATCTAAAAGCAATTCTATTCCAAATAAAAGTAATTTATTAAAATATAGGTTTTCGAAATTTTTGGGGGATTACAATATTAGAGAACATGAAAGTTGGGTATGTGGTGTGTTGCTTCACATGGTGGAGAGGGGTTTATATTTGGGACCTTTTAAGTTCAAGTTATATTATCTTTTGCTCACACTGCCACAAATTTCAGCTATGGATAGTTGTAAGCTGTGATGCACGGGGACGACAGTCGGGTGTCGTCCCTCGTTCCGGAAACGTCTCCGTCCCGGAAACTCCTCGGAAACGTTTTCTGATTAAAAATTATATTAAAATTATTTAATTAATATTTTTATTAAAAAAATATTATTCAATTAATTTTTTTATTAAAAAAATATTATTTAATTAATATTTTATTAAAAAATAATTATTAATAATTAAAATTAACTTATATAAGAACTAATTTTAGAAATTTTGTATTTTTCTCTCTTAATTTTAATATATTTAATCTATTTTAAAATATATATATATATATATATATATATATATATATATAATATGTATATATATATAATTTTTTTTATGTTTCCTGCCATCCCCGTTTCCTAGATTTTTAAGAAATGTCGTTTCTGCGTTTCGTCCCGTCCCCGTCCCCGTCCCCGTGCAACACTGGTTGTAAGAGAAATATATATGGATTTATTTATCACTTATGTTCTACACCTTAAGGTCATTGATGGTAGATGATTAATGAGATACTATGACCAAATGGCAATGAAGTTAATAGTCATTCATGATGAGTTGAGGTCTTGGCATATGATAATAGCGAGTGCATATTGTGATTATCTTAATGACTCCTATGAGGTGGATATGTCTTCTTTTGATGAAGAGAAAGAGAAGGGTTCTATGAGAAGAGTGGATTGAATTGGGTGATTAAGGGCCTTTGACAAGGAACCCTATTTTGAGTCATAATATCTTTCTGATGTATAATGATAGCTCTTTAATGGTTAATTAAGGTCAATAGTGTGTGTAATTTGTAACGCTATTGTCTGATGTCCATAAATAACTTTTATTAATAGAACAAACATTATATAATAAATTATTCTTAAATTATATTTCATATAGGTAAAATGAACATTAATAAAAGTTAGACATTGTTAGAGAATTAACAATCAAACAAATTTTGGAATGGGTTTCAAACATTTATTAGAATGGCGAGACCATGTGTTACGAATGAAGATGGTCACATTTATTGTTCATACAAAAAGTATAATAACTTGGAGTAGTGATCTATAGATTAGATTGAGTACAACATATTGCAAAGTGGGTTCGTAAAGAACTATGATGTGTGGGCATATCACGATGAAGTAGAATATGAGTCGAAACTAGTGCATATGGTTGAGGAAGGAAGAGATGAGATGGAAGATATATTGGGTCATTTGGTTGGTGGTAGTAATGAAGCACAAGCTAATATTGGCAATGAAATGCATGGTCCTATAAATAATGACTTAGCTGCGAATGGAAATGATCCATATTACGACGAGTTATTCCAAGAGATGGAGGTTGAGTTGTATCCTGGGTGTGAGAATTTATAGTCTTTAAATTTTCTTGTGAAGTTGGTGCATCATAAGATATTAAATAAGTAGACGAATAATTATTTTGATGGGGTTCTTAAATTTCCAAAAGAAGCTCTTCCCAAAGACAATAAGTTACTCAAATCACATTACGAGGCAAAGAAGATGATGAGCAAGCTAGGTTTAGGCTACGAAGTCATTCATTTGTGCAAATATGATTGTGTTTTATATAGGAATGAAAATGTAGATCGAGACAATTGTCCTGTATATGGTACACCTCGTTTGATAGATAAAGCTACATTGAGTAAGAAAGTACCTCATAAGGTTATATGATACTTTCTTCTAATACCAGGGCCAAAGAGATTGTACGCTTGTAGACAAAAAACTCAAGATATAAGGTGACACTTGAAGGGCCAATCAACAAAGCTAGGAATATTACGGCATATTGTTGATAGTAAAGCATAGAAGCATTTTGATGTAAATCTCCAAGATTTTGCAACCGATCTGAAAAATGTATTATTGAGGCTGGCATCGGAAAATTTTAATCCCTTTGGCATGGGTTCTAGGTATAATATGTGTCCAATTATGTTGACCACATATAACTTACCCCCCGACGCTACATGAAAGACCCATTTTTAATGTTGACATTGTTGATTCCGATCTTTGGTATGGATGTTGATGTATTCCTCCAATCATTGCTTAATGAATGGAATAAACTATGGATGATTGGGGTTGATACACAAGATGTGGTCAATAATAGGGTGTTTAGAATATGTGCAACACTATTTTAGACCATTAATGATTTCTCACCCCGATTATATCTGTTAGATTAGTTTGGTCAAGGGTATTTAGCAAGTCCCAAATACAATAAAGGTACTCCGTCCATGAGATTGAGGAACAAAATCGAGTATGTTGGCCACTATGTATTCCTCCCCACCAATCATCCATTTAGAAAAACAAATTCATCAATTCAAAGGAAAAGTCAAAAGAAGGGAACCTTATATTGTAATCGATGATACTTTGATGTAGTTGAGTTGTGTTACAAAGTATGAACCTAGTAAGCATCCTGATCATCTAAAGAATAATGGAGGTGTTGATGATTTGAATTGGAAGAATAAAAGAATTTTATTTGAGTTTCCCTATTGGTCAACAAATTTATTGAAAATTAATTTAGATGCTACGCATGTCGAGAAAAATGTTTATGCCAATTTTCTTGGGGCAGATGAAGAAAAATCAAAAGGCATTGACAATGCAAGACGTGATTTAGAGGACATGAATATCATAAATGATTTATAGTTGTATTATGAAGGAAAAAATTGATGAAACCTGAAGTACACTTTACTCTTAATTATAATGATTAGAGAAAATTCTTGAGGTTTTTGAAAGAAGTGAAGTTTCCAGACGTGTTTTCTAGAAACCTCAAAAGAAATTTAGTGATAAGGACAACAATATTTGAGGCATAAAGTCACATAACCATGTGCTTATACAATGCCTATTAGTAGTTGAAGTTTGTGGATTCTTAAGCAAATAAGTTGGAAACACTATCATACAACTATGTAACTTCTTTAGTCATATTTGTTCGATGACACTATGATTTTTTGATTTAGAGAAGGGAGAAGATAATGTTATTGTGATCCTTTGTAAGCATGAGTGAATATTCCCTCTAGCAATCTTCAGTGTCATGGATCATCTCATAACGCACTTATCAAAAGAAGCACAATTAAGTGGTCCATGTATGGTAGATTGATGTATCCTATTGAAAGAAAGTTGAAACACTTGAAAGAGTACATCATAACTTGTGCTCATTTGGAGGGTTCTATTACTAAAGGCTATGTAGCTAACGAGGCATTGACTTTATGTTTTATGTACATGCAAGCCGCTGAAATAAGGTTTAATAGAGCAGAACAAATGAAGATGTGATGGTAAGTTAATAGCTGTCAGTTTTCCAATGTTGGTCTCATCTTGTTGGTAAGAGTACTAGGATAAATTTACCTATTGAGCGGCTACATGAGTTTCATTAGTACATTCTCAACATTTTTCTTGAGATATAATATTATTTAGAGTAAGTAGCAAGTTACCATAATCTAATTTTATTAATTATATCATTTGTAATGGTAACATTAAATTTACTAAATTATTATAGTGAACACATGGCTGACATTAGCCAAATGGTGGTAATTTAGTTGATATTAAAAAGAAAGATATTGTATCTCAATTTGAATCCATGGTAAAATGTTATAGATTCGTGTACATTTAGTTAATATAATAATATTTATAACATCTATTATATCACTTTATTTACAGATGTACAAATTACAGGAATGTGGATTAGTTGAATGTAATGATGAATTATTTACGTTGTCTTGTCGACCATTTATCGTTGTCTCAACTTATAATGGTTGTGTAATTAATGGAGTTAAATATTTAACATGTCGTAGAGATATGAATAGAAGAATACAAAATAGTGGTGTGTGCATCCCTAGAATCGATGGCCCTTTTTTATATGGACAGTTACTAAAAATACTAACCTATCTTACTTTAATGATTGTTTTGTTCTGTTTTTCAAGTATAAATGGTTTAACACTAATATGAGAAAGAAAAGAATGAAGCATGAGAACATCATTACAAGTGTGTATACGAGGTCATGGTGGTATAAAAATGACTAGTATATATTGGGATCTCAAGCAAATCAAGTATAGTATATTAATGATCCTCTTAATGAATCAAATTGGAAGGTGGTTTGAGAAGTGAACCTTTGTTACATTTGGGATATGAATGATGATGATGATGATGATGATGATGATGTGGTGGATGTAGCAAATGGAGTTGACTCCATTACTATAACGTTATATATTAGAATTGAAGATATGGATGTCAATCAAACTACAGATGGCATTGCCGATGATGAGATTCCAGAAGATGACATGGAAGATGAGGGATTAGGTTATTTGGATTCTAATATGTTTGATATCGAGGAAGAGGACTATAGTGATAATTCTAGTTTTTGTTTCGACTAGTGTGTATTCGGTGTAATTTTGTATTGACTATTATCGTTAAACTAGACATATGTAATATAGTTTTGAAGTATGTGATATACTAATTTGATATAATTATTTTTGTGTATTAATATTTTAGCTTTATTTTTACAAGATATAGTTATACCCAACATTGATACTAGATATCACAGCGGAGATGAGATGACCGATCCCCCTCCCAAACCTTATAGATTACCTTATGCATGTGAGTCTAGTGAGATAAAATATATAAAAAACTTGTTCACTGTTTGAATATATGAATTTAAATAATTATTTAATGGTACTAATATTATTTTGAAATTTATGTTTCCAAGCACCACTAATGTGAAAAAAGAAGGGGAGAGGTAGATAGAAGGATCTGAATCTATATGATATGTGGTTAGTTAATAGAAAAAAGTTACTACACATAGAATTTGCTATAAAAGATGCCACATATAATCCTATGATGGGTGTATGGGCCAAAATTTTCTCAATGTGCTGGAAAAGTCATTAATGAGTTCATTTCCCCATTGTATAAATCATGGGCTCGTGTACTAGAAAATGTTCTAAGTTTCTTACACGACTTGGGGTATTTATATATTGTTGGTTTAGATATATGAATTATATTATTTTATACATTACTAATATACTATACATTAATTTTGTAGCAATATTTTGATCTTGATTATTAGAGGCACAGTCACGTGTGGCATAGATTCTACTTGATCATAAAAGGTTGTTTCAGGACCAATACAAAAATATGAAGAATAAAATGATGTAGTGGCTGGAGGATAACAACGGGAAGTCATATAACTCTAAACAAGAAACCTAGAACAAGTATGTAGACTACCGAACATCAGACAAAACATAGGTAAAAATTTAACTTTGTTGTAAATGTTGAAAATTATAAATCATTTATTAACTTTATTTTATATGTGTAGGTAAGGTCTAAGAAAAATAAGAAAAACGGATCTAATTTGAAAGATCCTAGTCTCCATAGGTCCAGATCTATTTTAGCACACACGTGTGTGCGCAAGGTTGACCACTGGATCACGAAACATGCAAGAGAAAAT
Source organism: Tamarix chinensis (assembly GCA_030549775.1). Classification (NCBI taxonomy): domain Eukaryota; kingdom Viridiplantae; phylum Streptophyta; class Magnoliopsida; order Caryophyllales; family Tamaricaceae; genus Tamarix; species Tamarix chinensis. Next base: position 120,216,880 of record CM060171.1, read on the forward strand.
TATGTAAGATAACTAATATTATCTTTTATTTTATGAAATAATATTTTTAAATTTGTGTATTAACGTAACATTTTTTTATATTGTAGGATGACATGGTGAAGCTATGTGATAAGGCTCGAGGAGCACTATAGGGAGATGAGGTTATAATAACCTAAGACCCCTCCACTAGTTCTTTAGATCAGTTGATGATTAACGAGACTAGAATAATGGATAGGGTTATTTGTCATTGACGGGGCTTCAGGAAGGGTGTTGGGCGTATATTACTAGATGAATCTTCACCGTTTTCTGTTGGTAGTTACCTTTTACCATCAGAGACTAGTTTACATCGTCACTTGTTGTTGCCCCTTTTTCTTATAATGACGGATATTTATGACATTGTCTGATCTCAACAGACATAGATCGATGAATTGCAGAGGATAGTGACATAGACACAGGGATCCGCATGTACCACTCCACCATCTGTCTAGATTCAACCTCCCCATAGTCGGTCATAACACTAAGTTCGACCTTTTATTTGGTTATCCCCACCACCAGATTTATCATTCCTAAAATCTCCCCCGATAGGAAGAGGAAGATGATGATTTATTATAATCAATTTTCATTTTGAAGATTTTTATTTGTATTTAATTTAAACATTTTCTTGCATTATGAATATTTATATGTTATTAATATAAATATTTGTAGTATTAATATTTTGACACTTAATTATTTAAAAATATTTAAACATTGCTATTTTATATAGTATTGTATATTTTATGGAATCTTATCATTTTGTTGGATTTTTTATTTTTATAGAGGCATAAAATTATAAAAGTCATCCCTAAAACATATATCAAGGATAATATATCGTGGCTATTTTTTTTCACTCAAGATTTTTTTTTTTTTACAAATTCACAAAATATTTTCACTAATAAGAGTATTAGCAAAATCGTATTTATTTAAAATGTTCGGCTAATATTTAATTTTTTTCAAATTTTTTTATAAAAAAAAAACATAGTTACTTATAGCCTTATCAGCGACAACATTGTCATCCTAAAAATTAAAAACTTAAAACTGGTCAATGAAATTTTAGACTACATTAGTCGCTAATACTATAATTAGAGAAATAATATTATCATTGCTAGAAGTTAAATCAGAAACCTCCATTTTATCATCTCAATTTCATCTTGTAGTTACCAAATATTATGGACAAAGTTTTAGCAACGATGCTAAAGACTCTTTTTTGGGTAGTGATCCTCCACCAACTTCTTCCTTCCCCCTTCTTTTGAACTTTCTAACTACTACGCACCAGACCTAAGATAAACAAAAGGTGATATGGAGTTAATTCTATCATGGGATCTTTCGTCATCTTCTAAATGATTTTTTATATTTTTTATTGTGAGCTCTTAGACATGCTTCAACCTGTTGCCAGTGACCGAAACTTTGATACAAACCTACTATTGCTCCATTGGAAAATATTAATAATGCACAATCCTTATGTGATTTAACGCTTACGAGAAGAACACGAAGAAGATTGTGTTGAACACGCAGGCGGGTGATGGTTGACAACTAGATGACGACGAAGATAAGATCGAGGGAAACGCGAATCTCCTGGGTTTTTTTTTTAATTATAAAAATAGATACGATCGGTAATTTATAAGGTGTTCCGAGTTGTAGAATATGAATTGCGATATTTGTCATATTAGCAATCTGTTTACTTTAGTTAATGAAGTATTGTGATAGAGGACGAGTTTAGAGCCTCGAGTATTACTCCCTCAATTATAAAAATATATATTATTATAAAAGTATTTTTTAATATAAATAAAATAATTATATTTTTATATTATAATGTATCATAATTTTTTTTTTAAAATAGTCAAGATTTATTCACATAATAGGTAAAAAAAATATATTTAAAACTAGAGGGAGCAAAAACTCTAATTTTTCTAGAGATAGTCTTTAAGGTTATAGATAAGCCAAAAAACAAAAAAAAAATACTTTAAAAAAATATCATTTAGAAATTAATGTCAAATAAATAAGTTAGAGGTGTTAAAGTCTCATATAATTTTAGAATGGATCCTCAGGCAATAAGGTAGGCATGGATAAACGTTAAATGATAAATACTCTATCTGTTTTATAATACAGATCATTAAATATTTCAAGAATAAATTTAATATATATAAAAGTGTCATATATTTTAATATAAAAAATCAAATTATTATATTTATTTTTAAAATAATTGCATAATATTATTTTTGATAATTTTTATCAATATATATTAATAAATATTAATGACCATAATTTGATCTTAAAATACGTGATGATATATATTTTAAATCATAATATGGTTTTAGTTTTTTAACCATAGCCTTTGGGACTATCTTTAAATTTTAATTAAAAAAAAGTTGAAACTTCAAATCTCTTGGTATTTGTTTACTTTACGGTGGATTATACTTATAAGATAGTATTAATTACTTTTATGGTGATTATGATATGTTTTGTAACATCTCTTTTGCCTTTATCCTAATTACCATGTAATTAAGATCGTAATCCATTTCTAAAATTTTTAATGAGGATTTCTATGGAATTTTAAATTTGAGCCTTTCGTATTTTATTTTATTCATTTGCAAGAATTCACAATTTGCATGATTCATCCAATTTAGTCGTTTTTGTATATTTTTGGCTTCTCAAAAATCCATAACTCATTATAAAAATATTTTTAAGCTCACCAACTCATTACATTCCGTTTTAGTCCATCCATTAATCTCCAGAACATTCTTATCTCCAGTGTCCCTTTTGAGTTCCCAATTTATCCAACAAACCCTAAAAATGCCATATTTGGCATCAAATAATACTTATCATACATGTTTATTAGGATAATTGCCATAGTACATGTAAAATTACCAAAATGTCTCTGTACCATGAAATATTGATAATCACGCTAAAATAGGTGATATTAAGACAGCAAACCCCTATTCTCATATTTAACATCAAATAATACTTATCATGCATCTTTATTAGAATAATCGCCATAATATGTTCAAAATTATCAAAATGCCCCTAGATCATATAATATTAATATTCACGCTGAAACATGTATTTCTAATACCACAAACCCCTAATCTCATACTCCACATCAATCAACACTTATCATGCATGTTTATTAGAATAATCACCATTGTATATTTAAAATTACTATAATGCCCCTAGACCATATGACATTGATATTCATTATCAAACATGTGTTTCTAAGACCATAAACCCCTATTCTCATTCTCAACTTCACATAACACTTATCATACATATTTATTAGATCAACCACCATAGTACATTTAAAATTACGAAAATACCTTAAACCATATAAATTTGATATTCCTACTGAAACATGTGTTACTATTACAACAAACCCGTATTCATATACTTAACATCAAATAACACTCATCATGCATATTTATTAGGAGAACTATCATGGTACATTCAAAATTACCAAAATGCCCTTAGACCATATAATATTGATATTCATGCTGAGACATGTGTTACTAAATAAACCTCTATTCTCATATTTAACATCAAATAACACTAGTCATGCAAATTTATTAGGAGAACCACCATGGTGCATTCAAATTTACCAAAATGTCACTGTACCATATAGCATTGATATTCATGCTCAAACATCTGTTTCTAAGACAACCAACCCCTATCTCAATTATTAGCAATATTTATAACACATTAGGCATCTTTTTTAGGGTTAAATATCATGATATGTCTAAATGACAAAATTGCCTCTAGAGCTTATGGTAGTAATAATTTTACTATAAGTGTGCCTATACATGCTCAACCTAACATTTTACATGCACATGACATACAACATTACTTCCCAACATTATACCCCTTTTTATCACACTCTCACACATAACATTTTTTATGGGATAACATTTGTTCTTTTTTCATTTTCTAAGATAGCCCTAATAATCATAGAAATATTTGTAACAAGTCATATCTAACACAAATTACATGTCAAAACCCTAATGTGCTAACATATGATATATAAATATTTTAGTAGAGTATAAAGGTTGCCTGATTTCTAGTAAAAACAAATTTCACCGGTAACCGGCTAAAAATAATTAGGCTTTGTTAATAAAATTTTGTACCTAAAAATTATATCACAAATACATATTAATATTTGATAAATGAAATAATAATTTTTATTAAAATTATTTGTTAAATATAAAATTACCAAACTATCTCTATACCATGCATGCAAAAAGGGAGGGGGATAGTTTGGGTAAGGTTAGAGGCGATGGTGGGAGGTGGTTTAGTTGTTGGGTGCAAGAGGTGGTGATGGAGATGGTCGGTGTAGTGTAGGTGGTTTGAAGGCGACTACGATGGTGGCAGGCTACAGGGAGAGGTGGTGTAGAGAAGGGAAAGGAGAAAAAGGAGAAGAAGAGGAAAGAGAAAAGGCCAGGTGGTATTGGGGTGGCTGCGAGTGGTGGTGTAGAAGGTGGGTGGTGATAGACAACTAGGAGGTACTGTGGTGGTGGAGGGAATGGAAGGGAGATAGGCGTCTAAATGGAGGTGGTAGATGTATGGTGGGGTGTTGAAGGGGAGAGAAGGAGGCAGGGCTGTAAGGAGAGGCTATGGCTTCTGCTTGAGGGCGTACATGGAGGATGCAGGGTGGAGGAGCTGGAGAGTGGAGGTTAGGTTGGTGGTGGAGGTGATGAGGGACACTACAGGTGGAGGTGGAAAGGAAAAACTAGGGTGGGGAGAAGTAAAAGGAAAAAAAAGAAGGTTGGGGGAGAGCTGAGCACGAGGGAGAAGAGAATAATGGAAGAGGAAGGAGGAGGAGGAGAAGGAGGAGAAGGAGAAGAGAAGGCTCGGTGGATGGGTGAAATGGAAAAGGGTAGGGGATGGTGAGTGGTTGGTGGTTGGTGGTTGGTTGAGGAAAATGCAAATGGAGAAGGGATGGTTGAGTTTCGATGAAAGGAGGAGAAGGGGGTGTAGTGTTATTTATATACGGAGGTAAGGGTTGGGGAGTGTTTGTGGTAATCGAGTTGAGATGGTAAAGGCTTCAGAGGGTGGTATTGGCAAAGGTAACATATTTAGGTGGGTGGTTGCAGGTTGGCAAGGGATGTTGCAGAAAGAGATGGAAGGGAAGGCACGCATGAGGGAAGCAAGCTGCATGCAAGGGAAGAAATCTAGAGGTTGGGCGGTTGCATGGCTGAGAAGGGAAGGGGTAGTGCACATGTGGTGCCACTAGGCTCTATTTAGGTCAGAAGGGGAAAGGAGGGAGGGGAGAAAAAGACATGGGAGTAGGTGGAAACTTGGGGCATGTTTGGTAGGGGCATAGACGGGGGAAAGAAGGAGGGAAGGGAAAGAAAATGGGTCATACAGGAAGTAAAGAAGGGAGAAAGGAGTGGTTTGGCCTTCATGGGAGAACACAAAAGAAGAAGAAGAAGAAGAAGAAGAAGAAAGAGATGGACCGGTGAAAGGGAGAAAAGAAAAAAAGGGGGAGAAGAAAAAAGAAAAGGGAAAAGAAAGAAAGGGAAGAAAAATGAAAAAGAAAGGAAAAAATAGATTTAGTGTTAGGGTTAGAAATCAGATTAAATTTAAGTTATTGAGGTAATATTATATTAATTTATCCAAAAATTAGGGTATTAATTTAAGAAAATAATTTTGATAAAATTATGGATTTAGGGTTTATTTAAATAAAAAGAGTAAGATAAAATGATTATATTAATTTATTGAAAATAATTATCTAATTTTTTAATTCAAGGGTTGACAAATATAATTAAATCAATAATTAAAGATCAAATTTTTTTGAATAAAAAATGTTAAACATTTAAATTTTAGGTTATATAAATTTGAGGTATTACAACAACCTTCAACCACCACAATTGCAGCCTTGTTCCTTCCGCTTATTCCATACTTAGTGGTGGTGATTTCAAGGTGTTTTGTGGGGAAGTTTAGTGGTGACGAGTCATTGATTTTGCTTGTCAGCTTCCCTTTCCACTTTCCTTATTTTCTACCTTGGTTCTTATTGCTTAATCCTTCCTCTTTTTCTTCACTTGTTCCTTGATAATTCTTATTATTTTCATGACATCTTTTTATCTAGTTGAAGGTTATCAAGCGTAGAAGGCGTAGTGGTTTCTTACTTGAAGATTTAGTTTGTAAGTAATATGTTAATTCATCATATATAGGTTTTCATGCTACTTGTTGTGTTAAGATTAATAGCATGATTGTATGATTTTCTATGTTAAGATTATGCATGAGATGATGAATATGTGTTAAGAATGAATTAATTTTGTATGATTTTATATGAACATGAGCATGTGTCTATTTATGTTTGGATACAAAAAATACATAGGGTTGTTAATGTGCCATTTGGCCCCTTATTTTCCATATGGGTTGTGTTGGCTTTAAATTTTCACTAAGCATGTTTGTATGTGTGTTATGATGTGCTAGTATGTATTTTTTTTATTTTAAGATTTAGTGGAAAATGGATAAGTTGCTTAGTGTGCATTTTTATCCTTTATTATTGTATGTGAGTTTGGTTGGCTTTAATTTCATTTTAGCATGTGGTTGTGTGTGTGTGTGTGTGTTAGGGTATATGACCTTTGGTGTGAATTTGGGAGGCATTTGAGTGGAATTGAATTCATTTTTTTACTAAGTTTTGGATAAAAGTTGAGTAATTAAGGGTAGTTTGGTAATTCTACATTAATTTTAGAAAAATAGGTATAAAATGAGTGTTATGATCAGAAGATGATTTGAGTACATGGTTATTAAAATCTCTTGTAGAATCATACGGTTATATGATTCTACAATTGTAAAATGACCCAAATCAGTGTTAAAGTCATTTTGTGCATAGAATCACTGATAAAATCAGTATAGTTATATAGAATTGTGTGATTCTACTGATCTAGATATTTAACAACTTTTAGCAAAATATAAGGAAGAATTGTACAAAATCAGGTAGAATTTTTAGAATAGAAGGTAGAATCAAGTATAATCATGTAGAATTTTTATTTCTTAGTTGCTTAATTTTCCTCTTGAATATTGATGATATATTGTTAATGTTTCTAAACCTAATATATTGATACTTTTATCTGATCTAGGTTTACCAATGGATTGTATTATCACCTTTATTTTTCTACTCCTTACAAAATATTAGATTTTGACTATGAAAATCAATTAATGTTAAATTACTTTCTATCATTACACTATACTTTTAAATTTTCTTCTAACGTTAATATTTTTCATGTTGTTGATATGATATAGTTTCCAGTTTATAGAACTCGTTAAAAAATTGTGGTGCACTAAAGTTGCTACAGCTTAATTAGTGAATACTTAATAATTTAAGAAAGAGTTTTTAATGACCTTTAGTTTCAAATGTGAGTAATTTTAACACATAAGTATAGTAGTGTTTTTTTATTATAGTTTTTGTAGAATCATAATTTGATTCTATGATCTGATTTTGATAACCCTTATCAATCTTACATGGAATCCTAATTCTAATAGCATTGATTAAACATAATGAGTGGATTGGTTAGAATAAATATGATTAGTATAAGTTAGGGTTTTATAATAAGATTACTCAAAACAAGAATAAAGCACCTTAGGAATAAAGTTATTATTTTATGCACTTAATTTTAAGATTAACTTCTATTTTTAGCTTTGTCATGTTTAATATGAAGAGGTTAGGTGTTTTTTTATTTGGTAAATTAATAAGTTTAAGCTGGTGGCTAAATGACTTAAGTAAAGAATTTGGGTTAATAGGAATTTTTTGGTCTTTTCATCTTTAATATAATATTTTTAGGCCATGTATGGATTTAGGATAACATTAAGAGTCTTCTTAAGTAAAACCCTTAAGTTAAGTGGTTTGTCTAATAAATTTCAATTATCATTAAATGTTGGTTAAGTTTTTTTATGATCTTCTATTTGTTATTTTACGTGGGGCTTTTTCTTTGGCAATACACTAACCTTAGTGTAATCTTAATCACACGTTTAATTTATAATTGTTGGTATAGATTCATACAATCGATGATATGCTATGATTAATTGCTCTCATTAAATGTTTTGATTTAATTCAACGAGTACCTATTATTATCCTAAACTATCACAAGTGTTGAAGTAGGTCATAATGGCAAGTGATAAGCGCTACCTTATGTGTGTGGTATTTTATTAAGTGATAAGTGAATATATACATAGAGAAGAGGTTGGTTATGAGGGCATATATACATATATGCATGGCTAGAAGTGAGAGCAAAGGAAAACCAAAGGAGGGGGAGACTTGGTTTGGTGTGGCATAGGGTAGGTGAGGGTGTTGTAGGGGTTGATTGTGTAGAGGGTGTAGGGGTCGGTGCAGGGGTGGTATATAGGGGAAATTGGTGTGCATGGCTTGGAAGAGGGAGGTGAGAGCAGTGTGGGGTGTATAGGGGAAGGAGGAGTTTGGCCTGAAAGGGAAAATGGAGAGGGACTGGTGCTAGGGATGTGCGTAGGTAAAGAGAAGGAAAAGAAAGAAAAGAAAGAAAATGGGAAAAACGAAAAAGGGGAAAAAGGGATGAAACAGAAGAAGGAAAAAGATGAAGAAAATTTTGGGGGTTAGGATTAGGTTTTGGGTTTAAATTTTTTAAAGTTAATCTATCAATTATTCAGGGTTATGGTTAAGCTAAAAAAAATATAAATGACCCCAAAAATTAGAAGTTGGATTAGGTTAAACTATTAATTAATCAAGATTAAGATTAGATAAAATTTTGGGGTATTGCAAGGATAGTATAGAGTAGATATAAGGCTATTTTGGTTATGAAAAAACCAAGATAAATGACATATAACACTCTCTAGGGTATAATGCATTTGGGGACCACTTTTATTTATCCGGTGGAATACATTTTCTTTTTATTTTTTTATCTTGACTCATATGATATTTCACTTTGACATTTGTATTTTATTTAAGCAAAATAACCACATTTATCACTTCACTTAAAATGCCACTAATGACTAGCCTATACAGTCTACTATAACACTTATAATATTTTAAGATAATTATGGCCATTCAGAGAACTAAATTAAAACATTCCGGGAATCAATTACTCATGTCATATAATTTATACTATAAGGTCATACCAAAAATTGTGTTTTATTCATTTAATTGAGATTGCATAAAAGTTTGTTAAGAAAAAACTCCACATAAAATAATAAATGGGAGGTCACAAAAAACACTTAACCCAACACTTAACGATAACTAAAATTATTCAAAAAAGCCACTTAACTCAGAAATTTCAGCTAGAAACCCCCTTAAGGTTGTTTTGGAGCTAAATGTAGACCAAGAATATTATGCTAAGGTGAAAAGACCATAAAAGTCTTTATTAATCTTAATTATTTACTTAAGCAATTAGTCCACCAATTAAACTCATTATCTTACCAGATTCAAGGAAGCACATAAACACTTCAATTTAAACATGATTAAGCTAAAAATGGAATTTATACTCAAAATTAAGTACATACAATAATAACTTAACTCTTGAGGTGCTTTATGCTCATTTTATGTCATATTATCATAAAACCTCAACTTATACTAATCATAATTGCTCAAACTAATCTATTTAATACACTTAAGTCATTTTATTATTATCATACTCATTTTTGGATCCCAAATTCCAGAAATTATGTTTGTAGGCCAAAAATACCTTAATTACACAAATTACCTCCAAACTATAAATTCATTTTAACTCCAATCACACTAAATCTTCTATACTTTAAGACACACATGAAATCATACTTATACATAGTTAAAACAACTTAAACCCACATAAAATAACATGGCTAAGAGCCATTCATCTCAAGATGAGGTATATTCATCACAATTCTACTACAGGCTCATCAATAATCAATAAAATACTCATCATGCACTAACAATATATTCATCAAGGTTTTAGCAGATATACCATCATGTTAATATCATGTAACTTATTATCTCATCCAAATTCTTATGCTTACATGTTAATACCTTCAATATTAAACCATTATTCCAACACTTAAATCTATTCTCATGCATTAGCTTCATATAAAGATCATCATGCATACATGCCATTTATCTTAATAAAGCAAGGAGATATCCTACAACTATAAAATTAATCACATTACCTAGTAGCTAAACCTTCAAGAAAAAATATAAATATACTCATACTAACCACCTATTCTCCTGGGATTGATCACCTTCATATAATAATAATAATAATAAAAGAACAAGCACAAAATAACAATAACATAAGAAATGGAAATAAAGAAAAGGAAAGTGAGTAAAGGAATAAACTATTGATTATAGAGGGTGGACACCAAAAAATGACCAAGAATCACCAAAGAACAACCAAAGGGACATAGGAGGCTAAATGAGGGATATGAGTGAGATATTGAAGGTAACCAAAATAAGAGACAAAGATGAGGAAGAGAGCCATGAAAAACTATAGGAAAAAAAATTAACAACTTGAAACAATAATAACAACAAAGAAAAGAGGGGAAAAGAAAAGGAAAAAAATAGGGGGAAAGGCTAAGAAAATATGAGAGACGAAGATAAGGTTGAAAAGGGTTAAATAAAGCAAAAGGAATCAAGTTAAACTAAGGAAAAATGATGAGGGAAGCCATGAAATAAAAGTTGTTGACCATGACATACAATGGATAGATGGTTAGGAGTCAAAAGCATAAACTTCAAACACCACTTAAACATCAAGAAAATTCAAAGAAAAAGGGTGAGGATTGTAGACTAAAATGTGGGAAGCAAGTCCAAGTAACAATAAGAAGAGAAACTAAAGAGGAAAAGGGAAATAAATGGGCTAAAAAGTGACACACACAAAATTGGCCTAGGAACTTGGAGGATAAAGAGGGAAATGAAGGGAGTTTCGTGTGAATTGTGCAACCAATGGAACAAGGAATTATAAGGGCATGATGGATGCAACATCCTCACCCTCTCCCTTGCTAGATTTGATACTAATAAAGGAGCATGGGATTTAGTTATATTTATACTTGAATGAAGAGTAAAATTGTGGCAAATTTTGTGGGTAAATACTAAAAACCAAAAAAGATATATCATATGATGAGTAGAACGAGGGTTTGTTTATATGTTGGGGAAGTCAAGGTGATTTACTTAGGAAGCTTTCAATTAATTAAATAGGTAGGAATATTAGAAAATAAGATTTTGTTAGGAAAATGACAAATAAATCCCAAAAAAAACTATGAAAATTTATGGGAAGGTTATAGAATAATTTTAAAAATACAAATATATACAAATATTGGTTATCAAAGTTTTTTTGAAGCTCAATAGATAGAAAACAAGTGAAAATGACAAAAGATCATATAATCAATGGAAACACATCTCCTCCGGCAATGTGCGAAACAAATAATAAAAGGTCTGAATGGGTACATGTTGATGTAGAAAGACTTTAAAAATTAAAATATGTAAAAATTATTGATATCAAAATTGGTTCAAAAAAGGATTATAATGAATAAAAAAGTAGGCTAAAATCTTATAATCTCATAAACAGAAATTTCTGCAATTTAACAATTTGGAAGAAATAATTGAACTAAAATGAAAATGAATGAGTTGGTAAGATTAGAAATTATTTTATATTGAGTTAATAATATTTAATGAGTTGAAAATATGCAAAAACAACTAAATAAGAAAAATAATAGAAACTGTGACTTTCCGTAAATGAATAAAATGAATTGCGGAAGGCTTGAATTTAATACAAATGACATGAAAATGCATATCAAGTTTTTTAGAAATATATTATGATCCTAATTATATATTAATTAGGGTTTGGAAAAAAATGGAATTGTACACATGCCCTTAGTGCTCCCATAATATTAGATAAGAATAATCTAGCTATGATACTAGGGATTTCAGAGAGTAGATGCTCGCTTGTATGCATGACATAGACATATCTAAGATGAGAAGGGGCTGGTAAGTTCTTGGAGGCACTACCAACACTTAATATTTTCCACCATCGAAAAGGGTGTTGCATTACTTTGTTAGCATAATTATCTTCCCTCGAGATAAATCAAGGACTTATATGTATATGGTTAGCCACAACCTCTTTGGGACTACTATGCATTTTGATATAAGTTCAATCAATATGTTAATCATTGTTTTGATGATTACCAACATATTAAAGGATCAACCGATGTTTGGTTAAATGCACATCTATCACAATATCCATAAGGATGACAAACACATACATAATAAAACTATCATACAAGTGCAAGCTTAAAAGATTAATTAAGTCTCTAAGTGCACTTAATTAATTCCTCTCTCGAGTGAAAATTTTAAGAGAGCAATTAAGACTCAAAGAACAAGTGAATATCATGCCAAGATGCCTAAAGGCCCAAGAACACAAAGGTCTAATCTTTAAGTCTTAGGTTTTATCTCGTAAGGCTGAGTAGAGCTATTTCACTTTAGATTTTTAAGCTATTGGAATGTTTTCATTTCTTCCTTAGAATTTATTTGATGTAAATTCTAATTTGATTTTAAGTTCCTACTCAATTTCAAAGTGTTTTGCTAAACCTTGGTTCCAACCAAAACCAGCTGACCGGTTTGTGTTTTCAATCCTGGAGTCTAACCTTTTAAAAATTTAGCAACCCATTGACTGGTTCTTTAAGGACTTTTATGTTGGTTTCTAGTAAAGCAATCAACCAAGTTATGTGTTGATTTTTTTTTGCAAAATCAATTTGGCCTTGACTTTAACACATCAAATAGTTTCTCAAAACCTATTAGATGGTTCTTGGATCCAATCAACTTGTTTATTTAATCAAGATATAGGTTAAATGAGTTGCAAATTTATTTTTACCTTGGCCTAATCTTATCAATCGTTTTTCCTAAACTTATTGCCTGAATTCCCCAACTGGTCCATTGGTTTGGACAAACATTTGATGGGTTTTCAACATGTTCAAGGACCAAAAATGTTTAGAACGACTATACTACTTTGTCACCTTTTGACTTAGTAAATAAGAACTTTTGAGCTCTAGTAAATTGCACAAATAATTCTTACTCTCTCTCTTGCAATCAATTATCAACTCTCATTTTCAAATAATATTTGTTGGGATTTCCTCAAAAGTGGTCTTGCTCACTCTTCTTAGCTAAAATAATTTCTTTCATTGAAATATCTAACTCTCTCTATCCAGATTACATCCCACAAGTTATTCTTAGACTTTCATACTTGTATTCTTTTGAGGATTATTGTAAAAACAAACACCATTAATCAACGTTCACTATAATGGGTTGTGCGAGTGTTTATCATTCTTGTAGAGACTTCGAGGTTAGAATCTAGAGAAGATAAATAATTAAAGTTATAAATTTGTCTCATAGACATCATGGGAGGTGTAGATCTATAAACTTAGGAAAAGATGATCAATAAACTTGTCGAAGGATTTCCAAATATCTAAAAGGGAGAAACTTTTGACAGTGGATGTAGATAAACTTGATTTTGGTTGTTTTGAACCACTATAATTTGTGTGTCAACTTTTATATATATATATATATATATATAAACTATTTCATTCAACTCTATTCACCTCCCTCTAAGAGTTATTTCAAAATTAGTGGTTAATACATAATCGGGTTTAGTAGCTTCCACAATTAATGTAGTCATATTGTTATGAGCAATTTGGGAACTCTTGAAAGTACAGAGTAATATTTGTTTTCCTTAGTAATACATACTAGGTATGCCATACGCCTTTCTTTAAAATTTAAAGTGCTTAAGTATACAAACCAACCTTTAAAATTATAGGAATTAAAAATAAATAGCTCAAACCTCTTAGCATTTCACCGTTAGAGGAGTGGACAAATAACATTTGGAGATAAAGTATATACCATCGATTTCATTGAGATGAATGTGACGGCGGCGGTGGGGTGTGTTGATGGTAGAGGTGGAGGTGGATGTGGATGTGGTGGTCAAGATGGAAGTCGAGGATGTTGTGAAGAAGGTGGTGGTGGAGTTATTGCTTTGTTTTTTTTAATAAATTAATAATTATTTATAATTATAAATATTAACTAAGTTATTTCTTCGTACATTTTCTCTCTAAAGCCAAACATAAGAAACTATTTAATAAGAGCATATTTTGTACGGATTTTTCACCAACCAAATAGAGGGAAGAAATGGTTCTTCCTATTCCTCTAATTTTCCTTTCCCCAACACTTATGCCAAATAGAGCCTTAATGACTTGATTTTGGTTACTACCACATTCTACGTTTTGAAGATAAACCTTCAATAAATTTTTATTTTATATTTAACTCTTAGTTATTTTATAATTTTATAACAAGTATTATATATATATATAATAATTATTTTCAATGATGTTTTAAATAAAAATAATTTAGCAATTTAAAATATTTTCTTAAGTCTAGTATGATACGTTAAAATGACACTTATTAGCAACCGATCGAAGGATATTAAAACTTAATTTACAAGTCAGTGCCACCCACCATATGACGAATGACGATAGTAACAGAGAAAAGTCAGTTGTGGTTAGCATTAATCACCGATCTTTATAATGGGATGATCTGGATTTCTATTTTTAACTTTTTACGATAATTATCTAATATTGCCTTATAAAATAATGTTTAACTATAATTATATAAAGAATTGTCTGCTTGTATCAATTGAGAGCCACTTCTATCGGTGCACCACTTCTATCGGTGCACCTAACAGTCACCGCCGCCCCACGCCACCATCGTCTAGCTCTTCGTTGCTTGTGAAACAGCAATTAAAGCAATTCAGATGGATCGATAAATGATTGTCAGGCTCGCCTTTCAATTCAATCTACCGAATTTTTTCGTTAGTGTCCCTCGGCTGCTGAGGGAAAAGCCACAAACAAAAGTGCACGTATGAACCGCTTACCAAAAATATGGATAGGGTGCAGTCAGAACTCAGACGTGCTTTGCAAGATAGTTTTGATATGTTAAATATAAAAAAAATATTTAGAGATAGAGTTAAATTTTGATAATCGGGTTGCATTTTAAGTTTGGAAAATAAATTATGAATGAAAAATAAATCAGGGATCTATTCGTGTATTGAGATTTTATTTCTGCTAGAATTAGGACGGGTCCAAACCCTCGTAAATCCCCTAAGTTGCCATCCCTAATTATAACACTACATCATATATATTACATGTATGATGTGTGTTATATTTATGGCAAAATATGTATTTTAGTTATGAATAATAAGTATTTCTCCCTCACGTATGTATAAAAATTATATAACAAACGTGTATTACATTACTAGATAATATGTATTGTAAAATTAAAGAACATGTATCATACTCCTGCATAATTGCACTTATCAAAAATATGTATTTATAAAGAAAAAACTAAAAATAAAATAAAGTATGGTATAATTCTTTTTTTGTTTAATGATTAAAGTTAAAGATAACGTGTTCTAAAATTTTGATTAAAAAAATAAATGTGTGGGGGATGCATAGGATAGACAAACAGTAATGATAACGATTAGCGATCGACACAAATGTCTCGTAAACAAGTTCGAAAATTACAAAATTATCACATTTACATCTAGGACGGTTGAAATGAATTTTACGTACAATTTTCCAATAATTTACCTCGTCATAGGTGTAAATAAAGCTAGAAAATTGTAAAGCGATTGATTTTGGTGAATGATCTTAACACGCTTACTTTCATTTCACGTACAAAAACTAATCGCCATCGTCGGTAACTTTTTCAAATAATTTTTTAACTCCTTTTATGTGTATTTCTCTTAAGATTTTATGTGTATTTTTGCAAATTTATGTTTTGGATAAATACAATCCAAACTACCGTTAATATTTCAGCCAACTGCCATCAGCGGAAAACGAAGAAGAAAAGAAACGTAAAAATATTATTTTTAAAAAATTTTAAAAATAAAAATAATAGAAAATGTGAAAAAAATTATATATATATATATATATATTTAAATAGATTAAATATATTAAAATAAAAAAATTAAATTATTATCTAGATTAATTAATTTTAATTATAAATAATTTTTTAATAAAAAATTAATTAAATAATTTTAATATAAATTTTAACATCAAAATATTTTTAGAAAAGAATAATATTTTCAGAAAGTTGCCGACTTGCCGTGCATCACCGACTGCCATTGCTCCTTTGCCTGATCCCGTGTGCGTTGGGGACGTAATTACAATATCCAAACGTACGGGAGAAATTGCCTTCCCACGAGGCGGTGGGATGATCCTGGACTGTGTCTGTGGCATGTTTGCCAGGGTCGCCTTTGCTGGGATAAATGCCCAGTCAGGAAGCACATGACACGGCTCGTCGAGTTGGCCGCCTCACAAAGTGACAATAAACCGCGTGGAGGTACAAAGCGCCGACTTGCCGCCATAGGACGAAAATTCCAATTGACCCTCTGTTCTTGTCCTAAATATTTTCCGCATCCCTACTTTTTGAAAAATATACATAATTATATTTTATAATTTATTTATTTTTTCCTGTTTTTCTCCGTTCTCATTTTCCACACTTGTTTCTGCACTTGTAACGCTGCATGACACAACACAAGTTTGTCGGCATATACGTTCATCGTGAATAAAGGATTCATTTCTAAGTTTGCTAGTGACCAAAACTACCCACCAAGATAGAAGGAGAAAAAAAAAAAGGACAACTCACTCGTGAGTTTATCCTAGACCCAAATTCTTGTCCTTGAACGCTTCTTGTTCAAAAATGATATATGATTCATTATCCCAAATTCCGTTTTGGAACAACCGTAGGGATAAATTTATTTTCCATTGAAGGTCATGCATTGGTTATTTTATTTTTTTTCTTCGGACAAAGACACTAAAGGATAGTTTAATTAATAAAATATGCAATACCCACTTTTAAGGCCATTTAATGTTAGTCAATAAATATGTTTGATTGTGATTTAAGTTTGTTCACGCTTGGGTTGGATATGGGTTTTAAAATTGGATTCTTGAAGTTTGAGTTTTAGATGAGAGACTTAATTTGTCCATAAACCTAAGAGTTTTCGTGTCTAATTCGATTCTTGAAATTTGAGTTTTAAGCCGTTTGGTTTATTTGTTATTAATTTCATGAAGCCATACTCTCAAACCCAGCTCCTTTTCCCTGATTTTCACTCATATATCCTCTAGAACTAAATATTTAGAGCTTGTTTGGAGAGCTTGTTATGTATTTCTAATAAAATCCATGATAACTCCTTGAATTGTGTGGCACACGTGACATTATTAAGATACAATATGTCAACTTATTCATGAATATTGACCATATAACATATGTATGCATCTAGTGTTAAAATGTACATGAGCAAACAATTGACTAGTTGTTGCACAATATGTCTATAATATTACCTTAGTGTAAGCATGAGAACATACCTTGCTTTTTAATGTGTTAACTTGCTTTATATTGATGCATATCCTTAAATGCCATAAATTGCATGATAGCGTAACTTGGTTTACTCATTATGTAGTGTACTAGCATGACCGTTTGTTTAGTCACTTGCTTAATTCCACGAGTAGAAGACCCTATACAGATAGGAGTAGCTGACCAATAAATGACCTTATCTTGGGAGCTTGTAGGTGATCAAAGAGAGTTAAACTATTCGGCAAATGACTCATCTTTATATCATGTTTTAGATTTTCTTTTAGATATTTTAACTCTCTTTGTTTATTTTTTTCTTGTGGTTAACTTGTACTTCTATGTCATGCTTTTGGATATGTAAACTAAATTCTCTTTATCCTTATGTTATTTACACATCTTCTCTTTATTTGTGGTGGTTTTGGTTGGTATCACAACCTTACATCTAACATAAGACGAATGACGGTTCATCTCACTTATGCTAAGTACAAAGGTAGTAGTATCCTAATTTTTTTTTTCATTGATATTTCATTTATGTACGACTTTAATTAAAATAAAAAAAAATTAGATAGTAAAAAATGTGGGTGTTAGAGTAGATTAATGCATAATTTAAAAAAAAAAGATTTTCCTATGACGGTTTTCGTTGTTCATATTTCTAAATGTAGTTTTATGAACAATGATATAATTGAAGTACCAAAAATCCTTTGCACGCTTCAAAATTTAGGCATAAAAAGCATTTTTAAAATTTAAAGTCTGAAAATCATCTATTACATTTTTATTTTTATTTTTTGCTAGCATGCATTATGATTGATATCTCTATCCGGTGGGAGATGATGTATCAAAATTATCTCTTTTGAAAGGGACGACAAAGTTTGGTTACATATTCTAAGAGCTGTGGAACATTGAAGGCATAACAACATCAACTATTGGCATGAAGATAAAGTGACATACCGTACCGCCTAAACGAGGAATCAAAGATGTAATATAAGATCACCGAGTAAGAACTTTGTCGATACATAATATTAATTTCATTTGGCTGGTCGGTAGATAAGTTAATCCTAAGAAAGGCGTTTGTCAAAAGAGCACCATTATTTTATTATATATGGACTTCAGCATATCAGTCATATCTTTCCCGTCATAAGAACATGCATGTTAAGCTATCACAACCAAGTTGGTGTGATTAATTAATAAATTAAAATACTACTTTATCTATATCCAAAAAAAAATTCTGTCATTTAACACATTTTTCATAAAATTAATAAAAATTAAAATATTTAATGTGTATATGATTAAAAAAAATAATGATATTAATAAAAAATAAACTTTTAATTTTGTGGAATAACTTTTTTTAAATAAAAATTTAATAAAATAATAATTTCTTTTTTACCAACTTTCAGTCTGGAATCAATTACAATAGAAAAAAATAGTTGGTGGTCCATTTAAATCAAAGTAATTAAAGTTAGTCAATCTATTTGGTATTTAATCCATTTTTTCTGGTATTCCAATATACATATATATATTAAGAATATTACCTGTATATTTATGTATAATTAGATGTACATATTAATATAATTATATGTACATAATATTTTATACTTAAAATTAAATACTTTAAAATCATTTTAATTTTTATCTTATTAGTTTTACCTAAATAAACTACAAACAAATTTTCCCACTACAATATCCGGCACTAAAACATGCATCCGAAAATCTTTCAAATCTGTGTACAAGAAAAACAGCTTGCAGAGAAACAGTGAGTGGGTTTTTTGTGCTCCATCAGTAAGACAATAATGATAGTAGTACCGATACGGAGAGGATTTAATTTCCAGCTAAGCGCAACCCTACATGCGATGCAAAAGATTTAAGGGTTAAAGTAAAGAATGATGCTACCTATTTAAATTCTAAATTTAAATTAAAAATAATTATATTAATATATTAGTTTTATTTTTTTTATTAATAATTAAATAATGCAAATTAATAATCATATAAAATAAAAAAAATTGGGACACAAAAAAAAGTTAATTTTTTTATTATTATGATAACAATAATAATATTAATTATAATAGAAATAATACTAATAATAAATTTATTATATTTTTATGTGATAATTTTATTTTATAGTGTATTATTATTAGTTTATGTTATTTAATTATTAATAAAAATTAAAATTAATGTTCTAATATATATATATATATTTTAAATTTTAATTTAAAATTTAAATATATAACATTACTCAAATAAAATAAACGGAGGAACTTAAATCTTGCTCTTTAAAAGGCTGAAATCTCAAGTACTAACGTGTACACGACGCGAAAGAATGAATGAGTGAATAAATAATTATTATCAGTATGTGGGGTCTTATAATATCAAAATTCCAACAACGACGGCCTGAGTTTGCTTGTCTGTTTGTTTGTTTTTTGTTTTATTTTTTTTAAAAAAAATATGTATATATATCCGTAGCCACGTCTTTGTCGTTTCCTTATACCGTCCACGGTAGAGGTGTAAAAGATTTTTTAAATCCGTCAATTCTGTGTAAAATACTACATCAGCAATATAAAAATATCAAAAATTATAATGAAGTATAGGAAACTAATCTGGTGTAAAAGAATTTATTAGAAAGAGAATAGTAAAAAAATAATATACATTTTAAAAAAAAATTATTAGAAATACATTTCCTCGTTTATAAGTAAAATTTTTAAAGAAATGTATTTTTTTTTTTCTTGGATACTCTTAGTATATGTCATCGCACAGTTCGCACTTATGAAGCCAGCGGTGCGGGGCCCATCAAAGAATCATATGATAGTACGTAGTAACTGTAGTGGTACATGATTTTGGACTTGTGTTATATTTGTTAAAATTAGCTTAAAAATTAATTTCAAGTTTACAAGTTAGTCAAAAACTTATAAATTATAAGTTTTTTTGAAGTATTTTTTTTGAAATTAGTTTAAAAGATAGTAAAATCTAATAATGATTTTTTTTTTTCATTTTAATAAACTAGTTTTAATAAGTTAAAAAATTAATTTATAAGATATTTTTGGTGATGACAAGTATTTACTTGCTTGATGAAAACCTATTCTCAACGTATAAATGTCAAAGTGATTAAGGTCATTTTTTTATATTAGTATTTCTTCTTCTCTGAAAGGCGTCTAGATACTAATGATAATTTGAAATTATTACTGCTTTTAGCTAATATTTTATTTACAAAAAAATATTACTTTAAAAAAAATTAAAACTAACTTTCAACTTTTACATATTATATTTTTTCTTTCACTATCCATGCATTAAATATTTTGTAATATTTCAGTGAATGGTGTAAGTAAAATTTTAAGACTATATTTATTAGTTTATAAAAATTGTATCAATGATTAAAGCGACATTCTTTTTTATACCAAATGAATGTGTATTAAGTTGACTACTAGTACATCTGTAATACCCCATTCCTAACCAGTCATAACTATGTATAATAATATGTATGTGTGTTATTTGATGTGTAATTAATTATATAAATGAGTGTAGGATATTTTATGGCTTCGATATTATTTTTGGTGATTCTGTATTAATTGTGATTTGTATGATTAGACGGACTTTGTTGAGGAAATATTATTAATATATGGTAACTTTTAAGTTATACCTTGCAAAATATTCTTATACAATTTTTTTAGGTCCTAAATGTAAATGGGTTGAAATGTAAATTTAAAAATTTTGGCTTGATAATAATTATGTTTGATATCACTTTTGAATTTATACACAAAATATATAATTAATCTATGCTACCTAAAAATCATATCAAATGTGCTTAAGAAATTATTAAAAATTATATTTTGGTTGGTAATAAGTCAAGAGGATCTAAAAATTTTCGTGATTTTAGGAATAGATTTGGTATTTATTTTTATAATTATCTCGTAAGCTTCTTAGCTTATCATTAGTTCAATATTTTATATATCAAATCTTTTTTGTAAATTTATGAAATTTTACACTAGAGTTTAAAATATTATTTTAAAGGTTTCTATAAATGTTCATAATTTTATGAGTTTTTTTTTGCTATTTTTATTAATTTTATCATCTCTATTGATCTTTACACTACTAAACATAATATAAAACCCTAAAATTATTGTTCCCTCATTGAATTTCTTCTCTATTCTTCCATGGTCAAATTTTGTATTAATTTGACTATTGTATATATTATCCATTCAACTAAATTTTGAGCCAAAGACACTTTCTACATATGCTAGTTATATTCTTTTGGTTTTTCTTGCACCCAACTTTATTCACTTGCGTTCCTCATGTTTAAATATGCTCTTGAGCCTTCACACCATCACCTCCCCCATTCTTTGGTTTATTTATTGGATTTCATAACTTTATTCAACCTAAATATAATCTACCATACACACTCAACCACCTTATATTTTGTCATTCAAGTGTTGAACAAGCTACCTCTCCCCCTCTTTTGGGTGCATATTTTTGGTTCCTCCATATATTATTTATACCCCTGTTTTTATTTAACTTTTTTCTCATTTGCTCCTCTTTGTTGCCCCCACCTCTCTTCATTTTGGTTATTTTTGCTAAGTATTCTTAAACTTTGTTGAGCTTATAACTGATGCCTATAATCATCTCTTTGTCATTATTCTCTTATTTTCACTTCTACATTTCTTCTTATCTAGCATTTATTTATTCTTTAAATGAGTAAAGAATGTTAGATGTTTAGTTAAATTGTGAAGTTATCATCCTCTATCTCCTCCTTAAAATTTTATGTCCCATTATATATATATTTATTTCTCTTATCAGTTGTAATTCTTTTATTCGATCTTTTATTATTAGAACAACGTAATATTGTAATAAAGTATTTATCTGTTTCTTATCAATTATTATTTTTAATTTAAGCAGATAAATGCTTTAACCTTAATACTTCGTATGAAGAAAAGGTAGATGAGTTAGATTGATACTAAGTGCGGTGTCGGTGCTACCACCCTATATTTTTAATGGTGTAGTTTTTGCAATTAAATCTTTTTAAAGAAATTTTATAATGTTAACAATGCGGGTGCTACAATATCTAAATAAAATTACTTTTTCTAATAAATGCTTATAGACAATAATTAACTTTAACATACTTTGAAAGATAAGTAATAGTTAGTGTTATGAACTAAGTTGCATATTTACAATTAATGCACTTATTATATTATTTTAGATAGAAAAATTATTCAAAACTGAATAAGCGGTCAAAAACATCGTTAGATAAAATTTTATTTTATTTTGTCTAGTGGAATGAATTTCTACTCTTTTTTAGAAGGTTCCAAATTCGAATCACACCATTTTTAATACATTTCTCATGTGTGAAAATACATATGGGTCACTTAAGATGAAATAACCGTAATAATGCGGACAATCACATTATTATAAGAGTTTAATTTCTAATAATAATTAAAATCACTGGTTGGATGAACAATATATATATATATATATTTTTAATAGATATTTATAGTTATAAATATATATTTTTGCTGTACTTTTAGAATATATGCTATGATTTAACTCTGCTATAGGGATCTAAAATAGAGTTGACGGGGAGAAGTGGTACCGTGAGTGAGTACTAAGAGATTTAAAAATTATTCCTAGAAAGGGGTGTAGTATGAATATGAATGAGCCTAATCCGCTTTTGCCTCCCTTTTTTCCCCAGTTTCCTGTACTAGCAACATCACGCTACCCTTTTGAGATTTGCATCTACCGAACAAAATCAGTTCTGAAATTAGTATAAAGATATAGATGCTTTCATTCATATATCCACCGTAAAAGATTGACAGTAACCGTGTTCAGAAGCAAAGATGAGACGGGAGTTGAAGAGACAGCCGAGGTGGGGTGCGGCTAAAGTGTGATAAAAGGCAACCCTAGATAGAGATCTTGTTCGGCCAAATCCGTCAACAAATCACTTTACACGATTTTTGAAAATTAAGCTTCCTGGTATTCGACATCTTCCTGCCCTGGTTCAATAGGGAGAAGAGAAGGGAGGCTCCGCCCGCTGCGCTCAGTCGCTCGCTCAAAGATTACTTACGGAAACGTGGGAAATTAAATTCGAAGGCAGGCAGGTAGATGGAGCAGGGACAATAATTCTATCTTGATTTTGAAGGCTATTATAATTTTAAAATAGACGGGCAGGTCCTTGCATTAGGCGTGGGTAGTTTTAAGATTCTGTGGGTCATGCTTTAGATTTTACGCATTTCATTTTTCTCGGACTCCGCTCTTCTCTTTGTCATGGATGTGACGTGATGCGCATGTCATTCGAAAGAGATTGGCAGGCGCTGTTCCTTCGTGGGTCTGTGAAGATTTTCTTATAAACTCCAGTAAGAAACAACATTCGACCGGGACCACAAAATCTTAAAAAATAAAGACCGCCGTAGTACATGGAATATCATTTCATATTTTAACCACATTGGTGGTGGTGTTTACTAATTAGGTATTCGATAATAATAAAAAAATTCAGATATTTTTAAAATTAAATATTTAGAAAAATTAAATATCTCAACAAAAATAATAATTAGATATTTGATACTTTTAATAGTAAATTTTTTTTAGCAAATAATCTGTCGGATATTTAAAACTTTTAAACATACCGTAAATGATAAATATAAAATATAAAATTATTCGATTGAAAAAATAATAAACCGGTCTAATTTGAACCGATAAGATCTAATAATTTAATTTGAAAAAAAAAATATCAGATTGACTATTTAATTTTTAAGATTGGATTAATTTGGCTATCAAATTGAATCATCAGATATCATATAATATGAGCAATTCTAAACGATAATTGTTTGAATAAAATGATAAAAACGACTACAATTTACATAAAAAAAATTTCATACTATTCTTTTGAGGGGGCGTTTGGGGAATTATCTAGCCAGCTTGGTGCATCTAATTTGGAAGGTTGGGGATTTATCAAGTGAACCTAATATATCTAATTTTTAGTATATTTTTTATAAAAATATAATAAAATATATTAAAAGTTATTATAATCATATTGAATATATAAGTGACGTATCTAATTTTATGTACATCCATTCCATATAATAATTTTTTGATGAATCTTTAATTTAAAGGCAATACAATTAGTCATATAAGTTTTAGGGGAATTATGGTAAACCTGGTGCATTTAATTTTCTACACATTTTTATAAAAGTATAATAAAATGTACTAAAAATATTGTAAACTATATATATATATATAAAAACAGAGTTGTCTAGCAAACAATATACATACAAATTTTCCCACCTAAACGATATCCATTATTACTAATCATAAATTAATGCTGTCATATATTATTATTACTAATTAATAAAATGAAATAATTACTATAACCATTTATTAATATAATGCGACTATTCATCTCCTATGTACATTAAATGTATATAACTATTCATTTGCTGCACATATATCAAACAATTAATTTTAATAAAGTATTAACTATATATTTTCTAATCAAATATTTTCTTAATTAATTATCCGAATATTTGTTGATTTCTTTTCCACTTCCCACAATACTTCATCAGACGAGAATAATGTGCGGTAGAGAGGGTATTTAGATCTACCTCCTCAAATCTCTCCCCCATCATTCTGGCTTATTTAAATGACTAGATAAAGCTTTCTCCAACTAATTCTGTATTAGAATGGACCATATCTTCAATTCTTATAAGCCAAAAATAACGGACCAATTGAACTTCTCAATATCAAATAGTGTATCCATCTTAAACACCATATATCTTCAACAACTACAACTCCAATATTAAATTGTTGCGGAAAATTTTGAGTTAGACATATATAAATGAATATCAGAATTAACAAGACAATTGAACAATTGATCATTCAATCATAAGATAAAATAATTAAGGAAAAATAAAGATCTTTATTCATGAACTTGTTTAATTACTATATGATTCAAAAAATCAATCAACCAATTACACAAATAAGTAATTCTCTAAAAATGAAGAACACTATGGTAAAAGAAGAAGAAAATGGCTTAAATGACTTAATGCCTAAGGTTTTATCATATTTATTTTATATCAGATGAAATCCTATCCGATAAAACATCGTGTTTTGTAAAGTTATTAAAAAATATGGTCTATATTAGGAAACATAGGATCCTGTGTTAATTTCCTTACTCTCAATTGTTTGCTCAAAAATCACATCAAAATATTCTATGAGAAAACATGGTTTGTGTTGATGGACACAGGCCACCGTGTGTGTCAAAGAATACACAATGTAAACACAATACTTCTACAAAACATACGCAAACCAAAATAATATTTTGATGTACATAAAATACCTAATCAAAGCTCACATGATTGACAAAAAAAAGAGATCTAAACACACTTACTCAAATTATCTCTTTGATGTGCAATTTAAAAGGGTAATCGAGATTTGAATCAAAAGAGAAGATTGAATAAAGATAACAAAGACTTAAGGTTTAAGGAATATATTTCTAGTATCTTAGGTTTATTGTACAGAGTTAAGTTGAAGAAATTCAAAGTTTTATCAAAACTCTTTAAAAATAGTTTTAAAATACTTGGTTTGAATTCACTTCACAAAAGTTCATGGTTGATCTTGATTTATAAATCTTTCAAAGTGTTTTAATCTTATTGGTTGGTTTCAATTAGAACCAGTTAATTGGTTTCAAGACTGATTAACTTGTTCAATTTAATCAAAGATCATGATATGAATTAAACTCATATGGATTGACTATCGCAACAAATCGATTGACTCATTATGCCAAATTGATCAAGTGATTTGGAAATCGATTAACTAGTTTGACCAACCAGTCTATGAGATTCACTCCAGTAGAAACCCATTCAACTATATTTAAAATCATTGAATGATTTTGCCAAATTGACTGACCAATTAGAGAAAAGTGATTGATTGGTTTGACTAACTAGTCCACAAGTTTCACTCATACAAAAATTCATTCATATTTATTTAAACTCATCATCTAGTTTTAATAGAATGATTGACTGGTTTAACCAACTAGTCTATGGGTTTCACTCTTGTAGAAACCTATTTATCTCTATTTAAACTCATTGACTGGTTTTGTTAAATCAATCTACTAGTTACATGAACATATTAAATTATTCTACTAAACCATGTCATAATTTATATATGTTCATAAGTCCAATTGACTACTACACAAAATTGATTGAATGGTTTTAATAAACATATCGACTAGTTTGTGTAGCGGTAACTTTCTATTTCACGTCTGAACATAATTAGTCAAGTTTTTTGAACCACCGATTGGCTAGTTTAGCTAGATCGATTGATTGGTGAGCATTAAATATTGATTTTCAACCTATTGGGCGATATAACTTTTTTGGGATTTTTGTGTGTAATAGCTATTCAATGAGGGTAAACCTTATAAATAATGCATTTACTACAATGACTTTAACATAATTCACTATACATTTAATCATTTAGTCTTAGATCATTCATAATTTTTTGGTAAGTAATGTAATTTTATTACTTCCAAATGAAGAATACAATCTCAAAACAATTTAACCTAGCAAGCTTCTAGGTTAAAGCATATATACATTCCATGAGCTTTTTTAATGATTCAATATGCTAAAATCTATTCATTCTCCTGCTACATCAGATATAATTTTTTGCTGAATGTGTTGTGGCCCTTTTGCGTCATTAGCAAAAATTCTCTTATTTCTCTCTCCCCAAATGTGATAAATAGTGGCTTTTACCAAGGCTCTTGTGACCTATTTTTTGATTTTGGGTCCCTTTCCTCCTCTAGTTACCCAATGTGATATTGCCTGCATGTTTGTTAAGTCTTGAAAGCAATCGAGCCGGTGAATGAGTGGCAACCACACGTTTCTGGTATAGGTGCAATTGAAGAATAGGTGGTTATGTGTTTCCTTTTGATTTGTGTAGAGAACACATTCTGGTACAATTTGTGAGCTAAAAGAAATTATTTTATCTTTAGTTTAATGTCTGCCCAGTATGGCCAACCAATAAATGAATGAATGTCTTTTGATAAATGTTCCAAACCATACCATAGGGTACCAATTCACTTTGTTGCTTTGGAGGCTAATGAGATCATATGGATGACTAATAGAGAATTTTCCATTATCCATTATTTTGGAAAAATGTGGAGACTACACAATATTGTCGCATATGGTTTTGAGGTTCAAGATTGTTATGATGATCCAATAAGCAGATGGTTTGATTCTAACATTCCATATGCTATCATCTTTGAGGTAATATGTATGTACCAAATCGACCCATAGGTATTCTTTCTTTGAGGATAAGTGCCATAGTAGTTTTCACATAGCTGCTCTATTCCACCATGTGATATTAACCAAGCCAAGACCACCTTCTGTTTTCAACTGGCATATCATTTCCCATGCAAAAAGAGACTAGTTTGAACTGTCATTTGAGTTCGACTAGAGGAACTTCCTGCAGTTAGTGTTGATCTCTGATAGAATATGCAAAGGAATTGGAAAGGTAAGGCTCCAACAGGTTTGTAAGCTGAAGAGGATAGATTGGATGTGTTGCTGGTGACCAGCATAACTGAGAAGTTGAACTTGCCAATTCTTCAGCCTTGAGGTGAATTTGTCAATCAATGATTGATATTGATGTTTAGTAATGTATCTTCCATCAAGGGGTACTCCCAGGTATTTGAATGGCAATTTTAGCATGTTTGTATAGCCCCTTCCATAATAGATGTTGCTTTTGTTGGCATTCAAGGTCAAACCTAAGAC
Organism: Tamarix chinensis; assembly: GCA_030549775.1. Taxonomy (NCBI): domain Eukaryota; kingdom Viridiplantae; phylum Streptophyta; class Magnoliopsida; order Caryophyllales; family Tamaricaceae; genus Tamarix; species Tamarix chinensis. The sequence goes on from CM060171.1 coordinate 120,244,963, forward strand.
ACTTGAGAATTGGTGGAATGCCTCTAGGATAGCTGTGACTAAGCTAAAGTCTCCTTTTAGAAGAACAATAGATCATTCGAAAATATAAGATTTAGGGTACCTAGTTTTTTGCATCTAGGATGGGGGAGAATTTAGGTATAGCCCATAGTGTCTTCATGGATCAATTAAGATATTCCATCAATAGGATGAAGAGATAGGGAGATAAGGGGTCTCCCTATCTTAATCCTCTCTTGGCATAGATGGGTGTATGTAGGGTACATTGAAATTGATGAAGTCACTGAATATGGCACATAAGACATGATTATTTTGACAAAGTGGGGAGGAAAATGAAGTCCATACAGGACATTTTGGAGATAACTCTAGTTAACCAAGTCAAAATCTTTCTTCATATCAAGTTTCATCATGATTCTTGGTGAAAGATGCTGCTAGTTGTATCCTTTAATTAATTCAGTGGCTAAAAGAATATTATCTAAAATACCTCTTTCTTTCATAAACACCGATTGAGCTTCACCAATCAGAGGGGTAAACTCTTTTGAAGCCTATGGGTGATAATGGTAGCAATTATTTTGTAAAGAGTGTTACAGTAGGCTATAGGTCTAAACTCCTCCGGCCTTAAAGAATTTGGAACCTTAGGTATGAGGTTGAGAGTGGTTATGTTAAGGTTCCTGGGCATAAACCCTATGCTGGAAAATTCAAAGATGGCTAAATAGAGGTCCATGCCCACAATATCCTAGCAATGTGTGTAGAAATGAGCATTATAATCATCTGTTCATGGAGCCTTTCCTTTTCCTAGGGAGAATACACCATTTTTCAATTCAGGTAAAGTGATTGGTGCCAAGAGCTGATGTTGTTGAGTGTGATTTAGAGTAGTGCCATTGCTAATAATATTTCTATCTATAGCTTGATTGTTGGTAGTCTCATTGCCTAGAAGGTGAGTATAGAATTTTTGCAAAATGGTGAAGATTCTATGCTGGTCAGTGTGGCTTTGACCATGATCATCATATAGGAGATTAATTTGATTCTTTATTATTTTCCCTTAGCCATGGCATGGAATTTTTTGTTGTTGTCATCTCCTAAGGTTAACCATTGGATTCTTGCTTTTTGTTTGTAGAACATTTCTTCACATCTTATAAGGTGTTTGTATTATTAAAGCAATTCCTTCTCTTGAAGATGGCTATGATGATTTGCTGGCTGAGTAATCAAAGAATTTTGCACCTTTTCTAATTTAGCTTTAGCTTTTTTGACTCTGTCATTGATGCTTCCAAATTTGCTTTAGGGGGATTTTTAGAATCTTTAGGTTGTTGGCCACTGCTTTTAGCTTATTTTATTGATCGATAGTCTTTCAATGTGATTAGAATATAGGAAGGAAAAAAGGGTCTTGAGTCCACATGTCATAAAACATGAAAGGGGTTCTATCGTTAGAAGTATGATGTTGGATTGTTACTATTGCAGGAGAATGATTAGAAATTTGAGGCGTATGGAAATGAGCATGAGTTCCTTCAAATTGAGAAGTCTATTCTAGATTTTATAGGACTCTATCAAGCTTGCACCAAATTCTATCATTCCTCATCTGTTTATTTGACCATGTGAAAAATGCTCTAGTGAATCAAAGGTTAGATAGTTTAAGGGCAGATAGGCAGTTAGCAAAGTCTTCAATATCATTAAATTGGATATCCCCTTAGATTTTTTCCTCTCTTTTCAGTATGACATTGAAGATTTCCATGATTAAACATGGGCTTGAAGTATTGCATTGAGTTAGAAGCTAGCTCCACGGGTCTTTTCTAGCATTACCTTGATTATGTGTATAGATAATAGTGAGGTAAAATTCTAAATTATTATGGGGGGAACTTACTTTACAGTGAATCCATTGGGATTGAGTTGTTAAAACATTAATGCACCATGTGTGTGGATCCCATCCTATCCACACTCAACCATTGTAATGTTGACTATAGTTATGAACCCATTTCCATTGGTGCATGAGGCCATTAGTGACTTTAGTAACATTTTCTGACTTAACTCTTGTTTCAACCAGTGTGACTAGAGTAAGATCATTGCTTTTACTCCAATATATTATAGTTTTTTTTCTTTTTCAAGTCATTTAGACCTCTAATGTTCCAACATCCACCTTTCATGCTAGTTGAATGTGGAAGTTAGGTAAGTCATATAACACACTGGTTGTAGACCTTCCAATAACTAGTTTCCATCCTAACTCTTTGTCTTCTTCTAGTTGCTCTAGTTATTTGGTCTTATTTATTGTAGTAGTGCTTTCAATCTTAGAGGGCCAGGCCTACCCTATTGATCGTGTGTTGACAGAAGAGCCTATAGCTTTGTTGAAGGATTTTTTTCGTTTAGGAGTGGGGTTTATGATAAGATTATTTATGGTAGATGTGGATGTTAAGGTCATATAGGCTATTGGTTGAGTTGTGTTAGTGCTTGGTGATGTAAATGAGGAATTTTGGGCTGGTTGAGTGCCTGTAGATCTTTTATCATTGACCATAATCCATTTCTTCCTCTATTAGACATTTGTGGGAACTATTTGAGGGCATTTAGAAACTAAGTGTCCATACTGCCGACAGAGGGAGCAGAAGGATGGTTTCCATTCATAATTAATTCTTTTTTTTGAAAGTTGAGCCATTAAGGATTTTAATGAGTGCAAACTCAAGTAAGGTTGTATGTGTGCCCACCTCCACTAAGGCTCTAGCATAGGAAACTCTTTCTTTTGTTGCTGTGACTGCATCAATGCCTAAAGGTCTCCCTACACAACTACATATTCTGCTGATACTACTTAGTGAACATAATAGAAGAGGTAATCTTGGAATTCTCAACCATAGAGGATGGAATTTAAATTCCTTTTTGGTGAAGGAGAATTCTGGATGACATTTCTTGATTATTAGAGGTCTGTTCTGGTTAGTCCCATACCCAACAACAAGAATGGTATTATAGTCTTCACAATTTGCTAAGGTAAATAGAAAATAACCTTCCTCATGCAGTCTAATTTTGGGGAAGGTAACATGGTTCCAATTTTGTTTGATATAGGTTGCCATAAGATCAAAAGATGGTCTATATCCACAGACCATACAAACGAGAGTATGTTTCCAGTATATGGTTTTAGCATCAATTTTTTCTTGCTGTAATTCAGCCATAACCTTACCCTCATGTTCGATAGGCGACTCATATGACAATAGATACATATGGTCTGATTTTCGATTGTTGCAAACGATTTCATTCCATAATTGTGAAACTTTCAAATCTTAGGTTTTCTTGATAGGAACAACGATATCGAGATCGTTGTCATTCATTTTTTATATTTGTTTAGTTTGTATCTCGTTTATTGGTTCTTGAAAGTTTGAGATGATAGGTGCAATGCAATCTTGGAAATCTTGATTTCTCTTCTTCTGGTCCTTATAATCATAAAAATCTTTTAATTTTGAACCATTCTCTTCTGTTTTTTCTATATGAGAAGTAGGTGAATGATTTGACAGAGAAAGACGAGTTGATATCCTCTTCTTTTCCATTATCCTTCATGTTCGCGATGGATACAACACAAATAAGTTGCAGCAAGGAGATCATCTCATGAGAGAGAAAAATTTAAAGTTTTTATTAAAAAGTGTTCACTGCTCACGTATCTATGCTAGAATTGTTATTTAGTTATAATATATTTATTGTATATAGCAACATTGTAATCATTTGTAATCACAACCTCCTTAAAATATGGATTACAAAAGGGTGTTGCCCGTCACTCTTGAGAGATTATTATAGAGTCTAGAGAAGAAAAATAGGTTAAGTTTTAAATCATCTCTTAGCGAGTCATTGAGATTATAAGACTCATAAAATAATAGAAGAGTGATCATCAATTAAAAATACATCACTATTCAAAATCCAAAAGGAACAACCTTTTGGTAGTATATGTAGATATCAATTTGCTCTTGAACTACTCTACAGTATGCGTAAATTTTTTATTTATCATTTCCATTTAAAAAAACCCTATTCACCTCTTTCTAGTGTATTATCAACTCTTTTTTGGGTACAAATAGGTAGCAATTCTCTAGCACTCTTAGCTTTGGGAAAATCTAGCACATGGATCATAGTTTCAGGGGTATTCGATCATGTGAGAAGTTTCTCTCATTCTTTTAGCTCCTATTATTTGTGTTTTGGCATCAACATTAGAATATGTTATGGTAGGTTTTAATCTATTGCTAGCAAAGGGAAAAATAAATTTTCATAAACAATTACTTGAAACTTTTTCCTACATGTTCCAAAACTTGACCGCAATCTTCTCTGTGTAAGAAAATTATCTAAAGATACTAACGACACCATCTTTTTCTTCCTTCCACTTGTGCTTTTCAAGACGCGAACTCAAAGAAGACGATTGGAACTGCTAGAGAGATAAATGGACTCCGATACTTTGATGAATCTACTTCCAATTATGAAAAATCCCAAGGGTTAAGTATTACAAGTTCAATATATGTCTATAATCAAATTATGTTATAGCATAGAAAGTTTTCCATATCCCAAGCATTTGTATCATAAGCTGTTTAAAGGAATTAATTATTCAAACTGTCATTGTGAGGAATGTAAATTGTCTAAAGATCATCTTGTTTCTTTCCTTATAAGGCCCTATTCTAGTTCAAAATTGATGTACACTAACCACAATGACTAAGGGATGGGCACCAGACCGAGGATATAATATTTTTATGTTTAGATCACTAAAAATATGATTAGTATAATTATAAGACATTCAAATAAAACAAAATCCATACAATTACAAATTCAAATCAATACATTAACAAGAAAATTCAATGCGTTAAGATCATGGAATTCTTCCTTCACCTTAGCATGAGAGAAATTAGCAATTCATGAATTGATTGAGGCACAAGATAAAAAAATTAAGGATATGCATCATATCTATAAGATAGATATATGAATAGTAGATGATAAAAATACCCTTGGAATTATAATTTGAACAAACTCTAATCAATCACCTTTACTTTAGATTAAAATTACAATGGAACAGTGAATCAAAATTGGATGAGAACGGGGAAATAAAAACCCTAGATCCCTTTTTTGTGCTTCCAAAAATCATCTTTCTCTGTGACTCCCTTTAAACTAAAACTTGCCCCTTTTTTTTTCACCAGCACAAGTTGACACGATCGTGCTTGTGATAACCACTTGACTGTGTCACTCTCAGCTACTTATTTTTTTAATAGATTTTTGTAATTCGACCAAAATATCTTTACTAGACCTCTGATTGAGCTGAATTTTTATGAGATGGAAATATAATAAAAATATTTAAAACTTTTATGATTATCACTTTTCCAAATTCAGATCGCATCATGATTAAATTTTTATGTCTTTTCACCCTTGCATACTTTTAGCACTTGTTTTTGCTTCTGTTTTATTCCAAATGTTGTGTTTTAGCCTTATTTTTTTATTATATTTTCTCCAAATGTATATACAATATGAGCAAGAATAGTAAAAAAAAATAATTAGACTAAATAATGTAAAAATTTATCACACAATCACATTAAATATTTTTGTTAAAGATCCAATTGACCAACATAATCCATACTTATTAGAAACCTTTTTATCTATTTCAAAGTGATGTTTGGGGCCCACCTAAGGTTAATCATTTTTATGGAAAAAAATGGCTTGTCACTTTCATTGATGATCTCATAAGGGTATGATGGGTCTAGTTGTTGGAAAGAAAATCAGAGGTTGAATAGAGATTTAAGGATCCTTATTGTTAAAAATAAACTTAATACCAAAATTGATATCCTACACTAAAATAATGGGATTGAATAATTTAATAAATATTTCAGAGATTTCCTAACCTAGTAAGGACTTATTCATCAATTAGATTATTGTGACATGCCTCAACAAATAGAATTGAAGAAAGAAAAGTAAACACCTTCTTGACTTAGCTATAGTTATTATGTTATGTATGAATGTTCCTAAATACCTTTAAGGAAATGCATTCCTTATTGCTTGTTATATGATAAATAGAATATTGTTTTGAGTGTTTGAATTATGAAACACCATTATAGGTTCTAAAAGGTTATATTTCCACATCTCATATAACTATAAATATCCCTTAAAAAGTGTTTGTTTGTGTTTGTTATGTGTATATAACCAATTTTTTTTAGATCAAAAAATGGATTTAAACATTGAAACATGTGTGTTCCTTAGCAATGTGTCTAATAAAAAAGGGTACTAGAGCCTTAATCTAGTTACAAATTTTTTTTTTTTAGAGTATGGATGTCCACTTTGTTGAGGACCAACCTTTTTTCCATAAAAAATCTCTTTAGGGGAGAAAAGCAGTAAGGAAGACATTATTTTGGGAAACTTTGCCTATTTTTCCTACTCTTCAAGAACCTTTGATTAACTTTGATAAACAAATTTGATATCACTAGATATAGCATTAGAGACAAGGGAGAATTATTGTAAACATATCATAATTTCCATCCCGAGCTTCAATTTTATACTAGGAAGAGGTTTCACAAGTGTGCTAATATTCTAGTTATTACTCCAACAGAAGTTCAATCTAATTTATCAAGTGAAAGCTATGCAACTCAAAGTAATGTTTTGTAATACCCCAAAATTTTTCTAAACCTAATCCTATATAAATAATATCTTAATCCAATTCTAATATTAAGAAATTTTATTTTTGCCTTACCCTAATTCTTTAATCTCCAAATCTTAACTTAATCCAAATCCTTGATGGGGCCAATCCGTAAGCGCACAGATTTGTTGTAGCACTTCATGATTGTATCCCACAGGGACTTCGCAACCGAGTACCAAACTTCATCATTTTAGCTATCTAGATCATTATGGAGTGAGAATATGTAGGTGGGTAGTGAAAATAAATATAATGACTGATTGAATGTAAACTCTAAAATGATAAATTTGAAGCCTAGGATTGAACTTTGGTCTCTAAATTTGTATTCGACAATGAAATAACGCTATATTGTAGTTTAATTCAATGGTCTAAATATACTAGTTAGATTCATTCAAGATCTAAAAATGCATTTAATCTAATTTTCTTACTACTTTCGTGACTAACAAATTAAACTAAACCCATTAAGTGCCACAAATTCTATAGCCTTTGAGAACAAAACATCTACTTTCGTGATAGCTTGAATTCTTGTTCATATGCTAATTTCTGATAATGATTTCATCATTTTAGTTGCAAACAATATCTAAAAAGGCTGGATTTCATCAAATCCGACTTACAATGACCAATCCTAACACATGAAACAACACATACGAACTAAACATACAACATGTACTTTAATTCATCATATTAATACCAAAATGGACCTAATTCAATCCTAGCAAAAAAGATTACTAACTCAGATTGCAAGAAATATAAACAAAGTTAAATGCATAACAAACATAATGATAGTATATAAAAAATTACAAAGAAGATAAATTGGATTGAATTAACCATAAACCAGAGAATAATAGAGTCGATTCTGAGTTGATCATACACGAACTTGCACTTAAATCTCAGAAATTAAACTAACAAAATCAAGGAATATTACATGAATTTTTTTCTTGGAAAAAGAGAGGAAAAAATCCTCTAAAATCTACCCAAAAAAGTTCTCAAGAAGTCCTCGATGAATCACCTAAAAACTACCCATAACACAGGCTATGTTGTACACGAAGATCGTGGGGTAACCACTGCTGCACGGTCGTGCAACATTCAAGCTCTTAAACTGGTGGATACAACTTCCCCATGACGATGCAGCATATGCACAACCTGGCCGTGTGGCATCCTTAGCCTAAACCTGAATCGTTCAACTCCCATGCAACTCTGCAAGATATGCACCACTTGGTCGTGCGGCGTCCTATGCTTCGATCTAGCCGCATTAGTGCTGCATGGTTGTAGAGTTGGGTGTGCAACTGGCTGTGCAGCACCATCTCCTTGGTTCTTTTGACCTTCTTGGCTTATTTTTGTCTCTTTTACTTTCTAGACTCCTCCATAAGTATTCTAGGTTAATTTATCTTCCTTCAATGCCTTTCATACTGGGTCTTTTGCTCTGAAAATATGCACTACTTTCTCGGATTTGTGTGTTCTTGTGTAAGTCCATAAAAAAACAAATACTAAGAGAATATTAGCACACATAATAGACTTGACCCACAATAAAATACATATTATAGACCAAATAAAGTCTTAAAGTAAAGGCAAAGCAAGGTAAAAATAGAGAAAATATTCACTTTATCAACTCCCCCATGCTTATCCTTTGCTTGTCCCCAAGGAAACACACAAACAAGAGAAAGAAAAATGGAAGGAGACCAAAGCCTCAGATGATAGGATAAACTACACAAACAAGACATACGATTGCAAGGTCGAACTATAGTGCAATCGGTAATAGTAGGAGAGAAAAATTAAAGCATGAATACCCATTAGTCATGACTTGCAAATCAGTATTATCATGACACTCTAAGATGGTTTAGGATCGAGTAGATTCCATCCGTACAAGACAAAGGTTAAACAAGGTCGTATACTTCTTCTATTTAGGAAAATGTAAATGGTTTACACTCGTGTGTTTTGGAGGTATAATTGTTTCACTCAAAATTATCCATCCCGATAATGATCAACCATATGCTTTCATAGACTCTCTTTCTCCACCACTTAAGACATTATACAATACAAAAATTATAAGGTCTTATTAAGGTTATAATGGAGCTGGGCTTAAGGGTAGGATAATTCTAGGATTGTAGCTAATGGTCTAAAAGCTACTGGAGTGGAAACTACAAGTGTATGTCAAAATCTAATATCAACAACTTGCTACTCACTCCCCAATTAACAACCAAAGCTCTTTTCCAACAACTTTTTTCTACCCATAATTTTTGTTGATTTCTTAATTCCCCACATCACAACTTCAATAAATTCATTCTTCTCTTCCTTTCATTTTTTTTACAAAGAAGAGAATAAAGATACAATTAGATCATTTTCTTAACACAAACTCCACCAAATATCCTTTTTTATCACACCCCCATGCTTATTTCTTGACCTACCTACATCAAATAGGTTGAAGAGTTACCGCTCCCTAGTTTTGGACAAGGGTAAGGTAATAACTCAAAAATATGACTACTAAGTAGGTTTATGATCAAATGAACAAGTCTCAGACTCAAAGGGGTTCAAACAAAGGGAAAAAATATCATTTGGTAGGCCATTTGGCTAATATAGCTATAAAAAGAAAGCATGTACCTCAATCATGTTAATGCATGCATAAGTCATATGTGGTCTCGAAGAGAACTCATGAAATTTCTAATTTCACATATCGAAGGAGAAAACACACAGTTATAAAATAATAAGACTGTATAAAAGATGGACAGTTTTTAAAGCTCAAGGTTTCACTAGTTCTTTTGCTACTATTCCTATTTCCTAAGTCTTGGTCTAGATGAGAAAATCCATGAAGATAAACCACTTGAGTGTTATAATAAGTAGATTGAGAGTCTATCAATTGGGGAGTCCACGATTAAAGCAATTTCAAAGCATTTTCGTTATACTTGCTCGCAATTTATAGGTCTTACTAGTGTATGATCAATCATTGTAGATAATTCTATTATATTATCATCATAGACTTATCATTTCCCAAATTCTCTTTTTTTAGGAGAAAATAACAATGCACCAAACATGCTAACAAAAAAAACACAATAATAGCAAGCTAAAAACAAAAGAGAGAAAGAAAGAACACACCAATAAAAAAAGGAAATAAAGAAAAGCAACAGAAATGACAGAAAATAAACGTACCTCAAACTCCCCCATGCTTAAAGAACGCATTGACCAAAATGTGTGATTAGGGTATGAGTGGGGGTAAGCAAGTGGAAACATTGGGTGGGGGTGGTGGTGGGTAACCATGCTCCAAATGCCATTGATACATTTATTGTATCATGGTGTTCTTTTGGTCGATGGGAGCGACGACGTCCCAAAAAATCACAATTTTTGCATCAAGCATATCAAATTAGTCATCAATATGCTAGAAACAGGCATCCCAAGAGGTGTTAGAGGAAGAAGGGCCCGCGTCATTGCCATAGCATGGAGGTGCTAGAGAGGAAGCAGTGAGAGATCGGGTGCCTCTTGAGGAAAGTTTGGATTCTCATCTGAGGGGGAGGAATAGGTTGACTAGGGCAAGGCATGGAAGGCGAAGGTAACCAATTGGTGCGTTTGTTACCAATAAGAGTGGTGAAAGATTTGTTGGGCAACATATACCACACCTCCTGATTATAGAATAAGAAGAATTTAATCCTATCTTGCACAATTAGTTCCATGGTTGTGTAACTCGCCAATCCTAGATAAGTTGTTTGGAAGTGAACAGGGATGTCGTCTACATTGTATCCACACCGGGTAGTGATGTACGTGACAATGCCACCTATAACAATATCACTAGTAAGGTTGGTGCTAACAGTACTTAGGTGATCAGCAAGCTAATACACTCCATCAAGGACATCATCAACGAGCATACATCGTAGAGTGAAGAGCTTTCGTACATTCCCTCAGCTTTCCTCTCTAACAAAAAGTGTCCCGACCAATAGCCTTTGGACGTATCGCAAGGCTGGGTTATAGATTAACAAGGCCTTAGCGTGGTGTCTGCTATACGACCTAGGAGCACATCCCCTCCTTAGCATGGAGATTTGAGTCCAAAAATATTAGGGATCCCACAATTGTGGTTCCTTAGTAAGTCTCCGACTAATAGGGGGAAGATAAAGCAGAGACGAGAATCTTGACAATGAAATTTTTTTAGTCTCATTGAAGAGTCTAAAAAGAATGGTGTTTGCAATTTGATCAAAATAAAACAAATTGAGGAACTCAAGGGTGATCCCTCTACTCATGGGGTACACATGCATAAAGAAATGAGATAAATCGCCTCTAGCGAGAAAATACTCAACATCCTCTTTGATCACTTGTGTTTTGAGACATGCCCAGTTGATATATTGAGTGGGTGCAATGTTTCAAGAAACAAGCCCCTCATAGAGTTCTTTGTCATCAGGGTTGGTAAACACAATACCGTAGGGATTAGAGGGTTGGGTATTTCTGGCTTTACCTTTGCCTTTGGCTTGGTGTGATTGTGATCTAGAGGATTCCCCTTCGCGTTCCTCTTGAATTTTCTTAGTTAACTTCTTCGGTGCCATATTTGCGCTCTACCTACGAAAATAAGATTTTGTTAATTTTGTTCAAAGCAAACACACCCTGTATATGAGATTATAAGCCATTACAATAGAGAAAAAAAATTTGTAAATGCTACATGAATGGGAAAAATATTTTCTGAATTTTAAGAATAATAAGAAGAGGCAGAATAAGAATGAGAGAAAGAAAATTAAAATCTATTGGGACTACCCATGCGTCCTTGTACTAAGCCCATGCAAGTGGAATTGCGGGGTGATAAGAAGTGGTGGTGCTTGTGCAAGTTATGGTGGTGTTGGGGGTGTTAAGGTTAGATGCAGTGGAAGTAGTAAGAGAGAAAAATAATATGTGACGATGGTGGTGCAGGCAATGCTGGTGCAAGTTTACGGTGGTGCATAGGTGTGTAGTGGTGGAACGGCAGGGTAGTGGAGGAGTGCAAGTTGTGAAATGGTGGCACATACGATGGAAAAATAGGGGAGTTGCAGGCGTGTAGGTAGTGCACTCGTGGTGAGGTGTTGTGCTTTTGGTCATTAGTGGTTCAATTTGTGTGTGGTGGTTGCAATGGTGGTGGAGTGTTGTGGGTTAGAGGTAGCTTAAGAGTGATTGGGGGAGGAGAGATTGGTGCACAGGGGTTAGGGTTGAAATGAGGGAGGAAACAAAAGAGAAGAAAAATGGGGTCATGGGCATGGAGGCGTGTTTTTGTAGAGAAAAGGGAAGTGCATGACCGTGCATGGTTTACACAACTGGGCCATGCAAAGAGAATGCTGGGGAGGCATGGGTGTGCAAGTTCAACACAGGAAGGCCGTGCATGAATTTTGGTATTGGCGTGGGGCTATAGTGTTTGGCACAACCGTGCATGTTTGGCATGGTGTGGCTGTGCAGCCTCCCTGTTCTTGACTTTTCTTTTAATTTTTGCTTCAGGGTAGTGCACGGCCGTGCAACCCTCCTTTATTCATATTTTTTATTCATCTTCTTCAAATAGTGCCTCTATATCCTATTTTATCCATTGAATAGCGTATAATCATAATGAGGCCTACCAAAACGTTGCGAAAAAAGGAGAACAAAACCAAAGGGTGAGAGAAGAGAAACAACAAATAAAATAAATACACAAAAACATGGGTTACCTCCCATGGAGCTCTTGTTTAGGGTTTTTAGCTCGATCGTGATATCTTTGATCCTATGGCAGGTTAGGAAGGGTGAAGATGCCCAATTTCTCAATCATAAATCCTGCAATATATGGTTCAATCTCTGCCTATTCACCTTGAAGGTTCCTGTAGACTCACTCCACATTTCGATTGCTCCAAATGGATATACCTTGCACACTTGGAATGGTCCTGACCATCTAGAGTGCAACTTGCCTGGAAAGAGATTTAGACGAGATTTAAATAGGAGTACTGTCTCTCCTTCTCTGAATTCTTTACGGAGAATATGCATATCATGCCATCTCTTTGTTATTTCTTTATGTATCTCGGACTTTTCATAAGCATCTAACCGCAACTCATCAAGTTTCCGCTCTACCGCTTCCTTTAAATCTAAATGAATGCTCCGAATAGCCCAATGTACCTTGTGTTCCACGTTGATGGGCAAATGACACAACTTTCCATAAGCCAATCAAAATGGTGTTGTGCCTATATGAGTCTTGTAAGCTGTCTGATAAGCCCAAAGAATGTCATCTGGTTTTAAGGACCAATCTTTTCTCGATCTAGAAACTGTCTTTTCTAGGATTCCTTTTAGCTCCCTATTTGCAAATCCACTTGTCCACTCATTTGAGGCTGATAAGGTGTAGCCATTTTGTGATCCATACCATATTTCCTCAAGAGTGTGCTTAGAACCTTATTTGCAAAGTGAGATCCTCCATCACTAATCACACCTCTCAGAACTCTAAATCAAGGGAAAATAACCTTGCGAAAAAGCTTGACCACTACCTTCACATCATTGGTCGGAGATGCTAATGCCTCTACCCATTTCGAGACATAATCCATCTCTATTAAGATGTACTTGTTGTTACGTGACTATAAAAAGGGTCCCATAAAACCAATCCCCCACACATCAAATAATTCGATGTTGTTTAATGACATTTCATTCCTTCTTGATATGTTTTTGGTTCTTTGACAGCGATCACACCCTAGCACATAACTCCTCACATCCTTAAAGAGCGTAGGCCAATAAAATCCCACGAGAAGCACCTTTGATGTTGTCTTGGAAGTGCTTGCATGACCTCCATATAGTGATGAATGAAAATGGGATATGACATCGAGTACTTCATCCTCAGGTATGCACCTCCTAAAGATATCATCTGTACATCACTTTTAAATGCAAGGATTGTCCCAGTAGTAGTGCTTGACATCTGAAAGGAATTTCTTACCTTGTTGGTACGATAGGTCTTCCATTAGTACCCCGCAAATGATATAATTTACAAAATCTATGAACCAAGGGACTTGGAGGCTCTAAACAATGAATAGATTGTCATCGAGAAATGAGTCATCAAACGTGCTTTCATCTCTTTCTTCTTCGTTCATCTCTTACCTAAGTCTAGAAAGGTGATTTACTACTATATTTTCAGCACCCTTCTTATGCTTTATCTCTAAATTGAACTCTTGTAACAAAAGGGTTCATCTAATCAACCTTGTTTTCTCATCCTTCTTGGCCAAGAGATTCCTTAGAGATGCATACTCAGTGAACACAATAACCTTTGATCCAAGATAAGACCTAACTTTATCCAAGAAAAACACCATGGCTAGGAGCTCCTTCTCAGTTGTGGCATAATTCATCTAGGCATCATCCAGAGTTTTACTAGCATAGTATATGGCATATACCTTCCTTTATTTTCTTTACCCAAGTACATCCCCGACAGCATAATCGCCGACATCACACATTACCTTGAAAGGAAGGCTCCAATTGGGGGGGTCTCATGACTGGGGCAGTTGTCAAAGGTTCCTTCAACCTGTTAAAAGTATCTAAACAAGACTGATCAAATGTAAAAGGAACATCTTACTTGATAAGTAAATGGGTCAGGGGTTTAGCAATTTTGGAGAAATCTTTAATGAAATGCCTATAAAATCAAACATGACCTAAAAAACTCCTAACTCCTTTGACATTGGTTAGGGGAGACATTTTAGCAATGATATCTATTTTGGCCTTATCAGCTTCAATTCCACGGTTAGAGATTAAGTGACCTAAAATAATCCCTTCTTGTACCATAAAATGAATTTTTTTCCAATTAAGTACAAGGTTCAATTCTTTACATCTCTTCAACACTTTAGCAAGATTATCCAGATAGTTATCAAAAGAAGTTCCATAGACAGAAAATTCATCCATAAACACCTCCATGATATTTTCAATAAAATCACAGAATATGGATATCATGCATCATTGGAAAGTGGTTGGAGCATTACATAAGCCAAATGGCATCCTTCTATAGGCAAATGTACCATATAGACATGTAGATGCCATTTTCTCTTGATCACTAGGATGAATAGGGATTTGCAAGAATCCTGAATACCCACCTAGATAACAAAAATGAGAGTGTCTAGCTAACCTCTCCAACATTTGATTGATAAATGGAAGGGGGAAGTGATCTTTTCCCGTAGCTTTTTTTAACTTCCTATAATCAATGCATATACGCCATCTAGTGACCGTTCTTGTTAGAATAAGTTCATTTTGCTCATTCCATATGACAGTCATGCCTCCCTTCTTAGGTACCACTTGCACTGGGCTCACCCACTCACTATCTGAGATAGGGCAAATGATCCCTGCATCAAGTAACTTAAGTACCTCCTTTTTAACGACCACTTTCATGTTTGGGTTCAATATCCTTTGGTATTCAATGTAGGATTTGTGCCCTTCTTCTAATAGGATTCGATGCATGCAAAAGGAAGGATTAATGCCTTTGATGTCATCATTAGAATAACCTATGGAATCTTTATGCAGTATAAGGACTTCAAGTAATTTTTCAACCTCTTCTTGACTCAAGTTGGCCTTCACAATAATAGGGTATTCACCAATGGATTCTAGAAATTCATACCCGAGTGAGGAAGGGAGGGGTTTTGTCTCTACCTTACATGTCGGGTCATGTAATTCCCTCTCAACTTTAGCCACTAATCCAGGTTCTTTTGCATATATAGGGTTTTCTTCAAGCATGGTAGCATAAGCAACCACCTCCTCGTCACCATCATCAAGCACTTTGTTTTTCATCAAGCATTTCTCTAGTGGATCACTTGAGATCAAGTTAGCAAAGTCCTTTTGCATCATCATGTCCATTGTATCAATCCTACAACAAGTGTCATCAATTAAAGGAAATTTTACTGCAGAGCGTAAATCAAAATCCACTTTCTCATCCCCAATATTGAGAGAGAGCTTTCCACTTTTCACATCAATTACTGCTCCCCTAGTAGCTAGGAAAGGTATTCCCTATATGATAGGGATTTTCACATCATCCTCTATCTCTAGAATAACAAAATCAACCGAAACATATAACTTACCAACTTGTATAGGTATACCTACTGGATGTTTTACCGATCGATTTTCTAATTAGAGGTAAATGGTGGTGGGTTTCAAATCTCCCATCTTCAATTTCTTACAAATATAAAGAGGCATTAGACTGACACTAGCCCCCTGATCACAAAGATTATGGTTAATAGATATATGCCCAATAATACAAGGAATAGAAAACGAGCCGGAGTCTTTAAGCTTAGGTGGAAGCTTATTTTGGATAATATCACTACATTCCTGTATTAAGGCTACGGTCTTATATTCCTCTAATAATCTCTTATTAGAAATAATCTCCTTTAGAAATTTATCTTAGACAGACATTTGAGAAATGACTTCCACAAATGGAATGTTATTATGAAATTTTTTAAAAATCTCAAGAAACCTCCCAAACTATTTCTATAACCTTGCCTTAGCTTGCCCTTTAGGGAAAGGTAGTGGAAGTTTGTATAGTGGTGGAGGGACATAGTTCTCAACCTCATGGTCCTTTCCTAGGATGGTTTCTTTCTCAATGTTCATGGCCTCACCATTCTTTCCTTTCATAGCCTCGACTCTTCCACCCTCATCTTTAATTTCTTTCCTCAAAACAGTGCCTTCTAACTCCTTTCCACTTCTAAGTGCTATGGCATTGATGGACCCTTTGGGATTGGTTTCTGGGTTCCTTGGAAGCATTCTGGAGGGCCTAGAAGAAGATCCTGATTGTTAGGCCACTTGGATAATTTGGTTTTCCAGCATCTTATTATAGGTGGATAGGGATTCAACCTTAGAATTTAAGTTCTTGACTAAGTTTCTCAAATTCTTGGTTTGTTTGTTCTGAGAGGCTATAAAGTTTTCTATCATTAACTCAAGATTTAACTTTAAAAGGCTAGGAAATGGTGGTCTAGGGTTTTGAAAACCTGGAGGCCTAAAGTTTGATTGAGGAGTGGTATTCGATGGTGAGTTCTTGTAGGATAAATTTGGATGATTTTACCCTCCCAGATTGTAGGTGGGAGCAAACATGTCTCATTTTTGGTTGAAATTGTTCACATAATTGACTTGGTCTACAAGGGTTTCGTCAGGGGGTGGAGGGGTAACAAATTGAAATTCAAAAGATGAATGCCCTATAATACCACAAGTCTCACAAAAAACAGAAGAGGATGTTAATGCATTAACACTTAATTTGTCAAAATTTTGAAATAATGCAACAAAACACGAAGAAAGATGATCCAAAGCATCAATGTTGTACCTACCGCTCTTCTTAGTAGAAGAGCACTCACTCGACCATTGGTAATGGCTTTGGGCCATGTATTCAATCAATTACTTGGATTCGGGTATGCTCTTATTCATGAGAGTGCCTCCCGCTGCTGCATCTAGAGTCAACCTTGTATTATAAAGGAGGTCATTATAAAAGATGTGAACCAGTAACCATTCTTCCAAACTATGATTTGGGCACATTCGTAACATGACCTTGTAGATTCCCCATGCATCGTAGAGAGACTCACCATCCTTTTGACTGAAACTTGTAACGAGGTTCCTTAATTAACTAGTCTTGTATGGGAAAAAGTACTTGTTTAGGAAAGCTCATGAAAGTTGATCCCAAGTGGTGATGGACCTAGGAGGAAGTGATTTCAACCAAGCTCTCACCTTTTCCCTCAATGAGAATGGAAATAACCGCAGTTTGATCACGCCATCTAACACTCCATTCATCTTCAAAGTGTCACAATACTCAAGAAAATAGAAATGTGCAAATTTGGATCCTCTGTTAGGATACTAATAAACTAATTTTTCTATAGCATGTTGAGTAATGTAGGCTTCAATTCAAAGTTTTCGGCATATACATTCATTTTTCGTATACTTGATTGTGTCCCATATGCATTCGGAGATGCAAACTCCTTAAGAGAGTGGTGCTACTCTTCCTCACCATCATTTTCAACCATGGTTCTTGAACTAATGCTTTCTTTTGTCTCACATATCCACTTCCTTAGTCCACCCAATGTCCTCTTGATCTCAAGGTCAAACTCAGCTGGAGTCCCAAGTTGAAAAGATTGTTGCACAAAAGGTACCTGAAAACGCAGACAAATGAGTGATCAAACAAAAAGGATGAAAGATGAAAAAAAGAAAAAAGAAATTAAAGGATCTAGTCTACCTAAATAATAAAGAACTCAATATCAATCAGCCAAAGTCCCCGGTAATGACGCCAGATCATTATGGAGTGAGAATATGCAGAAGGGTAGTGAAAATAAATATAACGATTAATTGAATGTAAACTCTAAAATAATAAATATGAAGCCTAGGATTGAACTTCGGTCTCTAAATTTGTATTCAATAATGAAATAACGCTATATTGTAGTTTAATTCAATGGTTGTGAGCAATCGGTCTAAATATACTCATTAGCTTCTTTCAAGGTCTAAGAATGTATTTAATCTAATTTGCTTACTACTTTTGTGACTAACAAATTAAACTAAACCCATTAAGTGTCACCGATTCTATAGCTCCTAAGAACCAAACATCTACTTTTGTGATCGCTTGAATTTCCGTTCATATACTAATTTCTAATAATGATTTCATCATTTCACTTGCAAACAATATCTAAAAAGGTCGGATTTCATCAAATTCGACTCACAACTATCAATCCTAACACATGAAATAATACATACGAACTAAACATACAACATGTACTTTAATTCATCATATTAATACCAAAATGGACATAATTCAATCCTAGAAAAAAGGATTAATTATGCATGATTGCAAGAAATATAAATGAAGTAAAATGCATAACAAATATAATGAAAATATAAAAATTACAAAGAAGATAAATAGGATTGAATTAATCGTAAACTAGAGAAGAACAGAGTTGATTCTGAGTTGATCATACACAAACTTGCACTTAAATCCTAGAAATTAAACTAACAAAATCAAGGAATATTACATGAAGTTTTTTCTTAGAAAAAGTGAGGAAAAATTCTTGTGAAATCTACCCAAAAAAGTCCCTAATAAGTCGCGAAAGAATCACTTAATAACTACCCATAACACATGCTACATCGTGCAAGAAGATCTTGGAGTAACTGCTGCTGCACAGTCATGTAAGGGCTGCACGGCCTGGTTGTGCAACATTCTGGCTCTCGAATTGGTGGATATAGCTCCTACACTTCTGTGCAACATATGCACATCCTGTCCATGCGACATCCTCGACCTTGACCTGATTAATTCAACTCCTACCTGGCTGTGTAAGATATATACAACTTGGTCGTGCGTTGTCCTCTGCTTCAACCTAGCTACATCAATGATGTACGGTTGTGTAACTGGGTGTACAACTAGCTGTGCAGCACCATCTCCTTGGTTTTTTTGACCTTCTTGGCTTATTTTTGGCTCTTTGACCTTCTAGACTCCTCCATAATCATGCTAGGTTGATTTATCTTCCTTCAATGCCTTTCATACTAGGTCTTTTGCTCCAAAAACATACACTACTTCCTCGAATTTGTGCGTTCTTGTGCAAGTCCCTGAAAAATAAATACCAAGAGAACAATAGCATGAACAATAGACTTGAACCACAATAAAATACATATTATAGGCCACATAAAGTCTTAAAGTAAAGGTAAAGCAAGGAAAAAATAGAGAAAATATTCCCTTTATTAATCTTTGACTCGAAGAAATTATATTTTGTAGTATGACCTTAATTCTGGTAGATTTGTATGTTTAATCTTACTTATTTTAGCTAATTAAAATTTAATCTAATACTAACCTTAAGGCTTTCCCCCTTTTCTTTTCTTTCTCCTTTTCCTTTTCCTTTCTCCTTCTTGCGCCGACTTCTTATTCTCCTTCTCCTGCTTTGTGTGTATTTTCCTTATCACCAGCAGTACACCACCATCCCTTTCACCTATAATCTTACATTATCTCTATTGAATTTTACCCTGCCCCTCCCTTGTGACATTACTCCTCTCCCTTTGTGCCTTTGCCATGCCCATCGTCATCGCACTCTACCAATCCATCCATTCCTCTGCCATTCTTCACCTTACACGCCACCCTATATGCATATATATACACTACCTTATCCTCTCCCCTCCCACATTTATTATCCTCTTTCTGTTGAGCATAACCACTCTGAGCCACCACACTTCTTTCTTTCTTTCTTTCTTCTTCTTCTTCCTCTTCTTCTTCGTCTTCGTCTTCTTCTTTGTCTTTGTCTTCCTCTTCTTCTTCTTCTTCTTCTTCTTCTTCTTCTTCTTCTTCTTCTTCTTCTTCTTCTTCTTCTTCTTCTTCTTCTTCTTCTTCTTCTTCTTCTTCTTCTTCTTCTTCTTCTTCTTCTTCTTCTTCTTCTTCTTCTTCTTGTTCTTCTTCTTCTTCTTCCACCACCACCACCACCACCACCACCTCCTCCTCCTCTATTTGACTTTGTTGAACACCAAAAACCATCACTACACACCACCACCTCCTCCTCCTCTATTTGACTTTGTTGAACACCAAAAACCATCACTACACACCACCATCACTCCCCCTCATTGTTGCTGACCATTGCCATCCACCGTCATCGTCGTCATTTTCTTTTCTCATTCGTTTCTTGCATTTTTGTGAGGTTTACGACTTGAGCATGGTCTCTCATACGGTTGTGCACCTCTCTTTTTCCTTTCCGCATGCCTGTGCTTGTTAGTGCGGTTCGCCTGTGCATACTTGCATGACTCACGCACCAAGCACGGTCGTGCCTATTCGCACAGCCTGCCAGTGCAGGTTTCCAACACACGACCTGAGTGAGCACTGCTTGCCACACACCTATGCAGCCCCATATTTTCAGCCATGCACCCGTTTTTCACACCCAAACCTCACCCAAACACCACTAAAATTTCACCATAGCACCACCGTACCTTCCACTACACTTCCAAGCAACTCAAGCTTCCCTTTAACTCTAGTTATTTCCATTTTTACCTTCCTTTACCTTAACTTTTTCCTTGGCTATAATCTTTGAGCCTAATTGTGTATTATCTTGTTTTCATAGGTATTTTTTTTATGATATCAGAGGAGGTGGTTTAGAATTTACGTGCATAGAGCTCGGCATCCTTGTCGGTAAGGATACATGTCATAGCTAGGACTTTATGTGTATATGTATGTGCTTTTATATTGGACATGTTATGTGAATAATATATTTATGAAAATTCTATGATATGATATCTTGATAGTAACCAAATTTGGAAGTATGTATTTGGGGAATAATGTTGGCTATAGTATCTATGTATATAATTGATGATATATTTACTGAATAAATATTGGAGATTTATATGTATTAGTATTGAGATTTATAAGGCTTTGGGAGAATATGAGCATTTTTAACTACTTAAGTGTATTATGGTCATTTGAGGATAACTATGTGGTCGTGATTATATTATTCAAATATATGTCTTGAATACCTATATGAGTCCCGCATAATAATCTTGAACACACAATCAACTTTTTAAAATACTAATCATTTAAAGTGAAATATCACGTGAATCGAGTCGAGGTGTTTATATGGGTCTATTTTACCGAATAATAATAGTAGCTCAGGTGTGTTGTTCCTGAGAGGTGATTTAGTCTGTTCCACCGGATTAAGAATAGTAGGACCCCATACTCAATGTGAATGAAATATATAATTAAGAGATAAAGTATTAATGGAAAAGATACTAAACATTTAAAGTGAAATACTACGTGAGTTAGGACTAAGGTATTGATTCTGCTCCATCAAATAATAATAGTGGCTCAGGTGTATTGTCCCTGAGATATGCTTTAGGCCATTCCACCTGTTTAAGAATAGTGGCTCATGAGCATTTTTTCTCTAAGAGTTGTTGAGTCCATTCTATTGAATAATAATAGTGGCTAAGGTGTGTTGTCCCTGAGAGGTACTTCAAACTGTTCCATCAGTTTAAAAATAGTGGGGTCCCTAAACTAAATATAAATAAAAGATCAGAATATGATATAACTATAAAGCAAGACTTGAAATCGGTATCTACTTGGCATTGCTTTATAGTATCATATGTATGGTTAATTTTTGACGAGAACTCATGCATTATGTGTAATCCTACTTTGAATGTACCGTCGCCTTACTTAGTATATATCGTACTGATCATCCGTTTTATGAGTGTTACTCATTCATACGGGTAGATGACCCAAATGTCTTTGTATAGGTCGAGGATGATCCAATGGATGAATTTGTAGCCTTTGATGCTTATTATGTGGAGGAGTGATTTTTGTATCAGGGCATTGGATGTAGAGTCATGTTATCAGGATGTTAGTTCTGACTAGATACCTTTTTAGACTCTTAGATCCATGGTATCTCTTTTTATATTTTGGATTATTGTACTCGAAGTAAACCTTCAAACTTTTATTTAATATTTATGAAAGTTCCCTCAATTTCTATTTATCATATTTTACTTTCTAATTATTTTACATTGTGATTAATGTAAGGATGGTATGGTAATCTAGACTTATGTCAATTATAGCATTAATACCTAGCTATTTGATAATACACTTCCATTTAAAATGAAAATTTTTAGTAGTAGATTTTTGGAGTGTTACATCCTTCCTCTATTCATACTCCTCCTTTACCTACTAATATAACTAACTTGTTCACTCTCGATCTTAGCCTTCCAATTGCATTAAAACAAGATACCTAAGCTTCCACAAAACACCCTAATGCAAAATACTTATTGTATACAAAATTATCACATACTCATAATGCTTTCATGTCTAGGATTACCCATGTGTTTGTGCTAAAAAGTATACAGGAAGCTTTAGATGATCCAAATTAGAGGATAGTTGTAATTGAAAAGATAAATGCTATTAGGAAAAATAATGCGTGGAATATTACTAATTTACCCCAAGATAAGAAGACAATTGGGTGCAAATGGGTATTTACAAAGTGCAAAGCTAATGGAAGTGGGGAGAGATATAAAAATAGACTTATAGGAAAATGACTTACCTAAACTCATGGCATAGATTACCAAGATACTTTTGCTCCTATTGCTAAGATGAATTCTATCAGAATACTACTTTCCCTCACACTTAGTTACGAATGGCCACTTCATTAGTTTGGTATAAAAAATGACTTCTTAAATGGAGACTTACATGAATAAGTATACATGGACCTAACGCTTGATTTGAAGAAACTTTCGGAAGAGGCAAAATTTGCAGGTTGAGAAAACCCTTATATGGGATAAATCAATCACCGAGAGCTTGGTTTTAGAGATTTGGGAATTTAGTAAGAAGGCACGGCTTCTCACAAATTCAAATTGATCACACTTTGTTTTTCAAGCATTCTATTGAAGTAAAAATAGTTATTTTGATAGTATATGAATATCCACAAGTTAAAGAACAAGCTAGAGGCCGAATTTTAAATCAAGGACCTTAGGAAGCTTAAACACTTCCTTGGGATGGAATTTGCAAGATCCAAGTAGAGAATTTTCATCGACCAATGCAAACAGATCCTTGATTTACTTAAGGTTTCAGAGATGATAGGTTCTAAAATAGTAAAAATTCTAATGGATCCAAATGTGAAACTAAAAGTAGTAGGAACAAATGTGGTAGAGAATTCTATCAAAGACTAGTTGGGAAACTAATTTATTTGTTGCACAAAAGTCCTGATATATCCTTTGCATTAAGTGTCATAAGTTATTTTATGCATTCACCTGGACCTAGGGACGAAGCCAGGATATAAAATGCATGGGGTCCCAATAAATAATAAGCATATATCTAAATATATAATAATAACAAAAATTATAATTATAATAATAATATATTTAATATTATCCAAAATCATACATAGATATTCGTTTACAATTGTACTGGTCGAGGTTTCATAATTTGAAACTGAGCTATAATAGTCTCATTACTAATGGTATCAGATACATCTTTTTCTATATATGACATTAGACAATTATATACCCATTCATCACACATACGATTTCGCAACTTGTTTTTGATAAAACTCATTGCTGAAAAAACTCTTTCAACAGTTGCAGTAGCTACCGGTAAAATCAAAGCCAGCTTCACAAGCATATAAACCAAAGGATATGTAGTGTGATTTTTTGTTTCCACTAACTTCCTTGAGAGATCACCAAGTCCTTTTAATTCATAAAATCTTTCATCAGATCGAACATCCAAAATATAATTCTCAAGCTGATTATCTAGTATCACAACATCAACATCAGAAAAATCCTTAGGATAAAACTTTGTTAACCTAATCAATGAAGCTTTGTCAAAAGCAGAAAATAGCTCCGATGGATTCAAGCATGCTACACATGACAACAACGTAGTGCCTATCACATCAAAACGCGATTCAAGCTCCTCTAATTGCAAGTCTAAGATGCTGTAGAAGCAATCAAACTTGTAATGATGCATATTTGTAAGAAATGGAGCCAACCGTTGTGATTTGTTTTCCTTAACATACCGATCATCCATATTTGCAATCACAATATTCTTATCGTGGAAAAATAAAGAAACTTCAACAACAAGATCTTCCCATCCTTCATCCCTCATCGTTTGGAGGCGTTGTTTAGCAAGTTGAACAAGTCTCATGGCATTTACAATGTCTTGATCACGCTTCTGCAACATCTGAGATAAATCATTCGTGATACCTAGAACCCTTCTCATCAAATGTAACATAAAAACACATTCAAAGGACATTAGTAGATCTTTGAAAGCTCTAGCCTCACCTTTCTGTCTACTTTTTGAATCTTTTTTCAAAAAATCAAGCACTTCAATAACCGGAGAAAATAACTTAACCAAACTTGAAAGAGACTTAAGATGTGACCCCCAACGAGTATCTCCGACCCTTGAAATGGCTGATTCTTGATTCAATCCACACCCATGTTCGATCTTGCCTAGATCAAATGCTTCTTCTAATTCAATAGAACGTTTATCTTGAAGCATATCTCGACGTTTGTTAGATGATCCAATTACATTAACAACACCAGTAACGATAAAAAACAACCAATCAACATCTTCATGAGACCTTGCAACTGCAACGAGTGCCAACTGAAGCTGATGAGCAAAACAATGAATATAATATGCTGAATTATTTTCATTATGAATCAAAGTTTTTAAACCACTATATTCTCCTCTCATATTGCTTGCTCCATCATAGCCCTGCCCTCGTATTATTGATATGCATAATTTATATTTCACTAACATTGTCTCAAGTGTTGATTTGAGTGACACGACAGTTGTATCAGCTACATGTGCAATACCAATAAATCTTTCCATCACAAAACCCTTACGATCCACATAATGTACAACTACAACCATTTGTTCTTTCCCAGATATATCACCAGATTCATCATTTAATATGCCAAAAACATCATCCCCTATCTCCTTAATAATCTCATTACTTATTTCAGTTGCACAAGCACAAGCAATATCTTTTTGAACATCAGGAGAAGTCATCTGGTTATTTCTCGGAGCATTTTTCAACATAAAACTAGCCAGAGATGGATTAACTTCTTGTAATATTTTTAGGAGCTCATAAAAATTACCTCGGTTTTTTGAACTATCCGATTCATCATTCCCCCGAAATGCTATTCCTTGTCGAAGAAGATATCTAATAGCAATGACTGATGCTTCTAGACGAATATGATACTCAGATTTTACTATTTCAGATTGTTTTGACAAAGCAGCTTGAATGCCATACTTTTGATTCATCAAAGTATCACATTTTTTCACAGCCTTGTTATGAGGACTATCACAATTACCAACATGAACTTCAAGCCTATCCTTTTTATTCCAGCCCCCAAAACCTTGACCCACAAAATGACCACCATCGACTTCAAATTCTTGTTTAAACAAGTAACATGGTCGGCAAAAAGCAGTATCTTTTGCTATACTATATTCTAACCAGTCATACTTATCAAACCAAGATGCAACAAATCTTTAATTTTTTCCGGCAATAAGTTTAATTGGAAAATTGTGTGCATGAGGTTGGAAAGGACCAAGACGAATATAAGCTCTCCTTACCTCATCTTGCTGATTTGGATGGAAATCTAAAATTTTTTTCCTCAGACCTGGATCAAGTTCCAGAGAATTTAAATCCACCAAATTGCATTGTGTAGCTTGAGATTGATGAAGATATGAAGAAACTTGTTCATGAATTACAGGACTAGGAACTGGATTAGAATTGTTCCCATTAGCCTGTTCTTTGTTTTAGGCCGCTTTTGAAGATATTTCCACATGCTAATTTGATAAAATCAAATATGCAATTATGAATACAACAATACAATTATACAAGATGTAGTGAACAAATACTCAACTAATTCATACCATACTAATTCAAAATTAACATAACCTAATTCAAAAAAATACAATAATCAACTAATTAACAAATAACATACAAACTATTCCAATTTCACATATTCACAATAAAATTAGAAATAAAAATACAAACTAATTCAATTAACAAAAATACTCATGCTCAACTAAATTAACATTACACAATAATAATTCATACCATACTAATTCAAAATTAACATAACCTAATTCAAAAAATACAATGCTCAACTAATTAACAAATAACATACAAACTATTCCAATTTCACATATTCACAATAAAAATAGAAATAAAAATACAAACTAATTCAATTAACAAAAATACTCATACTCAACTAAATCAACATTACACAATAATAATTCATACCATACTAATTAAAAATTAACATAACCTAATTCAAAAAATACAATAATCAACTAATTAACAAATAACATACAAACTATTCCAATTTCACATATTCACAATAAAATTAGAAATAAAAATACAAACTAATTCAATTAACAAAAATACTCATACTCAACTAAATCAACATTACACAATAATAATTCATACCATACTAATTCAAAATTAACATAACCTAATTCAAAAAATACAACAATCAACTAATTAAAAAATAACATACAACCTATTCCAATTTCACATATTCACAATAAAATTAGAAATAAAAATACAAACTAATTCAATTAACAAAAATACTCATACTCAACTAAATCAACATTACACAATAATAATTCATACCATACTAATTCAAAATTAACATAACCTAATTCAAAAAATACAACAATCTACTAATTAAAAAATAACATACAAACTATTCCAATTTCACATGTTCACAATAAAATTAGAAATAAAAATACAAACTAATTCAATTAACAAAAATACTCATACTCAACTAAATCAACATTACACAATAATAATTCATACCATACTAATTCAAAATTAACATAACCTAATTCAAAAAATACAACAATCTACTAATTAAAAAATAACATACAAACTATTCCAATTTCACATGTTCACAATAAAATTAGAAATAAAAATACAAACTAATTCAATTAACAAAAAAGGATATTATATTTCATCTTAAATAAAATTAAAAAAAACCCTCACCCTCTCAAATCTCAATCTCTGGCTCTCGGTCTCTGGGGGGGCTGTTGCGGCGTTGCCTGTTGGCTAATTCGTCCCACCTCCCAGGCTGCCTGCCTCTGTTGAGAGTTGAGACAGACAACATAATGCAGATGAAGTTCGAACAACGGCGACAACGAGGCAAGACAGCAACAGCCAGCAGGTCAGCAGCGTCGCAGTCGTCGTGTGTGCCGTGTGCGACTAGGCGGTGGGTGCCTGCCTGCCTGGCGCCTGGCGGCCAGCAATCCTGAGCGAGCGGGTGCGACGGCTGGCGGGGTAGGGTTAGCGGTGTTGGCCTGTTTGTTGGAAGCCTAGAGCCTGGGGTCGACTGTCGAGACTCAAGCAGGAGAGAGTGGGAGTCAGGGAGACGAGAAAAAAATCGAAATGAAGATGAACAAAACAGGGAGCAAGTCAGCCAACGAGCGACACTGTGAAATTAGGGGAAAAAAACACGGTAAAATTTGTGGCAAAACTAGGGTTCGAACCCAGGACCCCAGACCACACTTAATTTTTTTTACAACTCTTTAACCACTGGTCCAAAATTGTTTTCCGTCTCTCATATTGTATATAAAATATATATGGTTTGCATAAAATCCATGGGGTCAGGCGACCCCATGTGCTCTGAATTGGCTCCGTCCCTGGCTGAACCTATTCATTTCAAAGATGTGTTTAGAATTTTAAGATATCTTAAAGGAGCTCTAGGGAAAGGACTCTTGTTAAAAAATAAAGGCCATTTCCAAGTTGAAGTATACATAGATGTAGATTGGACAGGTGATATAAATGATAGAAAATCTATCTCGGGTTATTACACCTTTGTAGGCGGAAATGTGGATACTTGGAGGAGCAAAAAACAACGATGTGGCAGGGAGTAATGCAGAGGCATAATTCCATTTAGTTACCGATGGTTTTTGTGAAGTGTTATGGATCAAAAGGCTTCGAAATGAAATAAAGTCTATTGTAATAACGAAGCATTAATTTTGATAGCTCACATTTAATCCAGTACTACATGACAAAACAAAGCATGTAGAAGTGGACAAATATTTCATTAAGAAGAAGATAGAAAATGGAGTGATATGTATGCCTTACATATCTACTACAACTCAAATAGCATATATATTCACCAAATGACTTCCTAAAGTGCAATATGATAAACTAGTTATCAAACTTGTCATGAGTGATATATTGATGCAGGCTTAGAGGAGGCATTGAAAGATTTGACCGTCGAAGCAGATTGTAATTGTAATATTTGAATTTTAAATATTATAGGAATATGAGATATATAAGAGCTATACCTTATAGATAATTGGGAGATATACTTGATCCACATTAGTAGGAAACATATTAGTTCCAAATTATTTGGAAACAGTTATAATTATTTTTAATTAGGATATAATTTTTCTCCCTTTAATTTAGGGATCTCGATACCTGATGGGCCTCTATAAATTCTGGTGTACAGAAGCATTATGTATATACAAACCAACAATTACCATAACTTCATTACCTGTAATCACATACAAACCAAGTCCAGAAAACAATTGATGAATTCGTGAATAAGTAGAACAAGTCTGAAGATCCAACATCGTACACAAAACCAGATAATACTGATCACAAATTCTACACACCAGATAATGCACACCTAATTACTGTATACTTACATCTTTTACAGCCTTGAATACAATGTTTCCGGTATCAAAAGGGTCTACAAAATTGACACGATCCTATGTATACCAGAATGGGTATTCAAGGTGGGGCAGAATAGAAAAGGGTCGGGGTGGGGGGGAATATCGTCCAATATTTGTACACCTGTGCTCCTAAGCTGAACATGGAGCCGCAAATAGCAGCGGCAGAAAATTTGTGCAAAAATAGAGCCTGTAAAGACCGAAAATTACTAACTCTTGTGTTTAACTCGCGATTTTGCCACACTAGCTCTCCGGGCAACATCCCATGCCTTCTGCGGGGCAAGCACACCAGCCTGAGCAGCAAAGAATGATTCGTACCCAGGTGAATCGAATGCATAACCTGTATACTTCGATCTCTGCTGTGGGAGTTGGGCTATCGCAAAGCTCCTTGCCTGCTCGGGGGTAAGGTGCTCACCAACTTGTTGTACTAGTTGGGCCCTCCTGCTCTCTTCAGGTTCATGCCTGTGGCGCTCTTGGATTATCTGATAATCATAAGGGAAGAACCATCTCTGGAGCCTGAATCAATACAACACTGTAAGTATCCAGCTAATATTATTTTCATTTTATCCGGCTAAGAGAAGCCACCGTGGGTGAAATGTCAAGTAAATGACACTGCGTTCCTGGAGTGATAATTTTTTTTTCCCCACAAAACAGCCCAAGTTCAGCCATAACAGTCCGAATAATTTGTGAGTTTGAACCGCTTACCCTTGGTGGAAGAAATCACCAACAAGAGCAACAATTGGAACGAGAATAAGAATAAGGTAGAAATAGGGGGTGCTCATCAGGATATAAATGACCCAGAAAATATTTTCCTGCAACAAAGTACAAAGACAATGAGCAAATTCGGACAAAGACGAACCCACAGCAAAAACAAGAGGCTCCATTACAAAAGCAGGGACATTACGTACCTGCCTATCGTAATTTGTAGTAATGCCAGAATAGAAGAAAATAAATATAAACCAAGCAAGAATGCTTCCCCAAACACTTATATAATGCCACCTTGTAATATTATTACAGCACATAAGAAGCCTCAAATTAACAGTGACAACAACACAAGTGAAGCCCATCGTGCTAATGTCCCAAAGGCCAAATATCTTGCCTGCTGATGTTTGAGGACTTGAACCGGCACTAGTGACAAAATAAAAGAATATAAGTGACTGGTAAACTGAAAAGAAGGCCCAAGTAGCCACAACTCTCCAATTAAAATAGACATCTTTCAATCCTTCCATGTATAGCTGAGGGTATCTTTTGGAAAGCAATGCACTGACATCCTGGGAGAAAGCGAAGAAAAAAAGCCAATAAAGCTAAATCCGGTTGCAAAACATTAGTTCCAAAAGCTAGTCAGAAAGACAGCAGTACCTTATCAAAAAGTCCAAGCATAAGCACAGGCAGAGATGTAAAAAGGACATTATAACATGCTTGAAACCAATCATCATAGTATCTCTGCCCAGAAAACCCAGATTGAAAGTTGAACCAAAATTGTGTCAACGTGAAAGTAAGGTTCTTGTAAAAGAAGTACATAACAACCTGCAAAGACAAATGCAACGAGCATCGAACTCAATTTGACCTCAAAACCCTCAGCCCAAAATAATTAGCCAAAGTAACTAAGCAAACCTTGCATATTCTTATGTAATACCATCTTCCATGCACAAGAAGCAAGTCTGTAAGGAAATGGAACTGTGCTATGGCAAAATCAGCAGCCATAACAGCTTGCATACCCTCTAACCCACTAATCCCAACACCAACATGTGCAGCTTGAATCATGCTGACATCATTTGCGCCATCTCCAATACTGAGCGTAATCTTTTTGGCACCTTTCTTCACCAGGCTTGTCACCTGCAGAAAGAAGGCAATGCATGCTATTTCATTACATCCATAATAGAATAACAAAACCACTTCAATGCAAGGTGCAAATGACTAAAGCAGCAAAAAGTCCGTCGCACTGAAGAAAAATAGGAAATTGATGTATACTGACATTTGGAGTGCACAAAATCACTTTTATATAGGGTAGTTTTGAAATTTTCCAAAAATAATGAGACAATTCAACTGAAATAGGAGTAATTTTTTTTTAAATAATTCAGTCCCCAAACGGAGTCTAAGACAATTTTGCACCAACAGTCCCACCCACTGGAACTCACGAAGAAATATCCTCCAATTCTTCCCAGTCAGCCTTCTCCATGTCCATATTATTTATCCTTTTCTGTTGATCGATATGCTAATGCTTATGAGAAGGAGAAGCCACATCGACAAAATCAGATAATACTGAGAAAATATTGAAGGACAACTTGAATGGAGTTGCCTTCTGAATAACTTCTACCGACATCAATCACCAACATAATTTATTACTCTGTTTTTTTAGAAAAAAAGTTATTTTAGTAATTTCTGCACTATTTTATATTACAACGAGACCCTTAATTGAAAAATAACATAGCTATGAATGTGTACCTCCAAAAAAAATAGTAATAGTTAAAATAGAAATTAGACTTGATTTTAGATTTTCCTTTTTGAAACAAACTTCTCTATCTAAAAAGATTTCCTTACAGAAACAAAGGGAGTACATTCATGCAGAAACTGTGCAGCCGTGCACAATGAAAACATACAGAAACGGGCATTATTCTAATGCACTCAATAATAGGCAATAATATATTTCCCTGTCCAAACATTCTTACTCTTGTTTCATATTATCAAATTAATCAAGCTATTTTTCACATAATTTCCCTCTTCAGTGGATATATCATAAGTTGACCCAAGAAACAGTTGATATTTTCACATATAAACATTCAAAAGCTGTGCAATTCTCACTATCAATAAAAGCTCTATCATTTAATAGGGTTTACAATAAGTGCCACGGCAATGCTCCAAACCTGTGCTTTCTGCAGAGGAGAAACTCGACAACAGACAACTGAATTACAGCTTAAGCTCAGACTCAGAAGCATTCGTCGCAAAGAAGGATCAAGTGCATACATCAGGCACTTTCCATCTATTACAAGTGCTAACTTTGGTCCAGAAACAGAATGAAGATACTCTTGGACTTCGTCAAGGCATTTTTTCAGCTGCTTTGTCACAACATCCTTGATAACACGTGCAGCTTCCACTGGATCACCCTAGAAATGGAGGTTTGAAAAAAAAGAAATACAAAAAACATTAAGGCAAGACAGCTTGAGAAAATATTCAGATTTTCAGACATAGAGAGCACACAGGATTTTTGATCCAGTGGTAGACAAAATAGTCAAAAAATAAAATAAAAAAATTCCAATAAGAAAAAGAGATTCACATCCATATATAACAGCCAGTAAAACCATATACCCTGTCTTCGACTCCTCTAACCTCATCAGTTTCAGAGCTGATGATAAAGCGTTTCATGTCATTGTTTATCAAATTACATGCTACAAAACATAAAGAAGATTTATTAGCGAGTGCACGTTACATAGATAAAAAAAAAATCATCAAAAAGAAACTAATTCTCACAAACATTCTCACCATAAGCAATATTTATTGCAGTTTCCATCTTATCCCCAGTCAGCACCCATATCTTGATTCCAGCTCTTGAAAGAGTTTCTATGCATGCTGGCACTCCTTCTTGAAGTTTATCTTCAATTGCTGTGCTCCCAATCAAAATTAGCTCCTTCTCAATAAGTTCTGCTACCTGCACATTATGGATGACTCAATCCAGACTACCAATGATCTTATCAAACAAAAAGAGCACAGAGGCACAGTAACAGAAAAGTTTCAAGTTGTAAGATTATGAATATGTATGGGAAATTCAGAGTTACATCCATTACAACATAAAGTTGAACATCATGGTAAACTGGAAGGTCAACATGCAGATTAGGAGTCTCTTCCATGAACTCATTCACTAAAAAGCATATTAAGATTAGTACTGTACCAAAGAGCAATACCCATAACCCCAGGCAACAGGAGAGGGAACAGAGGAAGTAGCTTGGCAACCGATCAAACCAACATTTCTAAGACTGACAACAGGTCACAAAGAACATCGGCCAGCATTTCTGCATGCATTTTTACATTATTTCCTGCATCTCTACAAGTGAATGCAGAATATTCTGCTCAATGAAACCCAAGATATTCTATCCAAGTGTTGTTTATCATCAAATCAACAAAATTTCTCTAATCCTCAAGAATACGAGTCAATCCACTGATTAACCCTTCAATATGTCATCTTCAAGCATATTCCTTTCATTCACTCTCTCTTTCCCCAATCACTCTTGTTCTCCATTTCTCCTCCATTCTTCATTTCTTGACCACAAGAAGCCCTAGATTCACATAAGTCGATCAGTATTATTACTTAGCAATCCCATAGCAATATTAGATTTGCACACATTATTAATAAGGCATAATTAACAGTATATTTTATTATGTATTTTCCATTTTCACCCCCACATTGGAAATCGGTGACATTACTTTCTTTAGAAGGGTTATATTTCCACTGCAACTTGATCAAGGTTATTATAGGGAACAAACAAAATATATATAGAAACAAGATTATATTTTGGGAGAGACTAAAATAGAAACCTAGCTTATTATTATGACACAGGGAGTAATTACTAGGGTACCTAAATCAATGGACATCATTACTAGTATAATTCCTTAGCAAATTAAAAGTCCAATTTCACTAAATATGTCAATTTCGGCAAAACTTTATAAATGTATGAAATAATAGTTAGGTTATTATTTAGTGATAAATATACTGAGTTTTCAATATATAAGTACATTAACTAAGCTAAACACGTTAGCAACTAAATCAAATTTATTCTAATGAGTAGCAATTGAATAACTAAGCAAATCATGTTCGCAACTAAATTAAATTAAATCTTATGATGGTGGTGTAAAATGCTTGTTGTTTTGTCTATCATTGACACAAAGCTTGTTGATGTGTTGTTGCGTACATCTGATCATTGACACCCTAGGCCGTGCCAGAGGTGGAATTCTTAGCAGGTAGTTGCTATTATTGTTGTTAGCTTGGGAACTACTAGAGAGATTATTTCTGAAAGACCTGCAAAATATGGGGATTTGGAATTGGGAACTTTAGGCATTCCTTAGTCTTAACCACTAAACTAACCCTTTACACAAATTAGATACAATAATAATAATAAGAGAAAAACAACAACAATAATAATAGAGAAAAAGAAGTTGGGAAAGTAATGAAGAAGAGACGTGCAGTGGCAGCAGTACCCTACAAACACTTAAGTTGCAAACACTAACCCCTTAGGGCAATGCTAATCAAACAAGGAGATAAGTTTAACAAGTTCAACAAATGGATGCTGCCCCATAAGTCACCAACATCCCCAATTCACAGGAATGCTCCAAGATCATACCAGAGAATAGAATCATAAGCATGAGTCGACGCTTTTCACAGGAAGAAAGAAAAAAGGCTAAATAGATCATAGT
The DNA here is from genome assembly GCA_030549775.1 of Tamarix chinensis. NCBI lineage: Eukaryota > Viridiplantae > Streptophyta > Magnoliopsida > Caryophyllales > Tamaricaceae > Tamarix > Tamarix chinensis. The sequence goes on from CM060171.1 coordinate 120,279,060, forward strand.
ATATACCTCATCCATCTTCTTTTCACGATCCCGCAAAGATGACTTGGCCTGGATAAATTTTTCATTCCAAGATTCATATACATATGTATCCAAATTTCTGTACGCCAGACAAAGTGTACGCAGGCCAGAAGAACCAAACTGCTCCAAGTGCTTTCTTGTTTCTTTCTTTATATGATCATTTCCTTCAACTAACCTCTCATAGATGACAGTATCAGCACCCTGCTAGTTGGCATGTTCCACCCAAACATCAATTGAAACATCATTCACGATTCTCTTCAACATGTTCGAAGCATAAACAATTACCTTGCAGTATAAGACAAGCCTGCCATCTGGATAACGACACACAACAGACTGGCGCTTCCTTGTGCTATTTAGCAACCAAATAAAGCCAATGTCAGCATCATTAGTTCATTACATATTTACAATCAGTCTTGCCCAGCAAAATTAACAGAACAAAATCCTCCACAAGTCTTCTCACCTATTGAACTCAAGAACATTCAAAATTTCGTAAGGCACCTCTTGGATTTGACCCATTTTTTCTACATGCGACTCACGAACATAAATCATAGTTGGTGTACGCCTAAAAAAATATTTATCCAAAATAAAGACAACAAAATGTTAGAAGATTCTGCAGAACAACCAAATTCACATTATATTTGCCCAACATCCCTTCTCTATTTAGAACCAATATTATGTCAGGTCACCACACAAATACGCATACACACCAACTTCCATTGAAACTACCCCAAGTTCCTGTAAGTGGAAGCATGGAGGCTAATCTTTGCCAAAAAAATATTAAAAAATACCAACTGCATGCCTGTAGAAGAAGAAGCCAAAATTCTTTGCAGCAGTAACAAGGGCAGATTCATCAGGGGAGGCAGCTTGATAGGTAATTTTTTCGGGGGACTCATCACCTTCTGGAAGCACAGTATGACAGATTGCTAAACACCTGAAAAACTCCTATAGAACAGACCAAGAAAAGATTAACAGCGTACCAAAGCAGGATTGGCATGAAACACCAGAATAAACTTCAGGAACTACTCAAACTCATTTCTGTTCAATTAACCTCATGCCTTCCAACAGTCCAACCCTAAAAAAGGGAGAAGTGGTGGGGAAAACATTTTCCCTCTGCATTTTTTCTTTTCTTATTTTAGCCCCCCCCTGGGCGTTAATATGCAAACAATTTGACTCATAAAAATCATTACAGACTTAACAAAAGAGGCTAGCAGATATCTACATTCCTCTAAAGTAATTATAATGGTCCCGAGCACAAGTACTCATGCACGGAGTCCATGATTGAATACTCCAATAAAAGCAGAAACTATCATTCCAACTACATCTAAGTAGTTGAATAAGTTACCTTGCACATATCAGGATTTGGCTCATTTCTCCAGGCACCACGCATAATCCTCACGTCATCAAAATTAAAGCCTTTTTCATGAATGGCATTAGCAGACTTTGGTGCCTATCAGAACTTATCAGTAAGTTACATCGAGTCAAACCATATAATAACATATGAAACAGATTTTGAGATTCAAATACTTTTTCTTCTCAATTCTATCAAATACCTCCTCAAGTTTAATATTGTTGCGCTCTGCCATTCCTTTTTCTATTTCTGTAATTCCAGTGCCATACACTTCTCCTCCAATTGAACACTTGAAGAACTCCATCATGTTCCTTGTTAATGTGCCAGTTTTGTCACTAAATATGTATTCCACCTAAAAATGGATATGATTGGATCAGGTGCTCACCAACTATGAGCCACAAGATGGATTAAACAGTAAAATATCACATCCAACCCCAAATAAAAAATGGAATCAAGGAAAAGGAAATCTTTTTTATTAGGAATGTCTTCACACGATAAGGATGAGGCTGGCCCAGCTCGCCACATTTTGTTAGTCTACATGATGTCAATTACCTGTCCAAGTTCCTCATTCAAATTTGAAGTCCGTGCCAGTGCAGGTGTATTGCTCTCCGGATGATACATATTCAAGTCTTTGTTGATAAACTGAATGGATTGTAAGAATTTGATACTCTGGAAGGAAAACAGAAAAAAAGGAAAAAAGAATGCACTCTTTAGACACTAAATTATAAAATGGGCACTTAGCTTCAAAAAGTTCAAAACTACAATACCTACCTCAATTGAAACATACAGGGATATTGGAATGATTGTCGAGAACAGAGTGATGAGCGTAAACATGGTTAAAACAAAAACCTACAAGACCAAATACTCAAAATATGAGCTTTGACAAAGGAAGCCCAGACTTGATGCAGGAAAATCAGTTACACTATGAAAACATGCTTGGATATAGGAAAAGATACCACAAGTCTGTTATTAGGATCAAACTGGTGGTCTTCATCTTTTTCTTCAAGACCCAAGAAGAGATATTTGCGATTGATAAATATGGCACTGAGAAATTTGCACATAGATACAACAGTGTCATCAGAAAGAAAATATCAGAACCACTTGGTGTTTCATGCTATAAGGAAAGAGTGCATAATCTAATATTACCTGCCTATGGCACCAATAAGGCACATAATGAATAAAGTAGCAAAAAGAGCTAGTATAAGTTTGTCAAGCTTCTTCTCCAACGTACTTCTTTTTGATGGCACATTCATAGCATTCATCATAACCTGGCAGTGAGGAAATTAAATAGAGTGATGAAAGAACAGAAACAAATAGTCACTTTCCAAGCACAAATATAGAGGAAGATCAAGGAACAGAAGAGTAAACAGGGATCATGACTGACGAAGCCTAAACTCAGCCTCTGGTTTTCACACAAAACCTTGCTCCAATGCTTGTTAATTCAATTATGAATTGATAAGTACAACTTAAGGCCATGGTCAACCTATTGCCAAAACCTAGCATAATAGAATAAAATATAATAATAATATAAAAAAAAAATCACTAATATTCTAACTAATACTATTAGATCATCTGGTTCTATGGGTCCTACAAAAGGAGGTGTAAACTCGTGGACCTGAACCTCCTTTTTATAGTTTGGGCTCAAGCTATGGCCTATGAGCCCTATGGTGGGGAGGCATATAGACTACATAAATGGTTCCATTATTTCAATCAAAAGCATGATTGTCAACTATCAACTATGAGCAGCTCACCCATCATCATGAACAGGCCATGCTCCCAAAACTTAAATAAAAACATAAAACATCAAGAATGGGACAAAAGCAAGGAATCAGCATATCAAGCACAAACCTTTGTTTCATGCCCAGTATATACAACAGTCCCAACTATGTACTCTGTGTTTCTGAGACTGCAGCCCTTGGTAAGAGCAAAAACTGTCAGTTAAACTACATATTACATGCAAAATATGTACATATTGACGTCTAATTTCAGTCCTTTAACAAGAAACAATTTCAATAAAATAAATATCAACACTACATAATCATGTCAATAAAAACAGTGGAAAATTTGTAGATGAACTGAGAAGGGACAACTGAACATCTAAAAGTTAAGAAATGAAAATTGAGTCATACTCGTAGTAAAAGCTGATTTGGATTGAGGGGCAATGTTTGCTTTTGGAATATGAGGTTGCCAGTAAACGTATATAGGGAATTATTTGGCTGCTCACATTGTACTTCCCCTGCATATGCAATAACACAAGATTAAACTAACATGCAATGATGCTGCATTCAACCCCAAGGTCATCCAACAACTATGTAACAGACCTTTCCATGAGACTCTGGAAACATAGTTGAGGTATATGGAAAATGGTTTGATATAGGCAGGCTATACATTTGAAGTATCAGAAAGCTTTTACGATGATATATCAATCAATTCAAGAACATTCTGGACCGATACTCGTTATAATATTGCCAGCCTTATGAACTATATTGGCAAGGAGAGCACAATTTAGGTTTGGGAATCTTACGGCACATATATAGAGAAGCCATAATTTCCCATATATGAATAACCACACGCAAAAAGCATTCACCAATACCATCAGTGAATTGACCATCAATAATGGCAAATACTTGTGCTTCCGAATATTTTAAAGAATTCCAAAAGAGAGAGAAGCAAAATTCTATTAGTAACAAAGAGTAATTTGATACGTAACAGCCTGATACAAAGTTTCCTCACCATGGCACAACTAACGCCGAAAACCAGATTTGGATTTGAAATATCTTCAACAAAAATGAGCAAGTAAATCACAAACTAATTCAGATATATTTCAAAAGAATCAATTGTGACAAATAATCAAAGCCACAAGAACCACAAAAAGTGATACTTGGAAATTATTTTACCCCTTTATCACAAAAGTAAACAAGAATATGCCGTTCCTAATTGTGCTCCTTTGTAAAACATGAAAAAGAGACAAAATTTCATTTACAACATAACATGATTAATGAGAGCTCTTGTTTCTCCTTTTTGGCGATCATTTTCCAGGTTACAATGAGAATAACTATGTTGACCAGAAATCAGGACCAAAGCACCCACATAAACATGAAACAAGGAAAAGAAAAACCTTTAAATTCAGAGGCCCTTTCTGGGGTCAAATAATCCCAAGTCTTCTCCAGTGCTTTTCTGATCTTCAAATTTGTTTCCCCATCCAGATTCGAGGTCTGTAAGACAAAAAATCAGGGTTAGCAGGTCGTCAAGAAAAACAAAGTGACAATAAATTATCTGGCTAAGAAGCACAGAAATGCAGTGAAATAGGTTCTCTTTCTTTTCTACCCAAAAAACAAATTTTTGTACCAACACAGTGGCAATCAGAACAGATAAGAACCTCTATGTAGCACACCCCATCAGGGTTTGTGCTAGCAAGAAACAGAAGATCTGCTGGGAAGCGTCCATCTTGCATTACCTGCCAAGAGCACAACATTCGACTTAATGATCTGCACCAGCGTTGGTAATAACTAGTAAATTCTTGCCTTTGATTATGAGAAGCAAAATGAACTATAAAAATAAAAGGCTCTAGTGCAGAAAAAATTTCAGCCCAAGCTCGGGTAACAAGCAGAAATCACAGCTTTCATGAAACAACAGTCATCATGAGTCCAAAAGGGCAACTATAACTGGATCATCTACATCATCAGAAATTATTTTCATAAAGTCGACTGCTTGCTGGAGAAAAGTTAGTTTCTCTCACTGGCAACTTTCCATGGCAAAGAAAAATTGCTGGAAAATGGCCAGCGATCCAAAATCAACATCACAGGCTGATACTCAGAAACTACAGAACGAAGCGACTACTCTGTTGGCACAGATAGATGCTACGGTGACTGAGAAGTGTGATTGTCGAACCCTAACAGATGGATCTAGGGTTGTGCGAAGAATCCCGGTGACTCCACCATATGTTGGGCATCATGGTTCTGTGTCAAGTCCAATTGCTGATAATGAAGTACCAAGAGAGTCCCCACATATCTCCAATTTGATCTGGAAGGAGGTGCTGGTCCAGAATTGTCGCACTTGCCTCCTATCATTGATGGTGGAAAAGTGAAGGCAAAGCTTCAAAAGTCTGAACTTGAACTAGAGGAAAAGAGATGGGCCAACACACTGAAAGGGACGATGGCTGGCTTCCAACCATCCTTTGTACAGATGCAGAATTCATCAAGGACCGCAGCTTTCCATCATGAAGGTGGCTATTTCCTCTTTCAATTTGAATTAGCTAAGGACTGTCTGACAATCTTGGAGAAACCTTATTGCTCGTCTGGTGTTCGATCACTCTTGTTGAGAAGGTGGAACCCCAAAGTGGCTTTTGATGATACAGAATGGTGTAAAATGCCTTTATGGGTCACCTAGCTAGGATTGACATTGACACACAGGTCAGCTGATTCATTAAGCAGAATTGGAAGTTGGCTGGCGTTGCCTATCCGTGATATATTAACTGCTACAAGAAGTCACATACTTTAGCCCGCATATTAGCTGAGATTGATGTCAGCCTTCCTGTGATTCAATCAGTACTCATTAAGACTGATGGAAATACAATAAAGCAGAAAGTCCGTTATGATTTCCGACCCCTTTACAGTGCAAATGTGATAAGCTAGATCATGTTGCTAGGCAGTGTATATTCAGTAGAATGAGGGGTGTGGGAAAAAAAATGCTAAAATCTAGAAACTAAAGCTGGACAGGACAATCTCTAGCCAACTATGCAAGTCACTGGCAGGGGCAAGGGTATTATTCAGAAGGATAAAGGAACTACTGTATAAGGGAAGGAAATTGGGGATGAAGGGACTAGTCACAGCAGCCAAGAACTGTATCTAGGGATGACTAATGTCCTGGACAAACTAAATTGCAGTCATAGCATTGCTGTATCAATGCGATGGATATTTTATGTTGTGATTGCTGCGGGATAATTTTTTATTATTTTTGACCAATACTGTGGGCAAATATCAGTGTATGTCTGCGATAAATACCTAATTTTTCCAAACCGACACGTTTTGACTGTGTCAAAATATCAGCCAATATGCAACAAAGGAGCGATATTTTATTATATGGGTAAGCCACTCAACATAATCTGATGAAGATTGGTATTTGGAATATTAGGGGGTGCAAATGCTCCTCTAGAGCCAAAGAATTTGTATAAGTATTTGACATTGCATAGCTTTTCAGTTTTAGCTTTGCAACAAACTAGAATAACAGATAGACTAGATGAAGCACATAGACATATTGCTACTACTTATAATAAAGTCACTAACCATGACTCTCATAGTAATGGGAGACTCGTGACACTTTGGAATGCTAATGAAGTCAATTTAGCTGTACTGGAGGAGAACACTCAATATATCATTGCAGAATTTGTAGCATATTGAGTCATGACACTTTATTGGTTACCTATACTTGTGTATTCATCATGGGAGCTGGCGGAACAACACTGTGGGAAGGGTTAAGCCAGCTGAGTCTTAATATTTAAGAGGTTTGGATGGTGGCTGGAGATTTTAACACAGTTATGGCAGCTGATGAGAAGTGTAGAGGTATTTTACAGGATAGTAATATGGAGGATTTGTGCAGTGCTTGCAAGACTGTGGATTGGGTAAATATCAGTGCAGTAAGACCCCAGTTTACTTGAGTAATAATCATCATCATTGGGTTCCAGTGGTGTTCTCATGTGAAGGTCAAGGTTGAGGATGATTGCTTATCTGATCATTGTTGCTTGAATGTACAGTTGAATCAACAGGAGCACCAAGGTTTCAAGTCATTTAAATTCTGTATCTACTGGGCATCTCATGTCCATTTCTTGACAGTAATGCAAGAAATGTGGAATACACAGGTTACTGGCTCAAGTCAATTCCAAATTGCCAAAAAAAAGAAAAAAAACAACCTCAAGATAGTCAAGAGGGCACTGAAGCAATCTAATATCCAGCATTTTGTACATGTGAGTCAAGTTGTTGAAAAGGCTTTGTTTGAATGTTACGCAGAAAAACAACTGTCTACGGATCCTCATAGCATTATAATGGCAGAAAAAGAGTCAGAAGCCAGGCAAATATGGTAGAGAAAGGTATAAGTGGAGGAACACTACTTGCAAAAGAAATCTAAGATCTCATATGTGAAGCTAGGCGATGGAAATAAATATAATGCTTATTTCAGTGCTAAGATAAAGAGGAGACACAGCAGCTTGCATACAATTTCTGGAAAGAAATTATCTACCTGGACTTGAATTGAAAAAGAGGCTCCAAAGTATTATCAGGAGTAACTCGGTACTGTCAAGCCTGCATTACAGGCTATTGACTAGCAAGTTATCCAGCAAGATCATGTTTTATTACAAACAAGCTGAGACAAACTCTTACAACCAATTACAACAAAGGAGATAAAGGATGAAATTTTCAGCATGGGTGACAGTCAGCTCCAGGCCCTGATAGTTTCAATGCCCATTTTTTCAAGAGGGCCAGAAGCATTATAGGGAATGATGTAGTACAAGCTGTGGGAGAGGTCTGGACTAAAGGACACCTGCCGAAAACAATGAATAATACTATCATTTCTTAAAATGTGTAATGCCAAACTTATAACAGAATATAGACCAACTGCATGCTACAATATGATCTCTAAGGTGTTTCCTAAGGTACTTACCAATAGATTAACAGAGGTATCAGCTGAAGTGGTTGATTCCACTCAATCTGCCTTTGTTCCTGGCAGATTAATTGGTGAAAATTATCCTAATTGCTCAAGACCTACACAGGATGTATAAGAGAACAGACATCAGCCCTAGAGTGACGAAGGTAGATTTGAGGAAAGCATATGATTCACTGGAGTGGTGTTTTATTAAAGTTTAATAGTTTAGGCATCCCCTCTCGATCATTCAATGTGTTACAACACTAAGCGTCTCTATGGTTATCCAGGGATCCTTGTGTGCACCATTTCAAAGCAGGGAAGAGACAAGACAGGAAGTGATCCTCTGCCACCTTACTTATCTGTCCTGTTAATGGAGTACGTGAATAGGCTGATGAAGACCATGTGACTTCAAATGGCATCTTGACTGCAAAGGGCTTAAAATACTTAACCTTTGTTTTGCTGATGATCTCCTACTGTTCTGTAAAGGGCATCTCAGATCTGCACAGATTATAAAGGAGAAGCTTGACTTATTTGCAGCTACCACTGGACTTCTAGCTGACCCACAGGAGAGTAACATCTACTTTGGGGACATGAGAGAGGAGAGAAAGATCAGATACTCAGATGCTTGCACTTTAAAGAAGAGTTTCCTTTTCGATATCTAGGGGTCCCCTTGAGCACCCTTGAGCAGATCTTCACTGACTATCAGGCAATATTCACCTCTTATTGAGAAGGAAACCAGCAGACTCAAAAGCTTGGACTCTGAAATACTTGAGTTATGCTGGAAAATTACAATTCCTGCAATCAGTTATTTTTGGTATTATTAATTTTTGGATGCAAGTTTCTATGTTGCCTAAAACTGTCATCCATCGGTTAGATTTTCTATGTAGACAATTCTTTTGGCCTAAGATGAGAGAAAGGAGCCTGTAGCTTGGTGAAAGACCTGTCAACCTTAAAAAAGTGGGGGGCTTAGGTTTCAGACAGCTTGAAGCTTGGAACTCAGCCTGTTTGAGCAAATACATAAGGAGGATACATGCTCACAAAGAAACTTTATGGGTTAGATGGATATGTGGTAAATACTTGAAAAATGCTGGGATTTGAAAGATATCTCTCAAACCAGATTCATCTTGGATGTTCAAGCAAAGCCCCGAGACTAGAGTGACAGGCAGAGAGGCTTTCCACAGGAGTCAGGTCAGAAAGCTTCAATGTCAGTAGGATTTACAAAGAAATAAGAAGGCAGATCCCTCCAGTAGCATGGTGCAAACTTGTCCGGTGCCAAAGAGGCATGCCTTGACATAATCTCATCAGCTGGCTTGCTTGTCATTAAGGTTTAGGAGTGAAGTCTAAGCTCAACAAGCGGAATATTATTCAATCAGAAGAGTATGAAAGCCGCCAGGATGGAAAGGAAGATATGAATCACTTATTTACAGCATAAGGTAGCAATATGAGTGTGGAGGAAGGTCTTGAACCAGCTACTCTTAGCTCACAGTTTCAACAGCTGAAATAATTGTTTGCAATTGATGATGCAAGTGACTACAAGCAAAAAAGGTAAGGCACAATTCTGGAGATTAGTGTTCTGCTCAGTTTTATATAAGCTCTGGCTTAATAGAAATGGAGAAGTATTTCAGAAAAAGCAGGAGGTAGTTGAGCTTATGGACAATAAAATCATACAGGAAGCCTTCATCAGATATAGCGAACCTGCAGATATCAGACTCAGCAGCCACCTGAAGTTGATTGACTATTGGTGCTCATAGTATATATACACAGACAGTTGGTATAGTTTGGTCTAGTTTTTTTTTTTCTTGAGTGTCAGGCCTGCGTTCCAGTTTGATTGAATCAGACATGAACTAGCTGCTGTACATATTGCTCATTTGGTAATGGAAATTAATTAATTACCCAGAAAAAAAAAAGTCAACTGCTTTGGTTTATAATAGGGACTAATCAAACCAAACAAATGCTAACATCCAGGGGTGAGCTTAAGCACATCGTAAGTGCCAAGAACAGATGATGGAATCAAAAACTATAGTTCCAAAGCAAGAAAATATATTACAATAGACATAAGTAAATTATGCATCTCTTTAAGAGACACTCAACCTCCAAGGAACCTCAATCACGGGGTCTATGTAAGTCTTATGGTTGAGATGAACCCTCAGGTGAAGAGGAGTATCACCCAAATACATTCATGAAACACATTGTTGCACGAAAGCAATATTTAGACACGATTACCTCATATTAATCAAAATCGAAGGGGAAAGATAGCATACTTACTCGGACAATGTCACCAACCTGCAACTTTTTCCATGAAACTCTTCCCCACTTTTCACCTTGTAGTACTTCTACTGGGGAATTATTTATTGTTAAGTCATTCTGGAAACGTTTCTGTGAAATATACACCAGTAAAACAAAGAACAAGTCAAAATTGAGCTAAATTTAGATAAAATCAACAACTTAAATAAAATCCTTAAATATAATGGAAACAAGTGTAGCTTATAAGGAATCAGAGACAACGAAACTCACCCAATCCTCAAATGCCTCTTTTATAAGAGAAATTATCAGCACTATACTCAGAGGGGCAACATTGGTAATTGGACTAACTGGACTGCATTAAAAGAAGATATTCACAAACTATGTTCAAAAGTGCCCTGAAGCCGTGAACTCCTCCATTCTTCAATGTATGTGTCAGAAGGAAGATTAAAAAAATTAAAATATATGTCTGCATGCATCAGGAGGAAGAGCAAAAAAAATTATTGTACAGGAATAACCAAATTACATACCACCAGAAAATCTATGCCGACCTTCAAACAAACAAACAGAAAAGCAACTCTAACAGAAAAATACATATCAGAAACCATTACCATCCATGTCAAAAGGAAAAAATCATTGCACTGATAGTTTTTCAAGTCAATTAATCAGCAGATTAATCAGATTAATCCTAGGGGTTAGGACCATATATTCACTGTAGGATTGTCATCAAGGGCAAGCTACCTCTTCTGTAGAGAATGGAAAAATATCTCATGCAAAATAGTATGTTCCTTAGATATGGACCTAGTACTGGGACAATTGAGGAATGGATTCGGGGCAGATGTGGAAGAGGACCTCTTCTTCCTACCTATGATGGAGGAAGGTAACGGATAGTCAGTAACGGACGAAGGAGATGATCAACGGCCGCCAGACAGACAGGACAGTGAAGAGGAGAGGGGGCAAGGGTCACATGAAAGAGGTAGAGGGGAAGAGGAGAGATGAGAAAGCCTGAGAATTGGGATTAGCCAAGTCTCAAAACTGATTTATTCAAAAGGCAAATCCTCTCATTCATTAGGAGACATAAGCTAAGGTTTCTAGCAAACCTAGGTCTAATAGGCCTTTCTAGATGCCTCTTATGTATAGAATGGCATAATATCTCATGCAATAGGGTATGTTATTTACATATGGACCTAGTAAAAGGACAATTGAGGAATGGATTAGGGGTAGAAGATGTGGTAGAGCGCTCCTTCAACCTACCTATGGTGGAGGAAGGTAACAGGTAGTGGATAACAAAAGAAGGAGGTGATTGGCAGCTGCCAGGCAAACAGAAGCAAACAACACGGTGAAGAGGAGAAGGGGGAGGGTCGCAAAAAAGAGGTAGAGGTGAAGAGGAGAGAGGAGAGAGCCCGAGAATTGGGAATTTGGTCAATTCTCAAACTGATTTAGTCCTAAGGCAAATCCTCTTATTCATAAGGGGACATAACTTGGGGAGCAAGCTAGGGTTTCTAGCAAGCCTAGGTTTAATGGGCCTTATATAAATCAAAACTTTTAAACCCTAATTACAAAATGCTAATTTACAAAGGTATGCTTGGAATTAGACTAAAACAAAGGCTGCTACTTATTAATGGGACTAGTTTTAATCTGATAGGACTGAGACTGGACCTAACCCTACCGGGGCTAAGCATGACTATAGGCCCGACCCACAAAAGAATCTGTGACATCACTCCCCTCCTCCAAAGCAAGCTTGTCCTCAAGATTGAAGTCCATAAAGTAGCGGCAAAAGCCATCCAAGGACTTTCACCAAGCATCTTCAAGGGCAACCCAATGCGTTCAACCAAGACTCCGCAGACACCTCGATTGAGATGCCATCAAAGCACATTAATGAGCTGGGGAGCAACACTGCCATCAAAGGTATGGTGGCTGAATGCTGAGGTGTGAAAGGCTAAATGATAGAGATTAAGAGGATAGACGAAGGGAGAAGGGGAGAGTTAGGGAGAAGAAAATAGTGTAGAGCACAAAATGTGATTAGCAATTCTCATTGGCATTCATAAGCAAATCTGAAATCTGAAATAATACATGCTAATCCTTATATAGGATTCTAATAACAAAAGATAAGATATTACTCTACAAGATAATAACTAAAGATAGCTAGCACAAATGAATGTGAACGGTGTATATTAACATGAACTAACTAACTCATAATTTTAAAAACCGGACCGATAATCGAACTAGTATTATAATTGGTTCACTAGTTTAGTGGTCGGACCAATGGTTTGGACTGGTCGGACCAGTGGTACATTTTAAGTCAAAAAATATAAAATATATAAAAAATTAAACTACACATAAATTTGACTGGCTTCCAACTGATTTTTTGGCTAGTTTTGTAACCGGTTCACCGGTTTTCACTAATTCCAAGATCCTAAGAACCGGTATATGATCTGGCCGTTGACCCGACCAGTTCGCCGGTTCACCAATCGGACCGGCTAGTCCGGTCCGGTTTTTAATACTAGGAATTGACTAGATAATAAAATAACTAAGAGATAAAAGATGGAAATTCATCTTATATTCTATTTCTGAATTTCTCCCAAAAATATGTCTTGGATAATTGATTCCCATCATTTCTCCCCGGCTTGGAAAAATCTGCCTTCGGAGAGCTTGCATGGATGTACTGCTCAAGCAAATCTAGGGCCAAACAACGTAATTCTTCATGCTGGACCCAAGAATTATCTAATGCTAGACAACCAATGACATAGCATTGATAACCTCTGGTAGAAGTACTAACAACTTCATCTTCTAGTATTCAATCTCATCTCGTGCCCAAGGTTGTGTAGGGGGCAATTTAGGAACAATTCAGAAGATGTAGCTAAATGAAACACCTGCCACACTAGCAGAAAAAGTAGGAGGTATCTCAATAAGGATTCAAATCAAATCCTCAATATTGAATAAATAACTAATAAAGTAAATCAGAATCTGAGCCAAGACGCTTTATGATCCAAAAAAGGTCCCGAGGTTCAGGCAAAAAGCTTTTTAAAAGAGTGTTCAGAAAATCTTTCAGGACGAATACAGACCATCACATAATCACCTTTGTTAAACTCTAATTTCCTCCGGTGTACATCATCAGTTAGTTTGTAATTTGCATTACTCTGTGCAATCTTAAGTCAAATTTCATCATGCAAATCGTGAATATGTTGAGCAAAATTTCGATGAATTAAGTCGGCTGCAAGTCTATAGGCAATGGCACCAAATCAATTAGCAAACGGGGAACAATATCGCACACAATTTCAAAGGGACTTTTTCTGTTGATTTATTAGTAGAGTTATTATATATAAATTCAAAGTCGGTAAAATAAAGTCTCAAGTACTAGATTTTTCACCGATTAGACATTAAAAAGGTTGCCTAGATTACGATTAATTACTTCTATTTGCCCATTTGTTTGTGGGTGAAAAACATCATAAAACTTAAAATTTGTGCCAAGTAATTTCCAAAGAGTTCTCCAAAATTGACCTCTTCCCCTCCCTTTCCTATTCAACATAAGATTTAGTTATTGTATTTATGAAAATAACGACCAAAAATAGTTAATCAGAGTTTCGTTTTCTATAATAAATGCATTTTTTTTCCTTTTTCCATTCAAAATTATATCTATTGGTCTTCTTATGACCTTTTTCCCCTCTTCCCATTCCTCCCTAATTGATTGTAGATTTTTTTAAATGAAATGAAAACATAAAAGTAGTTAATTGTTAGTAAGGTACGCCCCTTAGAGCCATGCACGCTTAGTGTGCCTTAGATGTACCTTGCCTGCAAGGAACTACCATTATCAATGACCAATCGAAGAATTTTATCAGCATATTTAACTTTGGTCTTAAATATTGCAATCCTCTTCCAAAAGTCCAAGTTATTAGAAGAAGAAAGGATACACCTCATAATATTCTCATAACTATCGTCCATCTCCCTCAATCACTTTGCAATCTCATCAATGGGTTCCTAAGTTTTTAGTCCCAAGTGATTGGGACAACGAGCTGCAAAATGACCTCGCTCATCACAGTTATGACACACTGTAGAAGAAGAAGATGATCCAGAACTACTAGGTTGAAAGATGATGAAGATGTGTATGAGCTTCTCTTATTGAAATTTGATAGTTACGAACTTCCCTAGATTATATTTGCTATGAATGAACAAGTTTTTGCTTGTCTAGGCTCCCTAGCTTAGGAAGCCACCCCATGAGAGTAAAAGACTTTTGGTAACTCTCAATTTCTAATGCCTTTTGATATGCATCACTTAAGGTATTAGGTGTGCGCAAGTTAACATCTCTCTTAAGCTCATTCTTAAGTCTGTTTATGAATCTAGTGACAATGACCCAGTGTTCTTATATCACATTACGCCTAAGATTCGTGTTCTTCTATCACATTACGCCTAAGATTCAAGTCCTGAAAACGACTATAATAATCATCAATATTAGAAGAACATTGTTTAAGGTTTTAACAACTCATCCATCATTTGTCTCCACTGAAAAGTAGGCAAATATTTCTCCTTTGATTTTTATTCAACCTCATCCCATAAATCTATAGTAGGCAAATAATAATCATCAATACTTGATCGATCTTCCTTTGGACACTGGATCCAAGAAGTTTCATTTTAGCAAAGCAAGCAGAATCTATGATTGCCAATCATGTCATAATTCTAAAAGTTCAAACTAGTCATAGGCAATCTATCCAATCAATAAATGCAATGGGATTGAATCGATACCAACCTTTTAGTCATATCATAAAGGTCATCATGAGGTGGATACCTAGGATAGTCATACTCCCACCTATCATTACACTGAAGGACACCTATGGTCTCTCCCTCAATGCCTATGACGATAAGGCACCCCATCATAGGTATCATGCATGTAACTTTCATCATCATAGTCCTCAAAGTTATAGCTATGGTCAATGTTCTCATGGTTAGGCATCCTTGATTTAAAGTCATTTTGTCTTCTAAGCTCAATATTTGACCTTCTACCTATCAAGGGTATGGAGCTAATGTAGGTACAATACTTGGTTTGGTCGTTACAAGTTGAACATTATAACCTAAATTTCCTTCACCAATATTCAGATTTGAACTAGAACTTGGCATATGAGATACATTGGGAGGCAACTGACTTGCTACTTTTTGTTCTAGTTTAGTAACAAAATCATGAACACCGCCTAAGGAATTTTGTACTCCTAGGACATCACTTGAAGGCTTGATTTTCAAATACCACGATAAGTTGTTTATTTTTTTTAATGTCTCTATTTTATCCTCTTTCATGGCATCCATGTCAAATTTTAATTTATCAATCATTCCATTCGTGGCTATTTGAAAATCATACGAGGTTTTATTCACATCAGCTATCCTTTGATCTATGTCATTACTCTCGTGCAGGGCATAATATAAAAGATATATGTATGTGTGGGATTATTATTTTTTTGGCTGATATCAACTAGATCACACAAAGCAAAACAAACGCCAACCTAGCACACCCGCAGCAAACTAAAGCCACAAGAACAAATATGTAACTATCCAATTCTCCCTAAAAGCTATAAAAATATATAAAATAAAATCATGACTCAATTTCAACTCCGAACAAATCAACCAACCATAGAACGTCTCAAGTCCTAGAGTCAATAAAGAGAAAAGAAACAAAAGATGAAGGTTGGCAACCAGCGATGACGGCGATGCTCAGAAATGATGACCACAATTGTCGGTGTTAAGCGACGCCCAAAAGTGACGACATTCGGCAGCACGACTTCCAGCAACCCAATTCTGACAGAACTTTGATTTGTGTGTGTTTAGGCTCTCAATTGCTCCAACTCTATCTAATTCTCTCAACTTGGTGGGATTTGTGATTTTAGGGTTAGGGATTCGATTGAAATCGATTGATTAGGTTGAGATGGGGTGAATTAGAGTTTCGAAATTTTTCAATGTGACTAAATTAGACTTCGATTCAGGTTTAATCGAGGTTCATTGAGTTCGAATCAACGGTATTAGTTGGTGGGTGGTTGTGATTTGGCTGAATTTGTGGTGAATCGGATAAATTGAGGAAGGAAGAAAGGAAGAGTCAAGGAGAAGAAAATAGTATAGGGCAAAAACTGTGATTAGCAATTTTCATTCACATTCATAAGAAGATCTGAAATCTGAAATAACACATGCTAATCCATATATAGGACTACAAGATAAGAACTAAAGATAGCTAATAGATATGAACATGAACAATAATTCGTAAATAGCAACTAATTCACTACATAATAAAACAATTGACTAAAAGTTAAAACTTAGAAAATCTTCTCATTTTTTATTCTTGAATTTCTTCCTATACTATGTCAGATATGTCTTGAATGGATGCTTGCCATCACCTGACGAAGACGATTGCCTATAGGAAGGGCAAGTCGATATGCGATCAAACTAATTTAGGCCAAGACTTGGAAGGGACCATAAAGCTTGGGTGCCAACTTTTGGTTTGGGAGACGAGTGCCTGCCAATAAGGTTACGGTCGAAACCAAACCCAATCTTCTAGTTGTAGGATAATACCATAACAAAATCGATCATGCTGCTATTTAAAGCGATTCTAGGCTTGCAACGTCTTTTCTCTGGCTTGCGCAGCTATTAAGTAGTCTAGAGCATCTACCTTAGTAGTGCCTAATGGGTATGGAAGCAATTGGGGAGGATCATGCCCATACGCTAGCTGAAAGGGAGTCGATGTCTAGTAAGAAGTGTTGCAATAGTATTTAGTGCATGCCACCCAATTAACCTAGTCACAAGGATGCTAACACACAACACCAAAGATACATCACTGCATCGACCTTGGTCTAACCATCAAATAGGGGGTGGTAGGCTAAAGATAGGGCCAACCAAGTACCGCTCAGATGGAAAAACGCCTTCCAAAAATTATTGATGAAGACCATAGAGGGACAAAGTGTGCTACTTTCAAGAGACAATTAACCACCACAAGTACAACATTCTTACCTTAAGACTTCGGCAGCCTGTCAATGAAATCCATGGAGATGTCATTCCATATTTGAATGGGAATCGCCAGTGATAGCAACAATTCATATTGATGGATATGCTTGAATTTGTCCGATTGATAAGCCACACACCCTTGCATAATTTCGCGAACCATTGCCTTAATCCTACATTGGTAGATCTTAGCCCAAATACAATAGTTTTTTAAAGTCCCTCATAACCATGATTGGGGAAGACAACTACTAGCGTTGGGATGTGTGGGGACATAAATTAGGTAGATCCTCCCATGGTTCCAGATAAGCCCATTTGAGACTTCTCAATAGGCCTCAAGGTTACCACCCTAGATTTCCTCCATTAGTTTATGTAACTCTCACAAGGCTTGCACCTCTTCTTGTAGGGTTTCAAAGAGGAAAGTTTGAGGTATGGACAATGCCATTATCTTCCCAACCTCTTAATCCCGCATGGATAGGGCAATCTATAGCTCGATTGGTTCGACATAACTTGTATTTCGAAGTTGAACCTTAGCAGGTGGTTGACCCAACCCTCTATTGTTCAGGCAAGGTGCTCAACTTTTGCTACAACAAATACTTCAAACCATAATGGTTGGTCCGAATGATGAATTTGTGACCCCAAAAATAAGGGTGTCTGTTTTTAACTACCTTAGCAAGTCTAATAAAGTCTTGTTCATGAGCAATTAATATATTGCGGCACTTAGTAAGCCCTCTGCCAAAACAAGCAATAGGATGCCCTTCTTGTTGGCGCAAAACCACTCTAATGATGCTTCCCGAGGCATCACTTTCAACTATAAACTGCTTCAACAAGTCCAAAAGTTGTAGCACAAGAGTCGAAGTCATGGTAACCTTCAAAGCCACGAACGCCAATTATGCCTTCGAGGACCAAACAAAGGCGTTTTTACGAAGTAGACAATTAAGGAGGGTGCAAGCTCCCCATAACTCCCAGTCAGCCACAAAAACCCTTGAAGTGCTTGCACCATCTTGGGCTCGGACCATTATGAGACTACCTATAGCTTTAAGGGATCAACCAAAACTCCTAGATCATGCACAATGTGACCCAGTAGACGACCGAGTTTGAGCCAAACTCACACTTGGACCGTTTGAGTAATAACTAATGCGCCTTTAGCACATAAAGTACCATGCAAAAGTGTGTTATGTGTTCCACCTAAGTGTGGTTATAGATAAATATGTCATAAAGAAATATTAAGATAAAACACTATAAACAAGGCCAAAAGACTTCATTCATTGGTGCTTGAAAGGTCGAGGCAGCATTTGCTAGCCCAAATGGCATTCCCATGAATTCAAAGTGGCCAATGGGTTCAAAAAGCCATTTTTTCCATATCTTGTTCATCCATGCAAATCAGGTGATAGCTTGATTTCATATCTAACTTACTAAAGTAACTAACCACATATACCTCATCCACAAGCTCATCCATTGCTTCAATTGGGAATTAACAATTGATGGTTTAGGCATTAAGCTCTTGGTAGCCAACACAAAAATGACAGGAGCCATCAGGCCTGTTAACCAAAAGCTCCGGTGAGGAAAAAGGAGGCTGACTATGATGAATAATTCCTTTTTACAGCATCTCCTAACACTACTTTTCAATTTCTTCCTTTTGGATGTATGGATACCAATATGGCCTCACTACTGTGAATTATGTTCCCACCTAAAGAAGAATATGATGTTCATGCGAACATGAGGGTGGAAAAGTAGTACGCTCATCAAACGAAGCCACACAGTCCAATAATGTCTTTTTAAGCATGCATTGATCATTATCCTGGCCTTCAATGGCCGGACTCCTTATTTGGCTACGCTCTGATGTATCTCCATGCCATACTACTCTTTGTCTGCCAACCTTGAAGGTTATAGTTAAGGAGGAGACGTTCCAAAGGATGGGGCCTAGAGTACTCAACCATTTCACCCCTGGCACCACATCAAATCCGTTGAGGGGTATATCCTAGAATTCTTATGAAGGTGTGTCATCCACTTGTACAAGTACTGGCCCACTAGTGTCGAGCCTAGAGACTCGTTCCCCATTGGCTACCGATACATGCATTCTTGGATATTAGGCTAAGGTAAGGCCTCTTCGGTTGGCCTCCGCAATACTAATGAAGTTATGGGTACTCCTCGAGTCCACTAGGACAAGTGTAGGCCTTTCTACCGCTATGGCACGTAATTGCATAGTCTAGGAATTCTTGATCTTGGTGATAGCATGCAAGGATATTTTTGCAACTTCATTGATATCGGCTAAGTAGTGGTCAAATCGTAAAATATCATTATCCAAATCATCCACTATAATCAAGAAGAGCACTTTGTATCTGTGCCTAGGGGTGCGACTTCACAATATAAATAGAGTCCCTTTTCCTTAGATCCATAATTTTTCCCTAGTTAGTAAGCACACCTAAAAGGGAATCATTGCAAGTGAGGGTGAACTCCATGAGAACATTGTGCAACTAAGGATAGTGGTCAAGTATTGCCTTGGGGTTACTAAGCTACCAACCCCTTAGATTCCTCCAAACCATCCCCCTAGCTTGTGTTCATAAGCATGAGCAAGACTCATGGCCGCAACCAAGTTCTCAAGTTTGGTTAGTTCTACATCAACTCATGCCTAAGGTAAATAGGTTCAACTATTGGTTAGGGCGAACTATGGTAGCATGACTAGCAAACTTTGATATTGTTGTTAGCATTCTTCCACCGTGTTGGTCTATCTTAAGTGCCCCAACTCACCCAGAGCGTTGCCGCACAAGGGTGGGTAGGTCCCTCCAATTCTAGGGCATGTTATCAAAATTAGGCCTCGCCCATCAAACCAACCCTAGTTTTTCTTCTTCCAAAGTGATTTGATGTTGGAAGAATAAATGACAGCGAGTAAGCCACCTCGAGGGATCCTCTATCCCATCATAGGTAGGGAACTCCATCTTAGTGTACCTAGGAAGGTTTTTGTGGTGGTCTAGATTGTAGAGGCTAAATTTGAAGGATATCCCCTAACTAAATTGGGGTTTAGGTAGGGATGTGATAAGCAGTAGAGGGATCAAGCTCCTAGGTGGACTGATCAAGCCAAGCAGTGCCCCACAGAATTTCTCGTCTTTGTGCTCTCGACCATTGGTAGTTGCTACCAATGGCACCAAAATAGAGTAGGTTGAGTCCCATCCTGAATGGGCAATTCTCAGCCCCCATTGAGCTAGGTAAATTCCACCTTTTGCCTACAACCAAATTTGCAATCTCCTTCACTTGCCTCTATAGCAAATTTAAGAGATTTTATGGTTCCCTTGAGAATTTCTTGAACCCCTCATTGTGATTATTGTGTTCGCTTGCACAATATTGCTAATCAATTGTTTCATATGATCTATATCTTCCTTTCATTAGGCCCCAAAGGCAGCAAATTGAAACTCATGTCCCTTGGCTTTAATGCCAATTTGGTATGATATGGACCTAGTAATGGGATGATTGATGGATGGAGTAAAGGTAGAAGATGTAGAAGAGGGCTCCTTCCTCCTACCTACAATGGAGGAAGGTAATGGATAGTAGGTAACAAAGGGAGGAGGCGATCGACAACCACCAAGCAGACGACGACTGCTAAGGGGGGGTGTTGCGTGAGAGAGGAAGAGGAGAGAGCTTGGGAATTGGGTTTTTGGCCAATTCTCAAACTAATTTGACGTAATTTGGGGTGCAAGCCTAGGTTTATAAGACTAGGTTTAATGGCCTATTAAGCCCTAATGACATAACCCTAATTAACTACGGTCTGCTTAGAATTAGACTAAACCGAAGCCTGCTACTTATTAATAGGACGGATTCTACCCTATAAGGGGCGAGACTGGACCCAACAGTCCCAACCTTAACATGCCTTGACCCAACTATAAGCCCAGCTCACAAAAGCATCAGTGACACAAACATCCTTTATACCTTATATATCATAATAGATCGAGGGCATATGGGAGTTAATACTTCAAAAAGAAAGTAACCATAATAGTAAACATACCTGATAGGAGTTGATGATATGATTGAGATCATAAGGAAGTACAAATTAGCGACCCGTCTAAACTGTTGATATCATGCATTTTCAGAGACAGATAGTTAGCACACAACAAGGCAAATAGCCATAAGAACACAAGGAGAGTGAACAAAGTACCTGTTCAAACAACCCTTTAGGCAAAAAGGTTAGAATATTGTACTTCGTAGTCGATACTGAATTTCCCTAAAATGATCAACACTAGTGAAAAACAAGTTCCTCATGTATACAAGTATAATATAAAAATATCAAGAAACGAGAAAAGTGGATAGACATTCAGAAAGAACAAGCTAACTCGAAATGAAAGCTCAACAAAAGCATTTGTGTGGCATTCAACATGATTGATAGTTTTACTATCCTTTTTCCCCATCTTATTTAAAACTTGTACACATTTACATATGCTTGGCCATATAATTATATGATTCAGAACATGGTTCCTATAGCTTCATGTGACTTAAACACCTAACAAATATGACCAAAGAAGCTCCCATCAATTTGGCCCAATTCCTTCTTTCCATATACTCAAGTAACAACTACAGCAATTACAAGGAGCCCATACAATTAAAGATTGGTCTTGATACGCATTATCAACCAATATTTATTGGATTTTGAGTCAACTAATGTGGGAAATGTTTGATGATACTCAGAGGAATACTACTCACTGGTGAGAATGCAAGAATTCAAAGCTCCTGTGATCCCCAAGTCCCCCTAACAAACTTTATATCAGCTTAAACCCTGTACACAAATGTTACAGGCAATTCAAGCATAAGCAGATCAGGCTTCCAATTTCAATGCCAAACCTCAAACAACATAGTCATACTAATCCACCTTCATGGCTTCCTCCGGTGCCCAACCTCGAACCACAGAGTCATATTAATCCACCATCATGTTTTCCTCCATGAGAAAGTTGTAGAAGCAAATGGGAGTAATACAAGAGTAGACAGCCTGGATATATTTTCATGCGGAAAAAAAAACACTGATTGTGTGCTAATTAAGTATTGAAGACTAAGCCTATGTTTGGAGCTACTTATCAAAATTAGTTGTCTATAATAACTACTTATTTTAAAAACTTTTTAACTTATTTTTTTTTTAAATAAGTAATTATGGTAGATAATTACTTTTGATAAATAACTCCAAGCTATAAGCGTTCATTCTTACAGTAGTTAAACTCCTTAACATCACAGAATTTTGGAATTCCTGCGTACATTTTTTCCCCTACGTTTCAAAGACGCTGGAAGGAATCTTACACCAGCCCAAATCATTTCCTTCCTAAATCATATGATATTGTACAGTCAAATAGTTCAAATTACGCAGTTCTTTATAGCTTATCAGATACCGACTGAAACATTCATTCAAGACTCATAAATCAAAAGAAAAATCCGATTCTTCTTCTCAGAATCATTGTATAGAAGATAAAAGTAAGTACAAGAGAAAACCTTAAATTTAATGATGGCATTAGCTTCTCGATCGTTACATTGGATCGTGCGATGGCCAGGCGCCTGAGGCTGAATATGACCAAGTCTAACCGTCCGAGAAGTCCGACGACCTTGCATAGACGATTCGCCATTCATTCTCGATCTGGATACAACCCGTTCCCATCCCCTCATATCCTCCAAAATTTTAACCCCAAATACTAAACAAAAATTAAGCCTAAAAAAATCAGATTATAATCCAACAATTAACTTCAGAAGCCACGAGAAAGAAGAAAATGATGAATATCGATCGAATCTTCTTCCACAACTGCGCAGCACACAATCTTCCCCAACCACCCCTGCTGGTCGGGTTTTATTTTGGTCTTTCTGTGTTTGTTTCTTTCCGCTTATGTTTGCTTCCTACTATAATACGAGGATCTACCAATAAATTTATCTGTCTGCAAGAGAACTTAAGAATTAAAATTTATTTTTTTTCCTAAAAATGCTACTTTTTGGTGGTGTATAATTTTTTTTAAAAGTTTTTAAAATAAATAGCACATAAATTAATTAAAATATTCATATTAAAATTTAAATTAATAAAATGAAAGATAATAAATTAAAAAAAATATAACAATAAATGTTTATTAAAATTTAAAAGATGACTTATGTTATGAAATATTGATAATAATAAAACATAAGTTTTTTTATTTATTGTGAAATGGAAAGAATAATTTATTATCATAAAAAAAATAGATCTATTTAAATATAATTATCAAGGTAGGGGGAAAAGTACAACACAAGCAACTAATGTAATGACCAATGATATATTAAATTGCTAATATATCTCACTATTTATCAAATAGATGTATGACATGGCCATATAGAGAACAAAAATTGAGAAAGAAATAAGACCATGAAATTAATGGATATTTAATTTTTAGAAATTTCCTCCTCAATCAATATTACTAATTATTATACTAAAATCTTTATAGAGTCTATACTTACACCAAATGTCATTTTTTAAAATAAAAGATCTTTTAGATTTCAAAATTTAAAAAAAATATATAAAAGTTAATTGATATCAAGAATTATTAATATATATATATATATATATATATATATATATATATATATATATATATATATATATCATTATCGTCTATCTCCCCACAAAAGCAAATATATTGTTATTACTATTATAGTTATATATATTAGTGAAGACTCCTACAGTAAGACTATACTTTTTAGAAAAAAACACTAGTTACTTTTCTGTATGATGCATGTGTTTTAATTTTTTTTAAAGGTAATATTTTAGTTTGAAATAATTATTTTATTTAAAATAAAATAAAAAGGTGGTAATAATATAAATATTAATTTAAAAGGGTGTATATAATATATATATATATATATATATATATATATATATATATATATATATAGTATTATCTTTTACCGTTAAATTTTTTAAAGTCCATATTATTTTATAGGTATACTTATAAATAGTTATTAATTTATAACTATAAAGTTATAAAATAAAACTCAAGTTATAATCATGACTATTATTATTATTATGTAAATAAAATAAGTATGAAAAAAAACACATTGAATTTGCCAACCATGATTTTGCAAACATAAAATTAGATGTATCTAAGTTTTGAAAATTATAGCTAATATATATAATTGAACAAAATATAATTACAACCGTGGAATAAAATGTGCTAATAAACTAATATAATCTTCTTCTTTTTTAATTGTTTGAGTTCAAAGCAGACGAAATAACACTAAATAATACAATAATCTGAAAATTGAATTAAAGCAAATTACATATGTCAAATAATACACTCGGTATTTTAAATTTGGATCACCGATGGCTAAATTTGCATATACGACCAAAATCGCCCTCAAATTTCTTCCATCCCATATATCAACATATTATGTGAGTGAAATGTGTAGATATGTATCAAATCTCCGATGATGGAATGAAGTTGTGTGTCATATTAGAATAAATAAATAAATAACAAATGTTTCGTGAAGGAAAAAAATCTCTAATCTTATAATAGAAGATAGATTACTTACCTTTAATTGTATAATCAAAAGCTTTCCTTCTTAGTCTTCAAGTTGCAACAACAAAAGTTTATCATCTTGTCCTTGAGAGTAACTCATCAATGCTAGTCAATATATTGAAGAACTTCAATCAAGCATCTCCTTAGCAAATTCATCATATGATTGAAGAGAGTAGGACTTCAATTGCACAATGTGGTGACTCTATTATGATTTTTTTTTTATCATGGATGGTATGGGTAATCGAATTGGATGCATAATAGCTTGACATGGTGTTTCATCATTGATTTCATCTTGTTAGACTAATATTTTCTCTACATGTATTACAAACGAAATTGTAAAGGATGCTTATTAGTAAGATTAGTCCACGAGATTAACAAATAAACTTTGATCTTACTTCCATAAAAAATATTAATAAACATACCTTATCCATTGTTGTTGATATTCTTTTTTCCATGATCTACCAATCTTTTTACCATACACTATTGATCAGTGGTAAATTGATGCTAGTCATTGACTTGATTCGTCGATGCAATTCTAAGGCACTTTAGAAACCCCAATGTGCAGTATTTCTACAATATTTGCATCATATTAGAATAAAAACTAATTAAAAAAGTGTTATGCTATTATAGAGAAAGATTAAAAGAGTTGTATTATGCTCTTTATGTGTCTTTCTTCTTTTTCTTCTTTACTTTAATTACTAATTACATATTATAGATTATTTATTTATCTGATGTACAGCTGTTGGTTTTACGAAGTATATTTTTTCTTTTACTAAATATATTTAACCACATGTCAAATTTCCAATATCCCTATTCTGATGCACATTGACTCTCTCTTGTTGTTGGTTTCATTTTTGCTTTTATAACGGTTAATTTTATCGATCATTTAATATTGAATGAGCTAATAACATTAACTCTATTATAGCTTGTTGGATAAGCTAATTCAATCAATTGTATTAAATGCAGATGTGAGAGTTTGATTTAGGCAGGAATTTAGTGGGCTAATAACTGTGTTATTATATAATATAGATATTTAATATTATAATTATGAAAAATTAATTTAGATTAAAGTTCTTTACATTTCTTAAACCCTCATTATATTTTTAGAATATTTTGTTTTGAAATTATTAGCCTTTCATTCGGTTTTGAGTCAAGTTAGATATTTGAACTACTTTTAGTCCATAATTTTTTTGAAACCCTTATAATTCATTGATTTCTGAACTTACTGAATTTTTTTATTCTTTTAATTATTTCAAAATAATAAATAGAGTTTTTGAAACAAAAAAAAAAAGATACTACTTATTATTCCATTTATCATTTATCACGATCTGAGCCCCAAAATAATTTTTTTAGCCATCTAAAATGTATGAAAAAAAAATTATAGAATGTGAATATTTTAGCATTATTGCACTAAAAATGAATTAAAAATATTTCATAATTATTTTTAGTATTTTGAAATTTATTTTGGTAATTTCAAGTATATTTAGCCATCAAAACTGAACTTTCATTTTCTAAATCTTATCTTAACCCTACTAGAACCATCAATATCCACATAAATCGCTTTATTAAAGTTAACCCTATAGCCATATATAGATGTCGAATCCCTACCCCTTTTGATATTAAATTCTTATTAAATCATTAATTAACAAGATATCTCCTAAAATATCCTACCATAACCTTTCCATTTTAGTTTCAACTTTATCCCTCATCTTCCATCATTTTCTTCTCCATTTTCTCTTATGGGAAAATGCCAACCTCACCACTTTATTTCCTTCATTATTTTCATTAATAATTAACTTCTAATCCTTATTTTTATCTCATCTTTATTTTAAGTAAACAAACGTGAATTTAGGCTTTGAGAATCTTGAAGATATTCTTACTTCCTCTTCTCTTTTATTTTGATCATCCATCCTAAAAAGAAGAGTATAATATGTCTTCCCTTTTATTGGTTTATCTTGATTCTTTTTACAATTTGAAGTATTTAATATCTTTTTTTTCCTTAATATTTCAAGAGGAGAAAATAAGATTAGAGGAGGGTGATAATTTGCTTATTTAGGAGCATTGGAAAATAAATAAACTTAGCTAAGCCAAGAGTTGATAGAATTTATTATGATAACATGAGTTTTTGTTGATTTGTGGTAAAGATGGCAAAGTTGGCCATTTTAGTGTGCCTTGGCCTAAGGGTTGTTTTGTGTGTTATTTTTCATTTTAATTTATTTTAATGATTTAATTAGATTTATTGGTGTTTTTAAGTAAAAATTGATATAGAGCATGCTTGGGTTTAAGCATATTCGAACCTTATTTAGGTAATTTTCATGAAAAATATGTTTGGGGGCAATTTGATCATTTAACATGTGAGTTGTGATTTCTGGCCATTTTTATGAGTGCCAAGTTTTTCTCCATGCTTTGTTTGATAAGTATGTGAATTTTTATGATTTTATCCTAAGCAGGGTGTGATTTATGATTATTTTTTTTTAGGTTTTTAAGGACTGACTTATCTTTTTACATGAATTATGATTTTGGTGTGCTAATTTTTGAGTTCTAATATGTTTCACATGTAATATATATGCTTTAGTTATATTTTCATGGATTATGATATTTGTTTAGTATTTTATTTTTTAATTTCTAAGTTTCATTAGAATTAAGGCTAATATGGTAATTTCTTCTTAGAGGCTTATTATTGTAACACCCCCAAAAATCATAGTTGAAAATTTTTGTTTGTTTAAGAAAAATCATACACCAAGCTTGGGACCCCCACTATTATAACCGGTAGACCGAGAATACTACTCCAAGACAAAACCCTAGCCACTATTGTAACCGGTGAACCGGTAACATATACAAATCTAAGACAAAATGCTCCAGGCCACTATTATAACTGGTGGACTGGTAAACGTCCTAAGTCTGGGCCCGACTCAATGATCTTCTACTTTAAGCATTTAGTATTTTATTCATGTCTTATTCAACAAGTAACACCTATCTAGACATGCACACTGCAATGGACACTCCCGACTCATTACCACTCTACCAACCTGGACTCCATGAAATATCTTATCCCTTGACTTGGGATATCTACATCCTCCAAGACTCCAGGACCCCCATACAATTTCCACTATCCTCAAAATGAACTTAGAAACCTCACATATATAGGTCAAGGCCCACTTCCCCATTTCTCCACCTATATTTATCGTCGCCCACTAAGGTTTCCCCTTAAAACCCTAATCTGGCCTATGAGGCCCTAACCTCTCCTCTCCTTACACAACCCACATCTCCCATGATTCAACACCATCACCATAATCACCTCAACTCCAACCTCACAACACAACTCCTAAATCCCCACATGTGATAATGATACCCTAGTTAGCCACCCCCCAAAACCTTAATATTTTCCTTCTTCTTCCATACCCTCTTCTCGTACACAACTCTACCCTCCATTTGACTTGACTCACACCCTCCGTGTGGCACACCCCTCATCACAATACCAATGTATAACCAACCTCATCAACCTTTCTCACAACACCCCTAAACTTAAGATTATTTTCCCCAAAACCCTAGTTTATGTCCCCATACACCTTTCCATCAACCCACGTACTAAAACTTCCCTAAGTACACCAACCACCCAAAACACACTTTCCTCTCTATGGATAACCTCAAAACAAGATTTCCCCACATAAATCTTTCCCCTATGCAAAGCACACACTCCCCCATTTAAGGCTCACACTTCCCATGCAAGTTTTTACCCTAACCCCTCATTTTATTATTTCTCTTATTTTCTCTACCATATTTCATAAGACACTTAGAACATTCTCCACATATCAACCTTACTCACTCCACCCTCTTTATTTTCTTTAATCTCCCATAGCCACTCAAGTCCCACCTAAGGCATCTAGGCATACATATATTAACATTTCAACCATATATAAGATTATGTCCATCCATAGTAAATTATAACCACACATATAATACATAATGAAAATCATGCTCACCATACCTTAGCTCCTTGTAAGCCAAGCTACACCACACACATACTTAGTTCATATACACATATATTTACACATATATTTACACATAACATACTAATACACCCATACACATAAGATTCATAATACCACTCAAATCTTAACTATATCCTTACCTAGTTGGGCTTTGGGCTTGAAGCAAGAATCCTACGCCTCCTCACGGGGATATGTTTGTTCAAAACCTATAAGGAGAGTATCAACTAGGTCATTTCACCCTCTTCCTACTTATTTTTCCTTTTTCCTTATTTTCTAAATCAAAATAATAATGATGATGATGATGATAATGTTAATAATAATATATTAAAATAAAATACACTAAACAAGTAAGAGGGAGAAGGGTATAGCCAGAAAGAACAATAGGAGAGTGGTGGCTGTGACAGTGGTGGTGGTGGTGGCAGAGGAGATGCAAAGAGGGGTTTTTAGGGTTAGAAAAAGAGAGGGAAGGTAGGATTTCTTAGGTGGTGGGGTTCCCTAGTTTAGGAAGTCTGTGGTGGTGGTGGTGGCCTCACAACGGAGATGTGGTGGTGGCAATGGCGGTGCCTGAGAGGGAGAGAAAAAGGAAAGGGAAGGAAGGAGAGGGGAGAAAGGGAGAAGTGGTGGTGTGGGGAAAGTAGGGGATTTTATGTGCAAGAAGGGATGTAGGGAGGATAGTTATATCACTAGTGGTGGCAGCATAGGGTGACAATGGTGATGGAGGAAGGTGCTATAGGGCAACTCGAGCTGCCCACTTTGCACGGGTGGGGAGAGAAGAGGAAGGGGAAGGAAGGGACGGGGAGAGGCTTGATTGGTGCAGGGTGATGTAGGGAAGAGGATGGGAGGGAGTGGTGATGGCGACGAGGCCTGGTGGAGACGGTGGCGGTGCTATTTGGGCGGCGAGAGTATGGTGTGTAGGGGAGAGGATTGGTAGAAAAAAGAGGGAAGAAGGGAGTGGGGATGGGTTTTTATAGGTACAGGGGAGGAAGGAAGCGGAAAAGAAAGGGAAGAAGACAAAGGGGGGTTCGATAGCTGCCAAACAGTGTGCAGGCTGGTATAGCTATGTAAGGGACATGTTAGGGGGTAGGTTGTGTAGGGATAGAGAGGGTAGGTAAAGGGGAAATGGAGCTTGTAGGGGAAGGGGGATCTTGCAAGGATGTGCTTGCTGCATGCCCTATAAGGCCGAAAGAGGAAAGGAGGAGGGAGAGAAAGGTGGGGAGGGTTGCAATGTACAGTCGCATGCAGGAGTTGCGTAGGCCAAAGGAAGAAGACAAGGGAAGAAGGGGAAATAAGGGAAAAGGAGAGGGAGATAAAAGGAAAAAAGGAGGTAGGCATGCGGGTTAGGCCGGTCGGGGGAGAGAAAGAAAAGAAGAAAGGGAGGGGAGAGCTGGGCCGCTGCTGAGCACAGCCTAGTCGGCTGAAGGAAGGAAGAAAAGAAGAAGAAAAAAATAAAAGGAAGAAAAAAAAAGAAAAAGAGGGAAGAAAATGAAAAAATAAAAAAGGAAAAATGAGGTGGTAGGATGTTTTAGATTTTTAAGAGTTTTAGGAATAATAAAAATTAATAATAATAAAATAATTTTTATTAATTTAGAAATTATTATAATTTGTCTTAGGTTAGTTAATTAATTTAGTTTCCACTAACTACATCCCTACATCATTTTTCTTTCTTTATTACCTTAATTATTATTATTATTTTATTAAAAATGGTACATATAATTAAATCTTATTCAATAATTCCTTATTTTATTCTTTAATCCTAAAATAAAGGTTTGTGGTATTACAATTATTATAATATTAGAGGTTAGTGGTTGACTATGGGCCATTGACCATTTGCTTTGTTTCAAATAGTAAGTGATCATAAATAGTAATTTATGTGAATAATAATCAAGCATGAATAACAATTTTTGATAATAATTAATTATTGACTTTTGTCAAATTAATTCTTGGTATAATTCAATGTTCCTTGACATTTGTAAATAGCATTCCTTAAGAATAGTATTTTTTTTGGAAATAATGTCTGGCCTTAATGTTTAATGGTTTAATTTAATATACCTAAAAATATTAATAATTTAAGTGTGAGATTGAGATTATGGATTTAGATTGGTTTAGCCTCAGTTTGGCAATTTAGCTAGCACCTTGTATCCTACTTCGCCCCATCTCCATTCTATAAGTAACCTACAGACCCCATAGGGAGTGTGCATACTTAAGGATTATGGTGCCTTCAGATTTTTGGATTTTTCCTTGTGTCATTATACTTGGGATAGTTTCCATGTACCTTTGTAGAATTGGATTTAGAATATTTCTTCTTAGATAAATAAATAAGTGGTTCATGTGACAACATTAATCAATGGATTGAAAAATTAACTAACTTTGCATGTGTTGGGACTGCCTATTTTTCCTCGTAATACCATGCTAGTTTCACAAATTGCATGTTATTATTTGCACTAACATTAGAAGCATGTCCTTGTATGTATTAAATATGAGATTGTTATTGTTTTTAGTGGGTTATATTTACTTGGTATGATTATTATACTAATACTATGTATTTTCTTCATTTGATAGTGTACAAGAACTATATGAAGACGTACGTATAAACAGCATATACTTTACATAGTTTGAGTAAGGTGAGTTTAGAATACGGGTATTCAAAACATCATGCCAGTGTTTATTTTTGTACCCAAATATGGATATTCACTACCTATTTTTGTACCCTTCTCGCCCTTTTGTTTTGTTTTTTGGTTTTTGAGTCATATCTCCCTTTTGGATCTTGTTACCTATTGTATATATACAATCTATGTTTTGTTCAATATATTTTTTAGTGCTATTTAAAGTCATATTGCTTTAGTCTGGTGTTTCATATAAGAATGGTAAGGGAAAAAACTTATATTTAACATAGTATTAATACCCCTATATTTACGTTTAAATTTCTAGTTTAACTTATATTTTCTAGTTTATAACATAGATGTAAAGGAAAAATTGAAAGTTATATTTTAGGAAAGTCTTAGCCTCAATTCGAACAAGTAACAATGAAATTGATGCTTGATTGCTGCCAAGAATTAGTTAGGGTTCATTAATTTGATCCTTACAAGCCCTATTTAGTGTGATTTTGTGAATTGTTGATCAATTTGGGTGTGAGAGAGAGAGAGGAGAGTGTGAGGAGAAAAGTCAAACGGTGTGTCTACAATGGGTTTGCATGTTTGGTTGAATAGGTGACGACCTATTTATATGCCCAATAGACCAACCATCTAGTTTACTCTTTCAGTTGATTGTTCTTGGAATCAGTCAATTAGTTTAGGAGTTTCAGTCAATTGTTCTTATAACCAATCGACTAGTTTTGTCATTTTATTTGATTGGTGTCACCTAGGTCAAAAACTAACCATTCACAATTTGTCCCCTAATTTCACCTAAATTGGTTGGCTTATCCATTGAACCCATCAAATGGTTTGAAGACTAGTCACCTAGTTTGGCTAATCTATTTTTTCTAGCATATCAAATCATTTTAGATTATGGATCATGACTAAAAATTCCTCTTGAATTTAGCACTTTAAGCAACAATTAAATATAACAATTTTTAGAACCAAATACAATCATTATTAAGGTTAAGTTATTAGGATTTTGATCAATTTTCATTATTTATCCTCACATTTTTCAAAACTTTCACAAGTTTGGGAGCGATAACTTAGATCATAGAAATGTCATGCCTAGTTCTCTCCTAATGGTTGTAAGTCTTTATTAATTTAATGGCTTAGTGAAGATATATCCCCATTGATGCAACGTATCTACAAATTCCATAATAACATCCCTTTTTTTCAACATGGTCCTTTATGAAGTAATGTCTTATTTCAATATGTTTAGACTTACAGTATTGAACAAAGTTCTTAGTGAGGTATAGAAAACTAATGTTTTCACACCTAACTAAAACTTTCTTAAGTTTAATTCTATAATCACTTAATTGATGTTTCATCCAAATTAATTATGCACAATAGGCACTATCTACTATATATTCTGCTTCAACTATAGATAATGCAACACTATATTGTTTATTAGTATTCCAATTAACTAGGAATTTTTCTAAGAATTGACACGTACCCCAAAGTGCTTTTCCTCTGAACCTTATATCCAACAAAGTTAGTTTTAGAATAGTTTACAGGTCAGAAAGTGTATCACTAGGGTGAAATAGTCCTAAGATATGGATGTCAATTAGATGCATAAGAATTATCTTAACCATAGCCATATGAGATTCATTGAGATTACATTGAAACCTAGCAGCACACAAGCATACACTAAACATAATATCAAGTTTAGATAGAGCAATGTAAATAAGTGATATGATCATTCCTTAATATCACTTTTGATCAACTTGCTTACCTCCTTCATCTATGTTAAGCTTTGTAGTAGGGGCCATGGGAGTATTACAAGCCTTTCTCTCATTCATTTTGAACTTTTTGAACAACTCCTTAGTGTACTTTTTTTGGTTGATGAAATTTTTTTCCTTTGATTGCATGATTTGAAGTCTAAGGAAGTGGGATAGCCAACCCATCATGCTCATTTTGAACTCACTACACATAAAAATTAAAAATTCCTTACACATGGACTCATTAATAGTAATAAGTTCCTTTTTTTTCTTCAGGAAGGAAGTTTTATCAATTTTACCTCTTTCAAATCCGCTTTCTAAGAGAATTTTACTCAAATTTTTATACCAAGCCCTAGGAGTTTATTTTAAACCATAAAGTGTCTTGCTGAGTTTATAAACATGATTAGGTTTTGATTCATTTTCAAAACATGGTGGTTTCTTAACATATACATCATCTTCAATAAATTCATTAAGGAAAGTATTTTTAACATCTGTTTTATATAATGTAAAATAAATGGATGGTGCAAATGTGAGATGCACACGTATAGCCTCAAATCTAGCTACGAGGGAAAATGTTTCCTCAAAATCAATTTCTTTCTCTTGGTATCATCTTTTGGAAACGAATCAGGATTTTTTTCTAACCACAACACCACCCTCATCTATCTTGTTTCTAAATACCCATTTATTCCCAATGATGGGTATATTTGGAGGCAAAACGAATAATTCCCAAAATTTATTTTTCTCAAATTGGTTAAGCTCATCTTGTATTGATATGATCTAATTTTCATCATTCATGGCTTCCAAGTGAGACTTAAGCTCAATTTGAGATAGAAATATTAAATGATTGTAAATGTTACCTAGTAAGGATGTCATTACAACGCCTATTGTTAGCTAACTAATGATGAGCTTTTGAGGATGCCCATATGCATATCTCTATGCACTAGGAATATCCCTTATCACTTAATCTTCTCGTGATCAATTAGAGTGTCTTTATCCTTTTCCTCTTCTTCTTCTTGGTTTTTCTTGTAATCATTTTTCAACAAGCTCTCAAATTAGATAGAAGGACCTAGTTCTTCATCTTAGTTACTCTTTACACTTGAGAAAGATTCATTAAAAACAACATGCACAAATTTTCCAACCAACATTGATCATTTGTTAAAGATGCAAAAATCCTTACTATGTAAGAAGATACATTCATCCACTTTAGAGCTAAACTTACCCAATTTTTTTTTCCATTATTAAGGATAAAGTATTTGCATTCAAATGTGTGGAAACAACCCACATTTGGTTTCTTACCTTTGTAAACCTCATAGGGAGTCATCTTCAATATGACACGGATGAGTACTCTATTCATCACATATTTTGTAATGGCAACAACTTTGCCTTAAAATACTTTAGAAGCTTGGAGTTGTATAAAATGATCTTTACAACTCCTCCAAGGTTCTATTCTTCCTTTCCACTGTACCATTTTGTTGTGGTGTCTTCGGTGCTGAGAAGTTATGAGTAATATCATTTTAATCACAGAAACCCATGAAGGTGGCATACTCAAACTCATTACTGTGATCACTTTTTATAGAATGGATCATTGTTCCCTTTTAAACACAGATTTTCTTAAAACGCACAATAAAGACATTAAAAGAAACATCTTTAGTAAAAAGAAATAATGCCATGTATAGCATGAGTAATCACTTATGATAACTAGAGCATATTTACAACCACCCATGTTATGGGTCCTTTTAGGCCCAAATATATCCATATGCAACGAATCAAGTGGTTGAGATTGTAAGACCCCAAGTCATGATACAACCACATGGGAGATACCCTAAAGTGCTTTCAAATTGGTCAACCGACCTTAAAGATCAACATGCACTACCACGGAAACAGCTTTTAATAACGGTTATTTTCCAGTTTTAATAACGGTTTTCAACCGTTATTGAATCGCCCGTTATTATATCTTTAATAACAGTTCATAACCGTCATTAAAAATACACAAAAACCCGCGAATCTATGTTTAAACTTCATATTTAATAACGGTTTCTCTGTAAACCGTTGTTAAAAATAAGGTTTTCATAACGGTTCATCAGAAAAAACCATTGTTGAAAACCATGTTTTAATAACGGTTCGTAAACAAAACCGTTATTAAAAATGGGGGCTTTAATAACGATTCTATGCGAAACCGTTATTAAAAATTCAGGTTTTAATAATGCTTTCCCATAGAACCGTTATTAAAATTATATGTTTTTTTTGAATTTTTCTATTTTGTTCCTACCCACATACACAGTTGTATGTTCAAACAATTACCAAATCTGCAATGTAAAACAACATCAATTCATACCAGCAGGGTATCACACCATAATTTCAATCAATCTATAATTAGTATGCATGCATGTCTCAATACACCAACTATACTTAGGAAAAAAAATTAGTGGGCATACCACAACTTGGTAGCTCTACACCCCAAATTAAAGAGTTTACAGATCTAGGCTGGAAGACCGAAAGATGTAGACAAAATACAAACCTGAAAATGCATGCAGAATATATAGATCGCTACCTAATACCGAATGAATGAGTGCACGTGCTTGGTCCATTGGTCTCTAACTTCATCAATTTCATCAATATTATATTGCTGGCCTCGTGCATAGTCATCGGTGAAAAACTACAACACCCATGTTTCAATTAATATACAGTTAGACATTAGGTCAAAAATATATATGTCATGATTCATTAATAGAAAAATATGGAAAAGCAAACATACATGGCTTGGATCTATGTTGACCGATCTATTTTGGACTATAAGATCCATTGCTCTACATACATAGTATCCACAATCATCGCCGTTTTACTGTTGTGGACACTGTCAAATGAATTCAATTAGCTCTCTAACTATTATATATTAATTTGAATTAAAACAAAATACAAAATAGTTGTCTTCCTACTTACCATGATAGGCTCATATTGAAGATTCTTTGGGTCTGGGACACCATTCCCACCTCTCCTTTGATATGTCGTCTGTAGTGCCCTAATAAATAGAGTTGGATACATAATATTGTAAGTATATATACCTCAAATAATGAAAGTAGAATATATATATGTATAAATAAGCTAATGAAGTAAGAAGTGAAAAGTATACTAACATGTCTATAAATTCCTTTCCACCACGACGAGCGACCTCAAAAGGCACGTCATAGGTTCGAAGGGAGTCAAACACATAAACTTTATTAAGATCAGGTCGGACGGCGTACAAAACCCAATGTTCAGTTGCGAGGTGAGGAATGAGATAGAGCTTGTTGTGTCCCTCAATCAAAATGCGATCCGCTAAATAGTTTATGTGCCTACCCTCTGTTATTGTACTACTGTCAGCTATGTAGTATGGGCACACAAAAACAATAGAGGACATCATTCCCTCCAACGCAGCGCGACTAGCTACCAACCTATATATGGACAACAATAATAATGGATATTTGTTAATAACTAATAACTCATATAAGCTTAAGAGGTCGTAAAAATTCTATGTCTCCAAGAGTACTAAAATCTGAAATATGAAATAATGCTTACGTGACATAAACGGCGACACTTGTGGTTGACATCCATTCCTGATTATAAATGTCGCTTATGTCAACTGTCGATACCATGTAAGTAGCATCATCCCTTCCAACATACTCAGGACGACAATCAATGGAAATATAATTATTCCCGAGGTAGTTTTGGGCATAGAAATACAATAAAGCTAATGCTGGTGGAGGTTGGCGTATTTCCGAAGAACGAATCTTTTGTGGGGCAACTGATTTTTCAGATTTAGCTCTCTTTCCTTTGGCAGCGCCCTCTTTTGTGTTGCTCGTTCTACTAGTACCTCTCTTGGTTTTACTAGCAGGAGCAGTCTTCTTCTTTGACTCCTTAAATAATAATAAAAAACAAAATATGTATTGAGCATATATATATGAAAAAGGTATAAACAATGTAACTACTAAACTAGGTCTAATGAAGATATTGAATGTCAATATATACCTCTTCAGTAGTGAGACGTATCTGATCCACAGGCCAAGGCACGAAGCTTCCATGAGCTTCCAGCACTGTGGCTGCCTCATCGCCCTCTTTATAACAAGGCAAGGGCGCACTACCAATGATTGGAGTGTCAATACTCACCGGCCTTGTAAGTAGGGCTAAGTTGTACCCGTGGACAGTTTGCGTTTGGGTACCGTGACTGATGCAGACCCTTCCTTTCGCCAAAAGAGTTGAAAGATCATTCGCTAACAAGTCACATTTATGCAAACCCTAAACGAAAATATTACACATTATTAACTATTTATGACACCGAATACATTTAATAACAATTCAAAGTTATGTAATGCTTACCTCGAAAAGAGAAGAAAGACGTGCATCAGCTTCACAACTGTCTCTGACACTATTTACATTAGATATGTGAAGCTGATCATGGTCGACTAAATCGGATGGCTTATACCCATGAGATTTAATAAATGACAACTCTTGCTCCATTGTTGCCATCCGTTCAAATGCCACGTTCAATTTCTGTGTAAGGATGACGACTTGCTCATCAGTGTTACGAGAACCACGAGATCGACCACGTACGCTCGTTTTCGTAACACCTAATCCAAGACCCCTGTGTCTTCCAGGGTGTTCTACAATTCCTATAGTCTGTGATACAATGTTATATTGGTCTACCCCCTCCTCACCATCTGACGCTTGAAGTTTGTCCTGTGATACAATCACCGGACAAAGGTTTCTCCGAGTCATTCAATAACTTCTCAAACATTTTTGGACAATCCCGAACACTGTCCTCAACCTTTTGAGTCATCTCCTCTAACGAATGTCCCTCATAGTTATCAAATGGTGATCCACTACTATCCCTCCCAACATCGCCATTTTCATATTTAGACTCTGTTTCCCCATGCCATATCCAACAAGTGTAGCTTGTATCAATTCCATACACAAATAAATGATCTCTCAAATCATTAGCGTTGACACACTGAATATAAGCACACTTCAAACAAGGACAGACTATTCTACTAGAGTCCCGAGCATGTTCAACTGCAAACTTGATGAAAAACTCCACTCCGTCGTTATATTCTCTAGACAGACGATTTGCAGACAACCATTTCCGATCCATATTATTTAAATCTAGATATATCCCACATGAAAGTAATTATTAAAAATCAATTGAATTATAAGTATAATAATTTTCAAATCACTCTTGCTTAGAAAGAATTAATCTCAAAAGTATCATGCTATTCTCTCTCTCTCTCTCTCTATATATATATATATACGAATCATGCTAACAAGTTTCCAAAATTATATTAATGCTGATCAATGAAACTCCTTATACTTACAAAGAGTTCATTATATATATATATATATGCATACATACAAACGTAGCAAAATATTATACAATTAATAGTTCAATTTACAAAAGATATGCATACTACAAGATTTAAGCAATAGAAGCACTATATACATCAAAATGTTGCTACAACTCAAATACCTAAAAAACGAAAACTCATATCTAAAACTAAATCCCCCGATAGCCTCGTCGAGCCCGACTAAAAACTATAACTCTAAAAGTCCACTCATCACGATATATCATTTGATCCCTGACATCATCAAATGAGAGTCTACTCACAGATACTCTAGGGTAACCGAGGTGGATACTCCGAGGCAAGCTATGACGATACCTCCACTCGTCATCGATGACCATCAGTTCTCTCGATATCCTATCATACTCTCTAGCAAACAACTCACCCTCAATAAATCTCGGGTGTGGTGCATCAGTGTGGTAGACAAACCACTGCAAAAAAGTAGACGTAGCCGATGCTCATGGCTCTATCTGAGGCAGGGTCAACAGAAGGTGATAAGATCTGAAATGGAAGGGGTGATAGGATGAGCCACTCGCGTACAAATGACATAGCTCATTATATAACCATATCACATGAGTCTGTACATCTCTATGTGGCGCCATATGAAAATACAGTGGAGGGTATGTCATCTGATCACTACCTACAAATGAGAACCACTAAATCTTATCATCAAGGTTGTTCTCGAAATTAAAAGGATCTAAATTACAGAATATATAAATTGATCTTCAACTAGCTAGACAAATCATAAATATATTCTACCAGATCATAACCAACTATATAAACCTAACAACATCAAACTATTTAAAATAAGGACATAATCTTTAGTTATATATTTAACAAACTGGCTAAACATCAAACTATCATCAAATCATTCAAGCTACGCATAGTAAAATCA
Organism: Tamarix chinensis; assembly: GCA_030549775.1. Classification (NCBI taxonomy): domain Eukaryota; kingdom Viridiplantae; phylum Streptophyta; class Magnoliopsida; order Caryophyllales; family Tamaricaceae; genus Tamarix; species Tamarix chinensis. The sequence goes on from CM060171.1 coordinate 120,318,384, forward strand.
AGTAGATATTAATAAGATAATATATATATATATATATAGTACAATCTAATAAATCCTATATGATGATGAATGATGATGATGATTATTATTATTATTATTATTATATATAATTATTCATCTCTATTTAATTTTTATTGATCACAACACCGATGCCCAACCAACCTCCTCAACTTTTCCCCATGCACAATACCCTTATCCTTAGGATTTTTCCTTATAGCCCTAGTTTATATTTAATATAATAAACGATAAACCCTAACCCTAACCCTAACCCTAACCCTCCCCCTCCCCTCCCACTAACCCTAATAAATTATAATAAAAAATAACACTAAACCTCATAAGATAATGATCCTAAACCTATAGCTAACCCTAACCCTAACCACAATTATTTAAGATTATAGATACACATCTTATATATGAATATATTATAAATATATATACATATAATAGAACACATATAAACACACATTTTATGGAAAAGCAAACATACACGTCTTACAAAATATATATTAAAAAAAGTATATAAATACACATGATCATCTGCATATATAATAATGTGAGTGCTAAAAAAATATATACACCTTAATTTTATACTTAGAACGTACATATCTTATAATAATAATATATATTTTAGGCTTGTGGATTCTCTTAAAATAATAATACATATTTTTATAAAATAGATTATAAACACACACACATATATATATATATATATACATATATATTAAGGTCTCGGCCGACCACAATCAAAAAAGGCCACAGCAAATTTTTTCACCAACACATCAAACGACAGATTTTCGAACAATACATCAAACACAACCTCTTCAGTGCAACATGCATGCATTTATATATATATACATATCAGTAGAGACAAATTACGCAATGAAGGAAGAACAACACATACGTAAAGGGAGCGACGACGTACAAGTTGAGAACGGCAACGAGGAAGGTACAAATGCTGGCTACGTTCGCAAGAATGGCAGAGCGGTGGTGGAGAGATGGCGGTGCGACTATTTCCCTTAATTCAGAGGAGCCGGAGCGGTGGTGCAAGGGTTCGCAAGAGAAAGAGAGTACGAGAGGGAAGTGGCAGAGTCTGAAATTTTTGGCACGAAACAGAAGAGAACAAAATAAAAGGAGATAAAAATAACGGTTCCTGTAAAAACCGTTATTAAAACATGATTTAATAATGGTTCTTACAGGAACCGTTATCAAAACATGATTTAATAACGGTTTTTAAAGGAACCGTTATTAAAACCTTGGAAATTTTAACAACGATTCTTGTTTGAACCGTTATTAAATCATGTTTCAATAACGGTTTTACGTCAACCGTTATTAAAATTCCCGTGCAAAATTTTACCTTGCACTTTTAATAATGGTTATTTCGTAAAACCGTTATTAAAAATTCCCGTGCATTAATTTTTACGTATTTGACGATGGTTTTCGAACCACCGTTATTAATGTGCCGTTATTAATTCCTGTTTCCGTAGTAGTGATGAGTCCTTTCAGCTCACTTTTTCTCCACTCATTCACTTCTCGATAAATTTTTAAAAATTTCTAAAACTTCCTAAGCGGGTCACCCATCCTAAAAATTATTCTACGGCTATAATGCATAATTGTGAAGTTCTTAGGATAGAATCATCAAAGGGATTGTATACAATATTGATATAAGTAGCCATATCAATAGTAATACCCCCAAAATTTGCTAAACCTAATTCTGTATCATTAACACCTTAGTTTGATTCTAATCTCAAGAAAATCTTATTTTAGCCTTATCCAAATTTCTTAATCCTAAAATCTTAACCTAATCCAAATCTTTGACCTAGATAAATTATATTTCGTAATCCAATCATAATTCCAGTCTATTTATATCACTAATCCTACCTATTTTAGCTAATAAAAAATTTATCTAAAACTAACGCCAACTTTTATCCCTTTTCCTTTTTTTTCTCCTTTTTCCTTTATCCTTTCTCCTTGCTCTATCCTACGCTGTAAGGCTTGACTTATTTTCTTACCACTTGCAACACACAACCATAACCCTCGCCCCCTGTTGCTACCATCATTACCATCTCATGTTGTTGATGCCATGATCCCACAACCATCACCATCAACTATTGTTGCCTTTGATTGCTACCCTTGCCATTTTTCACCCAACACTCCACCATCACTTTCAACCATCCTCTCCATTGAATTTTTCTCCACTCCCTCCTGCCACTGCCACCCCTTGTCCTCTATTGATATTACTTTGCATTTTCACCCTATGCACCTTGTTCGCATGCCACCATGCACACCCATATATATATATATATACCCTACTCCACCTCTCTTCCTCCCTCTTTTGTTTGCCATTTATTGCCTTTTTTTTCAATCACCGCTATCGAGCCACCTTCCTTTCTTTCTTCTTTCTTCTTCCTTCTTCCTTTGTTCTTCTTCTCCCTCAGTTGCTACCCTATTTTCATGTGCACACCGCCACCATCACCACTGTGCACCACCACATCCACTAAGCATCGCACAAAGCTTAGTGGATCAACCACCAAGACTACCCCATAACTCCACCTCATTATTGTCATCGATTGCCGCCATTTCCTCCTCTTCTGTCGTCTCGTTTCTCACATTTTTGTGAGGCGCACGACTCACACATGGTTTCTTGCATGGTCGTGCACCTCTATTTTTCCTTATTGCATCGTATGGAACTATCAAGGTTTTCCCGTGTACCCTCACATGGCTCGCGCACAACTTCCGCATGTCCGTGCACACCTATTCGTTATTTCCTAGGTAATTCATTGCTCAAGACGATCGTGCCTCTTTGTATAGCCTGCCCATGCTAGATCTTAGTTCTAGGTTTGGGAGTGCACCATCCGCTGCACACCCATGCAACCCCCTATTTTTGGATGTGCACCTTATTTTTCACCTCCAAAACTCACCCAAACACCCCCAAAATTTCACCATAGTATCACCATGCCTTCCACCACACTTCTATGCAACATAAGATTCCCTTTGACTCTGGTTATTTTCATTTTACCGTCATTTGCCTTAATTTTTTCCTTGATTATAATCTTCGAGCCTAATCGTGTATTTTTTTGGGTAGGGTTTTTCCGACTATCTCAAAGGAGGAGGTATAGAATTTATATGCATAGAGCCTAGTGTCTTTGTTCGTAAGGATACATGTTGTAGCTAGGACTTTATGTGTATCTACTTTTATTAAACATGTGATATGATTGATGTTATGCTATAATATGATATCTTGAGTAATGAGATTTTGGAAGTATGCTTTTGGTATAATCTCGGATATGGTATCTATGTAAATAATTGAAGATTTATGTTCCAAATGGATATTGGAGATTTATATGTACTGGTATTGAGATTTATAAAGCCTTGGAAGATTACAAACATTTTAACTACCAAGTGTATTATGGTCATTTGAGGATAATTATATTATTCAATGTTATGTCTTGTATACTTATATGGGTCCCGCATGATAATCTTGAATACAAAATCAACTCTAATAAGATACTAATTATTTAAAGTGAAATATGATGTGAGTCGGGTTAAGATTTTTTGTATATGGGTATGTTCCACCAAACGATAATAGTAGCTCAGGTATCTTGTCTCTAAGAGGTATATTGGTCTATTCCATTGAATTAAGAATAGTGGGACCCCATACTCAAGGTGACTAAATATACAATTAAGAGATAAAGTATAAATGAAAATATACTAATCATTTAAAGTGAAAGACTATGTGAGTCAAGACCGAGGTGTTAAGTCTGTTCCATCGAATAATAATAGTGGCTTAGATGTGTTGTCCCTGAGAGGTGCTTCAGAATGCTCCATCGGTTTAAGAATAGTGTCTCATGAGAATTTTTACTTTCGAAGGTGTTGAGCCCCTTCCATCGGATAATAATTGTGGCTCAAGTGTTTTGTCCCTGAGAGGTGTTTTAAACTATTCCACCATTTTAAGAATAGAGGGGTCCCTAACTGAACATAAATAAATGATTGAAATATGATATATTTATATAGTGAGACTTAAAATTAGTATCTACCTAACACTATTTATATTATCTTACGTATTCTTACTCTTTGATGTGAATTCATGTATTAATTGTGATCCTACTTCAATTGTATTGTTGCCTTACTCAGTACGTAGCGTACTGATCATTCGTTTCATTGGTGCTCCTCATTTCCTTGAGTAGACGACCCAAATGTCTTTGTGCAAGTCGAGGCTGACCTATTAGATGAGTTTGTAGCCTTTGATGAGTTATATGTGGAGGAATGACTTTAGTATCGGGGTTATGGTCATAAAGTCATGTTATGTGAATGTTTGTTCCAACTGGATACCTTTTTGGACTCTTAGATCCATGATATCTCTTTTGTATTTTGGATTATTGTACTCAAAGTAAATCTCCAAACTTTATCTTTGTTTATGAAAGTTCCCTCAAGTTCTATTTATCATGTTTTACTTTCTTGTTGTTTTTCCCTTGTGATTGATGTAAGGATGGTATGATAAGTCAGGCTTATGTCAATTATGACGGTAACACCCAACTATTTGATAATACGCTTCCACTTAAAGCAAAAATTTTTGGTAGTAGATTACCCGGGTGTTACAAGTTAGTATCAGAGCTTTGGTTTTGATTACCGTGTTTTGTTTTCAAATTTTGGTTTTCAAACAATTCCTCATCTGATTTTAATGGTCTATTTCACATTTTAGAAAAATTATATTTTTCTTAAACCTTAATTAACTTGTGAGGAATTGAAGACGGGTAGCTTAGGTGGCCTTGAAATGTGATTATGTGCATTATGTGTTAGTAAGCTAGGAAGGTTTCGTCTTAACATGTTTTCTGTCTTACAATTATCTAGTTATGGCACTTAGTGGCTTCATTGAGTTTATTAGATGTCCACCTTAGCCTCAAACACCACCTCTACCTCCACCTCCACATTACCCACAAGAGATTATCAGAGAAGATTAGCTTAGGAGGGTTACAGGACATCACCTACGACTCTACACTGTGACGAGGACTCAATTATCTTAGAGGGATGGATTTGGGATATGGACAAGATGTACGAGGCAGTTGATTGCCCACCTTCTCAAAAGGCGAGCATTGCTACTTTCTTCCTTCGAGGTTAAGGCCAAAATCATTGTAGATGCGTTGAGTAGGAAGACATCACACTCTTTGAGTTTGTTGTGGTGTGTAGTCAGTTGCTACAGGAGCTTCGTGAGATGAGGATAGAGATGATCCAACATGGTGACTTGTAGGTCCAGATATGTGCATTAACGATTATGCTGATAGTTTTTAATGAGATCCAAGTAGGAAAACCTAGGGATCTTAAGATTGAGAGGATTCAATAGAAGCTATAGGATGGACGAGCTGAGGGTTTTCAGCTATCCATGGGGATGGTAGCATTCGCTACAAAGGTTGTTGGTGTGTACCTTAGAGTTGTGATAATCTAAAGAGCCAAATTTTAGAGGAAGTTCACTATACTTCATATTCCGTCCACCCAAGAGGAGATAAGTTGTATAAAGACCTCAAGAGGATATACTAGTGGCCTCACATAAAGTGAGAGGTAGCGGAGTTTGTGTCTAGATTTTTGATTTGCCAAAAGGTCAAGATTGAGCATCAGAGACCTGTAGGGTTGGTTCAGCCTTTAGATGTTCCAAGATGGAAATGAGACTTCATCTCGATGGATTCTGTGAGTGGGTTATCGAAGAATCGCAGTGGGTACGACACGATCTAGGTTGTTGTTGACAAGCTAACTAAGTTAGTTATTTTCTTTCTTCGATGAAGTCGACTTGGAGTATAGATCATCTAGCCGATGTGTATATGAGGTTTCTAGTGAGTAGGCATGGTACATCTACCGACATAGACTCCAATCGAGATTCAAAATTCCTTTTGCACTTCTAGGGAAAGTTATAGGAGACTATGTGCACAAGATTGAGGATGAGTACCACCTTCCATCTATCTATAGATGGGCAGACTGAGAGGACGATTCAAACTCTAGAGGATATGCTATGGGATTACATGTTGGACTTTTGAGATAGTTGGAAAGATTGTCTGCGTATGGTTGAGTTCTCATATAACAACAATTATCATGCTAGCCTATGGACGACACCCTTTTAGGCATTATATGGATGTAAATGTTAGACACCCTTGTGTTAGAGCTACATTAGTGAGACTATTGTACTTGAAATAAGATGATTAAGGAGACAACTTAGTATGTTTGGTTGATTCAGGACAGGATGAGAGCATCTCAGAGTAGCTAGAAGAGCTACGTAGATTAGAGATGACGTAACGGTGGATTCAAACTAAGGGACAAAGTTTTTTGAGAGTTTCACTACCAAGGAGGTGAAGAGATTTGGTCAAAAGGGTAAGCTAATTCTAAGGTACATTGGTCCATATGAGATTCTTGATAGGGTTGGTAAGGTTGCATACCACCTAGCACTTCCACTAGAGTTAGCTCAAGTTTATAATGTCTTCCATGTTTCTTAGTAGAGGAAGTATGTTGCAGACGTGTCCCATGTGATTAGGTCAGATGAGATCTAGCTCAACGATTCTTTATCCTATGAGGAGAGACCTTTGTGTATTCTTGAATCCAAGTTATAACAAATCCCACGAGCTTAGTACAGCTCGTGAAGATTCTTTGGAGCTACCATAGAGCAAAAGAAGCAACTTGGGAGACTGATATAGACATGCGTGAATCACATCCTCAGCCTTTTAGTTTAGGTGTGCTAGGTTTTAAGTTTCTATCTCTTTTAAGGGGGTAATAACTAGTAGCATAGTTCAACACTTAGAATTTACCATCGAGACTGCTTTTCTTACATGTTTGTTTCTCTTCTTCCCTAACCTTAATTCTTTAACTTCAGGGATGAAGTCTCTTTTAAGGGGGGTAGTGATGTAATATCCCAAAATTTTGTTAAATCTAATTCCATATCATTAACACATTAATCCAATTCTAATATAAAAAAAATATTATTTTAACCTTATCCAAATTCCTTAATTCTAAAATCTTAACCTAATCCAAATCTTTGACCCGGATAAATTATATTTTATAACATGTTCTTAATTTTGCTAAATATATATCACTAATCCTACCTATTTTAGCTAATTAAAATTTTATCTAAAACTATCACTACCCTGAAAAGGGGTTTTAATAACGGATTGAATCACCCTTTATTAAATCTTTAATAATGGTTCATAACCGTCATAAAAAAATATATAAAAAAAAATAAATATGGGCGTAAACTTCGTATTTAAAAATGGTTTTCAAGTCAAAACTATTGTTAAAAACAAGGTTTTAATAACGGTTATTACAAAAGCTATTGTTAAAATATGATCCAATTAGGGTTCCACTCATTGATTATGCATTTATTAAACCCTAATACGTATTAAATAAGCATAACTTTGAGATTAAATATAAACTTTTAATAATAGTTCTTAATAAAAAATGTTGTTAAAATATGATCTGATTAGGGTTTCACTAATTAATTTTGCATTTATTAAACCTAATAAGTATTAAATAAGTATATATTTGAGATCAAATATAAGCTTTTAATAACGGTTCTTAATCAAAACCATTATTAAAAGATGTATTAATAACGGTTCTTACTCAAAACTGTTATTAAAACATCTATAATAACAGTTTCATTAAGAACCGTTATTAAAACTATAAGTTTTTATTTATTTATATTTTGCTATTTTGTTCTAACCCACATACACAGTTGTATGTTCAAATATTTACCAAATCTGCAATGTAAAACAACATCAATTCATATATACATGCATGTCTTCCTCCCAAATGATACTCCATATTTTCAATCAATCTTTAATTAGTATGTCTGAATACACTATGCATACTAAGGAGTGAAAATTAGTAGGCGTACCATATTTAGGTAGCTCTACACTCTAAAGTCAAAAGTTCATACATCATAGCCTAGATGACTAAAATATGTAGATGAAATACAAACCTGAACATGCATGTAGAATATAGATCCCTAACTAATACTGAATGTATGAGTGCACGTGCTTGGCCCATTGGTCTCTAACTTCATCAATTTCATCAACATTATATTTATGGCCTCGTGCATAGTCATCGGTGAAAAACTACAACGCTCAAGTTTTGATTAATATTCAATTAGTACTTAGGTCAAGTACCAAATATATATGCATGATTTATTAATGGAAAAAGTATGGAAAAGAAAACATACATGGCTTGGATCTATGTTGACCGATTTGTTTTGGACTATCAGATCTATTGCTCTACATACATAGTATCCACAATCATCACCGTTCTGTTTTTGTGGACACTATCAAATGAATTTAGTTAACTTTCTAAATATTAGATATTAATTTGAATTAAAACAAAATACAAAATAGTTGTCTTCCTACTTACCATTACAGGCTCATATTGAAGATTATTTGGGTCTGGGACACCATTCCCACCTCTCCTCTAATACACCGTTTATAGTACCCTAATAAATATAGAGTTGGATACACAATATTGTAAGTATAAGTACCTCAAATAATTAAAGTAGAATATATGTATAAATAAGCTAATGAAGTAAGAAGTGAAAAGTATATTAATATGTCAATAAATTCCTTCCCACCATGACGAGCGACGTCAAAAGGCACATCATAGGTTCGAAGGGAATAAAAAACATAGACTTTATTAAGATTAAGTCGGACAGCGTACAAAACCCAATGTTTATTTGCGAGGTGAGGAATGAGATAAAGCTTGTTGTATCCCTCAATCAAAATGTGATCCACTAAAATAGTTTATGTGCCTACCCTCTCCTATTGTTGTACCGTCAGCTATGTAGTATGGGCACACAAACACAATAGAGGAAAACATTCCCACTATCGTAGCACGACTAGCTATCAACCTATGGACGACAATAACAATGCATATTTGTTAATAAACTAATAACTCATATAAGAGGTCATAAAAAATTCATTATAATAAGAAGTACTAAAATCTGAAATATGAAATAATACTTACATGATTTAGATGGAAACACTCATGGTTGACATCCATTCCTGATTATAAATGTCGCTTATGTCAACCGTCGATACAATGTAAGTAGCATCAATGAAAATATAATTGTCCCTGATGTAGTTTTGGGTATAGAAATATAATAAAGCCAGTGTTGGTAGAGGTTGGCTCTTCTCTGAAAAATGAATCTTTTGTAGGACAATTGATTTTTCATATTTAGCTCTCTTTCCTTTAGTAGTGCCCTCTTTTGTGTTGCTTGTTCTACTAGTACCTCTCTTGGTTTTACTAGTATAATAAACAAAATATGTATTGAGCATATATATATGAAAAAGGTATAAACAGTGTAAGTAATAAATATGGTCTAATAATGATATCAAATGTCATTACCTCTTCAGTAGTGAGATTTATCTGATCCGTAGGCCAAGACACGAAGCTTCAATGATCTTCTAGCATTGTGGTTGCCTTATCGCTTTCTTTATAACAAGGTAAGGGTGCATTACCAATGATTGGAGTGTCAATACTCATTGGCCTTATATTTAGGGCTAAGTTATACCCGCGGACTATTTACGTTTGGGTATTATGATTGATGTGTACCCTTCCTTTTGCCAAAAGAGTTGAAAGGTCATTTACTAACAGGTCACATTTATGCAAACCCTAAAATAAAATATTACACATTCTTAACTATTTATTACACCGAATACATTTAATAACAATTCATAGTTTGTAATGCTTACCTTGGGAAGAGAAGAAAGACGTGCATCAGGTTTACAACTTTCTCTAACGCTATTTACATTAGGTATGTGAAGTTGATCATGGTTGACTAAATCAGATGGCTTATACCCTTGAGATTTAATAAATGACAACTCTTGATCCATTATTGCCATTCATTCAAACTCCATGTTTAATTTCTAGGTGAGGATGACCACTTGCTCATTAGTACTATAAGAACCACAAGATCGACCACACACGCTCGTTCTCATAACACCTAATCTAAGACCCCTGTGTCTTCTAGGGTGTTTTGCAATTCCTATAGCCTGGGACACAATCTTATATTGGTCCACCCCCTCCATAGCATCTGACATTTTAAGTTCATCTTGTAATATATACAACATATTTAAATTTAGCTTATAGGACTAAGCATAGTATAATAGTTTTCTAGAAGAAAACCAAGTAGGGTTCTGGATATCTACAAAATTACAATTTTTTTGGCAGCAACATCCACATCTTTATTATTGTATCCATCTTTTGTTGCTCTAACCTTCTTCTATAATATACAAATATTGATGGACGAGGTTCAAGGATCCAAGTCTTGGGCTAGGAGCTATAAATCAAAAAAATAATCTTATATTAAGAATATTATTATAAGATTATACTTTTATATGTAAATATATAAATCAAAATCACATACCCACTCCTCTTCAAGGCCTGCATAGCCTTTGTGAGCTATATTATGTCGGTATTTATTCTGCTTAGTAATCTCTTTATTTTTAGCACTTTTTTCCTATATTGCAAGCCAAAATATAGTCACATGGTTATTTAAATATCAATCATAATATTCTTAATCAAAAAGTTTAATTGTTATCTAACAAATACCTTAAAAATTCTCCGAAAGACAATATGCAATAAATTGGTTCCAACTTAACCAATGAAACCATATTGTTTGGGTGTGTTCTACCATAGAGAATCATCCCTCTTTGTGTACATTTTTCTATGATTTAAGTATGACCTAAATGTTCTTATATTCCACAATGTCTAAAAAGTCATTTCTTCCTAGCCTCCGGGACATTAAATACTTTTTGCAAAATAAGACATATAGATATATATCGATGTTAATGTATTAAAATTAATAACATTTGACATACAAAAATGATTAAATAAAACACCATATTTACTATGATTTTCTGCCAAATATGCTCCTTATGACCCTTTGGAATCTGTTTCCAATTATTATAAGAGATAGGAACACGGTTACAGGTGACAAGTGAAATGTAAGTCAAGAATATGTCTGCATAAGGGCCAATGAGAAGATTATAAGTATTCCATCCCAACTTGACTAGTTCTCCTTTATTCTGTATGTCTGTGATGTTTCTCATAATAGTAGGTCATCTCTTCCCTTCATCATCACTATTGTCCCTATCAACTATTTTGTTCGTCATATCTTTACAAAAAATCAATAAATAAATTATGTTAGAATGTTATGTATAGACCATAATGTACCACTAAATTATCGATACAATAAGTATCCAATGAGGAAGGTCAAAAAATACATTTATAAAAAATAGCACATATATCATATGTTACAATATTATTACCCTCATTACCTTCTTTTCCTTCTTTTTCCCTTGTTTTAGGGTTAGTTTCAGGATTTGATATATATATTACTTCATGATGATCATCATTGACATATATTTCCTCCTCATTAATTTTATTTCTATCATCATTCAATAATTGAGTTGCTTGCACAACTGAGACACACTCTTTATTCCAATTGGCATCATTTTCATCATCACATTCATTGGCATTTCTTTTCTTCATAGATAGTACCACAAACAATCTGCTATCAATAGGATAAGTGATAAAAAATACTTGTGTTGCTTGTGATGCTAAGATAAATAGGTCTTATTTATGCCCTACCCTATTGAGATCTACTAATGTGAATCCATCATCATATCTAACCCCATAGCTATTATCAACCCATCTATAGCCGAATACATGGACTTTAATTACAGTGTAATCTAACTCCCATATATGTTCAATCACACCATAATAATTCATATATGCATAGGTTGGATTCTTGTCTTTCACACTAGCAACATGCATTGCTTCAACCACTAAAGTTACCCCAATGTTTTGCATTGTACTCTTTTCATCTTGTTCTTTTGTATATAATGTGTAACTGTTGATCACATAAATGGTATATGAAAAACTTTATAATGAGGTTTCTAAGACAACCAATGCAGGGTTTCAGAAATTGAAGTTGGGGAATGTCCGATGAGTGGAATGATACAATCTCTTATCCAATCGATAAAGGAAAGATTATGTTTATCGATTATCCATTTCTCAGTCTTTGATGGATTTTCAATCCGTAAAGAAAGCATATGTTCTTCAATATACGGCTAAACATCATTACTGTTGTTTAATACATATAAATGTGCTTTAAGAAACATGTCAGGGTCTACATGCCCAAACTATTTGCCCCTAATACCCCGTCCTTCAATTTTGCCTGCATGTTGAGACTTAGGAATACCAAGAGCTTCAGCATTTGACAAATACTTTGTGCAAAACTCATTTGCCTCTTCTACAAGGTAACTCTCAACAATGCATCCTTTTGGCCGATATCGATTCTTCATATAACCTTTTATCAACTTCATAAACCATTCGAAGGGGTAAAACTAGTGTCCATGAACATGTCCTATCATTTTTATCTCATAAACTAAATGAATAGTTAGATGTACCATAATGTCAAAGAATGAGGGTGGAAAATACATTTCAAGCTGGCACAAAGTAATCACAATCCCTCTTTACAAGGCATCCAAATTATCAGGACGTATAACTTTAAAACAAATAGTGTTAAAGAACCAACAAAGCCTCATAATAGTAATTCAAACACGCTTTGGCAAAATTCCACGTATAGCTATCGATTACAAGTACTGCATCAAAATATGATAATTATGTGACTTCATGTTAATTAATTTCAACTCTTTCATCAACACAAGCCTTTTGCCATTTGAATAATACCCTTCTGGAACCTTGACACTGTTAAAGAAATCGCAAAATGAAATTTTTTCTTTTCTGGAAAAAGTATGATAAGCCGGTAGTAAATATGTTCTTCTTCCATTGTCTCTCGGTGTCATTTCCTATCTAATACCCATTTCTTCCATATCCATTCAAGAATTGATGCCATCTTTAGTCTTTCATGAAACATTAAGTAATGTACTAACGAGACTGTCACATATATTTTTCTTAATATGCATCACATCAAGGGCATGTCTCATGTACAAAGATTACTAGGAGGAAGGTCCAAGAATATTGAAATCTTCTTCCACCCAATTGATGGAGGCTTATCTTTATTCTTCTTCCCAAACTTGATACTCAAATTTTTCATCTTCAGCCACACTTATCGACCTGTCAATCAGATTAATACCTACCCTTCTTCTCAAAAGCCATTGAATGTTTTTCTTTGCCTACGATAATGATGATTCTTTGGTAAAAACCTAAAATGCCCAAGGAAGACAGTCTTCTAGCCATATTTTAGCTAAACAAATGAAGTATTCTCCTTACATATCGGACATGCATAATGGCCTTTCACACTATAACCCTATAAGTTGCCATACGCTTGAAAATCATTTATAGTACAGAATAACATTATTCTCAAAGTGAAATTTTCTTCACTATATGCATCAAATACTTCAACACGCATGTTCCACAAGAACTTCAAATCATCAATCAAAGGTGCCAAATAAACATCAATATCATTCCCCGGTTGGTTTGGCCCCGAAATGAGTAAAGACAACATCATATACTTGCGTTTCATATAGAGCCATAGAGGTAGATTATATATAACCAAAATCATCGGGCATAAACTGTAGGTGCCTTGATTGTGTGGATTCATTCCATCAGTAGAAAGTACAAGGCACACATTTATTACTTCTTTACTAAATTAAGGAACAAGCCATCAATCTTCATCCATTTTGGAGAGTCAGATGGATGTCTAAGAAGCCTGTCATCTATCTTCTCATTAGTATGCCATCTCAAGTCCTTGGCATCTTCAACATCATTAAACATCCGTCTTAATCTTGGTATTATAAGAAAATACCATAACACCTTAGCGGGCACCTTGTTCTTCTTGTATCGTGGTGCTTTGCATTCAGGATTAGGACAACTATCTAAAGACGCATTGTCATTGTGAAATAAAATACAATAATTAGGGCATGCATGTATCTTCTCATAACTCATGCCCATAGATGAAAGAATATTCTTCGCTTTATAGGTACGATTGGGTAGAACATTGTCATTAGGAAGTATATCCTTTATAAGTGTCAATAATTTTGTGAAACTCTTATCACTCCATTCGTTATATGCTTTTAAGTTGTACAACCTTAAAGTAGCGGATAATCGAATAAATTTCTTACAATCACAGTTCAAAGGTTTCTCCAAGTCATTTAATAAATTCTCAAATATTTTTGGACAATCCCAAACACTTTTCTCAACCTTTTGAGTCATCTCCTCTAACGAATGTCACTCATAGTTATCAAATGATGATCCTCTACTGTCCCTCCTAACACCGTCATTATAATATTTAGACTCTATTTCACCATGCCATATCCAACAAGTGTAACTTGTATCAATTCCATATACAAACAAATGATCTCTCAAATCGTCATCGTTGACATGTTGAATATAAGGAGAGTTCAAATAAGGACAAACTATTCTACTAGAGTCCCGAGCATGTTCAACTACAAACTTGATGAAAAACTCCATTCCTTTGTTATATTCTCTAGACAAACGATTTATAGACAACCATTTCTGATCCATAGTTTTTTAATCTAGATATATCCCATACAAAATTAATTATTACAAATAAATTGAATTATGAGTTTAATAATTCACAAATCACTCATGCTTAGAAAGAATTAATCTCAAATGTATCATGATATTCTACATATATATATATATATATACGAATCATGCCAACACGTTTTCAAAAAGATATTAATACTCAAACTGCTCATACTTAGAAAGAGTTCATATATATATATACACACACACACACACACACACACACATACATATATAGCAAAACATTGTACAATGGTTCAAATTATAAAAGATATACATACTATAGGATTAAAGCAATAGCAGCACTATATACATTAAAAGGTTGCTACAACCCAAACACCTAAAAAGGAAAAACTAATAACCATAAAACTAAATCCCCTAGTAGCCTTGTCGAGCTCGACTAATAACTATAACTCTCAAAATCCACTCATCACGATATGTCATCTGATCCCTCACATCATTGCTAGAGAGTCTAGTCACAGATACTCTAGGGTAACCGGGGTGGATACTCGGAGGTAAGCTATGATGAAACCTCCACTCATCATCAATGACCATTAGCTCTCTCGATATCCTATCATACTCTCTGAAAAACACCTTACCCTCAATAAATCTGGGGTGTGGTGCATTAGTGTGGTGGACAAACCAATGTAAAAAAGTAGATGTAGCCAACGACCATGGCTCCATCTGAGGCAGGGTCAACAATAGGTGATACGATCTGAAATGAAAGGGGTGATAGGATGTGCCATATGCATACAACCAACCTAGCTCGTTATATAAACATATGACATGAGTCTATAGATATGCATTTGGCGCCATGCATAGATATGGTGGAGGGTATGTCATCTCACGACCTACAAATGAGAACCACTAAATATCATCAAGGTTGTTCTCAAAAGGATCTAAATTATAGAATATGTAAACTGATCTTTAACTAGCTAGACAAATCATAAATATCTTCTACTAGATCTTAACCAACTATGTAAAGCTAATAACATCAAACTATTTAAAATAATGACATAATCTTTAGCTATATATTTAACAAACTAGCTGAGCATCAAACTATCATCAAATCATTCAAGCTACTCATAGTAAAATTAAGTAGATATTAATAAGATAATATATATAGGTTAAAGTATAATACTATGATACTATTAAAAGTAGAGCTGAGAATAATGTATATAATAGTTTGTTATAAGAGAACATATTAACTATTATATTTAGTATAATAAACACTCAACCCAAACCCAAACCCAAACCCTTACCCTAATAAATTATAATAAAAACTAACCCTAAACCTCATAAAACCCTAATCCTAAACCTATCTAACTATAATTAAACCCTAATAAATCCTATATTACTACTACTACTACTACTACTACTACTACTACTACTACTACTACTACTACTACTACTACTATACACAATTATTTCTCTTTATTTAATTATTCACTTTTATATTTAGTATAATAAACGCTAAACCCTAATCCTAAACCTAGCTAACTATACTTAAACCCTAATAAATCCTATATTATTATTATTATTATTATTATGCACAATTATTCTTCTCTACTTAATTGTTCACTTTTATATTTAGTATAATAAATTCTAAACCCTAAACCTAACCATAACCCTAACCCTAACCCTAATAAATGATAATAAAACTAACCCTAAACCTTATAAAACCCTAATTCTAAACCTAGCTAACTATAATTAAACCCTAATAAATCCTATATTATTATTATTATTATTATTATTATTATTATTATTATTATTATTATTATACACAATTATTCCAATCTATTTAATTATTCACTTTTATATTTAGTATAATAAACACTAAACCCTAACCCTAATAAATTATAATAAAAACTAACCTTAAACCTAATAAACCCTAATCCTAAACCTAGCTAATTAACTATAATTAAAACCTAATACATCCTATATTATTATTATTATTATGATTATTATATCTTCCTCTCTATTTAATTATTCACTTTTATATATTCTTTATTTTCTATATCTATTTAATCCTCATCAAATAAAAATCATTAACATCTGCATCTCTAATTGAAATTTTCATTTAATGATGTGCATATGTAAAATATATTTTCATTTCATTATATGACATTTCCTATATCTTATAGTGTCCTATATTTATTAATGAAAATGTGTGTGTGTGTGTGTGTGTATATGTGTATATATATATATATAGTTTTTACAAGTGACATTACTAATAATTTTAAGTATTTTATTTTTCTTCGTAATTAAGCACTCCTACACGTTATATATATATATATGTAAAGGTCTCAACCAACATATCCACATGTTAATATATAACAGTACCATCAACTTTAACAACGAACAACAACATTTTTCACCAACACATTCAACAACACATTTTTCAACAACAAACTATAATTTTTCAATAACAAACAACTCAACTTGCATCAACATGCATGCATTTATATATATATATATTAAAACTTCTCAGCCTTTTGACAATGGTTATTATAGAAACCGTTATTAAAGGATCTTTTAATAATGGTTTTTCATATACCATTATTAAAACTACCGTGTAAAATTTTAGCTTTGGGGTTTTAACAACGATTTCGAACTATGACTGTTATCAAAATCATCTTACGCATTAATTTTCAGGTGTTTGGTAACAGTTTCCTAGCCACCATTATTAATGTCCCATTATTATTTCCTATTTTCGTAGTAGTGTTACCCAACTTTTTTCTCCTGCCTCCTACATACGTCGTAAGAATTGATTTCTTACCAATTGTAACACACAACCATCACCCTCACCCCCTACTACTGCCATGATCCCATAGCCATCATCATCGACCACTGATGCCTTCGACTGCTACCCCTGCCATTTTTCACCCAACACTCCACCATCACTCTCAACCATCCTCTCCATTGAATTTTGCTCCACTCCCTCGTGCCCTGTTTTTGCTGCTCTACATCTCCTCCCTGCACACCTCTTTTGCACGCCACCATTCACACCCATATATATACATGCTACACCACCTCTCTTCCTCCCTCTTTTGTTTACCATTTATCGCCTAAACTTTTCTATCAATCACCATTGTTGAGCCACCTTCTTTTCGTTCTTCTTCCTTCTATCTTCTCCTTTTTCTTCCCCCTCAGCTACTGCTCTGTTTTCATGCACAAACCACCATCATCACCACTATGCACCACCACAACCACCATGCATCGCCCAAATCTTGGTGGATCAACCATTAAGACCACCCCATCACTCCCCCTCGTCGTCGTCGACCATCACCATCAACTGCCACCATTTTCTCTTCTTCTTACCTTATTGCATAGCATTTTTGTGAGGCGCACAACTCACACACGGTCTCTTGTACAGACATACACCTCTATTTTTTCTTATCGCATGCCTGTATAGACTAGCATGGTTTGCCCATGCACCTTCACACGACTCATGCATAGCCTTCGCATGTCCGTGTGCACCTGTTCATTATTTCTTGGGTAATTTGTTGCTTGAGCATGGTCGTGCCTCTTTGCAAAACCTACCTGTGCAGGATCTCAGCTCTCGGTCTAAGAGTGCACCGTCTACTGCACACCCGTGCAACCCCCTCTTTTTATATGTGCACCTTCTTTTTCATCCTTAAACCACACCCAAACACCCCCAAAATTTCACCATAGCACCACCATACCTCCCACCACACTTCCACGCAACACAAGCTTCCCTTTAACTCGGTTATTTCCATTTTTACCCTCCTTTACCTTAATTTTTCCCTCAATTATAATCTTTGAGCCTAATCATGTATTTTTTATAGCTGTTTTCCGACGATCTTGGAGGAGGAGGTGTAGGATTTATGTGCATAGCACCCAATGTCTTTGTTCTTGAGGATACATGTTGTAACAAGGACTTTATGTGTATGTGCTTTTATTAAACATGTGATATGATTGATGTTATGATATGATATGATATCTTGAGTAATGAGATTTCTGAAGTATGCTTTTGGTATAATGTCGGATATGGTATCTATGTAAATAATTGAGGATTTATGTTTCAAATGGATATTTGAGATTTATATGTATTGGTATTGAGATTTATAAAGCCTTGGGAGATTACGAACATTTTAACTACCAAGTGTATTATGGTCATTTGAGGATAATTATGTGGTCATAATTATGTTATTAAACTTTATGTCTTGTATACTTATATGGGTCCCACATGATAATCTTGAATACACAATCTACTCTAATAAGATACTAATCATTTAAATTGAAAGATCATGTGAGTCAGGCCAAGGTATTTTTTTTATATGGGTCCATTCCACCGGACGATAATAGTGGCTCAGGTGTCTTCTCCCTAAGAGGTGTATCAGTCCGTTCCATTGGATTAGGAATAATGGGGCCCCATACTCAATGTGAATAAATATACAATTAAGAGATAAAGTATAAATAGAAAGATACTAATCATTTAGAGTGAAAGACTACGTGAGTCAGAACCGATGTGTTGAATCCGTTCCACTAGATAATAATAGTGGCTTAAGTGTGTTATCCCTAAGAAGTGCTTTATACTATTCCACTGGGCTAAGAATAGTGGTTTATGATCATTTTTGCTCTAAGAGGTGTTGAGTCTGTTCCACCGAATAATATTAGTGGCTCAGGTGTTTTGTCCCTAAGGCTCCGTTTGGATTGGGGTGAATCGAGGCAGGGGTAAACATTAAAAATTAAACTAGGTGAAGGGAATGGAGGTGAATCAGGGTGAATATTTTAAAATGTTGTTTGGATGATATTAACATAACCTGAGTGAATCGGGGTGAATGTTTTAAAATTTTTGTTTAAATTGAGGTGAATGAAGATTAAAAAATATGATATTTATACCCGTGTATTAAATAAATAAGTCACATTGAGGGAATTTTGGTCCCATCAAGTCAAAAATTAACTGAAATCGGAGGTTAATAAAATGAGGTTAATTGAGGTGAAACATTAACCTCAATTCACCTAGGTAAAATTATTAATCTGATATCCAAACGGGGTGAATCAATTCATTCACCTCCATTAACCTCCTTCCACCCCAATCCAAATGGAGCCTAAGAGGTGTTTTAGACCATTCAACAAGTTTAAGAATAGTGGGGTCCTTAAACTCAATGTAAATAAAATATTATAATATGATATATATATTTATATAGCAAGACTTGAAGTCAATATTGACCTTGCATTGTTTATATTATCTTAAGTATGCTTACTCTCTAATGTAAATTCATATATTATGCATAATTCTGCTTCGACTGTATTGTTGCCTTACTCGATATGTAGCATACTGATCTTCCGTTTCATGGGTGCCACTAATTCCCTCGAGTATATGACCTAGATGTCTCTGTGTAGGTTGAGACTAACCCGTTGGACGAGTTTGCAACCTTTGATGAGTTATATGTGGAGGAGTGACCTTGGTATCAAGGTTATAGGCGTAGATTCATGTTATCCAAATGTTAGTTCTAACCAAATACCTTTTTTTAACTCTTAGATCGCTGGTATCCCTTTTGTATTTTAGAATATTGTATTTGGAGTAAATCTCCAAACATTTATCTATGCTTATGAAAGTTCCCTCAAGTTCTATTTGTCATGTTTTACTTTCTTATTGTTTTACCTTGTGATTGATGTAAGGATGGTATGGTAAGCCAGAATTATATCAATTACGGTAATAAGACTCAACTATTTGATGATATGCTTCTGCTTAAAACAAAATTTTTCTATAGTAGATTACCGGGGTGCTACATCAATCCTTATAACACTCCACTCAAGTTAGGGTATCACATTCACCCTAACTTAAAGAACACAACATTCTTGTTGCACCTCAACTACTACCTATCTTAATATAGTAATCCCAAGAATCGTCCTACTAGGTGGCTGACTGACTCATCCAAGTTCACCTCATGATCTTGGTTTTACTCTAATACCATTTGTAACACCCCGAGTCTATACAACGATATATGGGTTATGTTGGAGCACTTTCAAATTGATCGATTGGCCTCATAGATCAACACGAGTCCTTTCAACATGCATTTTTTCCTACTCACACACTTATCGAGAAATATTTAGAAAATTTTTAAAACTTTCCAAGAGGGTATCATAAAAATTGCTCTATGGCCCACATACTTAATCGTGGAGTTCTTAGGATGGTATAATATGGTTATATAAGTAGCTAGATCAGTACTTATAACACTTTGCTTAATTTTGGGTATTACAGAGATGTGGTCACAACATTATTAGGTTTAAATGAAACCCTATGTTATTTCCTTGTTGACAAGCATCACATAATTGATCTTTTGCAAAATTCAACTTTAGAATACCACGCACTAGGCCTTTTCTAGAAAGTTTTTTAATTAATCCATGCTGGCATATGCAATGTGTTTATTCCATATCCATGCATCATTATCTATTGCACTCAAGCATTCATTATGCAATTTAATTGATTTGACATTAGGCATGTACACATTGTTAATGCGTGGGCATACAGATAGAATGGATTTATCTATTCCATTTGGAATCATGCAATGCGAATGAGAGAAATTAACTAAAATTCATTTTTTAAATAATTAACTAATACTAATCTAGTTGTGCTTGAGACCATTAATCAAATACACATCATTTATAAAGGGTTTAGAGTTATCGATATTAATAATACCAACAACGATGATCTTTCCTTTTGAATTATCTCCAAATGCCATGTGTCCATAGTCATATGAAGTTAGCTTGGAGAATGTATTACAATCACCCATCATGTGCCTTGAGTGTCCACTATCTAGGAACCCTTTTCGGCTCCTTGTTTTGACTTTAAAGCATACTTACAAGCATAAATGTCATAGTTTAGGTAGCCTTTCAATGGGTCCTTATTGGGTTAATGTTAGATTGTAGGATTGTTCTCTTAGGTACCCACACCTGCTTAAATTTTAGAACACATTTTGGATTTTTAGGAAAATGATATGATGAACCAACACGACTGGCTCTACCACACATATTACACAATATTTTCCTTTTATAAGTAGAGGTGGATTTTGCATTCTTGGCATACCTACACATTATAGAGGAATGTCCACTTTTCCCACATAAATTATAATCACTTGATGTAGGAGAAGCATGCACTTGATGAGCCTTTGAGGCTTCTATAAATAATTTCTTTAGTGTTTGGCATTTTATTACCATATTGTTACCATAGCTTAATCCTTCGTGGTCCTTAAAATACCGCTAAGCACCTAGCAACATATTTTATTCTTCTTCACCCTTGGTAAAAGTATAGTCTATCCTTACAAATTTATCAAATATAGCTTGTAAATCAACCAACTTATATTGAAGTTAACCTATCTTAACCTTGTGATCACAACTAATAAATTTCTTTTTTGCTTAAAATTCCATCACCTTCTTAGGTAGCTCAAATTTTACAAGAAGCACGCATAATTCAAGATGAACATTTTCATTTAATACAAGTGTGTTTTGTTTGTTCAAGTGATCAAGTAATTTTATATAGTGTCTCTTTCCTTTAATTTATCATTTTCAGGAAAGAAATCTTGTAAGATATATAACAAATTATCATAAGAATAGAGGGAGTTAGATTGTACCTCATCAGTATTGTCATCATAATCAAAGCTTGTGAAGGAGGTAGAGGTCGATGATTCCTTTCCTAAATCCATTGATAGAGATTGGCTATTTCTTCCTCTTCATTGGAGGGTTTTCCTTCACTTTCTTGAAGGAAGCCATGGATTTTCTTGGCATTGGCCTTCCATTGTTGTTGTTAGTATTCCCCTTGTTCCTTTCCATTTGTTTAGAAATTTTGTTTCTAAACTCATAGCACTCTCTGATGACATGCCTAGCTTTTCCATAATTGTGGCATTTAATCTTATCATCTATGTTAGCTTCTCTAGGCCTCCTTATCTTGATTGAATTTTTCCTTCCTAGTCTTACATTTCTCCCTCCTCTTAACCATATGAATCTTTTGAATTAAGTGGTTATAAAGGTTAATTCCTCAAGATCCATATGAGATTCCTCTTCACCTTCATACCCTTCCTTCTCTTCCATGTCTTCAATTACTTCCTGTTGTATAGAGGATGAGGAAGCTTTTAGAACCAGATATTTCTTCTTTATTTCATCCAATCCTTCCTCTAACTTTGAGTGATGAACCATGCAATTCTCGAAGAGGTCTTGAATGGTCATCTTCATCAAATATATGGCTTCTGTAATGGCCTTTACCTTAGGATTCCACTCTTTTGTAAGACCTTGAAAGATCTTTCTCATTGATTCTTCTTTATCAATTTCCTTCCCAAAGGCTTTAAAGTTATCAATAATAGAAGTGAAGTGATTTCTCAAGTTGTTAATTCTTTCACCTTACTACATACTAAAGAGTTCATATTCTCTAGTGTAAAGAGGGATTCTTTGATCTTTCACTTCCTTTGTCCCTTCTTGAGTATAGACGAGCTTATACCATATCTCTTTGGTGGTGGAGCATGATGGGATGTGGTAGTACTCTCTTTCACTAAGGCCACATTGAATAACTATGATAGCTTTGTCATTGAGAGTGATTTTTTTTCTTTTCTGCATTCATGAGCTCATTCCTTATATTTTCCAATAATTCATCATTAACCTCTTTCGTTATTTTGATTGGCCATTCAGTGACTATTAACCACATATCATAGTCTTGTGACTTGATTAAAAAATCATTATGTTCTCCCAGTAGATGAATTTCTCACAAATGAATAATGATGGTTTTGTGGTGGAGATGCCTTCATTTAGACCAATTGAATCCATTTTGCTCATATATCTTTCTCACCTCGGATTCTTGAATCCTTTGCGAGATGCCCAACTCTAATACCAATTAATAGAACCCTAAAGGAGGTGAATGGGATTTAATAGAATGGAAATGATAAAAAAAATTATACAAAATGTAGAGTGGTTCAAGAATAAAGTAGTATCTACATCCACAACCAAATGGTTCTCCCTTTTGGATTTTGAATAAGTGACATATTTTAACCATGATCACTTTATCTCATTTTATGAGCCTTATAATCTCAATTACCTTCTTTTAGATGATTTACAACTTAAACTATTTATCTTCTCTAGACTCTCTACAAGAATCTCTCAATAATTATAGATAAACACTCACTAACCCCTTTATAATAAATTTTATAAGGGGGTTGTGATTACAATTGATTCTCACCAAAAATCAAGATATGAAATGAGATTTAATCTAGCTATATGAAATAAAAGATATTATAATTTAAGAGCAACTCTAGGTAAGAGAAGTGAACAATAAAACTTTTCAATATGAACTCAAAATTTGAAAGTTAAGAGAGTTTGAATGAACAACTAAATGATTAGATAAGTAATTGCATAGTAAATGTAGTTGAAAAGTTATTTAATAAATGCTAAGTGAGTTTTTTATATAGCTCACCCTCATCGGGTAGATATTGGACACAAAATGGCAAAAAAGTTGTATCACCCAAGGGGCATAAAATCACCATTTAATACTTATTAGTCAATTAGTCTGGATAAACCAGTCAATCAACTACGGATAGTCGATCGGTTGTTTAACAAACTCAACTGAACATGTTTAGATAAGAGATGAGGAATTTACTATGATATAAACTGATCAATTGATTTATCTAAACTAGTCTATCAGTTTCATGTTGTACTTAGTTGGTCCTATGAATATATATGAATAATCTCATGGTTTGGTAAATCAATCGTTGTGTCTTTCAGACCGGCCGATTAGTTTACGCAAACCAATTGATCCATTTTCTTCCTGGGAAAAACCATTTTTCACTTCAGCTCAACCCTTATCCCGACTGGATCGGTTTCTTCAAACCAATCAAACTATTTGGCAAGACCAGCTGATAAGTTTAAATAGAGATGAATGAGTTTATATAGGAGAAAAACCCATGGAATAGGTGGTCAAACTAATTAATTGATTTCCAAATAAGCTAACTAGTTTAGAGAAAACAGTCAATGAGTTTAAACAAAGACAAATGTGTTTCTATAGATGTAAAAACCATGGAGTGGTTGGTCAAACAAGTTGATTGGTTGGATGAAACTCATTAATAAGTTTGTTTAAAACACATCCCCTTCTACATCTCCTCAACCAAACCCAAAATCATCTTTCTCTTACTCCCCTCTCAACTTTGTTGGTTTAGCACCCCCTCCTCGCATGTACCCTCTTCCTTGACACCCTCTACACACAAAAATAACCCATTCCCTAGCCGTGCATCTACCCATGCTTCCTCATCTGTACCATCACCATTATCATTGCCTATCATTTTTGTTTGATCCATCCACCATCACCACCATTATTCTTCCTACCCCTCCACTTTTGTGTAAGTTCTCCAGTAAGAACCACCCTCAACCATCACCAATGCATGCCATCGACCACCATTCACTACCTCCTTACCCCTTGTTTCTTCCCTATTACTGACCCTTATCCTCATCATCCTCTTCTTCTTCTCTCTTCTTTCCTGCCACTAATGCACCTTTCTTCTTCTTCACCAACCCCACTATAGCCATCCCCTAGCACTAGTTACTCCATCCACAACAACCCCCTGTGAACCAACAAAATCTATTGTTGCTTCTTCCCTACTTTGGCACCATCCTTCATAGCCTACCCTAATCCTCAGCCACTTCTACCGCAACCATATCCCCACTTGTAGCCCCTTCCTCCCCTACTCCAGCCTCCTACACCACCCTCTACCACAACCCCCATCACTACCTCGCAACTACCAGCTCACCACCTAGAACAACCACCATCCTCGTCCCAGCCCTAGTTAATCGAGCCATCTTCCCAGTAGCCAACACCACCATCTAGCCAAACTCGATCTTACCACCACTACGCCACCTATGACCATCGTGTCCACATAGTCAGCCAACCACCTCCCCCACCCAATGTACAAACCCCCTCTCGTGCGTTCAAATTCACACTACCTATGCAACATAAGGAAACTTGTTTCCTTTTAAATGTTGGTACCCATTTTTATTATTGAGAGTATTTTGGTAATTTTAGTTAATAAATCTTTTAAAAATATTTTTTTTATTGGTTAAATATTAATATGATTAATGTAGTATTATTTTTAGGTAGGAAAGTTTGATTCGTGGGACTGAATAATTTTAGTAGGATACCGATAATTTATGTTTTTATTGGAAATTGGGTAACTTTTATACTATACTAAAATGATAGATATTTCGTGATAACATATTAGGATTTTGTTTATAAATTATATTAAGAATGATTCATTATAGTGTAATTATTGGCTTAATTATTATTAGCATGAAAATTGGAAAAGAAAACATGTTATCTTATGTGAAATATTTCAAGTACGAAAGTATGACTAAAATGATGTTAATTATAATATGTGCATATAAATGATAGGTTGACCATTCTTAGGCATATTTGTAGGAGAATTATTATTGTTGTGTGCCTTAGGGACAATCTTGTCATTTTTTGTGTAATATGATATTTATCTTGACAAGCATACCTAATATGTTTATTTATTGTTGAGCATAGGAATATGCGATTTTGGATGAAATAAAAGTGCATGTTAGGGTTTTATGTGCATAATCATGATTAAGGGCAACATAATCATTTGGTGTATATGATAATTTAATTGCATGTCAAATAATTTAATTATTGTGTTGTAGCCTTTTCATGACAAATAAATAAATAAAATGGTTTTAGTATTTAAATTGGATGATAATTGGGTAATTTTAGCCTCAAAGGTATTGTGATAATTTTTGGCCTTATGCTCCCAAATGTGAATAAATGAACCTAGGATGGTATTGGAAGATTATCATGTTGACCTTCGTATTGATATTATTTATGGCTATCTTGAATAAATGGAAAATGAGTAAAAAAGTGATTAAGTATGGATAATTGGATCTATGTAAATAATATGCGATTTCATGATCACCTTAATTAAAATACTAATACTTATAGTGAAAAACCTCAAGATTGGGAATTGTGGCTTTTTCGGAGTTGCTACCTAAAAGGCGTGATTTAGTCCACGATTAATTATGAATTTTTACTAATGTGCCTTAATGCCATATTCAGACCCTATATCTTAATTTATTTACCTTTGTGAACTTATAAATGGTATTCACACCTATGTATTAGGTGTCATTGTTGATAGGCTATTGTTCTACCTTTGTGTTCTAGTGCGACCAAGGTAACTTAGTGTCATTAGGTTAATAGTCGGTAGGATACTAGGTTGCCTTAGCACAGGTATAAGTAGAGGATCATAGTGTCTGTGAGTTGATTTGATCTCCCTTCGAGTAAATAAGAATAAAAATGATCATGATTGGATTATTGGATTGGTCGGTAGTAGCTTTTGTGCCGACCCTTAGTTTAGTAGAAGCCCTTGTGCCTACTTATGGTTTAGTAGTGGTCTACATTCCTACCTGTGGTTCAATGTTAGACTTTGTATCTATCTATGGTTTTCTAACATCCTTTGTGCCTACTTGTGGTTTGGTAGCAACCTTTGTGTCTATCTATGGTTTGGTAGCAGCTTTTGTGCCTTCCAATGGCTCAATAGTGACCTTTGTACCTACTTGTGATTTAGTACCAGCCTTCATAACTACATGTGATGTTGTGAATTTTATTGGTCTTGTGCCTATGAGCCTACCCATGGTTTTATGGGATTTATTGGTATTGATAATGAGTTATGTTACCATTCTATTGTTATGACCTTAAGTTGATGTTGTTTCTAATTATACTTCAAAGAGCATCCCTTGGATGTTTGGTTGATAAGTATCAGTATGTTCAAGATGAAAAAGCATGAGCAATATGTGACCTTTGTGGTATTCAGTTTTCTTATATGGTTATTGTATTTTAATCATCTTATATATAATTTGATGTTGTAAACCATGTATTATTGTAACGCCCTATATATTTTCCATGTTGGTTTTTCATATTGGTTAAGTATAATTGATTCTCAGTACTATTATACTAAAGGGTTCCTTTTATAGGCTCCTATCTATTCAATGGGCAGTTTTTTTAGGCTAGTATTTCAGGTTTAGAGTAGGAATTTCCAATGTTTTTTTTTTGGTATCTTTGATTTCGGTTGTTTTTGTACTCTTATGTCTTCCTATATTTCTCTCTTTTAAGTTTTTTAACCGTTCATGTTGTTTATTTTCCAAACTATTTATATCTATTTGTTGTCTCTAATCTGAATTATGTGAATGTGTTATAAATGTAAGAAGAGTAATGATTTTAGTCTTATCACTTGGTATGTGAATGATAGAGAAAACTGGACTTGTACGAAGTGTGATGGTAACACCCTTCATTTTTTATTGTTTAAGCTTCTACGCTTAACTCTTGAAATGAAATTTTAAGTCTTAAAAAAATGGGGGTGCTACATCTTCACACGGTCTTCTCTTGTGTTTTGAAACTTGATTGTTCTTTTAAATTGTACTTAGAGAAATGATTTGAATAAGTATGTTTAGATTTCTTTGTTTGTCGATCATAATACATGCACACTGAAGCAAATACAATAGTTCTCAAGATATGTTTGTTATCTTCAAAATAAGGATAAAGACATTGTTTAACATGTGAGGTAAATATGGGAAAAAAAGAAATAAATCATGTTTTTTATGCTTACAAAAATATACTTCTTTTATTTGTGAAGCCATTTGTTGTTTACAAATTGATATAGAATTGATGTTGCTTGAAAGAATTATAAAAACATATATTTGGTAATTAATTTTTACCACCTTTAGTTTGGAGCTATTAAATAATATTTATGCAAAAAACTATTTTTTTTAAAAAAAAATCTAGCAAAAAATTCCTTGAATAATGAGTAGCCATTCTTATCTTTCCTCCAAGATTTTATGCATTGTTTTGTGGTTAGTGCTATGTTTGCAATTAAAATGTTGCATTTTTTTATACAATAACAAATAATTTCTTTTTATAAATAACAAAAAAGATGTAAAAGTTTGATAAGTAATGTTTTTTCATTCATAGGGAGGTCATAAAATCAGGTACAATTCATTATACAGGTATACCAATTACCACAAAGGTGTATAAATGCTGAGATAGAAGAAATATAAACTTTAGACTTTTGCTACTTAGAACCTCAACCTCAACTAGTAGGTGTTATATGTTGTTTCTCTAACTCTTACCTTGGGTAATTAGGCTCCTAAATCATCCTAAAATATCTTATCCTCGATTATTCATTCCATTCTTTTTGAGATTGGGCATTCCAACACCCGTTTGTGTTAAATCATAAAGAAATATGTTTATGTGATTAGATGATTTATCCATATTTTCTCATTTTACTTTGTTGGGCTTAAAAAAATTCAAATACCATGTATTTTTATGTATTTTTCTTCCTCATATCATTCCCACATTTTTTTATTAAGTATTTATGCTCTCTTTAGTTTTGGTTTTCTTGCTACCAACCAAATAAATTCTCTTATTTAGTTCTTATCCTTCTTTTTTTCTTTAATTATGTCTTATATTTATTTACCTAATATCTTTAACATTTGCCTAAAGTGTTTTAGAGACAAAATTTAGTGAAAGATGGAGGTAAATATTGATTATTCCTACTCACATTTTTCATCCTCCAAGAAAAAGGTTTAATCCCTCATCTTTTCACTCATTTATCCTTTTAAATTTTATTATTGATCATTTTATACATTGTAATCTCTTATTTTGTGAAGGTGATCAAGAGACTTAGGTGGTGATATTCAAGTTTAGTTTTCTTTGTGCTCAGGAGCTTTGGTTGTAGGTAATATCTTATTTTATATCTTTAGAAGTAGAACTTCATATGATAAATAATGTTATTATTTAATTTATAAGATGTTATATTTTCATCTTAAGAAAGCATGATTATATTATAATTCATTTAATTTTTCTAACCCAAATTCTGAGGTGATTAGTCTCTTAATCCCTCTTTAACCTTGATCATTATTTAAATACCTCATTCCTTTAAGGTTTTATCCCTTTAAACCATTCAAAACCCTAGCCCCAGTTTCCCATAGTGGGTAGTTAACCAACTTACAAATAGATTGACCCATCGCCTAAAGGGTATAACAGTTAACCGATAAAACCTTTTAGTTAATCGAACATTATGCAATTTTGTATAACTTGTTCATTTTAATTCTTTTTCTTTTACCCTAAATCAATTGTTAGACCAAATATTATTAAATATTTAGGTTCCCTATATATATTCCACACATTTCCACAACTTTTCTTACATTTTAATATTTAATTGTTATTTTTCCTAATAAATCCCTATGTAATTGATTTCATGTTCAAATAAATTATCTAAAAACCAATTTTAGTCAACCATTGTCTTTCTTCATCAAAAAATCATTTCTCATACCTCACATATCATATTTGACCTTTTCTTTTAACGTTTGACCACAATTCTTGCCATAATCTAATCACATTACTATTTTACCCACTCTCACCTACTCTTACACCACCATACTTCTTTCTCCTACACTCCACCATTTCCTAGTCTTGCAAATAATCTTAAAATCATATATCCCTCCTATATCTCTCCGTTTGATCTTCCTATATATGGTGGTTAAGACCTTTACCCTTCCTTCCATACTTATCACATTTCCTACTTTCCCCACTTTTCTCCTTCCTCTCTCCTCTTGCAAATTATCTTTATCTTAAGCTGTGTATTATTCTCACCCCTTTCCCCTTGCTATAGAGACTCTCTCATTTCCTTTCTCCTCCTTGCATGACCTCTTTCCCTCCTAATTTTACTTTATTTTAACTCCAAAAGCTTAATTTAAGTGTATGGAGTTAAGATTAAAAAAAAAGAGAGGCTAATTATTAACCTTGCTTCCCTTAGTGAAAAACTTGGTCAAGTTAGGAGTAATTTTGGTATAAGAATGATGCTTTTAGGAAATGATGCATATCTTTGGTTTAGGGCTTATTTTTTTTGTTATGTGTTATTTTATGTAACTCTGTGCTAGAATGCTTTTGTGCAATAAAAATCATTTTTATGTTCTTTTAACTTGTATTCTAACATTTTGTTGTAAGTTCATGACTTTATGTGTATTTATGATCTTATATGATATGCCATGTTAGGCTGTGCTAGGTGTGTTCTTCAATTCCAACCATGATGTTGTAAATTATTATTTTTATTAATTAGAAGGTTGAGTGTATTCATGTATGATTGAGTACTGTGTTGAAGAAATAAATTGAGCTTAGATTACTTTAGTATGTTAGCATTAAAGTAGTTTGGCCCTAGGCCTATTTTTTGTGTCTTGGGTTATTTTAATTAAGGCTAATGACATAATTGGAATGTTGATAAAATATAGGAGATTGTGTTAGAATTTGGTTAAATTTTGTGAAAATTGAAAATTGAGAAATTTAGAGTTATTTTTGGTTAATAGGGCAATTGGGTCAAAATTTATAGTTTTGTGGAAACAAAGTATGTCATTGTATTCATTGAGATTTTTACATAAAATTTGATATATAGTATGGTAGGATTTGGGGGAATATGGATCAAGTAATGTTAATAAGAAATTTGAGGTGTATTTGTAACACCCCGATTCGACACGACTACGCGGGGCTACCTTGGAGCGCTTGAAAGATTGATCGGCTGACCTCATAGATCAACACAAGTCCTTTTAGCATGCTTTGTCCTCACTCACGCACTTTCTGAGAAATTTCAGAAAATTTCTAGAACTTTCAAAAAATTTCTAAAACTTCCCAGAAGGTCACCCATCCTAAGATTGCTCCACGGCTAGCACGCTTAACTATGGAGTTCTTATGACAAAATCACCAAAAAGATGGTATACCATATTGATATAAGTAGCCAAATCAATCCTTATAAGACTCCCCTCAATTTAGGGTATTACATTTACCCCCACTCAGAGAACGCAACGTCCTTGTTGCGCCTCAACCAATGATTGTCTCAATACAGTTCATCCCAAGAATCGTCCCGCTAGGTGACTGACTGGCTCATCCAAGTTCAACTCACGGTCGTGGTTTTGCTCTGATACTATTTGTAACACCCCGAGTCGACACGACTACGCGGGGGTTACCTTGGAGCGCTTGAAAAATTGATCAGCTGGCCACATAGATTAACACAAGTCCTTTCAGCACGCTTTGTTCTCACTCACGCACTTTATGAGAAATTTCTGAAACTTCCCAGAAGGTCGCCTATCCTAAGATTGGTCCACGGCCAACACACTTAACTGTGGAGTTCTTATGATAGAATTACCAAAAGGATGGTATACCATGTTGATATAAGTAGCCAAATCAATCCTTATAACACTCCCCTCAATTTAGGGTATTACAATAGGTGACATAGGGCTAT
Organism: Tamarix chinensis; assembly: GCA_030549775.1. Classification (NCBI taxonomy): domain Eukaryota; kingdom Viridiplantae; phylum Streptophyta; class Magnoliopsida; order Caryophyllales; family Tamaricaceae; genus Tamarix; species Tamarix chinensis. Next base: position 120,350,219 of record CM060171.1, read on the forward strand.
ATTGGTTATTTTGGATTAAATCTAGAACTTTGAGCTTTTTTAAGTGTTATTGATTTTACAATATGATAAGTGTGATATGTGAAGTGTTTGGGACAATTACAAGTATCACAAGTATTAATTTTATGTGAAAATGCTTAAAACTTGATAAGCAACTCTAAGGGTATAATCAATATTTTATATGTAAAATGTTGGATTTTAATCTTAATTTTTGGATATGGTACATAGTATGATATATTGGAATGTTTTGTTAAACTTTGTAACTTGGTGAATCTTAAGAATGGTGTTATGTGATGATTTTGAATTAGGATTTTGTCAGGGTATTATGATATTTTACTTATCTAATAGCTTCTATTATACATGTCTCTTTTTGTTTTATGTTTTATCGTTACTTCATATGATTATAACATGTTTGATTTGATTCACCATAATTCATTTCCAAGTGTTTTATATTAATAACAATAGAAGGTATGGATATTTTAATAATTTTTATTCTATGTAACAAATGATAAGTGATATTCCATGTGATGAGACACGTGTAATTTAAGCGATATTGCTATGATAATATGTAAATTAATTGATGCATTGTTATGTGCAAAGTGTGCATTGTTATATACTCATATCATGAGTAGTATGTGCATGTATAATAATTCTCTCTTCATGTAAACTTATGTGTTATGCATGCCTTATTGATATGCATTATTACTTTCCTCAATATGCAAGTATTGATTATCCTTTTTATAGGCACTACTTATTCTTATGAGTAGATGCCACCTCATTTTGCATGTAATTGATAAATTGATGCTTTTGATGTAATTGCCTACGACGAGTGATTAATCAGGTTAGTACTAGTGTGTTATTATCCAAATATATATATATATATATATATATAGAGAGAGAGAGAGAGAGAGAGAGATACACTTTTGGTCCTCCATTTTTTATTTTATATGTTCTCTTTGCTCTGTTTTATCATCATGTATCATTGTATGCAAATAATTTTTAACCTTACACTAGACATAAACTGGGTATAGATAGTGGATTCTCCATATTAGATGTGACGTAATGTTCTACATCTTTAGTTTTAGCTTCTACAAAACTACTTTAAAAAGAATTTTTTTAGTTCGTAAAATTAGGGTGTTTAATATATGTTTTAACTATTACAATCATGTGATTATGCTTTCCTATGAGTTTATGTAAAAAATGCTAGTTATAAATCTTGAAAAGTTTCCTCTATTGCGACAAAAAAAAAAGGTAAATGTGTGCGGATAGAGTTTTGGTTGTCATAGAAAAACGTAAGATGTCTAGTTTACTATACACTTTTTGGATCATGATTTCTTTATGGTAAAAAACATGAGAAGTATTTACTATGCCATTTCTAAAGATGTTGTTTGGCCTATAACAAGTCGTGCTCTCATTACTTTGTTTGCTAGCTTATTCTTGTTAATGATCATTAGATTATTATTGTATGTTATTAGGGGGTACGAGAACACCCATATTATAGCTCCCTTCTAAATCTATTTTTCCACCTCAATCATTTCCTTAGGGAAGGAGAATATTATAACAAGAGAGGTATAATTCTATCTCATATTAGGAGTCACCACTAGTGTAACACCCCCAAATTTATTACTAAAAAATTTCATTTCAAGCGGAAGTATAAAATCAAATATTCGGGTGCTATCGCCGTAATTGACATAAGTCAGGCTTACCTCACCATCCTTACGTCAATCACAAGGCAAAATGATTAGAAAATTTAAAACATGATTAGAAAGAGATGAGACAACTTTTTATACATCAAATAAGTGTTTGGAGATTAACTCCAATTATAATATCAAAATATAACAAAAAAGGGATCCCATGGAACTGAGAGATTAAAAAGGTATCTGGGTAAAACTATTATTCGAATAACATGACTCTCCGCCCAAACCCTGCTATGAATGAATCACTCCTCCACATATATAGCATCAAAAAGCTACGAAATCATTGACCTGCATATAAACATCTGGGTCCTCTACTCAGAGTAAAAATACCCTTGAGCCATTATTTATTAAACCGGTGGAACGGACTGAAGGAACTCTCGGGACAAGACACCCAAGCTACTATTATTATTTGGTGAAACTGAATAAACACCTTGGTCCTGATTCACGCAGTCTTTCACTTTAAATGATTAGTATATTTCAATTTAGACCTTAACTCTTAATTGTATTTTAATTCATATTGAGTATGGGACCCCACTATTCCTAATCTAGTGGAATGGACTGGAGCACCTCTTAGACAACACACCCAAGCCACTATTATTAATTTATTATCCTGTGGAATAGAGCCATATAAACACCTCGACTCAACTCAAGTGATCTTTCACTTTACATGATTAATATCTTATTCAGAGATGATTGTATATTATCATGCTAAACTTAAGACATATAATTTAGACACATAAGTGTGACCACGTAATTATTCTCAAAAGACCATAATACCCTCAGGGAAATCAAGACAATCGTATTCTCTCAAAGCTTTATAAAACCCAATGCATATACATTTCCACTCATTATCCGAAGTACATATCCTTAGTTTTCCATAGATATTTTGTAACCAATATTATACCCAAACATGTGCTTATATAATTTCATTACTCCCAAGAAAATCATCTCATAGCATTTATGTAATTAAATTATTTAATACCACATATTCAACACAAAAGTATACATCAACAATACAAGGAAAATACATGGAGCACATAACACCCTAGCTATGACATGTATCCTTACTAACAAGGACATCGGGCTCTATGCACCTAAATCCTATACCTACTCTGAGATCACAGGAAAAATTACCTATGAAACAATATAAAATATGATTAGGATCAGAGGTTAAAAATCAAGAGGGAGATTATGGTAGAGAAGGGTAAAAATGGAATTTACCGAAGTCAAATGGAAACTTGAGTTGTATGGAAATGTAGAAATATATGTGGTGGAGTTATGGTTAAATTTTGATGGTGTTTGGACAAAATTTGGGGTGAAAATAAGGTTGCACGGCTAAAATGGGAAATTGCACGACCGTGTAGTAACAGTGTACAATAGTTTGAAGGAAGAAAAGATGAACGACCAGGTGGTACTATAATTGCATGGTTGTGCAACACTGGCCGAGAGAAAAAAAAAAGATGCACGGCCAGACAGTGCAAAGGTTGCAAGGCTATGCAGCAGGGTATTTGAGTGTTTGTACAGCCATGAACTAAGAAAATTTGTGACGAATGAAGGGAAAGAGAAGGGAAAAGAAGAACCGATCAGCGGTGATGGCCGACAACGGCGAAGGGGAAGGTTAGGGAAACCTTGGTGGTTGGTTCACCAGCCAAAGGGCGGCTAGTGGTGGCTTGGATGGTGCTTAGTGGTGGATTGGGTGGTGTGGGTGCTGAAAATAGGGAAGAAGGAGGAAGAAGAAGGAGAAAGGTGAAGGAAGAAAAGAAGAAGGTCGGGGAGCTGATGGACGATAATAAAATGGAGGGTTGGAAGGGTATTTACACTAGTAGGTGGTGTGCTAACGAGGAGAAAAAGGGAGAGAAGTGACGACGATGATGAAATTTCTACTGAGAAGAAGAAGAAAGAAGAAAGAAAAAGATATGGGGGATGGTGATGGTTGAGATGGATGGGAGTTAGGCAGAGGCATGAGGGGTGATGATGGAGAAGAAGACATGCACGTGAGGAGATGCCAGGAAGAATAAGGAAGAAGAAAGGTGGAACGGACGTGATGGGGCTATGAAAAATAGGGCAGCAACAGGGTGATGATGGTGTGCGTAGGGGAAGAGAAGAAGAAGAAGAAGAAGAAGAAGAAGAAGAAGAAGAAGAAGAAGAAGAAGAAGAAGAAGAAGAAGAAGAAAAAGATAAGTATGAGGGATGGCAGGGCCAGCAGGTGATGGTAATGGTGCATGAGGGAGGTAAGTGGAGGGGGTGCATATGTGGGAGAAGCAAAACTTCTCACGCCAAAAAAATTTCAGCGCAGAGAAGAAGAGAAAAGAAATGAAAAGAAAAAGGAAGAGAAGATAAAAGGGAAGAAAAGAAAAGGAGAGAAAGGTTAGGGAATTAGGATTAGATTAGGAATTTTGGGATTAGCCAAATAATTTAGATTAGTGGAAATTTTAGCGGGTTTCGGTTTCGGTTTACAAATATTTGGTTTATCCGAATCAAGGTATCAATTTTTGGTTAAAGTTTTGATATTAAGAAATTTGGTTAAGGTTATCAATAATATTTCTTGATATTAGAGTTAAATTAGAGCTACTGATGTGGGATGAGGTTAAGTAAATTTTTTGGGTATTACAACTAGTCGCTAGAGTTATGGAGTTCGTCTCGCTGTTACGCTAGACACCACCTCTCTTGATAGACATGATAAATCTCCTACTTATCTAAGCGTTCTTTATCTTGATAACCTATCCATTTCCCCTTCATCCTTTAATTCACATTCTTCAAATTCCTTGACCACACCTTTAACCTTGAACTCCTCGACATCCTTTACCATAAACTCATCAACCACATCACCTTGCTTGAACTCCTCAACATAACTTCAGATGGCCAACTCTCAATCCAAATACTCATATTTTTTTCTTACAAGCAATATAACCAATACCCAACTTAGTCAATTTCACACTTTGTACCACTTTTTCTAATAACAAAAGGTTGATCCAACCCTCTCTATCTGATAAAGTAAATAGCCCCCAGAGAGGTGTATATCTTTATATGTTAAGGCTGTATATGCCAACATTTATTTCTCTATACAAAATTTTTGTAGGGATCTACTCATGGTATGTCATCTTAACCCTACCCATTTTGTTCCCAATGCTTGGATGATGGCGGTCATATTTCTTGAGTAATCCCTATACCCAAAACTTCTACTACAATCAAACAAGGGGCAAGCATATGTTTGTAAATAAGCGCCAATCATCAGTCAAAAGATGGAAACAACAATATTTCTTCATCTAAGGGGATACAATGTGGGACCTTCTTAAATGGGGTCTTATCAACTCAAATATTTGAGAAGATACACCTTTGTTGCTAGATCTAGAGGATGAAATCAATTGATTCAAAAAGATGGTGTAAGATGACCATATAGAGAATAATAAAAATTTTGTGAATGACTTGGCTTGCCTCAAGAAAATTGGACTCATTTCCGAGATCGGTAAGTAATTTTTGGCTAACTAGAATTTTTTTATTGGTTGCATATCAATTTTGCAATTTTTTCAACTTATTGGATATTACCATTTTTTTTAATTGTATAATGGGCTAAGTGGAGAGCCTAACAAAAGGTTTTTCCTCAAAATCTAGCTAGGGAGATCAAGAGGCTGATAATCCACCCCCAATGGGTGGCCACCACTAGAGCACCAACTACCACAACTAAAATGTTCAAATATAAAGTGTGTTAATCTATCTTTCATTTTCTCACTCCTATATCGTTATTCACCATTTGGAATGACTTAAACAAATGTTCATTCTATTTTATATTTAGTAAGAAGAGCTTGTTAGTAAAGCTGGACCGAGAAGAAGAAAGCAAGGTTAGTAACACTAACCCTAACACTACGTTGGCCCTATTATTGCCCAACCCTTATCCATGACCTTTACTAGGCTAGGAGATAAGCTCACTAATACTCTCACTAGACTACTTGGTTGTAAGGGTCCACATATGTACTATGATAAATTAAAAACCTTTGATATACCCACTTGAGTTTGAATATTTGCATCACCCAAAACAAAAAATTATATCTCCGACTCCATCATAGTACTTGTTTTTCCTCCTATCAATGTTCTCCATGACTCTCTTGAAAATTTTCCCTCTTATTAGACACAAACACAACCATAAAACACTTTCTAAGGCCCAACCAAATCTATGATTAAATATCCTATAAAGAGGGCTTATTTGAAGAAGTTTTCGGCCCAAGAGAAAAAAGAGAAAAGCTTGATTAAATCCATGATGAATACTAATAATTGAAGGCATTAGGAGTGGTGGTTAAAACCAAAGAAAGTGTAAGTAAAACCTCATTGTTAACATTGTTCTCCTTCCTTCGGATTCACCCATGATAAATTTGGAGAGTACTAAGGGCACAATCGTCAACCACATCATGTCTCAAGATTCATTGATAGCTGAAGGAGGAAGGGTATTCTAGTCCCTAAAGTTTAAGGCTAAGTAGGTAGCCATTTTGATTATCCAAAGCTTAGGGCTTGGGTTGTAGGAAGGTCGGATGAGTAAATTTATGAGTGGTAAACCTTTCCTTTTATTAAGGTGTTATATGAAATGGAAACTAAAGTTATTATTAAAGATGATAGGGTAACCCTAACATTTCCCAATGACTACTCTTTGTTTAACTGCCACCTAAATGATAGCACTTATCTCAAGATAGATGAGGTGGTGATTTGGGGTAACACCTTAACCTCACTAAGGTTTCAAGTGGTTACTATAGAGTTTTTTGGGATTGATAACTAACCCATGAATCAACACACATCATTTTGATTGTATTTTTATAAAATCACACACATCTCAAAAAAATTTCTAAGAGGTCATCCATCCTTAAATTGCTCCAAATTAAGCACAATTAATTATGGGGTTCATTAATGATACTCTTTCCTGTTTTTTAATGATACGTTTTCCCAAATGAAGGTGTACCTTATTGATATAAGTAGTCTTATCAATCCTTTTAATCCTCGATTATCTACCTCTAATTTGGGGTATTACATACACCCCCACTTAACAAATGTAATTTCTTTATTGTGCCTTGACAACTAACTATCTCATAACTATCTATCCCAAGAATCATCCAAGTGTAGCTCATAGTCACGTTTTTCCTCTAATACCATTTATAACAACTTAACCTAAGGTCATGGGTGGTTACTCTGGACTACTTTTGGGATGGATGATTAACCCCACAAATTAAAACAACTTATTTTGAGTTTGAAAAAACTTTTCACTAGGTCATCCATCCTTAAATTTCTCCAAGTTAAATATATATAACTGCAGATTCCTTTAGTGATATGTTTTCCCAAAAGAATTTATACCTTATTCATATAGGTAGTCTTATTGGTCCTTTTAAGCTTTCTTTATCCACCACTAATTTGGGGTATTATATGATGACTTCAGAAAATGGTATAGTTGAGTGAATATAGGTGTCCACATTATTAAAAGTTAACTTGAATCTAACCTTCCAAGTTAACCATGCTTTAAGTATTTTTTTTATGCTGGAAACCTTTGTAAGAAATGCTAACAATAGGGTGGATCGTGTTTATGGCAGATGGATTTGTGAAGAAAGATCTTTAATATATTTCAACAAAGCGCAAAGAGATTCCACTGATTCAAGAAGAAGCATTAAGACTTACAAGTAGAAATTCTAGCACTAAAGGCAAAAAAGAGATCCCAAAAGTGGCTAGATTAAAGGATGAGAGGAATCCCTTGAAGTTAACATTTTCTTAGACCAACTCTTGAATGACCAAGTTTCTAGTTTCAAAGACCACCTTTTGAAGGATAAAAAATGGATGAACTAATTCTCCATAGATAAGAGAAAGTGGATTATTAATGCTGGGAAGATTTAACAATTGATTGAGTCCAACAAATTGTTGTAAAACGAGGTCATAACCCTCAAAAAGTAAATGAAGATGCTACTAATAAATTACTTGGATATGATGCTAATTTCATTCAAATGAATAAGGTCTTAGAAAATCATATGGTTGATATTGTGTTGTTACCTATAACGAAACCAATAAGTAGAAAAGGGAGCCATATAGATTAGCTGGTTAAAGAGAATGTCTATAGAGACAAATCAAGTAGGTGAGTCTTCCCAAAAGGACATGACTTTTTACATTGATAGGGGAATGGATTTGGCCATTTCAAACATGTTCGTGAAGTTTTAGATAGGTTCTTGAAAAGGGAGGCTAAATATTATGAAGAACAACTCTAGTCTCAATTTTATGCTTATGGTACCTCAATGGCATACACTCTCGATTAAAGCTGTGATTGAGTGTGACCAACTATCCTAGCCTAATGGAGAATTTTATACTATTCAAAACTTGGAGTCTCTGCCTCTTCTCAAATGGGCCTAGGGACAGTGTTAGAGGAGAGGTAGAGGCTATCATGAATGAAGGAGATACCAGTGCCAAAATTGGTGAGATCTTATATGATTTTTTTGTAATTCAGTTTTATGACAAACTTTTGTACCCTTCATTGATATGTAATAAAGTCTTTTAAAATTATCTATATTTCTTTTATTTATGCTAGCATAATTTGTGATGTCATGCTTCCTACACTTAAAATCTTTTTTATACTTTAGTAACGGATAATCAAAGTAGGGTTTGATCCCAATTTCATTAGTTGATCAGACTGAATGGATCAACCAAACCCTTCAAAATTGGGCTTTGTGGCCTTGAAAAATTAGTTGAGGAACACACCATAGGAGCCCAAGCTTAGAAAATTTGAAAAGCCACCGGGTGTGCCTAATTTCGGGCTTAATGGCATCATAGCATTAGTAGAGGAATATATCATGGGATTCTAGGCATAGTAGCTGAAAAACCACTAGGTGTGTCTATTATTCTGTATTTATTTTTTTGTACAAGCTCAGTGGCCTCAACACATTGATTTGAGAACACACCATGTAACTCTCGACTTAGCGGTTGAGAATCCACTATTTTTGTTGATCTTTTATTTCTTTATCATTTTGTGTGTGAGTTAGCTACCTCAATGCATTTATCTAAGGGTTATGCCAATTTTCCATGTCCTGTACTTAAATAGATTGCTCTTTTTTCTAGACTATTATAAACGCATGGTGGCCTCAGCGCATCAGTTTAATGGATGCACCATAAGACTTTTGTTTAATAATCTGTTGGCCTCAACCAAGCATTTTTTTCAAAATAAGAATATATCATCACTATATCATTAGACTTCATCGGTATCATTGAATATCACATAACATTAAAAACCAAATTATGGCATCATTCACCTATAATAAGAATTGTCAAAAATTAATTACAAGTAACAGTTTTGTAAGTGCTTTACATTCTAAGAATCTTTTTTTCTTTATTGGCTCATATGAACATGGTTTCCCTTACCTATTCCACAACTAATTACGGTCCTTCCCACCTTGAATCCAATTTTACTCAACCCTCCCCACTTTGGAATTTAGCTTTTTTCAACACCAAGTTACTCACCTTGGATTTCTTAGATCTCACTCTTTTGTTATAATTCTTGGTTATTGTTGCCCATACTTTGCAAGCCTCATTTGGACTGCATCTCTTAATTCCTTTAGAAAACCTTTGCCAATTTTTTGAGCCTCTTCATTGACACTCAAGTTATAATGACTGATTCTCTTTAAGTTAGTTTCCACATTAGTTGGGGCCACTTCTTTGATGCCAAAATCTAATCTCAAGGGTGTCTTATCCATTAGGGTTTTCACGATCATTTTTATGCCTTATAATATTCTAGGAAACTTGTTTACCCGACCCTCCTCAACTCTAATCAATAAGCACTTCAATGCTCTTATTATTTCCTTATTTTCTCACTTGTCTTGGCTATTACATTATATCATAATTGGTGAGACATTGTTAATAGATTATGATAGATCTTACTTTATTAATATTGTTCAATGTGAATTACCTATGGACAAGCTATAAAGGTAAACTGCCAATCAATTTTCCAGTTTTCAAAGAATTGCTTGTACTTATTGTTTTTGAATTTCTAATCATTATAAGTTATGATGGATTTTGGTTCCCCCAAACTTGCACACTCTTTATTAGTCTAGTTTGAAATACATTGAATAATAACTCCACACCTTTATTGAATGATGATAGGGAAATTCATAAGAGCACAGATTCATTATAGCTATTAGAGTGATCCTATAGGGACTAGAGGTTAAATACCAATTTTTTTTTTGACTAGTTAAACTAATGAGACAGTTGGCTCTAAGGATACTAAGAGTGAGGACTTAGATGTACAATCCACACCTTTTTCCACTACTCTAGTTGCACAATCTTGCTTACTTGCCTCGAATCTTCTTTAAGACTAGGCTTATGTATATTTCTTTTTGATTTAGCATAGTATTAGCTTACTCCTTAGGCATGTATCTCTTTGTATGCACTCTATCTTATGTATTACTGAACACTTATCCTTAATAAGCTATTAACTTTTTGTTATACCTTATGTGTATCATTTTTGGTTGCACGTTTATTGTTCATTAATCTCTTTTTAAGCAATCACATACGATCTATCTGGTATACATCACTTCAGAGGATGTATTCTCTATGTTTCCTTTATACATACCTTTGTCCATATCATTTCTCTACACCTGTTAAGGGGAAATTTCCCCTTCACATCTTGAGATTGTTGCCTCATTTTCTTACATGTTTCCCTTTATTCTCACCTTTTTTTTTATGAAAAAAGGGGTGAATCTAGAAGTTTGGATTGAAATATGCGTAATTAGTAAACGAAAAAGGATATGGTAAAAATATCACCTCCTTCAAATTCATTATCCTTCCACATTTATAATTATACAATTTTTGTTTTCCATCATCAAAAGGGGGAGATTTTTAACCTCATAGGTCAAAAAATGTAATTATTCTTATTTTGATAATTACAAATGGATCTTGAGAAGTAATGTATTTGGTTAAGTGTGCTTGTACTATAATTGACATATAAAGAGATCTAAAAAAATCCTACTCAAAGTATTTATCTAAACGTGTGAATTTAAATGAGCAATAAAGTTTCTAAGCACAAGAGAACAACACATAAGAGATAACTATGACTTGTAGGTTAAGAATCATATTTATAAAGTCTTAGGTTCCATGTAAAGAGTTAATTTGAACAAGTTCACATTTTGATCAAAACTCTTTAAAAATGTTTTTAAAACACTTATTTTGAATTTACTTCATAATAATTCATATTTAGTTTTCATTTCTAAATCTTTCAAAGTGACTTAAAATATTGCTTGGTTCCAATTGAAACCAATCTAATAGTCTCAAGAATGATCAACCGGTTTAGTTTAATTAAAGACATGAAATGAGTTAAACCAACAATTCCATTGATTTCGCCCCTATAAAAACCCATTCATCTATGCTTAAGCTCATCGACTAGTTTTTCTAAACCGATCAAGTGATTTGAGAAAATTGATGGACTTGTTTATCGATCAGTACATAGGTTTCACTCATGTAGAAAACCTTTCATCTCAAGTTAAATTAATCGACTAGTTTAGTGAAATAGATTGATTGGTTTGGCCAACCAATCCATGGGTTTCACTCTTGCTGAAACCTATTCGTCTCTAGTTAAACTAATTGACTAGTTTTGACAAACTAACTGGCTATTTTGAGGAAGCTGATCAATAAGTTTGAATAAACCAATCAACTGGTGACATGAACATATCGACTCATTTTACTAAACTATGTCGTTGTTCATATATTTTTATAGAACCAACTAACCACTACGCAAACCTGATCGATTGGTTTTAATAAATCAACCTACTAATTTGTGTAATAGTGACTTTCCATTTCAAGTATGAATAAAATCACTCGATTGGTTGGAATTATTAATCGACTGGTGAGCATTAAATGATAATTTTTTACCTGTTGGGAAATACAAATTTGTGGATATTTTGTGCCTAATGGCTATATGATGAGGTGAGCCTTATAAATAAGGTTAATATGCATTTATTATAATGAATTTTAAACTATAATTATTATGTAATTAAACATTGCCTCTTAAATCATTTAATTGCTCATTAAAACTCTCTCAACTTTCAAATTTTAGATTTTTCATTAAAAAGTGTTCATTACTCACTTTTCTTATATATACTTGCTCTTCAACTATAATATCTCTTATTACATCTAAACTACATCTCATCCAAAATTATATAATTTCATATCTTGTATTCTTGGTGAGAATCAATTTTAATCACGACCACCTTACAAAATTCATTTACAAGAGTTAGTGAGGGTTTATTTATCATTCTTGAGAGATTATTATGAAGAGTCTAGAGAAGATAAATAAGTCGAGTTGTAAATTTTCACTTAGAGGTTCATTAAGATTTCAAGGATCATAAACTAAGAGAAAAGTGATCATAAATAAATCACATCACTATTTCAAAATCCAAAAGGGTGAACATTTTAGTAGTGAATGTAGAGACTAGTTTGATCTTAAACCACTCTACATTGTGTGTAAATTTTATTTTATTTTGTAATCTCTATTCCGTTAAACCCTTTTCACTCCCCTCTAGGAGTATTTCAACCTTACCTCTAACTCCAAACATATTGTTCAAATTCAATACTCTAATCCTAGTTTATCTCGATTGGACGATGTGTATTTTCGCATAACTTACTTATTTTGATCCCTTTTTTAATCTATATTATTTCACATTCCCAATATTTTATATATTTGGGTTCCTATATTAATTCCACACATTCTCCTAATTTTTTGACATTATTTCATTATTTTCTCCATTTAGTCATTTATTAAACTTTCTACTTTACCTAAATAATTTGTATTCATTGTTCACTTTTTTAGAGTTTGACTTTGAAAAACTAGCTCCCTCACACCCCTTGATAATATCTTACCTTTTCCTTTCCTAATCAACCAAACTTTCATCCATAACTGACCCAATCATGTCCTACTAACTTTCTTACACTCTCTCATCTATAACAATCATTCCTATCACTTTTCTTGCTTACAAGAAACTTTTCCATCTTTTTTTACCCTTTTTTGACAACCATAAAGGGGTATATGCCCCTTTGGTTTCTTATTCACACTTAGCTAATTTTCTAACTTCTATTTTGTTCCATCCTTTCTCCTACCTTACATTTTTTTTCTTATTCTTATGTGTGATTGTTCTTAGCTTCTATTCCTTGTGTCAATCTCCCCTCCTTACTTTCCTCTCTTTTTACTTTCATTCCCCACTTTTTAAACTCTAGATTTTATTTCATTAGTGTTTGTTGTCTAGTAAGAGTGGGTTAAAAGTGTGGGTTGTGAAGCCCTAGATCAATCCATTTATGAACCAAAGGTTATTCTCCTCCTTAATTTTTCTTCTTCTATTTTAATTTTTTTCTCTCTCATTCATTCTAGAAACTTCTATGTTATTTATTTGTTTAGGTGATCAAGTTATTTTGCTTACTTAGATATCGAGAAAACATTTGATAAGAATATATGTCTCTTGTTTAGGACCTTTAGTTTCTATGCGTTATTTTTTATGTAAAGCCATGCTAGCAACTTTTTCATAAGAAATCCACGTTTAGGTTTATATATATACCATGATTACATGAATTTTTTTTTATTTCATGTGATTTTATATATTTTAAGCACTACTTGGCTTTGTCATAAAATCTCAAGCATATTGGTATTTTTTGATAAGTTTGTAGCTGTGTAGATTTAAATGTCATTAAGTATCATTATTTTTAAAGCATATCGAGGTTGAAAGTTTTGACGTTTTAGGTTTGTGGGGGTTCGACCCTACGCCAAATGTGGTTTTTTTTTGGGCTATTTCAATTAATTTTAATTGAATAATTAAAAGTTTAATAATGTGTGCCAAGTTATGTGTAATTTTAGTGAGATTTATAGTATGTGGAATTTCTGTGGGGTTTGGTTGATTCTCAAACTTAAGGGAATTTGAGTTAATTTATGAGTTATTTGGTAACCCAAGTATGCCATTGTACTCCTTGGGGATTTTACATTAAAATTGATGTCTAATATGTTAGATTTCAGATATGTGTGGATCAAGTTATGATAAAAAGAAGTTTTTGAGGCGTTTTGGTGAATTAAGGGTATTATGGTCATTTGGGTCACATTTAAAATTTTTAGGTTTTATAGGTATTTTGGGTTGAAAATGTGATAAGTGTGGTATTCATAGTATTTGGGATAATTTTGGGTAACATAGGTATGGTATTATATGGAAATGACTTAATTTGAGAATAACAAATGAAAGTGTAATTTTGATATTTTATGTGTGAGCATTGAAGTTAAGTCATATTTTTTTGGATATGGCATTTCTAATAATATATTGGGATAATGTGTTAAATTTGGTGAATTAGATAGTCCTATGTATAAAGTTGTGGTATAATTGTGAATTAGAGTTTTGTGAGGGTGTTATGGTCTTTTCACATGTGTAATTTATCCCATTGTACTTGTTATCCTTCTTTATGCCTCATCATTTTTTGTGTGATAACTAAAATGTCTAATTTTATTAACCATGAGGCAACTCTAAGTATTTCTAATAATTTCACTTGTTTGCTTGAATTCGTGATAAACTGTACTCCATATAATAAGTAATAAGTCGTAGCCCATATGATAAGATGTTAATAGTTAAAGTGAAAGATCATACGATTCGAGACCTTTTTACTACTTATACTACTATTTTTGGTTGTTGTGATAACCAATTGAACCCTATATCTACTCTATATTGATTTTTCCATAGGCTTATACAAGTATACATACTTAAGGATTAGGTGTCTAGGTTTGTGGTTCTAGGGGTGGTTTCTCCTAGAAGGGTCGTATTCCATTCCACTTGATATTAATAGTGATTTTCATGTGCAATTTTCCCTATAGGGGTTATTATGTCTTGATATCATTTCACTGATTATGAATTGTGGGTCCCTTAAACACAAGTGACTATGATTGGAAATGTATGATAACCTAATGTGGAACTCTAATCTGGTTTTCTCTTGAGTCATCTCGTATCAAGAATGCATGTGAATGTATGGTGTCTATCTGATTGCATGATTTTTATGTATTGTGCATGCCCTTTTAATATTGATTTGAATTGTTAACTTACTCAATACACAAGTATTGATTGTCTCTTTCATTGAGTTTTGTTCATTTCCCCAAGCATACAATCTAGTTATTGATGTGTAGATTTTTAATGACTACTTTGATGAATTTTATGCACTTTCTTTATATGAATGACTTTTGTATGGGTAATGGACATAGTGTTTAGATTATCTAGTAGCTAGCATTTTTTTTGGATACTTTATACACCTTTAGTTACATAGAATTCCCTTCTATTGTATTTTTATTATCATTATACTCAGAGTTTATCTACAAACTTGCAACACCTTGGAATTTTTTAACTTTAATTATCCAGTGTTTAGTCTTTAACATTTACCTAGCCCTTAAAATTGGTTTAATTATTCTTTTTTTATCCCCCTCCCATGCCTACTAGATTTTCTTTCTCTATTTGGTTACCTAAACTAAAAATCCTAACTAAGTCTAACCCCTCACTCAAACCCCCAATTCATCCTTGTCTCTCACACCATCCCTCTTTGCCACAACTGACCCATGACCCTACCTTACCCTAAGATCTTTCACACCATTTATTTTACATAACCTAGTATTAGGCACTTAAATTCTCCCTCCTATCCCTTTTCCATCAATCATTCCACATCCAAATCGTGATCCATTATCTCCTTCTCCCTCTAAAATCCTTACCAAACCAACCCCAACCCTCTCATCTTCTTCTTCCTTTAATTTTTTAGTTTTTCTTTGTGCTAAAATTGTGTTTTTTAGCCTCACCTTTTGCAATTTCCAACTACCACCATTAGCCCCTCACATTTCCCATACTCCACCTGTATAGCCACCTCACATTTCCATCCTCCTTGTTTGAAACAACCTCACACCACCCAATTTTGACCCTTCTCTCCACTACCCTTGAGTTCCATTCCAAACTCACACAACATGCCCTCACCAATGCTCAAACGTTACCTTCCCCTTACTACTTATAAACCTAGCACTATCCTCCCCTTATTATGTTGAAACCTCATGTAGCATTGTAACACCCCCATTCTTCACTACCAAATTTTTTAAAAACATTATAGAAGCAAAAATATAAAAATAGTCCTATACAAAAATAAGGTGTTACAGCTACATCTAAAATAGGATAAATGTCAACTGTTCATCCCATGTTATATACAAAGATAAGCATCAAACCAAACAAAACACGAGGAATATAGTGCTCAAGAATAAATAAAATAAGGATAATAAGAGTTAAGGTTTACAAGTAAAACCATGCCAAGTCCAACATGATCCAGAATACATAAGAGGGTAAATTAGAAAATAGAGAAAAACTATAAAAATTAGGCCTCTCAAGAACCAAAAAAATAAAATCTCCAAATTTCCACGTTCATTTTCCCTAATCCCAAACACATAATAGACTGACTATTAGCCACCCTCAAACACCTACATAGGGTCCTTTGCTTGTGAGATTGAGAAGGCGACCAAAAAAACAAACACGTGAGTATAGTATACACCGAATGAGCCAAATTACCTTCTTAATAGAAGTTATGACACATTTAAGGCCATGCCAAGATATAGAGGTCACAATAGTAAACATTATCATGCTTGTGTATTAATAGGTAAATTTACATAATCTACTACCATGGAATTCTCTTCACATTACTATTCATGCTCAATAATAAAAATGAGATAAGCTGAGATTTCATATTCATGATAAGTTTATAAAGTTCATTATTCATCATGATTATGATAAAAATTTAGAAATCATGGATATCGCATATGATCATGCAGGTGAAAAAGGCAATGATACAATATACTAGATGACTCTAGGGTTCATTTACTTTAACCATCCATCAGATTTATATAACAATTTAACATATTCCATTAAGTTATTTATTCATAGTACCCTTTTATTTTTGAGAAATGGGATAGACTATCCCCCATGGTCTCTCAATACCCATGGAAATCACACCAATAACCAAAGGACATAAAGTTTAGAAAAAGCCAAATAAACCATTTGCGTGATTAGACCCTTTCGTATCGATACCTATTAGTATATCATCAGTATCTAGAGTAGGTAAGGCATCGAGATCAACAAGGATCTCACCCAAAGGTAAAATAAATTTCCAAAGGTAGACTAACCTTTGGTATCTAATCAAAGATCAAATAATCTAGACGCATATAATGTTCCATGATCTTCCACTTTAAGTGATTAATGTCTAATTCACCAAGCCATGTACCAAACAAGACCCACATATCATGCCAAATCAACCATATCCATATAATCATTTCCTTTTATTCATCATAGCCATTCAAAGCACTCGAGGATAATTCCATCAATACTTAGTCAAATTTGATCCATCAAATGAGTTAGTTAATTTGTGTTAAAAAATGGATTCTTATTATTCAAGAATCATTCCATAACATATTTATTTGAAATTATCCATCAAAATCCTCCAAAGGCACATAATGGTGATACCATTAATTATGGACCAATTTAATCCATCTAATATGTTAGTTAATTTATGCTAAGAATTGCATTCTCATCATAAAAAAAAATTGTGGCATAGTATAATAGCAAGTCTCAAATCATACCAAGGTCAAAAAAGAAGCAAATAAAACTCTCTAGAAAAATCGATTGATTGGTTATGTAAACCAATCGATAAGTTTGGTACAACCAAACCCTAAAGCCCCTATCAAAACTAGTCGATTGGTTTGTTAAACTAGTTGACTATTCTAAGACCAGTCAATTGGTTTGGCCAAACAAATCAAAGGGTTCAAATAAAGATCAAACTGAAACTTACATCAAAGAATCAATTGATGTGTACATCAGTTAGGTATAAACTAGTCAATGGTTTTAAACATAGAATAATCGATTGGTTAGACTAACCATTTAACTATTATAAGGACTAGTCAACCTATTTCATCGAATCAATCAATTGATTTGTTCATAAACAACACACTTAGGAATCCTAAACATGATTTCAAATCTAACTACCAACTACATGACACCTGTATCATTTTCCATGGCAAAAAATAAGATTAAACATGCTCAACTACTATATCAGGCTTCATTTTAGGGAATCATCAAAACATTCACCCAAGTTCATATTTCCTCAAAATACATGAACTCATGGCACAATTCACGAAAAATACTACTACTATCATAAGGTCATACAAAAAATAGAAACTTCCACCCAAACTAACTTACATACTCATTCACTCCAAACAAACACACATACTCATTAAAATCCTACTATCATCTAAGAATGCGAAGGGGAAGTAAGTGGAACTCAAGAGGGGGGATATAAGTCAATTTGGTATCTAAAAGAAAATGAGGGAAACCGTGATTTAAGGCTATTAATATACCCATAATCCACTGGGAAAAGAAAAGGATAGGTGTATCTTATCAAAACCTTAATTATCTTAATTGAATTCGGCTAATGTAGGGTAAGTTTATCAAGGAGTGAGCTAACTCCCCCTAGCTCAAATGATGAATGTTGAAACCATTAAAGTCAATATACCTCAGAAGAATTCAAACACGAAAGGGAAATGGATAAAATGGCATGGGAAACAAATCTCCAGAGATACAGTGATTTTCTTTGGAACTGATCATCAATCTAGAGCTACACAAAGATAGAGGAAGAAGGAAACAAAAGGACAAGCTCATCCTCCTCTCTTTTTACAATTCCGGCTTCCAAAACTATTCAAGATGAAAAAAGGTTTGGATTAATGGTCAAAAATAACCAAAGATTATTTAGAGCCCCATTGAATCTTGATTACCAAGATTCAAGATTTTTATAAGTTTGTTCTCATAAAAATCAAATTTAAAAATCACATAAGTTGGATAAACTGGTCAATTTGTTTGGTGCACCCATCAAATGGTTCTTGTCCATTTGATCTATTTTCTAGGCCATCCAATTAGTTTTCCTGAAGAAAACCCAAGCTAGAAATGATAGAATAGTCATTCAATTTATAGAACTAATCGACCGGTGTACCCCCAAAATCATTTTCTTCCTCAATTTCTAAATTTTTTAAATTTCTTTTCAAATCAAATCTAAAATACATTTCTAAATAAATATTAAATATCAACCAATCCCCATCAAGCACATGAATTTCCACACTCTATGGATTTTAAATTTATGGGGTATTACAAGCATCACCACCCTTGGTGTCCATTCCTCACACTACATTCCCCCCTTTCCTTTTTAGCCTTAACCACAACTACAACCTTTATCCATCTTTCATTGGCTTTCGATGGTAAGTTATTATTACCTCTTGGCCAAACCAACCTTTCATTATTTCTCCTTCCCTTCCTTTGCTAATTTTATCCATTCTAGCCCTATTTCATTTCTTTTTAGGTGATCAAAGTGATTTGAATAAGGTGACTAGGAGTATTATTGATAAGAGATTGTTATAGTTTGGATAAGGATACAAAACTCTAGATTAGAGTTTTATGCAATATCATGTTAGCATGTTTTGTTGCTCAAAATCATGTTTAGGTTTTGAGCTTATGCATATGTAGTATTATGATTTCATAAAGAATGTGTAATTTTATGAATTTATGTGAAAAATCATGCTATTTTATACAAGGCTTTAAGGTTGTAAATGAGTCAAATTGAGTCAAACACCCATGACTCATATTAGGCTTGATTAATAAATAATCATTAAATAAAGTTCAAACTTGACACATTTAAATAAACAAGTAAGCCAAATCAAGCTTTTTAAGAACCAAGCACATTAGACTAAGCCATAAATGATTTGAACTGAATTTTTTTAGTCTCGACTCTTATAACTAAATGAATGAACTGAATTGAGCCATTAACTAGATGATTTGAGCCAGCTCGACTCATTTATAGTCCTACTAGTATTTGTGGTAAACCCTAGAGCATGATGTTATAAGTTTTTGCTATTGTTTTATCAAGCATCTTGTTATGTGTGATTCATGAGATTCAATGCTTTAGAGAAGGTAATATGTTGATGTTTGGGTTTTGGATGTATGAATGTTTTGGCCATTGGGGCATTTTAATTTCAATAAATTGTGTTTGTGTGTGTGTGTGCGTGTCCTATAGTATGAGTTATGTGAAATTGGTTAAGCTTGATGAATATTGAACTTTGTAAAATTTGGTGTTATTATCATTTCTAAGGCATTTGAATCAATTTGTTATTTTTTTGTGTAAAGTAAGCATAAAATTTATTCCTTTTTTTTTTGCATAAAATTTTATATATAATATGTTAAGGATTGATTGAGTGTGGGTTAATTTATGTTAAAAAGAAGTTTTGAGGTGTTTGGGAGGACTAAGGGGAAATGGTTGTGTTTGGATTAATTCTAGAAAATTCAGACTATCCAAGTGTTTTTAGGACGAAAAAGTGATAATTGTGATATATGGATAGCTTAGGTTAATATGGTTAACATAAGTATTAATATTATGTGAAAATGACTTAAATTGGGCTTAGAAACCTTAGAGATATGATTGGTATTTTATGTGCAAAATATTGGAGTTTAATTTTAATTTTTAGATAGGTTTTTAAGCATGATATATTGAATTATTATGTCAATTTTAGTGATTTTCATGGATGATTTTATATTTTGTGGGTGAATTAGGGGTTTTATGATGGCATTTTAATCTTTGCACATGTATATTGCCTCATTTTGTTCTTGGTTCTTCTTCCTTGGTTCTTATCATTATATTTGGGCAGAGTAAACTATATATATTTCTAATTATTTTAAATATATACAAATGTTTTCATGAACTTAATAATTCTCAATATTTCCTATAACAATGCTAATCAATATCTTATGTGATAAGACAATGGCAATATAAGTGAAAGTGCTATGATGATGAAAAGTTCAAGTGATGCATGGCTATGTAGTAGTGTTGATTTATGGATTAATAATACATTAACACATAAAATAAAATATTACATGAGTTAAGACTAAGGTGATTCCAAGTGATTGAAATTATTTTATTATATTGCCTAGTTTTGCTATAACCATATGACCCTAATATACTCTATATTAGTTCAATCTACTAGCCTATAGAAGGTACACATAATTAAGGATTAAAATTTTATTTGTGGTTCAAGCATGTTTTACCCTGGACGTGAGAGTATCAATGACGTTGGTTATTTTTCTCCCATCCATAGGAGAAAAAGAGAATCGATAAAGCTGACTATCGTTATCCCATCTACAAGGGGAAGGAGAAGATGAGTGGTTATATTATAAATGGTTCCACAATCTTAATGTGACTAATTAAATGGAATATTATGATCACCTAATGCTGGACCCAAATCTAGTTATCTCCCTAAGTCATCTTGTATCATGGATACATTTACTTGCATAGTATCTATCTTATCACATTATTTCTATGTGATGTGCATGCCTTATTCTGTGAATGTGTATTGTTACCTTCCTCAGTAAGTGGTGTGCTAATCACCTTTTTTATGGTTGTTACTCATTCCTACAAGCAAATATTGCCTTGTTTATTCAATGATTTGATGTAATTACCTACAACAAGTGTTTATTCGAGTTGGTATTAGTGGTTCGTTATCTGAATACCTCTCTCTCTTTATACTTTAGTCATCTATTTTCTAACACATCTATTCTATCTTCTCTATTTCGTAATCTTGTATCGTTATGGAATCAAGGGCTTCTCACATCTAATCTCTATGTATGAGTTAATTTTTTTCTTGCACCAAGCATAGATTGAATATAAGGAGTACATTGTCTGTGTTGGTTACAACGTAACACCCAATATTATCTTATTATTAATTTTAAAAAAAATAAGATTTTTTAATAGTAAAAATGGGGGTATTACAAAACTTTTATGTGTTTTATGAAACTTCTTTTTATTATATTATTATCTTATTTAATGTTCGTAAATGTTCTACCTTATATTTGATATGAGAATAGTACGGTAAACTCGAATCATATTAAGTATAACTGTAACACCCAAATATTTTATGATTGACTTTTATAATAATAAAAATAAAAAAAAAACCTCATTAGTAATTGTGGGGGTATTACATATAACCCTTAAAATCTCATCTTAATAAATTTAACTCTATTGTTATGGATTTGCAAAATATGGATGTCAAATTGAATGATAATGATCTTGATATTAAGTATTGTTGCTCTTTACTTATTTATTATAAACACTTTCATAAGACCATATTTTATGGTAAATATGAGTTGGCTCTTGAGGATAACAATAATACCTTGCTATAATGGGAATCGATTGAAAATCAATTGACTAGAGGAAATTCGCATAACTCATATAGTGAGGGGCTTTTAACTAGGGGATATCGTTGAGTAATCAAGGATGACACAATGAGCATTACAAGAGGGGCTCGTGTTGTAATAAAAATAAAAGCTTCGGAACATTATGAGTTGGTTGGTTCAATTGCTAAGGGTGTCGCTGTAGTAAAATCTATGAGTATATTTGACTTAGATGTTATTATACTTTACCATATGCAACTTGGATATATGTCAAAGGCATGATTTAGATCTCTAAGATAGGGTTGTTGGATAGACAGAACACATGTACTATATAGTTCTATGAGCATTGTGTGCTTGGCAAGTAGAAGTGGGTTAGTTTTTTCAATAGCTACACATAATATAGAGGGGTCACTTGATAACATCCATTCAAATTTGTGGGTTCCTATAAAGATCGTTTCCAAAGGTGGTTTGTGCTACCTACTAATATTTATTGAAAAATTCTTTAGGAAGGTATGAGCGTATTTTATTAAAAATAAGAATAAGTGTTCAATGTTTTTAAGTGTTAGATACTAAAGAAGCATACTTGGAAATAGATAAAGTGTCTATGGATAGATAATGGTCTTGAGTTTGTGGAATAATGTTTCCTTAATTACTATAAGGACCATGGTATTGCTATAGGAACCACATCTATGATGGAAGACTACATTAAAAATGGGTTCACTGAGAGTGTGAACGATATGAAAGAAAGCTAGATGTACATTATCACAAGCTAGTTATGGGACCTAACTACATCCAAATTTTTTTACCAACATAATGTCTCCTGTAATGAATCGGTTTTCCTCCAAAGATTAAGTCTTATGCTAATAACTTGTCTAAGAAGGTGGAGCAAAAGAATATGTATGGTGTTATAGGCCAGGTGGAGGTGGATGTTGATTTAGATCAAATAAACCCATCTGAAAGACCCATTATTCTCAAAGTGGATGGATCCGAGCACTATATTGAGTAAATGGGGATCACTCTGTGTAGAACACGAAGGGTTATGAAACCTCATGTTAGATATGGCCTTGGGGAGTTAGTAGATTATGTTTTGTCCATTGTAGAGGATGTTGATGTGCATGAGTCAATATCATACTTAGATGTCATTGCTAGTGGTAATTCAGCTAAGTGGCGTATTGTTATTAGGGATGTGCATTAGTCTAAATTAGATCGAACTACAATTTGGTTAAAGACCAAAAAAATTCAAAGTTGGGACTAAAGATTGAACCTGGAGTGAACCTAAATAATCAATCTTGGAACAATTAGGATTAGAATTGCTAATATATATATATATATATATTAAAAAAATATGTATATTTTAAGTAAAATGTTAGTGATATTTTTGCTCAGACTAGAAGACTAAACCGATTAAGGATCGAATCAAATAGGATCAAAATCAGTTAAAGACTAATTTACTTCAAGACCTGAACCCAAAATAACTAATCGGTCCACTCTAAATTTTTGGTTCGGACCGAATATTGAACATCTTTAGTCACTATAGAGAAAGAAATGCAATCTTTCTAGAAGAATTAAACATGAAAACTTGTGAAGTCACTTGGGAAGAAGAAGGTTATTGATTGCAAGTGGGTCTATAAGTTTAAAGAGGGAACCCAGGATTTGAGAGACCTAGATACAAGGCTCTTTTAGTTGCATGCATGTTCATCAAAATGCCTAGTGTAAACTAAAATGAGATATTTGTTTCCCTATAATTAGACGTACTACAACTCGTACTCTACTTAGCACTTGTAAGATATTTATTTAGAGCATTTGGATGTTAAAGGAACCTTTCTACATGGTGAGCTTAAGGAGTAGACATATATGTGCCAACCAAATGGTTTTAGTGTTGAAGGCAAGCATAATCATGTATGCTTATTGATGAAGTCAATATATGATCTAAAACAATCATCTAGACAATGGTATAAGTGATAGTAAAAGTGCTATCTATATGGTAAAGTATCTAAAATCTTTCTATCATCCATCAAAACACATTGATACCAAGTACCACTTCATTTGAGGTACCATTCATGTAGGCAAGGTTATGTTAGAGAAGGCGGTTGTTATAGAGAATCCAATAGATATGTTAACAAGGCATTAACGGTAAGCAAGTTTGAGCATTACTCAGAATTAGTTGATGTTCATATGTTATGAGAACCTTCAGGGTGTAGGGTTTGTTTTATGATGATCTTATGTGTTTTGTGCTAGTGTCTTCAAATGCTTGTCAAGGTGAAAAATCGTGAACTTGTGACTCGCATGTGTTCACGCTGATTGATCCCCAACAGTTAATTATAAGCAAGACCTTTTCATCAAAATGAAAGAACCATCTATTATTCTTCAGTAAATTATAACCAGAAGCAAAGAAAAATCAGCAAAGCTTGCCGAGTGCTCCAACTGCCAAGTAACTTTCCATAAACATTGAAGTACGTATTATGATTGAACATGGTAATTAACGTACGGACTGAAGCAGTATTAAATATTGAACACAACCGCTTCTTCTTTAGAATTTTGACTTACATGCCAAAAAAAAAAACATGCAAAAAATCGAAGTCCTATATGGCAATTTCCATCTTATAAATTATGAGTGTAGGTGTACTATATGATTTAACATGCTTGCTAGATTGCTCTTACGTTTTATAAAGACGGCTAATTAAAACCTTGTCACGTTTGTCTTTGAAAGCAGCCACCACCAACTTGCATGTGTAACCAATCTGCAGGTGATGAACCTCGACTGTATTCCCTTGGAGGTTGTGAACTGTATGCCACTCCTGAAGGATCATATGCGTGCGTACCAAACTGAAAAAGCCAAGCGACAATGTCAAAACATGTAAAAAAAACGGAAGCAATACGTCGAGTTTTGTGTTTTGCCCTCCCCTTGGTTTCAATCTATGTTAATATCTATCAAAATCCACCATCAATAAATCCTTCCCGCAACCAACAATTCTTTCAATGTAGTTGCACTTGATCGGGGGACCTCCGAAGGTCTACCAGTAGTCCAATTATTCCCGTGATTATAGACTGTGGTGGTGTGATGAAGGACATATATGTTTCCATCAGCGGCGGATCAAACTATAGATCTTTGAGAAATGAAGGAGACTGGACAACTGTGGCACATGCTATATCCAAAACAACAACAACAAGAAGTATCCAAATTCCACGATTATAAAACTTTTTGGATACTTACAAGATGATCCTCAGGGGTGTATCCTTCCATGCCAAAGTTCATTCTCGCATTAACCGCTTCAAGTTTCATCGAAAGGAACTGCAGAAGAAACATGAACCGACAGCATAAAACCTTGACGGCCGCAACGGTAATATATAGAGGATGAATCTGAACATTTTATTTTAGGATACCTCAACTTGACGCTGTAATGATTGGATATAATTTATAATCTCATCAAGTACAAGTGCTTTGCCAATAACCTGAATTCAAAAAATCCCAGCATAATAAAAGTATGAAGAAGAAGAAGAGGAGGGAGTCCAATAAAGAAGGCAGACCTAACTTAGGACAGGAATTTCAAGCACCAAAAGGATGCAGCAAATCCAACAGCAGAATTCTACTACTGCCTTCATTGCATTCACCCAATTTTCCGATGACATGGAGAAGTCCAGCAAAGCAGGCCGAGGAATCAAAAACTTCCTAGCTATAGTATTACAGAGTTAAGAAAAGTGGGAAGAACAAAACCTTATTACATCCAGGGACAATTTCTTGGAGAATTCTCATTCTCTCGCTTATCTTCTCTCTTCTCGCCTACACATCGAATTGAATAGTTTCAAAACTAATTAAAATTACATCATATGGCTCACCCTACTTCAGCATGAAATGAATAGAAAGAGAAGTACAAGCTTTGGTGAATATATGGATAATAGGTGAAATGATACACTACCCTTTCTGCTAGGCTGTGGCTATCAGTAGCTTGACCCCGTCTCGCTCGCACGTGAATATAATCCTTTGAAGGATCAGGAGGCGATTTAGTGTTTTGCATTGTTTCTTTTCCTGTACCTAATTCAGCATCAACTTTGGAATTTTGATTCTCATCATTAGGTCCTGACGATTTGAGTCGCTTACCACCTTCATGCTGTTCAATTAGTTAAAACAAAATATAATATTAATACTAATTTTCATAAAGCTAATATACCATCATCCATCAAAGGGAGAGACAAATCAAATTCAGAGAATATTGAATTATGATTACGAAGTCAACCAATACGCCTATTTGATTTCAGGAGTCCAGAACAAATATGTAACGTGCAGAAAATTCAACTCGCCGAATTCACTCACTCAATAAGAGCATATGCAGAGTTTAAAAAGAAAAAAAAAGGGGGATTCCAATCTTAGATTTGAGGTTGTGGGAAAAAAATCTATCTTTAAATTTGGTGTAACTTAAAAAACTTAGGACAACCAATCTCTGAAAAATTATTTCCTCGGTTATCATATTTAGCTGATTTTTTATACTTTTCAGGATATTTTTAGTCTAATTTTTACTGTTAAAACATAATTATATATATATATATATAACTATTAATATTAATGATAAAAAAAAATCACCTTTAAATATATCATTTTTGTCCAATGATTTTCATATCATATATTCTACCTTTATTTCTTATATTCATTTTTCTACATAATTTATCTTATTCATTTTTCTAGTTATATTTATTTTATTAATTTTTCTAGTTAGTTTATTAATTTTTCTACTTATATTGGGTGTTAAATAATATAAAGTGTAAATAATTGATGATGATGTAATTGATAAAAGTAATTGGGTATTATAAGCTTGAGATTGTAATTGTAGAATATTGAATTAAATTTAAGATAAATTGATAAAAGTAAAAGATATGAAAAAAAAATGATGGAATAGTATAATTGAGACTTTAAATTTAAAGATGGAAACGTCGATGCATTAAGAAATTTTCTCAAAATAGTAAAATGAACAAATGAATCAAAACCAGAATATTGAATAACCTAAACTCTAATGAAATTATAGCAGGTAGAATTTCATACCACATAATTGCCGCCGCCACCAGAGACACCGTTAGCCGCCTCATCCTCCACCTCTCTCCTCTTCCGTGCAGTACCGCCACAACAACCGCCTGCTTGCTCCAATACTAAATAACCATTTCCACAAACTTCTCGATTCAAATTAGCGGCTTCAACTAACTGTCCTAAATTCGTACTTCCAAACGGCCCTCTTCTAAGCTCTAATCCATCAGCAGCACCGACTCTACCACTACCATTTATCGGCAACGGCCAGATCTCTGATAAATTATACGATGCAGTATCGCCGATGGCTGATTGGAAAGAGTTCCCAGTCACTTTCATCGACGCAGGTGGATCCATCGAGTCTTGATATTCAAATCTGGGATCCCCAATATATCATCTGAATCAAATGATTACCATTATTATTAGTTGTCTAGTTCAATGGCGCCATAGCTATTGGAAGTCACGTGATATATCCAGTTAATTATCAGTAGATTGCTGGCTTCAATTCTGACAAATACTAATAACCTCGATAGCACGTAGAATGTGGAGGACGCGGGATTGCGGTCGTCGATGGCAGGTTGGCGCGCGCAGGGAGAACATATGAAGCGTAAGAGCAACTCTGAGAGAGACTAAATTCGAATGAATGTGTTACCAATACTTTGGGACAGAGGATGGAGAGGGGAATTAGCGATGGGAATTGGGAAGAAAGGGAGGAAGAGGGAAATGTGTAATAAAGGATGGGAGGGGAGGGAGACAGGGTCCTCGGGAGTTGAAAAGAAGTGACTTCTGACTGAGTGGAGGTATTCTCGGAGGATCAAGCGCTGAGCTCCGGAATTATTTATGAATAAGTGCAAACGAATGCTGTATGTACATAATATATATTAAAATAAATTACTCCTACCCGGCTAGGCTACACCTCTGCTCCGGCTTCCTAAAACTTACTTCCTCGGAGTCGTTTTGGTATTTTATAGAAGTACTTTATATTTTCCTTGGAGTTATTTCCTCTTATTTAAAATAAAAGATTATTTAAAAGTTTATTATTGTTTTAATATACATGACGTTTTATGGTTTCAAAGTAAAAATTTATATTATTGTTCTAATTTTTCTTTACATTTGTTAACCTTATTAAAATAAAATTATGAAGTTGACTAGGTATTAATTTAAAGAAGGGATGGTATTTCCTTTCATTTTTAATTATTATTTATAACATCAAAACATCTTTTAATTTTAATTAGGAGATCAGGAATAAATTTACCTTTAATAATCTAATTATGTTATTCATTGAAAAAACAATATAAAGATAGTTGTATCGGAAAATAAAGAGAAAGTTCTAGGCTAAAAATAAAAAAAATTTTTTTTGAATTTTTAATAATATATATATATATGAAATAAAAAATCATACCTAACAAAATATTTCAATCAAATAATAATATTTAACCTAATTTTACATGTGTGCACATACTTTAAAGAATTTCATGCAGCTGTCTTATGGTTCAATTTTTATTTTTATTTTAGTATTATTCTATTAATATATATTATTGTCTTAAATTGCTCAAAAGATAAAAAGTCTAGTTAATTAAATGGAAGGATATGGTATGACTCATAAAAAAAATTCTCGAATAGAGTGACGGGAAACTTCATTAGTGCGCAAGCCATACCACATTTTAAGGGTTAGGTGAGGCATTCCATCTACCACATCATTGGTTTCTCAAAAATATCAGATACGGCTATATTCTAGTCTATATTCAACCGACACGATATAGGTAAATTATAATATATATCAAAAATATAAAAAGATATATTTACGATTGCATATGTCTATAATATACCAACCTCCTAACTAGTTATTTAAGTTTTATATCATTTTAAAAGACAGAAATTGAACTCATATATTATAGTTGTTTGAATTATTACGGTTATATCATTTTAAAATATTCATATGTTATTTTACACCTGATATATATAAAGAAAGTGGTATGATTTGAACCCAAATTATTATAAAAAAGAGTTAAAGCACTTTCCATTGAATCAAGGAAGAAGCCACTACTTTATTAGTTTATCATTGGTAGTGAACCCGAACAACAATTCATCTTATCTCGATTGTTTTGTTTGTACTTGTTGATAATATTTAAACCTATCAGATTTTAAAATTTTAAATCTAAATTTACACAATTACACCCGTTAAACATAGCGAATAATTTTTTTAAAAATAGGCCTGGCTATTTAAAAAAAACTTATTCATAGATTAATACATTTATATTTAATATACCTTATCATGAATATTTTTTAATATATTTATATACATATTAAAACATTAATTCGGTAAAAGTACTTGTTTTATATGAGTATGACAATTATATTTTTATACTATAATTATAATTTAAAAAATAATAGCAAAATTTGATTTTTTGAAATACATGATGAGTGCTTTTTAAATTAATTATAACTCATGAAGTTCTGTACTCATTTTACGTAGGATAGTGATATGTATCAGTATAACATCAATATTAATCATCTTAGTATTTCTTATCGATGGATTTGACCACTTTACTAATTTTTTATTAGATTGAAGAGTCGTGTGCTCTCTATGCGAAGTTTATCCCCTTGCATCAAAAGGCGAAATCCCTCGCCCCTAGGGCCCTCAACCTGCCTACCCGACAGCCTTGTTGGGGGAGGTAAATCACGGTGACTCAATAGTCAAGCACACGGGGGTCCACGGTCCATGGTGTCCACAAGGAGTCGTCCCCACATTGGAGGGTTGAAACTCTCACACTACGACTGCTATGAAAGATTGAACTTGTGACCACTTGCATCAAATACCCGTGCCTCTTCCATTGAGCTACACCCGTACGCGAAGTTTATCCCCGACTTGTGTGCACGTGGCATGGAGCGTACGATTCATACGGGGAAAAAATCAATTTAAAGATCGTATAAAGTGCTCTTGGGAAAAAGAAAAGAAAAACAAACTAATACTCTTCCCATTTAACTATATAGTATATTATATTTAGTTTGAGTGCATTAATTTGAAAGTAAAATATTTAAGGTGATAAATATATCTTCATATAAATATATTTTTATAAATAAATTATTAATTAATGTAGAAGAGAATAAAAGATATAGTATAGACCATATCATTTAATTTATAGGATTTTCCATAATATTATTTATATTTAGAAATAAGTTTTAGAAGAAAAAAATATCTATAATTGGACTAATATTGTCAAATTAGTGTGTTACTAAGTGAAAGTGAATTGTTTAATTAACGATAACAACTAGATTTGTGTAAAATTGGATATCCATATTCATTCAATTATTATTATTATTATTATTATTATTATTATTATTATTATTATATAAATATCATATCTGTATCATTTAGACCATATATTTAAGTCATGGATATTTAAAAAATATGAACCAAAATATAGCAAATACCCTTATACAAATAATATTTTATTAATTTTAATAATTTTTACAAAAAAAAATTATAAATAAAAATTATGTGTTACTTAATATTCATATCTATATTCATTTAAATATCTTAGTTTATCTAAAAAATATCAAAATATTATTGTAAAAGTTTAAATTATAAAACTAAATAAATTGAAAAAATTAAAACTATCAAAATATAATATTATAATACATTATTAGAATAATTAATATTTATTTTTGACCGTATACTTTAATTAAAAATTAAATATTTTAAATATCGAATATTGTTTTAGCCTAAGTCAAATTAAATATTTTAAATATTAAATTAAATTCTGAATACGGAATCAAATTACCGGATTTCAATTTTTTTTGGCTAATAACTATTGTCTCTGCTGCTGTTAGATTGGTGTATTACACTGAGGTGTTGGATGAGCTGGCAGCATTAATTATTAGGTAATGAAGCAATGAGAATCTGATAAGTACCCTTTTGTTGGCTCTATATCTGCCTTTCCGCTCCCATAACTTTTGGATTATCGTATAAGCGCATCTAATGATTGCTATGAATGCGAAGAGTGCGGTCGATTCATCATAAAGTGATACGACTAACTTGACTAATGATATTTAACACAAGCCGGATTAGGAAAGGTCCTGTCTTGAACCTTAGTTAAGCGGACCTGCTTTTTTGACATCTGAATCATCATTCGTGAGATTAAATATCTGCTTGTATACTTATTTTACGTTTACCCATCCGTGTAACGAATGAATTGGTATTTTTAGGAGAATGTTAGACCTACCTTCAAGGTAGACTACCCTATAAAAAAATAGTAGTATATATATAGATAATAAGTTTAAAAAATTATAATTTTATTATTGATATTTTCAAAACTTAATTGTGATTATATAATTTTAATCTTTTTTAATCATCATGAAAAATAATAATTTATATATACTATAATTAATTAATTATTGTAGTATTAACTATCATTAACATAATATTAGTTATTTTCTGAATAAAAATTTAAGGAATGAGATAATTTTTTAACTTATATAATCACAATTAAGTTTTGAAAATATTAATAATAAAATTATAATTTTTTTAACTTATTACCTATATATATACTACTATTTTTCTAGATGGTAGTCTACCCTGATGGTAGCTCTAACATTCTCCGTATTTTAACGTTACAGCAAAAAGATACTCCATCCGTTCGTATACATTGCCTTTGTGTTTGTGAGACAAAAAAATAATTTATAAGGTAACTTTTACCCCATTAAAACTAACATATTTTAAATATACTTAGTTTAACAAGTAATTTTACACTATTTTTAAATATATATTTAATATGATCCAAAGTAACTTATAAACTAATTTTTAATTTATTAAAATTATTCTATTTAAATAAAAATCTATGTAGGGTAATCAATTTTTTACTAGTTTATAACTCATTTTTAAATGGTTACTTCAATTGTCGTATAATTTATAAGTTGTAAGGTAATTTTATCAAATATATTGTTAAGATAGTTTTTAAAAATTAATTCAAGTAGCTTATTTCCTACAAACTCTCATCTTGACTTTTCAACTATTTTTATCAAACATCTTAACAACTCTTACTATCTAAGGAAATAGAATTTATGATATACATGATCTAGACTAACCAAAATACCTCTTTTCGCTTTCTTTGTAAAATATAAGAAATATAGACGGCTCGTGTAAAAAGTAAATGGTGAACGTATAAAATATTATTATCAAAAGCTAAAAAATTAAAAGTAAACTAGTTAAGAGGTTATGAGTAGATATCAGTATGGTTATTATTTTTTATTGTAATAAAGTAAATGCTTTTTAAATAATTCTATTTTTTAAGTAAATAAATTAAAGAGAAAAAAGGATAAGTGACTGTGGTAACTATTTATCTTTCTTTTTTCCTTAATATGAATTTTTAAAAATATTTCTTAGCTTTTGTTCTTTAACTAAAAAAAATGGTAAATATAAAGGAGATGAGTATAATAATTGTCTCTCTTTCCTTTTTCTTTTTTAACTTTGAATATTTTCATATCTTTTAATACTTCTATATTTGACTTAAAATTTATAGTTATATTTTCTTTATTGAAAGAAAAAAGAATAGATATAAGGAGAGACAAGTAAGATATTTATTTCTCTTTCTTTTTTATTTCATTTTTAAATATTTCTTAATAGTTTAAGCTAATATGTAGTAACTAATATTTTCATGCTTCCTCTTTACGTGTCTACTTAACTCTTTTTAAATATATAAAAAAATTTGATTCACAACTTTATATGAAAAATTAGTCATTCATTTCCCTATTCCCTTCTTAATTTTTTATTAGTTATAATTCAATTTTGAATTCCCTAATCGTTATTTCTCCTTTATTCCCCTATTTATTTATTCTTAATTTCATTTCTTATACCATGCTCATTAATTCACTCTTTTACAATTCATTATCTTTATTCTTTTCAAGAAATACTTCTATTTTCTTTTACAAATTCCACTAAAGAAACCAAATTACACTACACTACTCTTTAACAGATGAAGGAGGTTTACGACATACATAGCTTATGATGCCCCAAATACCCTTTTTTCATGTTTTCATAAAATACTATAAATATGGTCGATTCATGTATAAAGCAAAGGATAAAAACATAAAATATTCTTATTATAAACTAAAAAAAATAAAAATAAAATTAAGATATGAGAAGGTGAGAATGATTATAAAACACTAATTTTTTCTAACCTTAATTATTATACAATTAGACTCATAATCCACTTTAAAAAAATTCTATCATGATTTTTCAAGGCATTTACATTAAATTGGAGCTTTCAAACACTTAATCCATTCATTTGTTAAAAAAACACACTTTTAAGAGAGTTCTTTGATCGTATCATTTTAACTCCCTTTGATTCGTTATAGAATTATAACTCATTCCTAAAAATATTTCTAAGCATATTCTTTCATTTCAATACTTTCCTCATTATTTTTGAACATTCCACTAATTATTTATTTGATTGTGAAAATATTTTTTTCATTTTGAAAAAAATATTATTTATATGATTTTCTATCCTAAGCCCTTTTTTGCCTACTTTAGCTCATCCAAAAGTTCTCCTTTCTTCTATAAATAGTCTAAGATTAGATGAAATTCCCTAATGTTTTTAATTTCATCCATTGCTTTCTAATTGCAAGTCATACAAATTTTTGTTTTCTATGGCAAATGACTTTCATTACTTATTTTTAACTTGTTTGAGTTCTAAACAAATTTTCAAGTCAAATATTTCTATATATTTGACTTTAAAAAATTATTCCACACCTTTTAGAACCCTTTTAGACCCGTTGTTATTTTCATGAATTTGTAGACAAATGTGTTTCAACAGTTTATCCAATTTTAACGTTTTTACTCATCTTTTATCCGTCAAACTTCAAACCAACTATGATACCCAATATGTTCTATATATTTGGATTTATATAATTATTTTGCACCTTTACATATATTTTCTTAATTTTTGGAGTCTCTTTGCTATTCTATTTTCGCAAACACCTATTTTTGAGCATTCTCAACATTTTAAATCATTAATCTGATCTAACCAACTTCCTAACTGCCTGTTTGGATCATAAATAAGCTATTACTAGCCTGAAAATCTAATTCACCTTATTCAACCTTGGTTAACCAAAAACCTAACCATAAGTACATAATCATCATCATTTTTGTCATTAAAACTAACAATGATTTTACACCTTCCTTCAAGTGGTAAACAAACAAGATTTAGGCCAAATTTTACCTTCCATCTTAGGTCTAAGTCTACCCCCTTTTCTAATCTATATTTGTGCTTTATAACCTCAGCCTAATCCCACATAAATTTCCCCTCTATGCAAAATCAAACCACCCTATATCAACCATTATTCTTTCCCTCATTGTCGATCCTTCCATCTCGCCTCCTTCTTCAATTTTCTTTGAGTTTTTCCAATGCCGAACAATCCTTCTAAGTCCATACATCTTGGTGTAGCTGGTTTTCCTTTTTTTTATGGCTTTTTGATGCATTTTATACCCCATTTTGAACTATTAAACTACTTGTGAAGTTGATCGGATTGTCTACTTTAACTGTCTATAACTAACTCATTTCTTCTCTACTTTTCCTTATTTTTGTTGCGTTGGATTCCTTGCAATGCATACTAATTAAACCTACTAATTTCTGCTGAAAAAAATGTTGGGCTTTCCCCAATATGGCCTTTGCATCCATGACTTTTTGTTTCCTTGTGTCATTGATATTGTTCGTTGTTGTTGGTTCATGGATATTTCTACATCCTTCCTCCCCATTTTTGCTTTCTTTTCATACCACAACCCTTACCTAAAGTATGGGTGGGTGATCACACAAGTGTCATTAGAAGCATAAAGCTCCCAACCAAGTACATTATTTACAGGTATTTACCTGAGGTATAGAAAGATATGACACAATTGAGGTAGAAGCCAAAAGATTTGCCCAATGATTTAACGATCCCGAAGACCTTATACACATATTATTTTATTTTAAATTAAGTAGAGTTAAATATTGTTCCTTATCCCTATAATTAACATTTTACTGCATGTTAATTCATACTTTCTCTCGTAATTAATATTTTTAACTTCTCATTTATTATTTAATTTCTATTATAATTATCCTAATTATCTATGATATTCTTCTAATTGGGATGGGTTAACCTACATTAGTAGGTTAATAATGGGGATAATGACTAACCTAGACAAACAATAAAGCTAAAATGATGAAATTAAACTTTTCTTATATTCGGGGACCAAAATAAGATTTAACACTCCAAACTTTCATGCAACAAAAAATTATTTACAGCAACAAATTTTGTGAAAGAGAAAACAAAACACGAGTGTTAGTGTATTTCTCATGACAAATATAGTCACTATACCATTATTATGCATAGGGTAAGGCTAAAACAATTAGCAAACAAGTCATGAAATAGAGATAACAAGTGAAAGTAGATATATATATCAAGATAAATGTTAGAGGAGATCAACTCTTAAAATCACACAAATCAACATACAAACACAAAAGCACCAGACTAGAGATATATATTCCATACCAAAGCTACTCTAGTCTCAAAGCATACAAATATTCATAAGCTCCTTCTTCCAACCTTTGATCAACTAAAATTATAAAAATAGAAATTAGACAAAAGGGGATGTTATGGGTTAAAAGAGTATAAAAAAGATTAAAAGAGATGATAAAAACCATTAGAACTCAAATACGGAAGCTTGGAAAACTTCACCAATCTATAACCTTAACTCTCCTTTACTTAAAGAAAATAATTAAAGAGTTAAACTTAAGATTTTAGAAGTAACAAGATGAAACAAAAAGGAAGAGAAAAGTGTACTCGGCTTGACAACAAGGAGATTAGCTATGAACCACCTTAACCAATACAAGAGGAGAGGAGAGGTGGAGAGCAAAGTTGGATGAAAGAAAATGGCTAAGTGTGAATGTGATATATAGGATGTCAAAAATGGGAAAGGGAGAATGATTGCAATCAAGAAGAGTGATGTGAGTGATTGATATAGGTGAGATAGAGAGTAAGAGAGTTGGTGGATGGTGATGGAGATTATTATGGTTATATTTTTTGTTGAATGAGTAAGTACCATGTGGGATCTAATCATGGAGTGTGGGCAAGTCAGATTTTTGAAGCTCCTGTGTCCAAGAAAGTCAACAATGATTAAAAATGATCCAAATAAGGGAGAAAGTCTAATAAATAATTTAAAATAAAAAATAATCAAATAAATCCCAAAAATCATGATAAATTAAGGAAAGGTGATGAATTAATTTAGAAACTCAAATATATAATAATATTGGACATATAAATTGATTTGAGATAAAAAAAAATGGTGGAACTTGCGATCGACCAAAAGAGGCTAGTCATCAACCGTTTGGGGCATTGGGCGATAAGGTTTGGAATTCTATTGGTCGATCGACCGACGGTATCTCTAGATCAATTGCCAACAAATGAAATAAAAACTGTGGTTTTAAAGGATATAAAGGTAAAATGAGAGTTTAAGATGTGTATAAGGAAGGTGTCCATATAAAAGGTTTATAAAGGTGATTAGAAGACTAATCACATAAGAATTAGGATTATAGAAATTTAAGATATTAAAGCCGGTCACATGCCTAACTAGCTAACTAGTACCACACCAAACCAAGACCTCAACTTTCAGTAAACTAGTTAACTAGTATGTCAAAAGCAATCAATTGGTAAACCAGTGGATTGGTTTTGTCTCAGACCAGTTGGTTGATTCTATTGAGTATAACACAATTTATCATGTTTTTCAAATTTAATGCAAACAAACCCAAAACTGATGAAACATTCTAAAAATTAAACACAATTTTAATAATTCACAAATCAACACTTGAACCACCAAATTACACTTTAATCAAGCAACATTAAGGTTCATAATTCCCCATTCAAAACAACCAATCCTATCATGCTCCTAAGGCCAAATTCATGCCGCCAACCACTTAGAATATGCTTTTAATAAAATTTGACCATGAAAATAATGATGGGAAAAAAGCACTAAGCACATAACAAATCATTCTACATCTACAATGACTAACCAAATTTACCTATCAAGCAAGTCTTCAAGCAATGAAGACAGCTCCGCAATGCAAATCCAATATGTAAGATTCTTGCTCATGTATCAAGAATAAGTGAAAATAATTCATTAAATTAAATACATTTAGAGATTGTAATCATAAGAAAATTGAGATAATAATATAGGGTAAAAGAAAAAGCTAAGGACGAGGGAAATGAAGAGAACACTTGAAAGTTTCTTGCAAAGTAAAAACAAAGGACTTCAAGTGTTGCAAGGAGTCAACCGAGGAAGAATGAGAAGGGAGGATGTTGAGGCCGAGAGCAAAAGGGAGGGAAATACGAAGGGGGTTGGACACTTAAGTGTGAGGGGGAAAGGTGGAAAAAAGTGTGATATGATGTAGGACAAGAGTAAGGGGCTAATTAGATCTCTAGGTCAAGTAAAAGAGAAGAGCGAACAGTAGGATTTGGGTTGCATAAGTAGGAAATGGAAAAGTGAAAAAGAGTGGGAATCATGCTAAGTAGAGGTTGAAATCCAAAAATTAATTTTTATTGAGAGATTAATTATTATTTTTTTAAAAAAATTTATTTATAAACAAAGCATAATATATTCTTAAGCCTAGGTAAGGATTTGAAGATATTTGGATTTGAAAACATAGCCATATCGCGAGTTCTAATATAATCAATTAATTAGTTTTTATTTTTTATTATTATAAAAGTTATTCAAATTATTAAAGTAGTAATTTGATATAAATAATAGATATATCCGGCATCTAACTTATATTTAGTTTTTTATTTTTTTTAAAAAAAAATATTCAAATTTTAGAATATCGGATCCGAATCGATATCGGTCCAAAGAAGAAAACAATGGTACATCCATGTATGTCAGGTACTGTACTGAGTCTACTGAGTACTGACACTCAATAACTCGCTGCGAGACCTAACTCCATTATTTGCTTAGGTTAGCATTTCATTTTCTCGAACAGTGCGGCGTGTGGTGGGACTGGGGGGTGGGGCGGATGAAGGATCGCTGTAATTTGATTCAGTGCAATGCGGTGCAAGCAGGCAGGACATGAAAAGGGTAGAGCACCAGACGTCTCGTCAATGTACTTCACCAGCATTTGAGCCAGCCTTAATTAAAGGAGGCCATCGGCTTCCCTCCACGTGTTTCATCGACGACCCCAGACCCCAAAATGGAAGGCGAATCAATTTTGGAAAAGCATTGCGTACGCAGCAGCCTGCGCTTCTATCAGTTCTATGTTCGGTAAATTTAGATGCCGCCTGCAGACTTTCCCTAGAAGCATAAGTATTACTAGCAGATAAGAAAGAAGATCGTGCCTATTTTTCCACGGAACCTGCTCCACAATCAATCAGTCGCCTGGCAGCCTTTTGACAAGCGTTACCCTTAAGTTTCTGGGGTTTTTTTTTTTTTTTTTCCGCCCTTTTTCTTGATTCGGACCAGAGGTCACTAATTTATGATGATGGCACTGGCACTGGCAGAGTGGGGAATATTGTGGGTGTACCAGTACGACTGCTTTGCTTGTAGACGCTCGCTTCTTCGTATCGTTTTCTTTCTTGTGAAACTTAGTTTCCGTTGAAGTTTATACAAATTATTCTTGATATTTAATACATATCCCTACCATTTCTAATATAGTCGGGCATACATAATCAAGAATAAAGCCTCATTAACTCCTTGCTCAAAACGGGCAATACTATGTCTTCGGCACACCACCGATACCATACGTACACTCCGATCAAAAAGCAGACTCCATTACCTCGACGCGACTTTAAATCGTATTCAATCGGCCGAAATTAGAACAGATGCCCGACAAAGGAAATATCCTCAACAAATAGGGCCAACATAGCTAGCACCCATTTCGGTTTCAAGATAAAAAGAACCTATAATTATTATTTTTATTTAATAATACAAAATTTATTCCAAGTTTCAACAAACATTTATCTCCTTAATTTATCTCATAGCAATTACATTATTCTAATTTCAATATATGTATTTTAGTCCATCTATGTACTCCTCCTATTTTATAATATAAAAATATATAGTATTATTTTAACCCACATACTAAGAAGTAATAGTTTTAAAAACTTTGACACCTGAGTGAACTAATACCGTATCTAATTATATTAATTGTGTTCCTCTAATTAATATTCGAACTTTAAGATTGGTTTTGACTCGTTCTAGTTATTAAGATGAAAGGAAAAAGTTCTTGGACCACTGGTGACTAGTTCACGGGTCGGACCGACTAATTTGCTTGTGTTATATATTATATGATTGTGGTGGTTCCCTTTCCCAAATATATAAAAATATTAACAACGATATCAATTCTCGACTTATTTGGTCGGTCACTAATTTTGATCCGTTCTAAATTTAAGATAAAAGGAAGAAGTCCTGGACCACTGATTGGTCCCTATGTTGGATTGGTTAGTTCGGCAGTATTTTATTACTATGTAGTTTCCTTTTTCAAATTACGAAATAATTAATCTATACTTTAGATACACTTTTTTGGGAGTATATCAAAGTTTATGGTACATTTCTTAATCAAATTTTTTTTAGCCTGCTCCTTCATCCTTTTTTTTTAGAAATTAATAAGGCGTGTATTGTAGATCTTTTGAAAACGCTTATTATTAACTCATATATTTTAGGAGATTTTTACTTATTATAACTATTTTTAAAAATTAATTATTCAAAAATATTATAATTTTTCTTTTTAAAAATTAGCATTTTTTTCTCACTAAGAGTTATCTATAACCACTTATATAAGTAATTTCAAATAAATAAGATAATATTGCTCACTGGTGTTGTATAGATATGGAAATAGGGGATGAAAATATAAGGATAAAAAAAGAGAGAGGATGATAATTTGTTGAATTACAGACAGGTGAACCGGCAAATTAGTCGGATCTCCGATTAGATTTTATGTACCGATTTTTAGGATTTCGAAATCAGTAAAAATGGATCAAAAATTGGTCGAATTAGTGAAAATTAATATACCGGTCAAAAACAGATTGGCCAAACTTATTAAAAAATTGATTGGAAATCAGTTAAATTTATATATAATTTAATTTTTATATATTTTAAAATTTTAACTTAATATGTACTACCGCTAGTTCAAACCACTGATTCAATTACTAAATTAATAAACTAATTATAATACCAATTTAATTATTGATTTAATTTTTAAAACTATAATATATTTACCGTCTAATATACTTTAGAGAAACGATAGCGCAGAAATTAATAAAATATTTTTAAAATAAAAATAGCGGGTCAAATAAATTTTTTGGACATAGGTGTGTATCGCTGTCCGAGCATGCAAGTCACGTCATGACCAACTACTATGATTATATTGTGTAGTAGGATAGCGATGATCCGATTGATAGGAGGTCCCATGTTGAGGGTATTGCTCGCGCCCTTAGAATGTGGACATCTAAATTTGGTCTGTGAATGATAAATTTTGAACGAGTTAGAGAGGCTGTCTAGCGACGATGGATGACCTCTCAAAAAGCCAATAATTTGACGAAAAAAGACATATATGTTATTTATATATTTTTAAGATAAAGTTTATTTTTTCAATAAAAAAATATAATATATTATCACGTTAAAAAAATGTTATACTCTTTTAAAAAGTATTTTTATAATATTTTTATTAATATATATTAAAAAGATATTAATGATTGATTTTTAAAATCTATTTATCTATTTATCTATCTATATATATATATATATATATAAATGCGAATGAGGTATTTATTTATATATATATTTGCTTTATTTTAGTGATGTGTTTGAATTTTAAAATGTTCTCCAAATTATCCAATGATGGTTTTGATGTATCACAATTATTTATCAATTGTCCTCGGCTATAAATAAACCGAGAAACAAAGTTAGGTTTGAAAGAACACACAAATTTTTTGAGATAAAATAGTTGTTGTAATTCAGGCAGTTTGTGGCGTGAGAGTTCGATTCCTACCAATAAATTGTTGGAGGAGTCAACCCCTTATGGACAACTATGATCGCAAATATTTATTACTAGTACTCCTATGACACATGTTGCTATTTAAATCAGTCGTATTAACTTAAGGTGGGTTGGTGGCAATACTTAAGATAAGTGTATTGTATTTTAAGAGAGAAAAAGTATCAAGACAACGCGTAACATATCTTGAGGTGGAGCACTTAAGTCATGGATACATTGGCATTGTATGTGGTTTGGTATTTCACCGAAATGGTTAATTTTACTCCCTTCTTTTAATGATAAACATTGATGATTATGTGATTAAAATTACATATAATAAGACTAAAAGTATGGATATTTATTCCACTTTTTTTATTATCTAGGATTAGGGTTGTAAATGAGACGAGTTGGAATGGGATTGGGCTTGTCTCGTTTAATAAAAGAGCAAAAAAATTACATTCGGGCTCAACTCATTTATAAACAAGCAGAGCTTTTACCAAGCTGAACTCTCTACCTTTTGCACTATAAACTAGTTTGATCCATTTTTTTTATACTCAAACTCGATTTTCTTAGTTAAATAAGTGATTTGAGCCCTTAACAATTTGAGTCCAAAAAACTCGCAAGACACCTCTATTAATTTACAATCCTATTTAGGATATTTGTTTCCCATTATCTCATAAATAATCTATATAGGTAGCCTAATGGAGCCACCGAAGAATGAAGAACCAAAAATTGGATAAGAAAGAGATCATGATTATCTGAGTCTTTGGCCCGGGGTGTTGCATCTTATAAAATGGCTAAAAATTATTCTTTCTTTTCTACCTATTATTCTATGGTATAAATGTTTAATATTTTGATCTCTAATTGCACCTCTTTTTTTTTTGGGTATGGGTTATTGCCCTGGGCTGGGATAGCAAGATGACTCAAACTCCTATCTTACACAAGCCACATAAGGCGGATACCTTGTGCTAAATGGTGTTGGTATCTATAATTGCGCCTTATAGCATTTATAATGGTGAGAAAAAAAAGGCTATCAATCTCTAATTTGAGGATGGGGTTGTAGGTGTAGAAAAATTACCTCAAAATTTTTGGGTGCCTGAAGTGTGAAAATCGAAGCGCAATAGGCTGCGCAAGGGGCGCGTGCGTGTGGTGCTCACGCACCTGACGAACGACAGCTTTGCCCTCTCACGTGGACTAATATGCTTTGATTTTACCTCTTTTTGATATAATTTTTAAGCTAATGTTTATCGTTGGAGTCTACATGAGGGATTTTTTTAAATAAATATAGTCGTTATTAATAATTAACTATCATTAGTAAAAAATACCTACAAATACATCATATTTTACCCAATAATTTTTATATCATATTTTCTACATCCTTAACATAAAATTGTTATATGGTCTTCAAATATATTTGTCTTCTTCATTTCTCTTCATTACTTCCATTTTTTTAAATGGATCCTACTCAATTTAATTTTTTTAATCTTTTGGATAATCCAAATGGTTTTAATTTAAGAGAGCTTCCAAACCAAAATATCCAAAATTCACAAAATTATGATTTTGAGAACATCACAAATTATCATTATCTTCCAAATGAAAGTTATCCAAATGTCCAAAATTTCCAATATCCACAAAATTCCAATTTTCGAAGTATTCAATATTAACAAAATGAGGCCCGTGACTCGTTCAATCCAAATCTTCAATTATTTCAACCTTTAAATACCCCACTTCCATTTGATCAGAAATTTAGAATTTTATAAATATTTACAATTCTCCCCAACATGATTTCAATTCTCCCTTAGTTGCATCTATTGTTGATTCTGAATTTTCACAATTTTCCACCTAAAATTAGGCCAAATATGGCACTTGAGTTGAATCTTCCAATGAGATTAGAAGTCAATCTGATGGCAAATGAATGGATAAAGAAGAAGAAATCCTCTTTAGTAGATGGATACATTTTTTAGATGATTCAATTAAGAGAAAATGGGTAGAAATGTAAGGATTTCTGGGGAAAAATCATGACGGAGGACTAGAAAGAACTATAAAGAAGATGATGACTCGATTTTCTTATGTTAATATAAATGTTAATTGATTTATTGGTTGTTATAGTCATATTTGCCGATGTAATCAAAGTGGCGTCAATGAGATAGATGTAATTAGAGATGCACATAAAGAATATAAAATAAGATATTATAGCTCGTTCAGTAGTGAACATGTATGAAACCTTGTAAACAGTCATCCAAAATGGATGGTAACGAATCAAGGTAGTGGGCAAGGTTCTGCATCAAGCAAACAAAGGCTTCAAATCTAGGATCATACACTGATTCTTCTACTCTTGATACTTCAGAGATTAAATTTCTGTTGGAGTGACTATAGGTTAATAAGTAGCAAAGTGAAAAGTAAGGGAAAAGGCAAAAGAAAGTAGCCAAATTGAAGGTGGAGGTTTAAATATTGACGGGCTTATGGTTATTACACAAGAACAAAATGCGATATTAGATAAAATAACAATAGATAAAGGGAAGGATAGATGTAAACAAAAAACATTACAAGGCTGAACGAAGGCGGTTGAAGGAAAAATGATTACACGTGGATATAATTTGTCGTCACACATCTTTAATGACCAATCAAGAAAAGTAGATCATCAGATCTTATATGCAGTAGCTATGAGAAGGATAATGGATAATTATTAATTCTACCATTCCAAATTAGCTTATTAGATTGCATAATATTATTTTAATGTATTGCTTGCCAGATATGTAATTTAAGTTTTCATAATTATATTATGTTATTTATCATATTTGCATGTGTAATATTGTTAAAATGTACTATTTAACCTATGTCTCTATATAACGTATTTTTTTAATTCTAGTGTGATAATGTACCTTTGATTACCTTACACATATCTGTCATTGTTTCGTTGCCTCAAAAGATATTAATCAACTAAAGCCC
Source organism: Tamarix chinensis (assembly GCA_030549775.1). Taxonomy (NCBI): domain Eukaryota; kingdom Viridiplantae; phylum Streptophyta; class Magnoliopsida; order Caryophyllales; family Tamaricaceae; genus Tamarix; species Tamarix chinensis. Next base: position 120,394,113 of record CM060171.1, read on the forward strand.
ATGTGATAATGTACCTTTGATTCTCTTATATATACCTGTCATTGTATCGTCACCTCAAAATATATAAATTGAATAAATCTCATGTGACAATGTACTTTTTATTCCCTTTCATATATCTATCATTGTATCGTCACCTCATAAATATGAATCAAATAAAACCCATGTAAAATTTGATTCTCTTACACATATCTTCTAGAACCTATAAATAAAGGTTTTTTTTTTCTTCCTCGAACATTCATAACCTACCTTCTTCTAAAAATAGAAGAAAATATATAATTACACTCCTCACATATCCTCTCAACCAACTTAATGGATTCATCCTCTAATGAATCTACAACTCTTGAATAGATATGAGTTGCCAAATCAATGGATACTACGTTTGAAGATGCTATAATAGAAATTGATAGGGTCAATTTTAGTAAAAGAAAATGACTCACATACATTGAATGAGGTCATGAAGAAGGCCACCAATGATTATACAATAATTATTTCTCTGATAATCTAACATATAATGAGACATAGCTTCATCATAGTTTTAAAATGAGGAGATCCTTGTTTTTTTAGTTTATTGAAGTAGTTACTAATCATTGTCCTTATTTTTAAATAAAGTGTGATGCAATTGCTAGAAATAGATGTTCTCCATTGAAAATATACACTACAACAATTCGTATGTTGGCATATGGAACGCCTGCTGACTGCATAGATAAATATGTGTGTATTGGAGAATCAAAAATCTCAATTGTCTAAGGTATTTTGTTCAGGATGTGAGTGAGTTATTTACTTACCAATACTTAAAAATGCCCAATAATGATGATGTTCAACTCCTCCTTGAAATTGGTAAAAGACGTGGCTATCTTGGTATGATGGGAAGTATCGATTGAATGCAATAGGAGTGGAAGAATTGTTCTATCGCATGGAAATATTAGTTTTGTTATGGTGACCATTGTGTCCCAACAATCATGCTAGAGGTTGTCGCATCTCAAGATCTTTGGATATGATATGCATTTTTTGGATGTTTTGGATCAAATAATTATCTTAATGTTCTTTCTCATTCACTTATATTTAATGAAATTTATGAAGGACATGTGTCTGATGTTCATTATATAGTGAATGATATAGAATACCACATTGGATATTATCTAACAGATGGCATACATTTAGAGTGTCCAAAATTCTTGAAAACGATATCACTTCCTTGAGGACCAAAAAGAAATGTGTTCATGGAACGTCAATAATTGATAGAAAAGATAATGAGCGATCATTTGGAGTGATACAATGAAGTTTTGAAATTGTTTGTAGTCCGTCATGCGTTTGGGATATGGAAACAATGAAACAAATAATGTATGCATGCATTATAATACATAATATGATTGTTGAGGATGAGAGAGATACATATTCAGGTAAATTTCCTCTAGATATTTTTTACAACCATAATAATGATGCACCACCACCTACAATTAATCATGGCCCAATAGCAGACATAAATTCATATCTGCAAAGAGTTTCCCAAGTTACAAATCATATTTTGGCCCACCAGCTTATATCTGACTTGGTGGAACACATCCGACAATGCGACTACTCTACCCTCCTACATTAACACACATCCTAGCCCATGCTTGGATGCATCACTGTAAAACTCAAACCCTTCTATACCCTCTGGTATGGTCAATACAGGTGCAGTAGTCAACCGCCTTTTTAGCTCTTGGAATGCTTCTTCACAATTCTCGTCCCACTGGAACTTTGTGGACTTCTTCAAGAGATTGGTCAGAAGTTGGGCAATCTTGGAGAAGTTCTGCACAAATCTTCTATAATACATGGCCAAACCCAGAAAACTTCGAACCTCTATTAAAATCGTAGGAGGTTTCCACTATGTGATCATCGCAATCTTAGCTGAGTCCACTGCCACTCCTCCAGCTGATACTATGTGACCAAGAAAAGCCACTTCCTAGAGCTAGAATCCGTACTTAGATAACTTCACATACAAGCTATGCTCTCTCAGTAGGCTCAGAATGGTGTGTAAGTGCTACTCATGCTCCTTGTTCCCTTGAGAGTACATCAAAATGTTATCGATAAACACCACTACAAATTAATCGAGGAAGGGTCTGAATGTCCTCATCATCAGGTCCATGAAAACTATGGGGCATTTGTAAGTCTGAAAGGCATCACTGTAAATTTATAGTGCCCAAACCGGGTCCAAGAAGCTATCTTCATAATATTAGCATCAACGATCCTCAACTGATGGTACCTCAACCTCATATTGATCTTAGAGAACACTGTGGCACCCTTCAACTGGTCAAAAAAAATCATCTATCCTCGAGAATGGGTACTGGTTCTTCACTGTCAGCTAATTCAACCCTCGGTGGTCAATACTGAGACAGAGACTACCATCCTTCTTCTTTGCAAAAAAGACCAGTGCTTCCCATGGTGATACACTCGGCTGAATATACCTATGTTCCATCAGCTCTTCTAGCTGGGCTTTTAACTCATTCAATTCAACCTGCGCCATTTGGTAGGTTACCTTTGTGACAGGTTCGGGCCCCAACACTAACTCAATCTTGAAATCAATTTTTCAGACTGGGGGCATACCCGGTATTTCTTCTCGAAACACGTCCGAAAATTCTCTAACTATTGGGGTGCTATCTAGCGTAGTTAGGTATTTTTTCAGCTCTTGCACACTACATAAATACAGGGGGTATCCTTTCTGGATCATAGCATGCAGAGTAACTGCCGATACTACCCTAGTGGTGGGCTTGGGCTGAGTCCTCCTATATGAAACCCTAGCCCCCTTTGAGTCTCGTAAGATCACACACTCCTAACCATAATTAATAACGGTCTTGTACCTCCCTAGCATGTCCATACCCAAAATCACGTCAAAGTCTTTTAAGTCCATCCCAACCAAATCTACTAGTAAGTCTACCCCGCCTATGACTAAGGCCACGTCTGAAAACATCCGACTATACTCCATCCTATCACCCGCTGGAAGCATCACAGATAATCCTATTCTAGTAGATGGTGACAATCCAGCCTTAGCAGCAAAAGCAGATAAAACAAAAGATAGAGTAGCACCCAAATCAAAGAGGACAAACACCGACAGAGAATGGATGGTGAACATACATGTGACAACATCGAGCTGGCGGTCACCCTCTACCTAACTAATCATGTTTAGGCATCTGCCTGGTTGGCCTCCTCTCTAAGGAAAGGGCTTGGATCCCTGAGGCTTTCCCCTGGCCTCTCGAACTGGGGCACCGACTGGGGCAAGTTCCCGTTGGTAGTACTGTTGGGGTGTGTTATGAAGATACTGTTGGAACGCCTGCTATTGGGATATTAAGGCTCCTCATTGCTGAGACGTTCGAGTATGATTATACTGAGATTGTGGTGGCCTTCAACACTCCACCGCTCTGTGGCCCAACCTCCCACAATTCAAGCAAGATATCAACCTGCCTCCACAATTCCTGTCTGGGTGGTTCCAGTCACACCGTATGCTAGCGGATCCCCTCGAGGGTCCTTGGCCTCTTCTGTGATCTCTCTGTGGAGGTCCCCTCGGTCCTCCTAATTGGTTCTGGGTCCTGCCTCCAAAACTCTGACCCTCAGGGCTTCCTCTTTTAGGGGATGGTGGCCTGCCCCTAGACTAAGGTGGCAGTGATGCAGGCGCACTCATAAAGAGAAGCACTTATGAAAATGATGGTCAGTATACTATGTATGAATTAAGGTAACAATACTATTGAGTTAGGAATATAGTTAAATACACACATGCACAGTAGAAAATAAGTGCACATGCGATACACATAAGATATACAAGGTAAGGAATAATATCAGGTTTTTATTAAATATAATAAATTCTCATTCATTTTTTTACGTTGAGTTCAGATACCCTACTATTATTAAACAGGTAGAATGATCTAAATGACCTTTTAGGGAAAACACACTCAAGCCACTATTATCATCCGGTGGAATGAATCCAACACCTCTTAGGGTAGAACGCTATTGAGCCATTATTCTTAAACTAGTAAAAAAAATTTGAAACACCTATCATGGACAACACACCTGAGCCACTATTATCATCTGGTGGAATGGATCCAACATCTAGATCCTGACTCACCTACTCTTCCACTTTAAGTTATTAGTATCTTATCTATTAGGTTACTTATCTCAAATCATATTTTTATTCACGATGAGTAAGGGCCCTCACTATTCTTAATATGGTAGAACGTATTGAAGCACATCTTAGGAACAACATACATGAATTACTATTATCATCTGGTGGAACAGATCCAACACCTCAACCCTGACTCTCGTACTCTTCCACTTTAAGGTATTAGTATCTTATCCATTAAGTAACTTATCTTAAATCATATTCTTATTCATGATGAGTAAATGGTCCCATTATTCTTAATCTGGTGGAACACACTTCAGAAAATCTCAAGGATATCACACCTAAGCCACTATTATCATCCAATGGAATAGATCCAATACCTTTTAGGGCACACATGCTTCTAAGCCACTATTATTGTAACACCCCCAAAATTCACTACTGAAAAATTTCGTTTTATTAAAAGAGGATTGCGGAAGCGATTTGATAAACCGTGAATTTTGGGAGCATTACCGCCACACTTAGTACTAGACCGGTTCACTCATACCGTTCCAGTACTAAGTGCTAAGGCTAAAGGAGTAAAATAAAATTTCACGAGAACTTAAGCATTTGAATATCAGAGTAGCACAATAAATACTTTACAAGAGAAAACATTCAACCACGGTGATTACAAAATAACAAATACGTTGAATTTAAATGAGATAATTTAAAACCCTAAAAATTTCCGGACAGTACCTTACGCTCTCCCCAAGGGCCCACTTGAATAGCACCTGAAACACAACCTGCAAGGGGTACTGCCCATTGAATAGGCAGGGGCCCATGAAGGGAACCCTTCAGTACTACGGTACTGAGTAACCCTTTAAAAACGCACTTAAAATACAGGCACACATATTACACATGATACTACTACATTCAGATATGACCATAGGTAGAAACATGGTATTCAGATCCAATTCTTTGTACATCCAATAACTCAATCATACATTAATGGCGTATACGTAAAATTCACTTTCATATATTCCATAATCAATCAACCAATATCAAATAGGCCATGATCAGTAATCGAGATATTTTTCGGGCCTTGAGGCCATTAATCAACAGTCTCAAGGACTAGTATTTTTCCATAACTCATTCACAATAAATTTTTATTGAGCTCGGGACCTCCACTATTATTGCCGGTGGACCGGAATATAAAATCATTATCCAGGGCACAACGCTCCTGGCCACTATTATAACCGGTGGACCGGGATATATAAAGAATCATCACCCAGGGCACAACGCTCCTGGCCACTATTATAACCGGTGGACCGGTACTCAATATCATAAATCGCTGGGCCTGGCTCATTAATATTCCACTTTCAATTACAGTATCTTTCCTTTCTTAAATCAGCACATCAATCATATTTATTTGCCTCGATAGGGAGATCAAGAACCCGGGACACAAAGGTACACCGGTCGCACTGGTGCATAAAAGCAACTCAGTACCCTTCAACTAGTAACCCAGGGACGCAAAGGTACCCTGGTCGTACTGGTGCATAAAGCTAACTCAGTACCCTACCGACAAGGACACCTAATCCTTAAGTATGCATACCCCCTAACTAGGTCCGTAGAGCTAGAAAGAGTAGATATAGGGCCTGGCTGGGGCACAAAGGCACACCAGCAAATACCAAACAATCGTGGACTAAACCACGTCCTTAGGGTAGCGACCCCTAAGGAGTCACCATTCCCGATCTCGAGGTCTTTCACTTTAAGTAATAGTGTCTTAATTAATGGTGATCACAAAAGCACAAGAATAAGATAATTATCCTCTTTTAATCGTTCAGATATCATCAGAAATCTCTTATTCAGATGGTCATCCAAAGTAACATAGGAGAATCATTAAGGCCATCCTAAACTCATCTAATTCCGAATTAAAACTCAATCTTGTGATACTTACTAATCATCAAATAATCCTACCTCGTTAATCAACACTATTAGAGCCATGTTACGAATTCCACAATCATAATGATATACTGAACAAAACCTACTTATTTACTCTTTTACATATAAAATCACTATGTCACCCTTTCTTATTTGACAATTTACCGTGTTACCCTCCTTGTTACAAAATCACCAAGTTATCCCTTATTCGATTTAGGTTATTAAATTATTTATCATACTTATTAGGACATTAATTTCCCCTTAATAATTATTACACTTAATATACTTTCCATTTAATTGGTTAGATTACCACTTTGCCCCTTTCTCCTTTATTATAATTAATAAATTATCCTGAGTTGGGCAAATTACCAAATTACCCTTCCTCCTTATCCTAATTACCAAATTAACCCTTTATTCAGTTAATTACCAATTCACCGTCCTTTATTCTCATTTACCAAACTACCCTTCCTCATTGACAAAATTACCAAATTGCCCTTCGGTTGGTGAAATTACCAAATTACCCTTGCATATGATCATAATTACAATTTGGCCCTTCTCTGTTATTAACTTTACCAAATTACCCTTTTGTTATTTAAGTTACCGAATCGCCCTTCTTGTTTATCATAATTACCAAACTACCCTACTCCATTATCCGAAATTACGAAAATACCCTCCAGTCGGTTAAATTACCAACTTACCCCTCACATTTATCATATTTACCAATTTACCCTTCTCTACTATTAAATTATCAAAATTACCCTTTTGTTATTTAACTTATTATTTTACCCTTCTCAATAATTATTATTTCCAATTTACTCCTTTCCAATGTTCACTTTTACCCCTTTGATTTACACAATTACCGTCTTACCCCTCTACCTTCAAATTTACAATTTTACCCCTTAACTCCCAAAAATTACCATATCGCCCTTTTTCTTATAATATTCCCATTTATCCTTAATTATAAAATTACTATCTTACCTCCTTTAATTTCCAAATTACCATTCCGCCCTTAGATTGTAAAATTATCATTTCGTCCTTTAATCATAAAATTACTATTTTGCCCTTTAATTATAAAATTACAATTTTGCCCTTTTATTTTAACATTACTAAATTGTCCCTTTATTACAATTTACCAAATTGCCATTCTTTTTAACAAGATTACCAAATTGCCCCTTTTATATACAAAAATTACTCTTCCATCCTTTATTCACAAAATTACAATTTTACCCATACCTCCAAGATTACTATTTTCTCCCTTGATTAACACATTCACCATTTTACTCTTACACATACCCTTATTATTAAATTATTATTAATACTACATGAGGTATTAACCTTAAAGTCTCACCCATGACTCTTATAATTAATGTAATGCTTATTAGCACATATCCATGTATTAGGCCATACTCATATACAATATACATTATTAAAATCTCCCCCTAATGCTAACAAAATGTTACACATGTAATAAAAATCACCATAGCATATCACAACATGGATAATAATTTATATTTTCCCTAACCACCAAATTATTACACAAAATATTATTCCCATACACATCATCAATCCATCATACTTCCTTTTCATCAACAACCACATTAACCACATATGATAATGCTAAGTAACATATATCAAGCATAATACATATTGATAATGCCTAATGTGATAACATGCGTTAATCCATGCATTTAAGCGGGATTTAACGGTTACCTTAATCTTGCCAAAATTACCAAACCTTACCAAGCACAATTAGCAATTCAACACCTAAGAATAATATCCATCATATACACGTTAGAAATAAAAAACCAAGTATCAAACTTTATAAAATTTAATTAGTAAAAATACTTAACCAAAAACACCATTATACCTTAGAAATTAGCCAAATATTTTTTTTTCTTTTTTTTTTCTTACATAAAGGTGAGCTCACCCTGCATGAGCAGCGTGAGTTTCAGGCAGAAGAAGAAAGGGGAGAGGCTCGAAGAGGGGTGAAATGGGAGGGTGAAGAGGGGGTGTAAGAGGTGGTCGGGGATGTGTTGCTGGTGGCTAATGGTGGCGGAGGCGGCGGCAGCAGGGATGCGAAGGTGGTGGCCGAGAAAGGGTCGAGGTGGAGGAGTTGTGAAGGAAGGAAAAGAAGAAGGAAAGATGGAAGGTTTCAAGGGCTGTTTTCGGCCAAATAATGCCTGGCGGTTATAGAGGGGGTTGCAGGGAGAAGATTGGTGGTCTGGATGGCGGCAGAGGTGGCCGGACGGCGGTGGAAGAGGCGGTTGCAGGTGGCTCGGTGGTAAGGGTGAAAACAGGGAGAAAAATGGAAGAAGGGAGAAGGAGGTTGCGGGATGGATATTGGGGTGGTGCAGGGTGGTAGAAGAAGGGTGTAGGAGGTGGTTTAGGGGCTGGGTGCGGCGGTCGGAGCGGCGGAGGGCGGCGGCGCACGAAATGAAAGGGGGGAAGATGGAGGGAGAAAATGGAGGGAGAGGGAGCTTGGGGGAGAAGGGTCCGAAAAATGGGGTAGGGGAAAGGTGAAGAAAAAGAAGAGGGAGAAGAGAGAGGGGAAGGCAGGGTGGCAGGGCGGCGGTTGCAGGCGGTTGGGCAAAAACGAGCAGGTCGGCGGCCGTCGCCGCCTGAGAAGAAGAAGAAGAAGGGGGGTGCGGGGCGGTCCGGTCGGGAAAGAAGGGGAAAAGGCTGACCGGTCGGGGAAAGGAGGAAAAGAAAAGTGGGGGGGCGGACCGGCTCGTGCGAAGGCAGGAGAAAAGAGCTGGGCCGGAAAGGAAAAAGGAAAGGAGGGAGGAGGGGAGAAGTGGGCCAGTGGCCCAAGGCGCAGGAAGGGGGGGTGACGGGCAGGCCGAAGCAGGCCGGCCAACCGGCGGCCCGAGGAGGGAAAAAGAAAAAGAAGGAAAGGGAAGAGAAGGAAAAAGGAAAAAAAAAAGGGGAAGGGAAAAATTATTTTAATTAAAATAATTTAATTTATAAATAATAAGGTGAAATATTTTTGGGTAATAAATTTATTTTATTTTATTAAATATTTATATCCAAATTTATATACTCAAAATATACAAAATAATTAAATTAAAGATTTAAAGGCTAATTTATCCAAAATAAATTTATTTATTAAAATATAAGCTTTTAAAAAAATTCGGGGCATTACAATTATTGTCTCATGGAACGGACCCATAAAACACCTCGATTTAACTCATGTGATATTTTTTCTAAATAATTAATTAATGTCTTATTTATGATTTATTTGATAAGTACAAAAAATTTCTAAAGTAGGTAAGTCACATCATAAGATCATAAATGCCTCTTTTTTTTGGGTAATTAATAAAAATATTATTAAAACCAATAAGAAGAGATTACATCAAGAGTTTCAAGAATAGCAAACTAGAAGGGAAAGTCAAAAGCTCCTTATTTGGCGTTCCTAATTCCCCTACTACTAATACAATGGTTGAATCTAATGTGAAAGCGCTTCATAATATCCTTGATCATGTGAATTGGATGTTGAGTTAAGCCACTGAACATAGAAAAGTTTCTGCATTTCCAGATACCATAGATGACTTCTCCAAATAGGGCTTTTGTACACTCAGCATCTATGCTGTTCTTTTTTGTGCACTGTGCTGCAGAATGAATCAGTGCATCCCAAGTCTCAGCCTTTTAATAGGCTTAAGACCCCTATATTATCCTAAAATCCTAATTTCACTCTTTTAACATAATTTTTCTCATGCTAATCTTTTAACCACCAAAATTAGTACTTGTTCCTCAAATATTATCATTATCGACATACTCAAATTTCAAGCCCTAACTTTAAGGTCTTTCACATGCAATAATAACCCTATCTCAAATGTTACTATTCCCAATCTTATAAACCCTAATATTACAAATCCATCATAACTTTTCTTGGAGGGATAAAAAAAATTATCATATTTTCTATAAAATCCTAGAATACCAATATTAACAGCATATTCGGATTTCGTGGTTTAACTCTACCTTTTCATACATGTGATAATAGCCTTCTAGTTTTAGGGTTACTATTGCCAAATCAACCATTTTTCATACTTTATTAAACTTAGATCATTCATCACTACTCCAAGCACTTCACATTAATTTCTTAGCATAATTTGGAGGATATAAAACATTAACGTACCATGATTCTCATATTTAACCCACATTGACCAAATGCCCTTATTGATAATAAAAACCCTTATTTCATGCATATCTTATATGTTTGGTAACATGATCCTCTAATCCACATTTTTCTCCATAGACCTTATCATACTCATTTCACATTCATAATATCATTAATAAACCCATAATACCACCATATTTCACACTGAGGGCTTTTTCACATAAAATAACAATATCAAATAATCTTTACTTATTCATTTTCTATCATACGATATCAAATACATGCCATAGCATTAACAACATATATTAATTCACATAGTAACATTAACATGGTATGATACAAAAACATGAATAACATATAGCAATAAAAACCCTAGACTACGACACATATCCTTAAAAAAATGACTCTAGGCTCTAAGCACTTAACTTCTAATCTACCTCTTCTAAAACTTTGAAAAATATCCTAAGAGATCAAATAACAAAACACCATTAGGATTAAACCATATATCTAAGGAATGTTAAGGGAAAAGGAAGGGTGAAAGAAAGGAGAACAAAACCAAAACAAAATGAAAAAAATTGTGCAACCAAAGATAGGAGGGATGATAAATTATGTCGAGCCAAGGGTGATAGCAATAGCACAAGATGTTGTTGCCATGGGGTGATCAACGACCAAATGAGCTGAAGATGGAGGGCGAGGTAACGATGGTCAAGGCTAAAGGAGGGGGTGGGCAATAGTTATTTTGGCTAAAGCTAGGTGATAGTGGGTTGTGATTGTTGGGGTCGAGTGGTGGAGTATATGGTGTGGTGCATCTTGCTAAAAGGTGGAAAGGAGGATAAGGTTGTTGGAGCCGAAAGAGGAAAGTTTTCTTTGGTGTAAATGGCTAAAGGTGGTGTGATGGTTTCAGTGGAAAAATGGTTGAAGGTGGTGATGATGGTCTTGATGCAGGTTATCAAAGAATGGAGGGGAGATTACAGTTGTGGCTACCAAAAAAGTGGTGCTGGCTGCGATTCAAGTTGTTGCGGCATGGAGGAAGGAAAAGGAGTAGGTGGCTACGGTGGAGGTAACTAAAGAGGAGATATGGGTTGTGATTGAAGTTACTAAAGGTGAGGGGTAAGGCACTGACTGTTGATGCTACATCCACAGAATAAAAAAAGGGGGATGCGATGTAGGATGCCAAAGGGGAGAGGAAATCACTAATGGTTTTTGCTGGTGGATAAGGGTTAACCTCGGTAAGGGTGACCGAAGGGCAGTGGGGTGATTCGGTTAGGGTTGCCAGAGGTGGCTTTTTGTGGTGGTTTTTGCGGTGGCGAGGAGGGGGTGAAGGAGTAAGAAGTTGGTTGTTCGGTTTGTAGAATCAAAAGGGGAAAAGAGAGGTTGTAGGAGCATTAAATACTCGATTTATACACACACAAGCGGACATAGGGGGTTATCTGCCAAAATTTTCAACTTAGACCCTTAAATTGAGGAGGGGGAGTTGATGGTAGGCTTGGCAGGGGGAAGTCGTGCATATAAGGGGAAGAGAAGAGAATGGGGAAAAACAAGTACGAGGGAAAAGGAGAAGAAAAAGAAAAAGGAGAAAAGTGAAGTGTTGTTGTGTGTTTAGATTAAAAAAAAATATTAGGTTAAGGTATTAGGATAATTAAATTAAATGATTATTCGGTATTAGGTTTAGGTTAGAACATATATTAATAACTCAAAATAAAAATTAGGGTTAAGCTAAGATTTATGTTTAGGAAGTTAGGGTAAGATAGAATTTTTTTTTTCCGAAGTTAGAATTAGGTTATGATATTAATTATTTAGAATTAGGATTGACTAAAATTCGAGGTATTACAATCAAACCTAAAAATTGTCACCAAATGTCAACGAGCAAACCAATAGATTGGTTTCACAAACTAATGGGCTGGTCTGTAAACAAAACCAAGAAAAAAATAGTACTCCATCTGTATCGAAAAGGAAGTCATTATGTCATCAATTTTTTTTATTAAAAATAAAATCATTTTAGAAAAATAAAAGTCTATTTTTTATTTTTACCCTTAATTTTCTTTTAATTATATATGCATTAAATGCTTTATTATTTTTTAATAAAGGGTATTACTATAATTTTAAAACTACTTGTATTACTTTCTTAAAAAGTTTTCAAAATAATAGAGTGACTTCCTTTTTGATACGGAGAGAATATAAAATAGGTAAACTAATTGATTGGTTTGATAAATCAATCGATTGATCTCATTAGTTGACTAATATAACTAAAACACTTGTAATACCCCATTATTTTCTCTCCTTTAGCCCTACAATTTTCATAAAAATAATAATATTATGAACATAAGTAACTATAGCTTTATCATGCATTATGATTTTCTAGTGTTATAAATCATTTTAATATTATGTTTCACATTGAATCATTACATATATTGTGTTTTATCAAATATTGTTTAGATCATATGATGTTAGGGCTTCCATAAAATGCTCTCATAATATACTCTTATCGAAGGTATTATTAACTATTTTATCATCATAATCTTTGTATGATATTATTTTCATGGGATAATATTTTATAATGCTTATACATTATTTTTTTCATATACTATTATTTTCTTGGGATATAATCTATTTTTGGGCTTATAAAATATATTCATAAGTTATCATTTTCACCTAACATAGTTATTCTCAAAGTTGTTAGAACCATATGATATTCTTATACTATTCTATATTTGTCAAGTCGTATATTAATGTTAAGAATTTAATATTTTCTTACTACTACTAATAATAATGACAATAAGATGGTTATGCGTATTTAATAGACCCATAAGACCTAATTTTTTGTTGTTATAATAATAAAATATTAAATGTTCAAAATATAGTTATTATTACTATATATATATATAGTAAATAAATATTAGAATGCTAATAAAGTTATCATAACTAACACGGCTAAAATCTAAGTACTTAATTAATTAATTTTCTATTTTTTTACATATACATTAAATATTTTATTAATTTTAATAAAAAATATTAATATAATTTTAATACTATTTTTATTACTTTATTAAAAATTATGTAAAATAACGTAACATCCTCTTTAATACGGAGGTACTAGGTAGTATATAATTTCTTTACCAGATAGTTTATTGACTAAGTCGATTTATATTTATTAACAACATATCTCCAATGAGTTCGGAAGTTCCGAAAATTTATATATTAACTACATTTATCTCCATCCCCCTCCCCCTATTAATATTTAATACCATGCTAATCATAATTAATTCAACCAGCCGTCGTTCAGGAAAAACGAGAGAGAGAGAGAGAGAGAGAGAGTTCAGCACAGAAGTAACTATCCATTCATTTATTTGATCTTGATTGATAGAGGTATCCCCTGAATTGATTTGCCTACTTGCGTTGTGACTCACTCTTGTACCTTCTATTGATTTTAGTTGTGGTTCTTGGCTTCTTGCAATTGATTGTCAGTTTGGTGTCGTCACTCGTCAGGCTACTCGGTCATATAACTTCTCGGTTCTCACTCTCATGAGCTCAAGCTGTCAAGCATACGATCTGAATTTCCTTGATTCCTTTTATGCATCTATGGGGTGCGGCAGTGTTGCACTGGGAAATAAGGAAATATATTTAAAAAAAAAATTAAAAGTAAAAATAAAAGAAAACGATAATATATATATATATATATATATATATACTCCCTCAGTTTTTATATATACGACGTTCCGGTACAAATTGTGCATTGTGCCGGAAGGTCAAATATAAAAAAACTGAGGGAATATATACATACATACATATATTTTTAAAAATAGATTAAATTTACTAAAATTAAACAAAATAATAAAATAAAACTATTATATATATTAATTGATGTAAATTATTAATAATTTTAAAAAATTAATTGGACACTTTTATATTAACTCTAACACACAAAAAAATTAAAATGGAAAATATTTTTGAAACTATTATGTTCTTCACTGTGGTGCATTAGAGCTTTACTGACAAGTTGTTCGTAAATATTATCTATCAAAATGGGAAGAAAAAATAACAAAATGGTATGGCATTGTTGTGGTATTAAGCAATTAGCCATGCACCCAATGCATTATAAGTTATGTTATGGGTTGTTTTAAAAATTAAATTGGTTCGATCAGTATATTAGTTAAGTTATCGATAATATTTTATGTATATATATATTTAAAAATTTAGAACCAATCAAAATCGATCTATTCGGTAAAAATTGTTGAATCGATTAAAAATTAATTGAGATCAGCCAAATTTATATGTAGATTAATTTTTATATATTTTATATTTTTTTAATCAATATATATCATTGATCTGACCAATTTAAACCATTAATTCAACTATTAAATTAATATATCGATTATAATATCAATTTAATGATCCATTCTATTTTTAAAATTATAATATTATACTACAAATATATTAATAGTAACACAGTTCTTACTTTAGTTTGGTACCTTTATATTACTACGGTGCTAAAGGTAAGGTCCTATACTATTAGTATTCCTTCTTTGTCCATTCACTTCCTATGAATAGGTACACTTATAGTTGGCAATTGAATCAGGTGGGTTGGGGTTGGATCGAATTATAGTAGGTTAGGTCGTTCTCGGATCAAAATATTTATAGGCCATTTGTTTTACAGGTCACTTATGGATCAGATCAGGTCGTTTTGGATCTCCTTATTGTTCTAGTCGGGTCTGATTCAGGTTCGGATCATAGGAGATCCAGGTTGTATCAGATTGGGTCAGATTTGGGTTGAGATAGTTCGGTTTCAAGTCGGGTTGGGTCGGGTTTGAATTATTTTAGGTTAGCTTATTAGGTTTGGTATAAGGATGTAAACGGGGAAGATTTTGCCCGAAACCCGATGTGTTTTATCCATCAGACACTTAAAAAAGATGTGGATAAATGGATATGGATGATAGCAAAAAAATATCCGTCGAGTCCGGGTTCGGGTACGAATATGGGTATGGAATATCCATACCCGTACCCTTACCCATACCTGTATCTATATCTGTACTCATTTACCAAATATATAGTAACTATTTTATCCTTAATTTTAAAAATAAATATAGTATACATTAAGGTTAAAATTGTCATTTGGTTTGACTCTAAATGGGTTTATCTGTTGGGTAATGGATTTATATGCTGGATAATATCCGTTAGTGGGTAAATGAATTATCCGTTAGGTAACAGATATCCAACAGATACGGATATGGATTTGTTAGTGGATACCCGTTCAGAGTACGGGCACAAATTTAGATATGAATTTTCTTATTGAGTATGGGTACGGGTATGGCTGTATCTACCTTCAGCCGATTCCATTTACATCCTTATCGAGTAGGGTTTGGACCGAACAAGCTTGTATTCAGGTGATTTCGTGTTTAGGTTAATTGGACGAGTCAAGTTTGGGTTAACTTGACAATTTTTTTTTAAGTTTTGATGAGTTGGGTTGGGTTTGAGCTGAGTTAATCCTAAATCAAATCACTTTTGATTTAGGTCAAATTAGATATTGACAGTTAAAATTAATCTAAGTCATTAACCTTATAGGTAAGAACTAAGTTTAACTTCATATAAGAATGTGATTAATAATGTCTTATTAATTGTTATTTGTTTATTATTATGACTTTTCGATATTATGTTTCTATGCAAAAATATCGTTAAAATTAGAATATCGTTGGTGAATTAATAATTTCATAATAAAAGTAAGAAAAATAAGTAAAATTTAAATAATAATATATTTTTAAAAGCTTTAAATAAATAATAAGATATGTTTATTTTTTTATTATCATAACTGGTTAATATTAAATTTAGTTTTGTTGAGTCGGGCCAGGTTGATAGCGGGTTGAATTGATGGCAGGTCAGGTTGATAATGAATTACGGACTGGGGTTAGGTTGGGTCACTTATATTTAGGTCAGCGTCGAGTTAGGTTTAGGTTAGATTGGGTTGATGAAATTATCGAATTATGTCGGGTTGGATCAACTTTTGCTAACTCTAGGTACACTAATCATTTAAATATAAGGTTGTCCTCAATTAGAATTCTTATGCACCATCATAAGAAAATCAATAAGTAATTCAAAGATTCAATTACTAGTTTAGTAAATTTTAATTGACCATCCATTATTACTTTATCTATTTATCTAAGTAATCCTGATCATATACCTACTTAATTACTTTAAGACTAGAGGCATATATATAATAAGTGAAAAAATATAATATTATTAAATTAATTTTTTTATAAGTTGAGCATAATATAGTTATTTTATATCTATTTAATATATTTCAACTAGTATTGATAATATATAGGTGTAACTATAGGACTAACCAACTAATGATTTGTTGGTGATCGAGTTGCACCCCAAGTAGCCTACTTACTTTTTTTAACTACCAATAGGTAAATAACATTTTTTGTGTATATGTGACACTATTTCGTAATATATGATATAAGATGCTCTCTTAATTTTATATATGTCATAACCCTTATTTTACAAATCATTATATTTTACCAATTTGTTTTTAAATTTTATTAAAAAATGAGTTTTATTAATATAAGTTTATTTATACATGTTTTATAAATTTATCTTGCTAATTTATTTGTAACGTGTGTATGGTCCTAATATGATTTTATGCATTGTTGGTGATCATATAAAATTCGTGGTACATGTTGTCTTATGATATCATTATTTTACTTGATCTTTGTTTTTTTTAATTGGTACTGAATTTTGATGTTAGTTGGGTTACGATCCAAGTGGTTAATTAATTTTTTTTTCATCGAAAAGTATTAAAATTAAAAGTTGTATTATGGAAATCATTATTTATGGACTGTGATATTTTAGATATTGTTATTTATAAATAAAAAAAAGTTTGCTATTTTTGGAATGTACAAAGTACAAAACGCACCTAGTTTTAGAAAGTTAGATAATTAAGGAATTGATATGGTTGTGTGTTTGGATGTATTATATGGTCACCTTGAATAAAATATTCAAACTTAAAGTAGAAGATGAGAATAACATAGGATAACGACAGATTTTTCCAAACCCATATTTAGCTAAACAGAGCATAATTAATAGAGTATATTAGATCTAAAAACATAATAAATAAATTTAACCAAATTATCCATAATTAAAATATCATAATTAATACAAATATAATTAACAAACTGTAATTAATAAACATGATTACAAACATAATTAATAGACCATAATTAGATTACCTAATTAATAGAAACATAATTAACAAACCTATCTATCCAACCAAAACCATCACCCACATCACAAACCATAATTGTTAATTAACAAACTATAATTAACACAAATATAATAATAATAATTAATACACACATATTTAACAAAACATAACTAATAATTAATAATAACCATTTTTCTGCCGGCTTCCCCCAACTCGGCAACTTATGCCGTTTGGTTTCTGCTAGGTTCGGCAAAATTTGCAATCTTCCCCTGCCTTTCATTACAAACATCATTAATTGTGCACATATTACCTAATTAATACAAAAACCATACAAACCATAATTAAGACAAATATAATAATAATTAGTGATTCATAATTAAAAATAATTAATACGAACACATATTTAACAAAAAATATTTAATATCCCTGCCCCCCATCTTCGGTGTATTGGGCTTATCTCCCCCCTCGACAATGTATGCCGTTCGTTGGTACCCCCATTGGCAAAATTGGCCAATCTGATCCTCCATCGGTGGTAATATTTTCCCATACGATCAGCAAAATTTGCTTATTTCCCCTCCCCCATCTGAACGGAAAATTACGCCCGTGTGTATTTATACGACTAGATCTACTATTCTTACAGCTGGAAAAAAAAAATTCAACTGCGTGCGTGCACCTAGATCTATAATTTTAGGTATCTAAACTTTTTTTTTTTCACTTACCTTGATCGGCGGTGTCTAGACGGTGAGATGAGAGATGACAGAAGAAAGAAATGAGAGAAAGAGAGAGATTAAGAGAGATCTAGATGAGAGATAGAGGGTAAAATAGGCGGTTGGAAGCATAAAATTGTAAAAAAAAAAAACCCTTTGTTTTTTAAGCAGTAAAACAAAGTTTTCTAAATAACATGTATGATTTTTTTTTTTATAGTAAATATATAAAAAGTATGCTGAATATGTAGAATCCTATAACCTTATCACAATTTTACCAGCTTAAAATTTTGTCAAGAATCGAAAATTATTTAATATTTTTTAGATTATTGAATTATTAAATCTAAATCAATAGTTTAACAATTATAAATTAAGCTATTACTTTACCTAAATAATACCTAATGGTATTTGGATACGATCGGTCGTATTAAAGGTTTAAAACGACTAAGGTTTGGTTGGGAAAATTATGACTAAACATACTGATAAGATATGGTTGTGCGAGTTTTTGTTTTTGTTGTTGAAAGCATCAGCCCCTTTCATTTATTTCCATTTTATAATTCACGTTATTTTTGGGGGTTTATTACTTATTACTTTATTAATACTGACCTGACCTGCCCGGTATTTGATTTTCCCCTCATTTTTCATCTCTCTCTCTCTCTCACACACACACTCCCGTGCCTGCTGCTTGTTTTGATCTTAGTATTAGTAATCAAATAGTTGTATACTTCTTCTTCTCCCCCTTCTTTTATGGTTCGCTGATCGGGGCGGAGGTGCGATTAATGGGTGGTTGTGTATCAACGCCCAAAGGGTGTGTAGATGTCAATCGATTGAAGCGTAATTCGACGCCGAAGAAGAAGAGGAGGAGAAAGAAAAGTGGAGCTGTGAAGAAATGCGTTTCTTCTCGTTTATCTGATAGATCAACTTCGTTGGACAATGGAAATAAATCTGCTGCTGCTATTGCTGTTCCACCAGATCGCTATTTTACCAACCCATCCTTCCAAGGTTAGTTAATTGTATCTTATTTGTTTATCGAAGTTTGTTACTTAAGAACCAAACACATATTAATTTTGCTTTTAAGTTAATTTTAGCGCGATGAGGGAAAACAATATTGCTTGTTGATGCTGATAATAATAATAATAATCTAATTTAAATGATAAAAAGAGCTGCTACTTAATTGGATGCAAGTAATTTTGATTCTTCGTTTCTATTTGTTTGATTAGATTCGTTGTTTTACTTATTGTTTGACGATTCATAAAGAAATGTTGTCGCTTTACTACCAGGGAGTCGAGTGTGGATAAATTAATTAAACAGCGAAGTTGATCGTTTTTTATAATTTAATTAATCGTAAGTGCCTCTTGAAGTATGACCGCTGTTATATACGGCAGCTGCCAATGCAAGCTTTTGGGAGCATCTGCAGGCCAGATACAAAATATTAAATATTCAGTTCTGACAGTGATAATTTGTCTGGACCTGTCTCTGCTCTTTTTGTTATTTGGATTGGATTAGGAGTCTGGCGCACACGTGTCATATATTTTTGCCTTCCTGATTTTTGAATAGCTGATGATTATTACAATTTTTTTTTTCTTTCTTCACTCGGTGTTTGTGAATCGAAACCAATGCACTCTGATAGATGGCACTAATTCACAATGTTGTATCTGGTTCACCAACCAACTCCATAGAATCTTCTTTTTCTTGTCTGTCTAACTCTAGATTGATTAATCACGGCATTGGCAGGCAGCACGGAGGAGTCATGGTTTGATTCCATCACGATATTGGAGTCTGATTATGAGGATGATTTCCATAGTGTTCCAGATGGTATGGCCTGCCTTGAATAATTCTCACCCATAAATTTGGCTGCCATTTTATTTATTTTTTGTTCTACGCTTTTCTTATTAGTGATTTACTTATCATGATGCAGATCTGTTGTCCCGAAACGGTCATGAGCGCCCCACTGTCTCCAGTATTTCATCCTCAAGGGACGAATGCAATAACCACTGCGCTTGGAACTCTGCACGCAACTCTCTCAGTGACTTAGGCAGAAACTCAATAGACGGAAGTTATCCTGTTTATCTTGATGAAATCTCCTCCTCTGTTGATGGATGCTCCCGCAAGGATGAACGACTGTTGGACAATTGTGGGATACTCCCAAACCATTGCTTACCCTGTCTTGCTTCTTCTGTTGTTCCTTCCATTGAGAAGAGGAAATCACTTGACTCTACCGCGAGAAAGAAAGCATCCTTGAAATCCTCTTCCAGATACAAGGACGAAAATCCCAGTTCTAGTTTGTGTAAGCACTTATATGTTCATCCTCGACTTAAAAGTGTTTTGCATAGATGCATAATCATGGGACTAAATTGCAACACTGTTGCAAAGTTTTTTTTGACCTTTCACTTTTGCTGCTCAATGACAACTTCTGTAACTGCTGAAGGTTTGGTCAATTGGTGATCGAATAACCCAGCAGTAGTGTGGAAACAATGTGTGGAACCATTTGGGTATCCGGCAGACTACATGTGATTTGTGAAGTAACAGAATGAACTACCAGAGCCCTGTAGGAGCTTTTGGGTGTTCCTACATGAATTAAGAATATATGCCCATTTTCAAAGATAATGAATACGATTTGACTATCTTGGTCAATTAGGTGTAGAGTTATGATGATAGAATCTTTGTAAATGAAACTTGATTCTTTTGTCACGCTAATGTTTGACGAGTTGGAATCAGTAGTGTAGAAATCTAGTCACCCTGACTTAATTGCTTGTATATTCCATTCCAGTTTCTCCAAAGATGCAATTGCAAAGACCTGTAGCTGGCTTTCAAGTACCTCTTTGTCCAATAGACAAAAGGGTGCCTGATAGTTGGTCAAGAGTTGATCCTGCGACCTTCAGAGTACGTGGGCATAATTATTTCAGGTAGATTTATAACTTATTATTTTGTACCTGCAGAAGAAAATTTAGCCAGAAATATATGAAAAATATATCGCTACATCACCTCAAAGATGTTTGGTCATTCCGTTTCAGGGATAAGAAGAAGGATTTTGCTCCAAACTGTGCGGCATATTATCCCTTTGGTGTTGATGTATTTTCGTGTCAACGTAAAATTGATCACGTTGCTAGATTTGTGGACCTCCCTAATGTGAATTCTTCTGAAAATTTCCCGCCAATTCTTGTTGTAAATGCTCAGGTAACTCGGAATTTCTTTAGTTATGCTCACTTTGACTTTTGATTGCTATCTAACAGACTTTGTATTTTGTGCAATTTGTTTGTTGCTTGTATAGGCTGATTATTCGGCATGTAGGATTGGTTTGGGAACATATATTGATCTCAAACCGTCTTTCAACCATACATTTTCAGAATTTATAGTAAATATTTACCATCAAAATAATGTAAAACACCCAACCAAACAACAAACAACCAACGATTATAGCTTTCCTAAACCGTGGCGTATTCATAAGCAAGAGGAGTTGAAAGGAACTTTGTTTTGTGTGTGGATAATTAGTCTATTAGTCCAGGGTGTGCATTGAATTTTGGAGCATTCCTTGTCTCTGCTGTTGTACTATCACTGGAGAAATTCTCTGTCTCATGACTTTTCTGAATATTGAGTAAGCTTCACCAATAATACTCTTTGAAGTGTTTATGAGGATGCCTGGCTGCTAGTGCTGTAGATAAGAAATTATTTCCAAATTTCCATTGCATTTGATCTATGTCCCTTAACGAGCTTAGGAAGTAGGACCCGGATGCTGCCCAATTTATAATCACGTCCTATTGCTGTATGGTCTTTGACACCCCCACGAGGTCGTGGGTCTTCAATTCATTGGTCCTCTACTGCCCACATTCATCAATCTTTCAGGGGCTTTAGAATTTGAAATCCTGCCATCATTGGTCCATTATTGAGCATAATAAAACTTTCTGATTTACTTCGCTCTTCTTCGTTCTGCATGTTCTGATTTACTATGTGGTGACTTTTACTGTACAGATGCAATCTTGGAACCTGAGGTGTTTTGTGTGTCCTGTTGTCCTTTTGTTGTGACTAACACAAACCTTGATATCTTATATCTGTTTCAATTTATTTCTGGCCTGCAGATACCCTTATACCGAGCCACATTTTTTCAAGGTGAAATTGATGGAGAAGGAATGAGTATTGTCATGTATTTCAAGCTTAATGATCAGTTCGCCAAGGAACTTCCATCAAAGTTCCAAGAAAGTATTAGGGTGGGTATAGCAGTGGTTTTTCTGTATCTTTTTCACTTTTAGGGCAGTTTGAAGAGATTCATCTCAGTAATACTTCCTGGAGACGAGATTTGAAATGATGTGGCCTTTTCTTGTACACCACCTGCCCGCCTCCAATTGTAAGCAACTATGTTCTTATATCTTTGGTATTTTTCTTGTTTGTCGGGGGAGCAGAGAAGTTGATGGATGATGAAGTGGAAAAGGTGAAAGGCTTTCCAATGGACACAATTGCACCGTACAGGGAAAGGTTGAAAATATTGGGACGTCTCGTGAACGTGGAAGATCTTCATTTGGGTGCAGCAGAAAAGAAGCTTATCAATGCATATAATGAGAAGCCTGTCCTTTCTCGTCCTCAACATGAATTCTATACGGTACGAGCTTGGAGTCCATTAAATTATTAAAAACTCCATAACTAGGATGCCGTATGTTGTTAGGAGTTTTTATCTTTTTGTGAAGTAGATATTTATCATGTACTTTCATGATGATGTTCCTATTCATTTATTGCTGTTCCTTTTTGTAGGGTGAGAATTATTTTGAAATTGATCTGGATATGCATAGATTTAGTTATATCTCTAGGAAGGGTTTTGAAGCGTTTTTAGACAGATTAAAGATCTGTGTCCTGGATTTCGGGCTCACTATACAGGCATGTTTCTTTCTTTTTCTTTTTGGCAAGTACCGTATAGAATTCATGTTGAGGACGATTCGAATTAGTTGTTTCTTTGATGTTAAATTCTTACTGTTATTCATGTATGGTTTCCGTTGTAAAACAGGGAAACAAGGGTGAGGAGCTGCCTGAACAAATTTTGTGTTGCATACGTTTGAACGGGATAGATCATATGAATTATGGTCAACTGGGGCTGAATCAAGATCCCCTATGACCTTCGCAAATTGCGTGGTGAGCGTATACAGATGACATTTTTTTTTTCCGCATCGAATAAAAAGGTCAAGTTTTTTTTTCTTCATATTAAATGAAAAAGGTCTAATTTTCTCTCTCTGTCGCTTAGTCTTTTGATATTGGAGTGGAAACACATATGGCCTGTTTGCTGTTGCATATCATTCATTATTCCTTGTGTTTTGCCAGCTCTTGTTTCTATTTTCCCCAGTCTCGGTCCTCAGATGATGAAGGATGGAATACTGGATTGGACATACATGCAATAATGAACATAATGATACCTTTTTCATACAAGTAAAGGTAGAATAACGGTGGAGCCTTTGAAATTTACTGGATTCTTCGCCGCGCATGCATCAATTTAAAGGGAGATAGAAACACGAAGTGGCTTGTATTCTTGGTTTCAGATTCTTCTTTCCTCTTTTTTCTTTTAGGGTAATAAGAAGATATTTATGTATTAGAATAAGTTACAGTTATGTCACGTGGCTTGATAATTCCGTTTATATATTTTTTACAAAGGGAGAGCAAAAGACGGGGAGACATCAGATTCTTCTTTCTGATGCATAAAACATTACTCTTGTCCTGGCGGCGTGCTCATTTATTATGAGATGTTACAGAATACAGCATCCGGTTTCCCATTATTAGCTAAATATTATTTCATACTTATACACCGTGGGTCGTAGGACTGTTGAATTATTTAGGGCTATGCAAAAAATTCGGGATCCGAATATCCGATTCAATATTTAAAAATCTGATCCGACATTTCGAATATCCGAACCTATTTTATTCTAAAAGGATACATTCGGATATCCGGTTTTTTTTTTGGATTATTCGATCCGAAAAATAATTTAATATTTTGTTCATTATTTCAATAATACACCATATTATTGTGTTTTTATAGTTTTAAGTTTTAAAATTTTATTTATTTTTATATTTTAAATATTTATAATAATATTTTAATACTTCTTTTAGATAAAATAAGATATTTATATGAATATAGATATGAATATTGATCGATATACGATCTTTATTTTTAAAAATATTATAGCAAAAGTTATTAAAATTGATAAAATAGTATTTTCATACGGATATTGGATATATCCGAATCCGATCTATATTTTTCGGATATCCGCATCTCGGATATCCGATCTAAAAAAATGCGGAGCGGATATCCGAAAAAAATATCCGAATGGATACAGATATCCGGTTTTGCACACCCCTAGAATTATTATCCAACGTTAGAATCATATATTAACTATATGAATTATGGGTTGTATAAATTAAACGCATATAAGTGTTACTCTAAAGAATTTGGATTGGATGTATTTAATCCAAAGTGTATTTATATGTGTAGAGATATAGCTAATTATGGGTTGTTGATGAATCGAACTATAATGACTCGATTGATAACATATTATATATATAATCATGGTTTATCAATCACACACACTTCATTATAACCGATTTTCATTAGTCTTTGGAGATAAAGTGATTGCTTGCTAGATTTGGAAGATTATAGTACCATCTTTAGGATTGTCTTTTAGATTTGGCAATATTTGATTATTGTGCTTTATACAGATTTGTCTATACCTCTTCATATCTATTTTGATTATTATTCTTGATGAGTCATTATGTGATTTTGTCGGATAAATTCCAACAATTACTATCATATCTTACATGGTTGATTCACCAAAAAATTAGTTTTTCAATTACATATTGGGCATTAAGTGGATCTTATTTATGTTTGAATTCTATTATTAATGAATCTGTTTTAGTTTTGTATTAAAATTTAGATTGAGTGGTCCCGTGAATTCTGTTCTCAAATTTTATATATGTAGTCTTTTTTCGTATTGCGAACTATACTATTGTCATTTGATTCATATTGATGTGCTTAGATTTGTCTATCTCTTCTTATCAGGGTTATTTCATGATATGGTTTGGTTGTTTTAGTGTTCGATTAGTTTAGACTGTGGTTCCCTTTCTCTTGGTGGCTAAAGGCTAGCAATAGCTGAGATTGAAGAGAATGTCCTTATGATTTATTATTATTATTATTATTATTATTATGATTTTGTGTAATGGATAGCGTTACATGTCTTTAACTTTTTTTTAATAAAAGAAATAAGGAAAATAGAGTGATAATCAATTCGCAAGAAATTAATGGTAGCTTAACTATTAAAACATAACAATTGGCATAAGGACACCATCAAACCATTAAAATATACCACTCTAATTAAGAGTACCAGTAAATATTATAATGCACTTGATGGTGTTTAAGATTAGTGATTATGGTGGTGATCGTTATATAGATTAATTGATGGTTATATTTTAGGCTAATTATTATGGTGGTGTTAGTTATTTATTAACTTATTCAGTTAGATTTAATTTGAATTTATCATTATGGATATTAAATCTAAATGAGGTTGATCTTAACGTTTAAAATCTTTATACCATATTGAGGAATCAATTTATTTAAATAAATAACGGTCTAATATTTATAGATAAATTAGTTGATGCAACTTGTTACCGAAGTGACATCTCTTGTGAAGATTAGTTTATTGAAGATATTAGATGTATGTGTGTATGTCTATTCATGTGGGCATTTAATCTGTCCAAAGAGAGACAAATATTTGGTAAAATTTCATATGCACATGTGGTGGTAAATATGTGATGATTATTCCAGTATCATGTGGATAACAATTTAATCCAAAGATGGAATTATTATTTGATAGACCTTATTGTTAGTATTTGATTGCTGCAATAAGATTACCATTCACAATTAATATTTCTGTCTAAAGACTTGATATTAATACTGTGTTAGTATCTTGTGATAGGATACTTATTAATTGAATTGATTGGTTCACTTTTTCGTATATTTATGCGAACATGTTAGTTGATTTGCTTATATAGTTATGGTATTGCTAGGAACATATCTAGTGTAATATTTACCAACTTAAGTTAAATTCTCATGCTAATGGGACTAACTTCAAGGATTAAAAAGTGAATATTTTGTTTGTTATTAGCTGCATAGATCTATACCTTGTGATTAGGATTGGAAAATCTACTGCGCTTATAGTTGAAAGTTCAACTAATGGGAAAACTAACTTTGAGAAGTAAGATTTCCGATACGAATGAATTGTATGATCATTAAGTGAAATATTTTAGAAAATGTTAGGGATGGGGTGTTCATAGGATCAATAATATTAAGGATTTCCTTGTTGAAAATAAACAATGTTTGGAAAGACAATAAGGATGAATCAATCATGCTTTTGTACTCGTTAATTTCAATGAGGTCTAAAAGCAAAATGAACATAAGAGAGTACATCATTGAGATGACTCACATTGCTTGTAAAATTAAGGCATTAAAGATTGAGCCATCATATAATTTGCTCATACGTTTGATATTAATTTGGCTTCCTGCACAGTAGTTGAAAGTCATTTATAATTGAAAGAAGGAAAATGAAATCTTAATAAATTTGTTTCATGTTATGTGTGAGAGGAAGAAAATTCAAAGCCACATAAGGAAAAAAAGTGTTTATTTGGCAATCCCTTCTAAGGTTAAGGGTAAGAAAATATAGTAAGAATATAAAGTTATTCCTATGGGTTTGAGGCACATGAAACATCATAAAGGAAAAGTATTGTTTCTTTTGTATACGGTCCAAACATATAAAGATAAATTGTACAACATAATACATTTAGCATGTAAAGGAAGATACAATTCTCGTGTTGGTCTGTTTTGAAGACAACTCTACTTTATTACCTAGAAACACTTAGTTTTTAAACCATGGCTCGCACTTATGTTTTTCTATGTATGGTTGCTTGAGCTACTAATAACCAAATGATGGTGAAAGATACATTTATTTGGGTATTGAAAATCCGATAGAAGTAGAAGCAATAAACATTTTTTGGTTATTGTTGGGAATAAAATATTATTCAAATTTGAAAGATACTTTGGTTCTACCATCTTTTAGATGAAATTTGATTTTTCTTTCCCTATTAAACATATTTGGATATTATTGTTCACATGGAAATAATCAACATTATTTTTCATTGAATTTATATATTATCGATGATGATTCATTATACTTATCAATAACCTATAGATGCTTGATATTATTGCTTCATATAATGAAACCTTGCATGTAGAATTAAAGCCGTCTGCAATACACCATGTCAATATCCTAGCATGAATGGTGTAGCTAAGAGATGAAACATAACCCATATAGAAAAGGTGAGTAAGATTAATCATTATATGTTACTGACAAGATAGTAGCTTATATTATTAATATAGTACCAACTAAAGTAACATCCAAAAACCCTTGTGAGCTTTAAACATACTTTTAGATTTAGGGATGTCCTAATTAGGCAAGGTCTTATAGTATATATGGAAGGATACTATGCTTTAAAGGTGTGATTCGCTACTTTGTTGGTTATTTGGAGCAATTTAGAGCCTTTGTAGTCTTATAATCCCATAATTAGGTTATCTTTGATATGGAAAATGCCATATATATTGAGGAAGTTGAGCTTGGGGAGATACAAGTTTAGATAGATTATTTTTAAGGAGGAATATATTTTGATTTCTACTATAGCCTCTTAAGATGTACATGTTTTTATATAGGCCATCTATCAAAAAATACATCAAGAACTTCAATATGACAATGTTAGACCCCCATTCAAAATAAGGCAATTACTTTAGAGGAGCATACTCAATCACCTCAAGAACTAAGGAGGCGCACTAATGATACTCTTTCTCTAGTTAGAACATGAGGAACTGATGAAATATTAGGAAGATAATTTTATCGCCTTTCATTAGGTCATAGTTATAATTCTCAAGGTATCCTAGTTCCATAAACTAGAAGTATAAGTCAATGTAAGGAACTAAAGTTTTAGATATTATCTCATTACTAGAAGGCATGTGTCCTAGTGGTTAATATCAAATGAGATTCAAATGTTAATGTGAAAAAACAAAAAGGACATCTTGTAGTAGAAGACTTTACTCAAAATGAAGACCTTATCTTCAAGAGACTCTCTCTTTTATTTTATAGAAAGACTCTTTCAGTATAATCATAACTCTTGTTGCACATGTTGACCTTGAGATACACTAGATGGATACAAAGATAATAATTCTCAATGGTGACATTGATGAAGCTATTTACATGGTGTAAACACAACTCTATGTAATGAGACCCAAAGGATATGATTTGCAAACTAAAGGAATCCTTTATGGAATTAGGTAAGATTTTCATTATTGGTAATTATATCATTTGGTTTAGAGGCAAATATTATTAGTAGTTATGTGTATCATAAGTTCTATAGGGCTAAGTGTATCATTAGAGTATTGTATGTTGTTGACATATATGTTAACCTTATAGGTCAATCAACCTTTGTTTTGATGATAACAAACTCAATTATGAAGTTAACTTATCTTGTTAAGCGTGTATGTGTATCATAGTAAAAGCTGAAATAGTTAACATTAACTAAGTCAGAGAGTGTTAAGGAGATCACGTTTACAAATTAAATCTTAAGCACAAGCCTAAGATTAAAAATGACAAAAAAGAAAAAGAAAAAAAAGAAGACTCCAGATTTAATAACTTCAATGTCATATGTAGAAGACTGTGAGCTTTGAATGGGTATTTGATGCACAATATAACATTGTGTTGGTTCATGCAGGTGTTGGAGAAGTTTAAGCCAGGATTGTGAGTTATGTAATAATCACAGGGGCCCCATGTTTACTAACACATTCCGTGCTTATTCACATAAATTTGTGGATACGTTTTGGCTAAAAAGCTGAGAGTAAGGAAATAAGTATAGGGGACCCTTGCTTTTCCTTACTAACTGAAAAATGTCATTTTACCTTATAGGATTTTGTTTTTGGTATAAAAGAGACATGAGAAAACCCTAGTTATCAAGTCATTTGAACCAACTTCTGCTTCTTCTCCATAGAGTTCTCCATTGTTATAGAATTGTAGATTTATTTAATTGGTTGATTGATTTATTTATTCATCTTATAATTACACAAGAACACGTATAATGCTCTCTAATTTTCCCTCAATTGTTTTGTTTTTTGTTTGAACCATCAATTGTTCATTATCTTGTTAATTTCAATCTTAGTTTTAGATCAATTCAATCCACATTATTTTATAACAATTTGGTATTAAAGCTTGGTTATTGAAGAGATTTGGTAATCATGCTGGTTAAATGATTCGATATTGAAAAGTTTAATCGGTCTGTCAATTTGGATTTTAAAAATTGAACATGCAGGCAATTTTGATTCAAATTAGATTGAAAAAAGCGTTATCCATTCATTCAAATAAACCCGATTTAATGACGGATGAGAGATTTGAGGAGGTAGATTTGAAGACCTTCTTTACCATATAACTATGCTTGTCTAACAAGGTATTGTGGAAAGTGAGAAATGAATCAATGACGACAACCTTATAGTTGAATCTTGAGTCATTGTATATGAACAAATCAAAAGCAAATCGGATACTATTGAAGAGTTGGCTTCATAACCTGAAATTAGGTGAGAGTCAATCTTTGAAAGTTCATTTGGATGAATTTTATTCTATTTTCATAAGATAGAAGTCAAGTTATATGATGAAGATTTGGTTATTATGTTATTGTGTTCTTTGCTTGATAGTTTTAGGCATTTTCATAAGATTATTTTGTATAGAAATGACAAGTTAGTCTTTAAGGATATAAAATCTTCCCTACTATAACAAGAGTTGAGTGATAGCTAGTTGGCTACAACTATTTTATATGGTACTTCCATGGACTTACATAGTGAGGGAATTATAGTAAGGGGGATGAATCATGATTAGGGATCTGGTGACTATAATAAGTCTAGATCTAAGTTGAAGAGTTGGTAAAAGAATATGGAATGTTATGGGTGTCATCTGGTATGAAGGATGATGCTATTATAGCCTAGAGTGATAGTGATGGAGATATATTAATGGCCACTAATAGATAGACAAATATTAGTGATAAATAGATATTAGATTATAGGTGTTCTTACCATATATGTCCCGACCAAAGTTGGTTTCAGGTGTTCGAGGTGACTCAAGGTGGAGTTGTCTTAATGGGAAACTATGATGCTTGCAAAGTTATCGAAATTGGGACAGTGAAGGTGAGTATCTTTGATGGCAGGGTTAGAACACTATCCAACATGAGGCACATCCTTGAGATGACCAAGAACCTTATCTCCTTGAGTTTCTTAGATTATAATGGGTATCAGTGTGTTATTGAGGATGATACCTTAAGAGTTACAAAAGGGGCTTTGGTGAGATTAAGGGGAAGTGGGTCAGGACACTGTATGAGTTAGTGGGTTCCACTATTGTGGGAACGACTACCGTGACATTGCTGAGGTTGACAGACTCGGATGTTACAAGACTTTGGTATATGAGATTGGGACACATGAGTTTTAGGGGAATTATTGAGCTCTCTAAGAGGGGGTTGCTGGATGGATAGAGTATAGGTACTATACACTTCTAGGAGCAATATGTGTTTAGCAAGAAGTCGCGAGTTAACTTTTCAATCACTAAGCATAGTACCAAAGCACCGCTTCAGCATATCCATTTAGATCTATGAGGTCCAGTGCGAGTGGTTTCCAAAGATGGTACGCGGTACTTGCTCACATTTATTAATAATTTCTCTAGAAAGGCATGGGTGTATTTATTAAAGCATAAAAATGATGTGTTTGTTGTTTTAAAACACTAGATCCCCTTACTAGAGAAGTAGATTGGGAAGCAATTTAAGTATCTCAAGACAAATAATGGTCTTTAGTTTGTTGAGTAGAGTTTCACTGATTTCTTCCAAGACCATGGGATAGTGAGACACTACACTCTTATTGGGAGGCAACAATAGAATGGTGTTACTGAACAAATGAATGGGACTCTATAGGAGAAGGCTCATTGTATTTTATCACAGGGAGGGATAGACGGAGAGTATTGGACTGAGGCAGTTTACATGGCAACCTACGTGGTGAGTCAGTAACCGAATTAGTCCATTGAGTTGAAGACACCTAAGGATTTGTGGTCTTTGGTTTCCATGATGGTAAACTTGAGCCTAGATCCAATAAGTATATATTTCTTGGCTTTATATCTAAAGTGAAGGGGTACAAGTTATGGGACACAGGTGCATCCAAGTTCTTGACTAGTAGGGACGTTACCTTTAATAAATCGGTGTTTCTCCATAAGATTAAGTTTTATGATGATGTATCTAAGGATTTGGAGCATGATAGTGTTTCGGGCTAGGTGGAGATTAAGGTTGAGTTGGATGATGAAGACCCTTCTAGTAGACCCCATTGTTTTTTAAGTAGGTGGATCCAAGCAGTTGGTAGAGTAAAGGGTTGTTGCTCTGGGCAGAGTTCAAAGGATTGTTAAGCCTCCGATTCGATATAGTTTTGAAGAATTTCTTGGCTATACTTTATCTAGTACAGAGACTATTGTTGATATGCATGAGCGAACATCATTCTTAGAGGATATTAAGAGTTCTGATTTTATTGTGTGGTGTATTGCTATGAAGGAGGAGATAGAGTCCTTATTGAAAAATTCGACATGAAAACTTGTGAAGGCACCAAGGAAGAAGAAGATATTTGATTGCAAGTCGATGTACTAGTTCAAACAAGAAGCTCCAAGGGTTAAGAGATTAAGGTACAAGGCTCATTTAGTTGAATGTAGATTTATTCAGATTCTAGGCGTGGACTATAACGAGGTATTTTCTCATGTGGTTATACATACTTTTCTTGTGCTTGTGGTTATGTATGATTTAGAGTTAGGGTAGTTCGATGTTAAAACTAAATTTTTGCATGGTGAGCTCGAGAAGGAAATTTACATGTGACTTCCTTATGGGTTTGCTGTTAAGGGAATGTATGATCATATGTTCCTATTGAAGATATCACTGTATGGTCTAAAGTAGCCTCCTAAATAGTGATATAAAAAGTTTGATTAGTTTATACTTGCGCATGTATTTTCTAGGAGTGATTATAATAGATATGTGTACTTCAAGGAGATGGAGGGAGCCTCACTTGTGTATCTTTTGATATATGTTGATGACATGCTTATGGTAGCAAAATATATGTTTGATGTTGATAATGTGAAGACAATAATGAAGAGTGAGTTTAAGATAAAGGATCTTAGAGTTGTAAAGAGGATCCTTGGCATGTAGATTATAAGAGACCAGAAGCGAATGTTTTTGTACTTGTGACAAGATCCTATATGAACAAGGTGCTCAAGAGGTTTCACATGATTAATGCTAAGGCGATGATCCCTCCATTGGCTACTCACTATCGATTTTCAGCTTTGGATTGTCCTAAATCCAAAGAGAAAGAAGAGTGCATGGCTGGTGCTCCATATTCAAATACTATTGGTTGTATCTTGTACGCTATGGTGTGTACTTGGCATAATATTGCTCAATCTATTAGTGTGGTGGGTCGATATATTACAAATCTAGAGAAGTCTCATTGGTAAATAATGAAGTGAATTATGAGGTACTTGAAGGGTACTGTGTATGCCTGTATAGAGTATGGGAGATTAGTTGAGTTGCTGGTTGAGTTCATGGAATCTAATTATGGTGGAGACCTTGATAAAAGGAGATCCAACGGTAGATTTTTTTTTATCTTAGTGGTTAAGCTATTAGTTGGAGGTCTTTCTTGTAGGAGATGATGGCCTTGTCTACTATTGAGGTAGAGTATATAGCTACGACTAAGACTTTTTAGGAAGTTGTATGTCTTGATGGTTTAGTATATGAGCTAGAGTTTGGTCATGATGCTCCAATCGTTTGAGGTGATATCTAGAGTGATATTAGGTTGACATTTGGCAATATAAAAAGGCATAGGAGGAAAACAATAGGAATTAAAGGAAGAAAGTTTATAGGTAATTTGCTTTGTAGCACCACTATCGAGAATCTAACAAGAATTACTATTAGAAGAAAGAAAACAAGCATTACTTGTAGATAAAGCTAATGGTCCTATGTTGGAGGTATCTTTAGGTTGCACTTTGGTGTTTACTGAGCATGCTTAAAAGTTTTTGATACTGATCTTGAAGAAAAGTAAGAGACACAAAGTTGGCAGTGTCGGTAGTTTTCCCAGAGTTAGTACTTACATTAGTTCCAAATTTCTTTCCCTTGGTAAACTTATAATTTGTTGGGTAGCCATATAGTTTATAGTATTACTCTATATTGTGCCTTATATTCATACAATGCTCACAATAGTATGTACTAGGATTTATTGGCTTTTGTGCTTCATTACCCTTAGCATGGTTCTTGTTTTGAAAGTTCCCCTGACGATTAAAGGAAATCACAACATCAAAATATAATGAATACTAGTTGGGTTATGCATTGAACTTTGCTTTTGTTCTTACAAAATATAGTGGTAAACCTTACCAACCGGTGGTTAAGGTCTTAACAATAGAATATTTCCCCTTATGTTGTTGTTGTAAGCATTGTTCAATCCTATCTAGAATTTAACTACTTGATACTTCTCATGTAGTGCAGTTTGGACCACATAAATCATCGACCAAACAAATGTACTCATCCCATAAGATCTTCAACTTTATATGGTAATTTGAAATGTGATGATTTTCTTAAAAATTGTGATAGATATCATATATACTTGATAGATATACCACTATCCATTGCCATGCTCCACCCTACAACAACTTCACAACTATCTCCCAGGTTGGACAAAATGATTTGTATTTCACTCGAACCATCAAACATAAGAGATTCTTGTCATCATGAATGGAGTTGCTCTATCCATTTGAGTAGTAAATCCTAGTTTTTATGCACCAAGTTCACCAACCCTAATCTACCATCCTTTTTCATTATAGACAATAATGACCACCTCACAAGATGCAACTTCCTACTTATGTCAACTCCTTCTACCATTTGGTTTGGGGGTGCATGGGGGTAAACGAAGATGAATCAATTGATTCATCCCATTTGGGGAAATATTTTGTTAGCCTAAATTAGGTGAATCAGAGTTAAAGTTTCACCTTCGTTCACTGTAGTTAACCTTATTTTTATTAACCTCCTATTTTGGAGGGTAATAAAGGTGAAGATGAAAATATGAGTACATTCACCCTCGTTAACCTCAATTCAAGCATAATTTTTAAAACATTCGCTTGGTTTACCAAGGTTAGGTTAATTTAATCTAAATAATAGTTTCAAACATTTACTTTGATTCATCTCTATTCCTTTCACCTAGGTTAATTTTTAATGTTTTTCTTCACCTCAATTCATCTCAATCAAAACAAAATATAAAGGAAGCCCTCATTTTTTTTAGAAAAGGAATAAGTTACTAAGAAAATGGATGATGGGGGCTTAGTATATATACACATCAAAATTGATACATATTTCTAAAAGAAATTGAGAGCAGGAAAGTTATGAATTACAAATGGGAACATAAACCAAAATAGATTGTGGTGAACATGAATTGAACATGTGACCTTTAGATCTTCAGCCTAACACTCTCCCAATTGATCTATCCAAGGAAACAAATGCATCAAGCCAAGAATCAAACCTAGTCTTATACCGTGGCATATTATTATTCTACCACTAATCCACTAGGTTGTTTATAAGTTAAATTATCTCGTATTAGTAAATATCTATCTTAAGCAACTGAGTTCTAAAGCTAACACAAAGGGAATACAATCTATCACTAATGTCTTTCTTATACAAGGTTATTAACAAATGATAAAAATTTGGAAGGGAATGGGAAGTGTTAAAATTACTCCATTTTTCTCGTTAGGAAAATAAAGAAAAAAGTTAATCCACTTTCAATCATATATCTATGCCTATTCAACAAATATCCTAGCTAGCTTCAATAGTTCTATATCTACATTTATAAAATTTTCATGAAATAATAGTTAGGAGAAATTACATGGTGTTATGCAAACAATTGATCATAATAAGAAGAGTCTAAAAATAACATAACATAATCTATCATTTTTGAGAATCATAAGGCCAACGATGTGTTTTGTCCATGTCTCTGACCGCTTACCAAATGACTCCTTATCAGCTACCACATGTTGTGAGTACGTAGAGCTTCCGTCCCACTCTTTAAGAATGATATATATATTTCAATTTAATTTGTTGGGTAGATGATTTAACAAAGCCAACTCTCTGTGAATTTAGGGATGATATTTCAATCAATAGCTAACTAGTCTCCCTTGACAAATATTAGTATCAACATTTTTATTTAATATTATAAATGTGTGGAAGTTAATCCCAATATTCAATTAATGTCTCAATAATTATGTTTTAACAACTCAATAATAGTCCTTTGAGGCTTTTATCCTTGGAGAGAATGCAAAATATGTCTTAGGATCTCTAAGATCTGAATAATTTTTATAGACATGAAATGTAAGGATT
Organism: Tamarix chinensis; assembly: GCA_030549775.1. Classification (NCBI taxonomy): domain Eukaryota; kingdom Viridiplantae; phylum Streptophyta; class Magnoliopsida; order Caryophyllales; family Tamaricaceae; genus Tamarix; species Tamarix chinensis. Next base: position 120,429,620 of record CM060171.1, read on the forward strand.
GAAAATTTATAAATCCCAAATTATAATAAATAATACAAATAAAATATAAAAAGAATGATTAAATATATTAGAAGAAAATGATTATTATTTTTTCCTGTGTTTTTCTTATGAATTACAAAGTTTATCACTTCTTGAATATATTATATACTCTTTTTTTTTCTAATAATATGTTGCTTATTTTTTCTTTTAGTCCTATCCACATAAAATATAGGTATTAGTTTTTTTTGATGTCTTTAGTTTCCCCAAACAAAAAAAAATGCAGTCTTTTACATTATTACTACTTTATTTTGTTTATTAAATTCAATTATCTATCATATTTCAAGTTTGTTATTTTTTTAGCATGAAGTAATTGGGTTATCTTCTCTAAGATCTCTAGAGTGAATGCCATGTGTATGATGAGTCTCCACATGTAGTCAACATATATCCATTTCCACTACTCTGGGAACACTTTTAATAACATATGGAACATTAATAACATTAGCTACAAATTTGTTGATATAATCATGAAAATTTTGGGTAGGAGTTGGTGATTTTTTAAAATAATGATTTATTGAACAAACTATTATCTAAACCTCAAACTTTAAGGATCGGTCCACCTATTTAGGTTTTACTAACAATTACAATAAAAATCATTATTGAAACCCTCACCTAAGTAACCTATGTTTTAATAACATATATGCAAAAACTGTTATCATAAGTAGTTTTAGCAACGGTCATTTTAAGATTATTATAAAAAAAATCCTTCGTTAATTTACTCTATAATAAAAAGCCCTCATATTGATTCACTAAACTAAGCCATCAACATTGTATAGTAGTTTGTGAGCCCCCTCTAATGTCTCCTACTATTATAAACTCTAGTGCTCCTTGACTTCTCCACTCATCCCTCTCCATCCCACTTCCATCCTCAATTTGTTTTCTCATTGCGTGACCTTTCCCATGTTGTTTGTTCGTGGTTTGGCAAGCAGTTCCTCTTCTTACTCAAGTGTATACTACTGCCCTGACAACTCAAGAAGTGTGGTGTTATTTTTTCACTGGTCGACATAGGCTTCTACTACTACTCATCATTTGTCCCCTGTTGCTATTCCCTACCTATTCTCTAGTGGTCTTTTCCCATCCTTTTACGATGCCCTTCAACCATTCCATTTTTGTCAATTATTCTCTTTATTCCCAATAATAACTCTCTTTTTTTCTTAGTTTAATATCCCATATATAAAAAATAATTTTGTACATTAAATAAAAAAATAATTGAGAAAATGTTATTCAAATTGAGGGATCAATTGAGTGGTATGTAATAACCAGCCAACTAGTCCTATCGGATCTCACGATCTCAAATATATTCCATTCCTTACTTAACCTTGGAAATATGTTATAATTTTGTTATAAATGATTTTTAGGGGTTTTTTAACTCTCATTACAAATTAGTGTTTAGTTTTAACCCTATTTGGCATGATTCCCACACCTTTTTTCAAATCCTTTTCCACCTTTTCCGTTGATTTCCTCCTACCTATCTATCCCCTTTGTGGTTGTGATTCATATCCTTTTTATAGCCTCCAATCTCACTTTAGCTTCACATTTCAATTGGTCTAAAGAACTTGCTAGCTCTTTGGTATTGCCTGACATAATAATACATTTTTGTTCATTTTTTCCACAAGTGATTAACCCATAGTTTTTCCCTTGCCTTTTGGTGCTTGACCCTTAAATTTCCCTTCTCTTATTTTTATGCTTAGTTCAACCCACAAATACCCATTGAAACTCTCCTCCTCCCTTTGGAATAAAATCCCTAAGCGATCCATTGTTCCTCTGTTCCTTAACTTCTCTTCCATTCTCTTTCTTTTTATTTTACTTCTATTTTTGAGCTTTTATGTATTTTTCAAAAAAAATTCTATGATTATTGTTTAGGCAAGGAAGAATAATAGAGGTTGGAGTAGCTTAAAGGAGTAGTGTTCTTTGCTTGAAGACTTGGTATTAGGTAAATTTAACTAGACTTTGTAGATATAAAATGGTGTGTTATGTATTAAGTGCTTGTTTTTTTAGCATGATTCCATGATTAAATTATGTTAAAAGAATGTTTTAAGTGGTTGGATTCATGAGTTTTTACTTAGGAACATGATAGGTTTGATTATTTTGAATAAGGAATATTGGATCTTAATATGACATGATTAATGGGCAATTTGGTGATTCAAGTGTTGAGTTATGAGGTATAAATGTCATGTTTGATTTCTGGAAAGTATCGTGTGGTATGGATGTTTTCAAATTAAGTTTTAAAGCATGAAAAGTTTTAAATTATGTTTTGCTCAAAAAACTATCCTAATGGTTTACTATAATTTTAGAGTCTTGGTTTAACATGGTACCAACCAAATATTTAGGCTTGTAATTAGTCAATTGGAGGAATCAATCAGCTAGTTTTCCCACAATAGTTGGTTGGTTTTCTTCTTCTTCATTATTTTCTCTCATTATTTTTCTCATATATTTTCACTTGTTTGTAGGACCAATTGAAAAGTTTGCTTGGGGCTTTTTGTGAACTTTTCAAGGATTGATTCCTTATTTAGCTTGTAATATTCTTGAATGATGATTAAAATAGGAATAATTAGCCTATTTGTGGATATATAGAATAAGATTAAATATTGACACAAATAATAAATTCTTGATTAAAGTGGAAGATAGTGAAATTCTTTACTGACTTTCCTTTATGGATCATTTGGTGGATTTAGTCACTTTATTTAACTTATGTTGGTTACTTATATTAGTTCAACTAGTGGTTTTCACCCACCTTGCCTTTTGAGATGTGTTGGCTATCTATATTAGGTAAGTTGGTAGTTTTAGTCTACCTTATCTTTTGAATTATGTTGGATATCTATATTAGGTCAATAAGTGGTTTCAGTCCACCTTATCTTTTGAGTTGTGTTGACTATCTATACTAGGTTAAATGCTGATTTTAGTCCACCTTATTATTTAAGGTTGTATTGACTATCTATATTAGATCAAATGGTTATTTAGTACACCCTATCTTTTGATTTTTTTTTTACTATCTATATCAAGTAAGACGATGGCTTTAGTCCACCTAATTATTTGACTTTTGTCGTCTATCTATATTGGGTTCGGTGGTGTTTTTAGTCAACCATTTAAGTTGTTGTCTATCTATATTGGTTCAATTGTTAATTTTATTCCACCTTATCTTTTAAGTTTTATTGACTTAGATAGTCCACTTGTGTGAATTATTGTGTTGTTCTAATTAAATATTTTATATTAGCTAGTGGTGGACACTCCATTTACTTGAGTATGAGAATGATATGGAAATGGTATCCACTGAGTGTTTAGTAAGGATTAAAGAAATCATGAGCATGAATGGGGGTTCTTCTATGACTTCATTATGAGTAATCTATGATAGCATGACTATAACACCCTAAAAGTTTTTGCCAAAAAAAAATTATTTTAGTGAAAGCATAATAATAAAAAACTGAATGTTACATTCACACTAGATATAATTTTGGTTTATCATATGATCCTTATATCAAATATACGTCAAAATAGTTAAAACTTAAAACAAGATAAAACTGAGAACGAGAGATTCGTAAATTTACATAAAGGCTTGAAGTTCAACTTCGAGTACAATAGCCTTAATACATAAAAATGGATACAAAGAAAACTAAGATTATCAAAAGGTATGAAGACCAAAAGTGATAACCGCATAACATATATATACACCAAACCTCTATACATAAGAACTCCTCCTTCACAAGTAAAGCATATAAGCAAAAAAGTCATCAAAATGGCCCTCTATGACCTACATAAAATCACCTAGGTTGTCTACTCATCGGAAAGAGCAACATTCATGAAAATGATGATTAGCGTACTATGTATTAAGTAAGGGAACATGTAATACCCCAAATTGAGCGGAGTGTTATAAGGATTGATTTGGCTACTTATATCAACATGGTATACCATCCTTTTGGTGATTCCGTCCTAAGAACTCCATAGTTAAGCGTGCTGGCCGTGGAGCAATTTTAGGATGGGTGACCTCCTGGGAAGTTTTGGAAATTTTCTGAAAGTTTCTCGGGAAGCATGTGAGTGAGGAAAAAGCGTGCTAAAAAGGACTCGTGTTGATTTGTGGGGCCAGCCGATCAATCCGAAAGCACTCCAAGGTAGCCCCCGCGTGGTCGTGTCGACTCGGGGTGTTACAGAACAATACAATTATAGTAGGGTTACATAGAATATATAAGGCCATGTATAAGAATAAGCATACATAGTGATTAAACTTGATAGGATGCAAGAAAAGAACTGAATCCAAATACCCATTGTTAAATATAGTCATAAACCATTTCTTATTTATATTGAATTCATGACCCCACTATTTGTAACTGGTGGAATGATATCAATACTCTACAATCCTAAGATAAAATGCTCCTAGCCGCGATGCTCATGTGGTGGAATGGACTGGTATAATCCTAGGTCAAAATTCTCCTGGCCACTATTCTAATTTAGTGGAATATACGGGTATAACCGGTCATGACTTATGTGATTTTTTACTTTAAACACTAATGTCTTGTTAGACCATTGATTATTTATCTCGGGATCATCAATTGAACAAACAAAAAGATAAGTGGGTAACACCATCCAAACTTAATAAATTTATTCAAAGCACATAAAATACAATTTTATGTAGATCGGGATATCTCTTGAGGAAAAAAAGCCATATTTCCCCTATGAAACCCTTATTTCACAAGATTAGCATAAATTCTTCCATAATATTCATTGTACCACCAAAAATAGTACACATAACAAAAATATTATTTTTTAAAATATATCTAAAAATTAAAGTCTAAATCTAATGTCTTATAGATGCGATAACAACCCTGTCTCTAGGGTTACTATTTTCCATCCTTATGAAGCTCTAAGTTTAAAATTTAGGCAAACAATTTTCCATAAAAATCAAACACCCACAAAATTTATTATACATTCCTAAAATATCATTATTAGCATCATATCACAAAAAGAAGGTCTAACTTCAAAGTTTTACATATGTAATAATAACCCTTCTCTATAAAACCCTAGATTCACCAATTAAGTTAAAATTTTCCCATAGCACTTGTAATACTACCAAATTTAATACAAAATCCTAAAATGTCAAAATTAACAGTATATCCAAAAACTAGGTCTAATTATAATATTTTATACATGCGATAATGACCTCGCCTTTAGGGTCGTTATTCCCAATTTAAGCTATATTTTTATTTTATTAGACATAGGCCATTCATAATTACTTCAAGTATTCCATATAATATATTTTGAATATTTTGAACCAAAACACATTAAAATACCAAAGATTCTATACTTAACCCATTTTGACCAAATTACCCTTAAGATAGCCAAATTATCCATATTTTTATAGAAACCTTATGTGTCCCAATATTAATGATTTTTCAGTTTCCAACACATCTCATCATGAAAATACTTAACCACACACACATGAGTAAAAAATGTAACACAACCTATATATTGGTTCATTCCAAGTGCTCAACTTACAAAATAAACTTAACCAATGACACTCATAAACACATACTTTCATGTATCACTCATTTTTACACAATACCACAAAACATATCATACAAAGACATTATCATCATGAAATAATCCATATAAAGATACAAACCATGATATTTCATAAAAATTTTCATAATGCACACAAAACTCTAACTATGACATGTATCCTTATGAAAAACGTCTCCGGTTTCTAAGCATGTATAACCCTAGAAAATACCTAAAAATCATGAATGACATGAGGCTAAACCTTATTAAGTTAAAAAAATTAGAATAAAAGGTAAATTATGGCATTAAATGGAGTAAAGCTAAAGCAAACCAAGTCACACAAGGACTAAACTACTTGCAGCAAGGGGGTGCATTGTTAACTCTTGAGATAACAAGAGGGTTGTTGTGTTAAGGAGTGGCACAACTAGGGTAGGGTTGGCATGAGGTTATGGTGATATTGGGGTGGTGGCATGGAGAAGCTATGCATCTTGGAGGGGGTTTGTGGTAGTTGAAACAGTTAGGGTAGGTTAGGTGAGGTGAGGGATGTTATGTGAGGTGGTATTATATATGGGAGGCTTTGTGTGAGTAGTTCACACTGATATGCGGTATTGAAAGTATGAGTTTGACATAACCAAGGATAACTTGTTTGAGGCTATATAAAATATACATTTTAGCTTAAAAAAATGCTAGAATGACGAAGAATGAAGGACAGAGGCATTGAGCAAAGGAAGAGGGAGTTGGAGGTCTGTGAGTTGTAAAATGAAGTGAGAAAGGGAGATTATGGGTCTTTAGAGGAAAATGAGGGTGAGGGTGTGAGATGAGGAATGACTAAATGGTGCAGGGGTTCAAACATGGTTTGGCATGAGATTTCCCTCAGCAAAATCCTAGGGAAGAATAAGGACAAGGTGTGGTTGGTGGTGCAAGCTAGGTTGCATGGTATAAGGTAAGTGTAGGGAGAAGGTGAAGGTGTAAGGGATATGAAGGGAAAAAGAAGGAAACCATGTGATGGTGTTGCATGGCCAGAAGGGAAAGAAGGAGAAGGGATATCGGGTAAGAGGGAAGGAACAAGGAAAAAAGAAAAAAGGGAAAGAAAAGGGAAATGGACTTTTTTTAGGGTTAGGATTAGAATTAGATTTAAATTTATGATTGATAAATTAGTGTATTAGAAAATTAGTGTAAAATTAATTTATCAATCATATGGGGTTAGGTTTAGGTCTAAATATTAATGACCCAAAATTAGAATTAGGATTAAGAAGTTATAGTAATATAAGAAATATCAATTACTCGAGATTTGGATTAGGTAAAATTTAGGGTCTTACATCACTACCCCCTTAAAATAGACTTCATCCCCAAATTCAATATCTCGAGGCTAGGAAAGAAGACAAAAAAATGCAAGGAGAGGTGATCTTGATGGTTAATTTTATGGGAGTTGACACTACACTACTGGATACTACCCCTTTAAAAGAGGAAGAACCCCAAAATCTAACACGCTTGTGCTGGATAGATCTGGATGCATCTAGTGCATGTCTCCTTTATCTCTTAGGTCACCTCCTCTGCTCTATGCAACTCCAAAGAATCTTTACTAGTAGAATTGAGCTTGCACTTGTTCATTACCTTGGTGTTGAGAATTTGTAAGGGCACCTCCTCACAGGATAACAAATTATCTAGCTCAATCTCTTTAGGTTTGGGCATATGGAAAGGATCTACAACATATTTCCTTAGCTGTAAGATGTGGAAGACTTTATGGACTTTGCCTAACTCAAGTGGAATTGCTAGGCAGTAAGCAACCTTGACGACCCTATTAAGAATATCATATTATGTGCTTCAGCACAATGCTGTAGGGCTCAAATATGTTTGATCCCTATAGTAGAGCCAAAACCGATGTTGTAGTAAATTGCCATATGAAATGCACCCTCATGTGTCATCTAACAAAAATCTATTAGTCTTTTTCAAAAGGTTCATCAAGGGACAAGCTACATTCAAAAAGTATTGAACAAATAGATTACAATAACTAGCTATAACAAGGAAACTATGAACCTCAGAAACATTAGTGGGTGCCTTCCACTCGGTAATAGCCACAATCTTCACTTAATCCACGATGACTCCTTGTGTTGACACCACATGCCCCCAACAGGCAAACTCTTAAATCAAATATTACATTGAATATTTTGGCATAAAACATGTGCTCTCTAAGGAGTGACAAAATAGTGTGAAATGTTGCTCATGCTTCTCTCTACTATTAGATTATACCAAAATATTATCTATGAATACCATAATGAGCTGGTCAAGGAAAGACCAAAAGATTATTATCATCAAATCCATAAATATGACATGCACATTGTTGAGCCCAAAAGGCATCACTATGAAATCATAGTATGAGTACTATGTCCTAAAGGTTATCTTCATGATTCTTACCTTTGAGATGCGCAGTTGGTGATATTTCTACCTCAAGTCAACCTTTGATAATATCGCAACACCCTGAAGTTGGTGAAATAGATCATCAATCCTTGGAAGCAAATATCAGTTTTCCATCGTCAATAGGTTCATGCCCTGATAATATATATACAAACAAAGGATCCCATCCTTCTTCTTCACAACAAGAACTAGTGCGCCCCATGGAGACATACTCGGGTGGATGCACCCATGAGCCAAAAACTCTTCCAACTTTGACTTTAAATTCTAAACTCTATTAGTTCCCATCCAGTAAGGTTCCTTCAAAACTTGTTCCACCTTTAGTACTTGCTTGATGGTGAAGTTTATCTTATGCACTGGGGCATACATGGTATTTCCTCTTGAAACATGTCGGGGAAGTTCCAGGTAACTAAAATATCCTCTAAGGTCAACACATCCATTTTTAACTCCAGAACACTATGTAGATACATAGGGTAAATTCTCTACCCCAATGAATAAAGTGTGTGGATAGATATGACCTTCATTGTAGGCCTAAGATTATATCTCTTATAGAAAGATCCTACCACCCTAAGGTTCCTGCAACACTACACACTCTTGTGCATAATCTATCAATACTCGATATCTCCCCAATAGATCAATCCCAAGAATCACATTAAAGTCAATCAAGTCTACTTGGAAGTCTACTCCACCCATCTCTAAGGGCACGTATGAATAGATCCTAGTGCTATCCATTCTATCCTTAGAAGGTAATACCATAGATATAGACACACTAGCAAATGAAGACAAATTAGCTCTATTTATAAAATCAATAAATACAGTAGCAAGGATACTCCCAAATCAAATAATACATGCATAGTAATGAGAGGATTGTGAACATACAAATGACTACATCCAAATGTCAATCAACCTATACCTAGTTGATGAAATTTAGGCACTTGTCTAACTATCCTCATGGTTATCCTCTAAGATATCCTCCAACACCCTTGGTCTATCCTCCTCCACCCTGAGGAAATGGTTGAGGTCCTTGTGGTCTCCCTTTAGCCTCCCTAGGTTGTAGACTGGTAGGGTAGGATCCCTCTGCTATTGCTATAATGGGTGGAAATTCTACAACTAATATGCCTAATGTTGAGGTAAAAGTAGTCCCCTTTGCTAAAACTAACTACCCTACGGTGGAAACTAACCCCTATGTTGCTGACACTCAAAAGGTCGATGACTTGTCCCATAAAAAACTTGACAATGAAAGGGTTTTCTATAAATTCTAGTCCTAGATGATCTCTCCCACATCATTGAAAAATAAAACATCTTAAAGGACCCTAATATCTTATAGGACCAATCGACTGACTCCTCTACTAGAAACCTGGAGGCCCACCTACTCGACACTAAATCCTTCCCCCAAAATCTTATGTGTCAAGATCCTCTTATCTAGGATGGAATCCTTCTCCTGGACCATGTTAGTGAAAACACATGCCTACTCATATAAGGTGGCCAACTCCCAGAAATCCATGTCACCTATCATCCTATGGATGTCGAAATGGAGCCCTTACTTGAGTGGGTAGACCACTATCGACTCACTAGCCATTATGCTTGAAGCGAACATCAACAACTCTATGATACAAGCTTGGTACCCTGCATTGACATACTGCCCTTGGTTAGTTGCATGAAATCCTTAACCTTATCCCTCTTAAGGCTCTTGAGATATACCTTTGTGTGAATCATCATATTAAAGTCTTCCCAAGACATCAGCAGTCCTTCCTATGCATAATAACCTACCCACTAGGTGTCTGTACCTCTTTAAAGGAAGAAGGATCATTTTCTTGCCTTTATATCTTGTGGGCAATTGACTACCTCAAAATTTTAATCCAAATATTGGATCCATCCCTAAAGGATGATTGAATCCTATTTAATGGTGTAGATTGGTAAATTATGATAACCAATAACCCTGCAAAGCTAGTCCTCTATGATACCCCTTTGTAGATAATGCAGATGTAGTGGTAGCAGCTAAGGTTAATGTGGTAGTGGTGGATGCTTAATGAAATTAATGAAAGCCTTGAAGGTCTCTTTTAAATATCCTACACAACAATTAAGTTCCATGATAAGCTAACTATAAGAAAAAAACTTCTTAGGATATAATATTCCTAGCTTACTAACACATTTCAAACATAAGTACATTCAAAGGCTACATAAGCTACCCATTCTTGATTCCTCACAAGTTAATCCAAGTTTTAAAAAAATTGAGTTCTTAAAAATATGAAATAGACTAATAAAATCAGCTAGGGAATCATTTGCAGACTTATTATTTTTTTAGACATGTTAATCAAAACCTAATATCTAATACCAACTTATAACAACCCAAAATTTACAACTAAAAAAATTGTTTTAGTAGATGTGTAATAACAACATAATTTAGTGTTGCTGCCATACTCGATATAAGTTTGGCAATATAAGTCTGGCTTACCATACCATCCTTATATCAATTATAAGGAAAAATAGTTATAACTTAAAATACGGTAAAACCGAGAATGAGAGAGATTCATAAACTTAGATAAAGGGTTGGAGGTCAACTATGAGTCTAAGAGCCAAAATACATAAAAAAGGATATATTGGAAATTAAGAGTTCCAAAAGGTATCAATACCAAAATCAATAACCAGATAACATGACTCTGTGTCTAACCTTGATATATAATAATCACTCCTATACAAGTAAAGTATCCTAAATAGCAAATTCATCAAAATGGTATTCTATGACCTACACAAAATCACTTGAGTCATCTACTCGTGGGAATGAGTAACATCCATAAAAGGATGATCAATATGCTACGTATCGAGTAAGGAAATAATATAACCATAGCAGGGTACACAGGATACATAAGGTCACATAGAAAAATAATAATGCACAATGATTAAATATGATATGATATAATGAGAGAACTAAATCCAAATACTCATTATTAGATATAATCATAATTTATTTCTTATTTACGTTGAGTTTAGGACAACACTATTAACAATTGGTGGAATGGTATAAATAATATATAACCCTATGGCAAAATGCTCCTGACTACTATTTTCATATGATGGAACAAACTTGTACAACTGGTTCTAACTCATGTGACATTTCCTTTAAATATTAATATCTTATTAGACCATTGATTATTTATCTCAAGATAATAAAGTGGAAAAACATATATATAGTTAAGGAACACCATCCAAACTTTATATATTTATTCAAAACACATAAAAAACAACCACATGTAGATTGGGACATCTCCCAAGTAAAAAAGCCATATTTCCCCTAAGAAGGCCTAATTTCATAATATAAGCATAGGTTCTCCCATAATACTCATTTTACTACCAAATTTTGTACACACAACTAAAATATTATTTATGAAAAAATATTTAAAAATCAAGGTCTAACTCTAATATCTTACACATGCGATAATTATCCTACCACTAGGATTACTATTTACATTTTTATGAAACCCTAATTTCACAATTTATGCATAAAATTTCCCATAATAATAATATAAACACAAAATTTAGTATAAAGTACTAAAATATAACTATTAATATCATCTCCAAAAATTAAGGTCTAAATCTAATTTTTTACACATGTAATAATAATCATTCCTCTACGAAACCTTTGTTTCACCAACTAGGCATAATCTTTCCCATTAGACTCATACAACTATAAAATATAATACAAATTCCTAAAATGCAAAAATTAATGATGAGGTAAAATTCAAACATTTTATACATGCGATAATGACCTCGTCTTTAGGGTTAATTTTCCCAATTTAAGCTATTTTATCATTTTATTAGACTTAGGTTAATCATAATTGTTCCAAGTAATCCGCATAATATATTTAGTATATTTTGAACCAATTAACACATTATAATACCAAAGGTTACATACTTAACCCATATTGACCAAATTTCCCTTAAGATAACCAAAATGCCCATATTTTTATAGAAACCCTATTTGTCCCATTATGAATGATTTTTCGATGTCCAACATATGTCATCACGGAAATAATTAAGCACACATACACAAACACACATGATTAAAACATCATAACTCAATTTAGATAATGTTTCATGCCTACAACTCAACTTACAAAACATGCTTAACTAACTATACTCATAAACACATGCTTTCACATATTATAAATTTTTCCATAATAAAACACAATATATCATACCAAGACATTATCATAATGTCATAATCCATGATACCAAACATATAATGATACCAACAATGACATTTTATGCCAAATTTCACATTATTGACAAAACCCTAACAATAATATGTCCCCTTACTAAAAATATCTCTAGTCTCTAAGCATATATAACCCTAAGATGTCTCTTTTGATACCACCAGATATCACATAAGAATCAAGGCTAGAATGAGGTTAGAAATTAGGAAATTAACTCAGGAAAAACTAAGGCAAAGGAGGGTGTAAAGGGAGAAAAATCAAATCAAATCAAACCTCAAAAGTCTTAAACTAGTTGCAATAGAATTTACTATAGCAAAAGGTGCAACGTCAACTCTTAACATATAGGGTGATTTTTTCATTAAGGAGTGAAAAAATAGGGTGGTGGCGGTGTGAGTTTGTGGTGTAATTGGGGTGGAAAGAGATGTAGTTAGGAGTGAGTATGTGTGGGTAGTTGATGTAGCTAGGGTAGGTTAGGTGCGGTGAGGCTTGTTGCATGAAGTGATGTAATAGATGGGGTGAGTTTTCATGAGTATTTAATGCATCTAGGAGGCATTGAGTGTGGGAGTTTTACGTAACCAAGGCTATGTTGTGTGAGGCTCTATAAATTGCGCAAGCTTTACTAAAATAAAAATGGTGGAATGATGAAGAATGAAGGATATATGCGTTAAGAGAAGGAATAGGGGGTATGGGGTTGTATGAGTTTTAATATGAAGTAAGAAAGAGACATGAGGGATCTTCATAAGAGAATGAGGTGAGGGTGTGAGATTAGGAATGAAAAAATTGTGTAGGGGTTTGGGTATGGTTTGGCATAGGTTTTCCTTTGGCAAAATCTTGGGTAAGGATGGAAACAAGGCATCGTTGGTGGTGTAGGCTAAGATATAGGGTAGATGGAAGATATATGGAGTATGTGAAGGTGTAGGTGCTGGGAAGGGAAAAAGTAGAGAGCCATGTGAGGGGTGTTGTATGGCCAAAAGGGGAAGAAAGAGAAGGGATATTGGGATAGGGAAAAGGAAAAGGAAAATAAAAAGAGAAAAAGGAGAAAGAAAAAAGGAAAAGAGAAAAACTTTTTAGGGTTAGGATAAGTATTAGTTATACATTTAAGATTAGGAAGTTAGGGTAAAATTAATTTATCAATAATTTGGGGTTAAGGTTAGGTTAAAATATTAATGACCTAGAATTAGGATTAGGTTTAGATTTAAGATTACTAAATTATAGTAAGATAAAAAAATATCAATTACCTAGGATTAGGATTAGGTAAATTTTGGAGTATTACATTGGCTATACATATCGCATGTTTTACTACTTTTATACCATGTCTATGTATTTCATGTTGCGTTTGTAAGGGATACCTTGTTTACTCAATACATCGAAGTATTGATATTACACTTTATAGGTAATTTACTATAGGTACCAGATGAGGATGAAATGTTTTTTACAATGATGTGGTTGGGCATAAGTGATATATTGTGTATGGGTAGGGTCGTAGAGTAGGAGCCCATACCTCCTGAACCACAACCTTAAGAGATATTTTTTCCCTTTTGTTTTATTTATGTTTTTTTATAGTATTTTCTATGTGTGTTATGTGAGGACACTACATCTTTTTAAGTTTGGGGGATGTTTTGCATCTTTTGTTTTTGGTTTGTTTTGTTATCATGTGCCTTTATTATTTTTTTGATTTTTCTATAGTTTATATGGTAGAATTGCTATAGCATATGTGTGTCTTATGTCCTCACATGTTCATGGATGATGCTAGTACTTATTTTCCATGTATTTGTGATATATTTTCTTTTTGTGATTATGTTTAATTCCATTACCAGCCTTACTATTATAGTTATATATTTCAGTTGTGATGCCTTTTACTTTTTATTGTTAGTATGTAACTCTATAGGGTCTAGTATTAATCAACACTGATACTTTTCCCTACAAAAGTAAGGATACCACTTTTATTTGTTGGGGGAGGGTATACTAGTAGTACATAATCCTTATTTTTATGCATTTACTATTTTTATGTTTAGGATAGTTTCCCTAATTTACCCTATTGCATGACACATGTTGCAATATTCAATTCCCTTCATGCCTTTAATGTGCAAATCTTAGTAGTATGCATGCACTTATGTCTTGGCTATGTGTAGGGTAGTGGATTGATGACATCTCATAAAGCCTTTAAATGTGATTAAAAAATTTACACTTGTGTTTTTGCATCCTAACCTAAGAAAGAAGAAGAAAATTTTATAGAAAATACACTCTAAGCATGTCGACCTATGTGACTCATCTATATTACAGTCAAGGTTAACTGGGTAGAAGGATCAATAATAAGAGAAAAACCCTATAGGGTAGTGGTAGCTAAGAAGAGAATTGGACCTTATAAGGTAAATAAAATTATAGGGTGGAGCTTCTAATAAATTTGGGGGACTTTTTTGGCCCCTATCAAAAGAATCTATGCTAGGAAAAACCTAATAATGATAGTTTATATCTCTAACTCCCACACCACTTAGTAAAAAAAAGGGTGCTTACGTAAGACCTATGTGCGCCATTGTGTTAAATAGTGTTGTAAGGTGAAAGTATGGTTCTTAGCAATCCTGGAATAGGTGATAGGATGAAATAACTAGGCATTTGAGGAATCATATCAATTAGAAAAATAAAAAATAAAAAAGAAGAATAAAAGGAATCACCCCTATAGAATGATCTACTCAATAGGATCTAGAACCCTATGAGGCTTTAACATAACTTAGAGATAACGTCTCCAATTGATCAAAACCCAAGGATGCTAAGTTGGCTTATGAAATTTCTAAGATGAGACTCACATAAGAAACACACATACAGATAATGTTAGATAACTCATCTCCCTATTAAGTAAGTTGGCAATTTCCAACAAGGATATCACTTTATTTCTTAATTAATCCAAGGGTAAAGAGTCATTCCCAACACACACAAGGAATTAATGTTAAATTTATTACATTTATTAACTTTCCATAGTGTTGTTTAGGATGATTAATAGTTGAAGTGTGGAGATGTGATAACCATATGAATGTGCATATTTCTATCCTTATTTAGGGTCCATGTTCATGTGTTTTTTTTACAATTGTAGGGATGTAGGGTGTGGTACCTTATCAACCCTTTCCACCCTATAGGGTTACAACACCTAAGTATGAGTAAATAGAATTTTGCATCGTAAACAACCTGAACTCAATGTTTTATAGCCTAACTATGATTGTTTTTGCATTTGGAGAAAATTTTATATTGGTGTCTTTAGGTTGTCTCACAGGGTGGAGTGGGGTCACATGGCAATGTGATGATATAATATGATGCCCCCTATATAATGAGCCAACATTTATCACCTCCAAATGAAATGTGTGCCCTTCATCCTCTTTTATTCTCCAATTTAACTCTATCTTCTTATAGGGTTATCATAAGGTAAAATGATATTATAGGATGTCTGACTCCGCAAGGTGATTGATGATATCATTGGGTGATAAAATCTTATAGGGTGATCGATGCTATATGCAAGAATACCTTAGGAGGTGGATGACTCTATAAGGTGTTTGTTGGGTGAATAATGCTACAAGGTGACAAATTAGATAACCTTACAGGACTGCTATAAGTTGATAAATCAGAATCACAAAAACACACGCACAACTTATTCTAATAATGGTATTTAGAGATTCCTTTAGCCCCTAGTGGTCCTAACGACTTGAAAAAATTCATAGAAAATGACTACTTAGTCCTTGTTCTACCTCCTTACCCTATCTATAAAAGGAATTAGATGAGAAAATATAAAGGGGTCCTCAATCATTTTTTACATGTTAAAATTAGATCAAAATTTGAGGAAAATAGAGAGAGAAACCCAAAAAAATAGAAAATAGGCTATTGTTAAAAGCTCAAGGTTGAAGATGAAGTTCAAGGAGGAAAGAAGATCATCTACCCTATTTAAAATAGTAACCTTGCATGGTTCACTCTTCCTTTGCAATTCTTTATTCCATTTCCTTTGTAATTTAAGGACGATTCTTAATATGATTTGAGTTCTTTTGTGGAGAGGATCATGATGATCTCAAGAAATGCATTGAATTAAATGTTTTAGGATTGTGTTATTTTATCAATATATGGGTATTTCATCTTTATCTCATTGCAAGTTCTATGAAGTTGTTACTTAGTCAAAAATGACTTCAACTTAATAAGGTGAAACCTAATAGGGATAAAATCTATATAAAAGGCTAAAATGGTGTCTGATATAGCATAAAGATATGCTTAGGGTTATTCACTGACACTTAAAAACTCACTACATGACATTACCATGGTACATGTACCAACATGGTGACTACCTGAGAGTGTGTTTCATCATGAGTGAAGCCTAGTGAGTGGATGATTTTTGGTACTTATAGAGTCTTTCATGCTATAGTGTGACGGTTTGACAATTGTAGGGTGAATTAGATTCCCTTCCCCTCAACCTTATTTCTTGGTGTTTTCTATTGAATCCATCTTATCTTGTCTTATTAGTTATTTATCTTTCCATATTCATTTTCTTTCATAGTTTATATTATTACCTTGTTAGTATAATCAAACTTTATTCCCCTTTCATGAACCTTATAGATATCCTATAATATTACAAAATCTTATTCTTTATTGGTTCGACACTATATTTATCATTTTATTACTTGGGATGACTGTATATTTTCACATTGTGTTGTGGCCATTTTTTTTATCTTTTAGTGCATTATATGCATATCCACACACTGACTACTAATATGTGAATCTGTGTAAGTTTTATACTAACCACAAAAGCCTTAAGCAAATCTTCAATTAGTGGGAACTGAACATGAGGTCAAGGAGATGTATTAAGTTGGTCACGAACTATGATCTCAATTTAACCTACCATGAGGGTAAGGCCAATGTAGTGGCATAAATTTTGAGCAGGAAGACATCACATTCCTTAAGTTCCATGGTTTTGGTGAACAGATTGTTAGAGGAGTTGGGGGAGATAACTATTGAGCTAATTCTATAAGGTGATATAGAGATTCAAATAAGCACTTTGATTACTACACCTCCTATATTTGTCGGGATCTAAGCTAGATAGCCCGGGGATTTCAAGATTGAGCAAGTTTGATGGAGGATACAAGGTTGTAGAGTAGAGGGTTTTCTAATACATGAGGATGGTAGTATTAGATATAGACATCAACCATTTAAAGTGAAAGATCACGTGAGTCGGGCTAAATTATTTTATGGGTCTGTTCTACCAGATGATAATAATAGCTTCAGACCATTTTGCCTTAGGAGGTGTTGGATTCATTCACCTGGATTATAATAGTGGCTCAGGTATGTTGTCCCTAGTTCATTATATCAGATTAAGAATAGTGGGGCTCTATATTCAACATGAATAAAAAAATAATTTAAGATAAGTAATCTAATGGATAATATACTAATAACTTAAAGTGGAAGAGTATGTGAGTCAGAAATGAGGTGTTAGATCTATTCCATAGAATTATAATAGTGGCTCAAGTGGAAGAGTAACTTAAAGTACTTTAGACTATTCCACCAGTTTAAGAATAAAGGCTGAGGAGTGTTCTACTTTGAGAGGTATTGGAACCGTTCCACTAGATAATAATAGTAGCTCAGGTATATTTTCCCTAAGAGGTATTCTAGACCATTCTAGCAATTTAAGAATAGTAGGTTACCCGAACTCAATGTAAATAAAAGAACAAAAAATTATTATATCTAATAAAAAGGCTTGTATCATTCCTTACCTTGTAGTATCTTATATGTATCGCATATGTACTTATTCTCTACTATGCATGTCCATATTTAACTGTATTCCTAAGTTGATAGTATTATTACCTTACTTAGTATATAGCATTCTAACTACCCTTTTTTATGAGTGCTGCTTATTCTCACAAGTAGAGGATCTTGATGCTTTTGTAAAGGTCTTTGAGGGCTAGTTGGATGACTTTGCTACCTTTGATACATTAATAAGTGTTTGCGCGAAGATTTATGTTGTCTGGATGATGTTTTTATGTGGATACCTTTTGGAATATTCAATCCATGGTATCCCTTTTTGTTGTTGTATTTGGTCATTATACCATAAAGTTAATCTCCAAACTCGTATCTATATTTATAAATATTCTCTCATTTTATTTACTCTGTCTTACTTTTAATGTTTTTAGCCTTGTGGTTGATGTGAGAATGGTATGATAAATCAAATTTGCATTAATTACGATAGTAACACCTGATATTTTAGTTATAAGCTTACATTGTAAAATAAAAATTTTCAGTAGTATATTTGGGATGTTACACATATTTCCATGGCTTTTGTATGTGGTCTTTCAAAGACTTGTAGCAATTATGACATGATTTGGATTGTTGTTAATCAGTTGACTAAACTAGTTGTTTTTATCTTGATGAAGTTGTCCTAGAGCATGGTCCAGTTGGCTAGTGCCTATATGATATTTATGGTAATTTGGCAGGGTATGTGTACTAGCTTAGTCTTCTATCATGATTTAAGATTCCTTTTACACTTCTAAGAGAAGTTGCAAGAGACTATAAACATAAGGCTGAGGATGATTATTGTCTTCCACCCACCTATAAATGGTCAGATATAGAGGAAGATTTATATTCTAGAGGATATGTTATGTTCTTGTGTCTAGGACTTTTAGGGTAATTGGGGGACATAGTACATCCCATGGAGTTGTCCATCTTGGGTCAATTGGTGGTTTTATCCCACCTTATCTTTTGAATTCTGTTAGCTATTTATATTTTGTTAGATGGTGGTTTTATTCCATTAAACTTTTAAGTCGTGTTGGTTGTCTATGTTGGGTCATTTAGTGGTTTTAGTCCACTTTTACTTTGTTGTATTGTTTGGGTTAGCTAATGGTAGGAAATCCACATAAGTGATTTTTTTTGTGCTAATTATCTTTACTGGATTAGATAGTGGTAGACAATTCAATTATTCGAGTATGAGAAAAATATAGGAATGGTATCTATTGTGTGAAGAATATGGCTTATGGAAAGCATGAGTATAAATGTGGTTATTCTATGAGTTGATAATGAGAAATATGTCATAGAATGATGTTGCTAATCATATGTTTTACTGCTTTTATACCATGTCTTATGTGTTGCATGTTATCTCTATATGAGATTCCTTATTAAATCAATTCATCAATGTACCTATACTAAACTTTGTAGGTGATATGTTGTAGATGCTTGATGAGGATGATGTTTTTTTATATGATGAAGTGTTTGTGCAACAACAATATTTTTGTACATGGGTAGGATTATAGGGTATGGGCTATATAATAGTGCCTTTGGGATCTTTTGTATTCTTACATCCCTTCTCCCTCTTTTTTTTTGTATTTTCGGATTTGATCTCCACACACACACACAAAATATATACACTAGTTCTACCCATTATCTCTATTTTGTGACTTATTTGTACATTTATTTATTATTTTTTTTGCCTTTCCCTTGGCATAAGAATGGTATGGTGATCGAACTTGTGCTGAGAGTAGTGATAAGACCTGTGTTTTTGTTTTTGCTTCCACAAATCTATTGTTTTAAATGAAATTTTTTGCTCAAAAATTTATTGTGTTACACTTAGTTGTTGTTGTCGCTTGGTATATATGTCATTTTACTACTATTGTTCCATGCTTCTTTTTTCCCCCAATTCTTCTCAGTACTAAATATGGATTCCACCCAAAAATAATGTATGTTTTTACAAGTGATTTGTAAATAGATTGTTAAACATATTTTGTTATAGGCAAAACATTACTCTTTCCACTAATGTATGTTTCACATGTTGTCTAATTTAGTTAACTAAAGTAGAGTCTCTACATTAAACCTCTAATAGTTTTAGGTCTTTTTTGGTAAGGTAACCTCTAGCAGTCTTGTACTCTTATTTAATGAAATTATGGTATAGAGTGTCGATGATACACCCTTATGGTCCTTGTATTTAATTGAGGGTGGGGTGTTAATCTAATAATTTATTTATTTAGAATATTAGCCATAATTCCCCTGCTAGAATGTTATAGTGTTTGAATATTAGCAGTAATACTCTTAATAAATAGCCATTTAAGAAGTATTACATTTCTGCTTATGGATTAGGATTTATTAACTATGAATACATATTTACACATCTGAGCATGCGTGTGAAATGCAATTGTGACTAGTTTAGTTAGGGAATTTGAAAATTTTTAGGATTAAGAGGAGTTAGAGAATAACCTAGATTATAAGACTGAGTCATTGATCCCCTATTTATAGGTGGTGAGGTGTCACTCCAAATCTATGCATGCCCTCCATCACACTTGTGGATGCCGCATTATGAGGATATTAGGATACATATAACCTAATTACATGAAGAGTGAGGTCTCATGATAAAGATTTATTTGTACAATGAGTTTTACGTGTTCAAATCATTCCACTTATTGTTGACCTTACTTTATATGGAGTCATGGGTATGGGTTACGACTAGATATATGGATTTTTATTTCACCAATCAATCACTCCCAAGGTTTGTTGAGAATTTGTGTTTTGTAATACACTACAATGAGATAGCTAGGTACTTGACTGTGATAAACGTCATATGGAGGATTCAAATTAGGTGAGAGACAAGTTTATACCCAGGAAATATGGATGGACCCTCTCATGATGAAGTGAGGGAACAATTGATCCTTCAAGAGGAGTGGACTAAGAGGGTGATAGTGGAGATTTTGGGGCTTTGAGATAGCAATAAGTGCATGAAGAGATTTAAAGAGTTGCTCTTAGTAAATTGTTTAGAGTTATAGCAACCTTTTATTGCGCATATCGCTACTTTGGCTTAGGATTTGTTATTAGGTTTTGGACCCTATTTTATCTACGTTGTGTTTATAGTGTTTGTAGATTTGAATCCTTGTATGAAGCTTATATGTATATCATGTGTTAGTTGTTATGTGTTAGGATATCAATTGCATCTTTATGTTCCTTCTTCTCTCCAAGCTTCTAATATCCATTATCTTCATTTACTTTGCTTCATTATACTCTACTTCATTTTTTTAAACCAAATCTTTTATTTGGTAAATATGAGTAGTTACGATGGTGGTCATTTATTATACATGATTACCTGCTCATAATAGATTAGTAATATTCCAAGTTTCAAGCCTTGTAGTTATGACATGGCATTACAACATCTCTTTTTATCATAAGAGTCTAATCAAATAAAAAACTAATCAATGAATAAGAATAATCTGACTTAGTTTCATAAGGAAAGAAAAAATTCAAATGGCTTAATAAATAACCAAACACGAGTTGGTTGTGAGTACTCGCTTGCATTAGATTGAGACCACAAAAAAAAAACATTTAGCTAATATTAGTAACAACTGAAAAACTTGATACACTATATAGATATGAATTATTTCTAACCATGAACGATCTATGATTTCTATTTTGGGCATCTCTAATTTGTATTATTTGATTTTTTTAGGATACATATAGATTAAATAACTATTGCAATGGAATGGATTTGTACTAATCATTAGTCTACAAAATATGATGAAGGGGTAGATTTTTTTCCATCAACATTATAGTGGAACTTGCTCAAATGTGCTTATATTCAACATATTAGTGATGACAAATAGAGAGATCATTTATTTGTGTATTGAATTGATACAATTTACTCTCTCTACATATTGAATGGTAAGATAGAGTCTGAATATAATAATGATGATGATGGGAGGGAAAGTAGCAGATCATTTGAGAGCTATGAGAGAGATTCATAGGAGGATATAACTTAGAAGGCTCAGGAAAGTGTTCAAAAATGTCCAAAAATATTCGAGAAGTTATTGAGTGACTCAAAAAAAAAATTATATGGTGGTTGTAGAATGTTTACTAGATTATTTTTTATTTTAAGGTTGTACAACTTGAAACCATATAATTGATGGAGTAATAAGAGCTTTATAAAATTTTTGGCACTTTTGAAAATTATGCTTCCTGATGATAATATCTTACCTAATTCTTTTTATAAATCCAAAAAAAAAATTTAATCAATGGGAATGAGTTATGAGAATATACATACATAACCAAATAATTGTATATTGTTTCACAATGAGTATGCGTTCTTAGACAGTTTTCCTAATCCCAATGTAAAGTACCACAATACAAGAAGAACAATATTCCAAATAAGGTATTGTGGTCATTTATATATATATATATAATACAAGGATTTAGGTGGATATATAATGATGCCTAATATGCTAAGAACTTGACATGGTATGTTGATGGGAAGATATATGATGGGATTCTTAGATATATGTTTAGCTCTCCATAGCAGATGACAATTGATAACATATTCCTTGAATTTGGTTGAAAAGGAAAAAACCTTGCATCTTACATTTTATGTGGATGGAAAGAAACCACATAATCAAGGCATCTACAGTATATGGTTGTTGATTTTGGTCATATAAAATCTATCATTTTGTCTCTACATGAAATGTAAGCATATGATATTGTCTTTACTCATTTTAGGGCCAAATAATCGAGGAATGAAATTAATATTTATTATACACCTTTGTTTAATGATTTGAAGTTCTTGTGCCTATGTTGGGGTATTTTATTCATATCGTGAATAAAAATTCACCTTGAGAGAAATTTTATTTTATATTATAAATGATTTTTTGACATATGAAAGCTTATCATGTTAGAGTGTGAAAGACCTTTACACATGATCAATATGCAAGAATAATACCTCATTTGTTAAGTGAAAGCATGGAAAGAAAACTATTTTTTCTTGAATATTGTATATTTTTACCAAAGAATCATCATTATCATAGGCAAAGGAAAAGCTTTCAGAATCACTAATTCTATTGACAATTCAACAAGTGCATTTGAAGATGAAAATTTTGAAAGTTAAGTGTATGAAGAAGAACAAATCCAAAGTTCCATCGGTTGGATGGAAGAAGATATCTTTCATTTTTGAACTTCCTTATTGGAAATCTTTGTATATGAGGCATACCTTCTATGTGATGCATGTCAAGAGAAATACATATAATAGTCTTGTTGGGACATTCATTAATGATATACAAAAGACTAAAGATGACATAAATGCTCAAATGTATTAGGAGAAAATGTGCATAAGGTAGGAATTGGCATTGTAGAGCAATGGAAGAAGAACTTTTTTATTACCGGTTTGTCATATTTTCTCTAGACAAGAGAAAATTGTAGTCTATGAATTCTTTACCAACATTAAGGTTTAGTAAGTGTATTATTAAAATATTAGAAGGCTTGTATCAATGAAAGACTTGAAACTAATAGGCGTGAATCTTAATATTGCCATAATTTGATGTAGCATTTGTTGTCAATAGCTATATGTGGAATTTTATCGAAGAGTGTTCGAATTACTATCACTAAGATTTGTTTGTTCTTCAGTGCACTCTACTTCAAATTCATCCATCCTTATATTTTAGAATCATTGCAAAGAGGATTATAATTTCTTCATGTGATCAAGAAATGTACTTCCCACTATCATTCTTTGACATGATGGTAAATCTAGTGATTCACTTTGTTCATGAGGTGAAAAATATAGGACTTATACATAAGCATTTCATTTATCCTTTTGAGTGGTTTATGAAGTTGATAAAAGGTTATGTGAAGAATCGATATTCATAAGAAGGATGCATTGTTGAGAGTTTCTTAGTAGAAGAAGTAATTGAAAAGTGCACAAATTAACTATCAAATGCTAAAGCTGTGAGTATTCCTAAGTCTTGACATGTAAAAAAAATCAAAGGACAAAGAATTAGGGGTAAAGAGTTTGGGCATGCATATTATAACATATTATAACGTATTCCATAAAACACATATTTATGTATTACATGACAACACTGATGTTCAACCATATATTGATGAATACATGTGTTCTTTGAGGATTGAAAATCCATCAAAGAATGAAAAGTGGATAATTTATATACATAATTTTTCCTTCATAGATTAGCACAGAGATCGTATTATTCCTCTCATCGGATATTTGCCAACTCCAATTTCTAATTCCTTAGATTGGTTGTTTCTAAAGCCCTATTATGACTTTTTCTCATATACTAGCTATGCCATCAATGTCAATACTTTCTATACAAAATAGCAAGATCAAATGAGTAAAATGTAGAATCGTAGGGTGATTTTAATAGCTGAGGTAATACATATTGCTAGTTTGAATGACAAGAATCTGACTTATGCATATACGATTTATTATGGCATGATTAAAAAAAAGATGGTAGTTAGATTACACTATATTTAAAGATCATAATTTTAGATGTATTTGGGTTGATAATTGTCATTTGTTTAAATATAATGATGGGTTCACATTCGTAGATCTCAATATGGTTAGGCATAAACAAGACCTATTCATCTTGGCATCACAAACAACATAAGTGATCTTTGTCATTGATCCTGTTGATAAAAGATGTTATATGATACTACCAAAAAAAGAGGGAATTTTAATGAATGTGACAATGAAAATGATGTCGATTGGGAGAGAGATAGTGTGTGTCACAATTGTGCAAGCAAATCAAAATTGAACGATGATAATAATGACATTGTTAATGAGGAAATATATATATATAAGAGATTATCATTGTAAAGTGATATATGTATTGGATCATGAAACCAATCCAAAATGAGAAAGATAAAAAGAAAGAAAAGAAAGCAATGATGGTAATTACATGTCATTCTAATATATGATATGAGCACTTATTATTTTAGCTTCTTTTTTTTTTTGTGTATGTAGAATATGTGATGTGTTAAAACATTATTTATTTCTATTTATTAGGATTTTATACTAATTCATTTATTGATATTTTATAGAGACATGACAAATAAGAAGGTTGTTGATAAGGTAAAAAACTATTAAGAAGGAAAGAGAGAGCCCATGATTCTAAGGATAGTGATAGAGACAATAAATAGAGGCGAATGGGTAAGGTTGTAGTGGGACACTAAAAATCTTGTTTTCAAGAATATTTATGTTTTTTTTATATACATGGAATTGGTCACTTGTAATTGTATTCCTATAAATATCTCCAACTGGAAGCAAGTCGATAAAGGTAGCAAGGAGTGCATTTCACAAGAAGTCACAATAATTATAATGGTGTGTTTACTTCATATTTAGTATGTTGAATTTTGTTGAGTTCAATACACTAATTTTAATATGGTTATATATGTATGTACTTATGTTTTTATGTACGTATGTATGTATATATGCATGCATGCATGTCTTATTTTGTACAAAGTGGGCATTATCTCAAAGAGGAAGAAGTAGCTCCTTAGGTATTACAATGAGTGCATAAGGGATTTAAGGGTATAATTGGGAAAGAAACTGTATAGAAAGAGGCATGGAGGTTGATATATGACATAACCTAATTGTTATCATGACATTGATAAAAAAAAACTTGGAATGCATGTGTGGCACTTTGAGCAATGCCCGAGTACCACGTATTTGTTACTTGATAATTAAGACCTTTGACTAAAATTATTTCATTGCTATTTGATGGAATATTGTAAACATTTTGGCATGTAAAATAGGTGAGAAGTTTTATAAATGCTAAGAAGAACAAGTATGAGCATAATATGGTGTAGGGAAAAAATTCACCATATGTGAATGTCCAGATTCTGACCTAATAAGTAACCAAGCAATTCCAAGATCTAATTGGGACAACAATCATAACATAATAACCATTGAAAAAAAATGATGATCTATATTACATACAAAACTAGTGATTACAAAGAGAATCAAACAATTTTCACAATATCATTAAGTACATAATTCTCTCACAAACACAAGAGAATATAACTAGAGAGGGTTTGGATAGGTTTCGGCTGTGTACCACATCCACTAGGGTTTCATACACATCTATTTATATAAGTACGTAACTAACACAAATGAATGGTATAAAATACGAAAAAATATGAGCCATGTTCATAAACACAACCCCTATGTTTTTTCTAGAATTCTCGACTTTTGCCAAAATGATACAAGATCAAGTATAACAAGAAAACAAGGGTTATGCTCACAACCACGCCCCCTCCATGTTTTCTCCTCTGATATCCTTTTGGCTCCAAACTTCTCTAAATAATTATATACATCAATCTATGCTAGACTACACACACAAAAACAACTCAGGATTTCACATATAGCTTGCAAAGTATGTGGTGAGCTTAAGAAAGAGTTGGCATGAGATTAGTATTGATGCCTTTGTATGTCTAAGTATAACATCACAATAATATTCTAATTATATGTTTTATTTTTGAATTTATAATTTAAAGAAAATGAATTGGATCCACACACCCTATTGATTAATATTATTACCTCATGGAAGAAGGCTAGAGCAACACCAAGTGGAACATATGCTAATCAAGATGTAGAGGATGTTGTCAAGAAAATTTTAAGTTTGAAACATGTTCCTTAACCTTTATCGGTGTTATAAACAAGCCATTGTGTATTATTATATACTCTAAATTCAAATATGTTTGGTACATATCAAGATGAGCTTGAACAATATGACTCGATGGAGGGCATTAATCAACAGAGCATTGTTTCACAAACCACATGAATAGAATAATACCTTGGAATACCAAAGGATCATGGATTAGGAGTTACAAGAATGAGTTTGTGGGTTCAAGCACCTCGACCTCATAAGACAGACGAGCAAGTGACGTACCTAACTCAAAAATTATAGACCAAGCATTTACATAGATGGTCAATATGTAACATGAGTTGGCATTGATCAAACCTTAATGGTATAAGTGAAATGATTTATCATCACTTGATCCACTTCACATACTCGTTGTAGACAATGTTAAAGATCATTGTGAAGTAGATGCCCACTTTTCTTCTCTTTCGGAGGTAGGCATTTTAAACTATGAATTATATTTGTTATTAGTTATATCAAGTCTCATAAATGCTTAATAGAACATAATATTGAATTTTTATATCAAGGTATGCATAAATGTGACTTGTTAGAACAAGTTCAATGATCTTGGAAAAACAATTATGATTCTATCATGGTACCATCATGAAGACTGTACATGGGACTACCTTAGACTTAAATCAGAAGGTTGTGAGCATTGTTAGTCCAATGATAATGGATGCACCCCTATCTAATTATAAAGAAGGTGATGAGTATTTTATAATAGAGTAAGTTCATGGAAGCTTTGTAGCTTGGCCTACAAACTAGATAAATATGACTATTAGAGAGGTAATTTCACTCTCTATCAATGTTGATACCTTATTTTTTTCCATTAAATTTAACCAATTACGTGTTAATATGGCTATTATGCTTTATTTATTACTATTGTAAAAGGAATCAAATGAGAATAATGTTCTAAATCAAATGGGAAAAGAAATATTGTAAGGAGAAAACCAAAAGAAGGTGCAAGTAGAAGGGGGAAGAAGCTAAATCAATGGTTTTGATTGCCACACCAAAGAGTCCATCCTCATCGAAGGAAACTTTAGAGGAATCAAAACCATGACAACAACCATGTGATTTGGTAATATTGTATTTTTTTTACCCAAAAATACTTTGGTATAGATTAGATAGTTATTGACATTCTTTCCATCTACATTAGGATGATGAGCATGCAAAATCTCCTTGGGATGGACCAAAATATTGAAATTTATAATCAAGAACAAATGTCAATCACAAGCATGGTTGTATAGGTTAAGTAAGTGTTATTTAATATGATATATCTTACCACTTTTTAATTTTTTTAGAACTTATACGACCTCTCATATGAGTTATTAATTATTAATAAATATACATTCTTCTTGTGGTAGCTAGTTTGGTGGCTAGACATGCTCAAAGTAATGGAATGTTGAATTTTTTTTTTGAATTTGTGTGTCGATAATTTCTATGTAATAACATTGTAATAAAAGATGGAGGATATATGTCATATCCAACTAATCGCATCATAAAAGGATGGTAGATAAGATCTTTCTTTTTCCTTATCTCTTAAATGTACATTAAATTTTGTACACCATTTGTCCTTCTAAATACAAAGTATGTATGTTTGATTATTTAAGGAAGTATGGCACTTCTTTGTAAAAGTGCATTTTGAAGGAAAAAAAATTTAATTGATGAGTTAGTATACTTCTTACTCTTTTTTTTATGTATATATTACACTTTATTTTTATGGTATATCGATAATGTTTTGTATAACTCTATAAAAGCACTACATACATTATACTATATGAAAGGTGGAAAAGATGTCCCAAACCACAAATATGTTCTATATGAGTAGATCGAGGTCATATAGTAAAGCATTATATATTTTGTTTCAATTATAACTAAAATATAATAGTAAGAGGTAATACGAGCTTGAAAGTTGAATGATATTATTTATTTGATAGTGTCCACAATTGTAAAATTTGATTGATTGTGGCTATTACAATTGTAGATTCATTTTAGTTATTAGATAAAAAAATCTCTAAATATAAATTTAAGAAATATTTTTTTCTTTAATTTTTTCATATTTTTAAATAATAAACAATGGCATATTTGATAATTTTCTTAATCACTAATTGGATAATTAAATAAATGTAATTTTTAGTTTTTTTGACAATATTAGAGGCGTGAAAAGCAAAGAATACACACTTAAAGAATTTAATAAAGTCAGAGACCAATGAGGTAAGATTGTACATCCACATGCCTCATCCTTTTAGTTGTCTGGAGTTTAATATAGGGTTGACATCAAGTTGCCATTCCTATCTTTTTTTTTATATCATATGCATGTACATCAGTGTTTTTGTGTTTAACCTAGTGTAGATGGACTCTTTGATAGAAGTGCAACCAAATTGCACATTTTATTTTGTATCTAGTACCAAGATTCATGTCAAGATTTTAAGTCTAGAGCTACTAAAATTTGGTACGCGTACAATTTTTGATCTCCTATATATGCTAAAGATACTCTTTTACATACAAGCCTTTATGAAATACATTTGAAACAAATTGATGCTCTAATACATATACATACATACATACATACATATATATATATATATATATATATATATATATATATATATATATATATATATATATGAAAATTGAGATGATTAGAAGAATATTATAGATTTGGTAATTCAAACATATAATTGTATATGTGGTCTAGAAGAAAAATAAAATAATTGAAAAAAAAGTTTTAACAATGGTTTTAACCAATAACCATTATTAAACCGTTATCACACTTGGTAGAAAAACATGACTCTTGACAATGATTTTTGAAAAAACCGTTTTCAAAATAAGGTTTTAAAAATTATTTTTAAATAAAATTGTTATTAAAATTCCTACTTCACTTGATTTTCCTCCTTTTTTAGAGCTTTTAATGATGAGTATGGAATTGTTATTAAATATTTAACAATGGGTGATTCAATAATGCTTCAAAACAGTATCACAGCCCTAAAATAACTATTATTAAAAGATTCTTCCATGGTAGTATTTATAGAAGACTTTATAAAGTCTCAATTGTTGTACAAACTTTTTTTTCTCAAATTTTATAATATTTAGTATTTTACAAAACCTGATTTTTTAATATTTTAATCAAGTTAATAGTTTTTTAAAAGAAAATGGCATATAATCAATATTTTTGTTAAACATAAAAGGTACCTAAATGATACTGAATAAAAGTACGAGGGGTATGTAAGTTAGATTATTGAAAATCACAAGTATTTCTAAAATATTAGACCAAATATTAGAATATCTAAATAAAATTTATTTTAATAATGATTTGAAGCTATGGTTCACCTTTCTAATGTTAGCATGCATATATTTTTTAACCTCAAGTTATATGCAACTAAATCTATAAAAGTGAAGTTTGAAATTCATTCATTAAAAAAGATAAGACTATTATTTAGTGCATTAAAAAGACATTGGTCTATTACATGATCATCAATGACGTAGGATGTAGTAAGTGTAAAATAAAAGAGAAAGTAATGGTAGAACCATTAAAGTAACTTAGATTTTAAGCTAAGACTATTGAAGTACCAATGCTATATACCCAAACTTAAAAAAGAAAAAAAACAAACTTTTCTACAAATATATATATATATATATATATATATATATAATGTATTAATTATCTGTTTTTATTAATAATTAAGTAATAAATATTAATAATAATACAAAATAAAAGAAAATTTTGGCACAAAAAAGTGCATATCTTTTTTATTTTATTAATAAAAAAATAATGATGATTATAATAGATATAATATTAATAATAAATTTATTGTATTTTTATGCCATAATTTTCTTTTATAGTGTATTATTATTAGGTTTTGTTATTTAATTATCAATAAAAAAATAAAACCAGTACACTAATATGTAATATATTAGAAAAGTTTGATTTTTGGTTTGGGTCTATAATTTAGATATATAACATAATTTCCACTAGAGAGACTTGAACTGTATAAGATGAGGGTCTTAATGGAAGGCAAACGTGGATTCCAGATGGTTAGGGCCTCTAGGTGGAATGTGTAGTGGAAATAGGTGGGAAGCTCTTTATCATGACACAACTCACAAGCATCGTGAATATGAATTCAAGAAATCAATGAGTAAGAGTGAAGTGACAAGAGTGAACCGAGTATGCGGTGAGTGTTTTATGCGGATGTCATCGTCCTCTATTTAAAGAGAGAGTAGGAGGGCGAGGGTTACACATTATGCATGATGTACCGGACACCGGTCGCAGAGTTAAGGTCATTAGGTCATGCCTTCCTCACCGTTGGGATTACGCACCCCAACCCTCGGTTTGTTGTTGGAATAACACCGTCTCTCCGCTAGTTGAGTGCGGAATGTAGAATTGGAAGATATCAAAAATTTAATTCTTGAATCAATAATACAATTATAAAGAAATCTAAAAGTAAATGACAAGAATGAAGATTTATGGGAGAAAGAGATGGAGACTTTTATTGAATATAAAAAATAGGAAGAAAAAAAAATTAAAAGCTTGCACAGATCCACACTACTTATAAAAGGGTGCCTTTTATATGTTCCTTTATTGAGTCTAGGTTAATACAAGCTACCTCATTAGCTAATAAGCCTAGTACAAGTTATTACTACTATCAATCATATTAGATAAAATGTACAAGTTAACATCTAATGATTGATCCTGTCAACTCCTAAGTTGTAATGTATAATGAGTATCAAAACTCTTAACTTGGGTTAGAGGATTTTCTAACCACTCCTGTACTTTCTATTTTCGCTCTATCAATGTCCACATCTTTTCCTAGTTGATAGAATTTGCCTAGTTAATCTATCTTTCCAACCAACAGACTATGTTTGATTGATCCACATTGGCTGACTGGTTTACTCTAGCTGATTGATGCACTCTCATTGACCAACATATTTTGGCTGACCTATGCATCTTGGTCGGCTAATTAATGCCCTCTGACAGACCGACCAACCGACGTACTCTAGCCTATTGACCTACGCATTCTAGTTTATCGATGCACTCCATCTTATATTTTGGCATTGATCCTCAAGATATTTCTCATGTCGAGGATTTCCAACACTCCTATACTTTAATGACATCAATGGTAGCATAGCTGGGTAAGGCCTTCACTCTTTAAATGAATAACATTCTCATGTAATGTTTATATGTTGTGGTCGTGATGTTCGACTAATTGATTGGAAGAGGTGGTTGACTGAGGTTAAGTTGGTTTACATGTATTAGTGGTTGTGCTTCTCGCTCTAGTTTTTTTTTGGGGAAGGAGGAATGTAAGGCGACAGCAAGTTTGAGTTTTTTGCAATCATGCATAGATATTGCAATACTTATTGAGTACATCTAATGTATGCAATTGCATGCACCTGGTTTCCATGCCAACAAAATACAAGATGTTAATTTTATTGCATGAATAATAATTATTGAGAGTTTAGAAAACAACATTTATATTCATCATAACAATATACATAATCAACATAATAGCTAACATAGTCACCCTATAGATATACATAATAATCATTGTACCAAACACAAGCATCATATAAAAAATATACGTGATAAGCATAGTAGCTAACATAATTAACATAAACAAAAACATAAGAACCACAGTAACATATATAATCCTTGTAGATGTTGATATCACATAGTGGTAGAGATAATTACGATATAAATCTACACAATCACC
Organism: Tamarix chinensis; assembly: GCA_030549775.1. NCBI lineage: Eukaryota > Viridiplantae > Streptophyta > Magnoliopsida > Caryophyllales > Tamaricaceae > Tamarix > Tamarix chinensis. The sequence continues at coordinate 120,461,891 of CM060171.1, forward strand.
TTATAAGTTGACACAATCATTATAATAAATCAAATAATCACTCTAAAAAATTATTATTGTAGCAAATACAATCACCATAGAAATATAAATTATAATTACAACAGTTGACATAATAAACATAAGAAAAAAAAAACATGCAAAGCTCAAGAACACACATAATCCCTATAGAAATGGATGATACATACTTGTAGAAATAATCATCATATAAATACACATAATCATCGTCTAAGTCAAGATAATCTCCGTAGATAATGTTAAACTTTTAGCACAAAAATGGTAAAATAAATTTTTTTTGTTATTATGTTGGATGTGTATTAATATGAGTCTCTATTTATAAAAAAAATCACGGTCATTATGATATAATTTTTTATGAACATACATACTTTCCATAAAAATGGACATCACATACCAATTCTTATATCATAGGCCTAGAACACTTTACAAGGTACACTCTATCAGATTTGCAACCAAAAATAGATTGGCATGTAGAATCAAAAATTAAAACCCACCATGAATCGCCTATTCGCGCAACCTAACAAATAGTGCGTGTTTAAATTTTTCTCTAATTAAACATGTGTCCCTCACTTTATATTATAACTTTAGAACAAATTATCTTTAGTTTAGATTATTAAAAACAAAATAAGAAAATTACATTAAAATAATTTTTTAAATTTTTTAATAAATAGATATTCATATTGATATACTTTTAACTCCAAAAAAATTATATAATCACATTATATTTAATATTTGTTGAACCTGAAATAATAATAATAATAAATTATTAAACTTATATCAAAGTTTTACACCCAACCTCCGTCAAATTTTTACTAAACCTATATCCTAAATTGACTTGTGGATTAGTCAACAAACACGTAATGTGTTATTTAATTAATGTTCCTGGTGCGTACACTAGTTTTCTTTGGAAAGTAGACGGTCAGAGTTCTGAATATACGAACAATGCAAAAAAATCAGTTAACCCACCATCAAAAAATCTCATCGAAGGGCTAGGAGTTGGCATTACTGACCTTGGTTTCCCCAATGACGATGGGGTTAGTTAGGTTGCTACAAGGCTATATGATAAGGTAAACCCTCGAGAGTTTTATAGCAAGATGCTTGAAAGAAAAAAAAAATCCTCCGGATTTGCCACAGCTCAAAAATTACGTTGTTTTAAAAATATGTTAAACTTATATTAAAATTTTATTGAATTTATATTAATTTTTTATTAAATAGTTATTAAACATATATTTAAATTTTATTAAATTTATATATATTAAATATTTTCTGAATCTATATTAATTTTATCTTAAACTTATTTGTGCTCTGCATTCAATAACTATTCGAGCTATAAAAGAGATAGCTCCTTGATAAAAATAAATAGTAGTATAATAATAATACTAATACTAGTACCAATAATAATAATAATAATTGAAAACGTAAGTTGTATATAAAATGCATTTGCTAATTAAAAGTCGAACTGAACAAAGTCAAAAACCTGGTTTCCTCTACTCCTTGTGTCGACTTCAATAAAACATACTGTGGATTTTGCAATCAAGTGAAGTCACTATTGAAGGAGTTAAATGCATCTTTCCAAGTTATCGAATTACATCGACAAAATGATGGATATGCACTACACGCAACGCTTTTAGAACTATTAGTACTTGACGCTATTATTGGTGATAGCCTTTTTTTTTTCTTTTTAGAAAGTCATATCTACTATGAAAACAGACCATCGTATCCAGGATGAGAAAGCAACTCGACCCATAGATTCGACTTTTAAGTAACCTATATTAATTTTTATCGAACATCTGTGAAATATTTATTAAATTTATATTAAGATTTTGTTGAACGTATATTAAAATTCAAGTTTAGGAACCATTGAATCTAGTCTTTATAATGGTCCAATATTTTTTAATAAATATATTACATGCCTTAACATTTTAATCAAAATTAATGCCTACGATATGCTTGAAGGATTAATACCCATAGCAATGATATATATGATTCATTATAAAATAATAAAAACAACATGTAAAACTAATACAAAAATTTAAAGTATAAAAGGTGAGATCTTAATGCTTGAAATCGATTCATTAAAAATAAATGTAGTTATTCCTAAACCAATCAAATGGAATGAAATAACACATCTTAAAGACAGGTTATTAGAGAATGCTACTCCTCCCTAAGAAGACAAACCGCAACCAATAATTCCAAATCCAAACACCAAAATAAGTCAAATAACTCAATTTGATGATGGAACTATAAAACTAAGTTTTAGAAGAAAAAAAAAACAACAACAAAGCCTAAGGTTTAGTGATGACATTTCAACTTCTCCGACTGTAGACCTAGGAAATGTAGCAAACCTTCCCCAAATAATAAATATGGAAGAAAAGGATCAAAAAAGGTAATCAACTTCTTATTTACCTAGAACTTCTTTTCAAATTGCTAAATATAATTCTAGAATTCCAAAACCAATCTATATAAGACCAAATCAAAACCCTAAAAAGGAAGAATCTAAACAAACAAACCAAGAAATAAACACTCCTCCAGATTCTCCAACATATTCTGAAATAACTAAAAATATAATAAATGTCCTTGAAAAAAAATTAAATTGACAATTTTTTTTATCAAAATGACTTTTATTCTGTTATAAATGCAAAAAAGAGAACTTGGTTCTTTAAACATTTCATGGACCAAAGAAAAGATATACAAACAGAATTTTATAATTTTCTAGAAAATGAAAAAGTTAAAATTCTATTCTTTGACTGGTTTGAATTATATGCAAAACAAAACAACATTGAATATCCTTTCAAAAATGTAAACCCAATGACAATTCAAAACAAAATCAAAACTTGGCAAATTGACAGAGGAACAATTAAATCAGAACATCCTCCTCTACAAAACATAAAAATAAAACCTTTGAGAATGCCAAAAGAAGAAGAAACAGAAAATGTTAAAAACATTCTTCTTCATTACAATTATACAAACATTCATTTAAACACAATTGGATCCCAATTGACAAAACTAGATAAACAAAATCAAAAAACCATACTTCCAGCAATACAAATAACTTTTGTACCTCAAAATACAGAACAAAAAAATTTGCCAATCTTCAAACCTTTTGAAATATCAAGACTAAGTCAACAAATCATTCAGGCTGGAAAAACAGAATTTCTTCAAGCTATAAAAGACAAATTAAATCAAATTACTCCAATAACCTCATCAAATCAAATGTAAAGTCTAGAAACCCTTGAATTAAATTCGCAAATAAACACCATGAATCAAACCAAACAAACTGACAATGATGAGATTGAGGAACTAACATTGTCTTGCCTTCATAAACCTTCAACATCTAGGGCAATGATTCCTAGACAAACTGCCCCTGATTTGAACCTTGAAATTAGGCCAAATAACCAAACTACAAGACATCTTCCTTTATGAATGGAACATAGATGGGATGTCAGAATACAACATCCTAAACCTTTTGTAGCAAATGACTATGGCAGCCAATGCCTATAAAACCCCGACAAACACCTCTGATCATGCCATAGAAGAACTCCTAATAGCAAGGTTCTCAGTACAGTTAAAAGGATGGTGGGATTTCCACCTTATCCCAGAGGAACAAAACCAAATCCTAGATGCCATAAAAATAGATAAAGATGATAACATCATCTTTGAAAATGGTGAACTTATTTCTAATGTTGTTGCATCCATTATCCTATCGATATCTCTACACTTTGTAGGTAATCCTTCATGCCTCAAAGAAAAAAATGCAGAGCTTCTTTCAAACCTTAGATGCAAACATTTAAGTGACTTCTAATGGTACAAAAATACATTCCTAACTAGAGTAATGCTTAGGTAGGATTCAAACCAATCATTCTAAAAATAAAAAATTTCTAACTGGACTTACACCCCTTTTAGGTGAAAGACTTAGAAATAAAATCAAAGAAGCACATGTAAACCAAATTCCCTATAACAGATTCCCCTATGGTGAATTAATAAGTCTAACTCAAAAAGAAGGTTTAAGAATTTGTCAAGACTTATAACTTCAAAGACATTTAAAATGGGAATTGAACAAAACCAAACAAGAACTTGGTTCTTTATGCAAATAATTTGCAATATTAGGAACCACAAACAAACTCAAAAAATGCATTGGCAATTGGAAACCAACATAGCATAAAAAATCTAAGAAATATTTACTAGCATCGCAAACAACAAAACAAGTCCCATACTATCAAAAATCAAAAGGGAAGAAATCTCAAACTTCCTCTCAAAGACCCTTGAATGGGAACATAACCTGTTTTAAATGTGGTAAGAAAGGTCACATATCAAAATTTTGTAGATTAAACAAACAAATTAGAGAATTAAATTTAGATGATGAAACTAAGGAAAAAATTCAAAGCCTCATAATTGAATCTTCTGAAAATGAATCTCAAAATGAGGATCCGTTTGAAGGCCTCCAAATTGATGAAATAGTAACTTCATCATCATCCTACAACTCTTCTAACCTAGAAGAAGAAATATTAGTAAATCAAATTAGCGTGTTAACTAAAGAACAAAAATTGATGCTTGAAATTGTTCAACACATATCTGAACCTGCAAAACAAAAAGAATATCACGAAAAACTTTGCGAATAATTAGAATACAATAATCCAAAGCCATCAACTTCAAAAATTCCAATAAAACCAACAAACACCTATGACCTAACTTTAATTCTCAAAAGACAACAAAAACCAAAAAATAACATTTTAACGACTTCTGAACTCCACCAGGAAATTAAAGAAGTCAAAAAAGAATTAAAACAACAACAACAGAAATAAGAAAATGATAGTAATATCATCCAAATCCTCCTATCAAAAACAATTGAAAACACATCTCCAGAACTTAGTGAACAAAACGATTCTAAAGATGAACAATTACAAAACCTTTTATTCCTAGAGGATTTTCTAAATGTGTTAAAAGAAATAACCTCCAAGAAATACATAATCAACATACTCTTAAAACTATCTGATGATTTTCAAATTAATTCAGTTGCCCTATTTGACATAAGCACTGATTTCAATTGCATCAAAGAGGGAATTATAACAAAAAGATTCCTATCCCAACCCATAGAAAATTTATTTGCAGCAAACAGCTCTAGAATCAAAATCAAAAACAAATGTAAAGCAAGTGTTCTTTCCAATAACCTCCAAATTAAATCAGCATACTTCATAACCCCAAATATCAGGCACATCATAATTTTGATACTCCTTTTATAAATTTAATGACTCCTTATAAAGTAGATCTCACAAGAATTTCATTTAAAACTAAAGGTATAAGAAATGTCAGTTTATCTCTGGAAACTCCTAGAATAAGAAATTTAAACCTGTTTGAAACAAAAATTGATTTATCAAAATCAAGTCAATCTCCTTGTCCAAGGAAAACAAACAGATTTGAACCTTCTAAAAATACATATCCCTAAACAAGATTTAAAATCAATTAGAGACAAAACTCATAAAAAAAAGATTTTTTAAATTCAAAATCAAATTGAAAAAAAGATCTGTGCAAATCTTCCAAATTCCTTCTAGCCAATAAAATAGCATATGGTAAGGAAAATTTCCAAGAAAGAAATATTCCTACAAAAGCCCATCTAATTCACATGAATTTTGAATTAGTTGAACATTGTAGAAAAGAAATCTAGGACTTAGAAGACAAAAACCTAATTTCAAAATCTAGGTCACCCTAGTCCTGCGATGCATACTATGTTAACAAAAATTTAGAAATTAAACGAGGCACACCTCGATTGGTTATAAATTACAAACCCCTGAATGATGCATAAAAATGGATTATGTACCCTATCCCAAACAAAAAATACCTACTCCAAAGACTTCATTTAGCCTTAATATTCTCAAAATTTGACCTCAAATCAGGGTTTTGGCAAATCCAAATAACACCTAAGGATAGGTACAAAACTACATTTACCGTCCCATTTGGATAGTATCAATGGAATGTAAAGCCTTTTGGATTAAAAAATGCATTGTCAGAATTCTAAAGGATAATGAATGATATTTTTAATCCCTACTCAAACTTTTGCATTGTCTACATAGATGATGTCCTCATATTTTCACACTCCATAGATCAACATATCAAATACCTTAGGACATTCATTAGTGTCGTAAAGAGAAGTGGTCTAGTAATGTCAAAGTCTAAGGTTTCATTGTTCCAAACTAGGATAAGGTTCTTAGGCCATCATATATCCTTAGGAACCATAACTCCTATAAAACTGTCCTTAGAATTTGCATCCAAATCCCTAAATCGTATTCTAAACAAAACTCAACTTCAAAGGTTCTTAGGTAGTTTGAACTATATTCTGGACTTTTGTCCAAATATAAACCAGATTGCCAAACCACTTCATGACTGCCTAAAAATAATACAAAACCATGGCCACAGGCCCATACTTATACCATAAAGAGAATCAAGGCCCAAGTCTTAAATATACCCTATTTACATTTGGTAAACCCAAACCTTTTAAAAATATTCAAAATTGATGCATCAGACATTAGTTGCTTCAATATCCTCAAACAGGCTCAGATCCAAATATTCAAACAATACCAAGCCCCGATCAAACAAATAAGACCAAAGCCAAACTGAATCCATAGTCCAATATACTTTGGGATATTAGAATGAAACCCAAAAGAATTCTCCATGGTCAAAAAGAAAATCCTTTCGATTATACTGTGCATCAAAAAGTTCTAATATGATATGTTAAACAAAAGATTCATTCTAAGCATTGATTGTAAGTCAACAAAGGAAATATTACAGAAGGATGTTCAAAATATCACATCTAAACAAATCTTTGCTAGCTGGAAAAAAATTCTTTCTGTCTTTGATTTCGACATAGAATATATTAAAGGAGAGAAAAATTCCATCCCAGACTTTCTCACTTGGGAGTTTCTCCAAAATAAAGTATTCCATGGCTCCGAAGAAGAAAGGAAAGGAAAAAGCATAAGAAATCATTGCATCAAAACCAATCAAATCGTGGTATGAAGCTACAATCGAAGATGAAGCACTAGCTTCATCAACACAAAATTAAGATTCAAAACCAGAAGTGTAAAAGTGGGTGGAAACACTCACCAAATCTATAGAAATGCTCGAAACACTTCAACAAATGGTACAAATAGACTAGAGTCTTCAACCTAGACACTAAAGTATGACTCCTTATCCAATTTTAAAAATCGAGAAGGGTTCTTCTCCTCCAAAAACCCCTTCTCAAAGAATAATTTCAAAAATTCCTTTTGAATCTTTATCTCTTTTATCAAAACCAATTTTAAAATAAATTGTTTCAAAACATAAAGGATTTCAAAAAAAAAATTGAGTATTTAACAAAACCACACTTTCAAACTATTTGAAATAGTGAAGATAGATTTTATCATCCCGATCCCTTCAATACTTTAAGAAAATTATTTTCAGGATGGTACTTCAAACCCAGGGATGTTACCAAACCACAAACCTATTACCTAGCCATCCTCAACTATACCGGCTCAGTTTCATTCAAACATTTTACCCTTCCAAAATCACCAAATGAGCTGGCCTATTCCACTTGCAAAATCCATAAAATAATTCTTCCCATGGATTGGGGTCAAAGCCTCGAACATCCCCAATGGCTTTCTGATTCATATAAGACCTTCTTAAACTCAACCCTTACCTTCAAAAACTAGGATTACTGGCAAGCTTGGTATAATACATTTTATACCCAGAACAATCCCAAATCCCATTCTTGGCTCATAGTCTTCCAGAATTTTTCATAGGATGATACACATTTATGGTTTATCAAATGGTGGAAATATTTTGGTTCTGTGCCAAAAATCTTACCTCCCTAGGTATTTGAATCTTTAGATACCTTCAAAACCTTATACCAACCTTCAGACAAGGATAAGAAATTACCACCTATCTTCCATTTCTGTTCCAAAATTTTCTATCCATGGGTTTTCTCCTGGAATGTCGAAAACCATGAGATAGACAATATTCCAACCCTAGTCAACAGATTCAAAGTCAAATGGTGGAACAAATTCTAAGCATTTGATAAAATCTCAAAATCATCCATTCAAAACTGGATGAAAACCTAAAATTTAGCAAAACCATAGCCCAAACCAATCCAAGCTAGTCCTTCAAAAATAAAGTTCCTGGCTCAAAAATCCATGACGACAACAAAGTTAGCAACTGCAAAATCAAAAGAGGAATACTTGGCCATACTCAGTCAAGTATTATCTCAAAACAAATCGGCATCATCATCATCTTCGGCAGCAACACCAGACTACAGAGATGAAAATGAAGATGATTGTTATGGAATAATTCTTAGTATTTCCTAATAGTCTCATAAGTATTCCAGCACCAAAAGGCATACCGACAACACGCACCAAAAATACAAAATGATAGACAAAAGAAAAAGGAGTGGTCAGCTAAAGCAAAAGTGGAAAGCATCTTCAGTCGCTTTTCAAATGGCAGACAACATCTTTTGACCAAGACAAAAGTAAAAGCGGCCGAAAGCAAAAAGAGAAAAGGATAAGAGAATCTTCGGCAAAAGAAGACGCATGGAAACCTTTTGACTTTTCTAAGCTACTTTTACTGTTTACTTTCGGTAGATTCCTTCTAATCCACTTTTCAAAAGTTATATTCTTTATATCAAATGTGTAATAATTAGAGGTCCTCTTTCATTTATAAAAGGGGACTTAGGCATTCATTTGGAGGCATCAAAATAATTTTAGAGAGAAACTCTCTAATTGAAAAACCATGGTTGTAAAACTTCTAGCAAAATTAATAAAATTTCAAAATTCTTTCATATCTTTCTATCTTCCATCCTTTCATTTATATAAAAGAGTGTTTTACATTAAAGTTTTTCTGCGTAAAAAATACATTAATGTAAGTGTTTATTAATAAAGACAGAAGTTATGAAATAAAGAAAAAAGTTATGAACATTTTATCATAATTTTTTAATCTTTTAAATAGTTCAAATTAAATATAACTATTTTTTTTTCAAAAATAAGGGAAACAATATATAATAAAAAAATAAAAAAAGGAAAAATAATAAACTTCCTTATTTTGATAATTTTGTGGTGCATAGTGTGTTATTATTTTTATTTGACATGTCCACATCTACATGTACATTAGATTGTGATTATCTTACAAGGTGTTTCAACTTTCAAGTCTATGATATAAATTGAAGTCACAGAATAATGGAAATAATTACCATATAGATATATATAATTATCATATAAGTCGATATAATCACTGCATAAGTTGATATAATCACTCTAAAAAATTGATATAATAATAATGTATTTTGTATGTCAAAAACTATATTAAAATGGATATTTATTTATGGAGAAAAAATAATTTTTTTATGAAATAAGTTTTTATTTATTTGATAAGCTAGATTAAAAATAAATTAGCTTTAAAAAATGATAAAAAGAAAGAAAGAAAAGCCAACATCAATCTGACATCACCTAATAGTATGTAGACCTATCTAATAATTTTCCTAGAAATTGGGTTTGGGACTTGTTCAATTCAATTTTGAGTCTTTAACATCCAAATGACCAAAGAGTCAATAAAACTGTTAAAAATATGTGAAAGAAACTTTTTAAAGTAAATGTGTAATAGATACTGTATCATTCTTCATATTTACAATGAATATATATCATATGCAAAATGACACAATAAATCTTATATATACACTTTAGTTACCTTTTACTAATAAAGATTCATAAAGATCTATATGTTTTTATTATCAAAAAAATTATTGGTAAAATTATAGGTAATCCATTATTATTAATGATCTTCATTATAAAATTTCAACCTTTGAAGAGTTGAATCAATAGGTATTGAATACAGTAAATCGAATAATTCCTCCATATTATTGTAATCCCCCAAAAATTTCAAAACCTATATTTCAATAAATAACTTTGTTTGAAATAAAATTAGCTTGTAAAATTATTTATTTTAATTATTTTATGGATTTTGGAGTATGTAAATTTGGATAAGAGTATTTAATAAATTAAAAATAAATGTTTTTCTATTTATCATATTATTTTATTTAAATAAACTTCCAAACTAAAATTTTACTAACCTTAACCTTTTTAAACTAATATATTAGATTATAATTTATCAATAATACTACATTTTATGATTTTATAAATTAATTTATTTTATTTTTCCCTATTTTCCATCCCCCTTTTGCCCTTTTTCTTCTTTTTTTCTTTTCTTTTTCCTTATTTTCTCTCCCCTCAAGTTGCCTCACCGGGCCAGCCCTCCCCACACGATTGGGCCTTCGGCCCACTTCCTCCCCTTCTCTCCCGTGCGTGGCCCGTCCCTCCTTCTCCCCACGCACGCCGTCCAGCAGCTCAGAAGCCCCTTTCTTTTTTTTCATGGATTGGCCGACTTCCTCTCCTTTCCTGCGCCAGTCCAGCTGCCCAGCCTCTCTTCTTCTCCTCTCTTCTTCTCCCACGCCCTGACCTGCTCCCGTCCTCTATGCACACCCGACCGCCGCCTGCAACTGTCGTCGCCTGCCACCGTACCTGCCCCCTGCTACTCCCTCTCTCTACCCCGTCCTTTTCTTTCCTATTTGAGCCAAACTAAACCCCCTGCACCCTCCATTCCAGCCTGAATTCTTTCCTTCTTCTTTCCTCCCTTCCCCTGCCAATCGACAGCCCTGCCACCCTTCGTCCTTTCGCCGGCTAGCCCCCTGCCCCTCTCTTCTCCCTCTTCTTTTTCTGCATCTCTCTAGCCTTCTTTTCCCCCATTTTTTGAGCCCTCATCTCTTCCTCCCAAGCCTCTCCTCTCTTTTCTCCTCCTCCATCCTTTTTCCCCGGTTTTTTATCACCGCCGCCCGCCGCCGCTTGAAGGACCAAGCCCAACCCCTACACTGCCTTCTCCCACCACCTACTACCACCCTGCACCACCACGCCGCCCCTTGAGCCCTACACTTCCTCCCTTCTCCACCCCTTTCCTTTTTCTCCCTAGTTTTTCCCCTTACCACCAAGCCACTTGCAACCGCCACTTCCGCCGCCGTCCGGCCACCTCTACCGCCACCCAACACACCGTTCGACACCCTGCAACCCCCTCTACCACCGCCATGCATCAGTTGGCTGAAAACAGCCCTTGAACCTCTCCATTTTTCCCTCTCCTTTTCCTTCCTTCACAACCCCTCCACCTCAACCCATCTCGGCAGCCTACTTCGCCGCCTTGCCGCTGTCGTCTCCGCCGCTTTTCGCCGCCATGAAACCACCCTTAGCCTCCACCTACACCCCCTCTTCACTCCTACACCATTCCCTTACCTTAGAACCTCCCCTAACTACCTTCTTTTCTAGCCCAAAGACCCCAACCCGAAAATGGCTTATTTCTCTCCCTTCACCCCCCTTCGAACCCTTTCACCTCTCATTTCTACATGAGACTCACGCTGCTCATGCAGCATGAGCTCCCCCTTGTTTTGGATTTAATTTGGAAAGGTATATTAATAATTAATTAAAGTGTTTTATTGTTAAATAAATTTTTATAAAGTTTTATCCTTTTTAATTTCTTATTTCTAACATAATAATGGTTGATATTATTTTAGGTGTTGAGTTGCTTATTAAAGCTTGAATCTTTAACCGGGGTACCGGTAAGATTTAATATTTTACGGGATTAAGGTAACCGTTAATCCTCCCTTAAATACATGGAAGAACTTATGCTAGCACATTAGGGGTTTAGTATGATTTTATGCATGTTTTGTGTGCTTAGCATGATATATATATGGTTTCTTATATTGTTGGGTGAAAAGGAAAAGTATGATAACTTTTGTGCCATATGTAGGTATGTTAATTAAGGAAGGAGTTTGATTGTTGATGGAAATGCTAAATGTTGGTATATGATGTAATATGTTGCTAATGCATGAATAATGTTATTGTCTAAGGGTATTTTAGTAATTATGCTTATGAAGTATATGATCTAATGTATGTAGTTGCTAATGAGTATTATGTTGAATAATGACAAGTTGGTGGACTTAGATGATAAGAATGAAGTATTAATATCATTATTTTATGTAGTGTTGGTAAATTCATAAAAATGGTGAATAAAGGGGTTGAGTGGAAATTTTTTAAGCAAAAAGGGTATTTTGGTAATTTGGTAAGCAAAAAGGGTATTTTGGTAACTTTGTAAGCAAAAAGGGTATTTTGGTAATTTTGTAAGCAAAAAGGGTATTTTGGTAATTTCAAAAGAAAGGGGTGGAATGATAATTTTATAATTAAATGGATAAAATTGTAAGTTGTGAGAAAGAAGGGTATTATGGTAATTTTTGAGGTAAAAGAATAATATGGTAATTTTATGATTAAATGGCAAATTGATAATTTTTATAAGTAAAGGAGTGTCATGGTAAATTTTGGAGAAAAGGGTAAAGTGGTAATTTTGGAGTCAACAGGGCAATATAGTAATTTTATAAGTAAGTGGTAAGAATGGTAATTTTGGAAGTAGGGGTAAAATAGTAATTTTGGATGAAGGAGGGCATTATGGTAATTTTTCAAGTAAAAGGGCAATATGGTAATTTTGAAGGTAGAGGGGCAAAATAGTAATTTCATAAGTAAATGGTGATATGGTAATGGTATAAGTGAATGGTGAAATGGTAATTTATTAGTAAGGAGTAATATGGTAGTTTTGGGAAAGAAGGGCAAAATGGTAATTTTGAAATGAAGAATAAAAATAGTAATTTTGGATGTAAAAGGGTAAAATAGTAATTTGTAACGAAAAAGAGGTGTTATGGTAATTTTACAACTAAAAGGGGTATGGTGGTAATTTTCATAAATAAAAGGATATTATGGTAATTTGAAAGTAAGGGGTAAAATGGTAATTTTGTAAATAAAAGGATATTAGGGTAAACTTGGGACTAAGGGGTAACTTGGTAATTATGATAAGGATGAAAGATAATTTAGTAATTAAATTATGATTGTATAAGGGTAACTGAATAAGTATGATACTAAAGAAGGGTAATTTGGTAAATTAACCAATTAAAGGGCATTATGATAATTTTAATAATGGAGAAGGGTAATATATTAATTATAAATATGGATAAAGGTAAATTAATAATTATGATTATGAAGAAGCGTAAATTAACATTGGTAATTATGAAGAAGGGTAATTTGGGATTTATGATAATTAAAAAGGGTAAAATGACAATTAAAATAATTGAGAGGGGTAAAATGGTAATTATGATAAAGGAGAAGGACACTTTGGTAATTTGGTAATTTATCCAACTAAAGGGGCAATTTGGTAATTTAGCCGATTAAAGGGTAAAGTGATAATTATTTAACCAACTAAAGGGGCAAAATAGTAATCATTATAATGAAGGAGGGTAATTTAGTAATTTATCCAACTCAAGGGCAATTTAGTAATTATAACAAAGGAGAAGGGCGATTTGGTAATCTAACCAACCAAATGGGAAATATGATAAGTGGAGCAATTATGAGGAGTGAATGGTGATTTAAAAAGTGTAGGGGATTATTTGGTAACCTAAACCGTATAAGGGATAATTTGGTAATTATGTAACCCAAAGGGTAATATGGTAATTTGGCGAGGAAGGAATGGATACTTAACAATTACATGGGTAAAGGTAAAATGAGTAGTTTATACCTAACGTGACTTTGAGATTATGGAACATTATAATATGATTCAAATAATGCTGATTAGCCAAGTAAGAGTATTTGATAATTAGTATGGCCTTAATGGTTTCTCTGTGATATCCTGGATAATCATCTGAATAAGAAACGATTAATGATATCAGAACGATTGAAAGTGAATAAGTATCGGATTATCGTGCTTTTCGTGATCACCTTAATTAAGACACTATTACTTAAAGTGGAAGACCTCGAGATCGGGAATGGTGATTCCTTAGGGGTCGCTACCCTAAGGACGTGGTTTAGTCCACGATTATTCTGGTATTTGCTGGTGTGCCTTTGTGCCCCAGGCAGGCCCTATATCTTACTCTTTCTAGCTCTACGGACCTAGTTAGGGGGTATACATACTTATGGATTAGGTGTCCTTGTCGGTAGGGTACTGAGTTAGCTTTATGCACTAGTACGACCAGGGTACCTTTGCGTCCTTGGGTTCGTGGTTGAAGGGTACTGAGTAGCTGATATGCACCGGTACGACCGGTGTACCTTTGTGTCCCGGGTTATTGATCTCCCGTTCGAGGCAAATAAATATGATTGATGTGTTGATTAAATAAAGGAAAGATACTATTATTGAAAGTGGAATATTAATGAGTCGGGCCCAGATGATTATGATATTGAGTACCGGTCCACCGGTTATAATAGTGGCCAGGAACGTTGTGTCCGGGATTATGATTCTTTATATATCCCGGTCCACCGGTTATAATAGTGGCCAGGAGTGTTGTGCCCTGGATGATGATTCGTTATATATCCCAGTCCACCAGTTATAATAGTGGCCAGGAGCATTGTGCCCTGGATGATGATCTTATATATATTCCGGTCCACCGGCAATAATAGTGAGGGTTTCGAGATCAATAAAACTAGTATTATATGTGAATAAAGTTATGGAAAAATAATAATCACTTATAGTGGAACACCATGTGAGTTGGGGCCAGACCGATCCACCAACAAATAATAGTGGTCAGAGGCGTTCTGCCCTGTGTGTTTATCTTCCGGTCCACCGGCAATAATAGTGGTCAGAGGCGTTCTGCCCTGAGTGTATACTCCCGGTCCACCGGCTATAATAGTGGGGTTCTTGTACTCACATGGATATAAAATATGAGATTGTTGGAATGATGACGGAATAATGGCTTAAGGCCTGAATGTATTGATCTTACACTATGACATGGCTTAAGGCCCAAAGTATCGATCTTGACTTATAAATTATTATGTATGTTATTGTTATGTATGCACCTCTCCTTATTTATGTATGTAGCTTGCATTATGTGTCGTATGCGGGCATGTCTTTAAGTGTGGTATTAAAGGGTTACTCAGTACCGTAGTACTGAAGGGATTCCCTTTTGGGGGCCCTGCCTATTTAATGGGCAGTGCCTTTACAGGTCTTTTCAGGTACTACTCAAGTGGGCTACGGGAAAGAGAGTAAGGAGTCATCCGGTATCGTTAGGGTTTCCTCTCTCTCTTTTAAACTCCTAGTTTTAATGCT
This sequence comes from Tamarix chinensis, assembly GCA_030549775.1. NCBI lineage: Eukaryota > Viridiplantae > Streptophyta > Magnoliopsida > Caryophyllales > Tamaricaceae > Tamarix > Tamarix chinensis. The sequence continues at coordinate 120,477,041 of CM060171.1, forward strand.
GTTTAAGTAACCATCCTTGGTAGATGTTATTCTTGTAAACGGTTTGATGTGCTACTCTGATTTGTGTGTGTCGAATTTCTTTCAAGATATATTTCATTTTCTTAGCCTTAGCACTTGGTACTGGAACGGTATGAGTGAACCGGTCTGGTACTAAGTGTGGCGGTAATACTCCTAAAGTTCACGTTTTATTTATTTTCTTCCGCTAATTTCCTTTTTAATTAACGAAACTTTTCAATAGTGAATTTTGGGGGTGTTACAATTATAGTAATAGAAGACCTGTAGTTTTATAATATTTGTTTTACAATAAAAAAGCCTTTTATAAAAAAATTATATTAGTGAATAATTAATAATTAAGTTAGAACATTAATTGGAGAAACACAATTGATGTAATGATATATTAAAAAAATTAGATGTTGAAGTTTCTAAAATTTATTATTTCTCACTATGTATGCCACAATATTATAAACTTTCTATCATAAAGCACAACAATTACCAAATACTCCCTCAATTTGTCCAATTTTTTTATATATTTCTTTTTCTCCCTTCTTCTGATATTATGCTTTCCAAAGCAATTCATCTAATGAATTTATCCGACCTTTATCTAATACTACAATAATTTCCAACGATAAATATAATGACAAAGTGTTATAATTAATGATATTTGGATGGGTGTGTTTTTTTGTCAAATTCTTGCATGAGTGGGGCTTATGGTTAACCTCATTCATGTAAGCATGGGATCCATAGCAAAAATCATTCATCTTATGTAAAAATATTCACCATAAATTTGGCTCATATATATATATTAGTGGTTTTTCTCTACAATCATTGTTGGGGATTCTTAATTAATTAAAAATAAAAAATTTATTTAGTTGACTAGAAGCTAGGTGTGTCAAACAACTTTAAAGTGAATGGTAATGAATTTAAGGCCAAATCAATTTTATTTATTATTGTTAGATTTGATAAAAGTTGATTTGATCTGTCCGACCCAACCCACATAAAATCCGACCCAACATAATCTATAATTTTATCAATCTGATCCGATCCAAATATGACTTGAAACTAATCCGACCCAACGTTGATTTGAATATAAGTGACACGGCCCTACCTGACCCCAATCAATAACCCGTCGTCAACCCAACTCAACTCGATAAAACCAAATTCCATACTACCCACTTCTGATAATAAAAAAATAAACATGTCTCATTATTTATTCAAAGCTTTTAAAAATATACTATTATTTAAATTTTACATTTTTTTACTTTTATTGTGAACTTACCTATTCACTAACGATATTATAATTTTATCAAACTTTTTTCATAAAAACAATATTAAAAAGTCATAATAATAAACAAATAGTAACTAATAACACATTATTAATCACATACTTACATGAAGTGAAACTTAATTATTACCTACGAGGTTTATGAGTTAAATTAATTTTTGTGGTCAATGTTTAATTTGATTTAAATCTAAAGTGATTCGATCTAAGATTAGCTCAGTTTGAACCTAATCTAACCCATCAAAACCTAAACATACTCGATTCGTCAAGTTAACCCAAACTTTACCCGTCAAATTAACTCAAACACAAAATCACTCGAATACGAGCTTCCTTGACCAAAACCTGACCCAATAAGGATGTAAACAGAGTAAGTTGGGACATGTATGCCCATACCCATACCCAATAAAAAAATAGGTACCCAAATTTATACCGGTACCCTTAATGGGTATCCATTAACACATCCATATCTGTAGGATATCTGTTACACAATAGATTCATTCATCTGTTAACGGATATTATCCTGTGGATAAATCTATTACCCGAAAGATAAACTCATTCAGTATTCATCTAAATGACAATTTTGACCTTAATTTATACTACATTTATTTTAAAATTAATGGTAAAAAAGTTATTATATATCTATTAAATGGGTATGGATATAGATACAGGTATGATTACGGGTATAGATATGGATATTTCATACCTATATCCATAACAGAACCCGACGGGTATTTTTTTCTATTATCCATATATATTTGTTCATATATATTTAAGTATCCGACGGATAAAATTATCAGATTTCGGGTAAAATCTGTCATGTTTACATCCTTAGACCCAACCCGACAACCTAACCCGAAATAATCTAAACCCAACCCGACTCGAAATCAAACTAACTCAATTTAAACTCGACCCAATAAATTAACTTGATACAACTCGAATCTACAATGACTCAAACTCGAACCCGATTCAACCCAAACAATAAGATGATCAGAAATGACCCGAATCTGAAATAACCCGATCCAACTCACAATTGACTTATAAAAAAAATGACCCGTAAATAATCCAACCCAAAAATAACCCGATCCGCTATAACCCAACCTGAACCAGACCTATATGACTCGATTTTCTAAAAATCTTGTTATTTAGTAGTATATTTATGAATGCACAACAACGTTTCTTAATATCTATAATAATATAAAACAATGCTAGAAATCATAGACTAATGGTTGAAGTTAGGGCCACGACAACATGTATTATATTCAAATATATATATATATATATATATATATATATATATATATATATATATATAGAGAGAGAGAGAGAGAGAGAGAGAGAGAGAGAGAGAGAGACACACACACACAATTCGTACTCGCTACTTGCGCACGCAAACTTCTTGTTAATCGAAACAAATAATTATATCATCCTAGTGATGTGGTTTATAAAAAAGGAAAAGTGAAGTGATTTAACTTGAGTTCAAACATAGAAGATTAACATGTATGGTTGTATTAGTAGTAATGGATTCAAGTATATTTTGTGAAAGATAAAGTAAAAAAGGATAAATAGTTTTTTTTTAAAGTAAGTTGGTAACAAAAAAACTTTAGCATTAGTTATCAATCCAATTTAGCTGTATAATTAATGGAAAAAATTATTTAAGAAAATTACAATGGCCGGGAAATTATTTTACAATATACAAGTACCACATCATATATAATAAAAGTGAACATTATTTTTTTTTCTTTTTGAGCATCGTGACCATAAAATTATTATTATGGATAAATGTAACAAAAAAAACCCCTAAGAACACACTCACTTTACCTTAGGACTAAGTTATAAATATATTCTTCTCATTTTAAAATTTTAATTATATACTAAAGGCTAACTATACATTTTAAACTCATAAATAAAATACTACAACATAGTCAAACAAAAATATTGTAATCTTTATTTTTATTCAAAAAAATATTATTTTCATAACATTGAAATTTTATAAGCCAACGTACATAAAATTAAAATTATGGAGAATGAAAATGAGAGATAGGAAGAAGGGAACAAACATAGAAACAATATATTCATGATAATATATAATTTTTATTTGACTAGCTTGATAGTATATTTTTACTTAGTAAACCTTAATTTTTAAATATACATCAAAATATTCTATATATAATTTTATGTCTTAATAGTCAATAAATGTATTATAAGGTTTATTGTCAAAAACTATAAAGTGGAAAAAATATAGGCTAAAATATCACTAATATTCCATGCAAAACTCATATATTAAAAAAGTTATAATGAACTATTATATGAGAATATATTTTTCAAATATTTTATGCTAAAAATACACATATTGAATAATAATTAAACTAAGTAAATCATAATGTATTGATTGTAAATTAAATAATCTAACACGTTAATTACCTAGTAAAGTACATATGTTGATGATAATTTGCTAAAATATTTAGCTAATTAGTTTATAAAAAAACTTATTAAAGTTCCCTTTGATGGCAGTCAAATTATATTATGCATGAAGAGGGTAAAACAATAATATTTTTTTTAAAAAAATACTCTATATCATAGGTATAATTTATTTTTTGGGTTGTTGTTTTTAGCTTGACCTTTTTTTTTCTTTTTTAAATTGATATTTATTTAAACTTCACTTAATATTTTCTCCTTTGAGTTAGTGTTTATTTAATCTTCGATTGAAATTTTTTCTTCTTTAAGTTATATTTATTTAAACTTTGTTTGATGTTTTTATATATCATTTTAATATCGATTGATATTTTTTATTATATTTATTATAGTAACAATATTTATAATAATTATAATAATTTTTGAAATTATAATTATAATTGTTATAATCAAATAATATAACTATATCCGTATTACTAACACTTCCGTTCTTTTTATATTTTTCTCTTGCATGAGAATCCTCAGCTACATCAGTCCTAGTAGGTTTGTTCTAGGGATGTAAATGGGGCGGATAATATCCGAAACCCGACTGATTTTATCCGACGGATATGGATATGGATAATGATAAAAGGATATGGATACGGATATGGATAAGGGTTAAAAATACCCGGCGGGTTCGGGTACGGATACGGGTACGGGATATCCATATCCGTATCCGTACCCCTATCCGTATCCGTATCCGTACCTATTTACCCGTTATATATTTATCCTTAACTTTTTATACAAAAATAGGTTATAATTAGAAATTAAATTGTCATTTTACCTACAACCCTACTTAAAATTAAATCTAAGAATTCAAATTCTATTTCTGCTGGTGCTGTTTGTGAATTGTGAGTTTGTCTCGATAGTTAGTTGCCATCCCTAACCCCGTAGCCATCGCCCGCTCCTCGCCCGTCGAGACTCGAGTTTCAGACTTTCAATGGTCTCGATCTCATTCTCGAATTTGATCCTTCACTTTCACTCTTCAGATTCAGAATCAGAGCCTCAGATGACAGAGGTGGTGGTGTCGTGGACCTCGTGGTGACTCTTCAAAGTTCGGTCGTCGAGTTGTTTGCCTGTTCGATTTTCACACTTTTCGCCTATTCAGTCTTTGACCCTTCGAGCCTTCGACAGCTCCAAGTTGGCCGTCACCGCCCACTCGCCTGTCTCTGCCTGTCTCCGCCCGTCACGGCGTCGCCCCGCCTGTATTGGATCAACTCAAGTCAAAGATCCACTTACTCGGTTCGCTTTCTCTTCTTTTTCGTTGTAGTTGATTTGTATTGCTGGATCAGAAATGTGATTAATGAGTATTTTTTTTCTTCTTCTGAATTTGCTATGCTTCAATCTGTTGCAACTTGCGAGTTGAGTTGATTAACCCAACTGAAGAAGAGTTGTTTACTTCACGTAGACTGTAGTGAATTTGTTTATAAATTATGAGTAAGCTGATGAGAACATTTGGAAACCATAGCAACATCAGAAAGTAGGGATTCGTTCAGTGGTGTGTGACTTTGTGAGGCGCGGTTTTTGAATATGAAAGTAGGGAACAAGATGATTAAGTGGGACTAATTAGTTTTTTTGAATCAAACCTACATATCAAAAAAACTGGGTACACTGTTTTTGTTCATATACCTAATCATCTTGTACTTAAACTGGAACCTAAAGATGTGAAATGAATTTTTCTGAGGTATGCTGCAAATAAAGAAGGGTATAAATGTTATCCCCCACAATCCAAAAAATACATCATAACTGTATGCATGGATGTTGTATATGTAGAAAATCAATAATTTATCCAAAATCATCTTTCAGAGGAGAGCAACAAATAATGTCAATTTTGGGGGAGAACAATATATATGCCTAATCCAGTCTTCTTTTACGATGATACTCCTAGCACTACACGGGAAAGATGAACAAGGAGGAAACTGTTATCCTAAGGAAATAACACCATTATACCACAAACTGTGGGAAAAAATATATTTGATAATGCATTTCCACTTGGGCTACACGTGCATACCCGACAAAGATATTAGATTAGTAAAGTGCAGCAGCATGCCAGACTTGTATAACACTGAACATATCCTTCAAAAATTTCAGGTTATGTTCCCACTTCAATCTCCTCTAGCAATATTTCTCCAGATCTAGACCATCCCATATCCCTGAGGAATGGAACTAGAACTTATACTAAACACCCTACTGTGAGGTATCTATCCTACCATAGATTATCAATCAAATAAACATAAAGCTTCCACTTCTAAAATCCCTCACATACCTTCATGGGTAACTAACTGATCATTTCCTTATGCATGAATTTTAATATTATCTCTACTGATTATTGAAAGGCGTAGGACACAGTTTTTGCATTACTTTGCTTATAATTAGCTTAAATCTCATCTGATTAGTGGAAAATAAATTTTGATAGACAAAATCCTTACAGGTTAATTGTGCTTTCACAAGGAGAGGATCTATTGACTGCCACATAAACTAGGGCTAGTGAACCCAAGTTCAGACCCAAAATTCCTCCTTTTATTACTCTCCGCTTTCAGTTATGTTTTCTTAGAAGTTCAGAGGTAACTCTTCTTCCAATTAAATTCCTGACTAATTTTCCATCACGATGATTGATCGATTCTCAATCGTATTACTGATGTCAAAAATAAAACCATCATAATATAGAGGCATGGAGGTATATATCCACGTCTGGTTTGTGGGAAAAGGAAGCCACCATATATTCACCAAAAAAAATCGAGCATAGAAAGCAGCAGGTAAAATGTGTAACCAAAAATTTTGGATAAATGAAGCAACAAGAGCCGCGGAGCTAAAATAAGAAAAGTGTGGAAGCCTTAATGCATCACGATATCATACCAGGCTTACCTCCATTAGCTCTCTGATTCTAGAAGTAACCTCAAATTTTGCATTCATCATTTCTTCCTGCAATGTAAATGACGTTAAGATGGAAATAAGAAACATCATACCATCAACAACCCAGCATAGGCATCCTAGACCATAGTATATATAATACCTCAGCAATTTGAAGAGCATGCTCAGTCTTACAAATTTTAGCCTTCTGCTCATCATTGATCTTTTGGAGCTGAAATAGTACAACAATAACAAAGAATGGAAATTCTGGTCTCCAGGACAAAGAAACTGAAATATGCTAGAGCTGCTTCAAAGGCTCGTAGAAATTCTACTTCTATTAATAAACTAACTTACAATTTCTAGCTAGATAACCTAAATATAAGATTATACGTAAACTAACTATTAATAATACGACAAGGCATATTAATCAAATATTCGCGATATATGATGTTGTATTATTGTTTTGATGCCTCCTAAACTTATATTACTACGCTATTGTATCAATATTTTAGATTCCACCAAGAAAAAAAATAGTAATGAACTTACTATGGTGTTGTTGACATACAGAAGTTTTTTTGTTGTTGTTGTAATGCACATGAATTCATTGTTGGTTGTATCTTGAAAATTTGAAATGTCTAACTAAGATGAAGGTGGTGGAATGTTATTATTCTTTAATTAATTCAGACTCCACTTATGATGAGATAAAGAAAGTTCGTAGAATATATTATGAATTATTTCATGAGTATGAGGAGAAATTGAGGCGTATAGAGAGAAATAAAAGTACATCTTGTGGTTTGACTACTTCTAGTCATACTTCCTATGGTGGTAGTGCTAGTTTGGATTCTAGAGAAGCAGACATATATGAAAAGTGGTTAGCTAACCATGGTGTCACTAATTCATCGCAAAAGAACGAGCTAGACTATTACTTGGAGGAGGCTGTTATGCCAAGGATGGAGAATTTTGATGTTTTGTCATGGTGGAAGACAAACACTAAGTTTCCAATTTTACAAGATATGGCTAGAAATATTCTTGCTATTCCTGTTTCCACAGTTTCTTCAGAATCTGCTTTTAGCACGAGCCGTCGGTTTATCACTCCTCACCGCAATCGGCTACATCCAAAGACTTTAGAAGCATTGATGTGTGGTCGAGATTGACTTTGGGCAGCAATGATGAGTAATAATGGTAATATTTTATTTATATTATTAAATTTTAGTTTAATTATGAAATATGTATTCTTTTATCTATTAATTTTATTATTTCAATTCTTTTCTAGATAATAATGACTATCAAATATCACATTATCGTGGCCCTTGTCGTACTTCTTTTGAGGATGAGGACTCCGACAATGGTGAAAATGAGGTAAAACTTAGATGTTTATAAATTTTATAATGTTATTAGCAAATGTAATATATATATATATATATATATATATAATATTTGACTATTTATTTTTATTGTTTTTATGTACCAGGTAGATGCATGATTCATGAATCATGATGATTAAAGTCTGAAGGTTGAAGATTGAAGAATGTAGATTGAAAAGTTCATCCTATCATGATTTATGAATGTCATTTGTGTTCTACTAGTTTTTTATTTTTTTGGACATTATCTACTATGTTTAAACTTTAAACAATTGTTGGCATATTTTACTATGTTTTTCTATTATGCTACAGATACATTATCAACTTTAGCGACTTGATGAATTATTGGATTTTTTTTATATATATTTTAATTTTTAATATCAAAAAATAATTTTGTAGGTAAATTATATATATTATGACAGGTAAACGGATACAAAAACGGATAAACAGGTAATGGTAATGGATAAACAGGTAATTTTAATCCGTCGGATAACGGGTTTGATGTACCCGACGAATATCCGTCAGGTAACGATATCCGTTGGGTAACATATTATCCGTCGGGTAACAGATTATCCGTCGGATACGGATATGGGTACAGTAACGTATATCCATTCGGGTACAGGTATGGATATGGTTATTAAATTTCTTATCGGGTTCGGATATGGATAAAGGGTACCCGATCCGTACCCGCCTCGTTGACATCCCTAGTTTGTTCTTTGATGAATAACTTACGCTACACGTCACATTTTATAAACCAAAACGATGCATAAAAGTCGTGTGCTTCAATATAAGATTAAATAAACGCTTTGTTTGGAATATTTTTTTATATAAATGATGGAATATTAAAAGTAATTTAATTTTAAAATTTTATGGTTACAAGTTTATTATATAAGTAGAGAATTTAAATAATTTTGTTGGTTGAATATTTTTATGCATAGAATTTAAATAAAATATGTATAATATTAGTTTTTTTTAGTTTTATCCATTAATCTATATACACACTATTAAATTATTTTTTAAAATTTTAGTTTGAACTTTAAAACTAATAAAAAATATTTAAAATACTAAAATAAAGTATTAAAATTAAAGAAGTTTATAAATCTTTTTTTTAAATTAAATTCCTCCTAAACAATCTTCATTTAAATGAAGGCTAAAAAACTAACATAGGAATATATATATATAATATTATAGGCTGCACTTCTCATGAGGTCATATAAAAAAAAAAGATACCATAATATTTATAAAATTATATTCTACAATAAGAAACTCATATCAGTATTTTTTTTTATTAGAAAAATTATGATAAAATATTAATGTAATAGTGGTAAAAGGTCATGAGTTAATTAAAATATGAGTAAAAATAATTGTACAAGATATTTAGATACACACACATACACATACTCACCCACCCACCCACCCCTGATAATATGCGATTAGATTAATATTGATTTTTTTTCCCTAAAAGTAGTAGTGAAAAATATATTTAACAATAGTTAAATATTTTTAGATTTATGGTAAAATACATATGTAGTTGTGGTAAAAGCCATAAATATGGATAATGATATATGTTAAGATCAATGTTGAAAAGTGGTAAAAATAAAAATATGTGTAATAGTAGTAAAAAGAAATACTTGAATGTTCGGTAAAATATATGTATAATAGTAGTGAAAAATACGTACATAACTAGTGACATATGTTTACACTAATTTTGCAAAAAATATATAAAAATTATTGGCAAAAATATATTTAATAATAGTAAAAGATACTTAGATAAATATTATGTATAGTTATAGTGAATAATACTCAGAAGACTAGTGACTTGTTTAGATAAATGTTGAATTTTTTAAAAAAATAATATTTATAATAATAATAAAAAATATTTAAATATATGATAAAATATGTATTTAATTGTGGTGAAAAATACATATATAATTTAGATTGATTTTGAAAATTTTAGAACAACAATGTTAAAAATATATATTTAATAATGATGAAAGATACTAATTTTTTTTTTGTAAAATACTGAAAAATATATATTGTGAATTTGATTCTCAAAGTTTTCCTTCAATTTTATAGTGGAACCAATTGGCATCTTTAATTTTTCCAACTAACAAATTTGAACCGAAAATATCTCTACTAAAACGACATAATAGATGCACTGTGATTAGATTAAGAAAAAAAAGTCAAAATTTGATAACAAGAGTTAAATAGTTTTGAATAAAATTAAACGGAAAAGAAAAAGTAGTAAAATTCAAAGTAAATAAAATACTAGTAATATAAATATTCATTGTAGTTAAAACAAAACAGAACCATATTTCTTACGTGTCAACCCACATCTCTCTCTCTCTCTCTCCCCCCCCCCCCCCCTCCTTCCTGCTCTGTTTTCTCTAAATCGTCCTTCTTGAGCTTGACTGGCCGGCTTTGCGTCTCTCGCCCCCGCTGATTAGTTTACGACGACGACGACGACGACGTGGAGAGGTCAACGGATTCAGTTCTTTATTTTTATCTTTCTTGCATGCTAGTATTCCATTCCATTGAAGTGCAGACGTCATCGAATCACCAGAATTCCTTCTTCCTGCATGTTAAACTAGTCGATATAAAACCTCTCCCTAATAAGGTACCTGAAATTTAACATTGATTGCACACTTGTCTTATGATTCTTATCATTAACTAATGCTATTATTAAGTCTCCCTCAATTCTGAGTCTCTGTCCAAGACCCATCGCTCAATTCTCTTCCCCGACCTCCCTCCCTCACGTTCTTCTCCTGTCCTGAATATTAACCCAGAGATACTCAGAGAGACAGGAGGGAAACTAATGAAGAAGATAAAGTTCGACTCAGTCGTCTCGCTGAGTCGACACAGATGTTTACAATTCGTGATAGGTTTTGCCGTGGTGTATTGCTGCTTCATGACCTCTCAAATTCCTTTCTTATCCCGTTCGCTTTCATCCGAGAACCATAACCAGGAAACCCAGATTCGTTTCTCAAACCCTAACCAGCCTCAAAACCCCAGAATCCTCTCTAATTTAGTGTTTAAAGAAGATATATCGGGTTACAGCTCAATCTATCGTTCTGCCGTGCAAGCTTGGGAAGTGGGCTCTAGGCTCTGGGAAGCGGTGGTGCTGACGACGGCCCAACAAAAACAAAACCTGAACAGAGAGACCCATAAGCCCGAGGAACAAACGACGTCATGCCCGCACTCGATTACTCTCTCGGGAGACCGATTCTATCGGCTCAATCGGACGCTAGCTTTGCCATGTGGGATGATGCTAGGATCACACGTGACTGTAGTTGGGAAACCACGTGCTGTACACCTAGATTCTGTTTCGGTTATGAGCGGCGGAGGGAGGCTCACTAAGAAGGTGTATGTGTCGCAGTTCATGTTCGAATTGAGGAAGGGAAATGATAAGGTAGGGGAGGAGCCGCCGAGGATTCTGCATTTCAATCCGAGAATTGAAGGGGATTGGAGCGGTCGGCCGGTCATTGAGATGAATGCTTGTTATAGAGGACAGTGGGGTACAGCGCTCCGGTGTGAAGGATGGCGTACGACGCCAGATGAAGAAACCGGTAGGTCTATCATTTCACCCCAAATTCCAAACCCCCTATTTAATTGGTACCATAATTTGTTTTTGGTTAGATGTTGAGAAAAGCATTAACTTTGTAGCCATTATTGGTGCATTAAATGATGCTTAATTTTTTTGGATTTAATGGTGCTTGATTTGTACACAAATCCTTTTAGCTTATGATTTACTCCTCTGATGCCAAAAAAAAAATCAATTTCCACACATTATAAGAACTAATTAAACTATTATGCCCCCCAAAAACTAATAAAAGTAATCTCAATATCATACTTTTACTTTGATTACAAAACAATACTAAAGATATGTTAAAAATGAAAGGTAGACGTACTTTTTTTTTAAATGACTTTCGTTTTAAAATAAATATTAAATTGTAAAGTAACTTTCTTTATAGAAATATAATTACTTCTAGTAATGTTATAGTTTTGTGATTCATATTTTATATATAAAATGATTGTCAGTATTGCACTTTGATTGTATTTGAAAATTTAGACCTTACTGTTTCATTATTCAGTCATGATTATTATTTTTATTTATGACTTGAATGAATCTTATGATAATTCAAGTTTTGTACTATTTGAGCTTTGACCTTGTGAAAATTATATGTTGTCTTATTCAAGGGATCCCATTTTGAAAATGACACCACTCATTGTATCAAATTATATCAAATATCATGATATCAATGAAATTTTTTTCCCCTACTATATTTTGCGGACCAAAAATGTTGAGCTTGGTACAAATCCATGGAATCTTCCATGTATTCTCTTTCACAATCTTGTAGAGCTGTCCCATCCTTTGCGCCAAATCATAGACCCCCCCTTTTTTTTTCCCTGGCGCATTCATCGTGAGTCTTAAGAAGCCAACCAACAGCTTCTTACTTGCTGTCCTCATAGGATCCAAACCAAATACATTTGATTTGCTGTATATTATCTTAGTTTTCCAATCATCGCTTTCCTGAATAAAACTCCCCAGCTGAAACTCGGGTTGGATGTTATGTATTGAAGTTGACGGACAGGTTAGATGTGAAGAGTGGGTACGGGATTATGATGACGATAAGCATTCAAAAGAATTACGGTCATCTTGGTGGTCCAATAGATTGGCTAGGGGGACTAAAGAAGTGGCCACCATTGAGTGGTCATTTCCTTTTGCGGAGAACAAGTACTTTGTTCTCACAGTTAGTTCTGGGTTAGAAGGCTTTCATGTAAGCGTCGATGGAAGGCATGTAGCTTCGTTCCCTTATCGTACTGTAAGTAGTTCTCTCTTCTTACTTCTTCCACTCACACACTCTCCAACCCCTCCCCCCCCCCCAAACTAAATCCTTCTCGGTTGTTTTCTTGTAGAATTTGTAAACTATCGTCGCTCTGTCTTGGTTGCAGGGATTTGAATTGGAAGATTCTTCAAACGCATATCTATATGGGGATATTGATGTGCATTCTGTGTACGCTGCTTCTTTGCCGACCTCCCATCCAAGCTTTGCTCCACACAGGCGTCTCGAGATGTCAGCAGAATGGCAAGTCCCTCCTGTTCCAGACGGCCCTGTTGATCTCTTCATTGGCATCCTTTCAGCAGCCGATCACTTCACCGAGCGCATGGCTGTGAGGAAATCTTGGATGCAGCACTACTTGGTTAGATCTTCACGTGTGGTTCCTCGTTTCTTTGTTGCACTGGTAAGGAAGACAAGTAGCATAGACTGCTTGACTGTTCTGGAATCAATCGAAGTCTTTTGTCCAATGTTGATTTGCATTGATATTTAAGGGGGGTATTATTGTTTCTGAAGCGAACAAATATATTTTTGTCAGCATAGAAGGGAAATGATTAATGTGGAATTGAAGAAAGAAGCTGAATTCTTTGGAGATATTATCATCGTTCCATACCTGGATAACTACGACCTTGTTGTGTTGAAGACCGCTGCAATCTGTGAATACGGGGTTAGTATACTCTGATACACATCAACTCTGAGCATGTGTTAGAGCTCAATCTCTCTTTTTGAATCGACAGCAATTGACGGCCGGTATCTTTAACCCTACGTACCATGCAGGTGAATGCAGTGGCAGCCAATTACATCCTGAAGTGTGACGATGACACTTTTGTGAGGCTAGATGCTGTGATCCAGGTAGCAGAGAAAGCTGGCGGTGGAGGCCAAAGCTTCTATCTTGGAAAAATGAATTACTACCACAGGCCCCTCCGTGTGGGTAAGTGGGCTGTCGGTTTTGAGGTATGCCATCACATCTCAAATCAATTAGGAATACAAACTCTTTCCTTTTGCCTTGATGGTCGTGAACTTGTCGATGAATGTTTCAGGAATGGCCGGAGAAATTATATCCGCCGTATGCAGATGGACCTGGATATATTATATCGGCAGATATCGCACGTTTTGTTGTCTCTGAATTGGAGAGGAACAGTTTGAGAGTAGGCCTATAAACCCTCTTTTTTTATGATGGAGTCATTATTCACTAACCGGCCAATCATCGCTTCTTGTTTAGTAGTAACCGTGGATTTGATGTTGCCTGGTGTTTTGCCTTCATTTGTCACAGCTGTTTAAGATGGAAGATGTGAGCATGGGAATGTGGGTGGAGCAATTCAACAAAATCATACCAGTGGACTATATACATGACGCGCTGTTCGTCCAGCATGGATGTGTCGATGGTTATTACACGGCACATTATCAGTCCCCAAAGCAGATGATCTGCTTGTGGGATAGATTGCAAAATGAAGGATTGGCCAAATGTTGCAATCTAAGATGACGACGTATTGACGCCCTGATTGGCATTCGAAACACTTGCCCTTCGTTCGACCGCTTTTTGGCCTAGCACAGATATATGGCAAGAAAGGAGGGAAGGATACATTTTTTGCGGAAAGATATAATATCTATACCTGTACATTGAGGGCTATGCACACACATTTGAAAGAGGGATGCAAGGACCCTTTTTTTTTTCTCCTTCTTCTAGTGCCTGATTTAGTTCTCATGACTACATTTCTTATATATTAGTGCAAAGTTAAGTTAGATGGGAAAACGATTAAGATGCTAGTAAGTTTGATTTTATTGTAATTCTTACAAGCAGGTGACAAAATGCAATCGCAAGATGATATGATTCTTGACAAGTTACTAAGTTTGGTCTTCAAAGATAAACAATATCTAAATACGATGAGACATATCATATCTAACTAATAAGATAAAACGTGTCTAACTAATAAGATAGAAAAAGACAAAAAATAAAAATAATTTATTTTTTTATTCCTACAATAATACTTCATTTTATAAAAATCTTTTCTATCTACATTATTCTCTCCCACCCGAATAGAGTTCAAGTTTAGATACTAAAATTGAAGAAAATTTTCTAGCATTGATGGAGTCATGTCAATTCCACATTACTAAACATAATCTTATATCTAATCTCTTCATGCAAGGAGTGGATATAATCAACAAAATATTTAAGAGATGCAGACACATGTGCATGCGTGGATAGAAGACCAAAGTCAACGAAAGTAAGAGGGTAACCATAAACAATTTCAAAATTACTATTTCCTATGAACTTATTAAACGCATGGTTATAAGCAAACTCAGTTGTGGGTAACACTTAATCCCAAGTAAGAGGTTGATCTCTAACAAGATAATAAAGAAGGTCACATAAACCTTGATTTACTACCTCAGTCTAGCCATCGGTCTGTGGATAATGGATAGTAGAAAACTTCAACCGAGTCTTACTGAGGGTCCAAAGTGTTCCCAAAACCAACAGAAAAATCTAGAATCTCTATAAAAAACTATGGAAGAAGGAAGACCATGTAACCTGACTACCTCACCAAAAATCAACCTAGCAATATGAGCATCATCGAAAGTCTTACTACATATTATGAAATGGACCATGTTGGATAACCTATCGACCATGAAAATAATTGAATCACAGCATGTAGATGTCTAAGGGATACCTAGGATAAATTTGATGCTAATATCTATCCATGACTCATGGGGAATAGGTAAAGGAGCATATAAACCCACGTTTTGTTTTCTAGCTTTAGCTAATTGGTAGGTACAACTCTAGGATATGACTAGCTTAACATCATGTTGCTGAGAAGGATAATAGAAACGATCATGTACCAAGGTAATAATATGATCCATACTAAATTGATCGGTAAGGTCTCCGACATGTAAATAATAAAGTCCCTATAGGAGGATTGGGTAATACATAATCTAGAAGCTCTAAAAAGATATCCATCATGAACTACATAGTCAACGAATTCCTTATGATGGTCACTAGAGACTGCTTGGTGACGAAACTCAGGGTAAGAACAGTAATCACCCTTCATTGTATCAAAGTTAGTAGCCTTAATACTCATTTGGTGAAGTATATTACCTATCATACGAAGAGCATCAACCACCTTATTTTTTGCACTAGAATAGGGATGTAAACGGGGTGGATTTTACCTGAAACCCGATGGATTTTATCCGACGGATACTTAAACGGATATGGATAAATGGATATGGATACGAATATGGAGGATGGAAACAAATACCCGTTGGGTTCAGGTACAGATACAGGTATGAGATATCCATATCCGTACCCATAACCATACCTGTACCCGTTTACCCGATATATAATTACCCTTTTACCCTTAATTTTAAAATAAATATAGTATAAATTAAGGTTAAAATTATCATTTGACTTAACTATAAATGGGTTGATCTGTCGGATAATATCCATTAACGAGTAAACAGATAATCCGTTGGATAATGAATATCCAACGGATATGGATATGTTAGCGGATACCCATTTCGGTACGGGTATGGATTTGGGTATGGATTTTTTTATCGGGTACGGATACGGGTATGGGTATACCCGCTTCGAACTCGCCTCGTTTACATCCCTACACCAGAACAATGTTTGACGACAAAATTATACTCTTCTAGGAACTCATGCCATTTAGCAAACTTCGTGGCGAGTTCTTGCCTATCTCACAAGCATTACAATGAATCTCAAAGGACTAATATCAGGATGTCTAAGAATAGGGGCCTTGGTCATGCATTCATCAATTTCTTGAAAGGATCTAGAGGCTTTAGAAGCCCACAGAAATGTTCCCTTCTTTAAATAGTCGATAATGGGGACCATGATGGAGTTGAAAGTATAGAAGAACTGACAACAAAAAAGATACTATACTATGGAAGCTATGCATTTCTAAAGCAGATCTTTGTCTAGGATAATTCTTAATGATTCTAACTTTCTCAGGGAAATAGAAATTCCCTAAGTATAAAAAATAAAGCACAGGAAAAGAACATAAGTATGAAGGAAGGAGAATTTCTTAAGGTTATCATAGAGCTTAGCCTCTCAAAGGGTAGTAAAGACTTCTAAACGTTGGTTTAGGTGTTCACCTTTAGACTTATTATAGACTAGAATTCCATCAAAGTAGACTACGAGAAATTTTCCTATGAATGGTTGTAAGATATGGGTCATAAACCTCATGAATGTAATAGAGACATTTAATAACCCAAAATATATTACTAACCACTCAAAGAGTCCATATTGTGCATTAAAAGCTATTTTTCCACTCATATTATGTTCTAATATGAATCTAGTGTACCCACTTCATAAACCCATTTTAAAGCAATAACTAGATCCACCTAAAGTGTCTAACATGTTCTCTAGACTAGGGATAGAGAAACTGTACTTAATCATAATTTTTTAATGGCTCTACTATCTACACACATTCTCCAAGATCTATCTTTCTGAGGAGTTAGTAAAGTGGGTGTTGCACAAGGGCTCATGCTATGTATCACAAATCCCTTAGTAGAGAGTTACTCAACTTGCCTATTTAATTCAGTAAGCTCACTAGGATTCATCGTATAATAAGAAAAGTTAGGCAAATAGGACCTAGGAATAAAAAAAATCACTCAATAACTTATGAACCTCAATAGGAATGGGTAGAGTGGAACTCAAAGAGACCTCTTGAGCAACTATGGCTAGTATGAAATTGTTTTATTTACATTTTTAATTGAAATCACTAGGGGTGACTATTTGAACTATATTCTTAACATTTTCCTTAGGGGTATAAGCAAATTTAGGAGGTGAAGGAGTAGATGGACTTGTAGGAGTAATGATGATACGCTTTTCCTTAGAGAAGAAATAATGAGTATTGGGTATGCAATCAATTTTAACTAAATGATCCATTACACCTAAATTAAGTGCAAAAGATGGAAATTTTCTTACACTATTCAATATGGGTATGATGTGAGAGAAAAAATCTAACCAAGTTATAGTGCTCGCCTAGTGGAGGTTTGATAGTCCTAACAAGGCTACACTGTGAGAGATTGTCGTCTTCTAATTCCTTATAATCACCTAAATAATCACATGGTTCTACTATAAGATCCTTAATAGGTGGCTTATCATACTTATCCTCTAAGACCATAGTATGATAGGAACAATGATATGCATTATGTCCTCTCCCATGATAATTGAATGGAATTGGTTGTAATACCTCAAAATTTTAAAATCTATAATTTAATATATAATACTTATTTGGGAGAAAATTAACTTTTAAATTTATTTAATTTAATTATTTTGTAGATTTTTGAGTATATAAAATGGATATGAATATTTAACAAATTAAAATAAATATTTTTTATTTTATCATACTCATTTTATTTAAATAATTTTTCAAACCAGTATTTTAATAAAATTAACCTTTTTAAACCAATATATTATATTATAATAACTTAAATTATCAAATAAATTTATCTATCAGAAAGATTAAATTCTATTATTCTAAAAATTATTTTATTTTATTCCTCCCGATTTTTCTTTTTTCCTTTTTATTTTTCCCTTTTTCCTTTTTCCTTTTTCTTCTTATTTTTTTCTTCCTTTTCCTTTTTCTTTTCCTTCGGGCCGCCAGGCTTGTAATCCCCTCCTCCCTGTGCTAGGCCGCTGGCTGGCCCACTTCCTCCTTTCCTCCTTCCTTCTCCAGCATGGTGCCCTAGCCCACCTCCCTTCTTTATTTCCTTTCCTTCCTTCCCCCTATTGGGTTAGCCCACTCTTTCCTTTTTTTTCTTTCTCCCCTCTCCCTCACGGTGCGGGCTGCCCAACTCCCCTTTCTTTCTCCCTACCCAATCAGCCTACTTTCTTTCTTTTCTTCTTCTTCAACCTTCGACCAAGCCCCCCACACTATGATTACCCTTCCTACAGCTTGCAATTGCCACCAATTGCTCCCTCCCTATAGCCTACTCTCTCTCCCCTCTCCCCACGTCCCTTTCCTTCCATTTTTGGACCATACAAGCCCTTTCAACCCTCCCCCGCATGCCTTCCATTTTCCTTCCCCTTCTCCCTACAACTACCACCCTACCGTCTGCAACTAGCCCCCAGCTGGCACCTCTCCTCTCCCTCTTCCTTTTCTCCTTCTCCCCTACCCATTTTCTTTCCCCAAGCTCCTTCCTTCCATGCTTGCCGAGCCCTCTTTTTCCCTTCTTTCCCCCCTTATCCTCTTCCCCTATTTTTGCTCCGCCATCCTCAACCACTGTCCCTGCCACCCCTTAATACCTCCCTACACCATTAAGTCACCCCCACATGCCCCCTACAACCACCCTCCTTCTTCTTCTTTCTTTTTCCCCCTTCTTGGCCTCCACCCTACACCGCCATCGTCTACGGTTGTTCCGCCTCTTCTGCCACCACCACGACCACCAATCCACCCCCTGGAACCTCCCCTACCACTTCTTTGCCTCCCTTGGCCGAAACCTAGCCCTACAGTCCCTCCTTTTCCATCTTCTTTTCCCTTCCCGCTTCTCCTCCGCCACCCTTGCAACCATTTTCCCAGCCTGCAGCTGCCACCTTTGCCGATCATCCACCCCCAACCACCACCTACACCCTCACTTCCTCCTTGAACTTACCCTAACTCCCCTCCACAAGTCCTCTACTTAACTCCCAAAGTCTCATCCAAACCAACCCCCTTCTCTCCACCTCCCCCACTTCAATCCCTTCTCTCCTTCAATTCTACTTGTAGCTCACGCTGCTCATGCAACATGAGTTCTACAATTATTTGAACCTTATTTGGATTATTTTTTAAGGTATAATGATGGTTAATATTAGTATGCATTTAATTAATTTTTGATAAAGGCTTGTCTTTTTTTTCTACTTCTAATATGATAAATATTGATATTATTTTTAGATATTAATTTTACTAATCAAAGCTTAAACCTTTAATTGGGGTATTAGTAAGGTTTGATTGTTGTGGAAACTAAGGTAATTGTTATACTCTACTAAAATGTATAGATATGGGTACACTAGTACATTAGGGTTTAATATGTTTATGTGCATGATATATGTTGTTAAGTATAAGGTATTTAGTGGCATATGTCGGTTGATGGAAAGAAATGCATGTTAATCTATGTAACATGTGTAGAAATAATGCTTAAGGAAGGATCTTTGTTGTTAATAATAATGTTAAGTACATAAGTATGATGTGATATGCTAATGTGGCTATTTGTTGGATGAATAATGTTAATATGAACCTTAGAGGCATTTTGGTAAATTTTCTTGTGAAAAGGGTATGGCCTAAATAAGTCTGTGAGTGGTAGGTACTAATGTGTACTATAGATAATAAAAATAGTTGGTGGTGTTGGATGATGTGTATAGAGCTTGTATATCAATATTTTATGTAGTGAGGGTATTTTGGTAAATTTGGTATAATAAGGGCAAAATGGTAATTTAATAAAGGAGAAGGGTAATTTGGTATACAAGAAAGGGTATTTTGGTAATTATGTAAAGTAAAGTGGTAGAATGGTAATTTAATAAAGGAGAATGGTAATTTGGTAGTTTGGCATACAAGAAAGGGCATTTTGGTAATTTTTTAAAGTAAGGGGTAAAATGGTAATTTAATAAAGGAGAATGATATTTTGGTAATTTAGTATAAAGGGAAGGGTATGTTGATAATTTTGTAAAGTAAAAGGGTAAAATGGTAATTTAATAAAGAAGAAGGGTATTTTAGTAATTTGGCATAAAGAAAGGGTATTATGGTAATTTTATAAAGTAAGAGGTAAGATGGTAATTTAATAAAGGAGAAGGATATTTTGGTAATTTAACATAAAGAAAAGAGTATGTTGGTAATTTTGTAAAGTAAAGGAGTAGGGTGGTAATTTAATAAATAAGAAGGGTATTTTGGTAATTTAACATAAAGGAAAGGGTATGTTGGTAATTTTGTAAAGTAAAGGGGGTAGGGTGGTAATTTAATAAAGGTGAAGGGTATTTTGATAATTTAACATAAAGAAAAGAGTATGTTGGTAATTTTGTAAAGTAAAGGAGTAGGGTGGTAATTTAATAAAGAAGAAGGGTATTTTGGTAATTTAACATAAAGAAAAGGGTATTTTGGTAATGTGATCAACCGAAAGGGCAACTTGGTAAATTTTAATAAGTAAGGAAGGCAAAGTGGTAAATTAACCAACTAAAGGGGCAATTTGATAATTTTAAATAAGTAAGGAGGACAACGTAGTAAATTAACCAGTCAAAAGGGTAATTTGGTAGTTTAGCTAACCAAAAGGGCGATTTGATAATTTAATAAGTATGGAGGATAATTTGGTAATCTAACATATACGAAGGGTAATTTGGTAATTATACAAACATGAAGGGTAACATGGTAAATTATCAAATGAAGAGGGTTGACTTGGTAATTTTGCATATAAGGGATATTTTAGTAATTTTGTAAGGATGATGGGGGTAAATCAGTAACTTGTGTTTCATGTCAATGGATTGAATGAGTTTCATAATAAGACACAAGTAACATTGAATAATAAGATAAGGGTATTTGATAAGTCAGTGAGTATCACAAGAATATGGCATAAACTAGGGTTGGATAGATAATTAAGGGGGTGATATGGTGTTATAACATAATTATATAAGGGATGCCTAGTTCGTAAGTATGCATGGAAATATGTGCTAGATATGTTTGAAGTACGTCTTAGGATTTTGTGTATGCCATGATCATTGATGTGGAATACTTGATTTTATGGCTAGTATATCTTTGTGACTCTAGATTCGTGACCTTTTTCCTTCCCTCAAATTAAATAAAAGGACTCATTGAATAAGACGCGAATAAAGTACTAATTGCTAAAGTGAAAGAATATTGATCCGGGCCTAAACCGGTCCACCGGCAAATAATAGTGGTCAGTTGCAAGATGCCCTAGAGACCGGTCCATTGGAGAATAATAGCAGTCAGGTGCATTCTGTCCTCAAGTGTTTTGGTCCACTGGCTATAATTCAAATACCCCAAAAACCCTAATTTAGGATATCATGGCCAAATAAGGGATTATTAGGAAATTAATTAAATAAATTACTTTGTTCAAATTAAGATGGATAAAATAATTTCAAATTAATATAAACTTTATAAATAATTTAATTGGATAAAATTAGAGTGTTTTGTTAATTTAAAATGGAATTTAAGAAAATTCTTTCAAAAATCCCTAAATCAACCTAAAAAGAGAATTTAATTATTATTTTAATATAATTATTTTATTAAACCTGCCAATTACCCAAATCATGCTAATTAAGCCAACCACTAATTTTTTTCTTCTTTTTCTTTTTCTTTTTTTCCTTCCCCCCCCCCCTCTTTTTCCTTTTCTGTCCTTTCTTTCTCTTAATTTCCCCGACCTGGACTGCCTTGCTAGGCCCAACACCCCCCTCTCGCGGCCCATGCTTCCCCACGCACGCCCCTCTTTCTCCCGGCCGGTTCGACCTTACCCCTTTTCCTTTCTTTTCTCCTCCCCTGGACCGCTGGTCCGCCCCACCTGCAATTCATCTTCAACCTCGTGCCACCTGCAGCCGAAAATCTTGCCGGAAAACAAAAGCTTCAACGCCACACCAATATCACCAGTCATTTTGCCCCTCTTCTCCTCATTGACTTCCCTGTGGATGTGACCAAACGACTTAGCCCCTCTCTCGCACGCAAGCTCCTCCTTTTCCCGACAGATCATGGTCTGCAAATTTCAAACCATGCGTCGACCATTCTCGCCGGACAACCTACCCTAACCCTCTACCCTCCCTCGAAGCTTTGTCGTTTCCTGTCCCAATTGGCTTATAAATAGCCCCAAGTGAAATGCCCCGAAAAATTCTAATCTAAAATATTATATTTAAATGAGGTTTTATCATAAAGATTAATTAAATAAATTATTTGATTAAAATAAAAGGAAATTAATTAGGGAAAATCAAGAATAAATTTATAAGTGTGTTAATTAAGAGAAATTGGGTATTTTAGCTAATTAAGGATTTGTATTTTAGAAATTAACTAAATAAATTATTTTATTTAAAATAATGAGGAGAAAATAGTTTCAAATTAATGTTAATTTTATAAATAAATTAATGGAAGAAAATTAGGGTGTTTTGCTAATTAAAATGGAATTTATGGAAAATATTTTAAATATCCTAATTTAGCCTAAAAAGGGATTTAAATTTTATTTTATTTAAATATTATATTTTTAAATATTCTAAATATTCAGATTAATTTAATTGACCCTAACCTAATTATTTTCTCTTTTCCTTTTTCCCTTTTTCTTTTTCTTTCTTCCTTTTTTTCCTTTTCTTTTTCTTTCTTTTTCTTTTTTTTTCTTTTTCCTCTTCTTTTTCCCCGGTTGGGCTTCCCTCTCCCGCGGCCCAATCTTTTTCCCCTTCTTTCTTTCCCTCGGCCCAGCCCGCGCCCGCGCGTCCTCCTTCCGCCCTCCGCCGCGCCGCGTTTTGGCTCCGTTTACACCGAAACGCGTCGTTTGTTTTAATGACGCCCTCGACCGCGCGCGAACCGGCCTGGTTCTTCCCCTTTTCTTTTCTTTTCCCGGCCGACCCGACCGCCTCCCTTCCTTCTTCCTTCTTCCTCCTTCCTCCTCCGTCGCTACGATGCAGGCTCCCGACCCATCAATGGCATCTCCGGTTACGGTGAATAATACCGGTCGTTTCTTGCCTCATTGTCTTCCTCTTAATTCCAGGAATAAATTGGCATAATTATTCGACGTTATCTCTCGCCCGTTTCCTCTACCCAGCCCCGCGAACCTTCGACCGAAACCAAGGAATCGTCGGTTGTTTTCTGCCACCGGCCACCCAAATTATTGCAATTAAAACTTCCATGTCGACCTCCAGCTCCTCATTATCCATTCCAACATCTATAAATAGCCTAATGGTAGGACTTTTGGATTTTTTTCTTCCCCGAAACCCTCGGTGAGAGCTGCCATCGTCGAGACTTTAGACGCTGTTTCCTCCGCCAATAGCCAACCTAAGCGCCACCTCCGCATGCCAAATTCTTTCCTGCAACGTCCTCTAACTAACTAAACTATTTTCATCTCTCGATTCTTCTAGTACGAGCCTAAATAATCATGCAAAGTTAGATGCTCGTTTCGCCGGAATTTTGACCCCGGAGCCTTAAACCGCCTTCCACCGCCGTGCGCCGCCACCTTTGGTTGCACCACCATCATCATTTTGTCCCTCTCCTCTTGGGCAACAATAAACACCTCTTATATCACCTCAATTCTCCCTATCTTTTTCCTAACATCCATCTTTTTCTATGTTCTTCTATTTTTCCGGCCACTGCCGCCGCCGCCGCCGTGAACCACCGCCGGTGCCACCTATCCCCACCAGCTTAAGGTTGAACCCTAGACCCTCTCAACCATTTTCCATATTATTATAAGTCTTTATTTAATTTATTTCAATTATTTGCATATAAATACTATTATTATTATTCTTAATATTTATATTCTTAATATGTTTTATTATTATTTGATGTAAAATTTATGCTGAATTGTACTTGCAGGGTGGAGAGTGGTGATGAAATAATTTTATTGTTAGTTTCGAAGTTTAAGTTATTAATTGAATTATTATAGGATTATTATCATTCTTCTTCTTATTATTATTATTAATATTATAATCATTAGAATAATTATTATTAACGTTTATTATTTATTCTGGAAAATCTTAGGCCCTAAATTTGTATTAACATTTGCACTTATTTATTTGAGTATTATTATTTCTACTGTTCTTATAACCATTAATAATAATATTATCATTATCTTTATTATTTTAATATTATTGTATAGGTTATTAATTTTATTATTAATATTAAATAAATGGTAAGTCATTAGTTATAAGTAGGGTCGAAACCCCACTTTAAATTTTAAAGCTTATTATTATTATTATTATTATTATTATTATTTATATTCTCATTGATATTAGTTTTATTATCTTTGATATTATTATATTAGTATCATTATTATTATTAAGGTAAAGTCTTGAATCCTATATTATCAAGGTTTATAATATCTCTATTATTTTTATGTCTTTAGCAAAGTTAGAATTTTGTTAAGGTTATTATTTGGTCAAAGCTCTAAGGAGGCGTAGGAACGTGCTCCAAGACCGATGTCGTTTCAGGTAAGGGGTGCTAAGGCCTTTTATGTGCTTATGGGCATTATGTGTTTCGCATGCTATGTATCCTATGTATTATTATGATCATTCTGTATGTGATATAACGTGGATGATATGACGTGGAGTTGAAGTATGTTTTCGTATGGCATGTGTATTATTTGTGTATGACCCTGTAAGACATGCATGTGAGGATGTTGATATGATTTTATGTGGGAGAAAGGATGAAAAAGGAGGATGGGAAATGAAGTTGACTAAGGGAAGTGAGTTGACCTAATTTTATGAATTTATAAGGAATAATCTATTGCATGGTTTTATTTGGAAGAATTTAATCTATGATGTTATATGGGAGAATCGAATTATTGTTTGTTTGGGAGAATCTAATTTATTATTTTAATTGGGAGAATCTAATTTATGATTTGTCTGGTGAAATCCAATTTATGGTTTTATATGGGGAAGTTTAATTTATGGTTTGGTATGATTTTATGTGAGAGAAATTAATATATGGTTTGTATGGAAGAATTTAATTTATGATTTGATTGGGAGAATATAATTTATGATTTGTTTGGGAGAATCCAATTTATGGTTTTGCTTGGGAGATTCTAATTTATGATTTTATGGGGAAGAATCTAACTTATGGTCTTGTATGGTAGAATCTAATTTGTGGTTATGAAAGGGGAGAATCTAATCAATTGTATTATGTGGAAAAATCTTTGGGTTTTATATGATTTGAATCTTTGTGTTGGTATGGATTGAATTTAGGGTTTTTTTTGTGAATGAATCTTTGGGTTGTATATGGTTTGAACTTAGGGTTTGGTAAGGATGGATACTTAGTTTGGTATGGATGAATCATTGGGTTTTATATGGTTTGAATCTAGGGTTTGGTATGAATGAATCTTTGGGTTATGTGGAATGAATTTAGGGTTTTGTATGATGAGATTTTGGGTTTTGCATAATGGTTAATGGTTGTATGGTGGTATTAGGGTTTGCATGGAAGTTAATAATTGCATGGGATGTGTAAAGTTTGTATGAGAGTGAAGTTTACGTATGGAACGCTGATTTGGGATTTGAGGAAAGTAATGTAAGTGTTGTTTGGGTGATTGAACATTTGAAGGGAAAATAGTGCGTGGAGCATTATATGGGTACGTAGGAAACCGAGCTAGGGTTCGTGTGGATAATTAGGGTTTGGTGCAACTGCTTAGGGTTTTGTGGTATCAGGTGTTTTTTTTGGTGATTAAAGTGGAGTCATGAGGATGGAATTTATGAGTTACAATGTGTGAAGTGTTAAAGGAGTGATTCATGCATGTCTAGGGTGAAAGCCGTTGAATAAGATACTTAAGACACTAATTATTTAAAGTGGAAGATCGTTGAGACGGGACCAACCGATCCACCAGTTCGGAATAGTGGTTAGGGTGTTTACCCTATGTGTGACCGATCCACCGGCTATAATAGTGGTTAGGGCATGATGTCCTATGCGTAACCGATCCACCGGTTATAATAGTGGGGGTTCCCGAGATCAACAACTGCAAACCAGAATTTTGCTAAAATGCCTAAAAGATACTAATTACTTACAGTGGAACACCATGCGTGCCGGAGCCAACCGATCCACCGGTTAGGAATAGTGGTTAGGACGCGTAGTCCTATGTGTATCCGATCCACCGACTATAATAGTGGTTAGGGTATGATACCCTATGCGCCTCCGATCCACCGGCTATAATAGTGGGGGCTTCCGTTTTCGCATGGATTTGATAAAAAGACATGATGTGTATCGAATTCCGATAAAAGATTAATTAAGTAATTAATTTTGACTATGATTGGGCCTTTATGTATGTACTTGAATGATTGGTCGATATGATGATATGATGATGGTCTTTATGATCTTTTATTAATCTGCATGGATTATGTGCTTGTGTGTTGGCCTTAGTGCTCGGTTACCTTACTCAGTACGTAGCGTACTGATCACCCTTTTCATGGGTGTTGCTCATTCCCACGAGTAGTATGCCCTTCTGGTTTGTGCAGGTGGGCGAGATATCAGTTGGGGCTGAGTGTTGAGCGTGTTTGGCTCGAAGTTCGAGAGTGTTGTGGCCGTATTCATTCTTTACGCGATTTCATTCCTTTTGTTATTTCTTTGGTATAGTATTTACCATTTTCTGATTCATTTCTCGATTGAGTATTTTAATGAACCTTTTATCGGTTGTAAGTTTAATTCTCTTTTGGAAATGAATTACATTTCTTGATGCGTACTCTGATTTTGTTTTACAACCGTTTAATGCTTATTTGGAAATTGGATTGTATTGATTATTTCTCTTCTTAGCCTTAGCACTTGGTACTGGAACGGTCGGAGAGAACCGGTCTGGTACTAAGTGTGGCGGTAACATTTCCAGAATTCACAAGTTTTAAGTGATTCTATTTTTATTTGCTTCCGCTTTTAAGAAAAAAATATTTGTGAATTTTGGGGTGTTACACCAAGAGCCGCCTGGATCAGGTTCAAAAATATGGAACCCAGAGAAACCCGCCACGCGCCGCCCCACCTTTAGCCGCCCTTTTCTCCGCTGTCAGCCACCTCTGCCGCCTGCCCTTGCCACCAAAATCCTCCCTGCACCGCCCTCTACACAACCAACCCCCTAGATCTCCCTACCTTACTCTGCACGTGCCGCCCCGGCCATGCGAAATTTCCTTCCCGAAACAGCTCTATCGACCCTTACGCCACCTTTGCGCCGCCACCGCCGCCTGCAGCACCGCCAATACCCCCCAAAACAACCAGGGGTTCCTGCTCTACCACCCTACACCTCCACTTTCCTCTAGTTTCCCCTCCCCTGGCCTCCATAGCCACTTTCCCCATTTCTTCCTCCCTCCACCGCCGCCACCGCCGCCACCACCCCAGCCAGGTTGCCCAACTCCCTAAACCCTAGATCTTGATTAATAGAAGTGGTTAATGATTTTAATTCTATTAACTATTATTATTAATGTTATTATAATTATTATTAACGTTATTATTATCAATACTATTACTATAAGTACTATTATTACTACCCTTATTATTATTATTATTATTATTATTATTATTATTAGGTCCTAACATTACTCCTAAGAACTTCTAATTAATGGTATTAATTAATACTAAAACATTGTTAAGTTATTATTATTACTATTATTACTATTATTACCATGTTTAGTACTCTAACTATGACTAATGTCGTTATTACCTCTATTATTATGATTATTTTAGTATTCCTACTACTATTAGTATTATTACTATTATTATTATTATTATCATTATTGTTATTATTATTATTATCATGGGTATGGCGGTTATTATTATTTCTATCGTTGTTCTTACTCTTATTATTATTATTATTATTATTATTATTATTATTATTATTATTATTATTATTATTATTACTATTACTATTATTATTGACATCATCATCATTATTATTATTACTATTATCGTTATATTCACCATATTTATTACTTTAACCATTACTACCAACGTTATTATCCTTATTATTATCCTTATTTTTATTATTATTATTATTATTATTATTATTATTATTATTATTATTATTATTATTCTTTAACATTATTACTTTAGTATTCTTGTTATGATTCGTATTATCCTTATTGTTGTTGTTATTATTATTATTATTATTATTATTATTATTATTATTATTATTATTATTATTATTATTATCATTATTATTATTATCATTACTATTACTATTGTTGTTGTTGTTATTATTATTATTATTCTTTAATATTATTATTTTAGTATCTTTATCATGATTTGTATTGTCACTAACGTTATAATTACGATTACTATTACTATTCCTATCATTATCATTATTATTAGTACTACTACTAGTATTAGTATTATTAACCTTATTATCGTCATTAATATTAGCGCTATTTTTATTATTGTTACTACTGTGGTTTGATTACTATTATCATCATTACTATAATTACTACTATCATTATTATTAGTATTCTTATTTTTGTTAGTACTTTTAATAACATTATTGGAACCCTTACCATAATACGGTGAAAATGATAAGGCCTACTTCGAGTAGTGGAAAAATTAATTAATTATCTTAGGAATAATAATAACCCTACCTTTTTATTTATAAACTACTAGTTATTAATATTAGCTTTAGTATTAGGCCATGATAAGGGTAAGATAGGGGTTTTGGTATTTCCGATAGAGGGAGATTAACTTATAGTATTTTCCTCTTATAGGTGAACTGAGTAAGAACTTTCGGGAGGCGTAGGAGCGTGTTCCAAGCCCGGCACCGATTTAGGTAAGGGTCTAACTAAGGCCGCTTGTGTGATACGTGAACTACTTGCCTTGGATGCCTCGCATGATTATGTGTCGTGTTTTAAATGTCATTATCTTACCTGTTTTACATGTAGCGCAGCTTGGATTCAAGGTACATCTATGTGATCACCTTTGTTTTGTATTAATGTGGATGTGCTACAAGTTGTGTTATGATGTGGCCTTAGGACATGCATGCTAGGGTATTTGATGGGGTGATGTAGTTTGGGGACACGAAAAAGAAATTTTGGAAAGAAAAATAACCAAGGGGAAGTAAGTTGGCTAGAGAAGGAATAGGAGAAACTAGGGTTTGCATGGGGGTGAACCTTACGTACAGAAAGATGCCTCGGGGTGTGTGGAAGGTAAGAGAAGTGTCGTTTGGGTGTTTGAGGGCTTCGAGCAAAAAATAGTACGTAGACTAAAATAAGGGTGCGCAGGAGACTAGGCTAGAGTTTAGAGGGTGACAAGAAGGAAAAAGGGGAGAATTAAAATAATAAGTGAAGATGAGGTGGACATGAAATGAGGGTTGAACCGAAGGGTCGTGAGGTGTAGGGGTGCTAGGACGGTTCTGGATGTACGAGGCAGAAAAAGGTGGGCCACATAGGCCCAAGTTAGGGTTTCTGGAGAAAACCCTAAGGGAAGGTGGTGAATGGACTTAGGGGTAAAAGGTGGTGGGCCCAGACCCACACACTTAGGAGATGGGTTTCAGAGTGAGTAAGCTAATTAAGGGGAGGATGTCGGGCGAGTTAGGAGGTGCAAAGGTCTCAAGATATGAGACGTGCCCTCTTGGGAGGATGAGTATAGCTGAAGTTAGCCATGCATGTCTAGGGAGGAAACTCGTTGAAAAAGTTACAATAAAATACTAATCACTTAAAGAGGAAGATGTTGAGCCGGACTCAGACCGGTCCGCCGGCGAATAATAGTGGCCAGGAGCCGGGGTGCCCTGGAGACAGATCCACCGGCGAATAATAGTGACCGAAGATAAAATTTTTATAAATAATAAGATAAAAAGAAAAGATAGATAATAACAAAGAAAATGTAAAAGTAAAATAGGTGATAAATTATGTCAAATAATAAAGAAGACAAGTCTACCCTATGCAAGTCACAAAGATAAAAATATCAATAAAATGACCAAATTAGATAAGCAAGTATCTCCATTTTATTATAAAGAAAAAAAAAACAAAAAAGACAAGGACCCAAGAAAATAAGCTAAATAAACCAAATAGTTCAAGCAAAAATCAAGTCTCGAGTAAGGGTATTACCTTCCAATATTTTAAAGCTCTAGTCGAACCTCCGAGTTTGACCATAAGACCAAAATTGCTAAAGTTGACCGTCTAAAAAACTACCACTTTTTCTTTTTTGAAAAAAAAAAGAAAAAAGAAAATAGTGGGAAGCTAAAACAAAAACACGTTATGTTCATCTGTGTACGAATGCACAAGGCTATAAATAGGGCACAAAACCGACTAGCAGTGGAATGTAATAGGGGTGTTGGATGTTGACAAGCGCTAGATGGTTGATGAGCTTTATAACCTATGAAGGCAAAAGGGGAGCATGACCAGTTTGCAATTTATGAGCAAAATTTCAGACAAAATGGGACAATTTTTACTAACCTAATGTGTTTCTCTCCCCTTCACACACTCATATCTCTCCCTCACACTTGGAGTTGAAGTTTAATCGATGTGTTTAGGCTCTCAAATTTTTTCCAAATTTTATGTAATTAACGAAGCTAGGGTTAAGGTTTTGGTACTAGTTTAGCAAATTAGGGCTAAATTGCATGAATTAGGGTTTGATTAGAGCATGTAGGGATCAAATTTGAAGCTGGATGGCTTCAACTGCTTATAGTTGTGGCTGGTGTTTGGAGAGTTTGGGCATTTGGGGTAGTGGTTAGGGTTTTTGGATGTGCAATTCTAACCTGGGGAATCAATTGGGTTGTAGTTCACTCAATCAAGCTTCAATTTAGTTGAGGATTATGTTTTTAGCAGAAGATGGCAATTGAATTGGGGCTCTAATGCTAAACTAAAGTAAGGTTGAGAGAATTGAGGAGATTGAGACCTTAGGAAGGAGATCGAAAAGAGAATTGGAGAAATTGTGAGTAAATTTATTCTTATAATTTATTATTAACAGTATTAAAAACAATGATTAAGTCTAAGACTCTTTAAATAGCTTAATGATCTTAAAACATAAATAATATCTAAATAAGATTAGAATAGTATATCTAACTAATAAGATAAAGCATATCCAACTAATAAGATAGAAAACTAAAATAATAAAAAAACAAATGATAAAATATATAAAGATTTATTTCTTATTTCTAATAAAATATTTCTTCTTTTAAAATTCTTTAGAATGTGGGTGACATGAATGCACATAGTCACATGTGTGCTCAACTTTTATGTTCTTTCTAGATTGAGCAATATGTTTTTATGATTGTTTTCGAGACCCAAGACTTCTGTCCTTATTTAGTACTCACTTAGTCGACATCAATCATTAGCCGGAGTCCTTATCCCCGTTACAACCCAATGTCATTTGAACTAATCGAGAGCTGCTGAATGATTGCTTGCCAATTTCTTGAAGTATTATTATTATTATTCTTATGATCAGGCGGGCCTTCAGTACTTCCCCGAGTGATTCTGCTCCTCTCCGAAACCTGGACAACTTGCTATGTGGTGGGCTTTAATCAAAGCAAAACCTCGGTTATTTAAAGATGGAATCGTAATAAACAAAAGCTTCCTGTTATCATTATCTGGAGGCTTTACTCATTCCCGAACCTTTTCTTATTATAATTATGAGATGAAAAAAAGTGATTATTATCGTCATCTAGTTTTAAAAGAAGGAAAGGAATCGTATTCCCATATCCCATATTCCCATTATATGTGTACACGTACACATACTCTTGAACCAAAGTCTACCCAGGCTGAAAAGCTCTCTTCGTTATGCTTTCCAAGCTGTGTACCACCAACAAAATGAACCAAATTTCTCTTCCGTTAGCTTCCCATCCTTCCCGTTATGGAGAATATTTGCGGCTGGTTTTAACTTTGCACAACCGGATGCTTAAGTCTTTTTTCTAACCGTACATGCTCAAACTCATGCTTCATTAAAATAATGCAGAAAAATATGAACCAAGGCTTGCAATATGTAATAACTGAATGAAAAATAAAAATTAAAAAATAAATAAACAAACATGATCAGAGAAGATAGTATGGAAAAGTAATTATTAATTTAACTTTTCGCTTTCCTTAAGTTACAGTCAATTGCCTTTGTTTTGCCTGGAACAATAGTCAGAAAACGAATCTGAAAATTTAAGGAGTGAACATTAATGGCTGCAGGTCAATCTTGATGAAGATCCGACATTGCCGCTAAAACCTGTGTCTCTGTCCCTCCCTCTTTCATCTATGCCATCAACCAAACACAAAACAATGCTGCCGACCAAAACGCTCCTACATGTTATGAAAGTATTTGTGAAAAAAAAAAAACCAGTTATATTAGATATGGATTAATATAAGATCCAATCAACTTGAGGGAAAAAAAAATAAATTACTGTCATATGAATGAAGCACCAAATTAATCAAAGAGTTATATCATCATCCACACACACACACCAAAATAAAATAAAAAAGCTCTCTACCCGTAGCTGTGGACAGAGGAAGATAGTTTCTGAAACCGTGACTCCAGTAACCCTGAAAGTAACAATCGTTCGTCGTATTAACCCCACTAGGACAATTACAAACGAACGAGCTCAAATCCTTAGTATAGGCACAGACACCGTTACTCTTTTCACAAGAGGCACAAACCGCAGGATACTCATTCCTAACATTAAACTTATACTCAATCGCCACACCATACTTCCAGCTCTCGGCATTATCTTCCTGTCCCCCGAAGCTATATATTGCGGTGTACGACCCACACCCCAGCTTCCCCAAGTCCATCTCAAACGACGGCCCAAGGTCGACGGGTGTGTAAACACAGCATGTAGATATAGGCACGTTGAGCTGACTTATCGGCTGGCAGGAAAATAAAGCGTTACATAATGGAGTGCTCTGGTTTTCACACTGAGGCACGTACGAGGAGGAAGAATTTCCTCCGTTGTCTCTGTACATGGGGGATGAGGTTGTTGAGCAGCCTAGTAGGGCGAAGATGGTGGAGTCATGGAAAGAGAAAGGAGCATCCCAATCTAAGCCGAATCCTTTGGTAGGCTGTGTGCAGAAACAGGAAGACATGGAAGGGTCGGCGATGTAGAGCACTTGGTCGGAGTAGTCTATGTTGGTTATCGGATACGAACCTGTGTGGGTTTTAAACATGAGTTGTTTTTGGTTGCAGGTTATGTATTTTTGGAAGCGTGGATCGCCGCATCCCGGGCTGCTTCCGAAGGGGTAGTGCAGAGGGGTAGAGCCGCAGGATCTCTGGCATACTTGGGACAAGGCCGGCCAAGGTAGAGAGATGAACAAGGTGAGGAGGATGAAGATGAGACGAGCAAGTGGGATATGATTCAGCGGGTTCATTTTTGGATATAGGTAGCGGGATTCAAGAGTGCTAAATCTTGAGAGGGAGGTAACGAGTGAGGGAGGGGGGGTGTCGATGAATGACTATCTGTGAAGTAGAGTTGTTTTCTGTAGATTATATAGTGATAATTAATTATATAGTATAAATATATAGGTAGTTCTTTTATTTCTGAGTACAGTACTACTAGCTAACTGGCAAGTGATGGCTTTATTGGACGCTTGGTAACCTGGCAAGTGAGGAGGAAGGAGAGGAAAAGATGTGTTTTTTATCCCTTCTCTCTTTATTCTTTTTTCCGGAGGAACAAATGTAATGTTGGTACTCTATGTGCTTGCTTTCATTATTAATACGAACGCACGAACATAGAATTTTGACAATGATAGGACTCCGGTTTTTGAATGGTATGCCGCGATCTCGAACCAAGAATACCTGTTATGTATCAATTTTAGTTAATAGGTTGCCTGTGATTTTCTCTAATGTTTGGTAGGGGTCATAGGATGCAGGCTGACCTCTGAGGCCCTACACTAAACAGAATCCAAGTATAATATAGTATTATATATCACTTATGAGCCTTGGGCAGGAAAATAAAAATAGCTATGTGCGCCTGTGATAATTACTCATCCCTGGAGCACCGCGACGAATAGAACGCCTCATCTAGCCATCCAATGCATCACTTTTAATTAGGGTAGTAAATTAGCAGATTTATTTGGTTCAGCTAGCTTATTTAGTTAGATATGTCGAGTTTAAATTAAAAAAAATGAAACTAGATTTATTTTATAATTTTATTTTATGAGTTAAGTTTGATTCTTTATTTTAATTAAACAAATTGAGTTAAAATCTTATTTTAGAAATATTTAGTTAATTAATCGAATCCGAGTCTAAACATACACGGTTCAACTAAATTTATTTACGGCCCTATTTTTAGTGTCTAATATATATATATATATATATATATATAAACATTTTTGGGAGCCTCAGGCTAGGTCTAGCTGGCACCTAGTTTGGGCCATGGGCTAAGCCTGATGTATTTGGATCACAGCAAAACACTTTTGAACGGATATATCTTTTAGATGTTTATTTGACTTAATATGATCTCTAAGGCTTTTATTAGATTTGATGGTTTTAAGAGGGCCTTCACCTTCAGAAAAATTTATATGTATTGTGGACAAAAATTTAATAATTATTTTTCAAAGTGAAATAATTTATAAAACTCTCTCATCTAAATTAAGCCTAAAATAAACTTCTTTAATTCCAAATCACACTAGTATAAAAATAGTTTTAGACGGTGAAAATTAGAAAAATACAATTGTATTCAATTTATGTATAGACTACAACTATTTGTATTATAAATAATAGCTCAAAACATAGTTTTCTATAACGAAGTAAAAATAAAAAGTTTGTTTAAAAAATTATAGGAAGGAATACACGACTATTATGATTTAAAATTGTCGTCAATACTGCACTATCGGTGGTTGTTATAAGCCCTAACCACTATCTATTCCTTCAAAAAAAATTAAAAAACTTTTTGCTAATGTATAGACGATGGTTATATCTTAAAACCACCATCTAAAGCCTTTTTAATAAAAATAAAACATGTTACAAGCACCACGAACACAATTACACATAAAGACCTACATATATATATTTGAAATGGATACACAAGCATTAATGTTGTGTATCCCATGCATATATACAAAGCTCCTACACTAATAAAAAAAATTAATAAGCAAGTACACATTCATCATGCATACAAAATTAATACACAAGCATCAATTTTGTGTGTATTCCACTCAAGACCTAGCTACAAAAATAAAAGATCTGCAATCTTACAAATAATCAAGTATATATACATATATAATCTAAGATGTCTATCACTTTCTCCCCTATGGATATCAAATAAAAGTTGTATTCTTTTTTGTTGGTGGTAGTAAGTATTAAATATTAGATCTTAGTTAGATCTACATCTAATTGTGGTTTGTATAATCTATGATGTTGAACAATACGTTGCAGAGAGTGTGTAAGGGTGGTCCCTTATGATATTTTGATAATTCATGGTCATGCATTAGGTTTGATAAGGATTTAAAGCTTAATATTATTGCCTCAACAATTAGAAAAATATTTAGCTCAAATAACAAAGAAAGTAGGAGTGCAAGAATACTTTATTTAAATAAGACTTTATCTACTCTAGAAAATAAAAACTTTAATGAGTTGACTCTTCCTAAAACTTCATAGGAAGATATATAAAAGGTAGGCTCCTTTAAATTCAAAGTGGATTAAATTAAGAATCATGAAGAAACTATTTATATATAGAATAAGTTTGAAGAAGAAACTCATCTTTTGTCAACAATGGCCTTTGTAAAATATAAGAAAAATAAATTCAACTACATCCGATTTGGATTTATACAAACTAGGTTTGCACCCATGCGATGGATGGTGTGTTTATTTGTATGAATATTTATGTTTAACATTTAATTAAAAAAACTTTTTGGATGAATAAGTATTATATAAGTTATTAATAATGAGACATTATCTATAAACTATAGATATTAAAGAATATCTATTTAAAGATATTTCATGATTATATTTTTATAAATACTTCTTTAAATACAACATTCATGGTTAAATTAATTTTAGCAACATACTTGTCGTAAATAAGGATTTTTAAACCTGCATGATTTGTCATTCGAGAGATAACAACATAAAATTAACCATGATTAAATACGAAGTTTTTCAAGAAAATACCAACATTATGAAGTGTTTGTCCTTAAATTTTGTTGATTGTCATTGTATATGATACAATCAATGGAAATTGTCTTCAATTGAACTTGAAAAGTAGCATTGGATCAGATGGTGCCAATGATATTCTTGGTAACAATACTCATTCACCAGAATTATTTCCTCTTAAGATCTTTACTTTCAAGATATGAGCTCCAAGCCTTATAATCACTATCTTAATACTATTGCATAACCCAATTAAATGATCAACATAATATTATAGGTGTACCAATCTTTAAATTCAACACATGATTAGGAACAATATAACACTTTAGACCATTTAGGAAGTATGGAGCGTGGAGGTCTTGCAACAAAGTATTATTTGAATCAAATATGCATGTTGTATTTGAACTCAAATATCGTTTCTCTTCAGTAGAGTTACTTAATAATATATATTCATTGATAGACTCTACAATATTAAGTGTTGATGCTAGGATTGATCTTTCCTTAAAATAAGTATCATCAAAATAATATTGCTAGTGAATTCTAGATAAGTGCTTTCCATAATAGCTACAATTAGATCATTTGAATATTTTATTAATAGATCAATTGGAATTTTGATTGTTGCATGACCATCATTAGGACCTCTAATTTTTCCATCTCCAATGATTGCAATCCAGTCAGATAATTGCTTCAACTCAGTACATTCATCGACTGAGCTAAGATTTTGCAACCTTATATTATTTTTCAATCGTAAAACCTTACAATCTCGCCATAAGTATGAAGAGTTGATAGTTGCATGAACAATGTCGTGTTGAGTACCCTTTGGAATCACAGGTAATATTTGTCTAAAATCATAGCTAAGAACCGTCTTACCTCCAAATGACTTGTCAATACTAAACTGATTGTTAAAGCGTAAAATATCTCTCATGGTTTTATCCAAAGATTTAAAGCAATATCTATGCATCATTGGAGTATCATCCCATATTATAAGTTAACATCTTATAATCAAATCTACAAGTGGGCTACCTTGTTTGATGTTGTATGTTAGATCTTCATTTGGATTTATTGGAATCTTGAACCAAGAATGAGTCATTCTTCCACCTAGTAATAAAAGAGAATCTATTCCACTTGATTCAACATTTAACATGATATTTCCTTCACATCTAATAGCAGCTGATAATATCCTCCATATAAATGTTTTGCTTGTACCTCCATATCCATACACAAAGAACAATCCACTTATATCTGACCTTGCTGCCTCAATGATGGTATTGTATACATGTCAATGTTCAATGTTCATTATAGATAGATTATTATTGAGTTCTTAAGGCAAAGTTGATCGATCATAACACATTTCTTCCCGTATCAATGCATTTCCAAATGTTGAAAAAAAAATCAAATGGTAGGAATGGTATTATCTCAAACTCTCTCAAGCTTCTTCCATAGTTTTATAATAATTTTATGACTTCTATCAAGCCATAATTTTGTATCTCATCATCTTCCAAAGGAAGTTCTGAAAATGAATTCAATAAATTTGAATATATATATATTAGCAATGTGAAAAACTAATTAACATAAATATATATATATATATATATATATATATATATATATATATATATATATATATATATATAAGTAAGGTAAGTTACCATCATGTTGTAACAATAAACGTTGTCTGTATAAAATGTCATCAGTCATGTAAACCCAACAATGTTTCCAAACAACTTCTAGCCGGATAAGCGATTTAGATGCCAATAATGTGGCAAATAGTTTTCTTAAGGAAGATGATGAAGCTCAATAACTTGCCTCAAGAATACCATCAATGTATTCTTTATCATCATCTAATAAACTTAGGACATAGCAAGTATCATGATATGATGAATGTTGCTCACCATTAATGTATCTGATGTCTTCATAACTTGTAGGAGCACACACTGATGTAGGAGCATATAATAATTCTCATATTCCTATTGATTCTCAAGGTAAGGAAGAATTAGCTTTCTTAATATTGGAGCCACTCATATTGAATGTTCTTAATAATATGTCTATGCTTGGTATTGAAAACAATTCAAGATATTTTTGCAGGTATGTTACATATTTTCAAGGAGAATATGTTAACACACTTTAAGTGTACAAGAATTCAAAGCATGAAATACTATGGCATACATGGGATGTCACTTTACAACAAAAAGATATGGTGATGATTATCATTAGTTATATTAACTTCTTGTAAAGAGTTTTGATCAAATTGTGAATTTTATCAACTTAAATCTTTACAAGAATCATAAGACATTAGAAATGTATTCCTTAAACCTTAAGTATTGGTTGTCTTCATATGATATTCTCTTTTTGCTTTAAACTTGATTACTCTTTTAAAGTTTACATTAGGGAGATAATTTAAGTGAGTGTGTTTATATCTCTCTGTTTGTCAATCATAGTACGTGTATACTTAAGCAAATACATTAGTTCTCAATACCCTTTTATTATCATCAAAATAAGGACAATGGCATTATTTTACCTATGAGTTCAACAATTAGGGTCTGCTAGGAACTACAGGGGTTCGTCTTGTCTCTATCTAACATTTTCTTCAATATTGAACAAGTACACTGTTTAATAACTCCACAATCACAAGTTGGAAGTAGATCTTCACTCTCACTTTCAACCTAAAGTTTCTTGAGTTTACAACAATATTCAACAAGTATCTACATATCTAGATTATTTCCAATCATCAAATTATACACATGATTAATTGAATGAGGAGCTTCATTTATTTTAGGGCATGAAAGTTATGCTCTAATTGGGAATTTCTCCTTGAACTTGAGAACCTTTCATTACACTTTCAAGTATAGCAGAGTCATAATTTAGAGAAAAATACATAGGGACTACCTCCTCGTGCTTTGATACCATGTAAACTTGACTAAGAAGTTAACATTAATTGTTATAGAGTTTGCATAAATGAAAGAAAGTATAGAGCAAACTGATGAATGAAATGTGAGACTTTATTGAACGTAAAATTGTGTTGGGCAATCTCTTTGTAATGAAGCATTTATATAGCTAATATAAAAACTAATGGGTACATTAGTTGAATAACAACCTAGTAGATGATAACAAATTTTTTGCTAACCTACACTTACTTAATATACTTATTTCACATTAGCATGCACATTTGCATTTATACATTCATGACTCAACATTTTCCTATTTTTAAAACATTTCTTAGTTTCCATTCGTTTTTCCCCAAAACATACATAAATCATTCCCTTATTTTCAAAATCATTGTTTCCCTATCCTTGTCCCCAAACTCATGAAACCTTTACCGTAACATGTAGTAACTTGATCATGGTAGTCCTGTTGGTAAATATGTAGATTTTCCAACTACACAAAGACTTTATGATTTTGAGTGCTTATAATCTCTAGATGAGTAAGTTCAACATTTGATAATTATTGAAATTAATAAAGTAGTAGTTTCTCTAGAAAATTTGGAATATGATTGTTTGTATGGACCACATGTATATAAAGAAGCCACACAAGTAGTTTAGGATAAATTGTTTTATAATCTAATTGGTGATTGTATTTTCTATGGGGCCTATAGTGAATTAGCATGGTATCATGCATTTTGGGGATAACTTATTCACAAGATTGAAAAAAAAGTCCATACTTTTTATTGTCAAATAAGGTTGACATTTAGAGAATCAAGCATGGGCTATCTATCCAAAGGAATGTTCTTTAAACATATATTATCTTTTAAGGAACTATCTTTTCTTTTATTAGTCCGTCATCTATAGCAAGAAACCTAAAGTCATCTCCTTTTGGCATATTTACCTCTAGAATATCCAAGAATGATAAATTGTCCTTAACAAATGAATTAATAATTTGTAAATAATTTGTTCATTAAATAGAGTCTTATCAATCCTAGTAAGTTCATAAAATAACTTAAGATAAATGTGTACATGACTCTAGGTTTCATTTTTAAGTTTTTCAAGCATAAAGATACACTACATCATCTCTTTTAACTTCTACGACGACGACTCCTAATTTCAACAAATCACACCCGTGGGTCCAATTTCATTCAGTTTTATGGATTGAAGTGTGTAATTTGAACCTAGATGTGATGAAAATGACTGATCTCTATCCACTATTGATGGATTGATAGGGTGCTTTGATAAAAATAAAATCAGGAAGAATCACATCTTTGAGCTGCTCAAATCTATGTATTTTAGGATAACAGAAAGGAGAAAATAAAATAAAATTCATAGCTCAAAAATGCCAAAACACTACAAAAGCCAATATGAGGCCACACTATTTTTAGGCCTATGCACCTTCAGAATTTGTTCTTTTTCAAATCCGAAAGGCTAAAAAAAAATCTCACTCTATTAGTGATTTGATATAGTCACCCCCTCATCTTGGCCTCTTGCGACTACATATTTTCAAACTATTTTTCTTTTGCAACTTAGTTTCTCTCTATCCCTTGTTTTTTTCCCCTTATATATCCGATTCCTTTGCATTACTCTACCTTTTTGACAATGATTGACTATTTGTTTAGTGGGCACTAAGAAAAGTATGCATTAATTTTTTTTTACTTGATTGAATCAATTTATATACTTCATATTAGTCTAGATTAATTTTTTCATTTTTCCTTCTATGATTTTTGTTAATTAATCCAATTTATTAGGAAAATATTTGTTGACTAGATGTTTGATTTTGGTGAAACTCGATTTTCTAGGAGATTACTCTTTTATCTATGCAATTAAATGTACATTTTTTGTGTTGTTATTTACTTTATTTTTTCTATTTGATTATATATTTAAGGTGGCTCTTTTTTTTTGTCGGTATCAACTATTAAGTATTGGATTAGCCTTCTCACTATCAATGTTCATAAGAAAATAATTCAAATGTGCCATAAGTCCGTGCATGATTCTTTAGTGTGGTTATAAGAGAAATATATACTTGATACTATTAGCATTTCCATGTTAGAAATACTTTTAAAGCTAAAACTCAAGCAAATTCTATTTTTGTTCCAAAAAGTTTCTAACAAGAAATCGTGACACTTCGGCAAATCTTATTTTGAACATGCATAAACTTTCAACCTTATAAACATTACTTAATCTATCTCACCTTACAAATATTAACATGTTTATAAAGTTTAGATGTTTCTTTGGAGCCATTTGATTTGAATTTGAAATGATGCTATTAAAGTTTTATGCTATTTTAAGTATCTAACTAATGATAACATATTTTTTATATTAGTTATTTATATTTGTCATTCTCTAACATTTTCCATGATATTAAATAATATATCAAACCAATTGATCAAACCAGTAAACTAGTCTGGTTACATTATTAAACCTGGTTCAGTTTTTATCAGGGACAATCTGATTCTACCTACTGTCACAAAACTCCAGTTTTGCCCTTCGTTCTAAATCGATTCTTCTATTAAACTGAGGGGCAAGTGGGTAATTTCGATTAACCCTCCGTCCCTCCCAATTACACTAACTATGTTTAATTTCTACAGCCGTTTCCTACACTCCACTCCAATCCTGTTCGACCTGTTCGTCGGCGTGACTTACGGCTTCAGGGTAGCGGGAGCACGATTGTAGCGTCCGTTGCCTAGCTCGTCGTTGTCGTCCTCCTCCATCGTTGCCTCGCTTTGGTGTCCTCCCATAGTCATCTTTTTGGTTCGTCGTCGTCGGTCAAGCTCGTGCTATTTCTCCCACATTCAACTTCAAGGTCGGTGCTCTTGGTCGTCGTCGTCGGTCGCGTCGGGCCATTACCCATCTCAGGTAAGCTTGGTTTATTAATCTGTATCTATCATGAAATAAATTTGTTTAATTAACGTGGTTAATTCTGATTTATTGAAGTTGAATTTGATAGTTGGTACTGTGAAGCTTGACATATATGGAACGGGAGTTTTAAGGTCTCTGGCGGCATATGTTTCCCTGTGATTAAGCTCGAGCTACTGTGATTATTATGATATATATTCTATGCGCTGACTTGTATGGGTTAACTAACCGGATAAAATAACCCGATTTTTGTATCCTATGCGCTGATTTGTGGAGGAATGTTTTGCATCTTAGTAATTTCAATTAAAGTTGGTGATGAGAGTGGAGATAATCGCATGCATGAAAATGTGGCTCCTATATTACGTGGAAGAGAATATGGATAATCTATAGAATTCGACCAGTAGTTATTTGATCAAACTGTTTGCTTGGTATTATGTACTAATTGAATTGTAGCTTCTAAACAAACATGTTTTATTTTAAGTATTTATGAATATATAAGGGACTTGATTTCATATTATGTTATTTTGTGATCATATTTGAATATGTAAGAGACATTTGATATTGAAATATTCTATTTTATAATCTTATTGTAAGGTTCTCTTTACGCTGAAATGTATTTTTTTGTGATCCATAATATATAGCATTAAGTATTAAATCATTTTTTAGGCAAATATGTATAGATTTTACTTATATATAGTGAACCAGTTGAACCAACCAGTTGCCCGACCCGTTCGATGATCGATATGATTATTAAAATTATAGCATTTTCATTTCCTAATTAACTTAAATTATCATTTGCCCACATTCTTGTTTCCTCATGCTTGTTCCTAGTTCTGTTCAACCTAGGTGTATATATATGCTCTGCTTCTTAGATATATTGGCATGGTTCGGGTGAGCTTTCAGTCCTCAACTCTTAACAACTTTTCAGCTATAGTTTTTGGAAATTTAAGCAAGTTTATTTTTTAAACAAGTTATTATTAGATTTTTTGTTTTGTTTTTTGCAATAGCTAACAATTAACAATAATAGCCTTCCCAAATCATATCATTGTATAAGGAGACTATAGAGTTAACATCCTAATTACGCGTTTTCAGTATTCTAGCAAATTATGTATGTTTGGCAGTAATTTTGGCTACCCTTT
The DNA here is from genome assembly GCA_030549775.1 of Tamarix chinensis. NCBI lineage: Eukaryota > Viridiplantae > Streptophyta > Magnoliopsida > Caryophyllales > Tamaricaceae > Tamarix > Tamarix chinensis. The sequence goes on from CM060171.1 coordinate 120,520,378, forward strand.
AGCTTATTTGACCCAAAAAAAGTTTTTCAATCAACTTTTAAAGTCTTAAGTACAAACTGTTTTGAGCTTAAAACCTCCTTTTTGATAGGCTTAGTAAAAGAGTAGTTTATAAAATAAGTTCTAGCTTTCGGCTTTTGTGCATGATTGGATGGTCGTCTAAGTTAGCTTTTAACTTATTTGACTTCAAAATAGCTCTTTTGACCAATTTTAAGTGTTTGCATGATAAGCTAAAAGTTCTGTTTTTGATAAGCTTGTAAGAATTGCTTATCAAATATGCGTCAGCTTTCAGCTTTCAATCTATAGCTTTCTGTTAGTTGTGTCAAACATACCAGTGAGTTGTGAATTAAATGACCTTCAAACCTGTTTCTTTATTTCCATGTCTACAGTTCACTGCACTTTTCCTCAAATCAATCTTTGCTATACATATGAACTGCCCATTGATTTATCAACATCCAATATTTCATCTCAGATTACTATCTAATTAACATGCCACCATATAAAGCCTCGATAGAATCACAGTCAAATCTGATGTTTACCATGCATTTTCTTTCAGTGAGTATTGGATTATGGAAACCTTTTATAACTTTTTGTTCTTGTGCCCTTGATCAAAGAGTCACTTGTTCCCAAGCAATAAAATTGCGGTTGTGGATGCGATTGCAATGTCGCGGTATTGGGGTATCGCGAATGATATTTTATATATCATGGTTGTCGCTGTGTGATTTTTTTTTTCATAATAAATATTAGCAAATATCGGTAATTGTTGGCATATATTGGTAAATATTGGCAAATATCAGCCGATAATCGATATATTGCCGATAAATACGTGAAATTTTAAAACTGTTGCGTATTGCCAATTTAGCATATCGGCTGAACCAACATCTAATAAATATCAGCCAATATTGCGTATTGGGACTGATATTTAATTGTATTTTTGTTCCTTTGCAGGTGATGGAGTGATGTGGAAATCTCTGCATCTTGGGTCCTTAGTATGGCAAAGAACCAATTCTTCAAATTTTCTATATCTGCATTGATGGGTCTCTGTGAAGGAAATGAAGAGGGGTCCCTTTCTTTTATCCGCCTATTGCTCTCAAGTTTTCCATCATAGTGTCTTCCTGACGGGATCTGCCTATTTATTATCAAAGCATGGATATTGGAGTCAGTGTGCCTCCTTTTCATATTCAACCACCCTGAGACCATTTCCAGATTACTCTCCTAAGAGACCTACTATTGCTGACTCTGAATTCGTTCAGCGTATATCTACCACCATAAAACAACGACATTCTGAATCATTAAATCATAGCTTGAGGTCTTATGAATCCAAATTCAAGCACGATCACCTCATTTGGACTATGTTGAACATCAAGAATGATTACAGATTAGTGCTGAATTTTTTTGGTTGGGCATGCCTACATAGGGAGCCATCGATGGAAGCCCGTTGTATTGTCATACATATTGCTGTTACTTCAAAAGACTTAAAGATGGCTCATTGGCTAATTTCAGATTTCTGGGCAAAACCTGATTTGGATATTGACTATTCATATTCTTGTTTCATTGATGGTTTGATATACACGTACAAGGACTGGAGCTCAGATCCCAGGGTATTCAATATATTTTTTGAAGTACTTGTAGAGTTTGGGATGCTCAGTGAGGCGCGGAAATGTTTTGAGAAGTTGCTAAATTATGGTTTGGTGATCTCTGCTGACTCCTGTAACTTGTTTCTTTCTTGTCTTTCCAAGCACTTGGATGGAGTGAAGGATACAATAAGGGCATTCAATGAATTTCTGCAAGCTGGAGTCATTTGGAATGTTCTGGCTTATAATATAATAATTCATGCCCTCTGCCAATTAGGAAAAGTGAGAGAGTCACATCACTTACTAATTCAAATGGAGTTAAGGGGATGTATGCCTGATGTTGTGAGTTATAGTGATGTCATCAATGGATATTGCCATCTTAGACAGCTACACAATGTGTTGAGTCTTGTTGATGAAATGCAAAAGAGGGGGTTAAAACCAAATGCTTTTACCTACAACAGTATCATCCTTCTCTTATGTAAGACTGGCCAAGTTTTTGAAGCTGAAAGGGTTCTGAGGGACATGAATATACCAGCAGACAAGGTTACCTATACCACTCTTATAGATGGTTTCTGTAAAAGTGGAAATGTGCCTGCTTCTGTTCGTCTCTTTAAAGAGATGCAGGAATTAAAAATCTTTCCTGATTTTGTTGCATACACTGCCATTATACATGCTCTCTGTCAAAGTGGAAGGATGATGGAAGCTGAAGATCTCTTTCATAAAATGTCCAATGACGGATTGTTACCGGATGAAGTTGCTTATACAGCTCTCATTGATGGATTTTGCAAAGCTGGTGATGTGAAAGGGGCATTTTCTCTGCATAATCAGATGGCCAGGGTTGGACTAACACCTAACATTGTCACTTATACTGCGCTGGTTGATGGTCTCTGTAAACATGGAGAGGTTGATACTGCGAACGAGCTTCTTCATGAAGTATGTGCAAAGGGACTTGAACTTAACATATGCACGTACAATGCCCTTATTAATGGACTCAGCAAATCAGGAAACATAACGCAGGCTATGAAAATCATGGAAGACATGGAGGTGGCAGGATTGAACCCTGATACTATCACTTATACTACCTTGATGGATGCATATTGCAAGTCTGGAAATATGGGTAAGGCTCATGAACTCCTGAGGAGAATGCTTGATAGAGGGCTGGAACCCACAGTCGTCACATTTAACGTGCTTATGAATGGATTTTGTATGTCTGGGATGCTAGAAGATGCTGAGAGGCTATTACAATGGATGTTAAAGAAGAAAATCATGCCAAATGCTGCCACATACAACCCCCTCATGAAGCAGTACTGTATTAAGCATGACATGCGTGCCACAAGTGAAATTTACAGGGGAATGTGTGCTCAAGGGGTGGTTGCAGACAACAGTACATACAACATACTGATAATGGGGCATAGTAAAGCAAGGAACTTGAAGGAGGCATGGTATTTGCACAATGAAATGGCTGCAAAAGGCTTTAATCTCACCATTGACTCCTATAATGCTCTAATCAAAGGGCTTGTTAAGAGGAAAAAATATTCGGAGGCAAAGAAAATTTTTGAAGAGATGAAATGCAAAGGCTGGGCTCCAGATAAGGAAATACTCAACTTACTTGACCAAGCCTTTGATGAAGGACATGGCTCTTCCGCTTTGCGATGAAACTAATGTGAAATGTCTTGTTCATGAGGTCAGTGAGGGGAAAACTGTCCTCTTCTGTTTATATCCACTAGGCTCATATTGGCAAACATTGAATATAGATATGATTACTTCATATAGCTCACCATTTGATTCTTGCCAGATTCTTCTGACTTTCTGAGGATGCAGATGCCAGTGCTAAAGGAGAAGATGTCATATTAGAGATCCGTGTTGTATTGAGGCATTTTACTACCTGCCACTTTATATAATGGTCAGTTATCCAGAGTAATGTGTTGTATTTCGTAGTTTGTTGTGGTTAGGATTGGATATATGCATATATATATTTTGTCCAATTTTTCGTCTTCTAGACAAGTTTGATGAGATGTTTGTCATGTGCCACATATTAGTGTGTCTGTGGTAGTTGATGTTGATGTATTTCATCTTTGGGCGCCAGGAACCCTGCAGTTAGGTTCAGCGTTCTTTTCGTTTTCTTTTTAATTTTTTTTCCTGTACTGCATGTTACGATCACATACTTGAGCCTTATTGAAGTTTATCAAATTTCATTCTTCTTTGCAGAGAATATCAACATTAAAAAGACACAAAGGCATCGCATTCCTCACCACCAGGCTAATTATGTAAGTTCAACCTGCCATTTAATGGATTATTTGTGCTTCCTATATTTGTTCGTTGTTGCTGTTGTATTACAGTTCATATGATTATTACGCAGGTGATTTGTTATCGTTGTGGCCTGAATCAGAGTTGTGTTTCATTTGTGTCCCATGCTGCATTATCACCTTTATATTAGCTTTCATAGGGTAGTATATTTCGTTTTACTCATCTGTGGTCGTTCTTACGGTTGCCCTCCTGTTGTGATAGGCGGGCCTCACAAGTTTGTATCAACTGTGCCGTGCGTATGCATATAGTTTTGCGAGACATGCATTTCATGACGATGTAGGTACTTTTATCCTTTCTTAACGTTAGCTAGATGATCAGCTAAGCTCAAGTAGATTCAAATTTGTATCAAGCTAGGTAATGGTACAAGAATATGGACATCTAAGCTAGTTAGTGGTCGTTTCAGATCATGTCTTTTGACGATCCCCATCCCATGGAAAGCATGTGAGCCATAGAGATTGTGCTCCCGCATCGTGGTGTGGAGACGGACAGTCCAGAAATCCTCAACTGATACCACTTTCGCCCCGAAGATGAAGGACAAAAGTTAGAATATGTGACTCACATACTGTAAGTATCGAAGGAAGGTATGCCCTCGACCCGCTGACATGTGTAAGATGATATCATATCTGAGACACAAGCCTCTTCCCTACCATAATGGCTTGTCAACATGATCTATGTGAAGGACGTGGCGATACTTTTGAATATGCTTTAAAGCAACATATTATAAACTACTCGAAGAGCCCAAACGATATAATACAGCCACCGGCTCCAAGGGGTCACAAATTCACCAACGCGGGACTTGGACTAAGCCCTCGTATACTGGGGTGGCAACGTCCTTGGTGCGAGGGTAGTGGCAGCGACCGGGACGGATAACTCAATGCACATCGTTGCCGCATTAATAAATTAACCTTTTTATCTTGGGCAAATGAATGTACGTGAACCAAAGCAGGCATGGTACAGATTGGGCTGGACCGGATGGGTGGCGAATCCTTTCCACGACGGAAAGCTATGCTAGTGATTGTTGTAATCAAGTAGCAGCCAACTGGATCCTATCGAGGGATGGATAACATTTGGCGAGATTGTAAGCACTATGTCAACTTAAGAGAAGATAAATAGTGCTACGAGCCCTGCTGTTATAGATGTCTTTGACGTTTCCACTAACACTTCTTATTTTCATATGAAAAATAGGCTTCTCTTTCTTCACTCACATTTAGACATTGTAAGCTATACCTTACCGGTCATCCCTTCCTTTCTTATCCCCTCATTTCTATGCAATCAAGGTAGTTCTCGTACTAGTTTACTTTTACAAGATATTTTAGTTTCCTTATATTTGCGATTTTAGTTTCCTTAGATATGTGATTTCCAAAACCCTTGCGACAAAAGCAGCCGCTTTGATAAAGGGAATTTAATTTTCTATGTATGTCCTTGAATCGATTTATGTAAATAAATGGATGTTGAGGTGAGCACCAGCCACAATGTTCTGTAAATAAATAAAAAATGTTGAGACATTTTCTACAAAGAAAAAGAAATAGATCCATGGAAGTTTACTTTTCTTTGGATCTCCTTGAATCATTATATATATATATATATAGGGCATATGTATTAAGAATCATACATTACAGAGATAGCCAAAAATTGCTATAGTTTCTTGAGACGTTTATAATGGTTTTCATCACCTATTGTGGGTAGTATTCTAAATTAAAATATAAATATTTAATATTTATAAAAGTGTCGCCACATCTTTTTCTAACACTTAAATATTGTAATATTTGGAGAGATTTACGTTAGGTTTCTTCACCCACAAAAATTAGTTTCCACCATATTATTAAAAATCGAACCGAATTGGTAGGTCCGATTGGTGAACCGGTGAAACGGTTGGGTCACCAATCCGATTTTATATACTGGGGTTTAGAATCTCGGAACCAATAAAAATCGGTCAAAATCAATCGGACCAGTAAAAATTGGTGAACTGGTCAAAAAATCGGTTGGGAGCCGGTGAAATTCATGTGTAGTTTATTTTTTTATATATTTCAAATTTTTTGAGTTAATATGTATCACTGGTCCAACAAATCCAAACCACTGGCCCGACCACCAAACCAGTGAACCGGTTATAATATCGATTCGATTACCGGTCTGGTTTTTAAAACTATGATTTCCACGACATATTGTGGGTGATTTTCTAACCTAAAACATAAATATTTAATATTTATAAAAAATAATACTATTTTTTTCTAACACTCAAATACTATAGTTTCCTGAGAGACTTATAGTAGTTTCTTCCACAAACTAATAGTTTACACCACCTACAGTAGATAGTTTTTAAAATCAAAATATAAACACATAATTTTTTTTTAAAAATGCCACCATTTTTTTTTCTAATACTCAAATGCTATAGTTTTTTGAAACTATTTACAATAATTTCTTCTGCTTACTTATAGTAGTTTTCACCAACTACTGTAGGTAATTTTTTCAACTTAGAATACTATTTATCAGTTCTTACCGAGAGAGTTATTTCTTATTAGATATTCATTATATATTAATTAATTAATTAGTTAATTAAAATCATCTTGTACTTGTGTCAAAGTTCATATTTTTCTAATTTTTAATATCATCAAATGTTAGTAAAATCTACTATCGACATTTGCATCATAATGTATTCACATATTACGATTTTAGTACTAGCACAGTAGCACTATATATTAGTATCAACAAACCTATATTTAGTAGGTTGAACTTTGAACTTGATGGCTTAATTAAAACATAAAGAGGGATGAGTCATGAACCACTGAGACAAAAATTAAACTTCGTTCCTCAACAATATTGATCTATACTAAGGGGTTGCTTGGTTGGAATTAAGTAGAGGAAGAACCTAGTATTTTTCGGGAAGTGATAAAAGTTGGTTTATTTGGTTAGTAGGAAGTAGAAGTCAAAGATAAGTCCTACCTTTTTTTTTACTTACTTTGGTAGATCCAAGTAAGTTGGACTTCTCGAATAATCATTTACATTTTTACCCTCACTTTAATAAGTAAAAAATAGTAATATTAATTATTAATGTGTGTTATTGTAATTTATGCACTAATTCTTGAGTGGTATAATAGTAAACCAAAGAAGGAATTTTTTAACAAGTTACTTCCATAGAAATACAACTAACTGAGAAGGTTTCTTTTTTGTACCAAACCATCCCTAAGTTATTGAGGAAATGCCCATTAATAACTGCTCATACTAATAAGATAAAACCATCTCTATTTTATTTGACATTTACTGAGCAATAACTATCCCTAATTCCTTCTTCCATTCTAGATTATTTGATTATTATTCAAAATTTAAATGGACAGTGCTAACAAATATTTTTCTGTCATTTTTCTCTTTCCCTACTAATAAAATACAAGGCACATCAAGAAATGTTTCGACTGTTCTACCAATTCATGCCGGTTAGCACAAGCATTTCTCTATTCCTTCATCACATACACTCTTCAATTAAATAACAAAAAGAAGATAAATTTTAGTTAATTATATATAATTTTCATTTATATTTGTCTTTTTACAATTAGCTTAATCACATACATAGATATATTAGGTTAGTTTTTGAATTTAACTTCTCTAGTATACCTTTTTATTTTAACCAACTTAGTTTTACATTCTTTTTCAACACCATTTATTATACTCATAAAAATACAAGATACAATTATAAATATATAAAATTGTCTTCAAAATTTTTACACATAAAGTCATATCATTTGAGCTAGTTCAAATTAATTTATTTTTTATATTTGTTCCTCGTAGCATATAAGATACTAAATTTTCTACACTTTGTCTTTACATTTGTCAAAAAATATTATATATTTTATACGACACTATAACACCCTAACCTTACTAGAGTTGCATATAATTACTCTGGAGTATTTTTGGGATCAATGACTAGTCTCACACCTCTTGAGCTTGTTTCCTTTTATCAACTCACACACATACCGTAAAACTTCTCATAAGGTCATTCATCATTAAATTGATCCAAATCAAGCACTTTCAAATGTTAAGTTCTTAGATGGTAGGTTTTCCAAAAAGAATTTATGTATTGTTGATATAAGTAATTTAATCAATTATTTTAAGCCTCCACTAGACACCCACTAATTTGGAGTGTATTACACACACCTCCTCTTAAGAATGCAAAGTCCTTGTTGCTCCAAGCCTTCTAGCAATCTCATTATAGTCTATCCTAAGAATCGTTGCATTAGGTAGCTGACTGATTCATCCAAATTTAGCTCGTGGTCAAAAATTCACTCTGATACCATTTGTAACACACCTGCCTCTCTAAAGTCAAGAGTAGTTACTATAAAGTATTTTTGGGATCAATGAATGTCCCTATACATCAACATGAGTCATTTTGAACATATATATATATATTTATCAACTCACACACATCTCAAAAAACTTTTGGAGAGAACATCCATTCTTAAATTACTCCAAGTCAAGCTTTATTAACTTTAGATCCCTTTAATGATAGGTTTCCCAAAAAGAAGGTATATCTTATTAATATATGTATTCTTATCAATCCTTTTAAGTCTCCACTAGACATCACTAACTTAGGGTTATTATAGACATGTTCATAAAAAAATACATATACTACATGTTCTCTAAAGATACAATATAATATATATCATTACAGATAATATGTGTTATAAATTATTTATCAAATATATTATATCATATATCCTATATATAAGCAAAAACTTGTTAAAGATACTATATATAATACGCATTAGTCAAATATACTATATACATAACACCTCCTTAATTAAGGATTAAAATTGTTATTTTAAAAAGTTAATTGTAGAAGATAAGTAACCAATCATAGAGGTTATATTTCACATCCAACATAGAAGAGACATTCTCTATCGCCAATCTATATCAGATGCATGGAAAAAGTAACATTGTACCTATGAATTAGTTGTGGGAAGTACTTGATTCTACCATGATAAATGATATGAAATAGAGATAAGGGAATATATACAATAAAAATAGAGGACTAAGAGTCCATAGAGAGATAGAGATATCCAGATAATCATACCTTATATTATTTCAATTATACACTCACTGAAGGTAAGCACATTAAAACTAGTAATCAAAAATTACCTACAAAAAAAGGTGGATCTGCTCGTGGAAATGAGCATCTCTCATGAAAAAGATGATCAATACGCCATGTACTAAGTAAGGTAACAATATAGTTATAACATGGTTACATAATGTTATAAAGTTTTATAAAGGAATAAACATGCATATAGATTAGCATCATATGATATAATATGAGAATTGATTTCAGGTCTCATAATATAATATAATCAATATCCATAATCTTATTTATATTGAGTTTAGGGACTCCACTATCTTCAACCTGTGGAATAGTATTCATAATATACAACCTTAGGAAGAAAAAAGCTCCTGACCATTATTTTTGTCAAGAAGAATGGACTATAAAACCGGTACCGATTCATGCGATCTTTTACTTTAAATATTACTATCTTATAAATGATTACATTCATTCCAATTATTTATTTCACATTGAATTTAGGGATTCCACTATTCTTAAACGGTGGAATGATATCAATAATATATAAGCCCATGGTAAAATGCTCCTGGCCATTATTCTCATTCGATGGAATGGATAGGTACAACCCTAGGGTAAAAATGATTCCGACCACTATTCTCATCCGGTGGACTCGTGTGATATTTTGCTTTAAGTGATTAATATATTATGCATTATTATGTATCTCAAGATCAACATGCAAAAACAAATATAGGTATACAAGGCACATAACCCAACTTGACATAGTCATTGAAGACACATAAAATACAACTATATAAATTCTGGGACATTCCCTAAGGAAAACAAACCCTATTTCCCCTTAAAAAAAATCCTTTTTCCACATGGTGAACATACATTCTCCCATAATACTCATTTAACCTCAAAATTTAATACTCATTCCTAAAATATTATTATTACAAATATTTCTAAAAATAAAGGTCCAAATCCAACGTCTTACACATACAATAACTTGCTTCTAGGGTTACTATTCTCAATTCTTTACAAAATTCTAATTTTATAAGTTAGGTATAACTTTTTCCGTAAGGCTCATATTACCACATATTATAGTGCAAATACCTAAAATATCATTATTAACATCATATTTGAAAAATTAAGGTCAAACTCCAACGTCTTACACATGCAATAATAGTCTGGCTCTAGGGTTACTATTTCTAATTTTTTACAAAACCCTAATTTCACTAGATAAGCATAAAATTTTCCTTAATAATCATATAAACACCAAATTCAGTACACATTCCTAAAATTCCCATATTAAAAAAATAACCAAAAATCAAGATTTAAATCCAACTTTTTACACATGCGATAATATTCTGCCTCTAGGGTTACTATTCACTCATTTAAGTCATTTTCTCATTTTATGGGATTTAAGTCATTCATAATTACTAAAAAATATTCCAAATAATATATTGAACCTATTTTAAACCGATTAACACCTTAAAATACCAAATAATTACACTTAATCCTTATTAACCAAAGCGCCCTTAAGATAGCTAAAATGTCCATATCTTTACAAAAACCCTGCAAGTCCCAACATGAATATTTCCAGCTTCCAATATATATATATATCATGATGGAAATACTTTACCACATTATTTAAACACATTCTATACCTATTTACACCACATTAAAATACCATAGGTCATGCTAACACACTAAGGGTATTAAAATGAGATTTATTGCTACAATAACATGTAAGGCCATGCTCTTCACATATGCTCACTTTCCATACATCTGAAAACACATCATCATTCCATAACCTTAACAAAATAAAAATATCATAATAATAATAAGAACCATGAGTTTTCATATAATTATACACATTGCACACAAAACCCTAGTTACGACGTGTATCCTTACTAAAAATGTTTATGGTCACGCAAAACGTATAACCCTAAAATTTATCCAACAAGACCACCCTAAAATTACCTAAGATTCAATTTTAATACATGATTAGAAATTAATAAAATAAATAAAGAAACTATAAGGCAAAGGAGGTGGAAAATTGAGAAGCATCAAAGTAATCAAGTTGTGTAAGGCTTCAACTAGTTGCGATAGGATTTTATGTATCAAGGGGGTGTAGTGTCAAAAATTGGCATAGAAATGGGGTGAGAAGCATGGGAGAATTATGCAAAAAGAGTTTGATAAATGATATCCTCATATTTAGGGAGTGAAATGTGTTTTTTTGGTGAAGATAGGAGTAGTGCAGCGTGAAGAAGCGACACAAGGTGTGGTGGTTTAGCATGGATTTTTGATGTTGCTAGGGGTGTTCCTGTGAGGTTTTGATGAAATTAAGGGAAGGTTGTGTTAGGGGGTGTTTGTGAAGGATGAAGGCTGCGTGAAAGATGGATGCAACTAAGGTGTGTTAAGTGTGAAGTATTGACACTGCTATAGGATATATGGTATAAGTTTGTCACATACAGAGGCTTGAGCAGTGTAAGGCTTTATTGCTGCAAAGGCCAAGTTGCGCGAGGTTGTATAAACTACATGAATCTTACTAAGGAAAAGGGAAGAACAATGTCAGATAAAGGACAGAGGATTTGAGGGGAGGAAGAGGGAGTCTGGGGAGAGTTTGTGTGAGTTGCTATGTGGAGATGAGGGGTATTTCTAGAGGAACGGGGGTGAAGCGTGCAACATGGGGATGAAAGGTTAGAAGGTGCAAGGTCTGGTAGTTGGTTTGGGCCTTTCACGCGAGACACAAAGATAGGGAGGAAAGAGACAAGGCATGTTAGTTGGTGCAATTGGGGTACAAGTATAGGGCAGAGTGTAGGTGTTGTGTAGGGATGGGAAGGGAAAGAGGAAGCCATACGAGGGGGATTTACATGGCTAAAGGGGAAGGGGGAATAAAGGATCAATCGGGATAGGGAGAAGGAAAAAGGAAAATGAAAAGGGGGAAATAAAAGAGAAAAATGAGAAAGGAAAGGGAAAAGGGGGAAAATAAATTTAAGGTTAGATTTATGGTTAGGGAATTTGACTAAAATTAATATATCAATCATCCAAGGTTAAGGTTAGGTTAAAATATTAACGACCTAAAATTAAGATAAGGATTAGGTTTAGATTTAGGTTTAAGGGATTAGGATAAGATAATATCCATTACCTTGGGTTAGAATTAGGTTAAAATATTAATTACACGATATCAAAGTTAGATAAAATTTGGGGTATTACAATATACCATATACTACAAGTTCATTAAAGGTATTCTAAACATTCTTTAAAGATAATAGCTACTATATTATTATGAATATACTATACACTACTCATTATCTAAAAATACAATACAAATTCTTCAAGGGTACTATATACTACACGTTTGTCACAAATATTATATTATGTTGTAATATTAATACACTTATAGAGAGATATATAACAATATAGAGAGGAAGGGAAAATGAAAATTATTATTCTCATTGATACGTATTATTTCTCTCCACCATTTACAATTCACAATATCTCATATAAATAATACCCATATTTATAACATCTATAAAGAGAAAGAGTTAGTTAGTATGAAATGTGGTGGATAATATATAGAGTTGGTGGTGGAATCATAATGGAAAAGTTATTACAACTTATGGTAATAAGATGAGTATTAAATATATGATTTAATATAATAAAAATTCATAAATTATCCGTACACAATATGTAAATAAAATATTCACAACACTCCTTCTTGGATGTACATCTTATGATATTTATAATACTCCCACTTAAGAGTAAATCTTTAAAATATTGTGTTATTAAAAACCTTGCTAGGAGAACCTAGTGGGATGAAACCATGGCTAAGGAAAATAATACAGTTTTCTCCCCTTAACTCAGTATCATAAGTCATATTACATATGATTCTGTTTATATGTATAAGCACACTTTAATAGTGCTTATATTTGAAACATTCACAAGTAAAAACCCTAGTAAGGACTAAATCCTGGATTTTATATAAACCAAATTAACTTTTAAATTATTTTTTTATGAACACCTATTTATAGTCAATTTGTATGACACCTTTAAATGTTGGACTTCTTATCCATACAAATAAAGCTCACTAAGCGGATATGTTTTACTATTCTAACTCATTAATAATATATCTAATGAGATCTTATAATGAATTGAGAATTATTATCACTCTTATCCATTATTAGTTATAATTGTTTAGGTAAAGACATTACCAATGTCTACCTCATACCATCTTACACCAATGTCAGGATAATTCATGAATAGTTTATTTACTAGTGGAATCTATTATCAGATGCTATTTATATGGACATGTCAACTCAATATTGCAAGTTTATATCCTTTTTAAAGGATTATAACTTCTCTTTTAAGGGTTTAGCTGTTTAGAGTCATATCATAAGCTTCTAGTTTATTTGTACCATACCTATCATTAGCTTATTTGGAGTCACCATAAGGACTTCTATGTGAGTTAGAAATTTATTCAAAAGACATATTAGTTTCATGGTTATTCACTTTTGTGCCAATGCAACAATATTAGTTGCAAAATATAACATGTAACATGTGACCTTATATTGATGCATTATTATATACTATGGTAAATTTAAATGGTCCGCAGGTGTCAACTTGAATTCTATCAAGGATATGGGAGACTTTACATTTTTTTTACATTATCACAACTATAAATTTACCAAAAATAATATATCATTCATATGAGATCACTAATTAGAAAGAATCTTTAAGATTCTAAGTGGTTACTCGTGCAAGTTTCAATGATCTTTCCTATCATTGCTGCACTAATGCAATCTCACTTTTCATACCACAAAGATAATTTTTTATTATATACTAACTTCTAGTTAATAACACCTTTTGGTTTTTCAAATATTCCAAATGCTTATATTGTATATTTATCTCGGGCTTACTTTTAGCCGATCTTGATGGTAATAATACCATCAAATACTCATAGACCATAGTAAGATCTCTAGGAACTTAGGTACAATATCGTGCACAATTTTGTTATCTGATTTTTAAATTAGTTAACCCTTTAGTAAGTTTACCCTACCACATACACACATATATTCTTGTCAATTATAACCTCATAAAATACTTCATCTCTAAAATAGAATGTACAATGGCATTTCAATCGGAAAAATCGATCTTCTAGATCGTATTCAAGTCTATGAGACGGGAATCCCTTAGCCTTTACCATTAAATTAGTCATATCAAATGGAAAAATTCATGTTTCAACCATTACACTTATAACTGAATGGGGAAGTTTCAAGCTTCAACTACCAAACTACTTATTAGATAGGAAGATTTAGGCTTCAACTATTAAAATATCTCTACTCACTAAAACTATAATATAACAGGGAAACTATTGTAAATACTTCAATCATTGTAGTGGTGGAGGAGACTTCACTATAGTATTCTAATGAATAAATGGCTAAAAAATTATGCAAAAAGCCATCATCACTACTTCATTATTAGAAAAAATATTTAAATATTGAGAAAACTAAATTTGCAAAAACTAAATTGCACGAATTCAAATTACATAAATAGAAAGTGCAAAATAAAATTAACATAGGGGCCTATTGACCACCAAATAGTTTGATCTTTTAGATCAAAAAGCATTTGAGGTAGTTAATACTATATAATCTTCTTTATAGGTATTACATAAGTCTTGAAAGACTTTCAACTATTTGATCTTCTCGTTCAAATTGCGGATAAGGTATTCACTACATTTGAATTGTGCATAAGCTCTTTAGGACTATTTAATCATTAGGCAAAGCTTTTGGCTTTCACCTCAATTATATCATATACTTATGTACCTCAGGTACATACTTGTAAATAATATAATTGGTTCGGAGCTTCATGCTTCTATGAACACTTATACAATCACCCATGCATACTTTGGGTATGTGGAAAAAATTAATCTACTTTTGGTATCCATCCATTAACTTAAGTTAATGGAGGTTTGCACTATATTCTCCAATAAACTTCAGGTAATGAGATATTTATGTAGTGATGGGCGATGAGATCTCCAATCCATCACTTCACACACAAGGTGATGTGTGATGAAACCATCAATCCTTTATGTTTAAATTTAAGTAATTTTTTTTAACGTTGCCACTTTATATGGATTTCCATCATCTTCAAGTGATGGAGATCTATATATGATGATGGGCGCCAATCCATCACTTTTGATCTTTCAATGGATCATATTAGATCCTATTTGAGTTTATTAAATGAGATATTTTTAACCTTCTATCATCATTTATCTCTACTCTCCATCCCATAATTAGAAGGGAGATCATCATTCATACAATAAAATTAAATTATATATTGACAATATATACAATTAAAATAAATAAAATATCAATTAGTATAAGAATAAAGAAAATGTAGAGATAAAAATAATATTTCCTTTTTCTGAGTTGATCCTAGAACCATAATGTTATATTCTCCTTAAAACGCTTAATCAATTCACATTAAGCTTCTTGATTGTAAGATATGTCACATATGCAACACTTCATATGCCTATAAAATTGAGATCTGACAATAAATAAAAATGGTAGGTTAGTTGTATGTGACACATAATAATCATATCCATATAGAATGATAACTGATGAATATAGAACACTTCCTTTGATCAAGCATCGATCGAACTTGACACCAATTCCAATGTTATTTGCTTATGGGAAACCCAACATCCCAAACAAGATCAACTCCATTGAATAGTCATTTATAGATTAGTTTTAGATATTTGATAGAAAGTATCGAGATGAACTCGAATACATAATGGAATTAATCTTTGAATGATTATGCGAATGATATTGTGAGCAACATATAAGGTAAAGAGATAAATTAGAGGCTAATCATATTGATAACGTGTTGTAATATTGATAAACTCAAAGAGAGATATATGACAATATAGAGATGAAGGGAGAATAAATGTTCTTATTCTCATTGATACAAATGAGTTTTCTCTACCATTTACAATTCAAAATATCCCATATGTGTAATACCCATACTTATTATGTCCATAATAACAAGGATTTAGATAATATGAAAGGAGGCGGAGGATACCTAGAGTTAGTGTAACACCCTAAAATGTACTAATTTAAGGCAGAAGTAATTAAAATAGAAACTCTTAAATTCAAACCCGTGAATTTTGGGGATATTACCGCCACACTTAGTACCAAACCGGTTCCCTTTGACTGTTTCAGTACCAAGTGCTAAGGCTAAAAGATTAATATAAAACTCAAACCAAGATTTCATAAGATGAATTAAAGAGATAATAACTTAGAAATCAGAGTACGAAATCAAAATTCCTCGAAGGAAATAATCTTACAATTTATAAAAAGGTTTAGTCGGGACACTTAACATAAGGTAATAAATTAAAAAGAATAAATGTGAATAAGAAGAAATAACATAATGAAATGAAATCACAAGAAGAGAAAATACGGCCACGATACTCTCGTACTTTGAGCCAAAACATGCTCAACACTCAACCCCAACTGATGTCTCAACACAAAGTCAGAAGGACATACTACTCGTGGGAATGAACAGCACCCATGAAAAGGGTGATCAGTACGCTACGTACTAGTAAGGTAACCGAGCACTAAGGCCAACACACAAAGTCATACATATAATGTAGAAGAAATAAAAGAGCATAATCCATCATGATAACATAAAGGCAAATGTATGATCAGGTGAAAATGCCAAGATCCAATATAGTTTAGATTAATTACTTCATAAATCCTTTATTAAAATGTTTTCACACCATGCTCTTTATCAAGTCGATACAAGTACGGGAACCCCACTATTTAGCCAGTGGATCAGTCGTGAAGGGTACATGCCCTGCCACTATTTTAGCTGGTGGATCGGTCATGAGGGTAACATATCCTGCCACTATTTTAGCTGGTGGATCGGTCATGAGGGTAACATACCCTGCCACTATTTTATGCCGGTGGATCGGTCTGGCCCCTTTCTCGTACCGTGTTCCACTGTAAGTAATTAGTGTATTTCCCATGTCTTAGCAACTGTAGGGTTTAGTTCTGTTGAGCTCGGGATCCCCCAGTATTATAGCTGGTGGATCGGTCGTAAGGGTACATATGTTGCCACTATTTTAGCTGGTGGATCGGTCACGAATGAAATATTCCCTGCCACTATAATGCTGGTGGATCGGTTTGGGCCCGGCTCAACATCTTCCACTTTACGTAATTAATGTTTTAAGTATCTTATTCGAAAGATTTCATTCTGGACATGTATGAATCATTCTCTTTATACATCACACATCAGATATCATAAAATTCCACCATCATAATTACACTTTAATCACCAAATACATATGATAATATAAAAATTCTAAGCAACCACAACAAACCCTAATTGCCCACACAAACCCTAGTTTGGTCTCCTATAGACCCTTATACAATCACCACGTATTATTTTTCATCTAAAATGTTCAAACACCCAAATAACACTTACGTTACCTTCCTTATATCATAAATCAACCTTTCATACGTAAATTTCACTCCCATGCCATTATTAATTCCTATGCAATTATTAACTCCCATGCAAAACCCTAACTCCACCATGTAAACCCTAATACCACCCTTCAACCATTAACACCACCATGCAAACCCTAATACCACTATACAACCATTAATATCACCATACAACCATTAATACCACCATACAAACCCTAATACCACCATGCAAACCCTAATACCACCATACAATTATTAATACCACCATGCAACCCTAATACCATCATACAACCCTTAATACCACCACACAACCATTAATACCACCATGCAACCCTAATACCACCATACAACCATTAATACTACCATACAACCATTAATACCACCATACAAACATTAATACCACCATGCAAACATTAATACCACCATGCAACCCTAATACCACCATTCAACCATTAATACCACCATACAAACCCTAGATTCCGTCATACAAAACCCAAAATTCAATCCACACAAAACCAAAGATCCATCCATACCAACCCTTGATTCAAACCATAGAAAACCCAAATATTTGTCCATATAATACAATTGATTAGATTCTTTCATTCATAACCACAAATTAGATTCTCTTATACAAGACCATAAGTTAGATTCTTCCACATAAAATCATAATTTAGAATCTCCCGTATAAACCATAAATTAGATTATCCCATATAACATTGTATATTACATTCTCCCATATAAAATAATCCAAACCATAAACTAGATTCTCTCATACAAAACCATAAATTAAACTCTCCTACACAAAATCATAAAAATCATAAATCAGATTCTCCCACACGAAACCCTAAAATTCTCCATTTTATTCTTCCACTCATGAATCATTAAAATTATTAGGTCAACTCACCTCCCTTGGTCAACCTCTTTCCCCATCCTCATTATTCATCCTTTCCCCCACACAAACTACATCAACATCCTTACATGTATGTCTTACAGGGTTACAAACAAATCACCACATATACATAATACACATGCCATGCAAATACACGAAAACATAATTCAACCCCACATCATACCATATATGACATAATTAATAATGATAAATGTAGGATACATAGCATGCGAAACACATAATGCATATAAACACACAAAATGCCTTAGTAGCACCCTTACCTAAAACGACACCGGTCTTGGAGCACGCTCCTACGCCTCCTTAGGGCTTTGACTAGTTTTACCTATTATGAAGGAAAAGCTTAAATTAAACTCCCTCCTATCAAAAATACTATTAAACACTAACTTATTATAAGACTAGATTTTTAAATAAATAATAATATATTAATAAAATAACATTAACTAATTACTAACTTTGCTAAAGATATAAAAGTGATGGAAATATTACAAAAATTGATAATATAGGGTTAAAGACTTTACCCTAATAATAATAACGATACTAAAATAATAATAGCAAAGATACTAAAAATAATATCAATGATAACATTAATAATAATAATAATAATAATAATAATAATAATAATAATAATAATAAGGCATTACTCAAAAACAAAGTAGAATAAAGGCTTCGGGCCCCTTTACCAAAATAATACTAATAATAATAATAGTAAAATAAATAACCAAATTTAGTAATAATAATAATGATGAAATAATAACAATAACAATAATAATAACAACAACAACAACAACAACAACAACAACAACAACAACAACACTAGTAAGAATAAATACTAATAATAATAAAAATACTAATACCCTAATAATAATAAGACATGATATTTAAAATACTACTACTAAAATTTAAAATAAGAACTATAGGGTTTCAGCCCTATATAAAATAATAATATATACTAACACTTGAAAATAATAATAATAATAATAATAACAACAACAACAACAACACTAATGGTAAGGTAGTAGTAATAATAATAATAACAATTTCAAAATAGTAAATAATAATAATAATAACAAAAACAACAACAACAACAACAACATATTAGTATTAATAATAAAGATAAGAACAACAACAATAATACTAATAATAATAATGAAATCAAATTAAAATATAATAGGGCTTCAGCCCTCAAAAGAATAATAATAAAAAATTAATATTAATAATACTAATAATATATATTTAAAAAAATAATATTTATATCTAAATAAATGAAATAAATTAAATTAAGGCTTATAAAAATAGGGGAAAGGGTTGATAGGGTCTAGGGTTCAACCTTAGGTTGGTGGGGATAGGCGTCACAAGCGGCGGTGCACGGCAGCGATGGCGGTGACCAGAAAAAGGGAAGAAAAGGGTAAAAGTTGAATGCTGGGAAAAAAATAAGGAGAATGGAGGTGGAAGTTGGGCTATTTAAGAATGTCTAGAGGGAGGGGAGCAGAATGGAGGTGGCGGCGCACGACAGTAGTGGTGGTGGCTGAATGGAGAAGAAGGAGAGAAAGAGAGGAGGAGAGGGAGGAAGAGGAAAATAAGGGTAGGGGAAGGTAGAGGGTGGTCTACAGAATAATTTGAGAGGTAAAAGAAGCGGTGGAAGTGGCGGAGGAGGTGGCTAATGGTGGTTTGAAGGGCGGCGGTAGCAGAAAAGGGTTTGGTTGAGGAGAGAACTTTGCACAGCCGGGGTGGCTTGTGCAGGAAGAATCGATGGGAGAGGAAGGTACAGTTAGTTAGGGGGCAGTGCAAGGAGTGCACGGATGGCCATAAAAGGCGGCGGTATTGGTTGGAGGCGGCAGAATAGGTGTCTGAAGGGGCGGTGGTGGACAGGTTAGGAAGAGTTGGGTTTCCAGGGAAAAATTTGATTGTAGATTGGGTAGGGAGTATTTATAGGATTTAAACGAAATGTTAGGGTCTGTGGATCGGCTAGAGAGTAGGGCAAGTGGGGCTAGGGTTACCGGCATCAACAAAACCAGCGAAAACCAACTTTGGGGCAGGGAGGTTGTGCGCAAGAGAGAGAAAGGAAAAACGTGCAAGGAGAGGGGAAAGTGGGCAGACAGGCGTTGTCGGTGAATCAACGTGGAAGAGAGGGGGAGGTAGGCAGCGATCATGCGTAGTTGCCGCCGAAAATTTCGGCCGATCGGAGGGAGTTGCAGGTATGCGGTGTCGGGGAAGAAGAAGGAAGGAGGAGGAAGAAAGGTGGGTTGGACTGGAGGTTCAGGGGAAAGAAAAGAAGGAGGAGAGCGAACCGGGTGACGACATTTAAAGGCATGGGACAAAACACAGCATTTCGATAGATAAAAGAGGGAAACACGGCGCGGAGTTAAATGAGGAGATTCTGGGCCGTAGGAAATGACCTGCGCTGAAGTAAAGGAAAGAAAGATTTGGGCCAGCGCTCTAGGCCCAATTCGGGGAAGGTAAGGAAGAAAAGAAAAAGAGAAAAATAGGAGGGTTGGGTTAAATAAATAAATTAAAATATTTAGGATAGTTAAAAATAATAATATTTAAATAAAATAATATTTAAATCCCTTTTTAGGCTAACTTAGGATTTCTTTTAAAAGATTTTTCATAAATTACATTTTAATTAGCAAAACACCCAAATTTTCTCCAATTAAATTATTTATAAAATTAATATTAATATGAAACTATTTTATTCTTCTTATTTTAAATAAGAAAATTTATTTAATTAATTTCCAAAATAAAATCCTTAATTAGTTAAAATACCTAAATTTCCTCTAATTAAAATATTTTTAAAATTTCTCTTAATTTGTCCTAATTAATTTTATTTTATTTTAATAAAAATAATTTATTAATTAATTTTCATAATAAAATCTTATTTAATAATAAAAATATAAAATTAGAATTTTCGGGGCATTTCAGTTAGGGGTAGAATTATAATGAAAAAGTTGTTACAACTATTGATAATAATATGAGTATTAAACCTAGGATTTAATATAAAACACATTTATAAATTGTACATATAGAATATTCATAACATAGATATAATAGCAGTTTATCAAAAATACTATATGCATTCTTTAAAAATACTATCAATGGTATACTAAGTCATGTCATTATAATTTAGATATTCAAATAGTAGATATTTACAAAAATTGTCATTACTCTTTATGTGAGATAATTAAATAAGAACATAAAATACTTAGCGAGAGAGAGAGAGAGAGAGTAAATTACGTAGAAAGGATAGTAGACAACTAGCTCACTACTACCTAACTTTAAGGAAACTTACTGAACAAATTTGAGTAAATTGTATATAGTCTAGTTACTTAAAAAAGAATATTCATGCATACATAAAAGATTACTAAGCCACTAATTCACCGCAACCTAATTTTAAGGAAAGTTATTTAATGAAAATTATGTGTCTAGTTACTTAAAGAAGAATATTCATATGTACACAAGAGAATACTAAATAATTGTTGTAAATATCATTGTTATATATTGTTGATATATACGTTGTGAATTTGTATTGTACTAAGTCATAGGTTTAATACTCCAATCAGTACCATTAGTTATAATAACTTTTCCCATTATGATTGTAACATCTTAACTCTACGTATCATCCACCTTCTTTTATATTCCCTAACTCCTTCTTATAATGGATCTAATAAGTATGGATATTATATATGTAGGATATAGTGAATTATATAGGGAGAGAACTCATATGTATCAATGAGAATAAGAAGTTTCATCTTCTCTACCTCTTTATTTTGTTATATTATCTCTCTTTGAAATTCTCAATATTAACACATATTATCAGCACGATTATGCTCTAGATGTATATATGTATATATATGCTTTTGTGTTGATCATGTTCGGGAAATGGAGGTGCCCATAAGGTATTGACCATGGAGTTGATGTATAATTTGATTAATTCTTAATAAAAAAAGGGAGTGATATATATTTGTTAGTTATCATTCTATATGAATATGGTTATTATGTATCATATAGGACTAACCTACCATTTTTATTTCTTGTGTGAGATCTTGAGTTTTTGCAGGTATATGAAAAGTCACATTCATAACATATTTTACAATCAAGAACATTTTAATAACATTAGCCTCTACTATCCCCCACTTAATTTGACTTGATTAAGCGCTTGAAAGAAGATATAGTATTATGGATCTAGAATGGGCTCATAATAAGGAAATCTTATTTCTATCTCCACCTTTGCTTTATTATTTTGCTAATTAATATTTTTATTAGTTTTGATTTTATATATTGGCATATGTAATTTCATTTGATTGTATGTATGATGGGGGGAAGAGATAGATGATGATAGAAAGCTAAAAGTCTTTTGTTCAATAAACTCACATTAGATCTAATATTATCAATTGAAAAATCAAAAGTGATGGATTGACGGCCATATCAAGCATCACCATATATAGATCTCCATCACTTGAAGTTGATGGAAATCTATATAAAGTGGCAACATTAATAAAATTATATCAATTTAAAAGTGATGGATTAACCATCTCATCACCCATCATTATGAACATAAAAATGATGGATTAACGATCTCATCATTTATCACTATATATACACACACCTCATCATCTAAAGTTGATTAGAGAATGTAATACAAACCTCCATTATTTGAAGTTAATGGAGGACTACTAGAAGTGGCTAAATTATCCCCACATACTCAAATTATGGATGAGTGATTGCATAAGTATCAGTAGAAGCATAAAACTTCTCATCAACTATATTATTTACACATACATACCTAACATATGAAAGGAAATCGACATAATTAAGGTAGAAGCTGAAAGCTCAATCCAATGATTTAATGGTCATGAAGATCGCATGCAGAATTCCATCCTATGTTAGGTGCAGAGGTAAAATCCCATTTTTTCTAAGAGTTTATTAGTTTCTTTTTCTTCCATAAGTTTTTCAAAATAAAATTTTTTAGTAGTGAAAAATGGGGGTGTTATAGGTTGGTATTAGAGCATTTTTTGAAAATCCCTTCTGATAAAAAAAATGTTTAAGTGGATACAACAAGTTGTTTTATTCTAAACTATTTCCTGAATTCTTCAAGTATTTAGTTGAAATTAAAGATTTTTTTAAAACCCAAAATGTCCGTGAGTGAATGGGTTGGGGCATGTGCTGTAGATAACATTTTTGATGATTTGTTGTGCTAGTCTTAGTACTAGGTAATGTATTGATTTTTATTGTTCTTAGTCTTTATGAATTGATGGTCACTAACCACCATTTCTAGCATATGGAGGCATTCATGGAGACCTTTAGAGCCTACATGGAAGGTTAGATTTGAGCAACACAACCACCACCAATGCCAGCACCCACACCATCCCAGAAGATTGGCTCAGGAGGGTTAGGCATCATCACCCACCAATCTTTGAGGGTCATGCGGATCCTGACATTATGGAGAGATAGGTCTGGTACATATAGAAGATCTTCATCACATATGGTTTCCCTATGGACAAGAGGGTTGATGTGGCAGTGTACTACCTAAAGAGAAGAGCAAACTCTTGGTGGAGGAGCGTCCAACTTAGAGGTGGAGAGCCTACAGTTTGGGGACCACTCCTTGAGGTGCTTCATGATTGTTTATACCCCATTCACCTCCATATAAAGAAGCACAATGAGCTCATGGCCTTTCGACAGGGAGGCATGCTGCCAGAGGAGTACTACACGAGATTCGTGGACTTAGTTTAGTTTGGCCCAGAGGTAGAGGCTAATGAAGCAATGCAAGTCCACAATTTTAAGGTCACCCTTAGGGATCATATACCAATAAATATTAGTGGGAGTTAATCTTCCATAAATGGTAGGAATGTATGAGCAAGGTTTGAAGGCTTCCTGATTTATCCAAGGTTAGAGTGCCCAGTTAGGGGGAAAGAGGAAATTTGAGGGTCATCAAAATCCAGTGATAGGAAGAAGGCTTACCCTACAAAATTTATACAGCCTAAGTATGATACAAGTATGGGGTTAGTACCCGAGTTAGAGGTCGGTACGGGGGACATGCTGAGGAGAGACATTACCACTGTAAGCATAGCGGAGCAGATCACCTAGGAGTAGATTGTGCAAGCAATAAGGTGACTTGCCATGGGTGTAGTTTGACCTGGAATAGAGCCTATAAGTGTTTTGTTAGAGGTGGTAGTGTTCGGAGAGGTAAAACACGAGCTTAGAACACTAGATCCACTCAACAGTTACAACCACATATTTTATGGGTTCATCCTTCACCAACTAGTGTTTCCAATCAAGCTAGTCAGCCCAAAGGTTAGAAGCCTTACACCTTTCAGCAAGGGAAAAAATCAGCCAGTGCCACAAGAGTTCCTTTAGGAGGATGCTTGAATGTGATTAGCCAACTAGAGACAAAGCATCAGGTTGGTGTGGTGACCAATTTTTTTTACTGTCTCTACCTTTCTAGAATGCATATTATTTGACTCTGGTGAATCATATTATTTTGTGTCCTTCACATTAGTAGCTAGAGTTGCTTTGTCTCCTTCTAGTAGTATTTTCACTTTTGTTGTGTTGTCATTGAGGGATAGGATTGCATACTCTAGTTTCTATAAACAGGTAGCCTTGATGGTTGGAAGATTAGAATTTCCTTTAGATCTTATGGATCTTGAATTGTGTAACTTCGATGTAATTGTTGAAATGGACATGTTGGGGAAGTATCTAGCATTGATAGAGTACGCACACGAATGCATGGTTTTGCAAGGACCAAAGGTGTTAGGATCTCATATTGGAAGTATGAACCTAACCCCTCTGTAACGATTGTGTTGGAAATCGTGATGAGAAACCTTGTTCGCAAAGGATATACACTCTTCTTGTGTAGTGTTTGAGATACTTAGTCAGTTGAGATGCTATTAGAGTATACTGCTGTGATGTGATCTATGATTAGAGTGACATATTTCCTGAGGATATTCTAGGAATGCCGCCTATTCAAGATTTTGAGTTTACTATAGACATATTATAGAGGATGGAACTAATATTTGAAGCCCTATACTGTATGACACTTGTATAGATGAAAGAACTCAATGCCCAATTAGAGGAGTTACTAGGGAAATGCTACATCCAACTAAGTATATCACCATGGGATGCACCAATCCTATTTGCGAAGAAAAAGGACATGAGCTTAAGGTTGTGCAACAATTATCAAGGGTTGAATCAGGTTACGATAAAGAACCATTATCCATTTCCAAGGATCGACGACTTGTTCGTTGTAGCGTAGATAAAACTTGCATTTATTGTGGCTAATAAATTATTAAAGTAGCATATATTTTGGCTAAAATTTGAACTCACATAGAAGTTTATGTGGTGTCTTCAAATAAGTTAATGGAAATTATGGTACAAATATGATATAAGCATATACTACTAGTCCAGAGATCTAAAATATCAAAATGGGAGTTATAATCCTTGAAAAGGATAGTAAAATTACCATAATGAGTCAACATGTCCATATTGATAAGATTTCAGAATAGATATTGCAAGTGAATAAAATATTCATGAGTTATCCTTAAACCGGCGTAAGGTGGTATAAGATAAACATTGATGATTTACCTAAACAGTTGCAACTAATAAATGGAAAAAAGTTAGAATTATTCTTAATTTATTATGAAATTTCATTGGATAAATGATTGATGATTTGGAATAGTTAAGTATATCCACTTAATGAGAGTGATTTATATGGACAAAAAGTCTAAAATTTGAAGGTGTCAGGTCAATTAGACATAAGTGAGTGTTTGTAAAGAAATGATTTAAAGGTCAATTAGGTAACACATTTCTTCATACAAAAGTTACATTTTTGTCTCTAATAGGATTTCTAATAGCAAAGTTTCAAATGTAATGTAACGCCCCAATTTTTTACTGCTGAAAAATTTCTTTTGCAGCAGAAGTAACTAAGTAAAATAGTGGGGGTTACTACTATGGCCAACATAATTCTGATTTATGTAACCACCCTTACATCAATCACAAGGCTAAAACATTCAAGGTAGTATAAGGAACTTAGTAAACAAAAGCACATTTATAGTACAAATACTGAGTTTGGAGTTTAACTCTGAGTTTTACAATATCGAAATACAAAAGGAGGATACCATGGATCAAGAGTCCAAAAGGGTATCCATTCTAATACATAACCCGGATAACTTTTACTCTTCACCCAACCTCAACATAGATGGATTCACTCATCCCCAAATTAGGCATCATAGGCCGCAAAGTCATCTACCCGATCCTCTAAAACCTGCATATAAGATTTTGGGCCTTCTACTCGTAGGAATGAACAGTAGCCATAAAATGGGCAGCCAGTACGCTACATACTAAGTAAGGGAACAATATAATCGAAATAGGAATACAAATATCACATGCTTCCACATTAGTTAATAGAGGAATATAACTAAGTAAATGAACATCTCATAAGGCATATCACGATCCATATCCTTTTATTAAGTATAGCCCATTTTCATTCTTTTATATATGTTGAGTGCAGGAACCCCACTATTCTTAAACCTGTGGAACGATCTAACTCAGGGACAATACACCTGAGCCATTATTCTTTCCAGTAGAATGGAGGATAAAAACATCTCCTCGGGGTAAAACGCTCTCGAGCTACTATTCTTTCCTATGGAATAGCGGTTAAAAACATCTCCTCGGGGCAGAACACTCCCAAGCCACTATTCTACCCAGTGGAACGAGAATATATCACTCTGGTCCTGACTCACATATTCTTCCACTATAAATCATTAGTATCTTTCTTATAGGTTATGAAGATAATTTTTATTTCACGATGAGTAGGGATCCCACTATTCTTAAACCGGTGGAACGGTCTAAAACTCTAGGGTACAACACACCCGAGCTACTATTATTTTCGGTGGAACGATGATTAAAAATATCATATCGGGGCAAAACGTTCCCGAGTTACTATTCTACCCAGTAGAGTGAGAATAAATATATATATATATATATAGGTTTAGGAAAATAATCACCATGGCCCTACTCACGTGCTCTTTCACTTTAAGTGATTAGTATCTTATTTAAGATTGATTCTCAGGCATATGACACAGTCAAATAAATATGCATATAATATAGTTCCAAATCCTTAAGTCCTGTCAAACCCTAATAACACTTCCTTTATTGTTCATTCTCCCACGTTGGTTGTTCTACTTAGGTTCTATTACATCATCTCCCAAATCCCATCATTGGTATCATTCCCAAATGCATAACTTAATTCCCATGAGTTTTGCTTTAATAATTTCATTTCAATATATTAGTCACTGAAGTATCCAAGCCCATATTCCATAAAATTGTCATAACTCTTCCCCTGAAAATTTCATGACTTCTAATTCTAAAAGATAACCTCTAAACCCTAAACATGGAATAGTAATATTAACATTTCAATATAGCTTGCCCCAAATTTACTATTATACATTTATGAACCCCAAATAATGATAATACTCCGATGAATTACTTAAGTTATTATTGTCATAATTTAAGTCTCTTAATACATAAATTACCAAAACTTCCTTAATATCCCATAATGACTGAGTTACCCTTTAAGCACAATTAGCACCTTTATTTTATAAAATCTTATATCTTCCATACATATTATTTCTCCAAGTCCCCATTTATCATCATAACTTATGAGGGACCTTAAGCCCATTTACCACAACTCATTCAACCTACATTTCATACCTTAATATATTATTTCACAAATACGACATTATCAATATTAGACCCACATTTCATACCTTAAGTTATATTTTCACAAATATGACATTCTCATCATTCAATCCATATTTTATACCTTAATATATATTTTCATAAATATGACATTTTCTTCATTCAACCCATATTTCATACCATGGATATATTTCCACAAGTATGATATGTAATTTTATGAATTTTTAAAAAGCCTATATTTTAATAAATAAATTTTATTTTGGATAAATTAGCCTTTAAATCCTTTAATTTAATTATTTTATGGATTTTTGTACTTATAAAATTTATTAAAAATATTTAATAAATTAAAATAAATATTTTGTTATTTTATTATACTCGTATTATTTAAATAAATTTTCAAACCCTTATTTTACTAAAATTACCCTTTTAACCCTTATATTTTAATTATCTTAAATTAAATTATTTAATCAATTTATTATCCAAAATTATTCTATTTTATTATTTTATCAATTAAATTATTTAATCCCATTTTCCTTTTCTTTTTCTTTTTCTTTTTTTCCCTTTTTCCTTCTTTTTCCCTTTTCTTTCTTCTTTCTTTTCCATCTTTGGGTCGCCGGCCAGGCGGCCTGCCTCTCCCTCACCCCTTGCACGTTTGGGCCTGGCCCACTTCTCTTCCCCTCCTCCCTCCTTTCCTTTTTCCTTTCCCTGCCCCGACTCTCTCTTCCTTCTCCTATGCGAGCCGGCCTACCCTCTTTCTTTTCTTTCCTTTGTCTCTCGACCGGGCCGACTCGTTTCTTTTCTTTGGCCGCCTGTTGCACGCCCAACACCCCTCCCCCAACTCTTTCTTCTTCTTCTTTCTTTCTTCTTCCTCCATCACCGGCGAGAATCTCGATCCTCGCCATCCCCACCTGCAACTCCATCTCCCCCCTTTGACCTTCCCTATCTCCCTCCCTCTCCTTCTTGTCATTTTCCTACCATCCCTGTCTCCTTCTCCCTCTCCCTACCGTCGCCATCCCTTCTCCCTCTCCCTGCAACTCCCATTTCTCTACCACCTATAGCCACCCCTCGAGCCCCTATCCCTTCCCTTCTCTTCCTCTCCTATTTATTCCTCCTTCCATGCTCACTCTGCATTTTTTTTTGAGCCTTATGCCTTACCCGAGCCTCTCCTTTTCTCCCTTTCTTCTCCTCCCCTCTCTCCCCTATTTTTATTTTGCCACCCATCTCCGTAGCTGTCACCGCCTCAACCACCATCTACACCACCTCCTACCACCCTCGAGCCATCATAGCCCCCATCAAGCCACCCACAACCCCCTTCTTCCTCCTCTCCTCTTTTTTCTCTTCTCTCCCTACGTTCTCGGCAGCCACCCTGCACCGCCATATTCTGCCACCATCTCGGCACTTCTGCCGCCACATAAGCCACCACATTACTCCCTGCAACCCCTCTATCACCCCAATCCTCATTTGGGCGAAACCATCCTCCACAGGCCCTCGTTTTCCCTCCCCATTCCTTCCTCACCAGCCTCCATCTCGACCTCCCTCCTCGACCGCCACCTTCGCAGCCTTGTTGCCGCTGCCTCTGTCGCCCTTAACCACCTTCAACCCATCCCCGACCACCACCTACAACCCCTCTACACTTCTGCACCATTCCCTTGCCCCAAATTCGTCCCCACCATGTCCTTTTCTTACCCCAAACCACCAACCCAAAAATACCTATCCTTCCCTATTTCCACCACCTTCGAGCCCTTCCTTTTTCTTTCCTTGCATGCAGCTCATGCTGCATGAGTAGGATGAGCTGCTACCCTCTTTAATTCAATTGAAAATAATAATTTTTAAGGTATAATAATATTTTAGTTTAATTATCTAATTTATTAGGTGTTATAAAGCCTTAAGTTTGGTTTTTATCTTTTATGATGTAACAAGTTTTAATATTATTTTTAGGTATTGCTTTTGATAATCAAAGTTTGGAACTTTAATCGGGATACCAGTAAGGTTCTTTTTTGGCGGGAATTGAGGTAAACATTAAATTCCACTTAAATGCATGGATTAACGTATGTTAGCACATTAGGCATTTTTAATGTGTATTATTCTTGATATATGTTGTTTAGTATATGCGGTTATTGTGTTGGTTGATAAAAGGAAGCATGATAGGTTATATGATATGTATGGAAATAATATTTAAGGTAATAATTTGGTTGTTAAGGAAAATGTTAAGTATTGTCCATACTATTTTATGCTATTGTAATATTTAATACATGTTTAATATTTTGTGAGCCTTAGGGGATTTTATTAATGTACATTATACAAGAATATGGCTTAATATATATACGGGTGTTAATGAGTATTATATTAACTATAAAAGTTATGGATGATGCATTAATATTAATATTTTATGTAGTAATAATAATAATTTAATATAAGTGGTTTGCTAAGGGGTATAATGCTAAATTTTATTAAAAGGGGTGTTATGGTAATTTTGGAGGCAAGGGAAAAAGAGTAAATTTGTTAATAAAATGATAAAATGGTAATATTGGAAGTAAGGGATAAATTGGTCATTTTGGAAGTAAGGAGGGTAAAATAGTAATTTTGTAATAAAAGGGGCAATTTGGTAATTTACAATAAAAGGCAATCTAGTAATTTTGTAATAAAAGGGTAAGATTGTAATTTTATAATTAAAGGGTAAAATAGTAATTTTGTGATTAACGGGTAGAATAGAAATTTGGAAATTAAAAGAGGTAAGATAGTAATTTCATAATTAAGGATAAATAGAAATTTTATAAGTAAAAGGGGCGATGTGGTAATTTTTGGGAGTTAAGGGGTAAAATGGTAAATTTGAAGGTAAATGGGTAAAACGGTAATTTTGTGAATCAAAGGGGTAAAAGTGGAAATTGAAAAGGAGTAAATTGGTAATTATAATAATTGATAAAGGTAAAAATAATAATTTAAATAACTAAAGGGTAATTTGATAATTTAATAATGGAGAAGGGTAAAATGGTAAATATGATAAATATGAGGGGTAATTTGGTAATTTAACCGACTAGAAGGTATTTTGGTAATTTTAATAATGGAGTAGGGTAGTTTGGTAATCATGACAATTAAGAAGGATAATTTGGTAATTTAAATGACCAAAGGGTAATTTAGTAGATTTGATGATGGAGAAGGGTAGTTTGATAATTATGATCATATAAAAGGGTAATTTGGTAATTTACCAACCAGGGGTAATTTGGTAATTTTGATAATGGAGAAGGGTAGTTGGTCATTGATAATAGAGGACGGTAATTGGGTAATTAACTAAATAAAGGGTTAATTTGGTAGAGGAAAGGTAATTTGACCAACTCAAGGATAATTTATTAGTTATAATAAAGGAAAAAGGGCGAAGCGGTAACCTAACCGACTAAATGGAAAGTATATTAAGCATAATAATTATGAAGGGGGATTAGTGACCTAACAAGTATGAGAAATAATTTAGTAACCTAAATCAAGTAAAGGGTACCTTGGTAATTTTCTAACAAAGAGGGTAATAGGGTAGTTTATCAAGTAAGGAAGGGATGACTTAGTAATTTTATAAGTAAGGGGTAAATCAGTAGTTTGTATCTAACATGTCGTTGTGATTGTGGAAATTCGTAATATGTCTCAAATAACGTTGATTAGCAAGGTAGGAGTATTTGATGATTAGTAAGTACCACGAGATCGAATTCTAATTCGAAATTAGATGAGATTAGGACGACTTCAATGAGTCTTCTGTGTTACCTTGGACAACCATTTGAATAAGAAATTTTTGATGATATATGAACGATTAAAAGTGGATAATTATCTGATTGTTTTGCTTTTGTGATCACCATTAATTAATATACTAATACTTAAAGTGAAAGACCTCGAGATCGGGAATGGTGGCTCTTTAGGGGTCGCTACCCTAAAAACGTGGTTTAGCCCACGATTATTTGGTATTTGCTGGTGTGCCTTTGTGCCCCAGCTAGGCCCTTTATCTACTCTATCTAGCTCTACGGACCTAGTTAGGGGATATACATACTTAAGGATTAGGTGTCCTTGTCGATAGGGTACTGAGTTAGCTTTATGCACCAGTACGACCAGGGTACCTTTGCGTCCCTGGGTTGATAGTTGAAGGGTGTTGAGTAGCTTTTATGCACTAGTGCGACCGGTGTACCTTTGTGTCTTGGGATCTTGATCTCCCTATCGAGGCAAATAAATGGAATTGTTGTGCTGATTAAAAAGGAAAAACACTAATAGTTAAAGTGAAAGATTAATTAGTTGGGCCCAGTTGAATTATATATTATGAGTACCGATCCAACAGATATAATAGTGGCCCAGGATGTTTTACCTTGGATGATATATATCTGTATTCCAATCCACCGGCCAGAATAGTGGGGGTCCCGAGCTCAATAACATTTGATTTGGATGTGAATAAGTTATGGAAAAATACTAATCATTGAGATGATTGATTAATGATGGACCAATGGCCTTAAGGCCTGAAATATATCGATTATTCATTATGGCCTATTAATATTTGGTTGACTTGTTAAGTATGCAAATGTAAAAAAGTGAATGTTACGTATACGTTGTTAATATCTGATCGAATTGTTGGATGTGTGAATAAATGGATCTGAATATCATGCTTATACCTATGGTTATGTACGAATGCAGTAGTATTTCATGTGTTACATTGCGTGCCTGTTTTTAAGTGCATTTTTAAAGGGTTACTCAGTACTATAATACTAAAGGGTTCCCTTCATGGGCCCCTGCCTATTCAGTGGGAATTACCCCTTACGGGTCGCATTCAGGTGCTATTCAAGTGGGATCTCGGGAAAGAGCGTAAGGTATTGTCTGGTAAATTCTAGGGTTTTAATTTTTCTCTTTTAACTTCAATGTATTTGTTATTTTGTAACCACCGTTGTTGGATTTTACTCTCGTAAATTGTTTACTGTGCTACTCTGATTTTTAAATGCTTAAGTTTCTCGTAAAATTGTATTTTACTCTTTTAGCCTTAGCACTTGGTACTGAAACGGTAGGAGTGAACCAGTCTGGTACTAAGTGTGGCGGCAATCTCCCTAGAATTCACGGTTTATTATTTTGCTTCCGCTAATTTCCTTTTAATTAAACAAAATTTTTCAATAGTGAATTTTGGGGGTATTACATGATATTATTCTCGCAAGGCATAACATAATGATATCGTGTACCAATTCTTATTTCTTTCAATATAACATTCATATCATCACAAGTTATCAATATCAACATATGTTACATAATATAGCAGCCAATATCATGAAAGACACATTATCCATACAAGCAAACATCATAAAAAGTCCTAAGCATCGAATAGTATCCTTACCAACTAGGACACCGGGCTCTAAGCACGCAAATCCTATACTTCCTCCTCCAAAGCTAATAGAAAATCACCTACGAAAATAATAAAATTACATTTAGGCTAGAAGAGTTAAACTAAAGGAAAAATCAAGGTAAAGAGGGTAAAAGTAGGTATAACTATAGTCAAATGGGAGCTTGAAGTATGTGAATATGTAGAGGAATATGTGGTGGAGCTATGGTTAAATTTTGGTAGTGCTTGGTTGAGGTTTGAGGGTGAAAATATAGATACACGGCCAAAGGGATGAGGTTGGATGATTGTACAGTCGGTTGTGCAGCTTCTGGTTGAGAGAAAACAAGATGCATAACTAGGTAGTGCGAAATTTGCACAGTCGTGTAGAAACAGGCCGAGAGGAAAAATTATTCAATGTTAGATGGTGTAGAGGTTTCACAGCTATGCAGTAGGGGATTTAAGCGTTGCACAATCATGCAGCAGGAGGTGCACTGGTTGTGCAATCTATGACACTACGACACACGAGATGAAGAAGAAGAGAAAAGGGACGGCAATCGGCGGGGCAAGAGGGAAGGTTAGGGTGACCTTGGTGGTCGGTCCACCGGCTAAAGGGCAGTGAGTGGTGGCCAAGATGGTGCATGGTGGGGGGAGACAGTGGTGTAGAAGCCAAAATGGGGAAATGAAGGAGTAGAAGAAGAAGAAAGGGAGAAGGAGGAAAGGAGAAGGAAGAGGGAGCTCGGTAATGGCTCTTTAGCACAAATATTAGCTGAGTGAGGCAAAACCAAAGAGAAATAGGGAGAGTGTGTATATATATATATACGTTCGTGTGTGCATGTGTGATGTGAGTTGAGAAGAAAAAAAAGAATAGGGGTGCAGGCGTGTGACGGTGATGATGGTGATTGTGTATCTGCAGGGTGAGGGTGATGGTTAGGGTAGGGTAATAGCTGCAGGGTGAGGGTGATGATGGTTGATGGAAGTGTTGCGTGAGAAGAAGACGAATGATAAGGGGAGAGATGGGTGTGCGACGAGGTGCAATTTGTAGAGATAAGGATGCAGAAGGAGAAGATGAAAGAAGGAAGAAGGTGAGGTGATGGTGAAATGGATGGTGCAAGTTGCACAGATTCAATAGTTGCAGCTCAAGTTTGGTAGGAAGAAGAGAAAATGGAAAAGAAAAGGGAGAAAGAAAAGAGAAAGAAAATAGAAGGGTTGGGAGATTAGTTTAGGGTTATTTTAGATTAGCTAAAGGTAATTAGGATTAATGGAAATTTCAATGGATTTTGATTTTAGTTTACAAATTTTGGTTTATCAAAGTTAAGGTTTTCAAAATCGGTTAAAGTTTCGGGATTAAGGATAAGTGAAGGCTAATATAAGGTTTATTGAGATTAGCATTAGATTAGGGCGCTAATGATGTGGGATTACACTAAGCAAATTTTGGGGGTATTACATGTAATCATTATCAAAGTGTTCCCGTGCATACAAACATAATAATATATAATATAACATATGAAGGAGACATACTAAGTTGAGGGGGAGAACATTACTCTTTTCCTTAGCTATGGTTTGTCCTAATAGGTTTTTCGGGCAAGTTTTTTAATGAGGCAATGTTTCAAAGATATAATTTTAAAGGAAAGTGTTGTAAATATCAAAAGATGTGCATCTAAGGGGGAGTGTTGTAAATATCCTATTTAGATACTATGGATGCATGTGTTATGAATTTGTATTGTATTAAACCATAGATTTAATACTCTCATCAATACCATTAGTTGTAATATATTTTTTCATTATGATTGTAACCTCTCAACTCTTTGTATCCTCCACTTTCTTTTATATTATCTAACTCATTCTCATAATTGATGTAATAATTATGGATAATATATATATATATATATATATATATATATATATATATATATATATATATATATATATATATATATATATAGGATATGGTGAATTGTATAGGGAGATGACTTATGTGTAATACCCTAAATTTTAGCTAACCCTAATCCCGAGTAATTAATATTGTAACCTAATTCTAACATCAAAAAAATTATTTTTCTATCTTACCCTAACTCCCTAACCCTAAATCTAAACCTAACCCTAATTTTTATTTTGGGTTATTAATATAGTTTCTAATCTAAAACTAATCCCAGATGATCATTTAATTAATCTATATTAATACCCTAACCTAAATTATTTTTAACCAAAGCCTAAATATAGACCCACACCATTTTCCTTTTTCTTCTCTTTCCCTTTATATTTTTCCCTCGACCGATTCTCTTCCCTTCCCTTTGCGTGCACAACTCTTCCTCTGCCAATCCTATCTTCTACCCTCATCAACTCCCCCTTTATTAGATTAAGGGTCTAGGGTTGAAATTTTGGCTGATCACACCACCTGCCCCTTTTCCTTTCCTACATAGTGTATGTGTATATAAGGTATATGTAATGCCTTAACCTACCTCATTTTCCCTCTGTTTTCTGTCAACAATATTACACCACTAACCCTATGTTTTCTGTCAAAAATATTGCACCACTAACAAAGCCTTCCTTCCTCCTTCTTTCCCCTCCTTCTTATCGCCAAAACATCCCTAAAAACACACCATCGACGAACTCAACCGAGGCACCAACGTCATTATCAATAGCCTTTGCCATTCCTTCCCCACTACACCACTGACCAACCTCACCATTTACTACCCCTTCATTCAGCAACAATCACCGAAACCACCCCCACCACCTTTGGCCCTTATCACCACAATACCCCTACCTTTGGCTATTTGCACCGAAGCCACCCACCTTCATTTAATAAAATAATCACCGAAACCTTCGCCCACCACCTTCGACCATTATCACCACAACATCACCCCTACCTTTGGCAATTCCCACCAAATCCTACCTTTACCTTTTATCCATTTCCACCAAAACTACCCCATCCATTTTGACAGAAACCACCCAAATCATCACCCTTCCTTCAACCAAGACAACCAAGCCTCTCCTTGTTGTACCATCTTGGCCGAGACTCCCTTCAACCCTTGGTTTGGTTTTTCACTTTTCCTTCACCCTTCCATTACCTTAAACATTTATTTAATTACATCATTAAGTTCTAATGTTTCATTTATTTATTTCTTAGGTGATTTACAAGAAGTTCTAGAAGAGGTTAGATAGGATAGGTGTGCTTAGAGACCAAAGGCTTTTTGTAAGGATCCTCTTCAATGTTTAGGGTTTTGTTTTGAATGCTTGTATGGCTATGTGTATTATCATCATATTGTGATTATATGGTTAAATTCATGATTTTAATGCTATAATATGATAATACGGATGATATGATAGAAGGAGAGCAAGAATGACAAATGATGTGTTGATATGATGATTGGTACGCTAAGTTGTATTTTGTGGACGAGTATAACATATGGGAGATTAATATAAGCCTAATTAAGTATTATATGTGATAAATAAGTATATTTAATATTTATTATGATAAATGGAGGATTTGATAATAATGATATTGAAGATATAATATTTTTGGTAAAAGTAGGGCTCCCATTTATCTTTAAGGACATTTTGGTCGATATGGTTTAATAGGAAAATTTTGGTATTTTACAGGGTTAAAAGGATTTAAAATATCCTACTAATACCACGTGGAGTATTTGGATTAATTATGAATATCATAAGTTCCTCAAAATGAAAAAATAACCCAATTTGGGAATAATAACGATAAAACTATAATGTTATTATCACATGTGTAAAACATTGGAGATTGACCATGAATTTATGATATGTTGTTAATATTGATATTTTAGGGATGAACATGAAATTTTGTAATTATACAACCCTTATGGGAAAAGTAATCACTTACCTGTGAAATTAGGGTATTGGAAGCTTTGTGAACAATTACTTTTGATGTAGGGTTATTATTACATGTGTAAGAAATAGGATTTAGATCTTGAATTTATGGTATATTAAATATAATCATAATTGAGTAATATATAATAAATTTTGTGGATAAATGATCAATATAAGATAAGTTATGCCTAAATTGTGAATTTAAGGGTTTTAGGGGAAAAATAAGCATATTAACATTTAAGAAATGTCTTTTTATCCGTATGCTGATGTCTTCCTTGGTTTAATTATTTTTTTTACTCATCAAGATAATCATGAATAATATAATACAATTTAAAGTAAAAGATCATGGGATTTAGGTCGGGGTGTTTATGGGTACATTTCGTCGGATAATAATAGTAGCTCAAATATGTTGTCCCTGAGAGGTACTTTAGTCTGTTCCATAGGTTTAAGAATAGTGGCACAAGAGTTTTTTATCCTAAGAGGTGTTGAGCATGTTCCACTAGACAATAATAGTGGATCAAATGTGTTGTCTCTGAGAGGTGGTTTAGTTCGTTCTATTGATTTAAGAATAATGTACCCCTATACTCATTGTGAATAAGAATATGATTTGGGATTAGTAACTAATGGGTAAGACATTAATTATTTAAATTGGAAGATTGTGTGAGTCAGGACCAATATGTTGGGTCCATTTCACTGAATAATAATAGTGTCTCAGGTTTGTTTTCCCTAAGAGGTGTTGTAGACGTTATACCAGTTTAAGAATAGTAGCTTAGGAGTTGTTTGCCCCAAGAGGTGTTAGATCTGTTCTACCGGATGATTATAGTGGCTCAGGTGTGTTATTCTTAAGAGGTGCTTCAATTCCTTTCATCGGATTAAGAATAGTGGGGGCCTTATACTCAACGTGAATAAGAATATAATTTGAGATAAGTAACTGATGGTTAAGATATTAATTATTTAAATTAGAATATTACATGAGTCGGGATCAAGGTGTTGGGTCCGTTCCACCAGACGATAATAGTGACTCGGGTGTGTTGTCCCTAAGAGGTATTTCAAACCATTCCACCGATTTAAGAATAGTGGGGCCCCTAAAGTCAACATAAATAAAAGAATGGATCATGTTATATTCTAATAATACAAATCCGGACCGGTGAATACTTTATATTACTTTATGTACCTTACATTTATGCTACCCTTTGCTGTAAATGCATGTGATTGTACGTTTTTTCTTTTTTTGACTATATTGTTACCTTACTAAATACGTAGTGTACCGATAATCTTTTTCATGGATGTTGCTCATTCTCACAAGTAGATGACTTATATACTTTTGTGTAGGTCTTTGAGGACCAATTGGATGATATTGTTGTCTTTGATGCGTTGTATGGGGAAGAGTGATTTTTCCTGTGCAGGGTATTTGGGCGAATAGTTATGTTATCCGGATGATATTTTTACCTAAATACCTTTTAGACTATTCAATCCTTGGTATCCCTTTTGGTTGTATTTTGTTATTGTATACCGGATTTAATTTCCAAATTCATATTTTTATTTATAAAGCTTCTCTCATTTCTATTTACACCATTTTACTTTTAATATTTTTATCCTTGTGATTGATGTGAGGATAGTGTGGTAAATCAAACTTATATCAATTATGGTAGTAACACCTGGTATTTTAGTTATAAGGTTTTGTTGTAAAATAATAATAAAAAATTGTAGTAAAATTTAGGGTGTTAATTTATACATATAAATGAGAAAAAGAAGTTGTATTCACTCTATATCTCTATATTG
Organism: Tamarix chinensis; assembly: GCA_030549775.1. Lineage (NCBI taxonomy): Eukaryota > Viridiplantae > Streptophyta > Magnoliopsida > Caryophyllales > Tamaricaceae > Tamarix > Tamarix chinensis. The sequence continues at coordinate 120,559,340 of CM060171.1, forward strand.
TTATATAATTTCTCTTAAAGTTTATCAATATTACAACAATAACAAATTCACCACAATCTAATTTTGTTGAGGAAATATTATCCGATTAAGTTAAAACTGATTGAGATAATTTTGTTTCTCATATCCTAAATTCACTTTGTGTGCTAGTTGTTATTATTTTTTTCTTTTTACCTTGTTGTAACTATTCTACTAAATATCTGTAAGTTTGTTATGTATATTTATTATAAATATCAAAACTCCACAAGAAAAGTAGAAAATAGATTTAATTTAAAAACTCTTTTATGGTACTATTAAAGCCTCTGATAGACTACGCGTGTCTCTTTTGTTGAATACTCCATATGTCTACCAACACAAATACCCAAAACAGTCACAATCCCAACCGTGTCGATCAAAATGTCGAAGGACAACTGTGATACATAGGCACCAATTGCCAAACAAGGATTGTCAACCTATGACTTCGGCATGCTTATTGAAGAAGGAACAACACCTCCTTCCAGGCACTTGACTCCATAATCTTCAGAAACTCCAACCAGCATCAAGCCGACATGTATTGCTTGGTTGAAAAAGGATAACATGGCATGTGTTTGGCTAAGAGGAACAATGACAGAGTCTGTACTCCCACTAGTAGCAAGAATGGAGAACGATCATCAAGTTTGGGCCAAAATTGAGACCACCTTCAAGTCTCAAAATTGAGCTTGAGCTATGCGACTTTACAAGACTCTCACTACACTGTCTAAAGGCAACATGAGCATTCTCGAGTATTTCCAAAAGAAAAAAATGATTGTGCAGATGGACTTGCGGTAATAGGATACTTGAAACATCGAATATATGATCCGTGAACGTCCTTAGGCGAATGAAGTCAAAATTGATTGAAATAATTCTATTAATCATCTCCTAAATTCAGTATGTGTACTACTTCATCTTCTTTTAACTTGTTGTAACTATTCTTCTAAATATCTGTAAGTTTGTTATGTATATTTATTATAAATATCGAAACTGGACAAGAGATAGAACAATAAACTTCCTTGGATAAATTAAAAACTCTTTTAATTTAATTTTTTTTATAAAAAAAGTAAGTAGACCTGAAATTAGTTAAAATCCTACTCGAAATTACATGAAAGTTATAATTAAAATGTAAATTCAGAAATTGCCATAATTAATAAATATAGGTTATTAATCTAATTGAAAAAAAAAATCTAAATGTACCTAATCTATAATTTGTTATATATATTAACGTGTACATGCTTTAGGTATGAAATACTTCTCGCACATGACTCGGGGATCAACCTTTTCCACATTCGGCACTACTACGGTTACGACCGAAGTTTTATATATATTTTTTTATAACTAGCAAAATATCTGCCACTATCTCTAGGCCATATGCCCCCCCTTTTTTGCTATTCGTTTAGTTTTGACGCTAAAATAAATAAACGAAGTTGCTTCAAAATAAAAGGTTGAATGCCTAAAAATTAGCAAATTTTCTATATATTTTCGTTCTTCTTCTTTAAAATCAACAAATTTTGCTGACTTATTCACTTTCTTATTCTCTAATTCATTTTTTTCTCTTTATTTCTATCGCCTTCTATTTTTTCTATATAAAAAGCTTTTGACTTTTAATTCTTTTCTAATTAATTTTGTATTGGTCTTATTTGATTCTCTTTACAATGCTAATCAGTAAAGCACAAAAATAGTATTTGGATATTGTTTTCTATTATCAAAATGTTCCAAAAGTATTTTTCATTTCGAAATTTTTTTTATATCATAATCGATATCAAAATCATCTGATTAATTTTTTTTTAAATTATTAATAGTTTACATCAACTAAATTAGGTGGTGATTTTAGAATTTTTTTAATTTTTTTCTCTTAATTTTAGTATATTTAATATATTTTTAAATATAATTTTTTTAATCATTTTCATCTGTTTTATGTCTCTTAAATTTAAAAAAATTAACATTTTATATTTTTTATCTTTATTTTTTAATCTCCATCTTCATTTTCGTCCAACACTGATGATAAATAATGTTTAACTTTCAAATTCTTTATCGTTCATGCCCAAGAGCGAGTTCATCGTCACTGTCCTGGTATCCACTATAAGAGTGAAATTGAGAGTTGAAGCTAAACAAAATTATAAAATCGTAAGTGAATTATGAATGGAAAAAGAAATTTCTTAAAATCGTAAAAAGTAGAGAGGCAGAAATATAATATCTAAAAATAAATCGTGTGAGAGAAGAAAATTCTTTTTTTTTTCTTCTTAGCTTTATGTACCACTTAGAAAATCACATAGTTGGTTGTAAAAGAGTCGTAAGAATTTAGTTGTAGAGATAGCGTTATCGTATTACTTATTGGACTAAAAGTCAATGTAACTCATTATTATTATTATTATTATTATTATTTTGCAAGAGTGGTGGTGCATTGAGGAGATGCGACGCGACATAAATTTTGGCATCGCATTTGCGGCATATACCGATGCATTGATGGAGAAATTAACATCATCTGTTTCTTTTTCTTTTTTTAAAATTTTAAATTTTGGTAGTATTTTGTTACTATTAAATTGATTGCTCATCCATTCTCATTACCAGGACCCAGGAGGCTATTTACGTGGATGTTTCGATTGTGTGTTCATATAATTGTATTGTGCTGTATATATGAGTTATAAATTAAGTGCTTCTTATCTATTTATGAAGTAAGCATGCATCGCTTGCTTTCAAATACTAGTATAATAAAAATGGACGGGATAAATATGTAGCTTTTTTTTTTTTTTTATTCAACAATGTTATGCTTTTATTAAAATGGTTATGTCGGTCTTTTAAACTGGGCCGACTAAGCACGCACCGGAGAGAAAAAGCTTTAATCCTGATAGCAACCATTATTTTATTAATTTTAGTATACTTTTTTTTTACATTAGAAATATGAAAAGTAAAACTAGAGTCATACCCGTGAATAAAATTTTAGTTTTTTTTTAATTAAAATATGAGCTCTCAGATTTGAAAATTTCAACTAACATGTACAATTATTTTTAATAAATGATGTTAGTAACATTTGTACCCATAGCATTCGAGAAGAAAAACTTATCTTGCTGGAGCATCTTTAGAGGGGATCAAAATTGGATTTTTTGCGACTTAAATTCTTATAACTAAATTCCCCTACACTAAAATTCATATTTTTCCTGTAAGAGAGAGTTATCAATTACATTCAAATACTCTATTTAGTGTATGTTTGAGGGAGTGATGATAATTTATTATTATTGTTAGTTATTTTACTATAATTTAAAAGTAAATTTATTTAAAATTGTATAATTTTTTAAATATGATTAAAAAATAATTATTGAAGTATAAAGCTATCAACCAAATTTACTCTTCATCTCTATAGAAAAAATACCATAGTGACTTAATGAGGCCAACTATTAACATCTTTAGAAAAAAAAACAGTGGTTTTATTTTATTTTCAATAAGCATAGTGAGAGACAGGCAATACCTATATTGTATGATCGTTCTTATGTAAAGGAGGGTGCAACTGCTGGCATCATACATATTTATTTAAAATTAAAATATCTCTTAAAAGTATTATCATAATATATATATATATACACACACACATATATAACATAATGTTCCTAAAATTTTCTCTACAAATAGCAATAGGCATTCACATTGATATATTTTTAACTTAAAAATAATTTCTATATATCTTCCACTATTGATGTACCTATCTTTCACCACGTTTGGTTCATTATACATAAATTGATATTTCCCTGATTTTGACCTAATTTTTCACAATAATAATGGTTAATGTTTTACCATACATAAACTACTCTCTGACCATAATTGAATTAGTATTTCACTATAATTAAACTAATATTTCACTAACAATCTTTTTCCATAAACTATAGTCAATGTTTCACCATACAAAAAATGATATTTCACCATAAGTGAATTAATTTTTCACTAGCATTGAGTTGATCTTTCATCATTATTTTGAATACGTTCCAACATTTTCTTTATCACAATTTGTTTACTTTTTTTTTTACCAAAATTTCACCATAAAAATGAATATCTTTAAAAAAAATGTATTAATCTTTTATCACAATTTTACATACATTTCCCTGGTAGTCTATTGAAGTTTTATAATAATTTTTTAAAAATCTTCCACCATAAATGCGCATGCATTTCACTATAAATAAATTGATCTTTCATCAACATTATACTTATCTTCTATTGTTGTTGTATATATATTTCACCATTATTCTATTAAAATTAACACTTATTACTAAATTTTAATACTATTTTCACGATTTTCACCATCATTATACGTACTTTTACTATTAGTATATATATAGTTCACCGTTATTATACTTATCTTGTATCATTATACATATTTTACTTCATTATTCTATTAAAATTTTATCAGTGTTATACAAAAAATGATCTTTCACAATTACTACACATATCTTTTACTATTATTCTACCATAATCTTACTAGTATTTTTAATCAAAATTTATTTCATGATTTTTCACTATGATTATACTAATATTTCACCATATATAAATTTCATCTTTCACCATAATTGAACTAAAATTTTACTAGTGTAAAATAAATCTTTCATTATAAAATACAGTCAATATTTCACTATATATAAATGAAATATTTCACCATAGCCAGTCTAGTCATTCACCATAATCAAATTATTTTTTTACTAGTGTTGAGCCAATCTTTCTCCATAAAATACAGACAATATTTCATCATATATAAAACAAATTTTTCATCATAAATGAATTGATATTTCACCAACAACATGCTAACCTTTCACCCTAAAATATAGTTAATATTTTATCATATATAAAACTAATTATTTACCATAACTAAACTAATATTTCATTATAACCAATTTGATATCTCACCAACATTGATCCAATATTTCACTATAAATATACTAAACATAAAACATAGCACAAAAATAATTCTTGTAACATTGACATAACGATCTCTCACCAGAATTAAGGACATATTTCCCTATAGTAGAAAATACTTTCTAGTTTTATTTTGATAAGTGATACTCAAGTTGATAACTATAATTTTTGGTAAATTAAAGCTCTAAAGGTCATTGATACATAAATAGCCATGGATGGTGGTGGAAAAATGGAAAAATATAGTGGCAGATATAGTTGTGTATACTATAACTGGTGGTTTAAAATATAGCCATCTATAATGAAATAGTAAAATAAAAAAGGTGCTTAAAAAATCATGGGAAGGATCGAATGACAGTTAGGGATAACAACAATCACCTATTTTAAAATATAGACAATTGTGATAACCTAACACTGTCATCTAGTACATTTTAATTTCTTTAGGAAAGTTTATATGGTGAGTTTAGACCAAAATTATCGTATATGTTCCATTACACATAATGGTTTCATCCCACAACAACTATTTATTCTTATCGCCATTTTTTTTGCATTTTAGACAACTATTTTCATTTAAAACTGTCATCTATAACCTATTAAGTAAAAGAAAGAAATAAAGAGTTCAAATGAAAGAGTTTGTAAGAATGTAATTCATATGCCGATGAAAATCTTTGGAATGCAAAATTTTAGGCAATGAATACTTTAACAACCCTATTGTACCTAGAGGAAGTTATATAAAGGAAAATAATGATAAATATTTTTTGGTTTCCATTGTAAAGGCATAATGTATATTTTTTAGGCAATGAATACTTTATAAGGGAACCATTTTTTCCCCTTCATATCCATATTTTCTTCAAAATCATGATGGTATAATTGCCTTAAGAACTTCATTACTGGCCCGACAATGCCTCCCTAGTTTCCACACTCCTAAGGCATGATAATAATAATAACCATAAAATTAAAGCTTTAAAACTAGATGAAATAGTTGATTATTTTGAAGTCTCGATCTTAATAGTAGTTAAAGAACTTCATGTTGGATCAACAATTTTGATGGTAAGATGTAGGGAACTTCGCATTAAGAGATGATAACATAATAAGACTATTTTTAATCCACATTTAAAATTCCAACCAACACTGAGATATCATTACTCAAACCACTATAAAATTCCAATAAATTACAATAAATTACCAAACAAATACGAGACCATGTATAACATGTAAACCACATGACATAAATAAGTGAAAGAAAAAAGAATCAAAATTTTCAACCAAATGAATATATAGTGTTCACAAATGACATTGCCTTTTCGACCCCCCAAATTTCATAACACAAAAACCTTATTTTGACGGCCGAAACAAGTGTACTAAATAAATTCTAATGATATGTAAAACACAAAATATAACAAAATTGAGGAACCACATTCACATTTTTTGTGTTCATGTAAAAGTAAGGAGAAACATTAACAATATCATAGAAACATTTGCAAAGAAAGAAGATGAAAATTTCATACCTATTGAGGAAATGATGGCCAAAATGAAGAAAAAAGAAGGATTAATGATGTTGGTGACAGAGGTGAAGGAAGCAATAATAATGGAAGACTTTAGAGAATAAAAAGTTCAAATAGTAGGTCTTTGTGCGTGTTTGTGTGAATGTGAAGAGTAGAAAAGTATCCCCAGGTTAATAATGAATATTGGGAAAAGGGAAAAAAATCCGACTAAGGTAAATACTGAATTTTTTTTAAATAAAAACGTGTTGGGGTATAAATGATGGTTCTAAGCCAAAACTGGCATCTATAGTGTCAATAAATTTTGGGGACGGGTATCCCACTAAGATATAGACAATAATTTTGGAATACAACTGAAATACCCCAAAATCCTAATTTTCAAATTTTGGCCAAATAAGGAATTATTAGGAAAATTAATTATATAAATTTAATTATTAAAATGTAGAGAGTTAATTAAGGTATATTAAGAGGAAAATAATGAAGAATTTATTTGGAAGAAAATTTGGGTATTTTCCTAATTGGTATGGAGGATTAAGGAAATTTATCTAAAATAGTCTAACTAAGTAAAAATGAAAAATTTATTTAATATTTATAGATAATTAATATTCTAAATAGCCCCAAAAATATTCTAAGTAAATTATGCAAAATTCAAGACCATAAATAAAACATTTCCCTTCTCTTTCCCTCATTTTCCCTTCTTCCTTTTCTTCCTTTTTCCTTTTTCTCTTTTTCTCCCCCCGTCGGATTGGGCCTCTCCCCCGCGGCCCAGCCTTCTTTTTCTTTCCTTTCTCCCTCCCCCGCGGCCCAGCGTTGTTCGCTGGCCTGCGCTTACGTGCAACGCGGCGTTTTTCCCGTCAACCCGCCGAAGCGCCGCGTCACGATCAATGACCCTTATAACCGTTGCCAGCCAACGTCACGACGACGCGTTTCGATCGCGTAATTAATGAAACGACGCGTCGAAGCTATGAACCTTATAACCGTTGCCGACCGGCCGGTTTATTCCCCTCTCTTTCCATCCCTGGACCGCCGGTCCAACCTACCCCGCCCGTCGTCTTCTTCCTCGCGCAGGCCTGCAACTCGCGCCTGCCGCTGCTGACTTGGCCTGTCGTCCGACCGTCCTTCTTCTGCCATTTCTGTCCCTTTCGTTCCCGAATCAACCCAGCAATACCCTCCTGGCCCTCACGTGTCTTGATTTTCTTTCCTTTTTCCGCACACAGCCAAACAGGCCTGCAAGCCACAGACCTGCGACCGGCTGCCACCGCCGAACGGCAGCCTGCCGCACCTGCCCCCGCGTGCCATTCCTCTCCCGTTCGTCGTTTTTCCCCACCTCAATCACCTATAAATACCCCTCCCCAAACGGCCCAGGGCAAGTCCTTCCCTTGGACCTTGCCGAAACCCTGCCTCGCCGCCGCCAGATCAGACGCCCTTTCCGTCGCCTCTAGCAGCCGCCGCGACCACCTCCACGCACCAAAACCTTCCTTGCACCACCCTCCACGCAGCCAAACCGTCGCCGCCTCCGTTCCTACCCCGCACGAGCCACCACAGTCGTGCGAAGGTGCCACCCCGAAAAACGCCACCGCCGCCTTGCGCCGCCCGCTACCGCCACCTCCGCCGTAATTAACCCCTGCTCCACCTTCCAAAGTGACCAGCAGGTCCTCCCCTACCTGCCCATAACCTCCTTACCCCCTACTCCCTTCTCCTCCGGCCTCCACCATTTCCACCACCTTCCTCCTCCCTCGGCCACCGCGTCCGCCGCCGCGCGCCGCCTCCCTGCTCACGCCACCACCCTCATTCCGCTCCCCTCTCCCTGCTGTCTCCTCCCCCACACTTAGCTTCCTTTTTCCTCCTCCCATATAACCACTTTTCCCACCTTTTCTCTCTTCTCCTCCTCCATCGTCGCCGCCTCGCGCCGCCGCCGAACCACCACCGTCCTCAGGTGGTCTTCCACTCATCCCAAGCCTTAAACTTTATTTCCATATAAGTATTACTAAGTTAGCTAATATTGATACCATTATGCTTATTATTATTATTATTATTATTATTATTATTATTATTATTATTATTCTTTTATTATTATTATTGTTATTATTATTATCATTATTACTCTTATTATTATTATTATCATTTCTAATATTGTGACTTCTGATATTAAAGTTACCATTTTTACCATACTAACATACCTTGGAACCCTAACTTCTATTAAACTCAACTTTAGGTTTATTATCATTAACAACCCTATTGTTATTATTACTATTATTATTATTATTATTATTATTATTATTATTATTATTATTATTATTATTATTATTATTATCTCTATTACCTTACTAAAGTCATTATTAATACTTAACCATACTGGGTTGTTGCTATTGTCATTATTACTAATATTACCATCACCATTAGTATTACTACTATTATTGTTATTACTATTACTCCACTTAACACCTTATCCTTTAGGTTAACAATAAAACTACTTTTGTCTTATCCATGTGACTTAACTCAAAGTTAGTAAATATCATGTGGTTGTTAACTAAGAAGGATACTTAAGCCTTATTACCATACCACTTAATGTTGCCCCAAATACTTTAACCCTAAACCTCATCACTAGGGTACTATTATTAGCTCTTACTATTATTACTACTATCACTATTTTCCTTTAGTTAGCATCAACCCTGTTACTACAAGATTAGGACTAATGAGTTTAACAAATATGAGGGTAACAATTAGTATAAAAAAAATACATTTTGACTAGTAATGGCTAATACACTAACTTTAAGATAAAAACCCTGGTTTTTGTATAATACCCACTTTAGCGATATAAACCCTAATCCTAAACTAGACTAAGGGATGACGGTACTTTGAAGGGAACTAATACTTAGTTTTTCCCCTTTTCATAGGTGACCCCGATCCGAACCCTAAGGAGCTAGAGGAGCGTGCTCCAAGCCCGGTGCCTAACTAGGTAAGGACGAAGCTATGGCCTTGTGCTATGTGTAATATTAAGGGTTGATGAATGATGAGTATGCCATGTTGATGTGTATTATGCATGTGTTATGAGTAACCTGTTTTGTGTAGCGTAGCATGGATCATGAGGTATGTCGTGTGTGCCTTATATTATACGTGTATGACATGTTCCATGTTTGATGTCGATGTTGATGATGTGACTGGTTATGACCCTCTAGGACATGCATACTAGGGTTTTGAGTAGCAAGAAATGATAATAGAATAACAACGGGAAAGTGGTTGTTGGGAAGTTGCATGAGGGAACTAGACCTTGTATGGGCGTGACCCTTACGTGGGAAAAGTTGATTTGGGTGGTAAGTAAGAGTTTTGGAGAGTCTGAGAGTGATTGGATACTCGGTGTAAAAATAGTACATGAGTTGGTACATAAGAGACCTGATTAGGGTTGTGCGAGTAAGTGTGTGTTGGGGAGTCTGCATGGGGTATTTAAATTATGCATGAGAATGAATCTTACGTAAGGAAAGTTAATTTAAGAAGCAAATAAGATAATGTTAAAGTTACGGGTCCATTGGAGATTTGGGGTGCAAAATTTCACGTGGGTCGATGTAAGGGTGTCTAAAGGACCAAATTAGGGTTTTTGGGAGGAATGAGCGAATTTAAGGGTACAAGGGTAAATGTGATCGAGGAGGGATGGAAGATAGAGTTGAGAGTGAGGACTCACTTATATAAAAGATGAGCGGGGGTTTCTAAATGAGAGAAGAGATTTTGGGGCGAAAGAGGGATGTTACTTGAGGAGGAAGTAAAGTGCTAGGGTTTGGTGTGGCCAACTAGGGTTTTGGCGGTCACATGCGGAGTTGGGGAATAAGGGATATACATTTGGGAATTTCTTAGTAGAGACGGGATGCAAGACAAGGAACAAAGTAAAGTTAGGATGAGTAAGAAAGAGTTGGGCCACATAGGCCCACATTAGGGTTTTCCAAGGAGGAGCCCTAGAGGGATGAAGACATGCGGGACCGATATCGTTGTGTTAGGGTTAGTCCACATTCTCGGGAGAGTGTGCCCTTACTACGTTTCCTTACGTATAAGAGTAAGAGGGGATGGACATCGGGCATGAGAAGGGGAGTACAGTCTCAAGATATGGGACGGGCCTCCTCGAAGGGAAGAAGCAGAGAGTAGTAGACATGCATGTCAAGGGTGGAACCTTATTTAATAATACATGAATAAGACATTAACTACTTAAAGAGTAAGATTGTTGAGCCGGGCCCAGACCGATCCACCGGCATAATAGTGGCCAGGTGCCGGGGTGCCCTGGAGACCGATCCACCGGCATATAATAGTGGTTAGGTGCGTTCTGCCCTATACGTGACCGATCCACCGACTATAATAGTGGGGGATCCCGAGCTCAACAAAACAAACAGTATGTTGTAATTAAATCATGGGGAAGATACTATATACTTACAGTGGAACACCATGAGAGTCGGGACCAGATCGATCCACCGGCATAATAGTGGCCAGGAGCGTTGTGCCCTGGAGACCGATCCACCGGCATATAATAGTGGTTAGGAGCGTTCTGCCCTATAAGTGACCGATCCACCGGCTACAATAGTGGGGTTCCCGTACTCACATGGACTAATGAAGTTTGTAATGCGAAATGGTTAATCATAAAGTTATGAGAGAAGAGGTTCGAGTAGGCCATTGCTGACTTGCACCCTCCGTGTTATTTCATGTCCCCTGTATGTTGTACCTTGCATGTTATGTTGTACGTTATATTGGCCTTAGCTCGTCTGTTACCTTACTCAGTACGTAGCGTACTGATCACCCGTTTTATGGGTGCTGCTCATTCCCACGAGCAGAAGACCCATCTGACCTTGTGTAGGTAGGAGATCATGTCTTCGATGCCTACGATACCTATGAGGCATCGGATGGGGCCGAGTATTGAGCCTATCCTGGTTGGGGCCGAGAGCGAGTTCACCGGACTCTCTTACTATCCTAGTTTCTGTCTACCTTGAGTTTACCGTATTTGTATTATGTTCGTATTTTGGAGTGGAACTCCTAAGTTGTAATCTTAAACGATACACTGTCTGTGGTCGACTCTTGTTTCTTGAATGATTTATGATGGCTATGAACTTATGGTTTTGGATGGTTCTTATTAACGATGGTTTGACCTAGCCTTAGCACTTAGTATCGGGACGGTATGAGTGAACCGGTCCGGTACTAAGTGTGGCGGTAATACCCCCAAGTTTACGGTTTTAAGTCTTCTGCTTCTGTTAAACCTTTCGACTTAAACGAAATTTTTCAGTGGTAAATTTGGGGGTATTACAAAAACCGCCATCTATAGCCATTTTCATTATGCTTACACTATATACATCGATTATAATTTCCTAACCGCCATCTATATCTTCAGCTTTTTTTTGCATCCCACTTGATTTTTTATTAAAGAGATTATAGACAATTGTATTCATAGACCTATTATTCCAAGACCTCCTAGATAATATGTTGAATAATAAAGAGTCCCAATCTTAATTTTAATACCAATATGCATACTTGGGGCTGCAAAAAGAAAAACAAAATTGATATAAAGCTTACTCGCAAGTATTTGAATGATCACTTCAACAACCTACCCTACATCAATAATGTAGTCATTAACTTAACAACCGACCATACTACTATCGTCAATCGAACTAAACAATCGAGGCCTACTATATATATATTACTAGTCCATTAGATTAGATTAAAAATTATTATTTTAATAATTGAAACACAAAAAATGAATAATTGATGCTAGACTAATTACTTGTGTATGCTTATTTTCCTAATCTAATTTTTCTCCTCTACTTTCATGTCTGATTTATCATCAAGTTGTCTTGGAAGAAGAAGGAGCTTAGAAAACCAGAATGGGAGGAGCTGCTCAAGAAGGAAGGCATCGAGTGTGAGCTGGGTAGTTGGTTAACATTTTGTTAAGAAGTTAGATTGTTTTCACGTATGCATGAGCTGGACTATGTGTACGAAATTATGTTATTAGTTTGTTAGAGAATTGTTGAAATGCCCCAAAATCCTAATTTCCATTATCTACTATTAAATAAGATTTTTATGTGGGAGTTTAACCAAAATAATTCATTTTTTATTAAAATAAGAGGAAGTTAATTAGGTTAAAACAAAAAGAAATTTAAAAGTGTTTTAAATAGGAGGAGTTGTGGTATTTTAAGCTAATTAAGGATTTTATTTTAGAAATCAATTAAATAAGTTAATTTATTTAAATTAATAAGAATAAAATAGTTTCAAATTAATATAAAATTTATAAATAATTTAATTGGAGAAAATTAGAGTGTGTTGTTAATTTAAAATGGAATTTAAGAAAACTCTTTCAAAAATCCCTAAATTAACCTAAAAATAGAATTTAATTATTATTTTGATAATTATATTTTATTAAACATCCTAAATTACCCAAATCATACTAATTAATCCAACCACTAATTTCCCTTATTTTTTTCCTTTTTCCTTTTCTCCATTTTTCCCCTCATTTTCCTTTTCTTTCCCTTCCTTTCTTTTTTTTTCTACTCCCCCCCGACTTGGGCCGGCCTGCTGGCCCAGCACCCTGCGCAGCCCAGCTCTTCCCCGCGGCCCAGCGACCCAGCCGCCCGTAAGACAAAACGCCGCGTTTTGGCGCTAAAGTCGCTGAAACGCCGCGTAGCGATAAGGGAAAAGATAGACGTTGCTAGACTGACGCGGACGCCGCATTTTGCCCAAAAATCGTCCAAAACGCCGCGTTTCATTTATGGGGGAAATAACCGCCACCGCCCGGCCGGTTCCCCCTTCCCTTTTTCCTTTCCCCTGGACCGTCGGTCCAGCCTCTTCTTCTTCTTCTTCTTCTTCTTCTTCTTCTTCTTCTTCTTCTTCTTCTTCTTCTTCTTCTTCTTCTTCTTCTTCGTCCCTGTGCCGTCGTCATTCGCCGCCTGCAACAAGAAATTCCGCCGGAGCAAGAAAAGCCTGCAACGCCAACCATTGCTCCCGGCTTTTCGTCCCTCTCCACCTCGTTGACTTCCCTGTGGACATGACAAATCAATCGTAGCCCTTCTCCCACACGAAATCACACTCTCTCTCTCTCCCCGATGAGTCTCGGTCTGCAACTGCAGACCTGCTCCGGTCAGCCTAGCCGGACACGCATCAACCTAACCTCCGACCTCCCTCGCACCCTTGTCAATTTCCCGTCCCAATTTGGCCTATAAATAGACCCAACCATTGCCTTAATCGGGTTCGACAATTGGGAACCCAGGCAGAGCAAACCGCGCGCCGCCCTGCCTTCAGACGGCCGCTTCTCCATCGTCAGCCACCCCTACCACCTACCCTTGCCACCAAGATACTCTCTGAACCTTCCTCTACACAACCAACCACCTTAGACTCCCTGCCTTGCGCCGCACGTGCCGCCCTGGCCGTGCGAAAACCTCTCCCCAAATCGACCCCTTCCAGCCCTACGCCACCTTCGTGTTGCCGCCACCGGCTGTGCCGCCGCTTGCAGCACCACCACCACCCCCCAAAACAACCAGGGGTTCCTGGTCTACCACCCTATACCTCCCATTTCTCCTAGTTTCCCCTTCCCTAGCCTCCACCTCCATTTTCCCCCCTCTCTTCCCTTCCTCCACCACCGCTGCGCCGCCGCCACCTCAGCCAGGTTGCTCCAAATTTCTTGGACAGTTGAACCCTAGACCTGGAATAATAGACATAGTTAATAAATTTATTATTATTAACTATTAATGTTAATGCTATTATAATCATTATTAACCTATTTATTATTAATACTATTACTATAATTGTTATTAGTACAACCATTATTAATAATATTATTATTATTACTATTGTTGAAAGGCCCTAAAATTACCCTAAGAACTTCTAATTAATGGTATTAAGCAATACAAGACCCTATTAAGTTATTATTATTGTTAATATTACTAGTATTACTATTATTATCCTTATTATTGCTAGCACTACTATTATCGTTATTATTATGATTATTATTATTATTATTATTATTATTATTATTATTATTATTATTATCGTTATTATTATTACTCTTATTATTATTATTGTTATTATAATTATTATTGTCATTTATTACTATTATTATTTTTTATTACTATTATCATTATCATTATTATTATTATTATTATTATTATTATTATTACCATTATCACATGTGTTACTTTAACTATGACTAATATCCTTAGTACCTTTAATATTACTATTATTATTATTATTATCATTATTATTATCACTATTATTATTATTATTATTATTATCATTATTATTACTATTACTACTGGTGTTATTGTTATTATTAATATTATTATTATGAGTGTTATTGTCATTATTACTACTATTGTCATTATTATTATTATTATTATTATTATTCCCATGTCTATCACTCTAACTATGACTGAAGTTGTTATTATCTTTGCTATTATTATTATGGTAGTATTCTTACTATTATTAGTATGATTAACATTATTATTATTATTATTACCCTTATCATTATTATTATTATTATCATTATCGTTACTATTACTATGGTTATGAGGTTGTTGCTATTATTATTATTATTATTATTATTATTATTGTTATCATTATTATTATTATCTTTATTATTTTTATTATCAACATTACTATTATGGTTATTAATATTATTATTATTATTGTTATTATTATTATTATTATTATTATTATTATTATTATTATTATCTTTGTTATTATTTTGTTGTTGTTGTTATATTTAATGCATTTATTATTTTATCGATTATTACCATCGCTATTATCATTAGGTTATGTTTGGTATGGGGGCAAAGGTGGTGTAAAAATTACAAGGGAAATTATTTCCCTCTTTTTTTATGTTTGGTATGGGAAAAAATTTATTTGGAGGTAAAATTATAATCTTAGATGAGGGAAAATTATTTCTCGAACACACTGTTGGGTAATTTTCTCCTCTGGTACTGTGGTCCAAAGGTTTCTCCAGATTTACGTTTGTTTGGGCAGACTCCACCGCGTGCTATTCATGGTCTGAATTTTTCCGAACACGTGGCTGTTCTCCCAGTAAGATGATTTTTGTTTGTGGTTCAAAACTTAAAGCTCATAACTAATTTTATTTTAAGAGGTCTACCTTTTTTTTTACATCGAATCCAAAAACCCATAAAAAAAGTCGAACCATACTCTTTTTATTTGTGTAAATAGTGACAAAACATTTTTTTGATTTATTATTTTAGTCTCAAAAATATTTTTATTTATTTTTGTATCTTTATGTTTTTAAAAATATACATTTCTTATTTAAATGTCTTATTTTAAATATTGTTATAATATATCTTGATTAGTCTCTTTCATAGATTTTTTTTAGTTATTGTAATATGTTACTTTGATTTATAAAAATTAAATTAAAAAATATAATATATTAAATTTTGATTTATGTGATAAATAATTATTTATATTTTATATCTAATAAAAATATTACTAATTTTTCATGCTAACGAAGTAAAAGAAAATATTATTCTAATATAAGTTATTCCTCCCAAACTAAATATAAGGAAAATATTCCCTAGAATAATTTACCCTTATATACCAAACAAGAAAGGTGGATAAATTTTCTCCCTTAATTATTATTCCCTTAATCATTTCCCCCTTAATCATTCCTCCTTAATCCATTTCCCTCATCCCAAGCATACCCTTAACATTATAATTTAATATTATTACCTTAGTATTTTTATTATGCTTAGTATTGCCACAACTATTGTATTATTATTATTATTATTATTATTATTATTATTATTATTATTATTATTATTGTGATTATTATTATTGTTATTTTTATTATTGTTATTATTGTTACTATCATTATTGCTATCATTATTATTATTATTATTCTCATGGTTAATACTAGTGTCATTAGGTTTATCTTTCTAACTATTATTATCATTGCAATTATTTCTATTATTATTATTTTCAGTATTCATACTATTATTTGTACTATTATCATTATTATTTTCATCACTATTGCTACTTCTATTATTATTATTATTATTATTATTATTATCATTATTATTAATATTATCGCCAGGATGATTATGGTTGTGCTATTATTTTATTATTATCAGTAATATTACTATCACTAATGCTACTACGACTTCAATTATTATTATTATCATTATTATTCTCATTATGAGTACTATTACTATTAGTAGTATTCTTATTATTTTTATTAGTAATTATTATTATTAAGATTGAAACCCTCACCTTAATAAGCTGGATTTTGCTAAAACCTACTTTAATTAGTGATAATCCGTTTAAACTATCGTGAGGATAGTAATAACCCTACCCTTTATTTATAAACCCCTATTATTAATATTAGCCTTAGTATTAGGCCATGATAGGGGTAAGATAGGAATTATGATAATTCGGGTAGAGGGAGATTGACCCTTAGTATTTCTTCCTTATAGGTGAACCGGGTCAAACCCCAGGAGGTTTAGGAGCGTGCTCCAAGCCTGGCGCCGATTTAGGTAAGGACGTAACTAAGGCCACCTGTGTGTATTGCATGTTTTACCTATCTTGTATGCCTTGTGCGGTTGTATGCTATAACCTGTATATTATCTGTGTATTTGTGTAGCGCAGCATGGAACCGAGGTACGTTCTCGTGCTCTTGTCTGTGTGTACTAATATGTTGTGGTACAAGTATGATGTGATGTGATGTGACCCCTACGACATGCATGCTAGGTTATGTGAGGAAGTGTTGTAAGGTGGGGACTTGAAAAAGAAAAATAAGCAATTAAGATAACCAAAGGGAAGTACGTCGGTTAACATAGGCATGGACGACCTAAGGAATTCATAATTTGTGAAATGATGAGGAAAAAGGGGGAATCAAATAAATAGAAGAGTGGGAATAAAATAAGGTTGCATGGGGGAAACTAGGGTTTGCATGGAAATGATAGAGTTGGCATGGTGAAAATGATAGGGTTCGCATGGGAAGGTTAAGGTCCGTATGGGGGCGAACCTTACGTATGAAAAGTTACCGTGGGACGTGAGGAAGATAGTGGAAGGTATGTTTGGGAGTTTTGAGGGAGAAGAAATATTGGGTGAAAAGGAGAGGTTACTTGTGGGAAAAGAAAGGTACTAGAGTTGAAGTGGCCAACTAGAGTTTTAGGGTCACAGGTAGAATCAATGGGTAAAGCGATATGATTTGGGGATTGGACCTGAATGAGATGAGGTGTTGAGGATAGATTAGTTAATGGTAGTGAAGTAAGAGGAGGTTGGACCACATAGGTCCAATTAGGGTTTCAAGGGAAACCCTAGAGGCTAATGGCGGGTGGAGTCGATGTCACGAGGTGTTGTGCCTTAATTCATACTCTAGGAGTTGGTTTTTATTATGTGTATGCATAGCGGGGAATTGGATATCGAGGTGTGATAAGGGGTGCACGAGTTCCAAGATATGGGACGGGCCCTCCTGGGAGGATACGTGCGGATATAGTTAGCCATGCATGTCAAGGGTAAAACACTTTCAATAAGATACGTTAAGATACTTATCACTTAAAGAGAAAGATGCTGAGCCGGGCCCAGACCGGTCCACCGGCGAATAATAGTGGCCAGGAGCCGGGGTACCCTGGAGACCGTGCCACCGGCGAACAATAGTGGTCAGGAGCGTTTTGCCCTGTATGATTTCCGGTCCACCGGCTATAATAGTGGGGGTTTTCGTGCTCAGCAAACCAAACGTAAAATCTATAAGACATGGGAAAATACTAAATACTTACAGTGGAACACCATGTGAGTCGGGGCCAGACCGGTCCACCGGCAAATAATAATGGCCAGGAGCGTTTTGCCCTGGAGACCGGTCCACCGGCAAATAATAGTGGTCAGGAGCGTTCTGCCCTGAGTTTATATATTCCGGTCCACCGGCTATAATAGTGGGGTTCCCGCACTCACGTGGATTAGTAAAGACTGTGTGTGAAATGGACATATTATTAACGAGGATAAAGAATAGGTCACCGGAAAGTACTCAGGCCTTATCTTGTGTGTTATTGCATGTTACTTATATGATTGTGTTATGTAGGCTACTTGGTGAGACTGTATGCTTGGCCTTAGCACACCTGCGCCCTTACTTAGTACTGGACCTTTACTGATACTACACTGGTTGAATGGGTCCTGTGATGATCCACCGATGGTGGGGAGCAAACCTTGATGCAGGTTTTGATCGGTTACTAAATTGGGGTGGAAGGCTTGACTTGAGTGAGTAAGTGGTCCGGATATTTACCCTTCAGAATTTATTTTGTTTAATCGTATTTGTCTTTGGAAGTTACAAGTGTTGTATTTAAATTTTCAAGGGTTTTATCGTACCTTATCCTTCCGTTATTTTAATTCCTCTGACATTTGGAATTTTAAATTGTACTTCCGAACGTAACTCTTGACTTTCGTACTCTGACTTCCTTATCACTTATGCCTTACTAATGATTTGTTTTGGTTCTAATATTTTAGCCTTAGCACTTAGTATCTGGTCGATAGTTGTGAATCGATCTGGTACTAAGTGTGGCGGTAATACCCCCGAATTTATAGTTTTACTTGCTTGCTTCCACTAAACTTCATTAAATTATAACGAAATTTTTCAGTAGTAAATTTGGGGGTGTTACAATTGTCCTATATATATACATTGTATTGTGATTAGCTAGGGTATCAAATGTTAAAATTGGACAATTCTCCTTTCTTTCATCTATGTTTCATTCTCAATTCTCCTTGCTTATCTCCTCTTCCTATTTTTTCCTTCTGAATCACTCCTTCCTCTCAGTCACTTGTGTGAAAATTAGTATCAAAGCCATTCCCTAATCTCAAGCTGGCTAAAACCAAATACAAAATGGGTGATCATTAGAGAGTAGACGATTAGATCAAGGAGCTACAGATCAAAGCGGAAGCAACCTAGTAGCAAGTTTCCTCACTCCAGCAAATGCTCGAGGGTAGGGAGAAAGCCCCGGCTAAACTGGATAATGGTATGAAAAAGATTATGGAGCTACTACAAGAAGGAAAAGGGGGTAAGGGGCCAATAGGTAACAACTTTGGTTCTTTAGTAGCTGCTATGCCAACCACCACTTTGTTTTTTCACAATGGGGCACCTCTCATACCACCCGAAAAAGGTATTCTACCTACCCTTAACTATTCTATTCCCCTAGCCCCTAAGTTTCATATGTCTCAACAATCGAAGTCCCCAATCCAAAAAGTAATGGCATGGATAACTCCCAAATTAGAATTCCCTATGTTTGATGGATCAAACCCCCATAGGGGGATAAGTCGGTGCCAAAAATATTTCCACCTATTTAAGGTGGAAGAGGTGCATTAGGTATAAATGGCTACACTTCACTTGGTTGGCAATGTAAAGCATTAGTATGAAAGTCTGTATGAGTTGATAAATAGTTGGGAGGAATTCTCTCAAGCAGTTTGTGCTTGGTTTGGGGAACTCTATTTTGGAAGAATTGCGGACCAGATTAATAAGCTCAAGCAATTGAATGGAGTGGAGGATTATTATACTTAGTTTGAGGAATTAAAGGGGCTGATGTTTTTGCATAATCCTCAGCTGATCAAGGACTATTTTGTGTTCAGTTTCCTAAGTGGATTGAGGAATGAATTGAAGCATGAGGTTCAAATGTTCCAGTCTAGCTCCTTATAAGAGATGTTGGAACTAGATAAATGTAAGGAGCTTTCTTAGGCTAGTTGGTCAAAAGCCTTTCCCAAAAAACCTTAGGGAAAGCCACTCACACCTATTGGCCTTACCAAGACTCCACCTAGATCTTGGACACCTGTAAAGAATGCTCATCCCAAGAACAACTTGACAGAATAAAGATGTGCTTAGAGCCTATGATTCAAGTGTGGGGATAAGTATCACCCGGGGCGCCCATGTAAAATGAAGCCCCTATATAGCATGGAGACAGAAATACCAGAAGAATATATATTGGAGTCCAGTCTAGTTACCATTACCGGGGAGGAGGATGAAATGAAAATCTCCCTTCATGCTATCACAGGAGGACAAGACCATAATAGCATCTTAATTAATCAGTGAGCAAATAGACAGTCAGTCATAATATTGGTTGACAGTGGTAGCACATATAGCTTCATAAATCCTACTTTAGTTCACTACTCTCCATATGAGGTGGAACCAACTACTTTTATGGTCATCACAGTGGCTAATGGAGATAAAATGTTCAGCAAGCAAAGGTGCAAGGGGTTCAGGTGGATGATGCAAGGCCACAGTTTCATACCCGATCTTAGATTACTTGAATTGAGGGGTAGTCACATAGTGCAGGGCATAGTTTGGTTAAGGGACTACAGCCCCATCCTCTTTAATTTTCTAAATTTGACCCTCTCATTTCAAAAAGAGGGGGAGAAGGTGAAGCTAAGAGGGACAACAAAGAAGGCTCAGATGAAATTACTACTAGGGGAAGAGTTAAAAGGACAGTGCCGGAGGAATAGAGGGACAATTGTTTATGTTGACTATAGAGAAGGAGAAGGGGGAAGAAGAGTCGAATATCCCTAGGGAATTATACTCATTGTTGTAGGCCTACAGTGATGTTTTCTAAGAACCTCAGGGATTAACACAACCCATGACATACAACCATCATATTCCCCTATACCTAGGAGCTAAACCAATGAACCTAAGACCCTATAGATTTCCCTATTATCATAAATGAGAAGTGGAAAGATATATTAATGACATGCTGGCCAATGCTATTATTTCCCCAAGTCAAAGCCCCTTTGCCTCACCCTGCCTATTGGTTAAAAAGAAGGACTACACTTGGAGACTCTGCATGGACTATAGACAACTTAACCTATTGATTGTTAAAAAAATATCATATTCCCATTATTGAAGACCTCTTGGATGAGTTGCAAGGATCCCAGTATTTCTCTAAAATAGACTTTAATTCTAGTTATCACCATATCCGAGTCAACCCTCATGACACTTATAAGACTACCTTTCAAGGCCATTACAAATTTAGAATAATGCCCTTTGGATTAGCTAATTCCCTAGCCACCTTCCAATCCCTGATGAACCATATATTTGCTCCCTATCTTTGAAAGTTCATATTAGTCTCTCTTTTTTTATGATATTTTGATCTATAGTACCAACCTAAATTAGCATTACACTCATCTTGAAATCACCTTGAGTATCTTGAGGAAGCATCAATTGTATGCAAAAAGGAGAAAGTGTTACTTTAGCTAAGGGCAAATGGAGTATTTAGGGTAAACTATATTAGCAAAGGGGGTACAAACAAATCCATCTAAGACAGAGGCAATGGTGCAGTGGCCAAAACCAACCAGCCTCAAATCCCTTAGGGGATTCCAAGGATTGACTAGGTATTACAAGAAGTTCATCAAAAACTATGGATTGATCAGCAGCCCTCTCACGAATATGCTTAAAAAATATCAATTCATTTGGAGTCCTAAGGAAAAAGGAGATTTCGAGAGATTGAAGAAGGTTATAAATGAAGCACCTGTTTTAGCCTTTCCAAACTTCCAGCTTCCTTTCATACTACAGAATGATGCTGGTGGAAGGGGAACTGGGGAAATACTTACTCAGGAAGGATGGCTCGTAGCTTACTTGAGTAAGGATCTTGGAACATCAGGGAATGTCCATTTATGAAAAAGGAATACTTAGCTATCCTCGTGGTAGTGGATATCAGCAAAGTTTGAAGCATCTGTTGGAACAAAGGTTAACAACTCATGTCTAAAGAAAAAGGTTGACAAAACTACTAGGATTGCACTACATCATTCAGTATAAGAGGGGAATTGATAATAATTTTGCTGATGCACTATCTAGAAGGGAAGGTGACGAAGCATCCGAGCTTGCAACAATCTCAGTGGTGGTTCCTTCCTAGATTATAGAGGTTGAAGAAAGTTATGCAGGCGAAATGGAAGCTCGGGAGCTGCTAACTGCCCTAGCCATAGATCCTTCTTCCAAACCAAACTTCACTTTGAGCAAGGCTTACTGAAATACAGGGGTAAATTATATTTGGGAGCATCGGGACACATAAGAAGCAAGATACTCCAAAATTTTCACAACTCTCCTTTAGGGGGACATGAAAGGGTACAAGCCTCCTATCATAGAGTTAAGTCCACCTTCTACTAGCCCAAAATGCTCCATAGCATTAAGGAGCATATCCAAGCCTATAGTAGTTGCCAGAGAAATAAAAATGACCACCAACCTTACCCCAAGTTACTTCAACCTCTTCTAATTCCCTCTCAAGCTTGGGAAACGATTACCATGGATTTTATTGATGCTCTTCATAAATCCAGTAACTATGATACTGTGTTAGTGGTCATTGACAAACTCACCAAAATTTCCCATTTCATACCTTTAACACATCCCTTCACTGCTCCTCATGTTGCAAAAGTATTTTTTAATATTGTTTTCAAATTACATGACTTTCTTGCAATGATAATATCTGATTGAGATAGAGTGTTCACCAGCTTATTTTGGCAAGCTCTCTTCAAGAGTCTGGGAACCAACCTCCATATGAGTACGACATATCACCCCCAAACTGATGGCCAAACCGAGAGGCTAAATTAGTGCTTGGAGCAGTATCTTCATTGCATGACTTACCAATACCCCAAAAGTGGTCTCAATGTCTAACCTTGGCTGAATGGTGGTATAACACTTCATTTCACTCAGCCATAAATACAACACCCTTTGCTGCCCCTATATGGTTATGCTCCTCCTCAGAACTATTGGGTATCTCAAGGTTCTCCCTATGTAGTTGCTACCAGTTATTTTGTTCAAGATCGAGCCCAAATTAATAGACTCTTACAAGATCAACTCTTGAAAGCTCAAAATCATATGAAACATTATGCATATAGAAGGAGGAAAGATCGTAGTTTTCAAGAGGGTGACATGGTTTTACTTCAATTGCATCCATACATATAGGCTTCCTTATCTAATCGATGGAATTTGAAACTGACATCCAAGTAATATGGACCCTTCAAGATAATGTCAAAGATAGGGGCAATAGCCTATCAATTGGAATGGCTTGTAGGGACTTCCATCCATCCGGTCTTCCATGTGTCCATGATCAAGAAATGCAAAGGAGATGCTCAGGCTGCAAACACCACACTACCACTACTAAACTCAGAAGGATAACCGTTGGTTGTGGATGTTTTGGATAAAAGGTTGATCAAACAGCACAACAGGGCAGTAACGCAGATTCTGGTGGAATGGCTTAACATAGGTATGGACAATGCAACGTGGGAGGATTTTTCTGCTATTCAAGCCCAATTCCCTTCATTTAATCCTTAGGGACAAGGATCTTCTGTGCCAGGGGAAATTGTCATAGAAGAAGAAGGATCTTCGAAAACCAAAATGGGAGGAGCTGCTCAAGAAGGATGGCGTTGAGTGTGAGCTGGGGGTTGGTTAATATTCTGTTAAGAAGTTAGATTATTTTACACATATGCATGAGTTGGACCATGCATAGGAAATTCTCTTATTAGTTTGTTAGGGAATTATCCTATATATACACATTGTATTGTCACTAGTTGGGGTATCGAATGAAAAAACCGTTCAATTCTCCCTTCTTCCACCTCTGTTCCATTCTTAATTCTCCCTATTTCTCCCTTCTGAGTCTCTCCTTCCTCTTGGTCACTTGTGTGACACAAACTTCTTCTATATACTAGATTGATCATCAATGCTTGGCTTCAAACTTAGAGATTGAAATTGGTTGAGGAGGATTAAGAATCAATAATTATAGGAAAATAGAACAAAGGAGAAATTGAAGAAGAAGAAAACATAACATCTTGCATAATTAATTTAGATAAGATAAGTTTTTTCTTTCTTTTATAGGTACCTTGTATTTTGAATAATCTCACTTATATATTTTAATATTTTAAATTATTATTATTTAGTATCATTTTTATTAATAAGGTAAGATTATATTAATTTTAGTGTAATTAAAGTGATTTTTTAGAATAAATAATAATAGAGATATTAAAATTTTAAAATAAATCTTAAAAAATGTAACTTTTTAAATTAAAAAAGTTTTATTTCAATTTTTTTAAATAAAATGATTTTTTGACTTTTTTAAATAAGTTTTTTATAAGAAAACCTTATTTTTTATTAATAATTTTCATATTTTTCAATAATTTTAACTATTATATATATATATTTTGTATTTATTATAAAAAAATATCTTAATTGTGCTAAATTTAACCTAATCTATATTTACCAAAATAATATGTACTTGAGTGATAATAATAAAAAATGTAGAGGTACCTAAGTGAGATCATTTAAAATATGGGACACCTATAAATTATTAAGTCAAATTTCTAGATACGTAAATTAAATCTATCACTTTTTCCCTTTATCGTTGATTTTTCATAAAAATAGGTGGGTGGGTGTGTATTATATGAAAATAGTATTCAAAAACAAATTAACATCAATTATAATTATTTTTACTAATTAATCCTAAGCATATTTTTGAATAAAAAACAATTTTAAAAGTGGTTTAGAAAATATTTTTAATTTTTTAATGTAATATCTAAAATAATAATTTATGTACATTTTAGTTAAAATTGAAAAAGTAATGACTTTAATAAATTAATGATATATGTAAAACAAAATTCTCTACAACTAAACTCTCTCCATTAAAATATATGCGAGTTTTGTTATATGGATTTAAAAATAGTAGAAAAGACGAGAATTGTTTATTATGCTCTCCCTATGTATAAAAAATGTTCTATTATTAAAATTTTTAATTAAAAAGAATGTTATATTAAAAAAGTTAAAGGTTATTTTATATTGTTATCCATAATTTATTTTAATTATATATATTAAATATTTTTTATTTTTAATAAATAATATAAGTATATTTTTAATATTATTTTTACTATTATTTTTAAAAATATATATAAATTATTAAAATAACTTCCTCTTAATACAAAAAAAAATGTTATATTCATCCTAAATCTACCGTATCGTAGATGCTCTTGCAGCCAAAACCACATCTAAACAAGGATAGAATGGGAGGCTCCCTTTTTATTTATTTATTTACTTATTTAAAGTTCTTGTAAAAACAAATTCAAAAGATCTAATAATTTTTCGATCAAAATAACAGGTTGCGGCGGAGCAAGTTGAGCAACGTGCATCGTTGGCAACCACAAAGTGACACCAACTACCCCGCATTGATTAATTGACCATTTGAGATGACAGATGAGATTAATTGACCATTAGTTATTAGAGCGCTTGGCCCTTATCGCCCTACGTCTGCAATTGGGACAGACAAAGCATAATATACTATAATTAATACTTTTAAAAACTTGTTTGGTCTTGCTCATATGACATTGTGAACATTTTTTTCTTTTGACCCGATTATGAGCTTTTCCAAAGCCCCATGGCCCAAGTGTTTTCTCTTCCCCTATTGCCCTCACATTTGTGTACGTGTCCAAAAAAAGAAAAACCTTAACATTCTTCATGTTACACAAGTATCCAAATAAGTAAAAATTTTCTTTGGAAATTAGTACACCCAACTGCTTACAAAATTATTTAGGATTTATTTATAACTATTTTTTAAAAATAATTATTTAAAGTAACTATTTATTATTAAAGGAATGAAATTATTTTTTTAAATAAATAATTATTTTAAATAAAAAATTTATAAATAATTTCAAAGAGAAGCTTAGCCCCCTAACTCGAAGGTTTTGGTAAATCTAACATGACTTATCATTAAAAAAAATTAAGCCCTATTTCTACTCAAAGATGCTGCGTATTACCCATCCTGCACATGTATGAAGACAAAGACTAATAATTTTATATAAGATATATATTTTCATACCCGATCTAGACCCAGATCCAGATCCGTTTATATTACCTAAATTCATACCCGATCTAGACCCGTTCAATTTTAAAAGTTCAGACCCAAACCCAGATCCACTGGGTCTAGCAGATAAATGAGTCTGGCTATTTTTTTTTAAATAATTAATAATCTATGTAAATACAAATACATTTATTTTTTATATAAGTTGATATATATTTTTTGTTTAAAAAATTCTCCAAGTGAAAAAATAAATATATTAAAATAGTTACATTAATTTTTCATATAGTGTTTTAATGTTTTTAGAATACAATATTGTATATATTGCTTATAAAGTAGATATAAAAAAATAAAAATTAAAATAAATAATAAGGAGTTCAAATAAGATTACAACAATAATGACAAACATAATCTTAGTTTGTATTTATATATGTGCACACACGCACACATATACATACTAAACGGGTCTGACGGATCGGATCTAGATCAGGTCGGGGTCTAGAACTATTAGACCCAGATCCAGACTCATTAAACTATATATGGACCCAGACCCGACCTAAATCTATCGGGTCCAAAAATCATGGATTCAAACTCATTAAAAATGAGACGGGTTTGGATTGGATCCGAGACACATTGCCATCCCTATTTACTGTCACCGTCATACTTGTATTTTACCATTATTATATTTATATTTTATTATAATTGACTTCATATTTTACCGTTGTTATTTACCAATAAAATAATATTTCATCACTATTATTAGTAATATTTATCTTTATATCTATTGATGTTTTACTATTATTGTATTTATTTTTTTCATCTTTCATTAGTTTTAATGACCGATATTTCACTACTGTTTATTATTCTTTGAATATAGGTATAGTAATATGTTACCATCATTATATATATAATTTGTAATTTTAGTATTGATATTTGACGTACTTAAGTCTTACCATTCTTATATTTATATTTTATTAAAAAAAATTATTAGAAGTATATCGGTATAGATTTTTAAATATTAAAAAAATTCTAAAATATTTTGATATAATTATTTTAATAATTATGGCTAAAGAAACAAATTTTTAAAATATAAATAGACTTTTTTTTTTCTTTCTAGATTTGTCGTAAGATGACAATAAATTCCCATCCGTCATTATTTACTTTAAGCGTCTGCAAGTTCTTTTTATTCAGGGACAACTCGTGAGAGAGGATCATCGCATAACTGCCTATACGTGGTTCCTTTCGTGGTTGGATATAAAAAATCTAGGCTCTTTTTTATTATTATTATAAAGATTAAGGATTAAATTATACCGTTCTAAAATAGACGAATATTTTGTAATTAAATTAATTTGGATAATGACGGTGCGAGAGTTTGACTTTTGACCCAAATTATTGGTTGGAGGATATATTATTTATAAGTATCTAAGATCGTAAATATATATTTTTAGTATTCTCCGGATATACGATGTAATTTTTTTTCTTTACAATACAAGAGTTGTGTAATAAATTTTAATTTTAATTTTTTAATCCAATATCTAAAAAAATACAATATGATAGCCGGTTTGACCTTAGTTAAAAAGATATTTAATATTTTATTGAATTTTCTAATTGAAGAAATTATCTGATATTTTATTCATTATTTTAATAATATATTTTTATATTTTTAAACTTTTATAATAATATTTTAATTTTTTAATAAAATAAAATACTTATATAAATATTAGATATATTTAAATATAATCAGTATTTTTTTAAATATTTAATCTAAAGTATATAAAAAAAAATATCTAATTTTTTTTTTTAAAGTGAGATATTCTATCTACGTATTCCTGTTTGATTATATGTCAGCGATTTAGTTTGGCAGTGTTATCACGGGGCATTGCTTTTTGAGCTTAAGTGCGTACATAAAATACGAACATCGAAAGAGGGAAGTTCGGCCAAAAAATCTTTGGTACTGCTCAGGATATTCGCCCACCGGAATATGACCTCTTCCTCGATGGTAGTAGTAGTAGTATACTAGTACAAAGTAGTGCTACGGTATAGTAGTAAAAATGACAATGAGCGTGTAGCGTGAACGCAGCAGGTACTGCATGCAATTGTCCGTTCCCGGGGCCGGTGGGGACGGATTCAACGTAGGTAAGGTAGGTATCCAGCCTTCTCAAATGCTAGTAAATGAAACCTTTTTGGAAGCTCCATCTCCAACCGCATATTATAAACGCACCGCTGGCTATCTGCCCTTCTTTGTCGTAGGCGGCACAGAGTGCTCGGCCACATGCGCATCGATCCGTCTTACCAAATATCGATCCCATCATCATCGGTTCAACTTCAACCTCCTCTATTTAAATAGAGACACATGTATCACTCATTTTACTACGTGCATGTGAAAGAGCTAGCTGTCGTCTTCTCCTCTCCTTTGATCTCTTGCCTCAGATCCGATTAAATCCAAATAGGTAGTAACCAGCAGCCGGAGGAGGAAGGGGTAGGTAGGGAGGATGTCGACGTCAAAGGCTAGTGAAGTGAAGGTACTGGGGGCGTGGCCAAGTCCGTTTGTGATGAGGCCTAGGATTGCCCTCAACGTCAAGTCCGTAGATTATGAATTCATTGAAGAGACGATGAATCCTAAGAGCGAGCTCCTGCTTAAATCGAATCCTATTTATAAGAAGATCCCCGTCCTCCTTCACAATGATAAGCCGATTTGTGAGTCCCTCGTCATCGTTCAATATATTGACGAAGCTTGGCCCTCTGGTCCCTCTATCCTTCCGTCTGGAGATGCCTTTGACCGCGCCACTGCTCGCTTTTGGGCGGCCTATATGGACGACAAGGTAGGCACATGCAGCTAGCTGATACAAAGGTTTTCTATTTCATTTTTGCCACTCAGTCTAGCTTCACATTGAACATATATATATATATATATTCTGTACGTACGTGGCTGACAGCATTTTTTTTTTTCATTTTTTGTCTCTTCTTTGTTTTCATTAACTTAATCCAACGTCATTAATGTAATTATGTACGCACGCAGTTTTTCCCTGCTCTGTCTGGAATCGCCAAGGCCCGAGACGCAGAAGGAAAGGCGAGTTCGATAGAACAGGTGAAAGAAATGCTAGCAACACTAGAAGATGCACACGTCAAGTGCAGCAAAGGGAAGCCGTTTTTCGGAGGAGATGAGATCGGGTACCTAGACATTGCCTTCGGCTGTTTCTTAGCATGGATCAGAGTGACCGAGAAGACGAACGACATAGATTTGCTCGATGACACTAAACTTCCACGTCTCACCGCTTGGGCACATAAATTCTGCCAACACCCCGCTGTTAAAAACGTTATGCCCGACACCGATAAGTTGATGGAGTTCTCTAAGGTTCTTATGGCTAGGTTCAAAGCTGCAGCTGCTGCTGCTGCTGACTCAAACTAGTTGGATCCGGGTAGTTAGTTTGAGCGAACGTGGGAGAGAGGGAGGGATTCTGATGACTGTTGAGCTCAACTGTGTCTTTGTGTTTATCTTTCTGTCGGTGAATTACTACTAGCAATTAAATTAATGTGTTTTGCGTTGCGCCCGTGTTGGTGGTCCTGGACCAAATCCAATGGTGCATTGAGTGGCTGCCTGGTTGGTCCGTCAAATTTATGGGACTTTATTGCTCCAAACTATATCTATTTTAATGCACTCACCTTTTGTTAGGTTTACGGAGCAGTGGTAAAATACTAAAATATCTTTTCTATTACAGTAACAAAAATCTACTATGGTTCTGCCTTTGGCAAAGCGGATCGGAGTTAGAACCGCATCGTAGCGACCGAGTGTCGGTATTTTTGCGAAAAGTAGTTGGATGAGGGTTTGATCCATCCACTGACCACCGTCGATGGATACACGGTTCAGGTCTCTTCTTCTGGCGTCTCGATCCCTCCCCTCCTAAATTATCAAGTTCTCCCCTACCCTACTGGTCTTGAATCTCTTGATATGTGCCCGACAATTTGAAGAAATAAATAAATAAATAAATAAATAGCTACTCTATCAACCTGACCTTCTTCATTACGGATGCTGATATTAAATACAGCCAACTACCTTGCCGGCCTCATCAAGGCACCCGTCCCATCAACGACTACAATACTAGTACTTCGTCCGTTTGTGAAAGACAATACTTTTGACAATTTGTAAACTATTTTAATAAGTCCATCAATATATTGCTACTAGTATTACAATCATATCCTTTTAGTTTCTTAGGGATTTTTTTCCCCTCAAGAATCTCTCAATCAAAACCCCCATCCTCCTACAACAAAGAGAAAAAATAAAAGATAGAAAATAGAGAGATAAAATTTTCCACTTAAAAAAAATTCTTTTACAAAAAGAGGAATTATAAGGTATTATAATTTTTATTTTTATTTATCGAATTTTCAAAATTCGATTCAAAGATCATAATTTAATCAATGCATATGTTATTTTTCATATAAAATTTAGTTTAGATTGTGAATTTACACAAAACCACTTCCAAGAGTATACGCGTTCCTTCACTATTTTAGGGATTTTTTGGCTCAAAAATCTCTCAATCAAAACTCTGCACTTCCCCTATACGTGCATCGTTTGTGTTAGGAGGGAAATTGGCCGGTGCATCATCATCATCATCATTATTATTTGATAATGGTTGCAAAATTTAAATCAATTAATATCTCTAACGGTGGGCCTAGTTATAGGTAACTTTCTGCAAGTGTGGGCCCGATGTGTCATATGTTGACACTCTAGTCTCTCCACCAAAACAAATACCTAATATCCTATTTATTTATTTTGCTCCAAAGTAACTTTCCATAACACCTATGATGGATTTCATTTGAAGAACGCAAAAGTTTTGTTTTTCGGCCTATGAATATGCATAACCTTACACTCTAATTTTCATCCAACTCTCTATCATTAAAAAGGAAAAAAAAAATCCTTCAAACATGAGATATTCAGCTTATTTTCTTACCATTTACTTTTTTAAAAATTTATTCCGGTCCAAATTTTTCAAAATTCCCACGTAATCTATAAGGTTCAAAAGTATCAAAACCTTTAATAATAAATCAACGACTTAATCATGTCTCCTCCCTCCTAGGTTAGGGTTGAGGCATGATTCATAATGCTAGGTGGAAGGGATCGAAGCAAATGTGGCTAAATTATGTGAGACAGTAGCTTCTAGGAGATTGAAATATCTTGTGGTTTCGTGTTGTAAAGGTGAAGGTTCAAACACCCAAATGGTAGTTGTGAATGCGAAAGAGGACGCAAACAAGGACAAAGATGTACTTTTGCTAAAGGAAGTTGCATGAAGAGACGAAGCAAGGCTATGGGATTACATTTAAGGATTTTGATCCGATTGGCTTGGAGGAAAATATATTTGATGTGGTAGTAGGAGTGTAACATTCCAAGTCGATACAACCATACAGGGGGTACTTGGTAACCTGGGTCCATAAGGGTTGCAGACTTTGGAGTACTTTCGGATTGATTGGTTGACCCCACATATCAACAAGAGGCTTCACTCATGCACTTTGCTTAGCTATATAGTTCTTAGGATAGAATCATAAAAAAATGGTATATCAAGTTGATATAAGTAGTCATATCAATCCTTATAACACTCCACTCAATTTGGAGGTATTACATTCACCCTTACTCAAATAACATAGCGTCCTCATTATGCCTAGACCACTAATTGTCTCAATGGAGTTTATCCCAAGATTTTTTCCGCTAGAAGACTAACTGGCTCATTTAAGTTTAGTTCACAGTCGCGTTTTCACTCTGATACCATTTGTAACACTCCGAGTCAATACGACCATGCGGATGCCAAGTTTATGAGTTATTTTTGGAAAACTTTATAGCATATTCTTGTTACCAAATTGTTATTTAGCACTTCACATCATCCAAAAACGGATGGTCAAATTGAGGTAACTAATCGAACTCTTGGTACATTATTAAGAGGTTTAGTTAATAAAAGTATTACGGATTGGGATATTAAGTTAGTTCATACAGAGTTTGCTTATAATCAAAATCAATTGAGTTCTACTCAAACTAGTTCGTTTGAGGTGGTTTATGGAGTGAATCCACACACGCCTATTAATATGATTCCTTTGAAAAAAGGTGAATTACAAAATTATAAAGCTAAGGATAGAGTTAAAATTTTTTTAACAACTTCATCAGAAAATAAAAACTAATATTGAAAAAGCTAATACTAAGTATAAAGCTCAAGCAAATAAGCATAGAAGCCCGCATGTATTTTCTCCTGGTGACTTAGTTTGGTTACATTTGCATAAAGAAAGATTTCCTAATTTACGTAAAAATAAACTAATGCCAAGAGCTAATGGACCTTTTAAAATACTAAGAAAGGTTGGGGATAATGGTTATGAACTTGAACTTCTGGATCATTATGGTGGAATTTCAAGAACTTTTAATACTTGTGATTTGTCTCCTTTATTATACTGATGATAATTTGAGGAAAAATTCCTCTCAACTTGGGGAGAATAATGTAGGTGCATCTAGTGCATCTAATGATTCTCTTGTTTCTATTGATTCTCAAGGTAAGGATGAATCAGCTTTCTTATTAATGGAGCCAATCATTTTAAATATTCTTAATAATATGTCTATGCTTGGTATTGAAATGATTCAAGATATTCTTGTGGGTATATTGCATATTTGTAAGGAAAAGATGTTAACACACCAAACGAGACTTAATGTGCACAAGCATTCAAAGCATGCAAGGCTATGACATACATGGAATGACTCTACAACAAGATATAGTGATGTTATCATTAGTTATATTCAACTTGTTGTAAACCCTAAGTGTATTTTATGTAAGCTAGTGTTTTGTTGTAATTTTATGCATGTACCATAGTTGATTGTGTGGCTTTGTAATATTAGTCATTAATATCATTTAGATGATGATATTATGAGTAAGTTTAGGTATTATATGGGCTTAATTCAAGTGAGTTAAATGACTTGGATTAAGAAGGGAAACTCAACTGATTTAAGGCCTTATAGTCAGTCTCCCTCCCTTATATAAGGCCTAACTTGTACACACACGACATGAATGATATATAGAAATTTTTTTAAACCAAAATTAACCAGATAAGCCTGCTTTTTATCCTCTATTTAGAGTCTCTTTCAATTAAGGAAAACCTAGGGTCTTTCCTTCTTCATTCAAGCCTTTGAATGTATTGCAACATTCAAAGTATTTAGCCTTCATGTCTGCACAAAACCGAGTTTAATCAGCATTAAACCAATCCTCTTTTCCTCAACTTCAAACCGTGGATGATCAAAACTAAGTAGTGATTAGATCCTGCGCTTCTCTCCACTTTGATCCACACCATCCATCCTCTTGTGCACCCCCTATTACCTCACCTCCTTCCTTGCTCAACCTATTCTCTCATCCCTATTTTGTGCTTACCTTCTTTGTCGTCTCTCTGTAATTGTCCAACATCAACCGCCATTACATCCTTGCAACCCCAACCTCATATGCATTTTATTTCCCTCTCGTGCACCACCTCACAACTACCAGCCCAACACCATCACCATCCTTGTGTTGTGTTGCTAGCCCAACACCCCTTTTCACAAACCACCAATGAATGACCTATTTTTCATCTCCCTTCTATTCCTTTTTGTTCCTTCTACTTGTGGCCTTCAACCCCAAAAAATCCCAACTTATCCCCATCCTCATCTTCATCTAGTATCCCTCGCTATTCTCCCTTGTGTCGGTTAATTTTTCCTCAATGTCAAGAACCCCCTACCTACCACCTTGCTCTGCTAGTAGCTTGTGCAACCAACCTCCTATTGCGTTGTTGCATCATGCACCCCAAGCCATGCAGCACACGTACCTTAACCCCTTATGATATGCTAAGCTCTCATGTGGTATCCCCCTTCCAACATGAGTTTCATACACAACTCGCTTAAGTTGGTTTGCTTGTTAAGTTGTATTTTTTATCAATAAGTGTTGTTGTTTTGATTAGCTTATAATATGTATATTTGGTTTTGTTTTAGGTAAAGAAAGAGGATTAGTGGAGGATAGAGTTTGATTTAAATTGTGGTATTTTGATTATTATTGGGCTTAAGAGGTAACGCATATGTCTTGCTAAAATGTTAAAAATTACATGATAATATACTGGAGCATGATAACACATATGTATATTATATCATGCTCGTCTTGTTATGTTATATTTATTTTTCAAATAATGCTAGCATAAAATTATATATAATGGAGCATGTTAAATTGTTAAATTATTAAGTGTACGAAATCATGCTAGAATATATTTAATATCGTAGATTAATTATGCTTGATGCATACATCTAATATAATAGGTTGACCATATTTAGGCATATTTTCTCATGATTATTATTATTTGTAAGCACTAGGGGTAAATTAGTCTTTAGTGTACCTTTATTTTATTTTATTCCAATATGTATACCTTATATGTACTATAAAATTTTAAGTATGGAAGTATATGGTTTATGATGAATTAAATATGTATACTAGGGTGTTATGAGCTAAATCATGTGTAGGGGCAAAATGGTTATTTGTCGTGTCTGGTAATTTACTTTCATGGTTAAATGTTTAAATCGTCATATTTTAGCCTTTTATTAAAAATTATTAAATAAAATAAAATAAGCATTTAAAATGGATAATAACATGGTAATATTGGTCTCGAGGGTATTTTGGTCATTTATGACCTAAGGTGTATGAAAGTGAATAATTGTACCTAGGATGGCCTTAGTATATTGTTAGATTGACCTCAGTGTTTGACTTTGACTTTGGCTTGATTGTTAACCTGAGAGTTGACTTAAATAATTGGAAATAAAGGAAAAGTAGTTAAGTAAGGAAATTAAAATTATTCATGTATTGCGTGATATTTTTGATCACCTAATATAATACTAATACTTAAATTAGAAGACCTCAAAAATTGGGAATGGTTTACTCTTTAGGGTTATCTACTCTAGAGGCAAGGTGGTATCCCTCAATTATTTAGTTTCACTAGTGTGCCTTATTGCCCCATAAAGGCTACTATAGGTATATCGATACTTAAAGATTAGATGACCTAGGTTGGGGGATATCGTGGTGTCATGAGTCTTCTTGTACTTTATATGTCTCCAAGTCATATGGTTGGGAGGGTAATATGTTTCCTTTATACACCAGTATTATCGGTATACTTTATATGTCTCTGGGTTGTCTCTTGTATATCCTAGAGTAATAAAAATAAATGTAACTAATATAAATGGTTATAAATAATATATTTATTTAATGGTTCATAATATTCCTTCATGGCTACTTGTGGGTATGTGGATTGTTTATGATGGAATGGTTAGAAGGGTACTATGTCACCTTTGTGTGCTGGTATGATTGAAGTGTTTTATATATCTCTGGGTTGTTTTAGCTACTTGTGTGGTTGTTGAATTTATCAGTGTGGTCAGTTGAGATTCATAAGATAAGAGGATATGGTTATGGAAAATGATATAATGGTACGACGAGAATGTCCCTTGGTAGTGTATATGTTTATCCTTTTTGTTATCACATGTATGATTCGCCACATTTATGACATGCCCTTGTATGTATGATTCAACAATTTTATGCCATATCCTTGTATGTATGATTTGGCATGTTTAATTCATGTACTCTTATGTATGATTTGTGGAACCTATATATGCTCGATGCCACATTTACATGCTTAGTGTTGTATAGTGGTTTACTTAGTACTATTATACTAATGGATTCCATTAAATGGTCTCATGCCTATTCAATGGATATTTGTGACTTTGAAGGATTTTTTTTTAAGTACAACTTGTTGGCTAACATATTTTGGAGTAAGATTTAGGATTATTTAATGTTCGATCTGGTACCTTATGATCCGGATATCATTATGTGCTTATATCCTTTTTGTACTTCTTTTCATTCAAAATTTTTAATCATTGTCTGATCTTGTATTATGGGACTATGTCAGTCTTGTTATGTAATATCTATTATTTTCTTATGATTTTTGTTATTAACTCAAGTGGATTAATGTTTTAACCCTATTAATTGGTATAAAAATGGTAGAGAAAACCATATTTATACTTAGTGTGGTAGTAACACCCTTCATTTTTAAATTTTAGCTTCCACAATTAACTCATCAAAATAAAAAATGTAGGTGCTTAAAATGGTAGTGTTACACTTAATGTTTGTATTATAAGACATGATCAATTGTTTTGTTTGTAAGTAAACTCATTGTACTAATGAGAGCTATATAGGTAGATAGGTCATGCAATAACTATCCTTCTAAAGCATGAAGTTTAATGATGATATGGAGAGGAGTTTTATCAATTATCATAGTAGGAAGTGAAGAATGAGCAAGGAGATCACTATTATACTTGTTTTGAGTGAGAGAAATGCAATCTAGTAAATAGTGATTCCAAGAAAATTATGGAGCCTAACAAGGTCATTTACAATTAAGACAACATGCAGGTGATCCTTGAAAGCTTGAATACCAACTTGGTTAGAACTAGTAATCATTACATCATCCATATATATGGTGATAATGAGTTTGATTTGAATACTAATTGAAAATGATATAAAAGATTTTGGTAGAGGAGCTTAAGTAGTAAGATGAGGTGAAAATATAGGATCAAAGATAGGAGAAAGATAGTCTTGAATGAAAATAGGAAGTTGTGTTAGGGGAGTTGAAAGAGGAAGACATATTCATAAAAAGTGGCACACTTAGTTATTTCTAATTGTATTTGAAGTTCCACGATTGTGTATCCTTTTTTGTCATTGACATATCCAAGGAAAACACAAGGAAAGGTTTGGAGATGAAATTTGCATTTTTAGACATATTTGATGGAAATGAAACAAAGGTAACAAAATGTTTTGAGGTGTTCATTGGAAGACTGGCAAAAGTTAATGAGGTAAGTATCATTGAGAAAGTAATTACCCTAAAATTATATCGACAAATCGGACTAGAAATACAAGACATGGCCAACTTCAAGTAGATGTTTGTGTATTCATTCAACTCAAACATTTTGTTATGGTGTATTAACACATGTGGTCTGAATACAAATCCATTTTGGCTGTGAAGTAATCAATAGCAACGCGACTTATAAATTCAAGGGCATTATCACTTCTTAGTGTTTTATTCTAGCAATTAAGTTGTGTGTGAACGTAGTTCATAAATGCTTGTCAAATAGGGAAACCATTGGTTTTAAGTGGGAGTAAGTGATTTCAAGTTTTGCTCTAGTGATCATATACTATAGTAAGAAAATATTTGAATCCATTTTAAGTTAGGGACAAATAAGGCCCCCAAATATTAGTATTTACCAATTTAAACAATTGAGTACTCTATACATTGCTAATAGGAAGAAGTTTCTTGAATTGTCTTGCCTTGGGTAGGATTTTACAAAGAGGTATAAGTTGAGAACTACAAAAATGTAAATGAGCTAAGTATTGAAATTATAGAAAGGGTAAGTTCCCTAAATAGTGTTTCCTATAATGCTCCCATTTTCTCATCTATAAAATTTTATTTTAAAGATGTAATATGGATGTAAAATAAAGAAATAAGATGAAATCCTCATATCTAACATAGTAAGAGGTTATGTCTCACACAAAGCCAAAACAACAAACTTAAAATTGTACAAGGAACATAATGTACATAAGTTGAAGTTCAAAAACTTTACAAGTTCTCAAAAATTGAGGAGTGAGTTTAAGTACAAGGGGAAATAATCTATTAGTCCAAAAGATATTTGGAAAAAAAGTACGAAAATTATAACACCAAATAACCTTCACACTCATTCAACTCTAACAATCAGAAGGGAC
The DNA here is from genome assembly GCA_030549775.1 of Tamarix chinensis. Taxonomy (NCBI): domain Eukaryota; kingdom Viridiplantae; phylum Streptophyta; class Magnoliopsida; order Caryophyllales; family Tamaricaceae; genus Tamarix; species Tamarix chinensis. Next base: position 120,597,290 of record CM060171.1, read on the forward strand.
CCTTGGTCCATTAATCCTTTTTGACTCTCATAGACTTTCAACCATTGAACACACAACACATATCGATATGAAATACGCATAGTGAAAGTTTGACATTTCATACTAAGTGAACCACAATGCCTCTAAAGAGGTAGCATGGTCACATATGCATATAATACACAAAAGCTTAAGATCATGCACAACTTAAAGATAAAACATGAATCCACATGCAAAAACATCAATCAATCTTAATCATCCATACAAGATGATAATCATTATCTAATAAGAAAGAATGATTATGATGCATCTCAAATTTTTCTCTAGATATTAATCCATTATTTGGTGAGAAACCAATAACTTTGGCTACCCAATACGTAGAAGATCTGTTGAGAGTTGATATTCTCTATATTAGGGCCTCCTCTCATTTCTCTAGCCATAAGCTTCCTAAACTAGTATTTCCTTCCTAACGAATGGGCAGCCAAGCCGTATAAAGGCAAGCATCCCTTATATAAATAGCAAATAGAAATCGATTTGATTGTCCATCTTTTTGAAATATATATATGTATAGGGTATCCTTGGAATAATTCAAATAGAAGCAGTTGAATGTCCGACTCGGACCCAGAATTCTCATCCTTATAGTGTAGTGCCACCTTATTATGGAAACTTTGATAAGCAATCTATGACACCTAAAAAAACAACCATTAGTGAGGATTCCTCCTCCTATTTTTATTTATAAGTATAATTTCCATTAGGTAGTACACAACGATAAATATCAATACTCAAATTTGAGAGGATATACAATATTTACCATGAAAAAGATCGCCAAGGTAGGCATACCTTACAAACATAACTTAACTACTTCTAAATCCATCCATTCAAGGAGAGATGCACCTAAGACTAGTCATAAACATAAGAAACTATAGATCCAAATCTTTAAATACATGTATCCCTAATAGGTTTTATGATTTAACTTATAAAAGTATAAGTGAGCCTTTCGATCCCATAGATCCTGCAAAAAAATGCATGCATGGGCCTACTTTGAGGTCCGCAATTCTTTCCCAACTTAAGTAGTTTTTTACTTTAAATGATTATTATTTTATCACAAAACATATTAATACTCAAAAAAGGATTCCAATATTTACACATAGCATTCAACCTAGATTTTCAACAACCTTGACCACTGAAGGTCATATACAACTCTTTTATGTGAAAGACCAAAGGTTATTTAACTAACTATAGCATATAATTCATTTCTTTCCAAGTTAATCTTTTACATTTAATTATTTAAAGTCATTATAAAGTCAAATAGTAGTCATCTAATGCCAACCTAGGCTCAATTTACTCAACACTTAGACAAATTTAGCTAGTCAAGATCTAATTGCCCTTAAATCTATTGAAAGTATACTAAGCACTTATTTTAATAAGAATTTTTTGATATAATAAATTATATCAGCACAAAATAATGCCTCACACATCTTTGAAAAAAAGTACCATTGGCCAAAAAACATTATTCATGACAGATGGAAATTATCGAAATATAATAAGAAAATTATATTCAAAAATCATATATCAATTAATAATGAAAATTTTTATTCATGATATAGATACTATTTTAGATAATATCAAAACTATCAAAATATCTCAAAATTTTAAAATATCTAACAAATATCTCTTAAATATCTAATCTTTTCTAAAATACTCATTTTATCCTTTCTATCATTAAAAAAAACTTATAAAATAATAAGCAAATTTAAAAAAAAATCTTGACACTTTAACTTAAGCATATTTATATCATTCATAACATATAAAACTCATAAGTCAACTATAATAAAACCAGAATACAAGTGAAAGGCCCATTTTACCCTAAAACCCTAGAAACTTAAAAAAATCATAAATTTCAACATGTTTTGAATTAAATTCATAAAACTTTATAAATGTGTCAATTTCATCATGGAACTCACTAAATTTCCATATTTTATAGTACACATGTTGATATCTACAAATGACCTTAAACATGCCTAAACATGCCTAAACATGCTCAAATCTTAACATATTATGTACCAAAAATTACCTAAACATATTAAAGAATACAGTGGAATTATGAAAATATTTTAAAAACATTTATAACTAGCTAAAAAGGGTCAAAGTCAAATGAAACCCAAAATTAAACAAAAATGCTCAAATCATCATCAAAGCTTATAAGCACATGCTAACACATAATTTCTACCATCTTAAGAGTTAAGTTAGGTTTACTTAAATTCCTCAACTAAAGAAAAAGAAAATAAAATCCCTTTCTAAGGCTTAGGGCAAGATCTTCTTGAAACCCCTAACAATATAAGAAAATATTACATCAAAATAATAAGAAACAAACCTAAGAAAAATAAGAGATGAGCTTAAACCTTTCAAAGAGGAGGAAAAAAATAAGGAATAAGGTGTTAATATCTACAAATGACCAAATATCTAACCTCTTTTACTTAAAAGGGAAATATGCTAGCTCAAAAGATTATAAAATATAAAAGTTGAAGAATCAAGGTTAAAATGGAGGAAGAATTGGGGAAAATGTAGGGGAGAAGAAGAAGAGAGCTTTGGAAAAAGGGATAATAGAGAGTAAATATTACATGTTATAATAATATCAAGGTGAAGATAAGTTCTAAAGTCTTAAAGGTTAAGGCTAAAAGACTTAATGGTTCAGTTATCACAAATATCAAGCCAAATGGGTGGGCATGTAGCATGTTGTGTGTTTAGTTCAACGATGTTTGGTAAGTTCATAGTAATAATGGAGCACAACACAATCGTGCAAGTATAAACGATTGATCCAAGTAATAAAGTGATGAGAAGATGTCGATCTCACAAGGAAGAATGAACAAAATCTGCTTTACCAAAGTCAAGTGTTTTGTGAACCTACTTATGTCACTAAGAGTTGGTAGGGTGATGATGAAAATATAAAGAAGTAAATAAATTCTCAAGATGTTACTAATATTAATGCAAGATAGATAGGAAGGAGATTAGAAGATCAAGTCGTGAGAGGAGAGTTGTTAACACCAAGTGCGTGTACCCTATCACAATTCATAGCATGCTAGGCTCAATGGCTATTAATCATTTTAGACTCATTGGGTTCCACTCATAGATGAAACATACTCTCAGGCTGTCTCCATCACGATGCATAGGCCTCGGCAATGTCATGCGGTGAGTTTTAGAGGATTAATAACAGGATTTCTTCACCTTTCGGTACCAACCCTATCACCATTTATCATCGTAAGTTTTGTACACTATCACAGTTGATACAAATTTCAGATGAGCGCATAATGTGGCCAACATTCAACACTTCAACAAGTGCATCTAAAAAAAAATGAAATATCATTTAACCCAACATGACTAAAATGTCAACAATTACAGCAACAAAGGTTTCCAATCTTTACTTTCACTAAGGAGTTTAGCTAATGCTAAAATCCTTCTAGACAAATAGAAAATAAAGAATATAAAGAAGGGAAGGGAGTGGGTAGATCATGGTAATCCAACCCCTATATAGGCAAATCACTCCTTATTTTTCCTCTCTTGGTTGAGCTCTGCTTGGACTCTTCTTCTTTTATATTTTCTCTACTACTCTTCCATTGGTATTTTATCTCTCTTGATTGATGATTTATGATCCATTGATGATCCATCATAGGGTGTTTATAATATGAAAAATGTGCATATAGGACAAATGTCCTCTAGCGTTGTGATGGTCGGCTGTACCTAGGCATCAAGCAGTTATACCCTATGTCAGGTGATAGTACCATGCAGTGGTATCCAAGTAAATGCTACCAACTTTAGGGAATTTGTGGGTTCTTATTTTTTTGGTGTGTGCAGACCTTAGATGTCGACCTAGGTGGTGGCTCCTGCAGCCTTGGAAGGGTGCAAATATGTTTTGATATGCTAGGTTGCCATCATTTCTACATATGCCTTAAAAGTAATTGAGTAAACGAATTAATCATATGAGGTGTTATAAGAGTGGAAAGTTTTTTTTTATTTCATAGCGTATAAGAGATATTTTCAAGTTAAACTCAAGTCAGTCATGCGAGATCTCAAAGGGTGGAAAAAGTGTTAAGAAACACACCCTATGAATCCCTCATATGGTAAAGACCATAGATATAATGATACTTGCAGGGTCCTTTAATCAGCTTAAATCTACTCATATCATAGCACCATCCATAATGGAAAGAAATGGGTGGCTCTAATTCATTCTCATCTATAATTAAAGGATAATATTAGATCTCACAAAGTTAAGATAAAAATTAAAAGATGAAAAGCTAATTTTGGTGACTTGTTATGCCTAAATTTATCTAATTAGATTTAACAATGTTAAAAATAACTATATAGAATTTTTAAAGCATTTAGAGCTCAATAAAACTAAAAGAGGCTTTTTAAGGCTTAAAATCACAATAAAGGCATACTTGTATAATTAAATAGTGTATTTTTACCAACTAATCAAATTCACATTTTAAAAAAGTATAGAAGGTTCATAAAAAATTATGAAGAATTAGAATATCCACATAATATAGAAGTCTCAAAACTGTCCAAATGCCAAAAGTAGCTAGAAAGTCTAAAGGGAGTGAATACTATAAGAAAAAACTAAGAAGTCCTCAATAAATCATTTCAAAAATCTAACTAGGGTTTTGAATCACATAAGAGATGAAATAAATTACTCAAAATAATATAAATTTATCCATTAATAATAAAAACCCTAAATAAATCAAGTTATACAAGAATGGGGTATTACAATTCCAAAGTCTTGAGAAGGCAAGGTACAAGTAGAAAAAGAATAATGATATTTCATGTCTAGTAAAACATAAGCTTTAGGAATTGTTTGGCCATTTTTATGAATACCTATGTGGATTTGTAAATATCCATTATAAAGTATAGTCCATTGCTACTTCTTCCACAAACACCATCTTATTCTTTAAAGGGTATTCGAAAAGTTAATATTTAGGAGTAAAATTTAGGTTTTTAGATAATTGTGTAGCCTGTTTACTATTGAAAAGAGTGGAAATAAAAGTCTAGCACATTTAGACCACTCTGTAAAATTACAGTGGGGGTGAGTTGAATTTTTTTAATGTTTGTTCTAGTAACTTAATAACCATTGGGTATTGTAATGTATTTTGTGGGGTTCTCTGGTGTATATTACCAATATATATATATATATATATGCAAACGGGGTGCAATATGGTCTATGGCCTCATTTTCTATGAGCCAATCAAGATTATTTTTAGAAGAAAGGAAACAAGTATGATACAAATATGTCATCATGGAAACTAAGGCTCCACTTATTTTTGGTTTGGAAGCACTTAGATGTTAAGATTAATCAACTAAAAAGATGAGGATATTATTCTTAGTAAATATAGAAACAAATACACTATCATTGTTCTATGGTGTTTTTCGAACAAGCTCATTGTCATTTGTGTTAATGTGTGGAGAAAATTTCTTAACTTTTCTTCCTCCTTTGTAACTATCATCTAACCTATGTTGTTTGAAAAAATATTTAGCTTAATGACATGGTATCTTATAGTGACTAGAATAATAGTTACTTTTAAATTTTATTTTAAAAAGGATTTGCATAAGTCAAATAATAAATCGATGGTGTTACCACCATATACAATATAGAGAAGACAGAACTATTATCTAACATATATTGGATATGAGGCTAAAATTAAACTCATACCAAAATAACAAGTGTGGTTGTACTTGATATAAGATGGATACATTACTACATAAATAAAATTGAAAAATACAAGGAAAAAATAAATCATAAGAGTCCCAAAGAAACTAGGTCATTGACCTCCAACGAGTAGCACCAATTAACTATAATCTCATATCAGTCTAAAAAAAACTACAGAAAACACTATTAAATAGCATACTTACACATTACATATCTTTACGAAGGAAACTAGTATACCTCATGAGAACATGTTATTATAATATAATAATGAATCACGGAAAAAATTCAAGAACTGACAATTGAAAATATGGAATCACATATGAGAATCATAAAATCACCAAAGGATCATGGAATCATAAAAGAAACATATGATAACATGTGTGGAAGGAAAATATGGAATAATAGATTAAATACTCTTATAGATAAACATGCAAGTTCAACCTTTTATTTAATAATCTAATAGTACCACACATACCATTTTACTTTATCATGTTTTGATATCATAACATCCCTAAATTTATTACATAAAAATTTCATTTTGCAGAAGCCATAATAATAATTTAATGGGTGTTAAGCTAAATCTAATATAGAAAAGGTATCCTCTATACCTAATATATGTTTATTTTAAGGCTAAAAAGAGATCAGGTGTGGAAAGTACTTGATTATGTGTCAATAAAAGATTAAAAAACAGAGAGAGAAAATACAAAAAATAGAGGACTAAAATTCCAAAGATATATAGATATATGGATTGCCATATGCTTAAATAAACTCAATTAAACATTCATGACAAACAACACATTGAAAACATCCAGTCAACAAATGCCTTCAAAATAATGCGATGTTTGCTCATGAGAATGAATAGTACCCATAAAAATGATGGTCAATACTTGCGTATTGAATAAGATAACAATACACATCAATAGTTAAAAGGCATGCATAACACAATCAACCTAAAGACAAAATAAATATTATACATGCATATATGCACTTGATACGAGATGACTCAAAAGGAAAACCAAATTAGAGTTAGTACTTAGGTGATCACACGAATCCATTTACTTAGTTATATTGTGATCACTGACACATTTATAATACAAAAATTCCTTTCATCTTTCCCCTGTAGATGGGAGAAAAATAACCAACCACGCTTATAATGTAACATTCAATCTCTCATTTCCCCTATAGATGAGAGAAAAGTAGACAACATCACTTACACTTAGGAATGGAAATTCCCCCCGCGGGTTTGGGGCCCCTTTGGAGATTTTCAATCCAGGTTTGGGGAAAGATTTTGAGAATCGGGTTTAGGTTTGGAGATTTTTGTCATAAATTTTTTTTGGGGACAGGGTGGGGACGGTTTTGGGGTTCCCATCCCCGAACAGCCCTAAAATTATATACATATAAGAATATATATATATATTATACAATATAAACTAAAGTATATTGTAAGAAAATAAGATCGGGTATCGGGGATGTGGTTGGATTTCAAGTATCGGGTCGGGTTTTAAGGTAGGGGATAAAATATTATTCGGGATTTGAGTTGGGTATAAGAATTTTATCCCCACGGAGATTGAGTTGGGGATTTACCAATAAGAAAAAAATGGAGATCGTGATAGGTTTAGGGATAATTTTGCTTATCGGGTTTGAGGATGGGCATGGGGTCCCCGTCCTAATCCTGTTAGTTGCCATCCCTACTTACACTCTAGCATCATGGATAAGACATGATTAGGTCACTAGTAAGCCTCTAATCCATAAATACATGTAGGCCTTATAAGCCGATGGATTGGTTAAATAGAGCAGACTAGGGCCCTCTAGTTCCATTAAGATTAGACAATATATAATCAAATAATTTAAACACTTGAAATCACTTTGGTCCTGCCTTATGTGATATTTCACATTAAGTAGTAATATTTTATTAGATCATTAACCAATAATTAGCACATAATAATGCACTACTTGATTTACTTATCATTATAATATTTTTGCTTATTAACATTGTCTTATTATATGAGATAATGATTTTCATTAATTACATGTGATGCCTATTATTTTTAAACTCATACCAACTAATTTTATCATCAAAAACATTGATAAATTCACCAAGGTTAACTAAATTAAACATGATATAAATACATAAATAAAAGAAAATACATAATGTAAGAAAAAGAGCACAAAAGTGATGACACACAAGGGAAACGACCATAATATCCTCACAAAAAACCTAATTTACCCTCAACTCATAACTTCAACCATAAAACTAACTAATCGACCAAATTCAATATGTTACCCTAATATATCATTTCAACTACCATATAAAAAATATGGATGAAATTTCAACGGTTTACACATAAAATATCAATCATTCCTTAGGGGTTTAAACCTCATTTTAAGTTATTTTCACATAGTATTAATACATGTGATACTTTCAATTAACCCAACTTGAAAACATATCACACTTATCATATTGGCCCTAATAACACTTGCACAATCTCAGATTACCAAAGCTAATCCAAAATAACCATTTTCTTATTCCTCTTAAACACCTAAAAAATTCCCAATAACATAACTTAATCAAAAATTAACCAAACCCTAACAGCGTATATACCAAATTTTATTTAAATCTCTTAATGAATACAATGGGATACTACAATTTGATGTAAAAATTTTAGTACCGATATTAACACCAAAACTCTCAAATTCTAATTATCCGCAAACTTAGTTAATATCTCATATGACATCCCACATAAAATAAGGTATCCAAAAATATAAATTACTCAAACTAAATCCACCCCAAGACCACCAACAACATTAATGCCAAAACACACATAAGCCTAAAATTAATAACAATAATCCTTAACATTATACCTCTTCCAAAATTCTTAAACTCACATTATAACATTTAACAACATGTTAAAAAAGATAATAATAGTATCACTTGATGCTCAAAACTTTGAAAAAATACCTATCATATGACCTAATCATGATATTAAACAAACACCATACAAATCACATGTTTCACATTAATACATAATATAAGCCTATGATAATCTAAAACATGATCACAATTAAGGCATGATATCACAATACTTTACATAAAAGGATTATGTAGCATCAATAGTGTAACATTTACCCCCACATTGGTTGTGAGTAATTACTTAAAGAACCTTTGGGATTAATACCTAGGCACACATATCAGCATGAGCCCTTTTCTAGCATGTTTTTTCCTCACTCACACAATTCCTAAAAAATTCTCCATGAGGTCACCCATCCTTGAACTACTTTAAGTAAAGCATGTTTAAATATGGAGTTCTCGAGTGATGAATTTACAAAAAAAAAAGATTGCACCATATTGATATAAGTAGTTTTATTGGTCCTTAAGATCTCTCATCAACCACCACGGATTTAGGCTATTACATATACCACCACTAAATAATACAAGTTCTTGTTATGCCTCAACCATTGATTATCTCATTCTAGTCTATCCCAATAATCATCCTATAAAACATCAGCCCAACTCGTCCAAGTCAAGCTTGTGGTCATGATTTTTCTCTAATACTTTCATAACACAAGATTCACACTAGTCACAATTGGTAACTTTGACTACTTTTAGGATTGATAACTGATCCAATAAATCAATAAAAGCCTTTTTCAATGTGCTTTGTCCTCAATCATATAATTTCCAATAAACTTTTCAAGATGGCGCACATCCTTATATATAATACTCTATATATAAAAAGTTTTTTTTATTATTTTTAAAAGAAAATGAATTGTGAATACGTGTTTTAAATAAGGGAACAAGTTAAATTGAATGGAAAACTAGTCAAGTGGTAAATTATGGCTTTGTTTTTTATGGTTCAAATGAACCAATCGACTGGTATGCCAAAATCAATCAACTAGTTCTACTAAAATTCATGATCTAGATATTACTTTTTTTACTTCAAATATCTTTCAATCCTTCACCTAGCCTCAGGAACCTAGTATATGTTGATTATATATAATTTTTAGGAGGTTTTAAACATTCATTGCAAACTATTTTTTGAGTTTAGCTAAAATCTAATAGGATTCCCTTTCTTTTCCCCTTTTTTTTGTCACTTTTCCCCTTGATTCCCACTTCCTAGTCCCTTTTCCTATAGTTACGCCATAAATAACCTTGTAGACTAAGATCTCCCCTTTTGCCTCCTTTTTTGCCTGAGGTGAGATCCTTATACCCCTTAGTCATTGTCTTACTCACAATAACCACAATTTTCACCCTTTTTCTCTTCCTCACTCTAGTAGCTAGATATTCTTATTACCTTAACTTTTTGATCTCAAGTAGGCCCTCATATCCCTTATTTATTCTCTATTAAATTTCCAACAAACATGCCTTGAAGCCTTTGCTTTCTTTTTCAAGAAAACCTTCAAGTGTTATTTTCTTCTTCCTTTCTTATACTCTTTATTTTATTGTGTTTTAAGTTCTAAATGCTTATGTTAAATGATTTTATTTAATTCTTAATTAGGTGAGAAATAATCATAAGGTTGGAATGTCATTTAGGAGTGTTATTCTTTGCTTAAAAACTTGCTAAATGAGTAAATTTGGCTAGACCTTATAGATATAGAATGATATGTTATTTGTTATGTCTTAATTGTTTTCCAAAATGATTTTTATGACCTACATTATGTTACGAGTATATTTTAAGTGGTTAAAAGCATGAAAATAGCTTAAGGAACATAACATTTTTTTTAAAGAGAAATCATGAAGTTTCATGATATACTTATTAATTTGGTGATTTGAGTGTTAATTTATTAATTATTGATGTTAGTTGTAATTTTTGAAAAGTTTCATGAATTATGGATGTGTTAGATTTTGGTTTGAAGCATAAATATCTTTGAATTCTATTTTGATCAGTAGAACCAACCAACTAGTTTAGGATGAAACTAGTAAATCGGTTTACCAATCATCTTATTTTGACCTACTAGTCAAATAATTTACTATAAGTTCATAAGTGTTTAGTGTGACATTAGGTAGTTGGTTAGGCTTTTGACTAGTATATTAGTAGCACCAGTTGATTGGTTTACTTATTTTGTTTTATTTTCTCTTGGTCTTATTCTTAGACTAAGCTACTAGTATGTGGGACTAATTGACTAGTTTACATGGCATTTCTTGGGGTTGAATTTTTACTTAGTCATTAACCTTCTTGAATGACCATTAAAATATGAATAATGGGATTAAGTGTGAATTATTGATATGAGATTAAGTATATGCCTTTCATTATATATTATTGATTAAAGTGGAAGATGATGGGTAACTTATGTTGGCTATCTATATTGGGTCAACTAGTGATTTTATTCCACCTAATATTGTGACCTAACTTTGTTATATATATTAGGTCAGCTTGTGGTGTTAACCTACTTTTACTTGAAATATGTTGGTTTTCTATATTAGGTAAATTGGTGGTAGACATTCCACCTGCATTATTGTACAAGTTGTGTTAATTAACTATATTAGATTAGATTATTATAAACAATTCAATGATTTAAATGTGGAATGTGGTTATAATATTTTATATAAGTCGATCATGAGATTATGAGGTGTTTGAGTATTTGTGATAGTATTTGGTATGCACACATGATTTATGGCTTTTATGCCATGCCTATATCATGAATGTTTCCTCTATAAGGAAGGCCTTATTTACTTAGTATATTGACGTATTGATATTGCATTTGTAGGTGACTTGTTGCATGTACCTAATGAGCATACTATTGATCTATATGTTGTTATGTCTAGGAAAGAGTGATGCCATTTTGGGTTGGGGCATAGATTAGGAGATATTAGGTATTTCCTTTGGGATATTATATATCCTAGATATTTTGGACTCTTGTGTTATGTTTCCTTTTTTTGGGTATATTTTTTTAGAGTTGATCTACACAACTTATCTCATTACATTATTATTGCTTTTTTTGATCTCTATTTTATGAATTGTTTGCGAAATAATTTTTGCCTTGCCCTTACCATGATAAAGGAATGGATACCAAACTCATGTTATGAGCGATAATACCACCCACATTTTGATTTTCATTTCCACAAACCTATAGTTTTAAATAATAAAAAATGTCCAAAATTTTGGGGTATTATAAGTTGGTATCAAAGTTTTTAGTTTATTGTTCCTCATTTTGATTTCAGAGGATTATACCCTAAGTTTTTTGAAACGTGGATTATCATGTGAGGATTTTTTTGAAGTAGCCTATATGGCATTTATGTGACTATGTAATGGTAGTCTTGAACTAAAGTAAGGTAGTAATTATTATTCTAACACAATTTATGTTTTGCATTTCATTAGGTTCCAAAATTCTCTTAGTTCATGTTCCAAGGATGGTTGTTACTCCTACCTTGAGGATGTTTTTCTCTCTATTTCCTAGTTCGTATAACAACAGGATCAACAACCTCTAATTTAGCCGCAACCTCCACCACTACCTCCGTATATGCCACAAAAATTGGTTATCGATGAGGATTAGCTATGTAGAGTAATTGATCATCACCTATCTAAGTTCCATGGTTAGGAGAATCCAATTTCTCATGATTCTTGTACTCAAGAAATGGATAAGACATTCAAAGTAGTGGATTTCCTCAACACGAGGAGACCGAGTGCACTAGCCTACTTTTTAAAATCAGTAGTAGATGAGTGGTAGGTTAGTCATTATGCCTAGAGAAGATCGTATATGCCTTGGGAGGCTTCAAGGTAGAGTTTGCACCCACTTTTATCCTGAGAGCTTAATGCAATAAAATTTGGAGGAGTTTCTATTGCTCACTCAAGGGACAATTACAATTAGGGAATACTACACTAGATTCAAAGATCTTCTAAGGTTAGCTATGAATATTATAACCAAAAATGCCATGGTTGTATTCTACTTTGAGAATGGGTTGTTGTATAATATTTGGAAGATGATGGGAGCTAATGCTCACTAAGATATGGTGACGCTTTATGATAAGGCATGCAATGCTACTGGATTAGTATATGAGTAGAGCTCTATATTGGGAAAGCAGAAACTCAAGCCCTAACATAGTGACAGTAGAGTGTATCCATGTTTACGCGATTATCCTTGCTTTAAAAGGAATTAGGGTTTCAGGTAGTTCCAAGCATAAAGTCAAGGGTAGGTTTGAAATTTCTTCCATAGACATTGTAGGGCTAATCATCCCAGTTAAAGATGCATTGAAGATTTGATTCGATGTGGAGTGTGTGGTAGGATATGGTATTGGTCATTTGAGTGTTACTTAGTTTCTGGGAGATACAACTCAAAGGGTTCAGTATTAGTCGAGGGCTCTTAGTTCTTTCTAGCAACCTGAGCAAACAGTACCCCTTACTCTCGATAGTGATTTTAGTTGAGCAAGTCGGGGAAGAGTCTGGGCACCTAAATCTACTTCATAGGGAGGTAATAATGATCAAACTTAAGGAGACAATGGTTTTAATAGTGGTATATCAGATGAGGGCCTTAATGTGATTTTTCGAGCAAAGGTAAATCATCATATTGATGTTATCATAGATACAGTCACCATTTCCTATTTGCTAGCATATGTGTTGTGAGACACTGATGTATTGCATTCATATCTTTTGCTTTTATTAATAGATTTGGTTTATTACCTTTTTCTGTTTTCTTTTTTCTTTTTTTTTGCATTTATTATGTTACCTTTCAAATTACTTATACTATACTTGTGTGTGGTGTGGTCATAATAATTGCTTGGATAGAGCTTTCCATGGACCTAATAGGGTCTGACCTGTAAGATTTTGATGTCATATTGGGAATGGACATGATAGAGAGATATTGGGTGATGTTGGATTACAATCAAGAGTGTGCTTTTTCAAAGGTCCTTTAGGTACTAGGGGTATCTTCTCAAATACGCAAACGTAGACCCACCCTAAAAGTTATGTTCATTATCACTATTGATTCCTCGATACAAAAGGGTTAGTCGATGTAATTATGCAATGTACGATATCTGAATGTCGATGTTGCAATTTTAGAGTAGATACATGTTGTGCACTATTTTTCTACTATGTTTCTAGAGGAGATACCTATCATGCCACTAGCATAAAATTTGGAATTTTATGATTAACCTACTTCTAGGAGCAGAGTCTGAGTCACGAGCACCCTACAAGATGGTGTAAGTAGAGATGCGACATCCTAAGGCTCAGTTAGATGAGTTTGTAGCACATGGCTACATATGTCCAAGTGTGTCCCCATGTCGAGAAATTTTTTTTTTGTCAAGAATGAGGATAATAGTATGATATTATGCATATATCATAGATGATTGAATCAACTAACAATGAAGATTTGTTTGATCAACTTTGAAGGGTGGGCATCTTATCAAAGATTAAAATATAGTTAGGGTACCATCAACTCTATATTACATATTATAACAATCTGAATAATTCTTTCCACAGTCAGTATGAACACTATGAGTTTACTGTGTTGTCATTTGGTCTCACCAATACCCCATCCATGTTCATGGATCTAATGAACCTAATTTTATTAGCCTTACTTGCATTATTTTGTGGTGGTATTCATCAACAATATCTTAATTTACTTTTTAAATTGAGATGAGCATGAGAATCATCTTTAGAAATGATAGGTTTTATGCTAAACTTTCTAAATGTGATTTTTATATAGAAGAGTTTACCTTACTAGGCCATATGGCATCTGCATTTGGAGTTTCAATCAACCCATCTAATATTCAAGTAATGACTTATTAGAAAACCCTAAAAAGTTTCATAGAGGTCCACAACTTCTTGGGCATGGAAATGTATTGTAGACATTTTGTGCAGGACTTATTGAAAGTGGCTCATCCCTTGATTAACCTCTTACCAAAGATAACTAGATTTTAGTGGGTTAATGATTGTGATCATGCATTTCAAAATTTAATTTGTTGTTTAACTTCGACACCAATTTTGATGTTATCTTCTTGTTCATATGGGTTTGAAGTATAAAGGTTTGCTTCAAAACATGGGTTTGGTTATATATCAATGCAATAGGGAGAGTATTTTCTTATAACTCATGTTAGTTGAAGCCAAAAAAAATATAATTAACCCATGTATAATCTAAATTTGCCAATTTTGGTCTTCTCCATGAAGATTTGGAGAAACTACCTGTATGGGATCTCGTACAAGTTCTATACTGACCACAAAATCCTTATGTATATCTTCACTCAGTAGGAGATGAATATTAGGCTATGATATTGAGTTAACCTACCATGATAGTAAGCTTAACATAGTTGTGTAGGTACTGAGCAGGAATACATCACATTATTTGAGTTCCATGGTTGTGGAAATTAGATTGTTGTATGAGTTTAGGGAAATAAATATCGAGATGATTTGATAGGGTGATCTAGAGATCCATATGAGCCTTTTGATGATCGCATGTATTGTATTGGATGACATTTGAGTTGAAAAACCTAAGGATGTCAAGATTGAGTGAATTTGACAAAAGATACGGGATGGTAGAGGAGAGGTTTTTCAAATCCACGATGATGGTAGTATTTGATATAAAGGTAGATTGCTTGTACCCTAGAGTCACTCTAAGTTCAAGTGTCATGTCATAGAGGAAGGTCATTATACTCCTTATTCTGTCCACCTTGGATGGGATAAGTTGTACAATAATCTTAGATAATTCTATTAGTGGCCTCACATAAAGTAAAAGGCAGTTGACTTTGTATGTTGGTGTTTGACTTATTAGAAGGTCAAGATTGACCATCGTAGGCCTACAATACTTGTGTGGCATTTAGATGTTCCCAATTCAAAGTGAGATTCAATATTCATGGACTTTTTGTGGTCTTTCAAGGAATTGCAATGGTTGTGAAATGATTTGGGTCATTGTCAACCAGTTGACTAAATCAACAATATTTATACCAATGAAGTCTACCTAAAGTATGGATCAATTAGCCAATACTTACATGATACTTATGGTGAGACAACATGGTACACCTACCAACATAATCTCCAATCATGATTCAAGGTTCATTTTGAAATTCTATGGGAAGTTTCACTAGGCTATAGGCAAGAAGATAAGGATGAGTATCGCTTTCCACCCAATTATAAAAGGTTAGATGGAAAGGATTTTTCAAGCTCTATAAGATATATTGCAGTCTTGTATCTTGGACTTTCAGGGAATTTGGGATGACATATTACAACTGGTGGAGTTTTCCTATAATAACAGTTATAATGCCAACAATGGGATGTCACCATTCAAAGCATTCTATGGACACAGGTGCCAGAGTTTGTAGTATTGGAGCAACATCAGTGAAAGTGTTATTCTTAGACAATATACCAGATATGATTGAGAAGATAACTCAACAAATCATGTTATTTTAGGATAGGATGAGGGTAGATCAAAGTAGAAAGAAGAGCTATGTTGATGTAAGGTAGAGATTGGATGGATATGAGGTAGGTAATTGAGTTTTTTGGGTAACAGCTAGCAAGGGAATACAGGGATTTGGCTAAAGAGGTAAGCTCAACCTGAGGTACATTAGTCTATATGAGACATTGGGCAGAGTCAACAATGTTTTCTAGCGATTATCTTTGATGGTCAAGTTAATTCACGTACACAACATCTTTTATGATTCACAGCTAAGGAAGTATGTTACAGATCCATCTCACATGATCTCACTAGACAAGATTGATCTTGATAAGTCTATGAACTATGGAGAGAGGCCTTTGAGGATACTTAACACCATGATGAGGTAGACACAATCAAATTCCATACCAATAGAGAACATTGTATGGAGTTGTCATGGAGTTGAGAAGGCTACCTTGGAGATAGAGGAGGATATGTAGAGTATTCAACCTAAGATATTCACAAATAGTGTGTGTTCTTTAGTCTAAAGTTTCTCTTTAAGGGGGTAATACCCATTTACTATATATTTTCATTAGTGATTATTCGTAGTCAATCACAAATATTTTCCTGGCATTTTTTTTTTGTTTTAACTTTGAGGACAAAGTCTATTTTTAATAGGGTATTAATGTAATACCCATTATATAAATATCATTTTTTATTATAATTTTTAAATAAAAATAAATTTTAAAATTAATTATGAAAATGAGTTTTAATCCAAGAAACTAGTCAATTAGTATGGCAAACTAGTCGACTACAAAGTTGTGGCTTTCATTTGCTAGTTTTGATGTACTAGATTTTGATGAACCAGCCAACTAGTTATCTTGGAAATCGTGATCCCTATTGTGCTTTTCACTTCAAATTATTTCCTATCCTTCATCTAACATTGGGAATCTATTATACATTGATTATAAATTAATTTTAGGGTGTTTTAAACCCTAATTTTAGTATAATTTTTGGATTTAGTTAAAATCTAACGAAATTCCCCTTATTTACTCTTTTTTTCATGGTTCCCCTTGATTCCATATTCCTTGTCCATTTCAATGTGGTTATGCTGCAAGTCTATCTTGCCACCTAAAATCCCCATTTTCATTTTCTATTTCATATTAGGTGAGATTCCTATACCCCTTGGTCATTATCCTACTCAATATACCCACCTTTTTCACCTATTTTCTCCACCTTTCTCAAGTGGTAGCTATCTTTATTGCCTTGCCTTTTTATCTCAACCAAGCCCCTCATCTCCCTCATTTTTGCTCAACTAAATTTCTACCAAACCAACCTTAAAGCCTTTGCTCTCTTTTGTAAGAAAACCTTTAAGTGCCCTTCTCTTATTCCTTTATTCTCCTCTCTTTTGTATTCTATTTTTATCTCTAAATGCTTTTGTAAAATAATTTTTTATTCTTTATTAAATGAGCAAGAATCATAAGATTGGAGGAGTATTGAGGAGTTGTCTTCTTTGCTTGAATATTTTTTAAATAGGTAAATTTGGCCAAATATTATAGATGAATAATTATGTGTTAATAGTTTTCCAATATGATTTCCATGATTGACATTATGCTACAAGTATGTTTTTAGTGGTTAAAAGTATGAAAATGGCATTAAGACCATGATAGGGATGGTTACTTTGAATGAGAATCATGAAATACAGTATAGCATTATTATTGTATAATTTAGTGATTTGATTATTGATTTATGAAGTATTGATGTTATTTGTGAATTTTGAAAAGTTTTATGACTCTCAAATGTGTTAGATTTTAGTTGAAAGCGTGTACATGTTCAAAAAATGCCATTAGAATCAGCCAACTAGTTTAGGATAAAACTAGTCCATTGGTTTACCAGTTCACTTAGTTTGATGAGCCATTTAACTAGAAGTTGGTAAGTGTTTAGTGCAAAACCATTTAGCTAGTTAGGCTTTTAACTAGTCTGTCGGTGGAACCAATCAACTAGCTTGCCTATTTTACATTATTTTCTATAGGTTTATCTCCCAAACTAGTCCAGTAGTTTGTGGGACTAATCCACTAGTTTTCCTAGGATTTATAGTGGGTTTTCTTAAGGTTAACCTTAAGGGTTGAATTCTTTGCTTAGATTTTAATCTTATTAAATCATGATTAAAATGGGAATAATTGGCTTAAGTGTGGATGTATGATATGAGATTAATTTTTGACCTTGAATAAGATATTCATGATTAAAATGAAAGATGATGGGTGGGTTGTGTTGGCTATCTATATTGGGTTAGATGGTGGTTTAATCCACCCTACTATTTGAGTTATGTTAGCTATCTATACTGTGTTAGTTGGTGGTTATAGTCCATCCTATTTTATAAGTTATACTAGCTATAGCTATCTATACTGTGTTAGTTGGTGGTTATAGTCCATCCTATTTTATAAGTTATGCTAGCTATATATATTAAGTTAGCGGGTGGTTTTAGTCCATCTTATTTTTTTAGGTTTTGTTGGCTATAAATATTAGGTCAATTGATGGTTTTATCCCACCTTACCTTTTAGTTGTGAAAACTATCTATCTTGGGTTTCTTAATGGTTTAAGTATACCTTCGCTTGAGATGTGTTGGTTATTTATATTGAGGAAGCTCTTGGTAAACAATCTACTTACATTATTATACAATTTGTGCTAAGTATCTATATTGGATTAGCTTGTTGTAGGCAGCTCACTGATTTGAGCATAAAATATGGTTATAGTATTTTATGAGTGGAACATGGGATTATGAGGTGTTTAAGTATTTATGATAGTGTGTGGTATATATACATGATTTACTGCTTTTATGCCATGCTTATATGATTCATGTTGCCTATATAGGGGAGGCTTTGTTTACTATGTACATAAGAATGTTGATATTGCACTTTCAAGTGACTTAATAAAGGTACCCAATGAGGATGGTATTGATATGTATGATGTTGTGCTTTGTCAAGGGTGATGCCATTTTAGGTTGGGTATTATAGTAGGAGTTATCGATGGTGCCTTGAAGATATTTTTATTCCAAATGTTTTGGACTCTTGTGTCACATTTTCCTTTTTGTTTGTATCTTTTTATGAGTTAGACTCCACATCTTATCCCGTTATATTATTATTGATTTCATTTATCTTTATTTATTGACTTGTTTGTGAACTAATTTTTATCTTGCCAATAGAATGAGAAAGGAAAGGATACTAGGATCATGTTATGACTGTTGGTAACACCCACATTTTGGCCTTCACATCCATAAATCCATAGTTTTAAACGAAAATTTTTGGTATGAAATTTTGGGGTGTTACATTATACAACTCCAAGCCAAATGCCCTTAACTGAAGAGTTTTCTAGTGATGGATTTCCAAAAAACGAAGCTATAACTTGTTAATAAAGGTAATATTATTTATCCTTTCAAGCTACCACCATCCATCGAAAATTTTAGGCATTATAAAAGGCCAAATATAAGAAGTGTATCATTATTGAATCCTACATTGATCTCTGAGAAAAATACACTTATCACCCTATACACAAACACCTTTGGATCACTTAACAAATAATGGTTAACAAAGAATATTAACAAGGGATAGGAAGGATAATCAAAAAAGGACTTGTGCATAAAATATAAGGGTTGCAAGGTTTCATGAGGAATCAACGCTAGCGTAAGAGCTGGATGTTACAAAAGAAGATTTTTTTAAAGCACCTAGCTCATGCGTAATAAATGTGAGGTGGTGGTGCATTTAGGCCATGGTTATGTGAAAGTGTGGCGGGAGGAAGTGTTGGTTGCATGAGGTTGGCAAGCAGTTGGGGGTATTAGTGTGAGGTGGTGGCGTAAAGGGTGGTGGGTTGTGGTAGGGCTTGCAAAGAGAGAGGTTAGTGTTGTGTGAGGTTAGGATGGAGATAATGGTGGTGGTGTCACAACATGAGAGTATGAAGAAGGGATGGTGATGGTTGTGTTGGTAGTTCATGTTCTTTGCTTGATGTTGCATAAGATCTTCAAATCAGTGAGGTCTGCAGATCAAAGTGGAGGGAAACAACCCCTAAACTACCCCAAACCACCATGAAAACAATGGAACAAAGGTGTTATATGGTTTGGGTATGGAAACGAGAAAAGAATATGCAGTGGGAGGTGTTAAATATGATAGTAAAGGCTCGAGAATTTTTAATAAGGAAAAGGATGAGATAAGAAGGATGGTGTTATGTGAGAAGAGAGTGTAGCATGAAAAAGATCGGGTAAATCATGATAAGGGGTCAAGTTTGGCACGATATAGTGGGGAAAAAATACATAGGCAAGGTTGAGTGAATCACACTTGAATAGAAAGTGTGATGATGATTTGAAAGGTTGGGGTGAGCTTAGTTAGCTTTTAGTTACGATAACTAAACCGGGAAAAAAAAGTTTGGTTAGCAAGGGAGGGGTGATCACATGAGAGATATGAAACAAGGCTTAAGAAGGGTAAAAAGGGAAAGAAAAGGATTTATGGTTTTGGATAATGTGTTTGAAGTAATGGTTAGGGTCTAAGGAAGAAGCTTAGAGATTAAAAACCCAAAATTAAGGTTAAGGAAAATTTAGGGTGTTATAAATATACATTGTTATTGTTCTAATTTCACTGAATACATACCATATAACAATAAAGCACAACACTAACAATATATTTTATTTATAACATGAGAAGGATCTCTAAATCAAAAATTATGAGATAGAGAATATATCAAAAACACAACTAGATAGGGACACAATACAAACCACTAAGACATTCTAACCTTAGGTAATTGTACCCCCAATAGCGTCCATAGAACACCTCTAGAGTTTACTTAGAACCCTACCTCAAAGGTCATCTTAAGGTTACTCGCCTACATCTTAAACTCATGTATGGTAGACTATATACAACTTTCTACATCCTAAACTCAAGTTTACTTAGTAAGAAACAATCAACACAACTTTCTTCATCTTCATAATTAGTAATTTATGATATTATCACATATTACACAAAAATGCATCATATCACTTATTTTGTTAACAATTTCAGATATAATCAACATAAATAAGATAAATCCTGCTATATGATCGTTTACATAATTCAACTATTCATGTTCAACACTACTCATTTGCACCAAAACATGCTCACAAACATACATACAAATAGCATCAAATTATTCTTAACGATAATTATTATTTACTTTATTTCACTATTCCCATTTAATTGTCATTCACCATTCCTAACTATTCATTATAAGAACAACTTTATCAAAATATCTCATATTTTATCGAAATACCCTTTTTATGTCCTTTTTTCTTAACAAAACTTATAAAATATTGGGGAATACTAAAAATTGATGAAAATTCACAAAAAAAAATACTAAGGACAAAAAAAACTAAATAAGAATTTTAAAACCAAATTTTTACTGCTAAAAATTTTAGAATAACTAAAATACCCCTAATAAGGTAAAAAAACTCTTTTTTAACATAAAACATAACGTACAAAAGATCAAAACCTCAAACTTAACACACTTATATTATTAAATTTTAATAACACCATAACAATTTCTTGCTGCATAGAAATGACCAAACCTAGGTGAATTGACCAAAATGTCTTTAAGGCTCTCAAAAATTCAATTTATAATATTCAAGTCTAAATATACTCAAACCCTAACATATTATATATCAAACTTTAAGTAAAATACCTAATGAAAATCATGAAATAGTTTAAAATAAGTAAAAACATCCAAAAATATAAAATGGCTAAGTGGCCAAGAGGTAAAAAAAATGGGAAAATTACTCATTTCCCACAAACAACACCATATAAGATCACACATGCTTAAACACTTAAATACACACAATAAAATAATTTCATGCTATCTTAAGATTCTATTAAATAAAATTTTAGACTATTTACCTAAAGCAAATGTTGAAGCAAGAAGAAAGGATTCAAAGATAGCTTGAATTAAGATGCAGAAGATCAAACGCTTTACCTTTCACAAAGATTTAGTAAAATTTTTCTTTAAGAAAAACACTAATGAGTTAAACATAGGGGATTTAGATGTAAATATGAACTCACAAAAATGGATGAATGGATGGAGAGAAATAAGAAGTAGGCTAGCTTGAATAGATGTAAATATCAAAAGGCTAAAGGTGGCTTAAGGCTTAAATGTAAGGATGGGTTGGTTGGTGCAGCCAAGGCTAAAAGATAAACTATTTATTAACCACTTAGACGATTAATGAAAAACTATAAAGCTTCCTATGAAGTTCCTTAATGATTAGCTGAATAAGGGTCTATTAAGATGACTAAGTATGCCAAAAATACATATTTTAATCTAATAATAATAATAAATGATAAAGTATTTTTAAATCACTTTTATCCCATTAACAGTAAAATATGGTTATCCTAAGAGTTTCATATATTTTTTTAATAACTAAAAATGATCCTTTAGAATTAAAAATGGATTTTATACACACTAGTGTGATGAATTATATTTTTTTCATCAAAATATTTGTTTATCATTTTAAAATTCAAAAGGATACTCAAAAAAAAAAAGATGAGAAGTTCAAATATCAACAAACTATAAGGGTATCAAAGAATTTTGATGGCTAAAAGAGATTTATAAAGATTTATAGAAGTCAAAACTACAAGAAAAAGTAAAAGATTTTGAAATGAACCTTTCAAAAACATAACTCAAATTTATAATATTTAAAGTGATGTATAAAAATTTAAAATGAGATAAATTTATTTAGTGATAATACATATGTAACACCCTCCATATTCACTATTAAATTGTTTATTTTTGCATATGCTAATTTAGAAAATAAAATGGTGTTACTATCATACTTAATACAAGTTCAATTATCATACCATTCTCATATTAAGTATAAGGCTAAAATGATAAATAGTTCAACTAGATAAAGAGATAATAAGAGAAATTTCATAAATTATAAAGTATGAGTTAGGAGGTAAACTTTGAGTAAATAGGGAAAGTGCAAAAAAAGGTATATAAATATAACTAAAAGCCTATAAAGGTATTCGCACAAAACTGTTATTACAACCTAATGACCAGGATTCTATGCCCATAACTTATAATACAAGTCACTCCTGTGTAGGAAGATAATCAAAATCATTGACTCAACAATCAAATATCTACAAATCAACAACATGGTTGTCTTCTCTTGGGAACAAGCAATAACCATAACAAAGGTAGTTAGTATGAAATGTAACAAGTAAGACAAATACTTCAAAGGGTGATGCATGCATAGCACATAGAATCACATATAACACAATACATCATGCAATAAGATGAGAATTTGCACATGTGAATACTACTTATGATATAACACTTAAAGGAAAGGTCCTATCAAACTCCGTACTTAGGTGATCACGTATTCCATTTACTAGTTCACTTTGAAAATAGGAGCCCCTACTATTTGTAATAAGTGGAACGGAATGGTGTAATCTTACGAACAAGCATAATACACTAATTTAGGGAAAACCCTCCTAAACACACAACTAGACACCTAATATTTAAGTATATGTACCCCTTATTCTCCTTTAGTTCAAACTAGCATGCGGTTGATCTAAGGTGACTTGGATTCTGATCAAACCAAGTTTACTACACACTAATAAGCTTCCTTGGTCCTAATTTATGTGATCTTTCACTTTAAATATTAACATTCCATTATGTGATATTAGCCAGCATATAACACTTGAGGTTCAAACTTCACTTAAACATATTTCCACGTAAGTCATTTCATTAATATCCCTTTTTCACTTAGGTTTCCACTTATCACTTTCCATATGGAATTTCACTTATCACTTATTAATGAATTCGTACCAACACTTGTTTGATAATCATGTAGTTCAAAGTACACTATGGTTAATTAGATAAAGCATTCCAAAATAACATAGAAAAATCAACAAGACATTTGGAAACCGAACAAGGATAATAAAGGCACTCTGCTAGTGAAAGACTATAATACCCTTAATAAACCATAATTCCCAAAAAAAACTCATAAAATCATCATTAAGGCTAAATGACTCATCAAACCTAAAGGAACACTCGAACTCCTAAAACATCATTAACCTAAGAAAAAATTATAAACTCATAACTTTTTTACACATAAAATGACAATTATACTTATAAGGTTTCTAAGCTCTTTTTAAAGTATTTTTCACATAATAATTCAACTTATGGTAACCATGATTAACCCAAGCAACCTACTTATCACACTTCTCATGATTTTACCTAATTAAAAATCATACAACTCCAAATTTCCAGAAATATGCAAATGACTAAAATGCCCCTAATAACTTAAAGCATCTAAAACCTTGCACAAATCAAAACTTAAATTATACACTTCCAACCCCTAACACATTATGCATTGAAATTTAAGTAAAATACCCAAAAAAAACATAATTATACATGTATTTTTTGACAAAAAAACTATTAAAATGATAATATTACCCTTGGCATCGATTATACACACAAAATTCCCGAAATTGAACTTACACGAAATGTCACCATAATTACACATAAATTCCATCACACTATTAGACATATCATGGTATAATTATCATAATGTAAATCCATCAAATACCTCCTCAAAGATCGAAAGGCCAAACCATCCACAAGGCTAAGATTCTATAAAAATCAACTCTTTAACGTGACATTCTATACAATACTTAAACATTGATAAAATATACAAAAACATGATTACAAAAAATAAAAGGCATAATTATCATGCTAAAAACTATGTAAAATACCTAGCATGGCTTAACATGGAATTTTTCCATTTTTAACAAATAGTTCATAAAATCACATATAACACATAAATACAAGCTTTTAAAACTTAAATCATGCTATCATGGAAATTAAAATAAAACACAACATATGGCACAAATTCCTAATATATAAAAGTATAGAGTGTTACCAAAGCTAACACTAGTCTCTTGAGAAAGAATACTCCTAGGTACTATTTACTTCATTCACCTAAACAAAATTATAAGATTAGCAATTCAAAGAAAATAACAAGGGAAAAGAAGAGAATAGAGGATATTTGAGATATGGAGAGTAAATGCTTGTCTTGCAATTGAAGTTCTCGATCAAGGATGAACACTTCACTAATATATCAATCTTAATCCACCTTTGGTTAAACTAAATCAATAATGGATTAGAGTTCAAGAATTTAGGAGCAAGGAAGGAAAAAGATTGAGAACAAGAGAAGATAATGAGGTTTTCTGAGCAAGAACAAAGAAACTTAACAACAAATACAAGTGGAGAGAGAAGTGAGGAGTGAGAAAAGTAAGAAATTTAGAAATGGTTAAGTGTAAAATGAAAATCCAATAGGCTTATGGAACCTATGGCTATCAAAAATGAGGAGAGAGGGGGGAAATCTAACCATGGGGTTGGTTGCAAGTTATAGAGGAATGGGGTGTGATTAGAAAGATTGATGAGATGTGCAAGGAAAGATTATGGTTGATATTTTGATCGATTCTCAAAGGAAAATGATCGAATCTAATAAGAGGGGTATAGAAAGGTGTATTTCATGGCCATCCCTAAATATGAAGGGTAAACACTAACTATAGTAATTTAGGGAATGTAGAAAGTTCAATAAATATGTTTAAATTGGGAAAATTATATAAAAAAAATGAAAAAATTAGAAATAAGTGTGGAATATATTTAGGAATTAAAACATATAAAGATATTGTTCATATAAACTAATTTGAAGTCAAATATAATTATACTAATTAGGTAAGGAAAAATTGTATAGTGGATGGTCAACTAGAGGCAAGATTTAGTCAGGTACTAACCCTCTATAATAATACTGATTTTGTCAATACAGCAGTTAACTGAAGGGCATAGGTTGATCAATCACTAGTTGAGGGAAACCAAAACTAGAGTTTTGAAGGTTTTAAGTGTAAGATAAGTGGATATTGTGGAGAACGCACTTGATACACGCTCCTAGGGTTTCACATGTGTTCCCATGGTTCACAAGAAATCTTCGGCTAGTTCTAAGAGGTCTCTTTCAAAGTAGATGGTGCAAACTATTTCCCAACCTGATGCATTGTTAAGAGCACTAATGGATGAGTTGGAAGATGTTGGTAATTAGAAACAAAGAAAGAGCAAATCCATCGGTATGGAAACTAACGTTGTCTTGCCTGACTTCGGTGAGCCTTCTCTAATACGGACGATGAGGCAAGATGCTTTCACAGAGAACTTGGAAGTAGGGAACAAGACGTATGAGGACCCACCTGGGAAGGAGGATCTATAGGCAACCCAAATTAGGGTTTCATGGCATGATAGGGTGGCTGGTAATCGTAATCTAGAGTATTGCACGACCTTATGCTATGTCCCTACTAATATTGAGGATGGTAAAGTGGTAGTATGTTTGGAGAAGGAGGAGGTGAACTATGATGCCATATGTTAGGGTTTGTTAAAACCCATTGGCACCGTGTTCCAATGCCAAAGCTTGCATGTCATGACTCAGGGTTTTTTTGTGTTTTTTTTTTACACCATAGGAGGATTCTCAATGGGTACTCAATCAACATTGGACTTACTTTGGTAGACCACTGATTCTTAAGCGCTAGAAACGCCACATGTAACTTTCCAAGGAGGAACTTCAGTTTGTGCCTCTATGGATTAAGTCACCGCACTTACCTCTGGAGTATTGGTCCCTCAATTCTTTAAGCATGATAGCCACTTCAGTAGGTACTCCAATTTTCACAGATTCTATCACTTTTCTTAAGGATCAAATCTCGTTTCCTCAAGTATTGGTTGAAGTGGACACAAAAATGCCTCTATGTGAATATATGGTTATAAAGGATCTAGATGGTACTCTAGTCACTCCATCAGTGGAGTTTGAATGGAAGCATATATATTTCCATGTATGTGCTACCCTTTCCCATGATGGTAAGTATTGTCCTAAGTTGTGTGGAAAGGTTAATGTTAGAAACTCGACACAACAGCAAGAATGGGTCGTGGTGCGTGACCGTAGAAATGCTCCGCGTAAAGAACCGTCAGGTCAACCTATTATGAGAAGTGAGTCTATTGCTCCTATTTTCACATACTCATTGACTTCCCCTACCCAAGAAGAGGGAGGTGGTAAGATGGAATTAGGCCAGCATAATTACCCTTGAGAACAGTTGCTAAAAGTCATTGTGTTAGCGCAGGCCTTCATAATCAATTTCGGGTACTCCAGCATGTTGATGAGAACCTTGACCAAGAGATTAGCTTGGAAGGTGCTTTTCTCCATGACCCGGGGGCTCCGTGCTAGTCATCTGGAATGTTCGAGGAATAAATGATCCATCCAAACAACAAGAAGTTAAAGGATGGATTAGGAGGAGTAGGTGTAGTTTACTTGGCTTAGTCGAGACTAGAGTCAAGATCAGTAAATTTGATTCGGTGAAGAAGAGTATTGTTAGCAACTAGAAATGTATTAATAATTATTCTGACCACTATAATGGTAGGATATAGGTGTTTTGGGACCCTCTAGTATGGAGAGTGAATCAACTCAATGCTTGTGACCAATGCATTATTTGTGATGTGGTAGCAGCAAATGGAGATACTCACTTTATTGCTGCGTTTATCTACGCTTTAAGTACAAGAATGGGTAGGCTTTCGTTGTGTTTCTGGCTAAAAGATGATTTTGTTATGTCCCTCCCTTGGATCTTACTGGGTTATTTTAATGTTGTGCTGAGGATTGAGGCAAAGATAGGACGTGATGTGCCTCACCCTGTTGATGTTCAAGATTTTTATCAATGTGTCCAAGAACTGGGTGTATCAGACTTGAAGTGTCATGGTTGTTTCTTGACATGGTGTAACAAGAAAGATGGTGACAAGGCAGTGGCATGTAAGATGGATTGCACCTTAGTAAATGTGGATTGGATTGTTTCTTTTTGCAACTCTTATGCTAAGTTTCTAGCTCTGTCGGTATCTGATCATAGCCCCATCTTAGTTCACCTTAGATTTTCTCTCTCTGGTAAAAAGCCTTTTTGCTTCAATAACTTCTAGATTGAGGATGAGGACTTCTTGCAGATTGTTTGCCAGTATTGGAACTCAGCCTCTTCTGGGAATTTACTACTCAATATTCACCAATCATTGCAACAGCTGAAACCTACCTTCAAAAAACTCAACAATAGCAAATATGGCTCAATTGGGGATAAAGTCGACACAGTAAGGGAATTTATGCTCTTTGCCCAGTATGATGTACTTATTGATGTCACAAATATCCAGATCAGAGAACGTGCACATACAACCGAGAGTATCTTTCATCGACTAGCTTGTTGTGAGGAACACTTCCTAAAGCAAAAGGCCAAGATTCATTGGCTAAATCAAAGGTATTTTTATACTCAAGTAAAGGGTAGGCATAATAAAAATAGTGTTTTGCAACTTGAGTTTGGAGGATGGTATTGTGATCACTTATCCTATTTGAATCAAAGAAAATTTTATGCTCTTCTACAAGGATCTGCTAGGCTCTACTGGTGATGCCACGGGGCATGTTGATTGTATTGTCATTGATCAAGGTCCTACTCTCCAAACCGACCATAAGTACTCCCTCCTTGAACCAGTAACTAAGAGTGAAGTTCGGGATGCAGTATTATCCATTACGCATAATAAAGCATCAGGGGTGGATGGCTTCTCCGCTAATTTTTTCAAAAAAAAACTTGGCCTATTATTGGTGATGGAATTGTTACAACTATGTTGGATTTTTGTGCCACTAGTTTCTTTCCCCATCAACTCAAAATTACCTCACTCACCCTTATCCCAAAGAGAGAAAATGCCACCAAGGTAAGTGAATACCGGTCTATTGCTTGTTGTGGGGTTTTATATAATATAATTTCCAAGGTGCTCACTAAGAGATTGCAAAGCATCATACCTTACTTGGTTGATGAATCACAGTCGGGTTTTATTAGGGGAAGGAAAATTGGTGATAACATTCTTCTTGCTTCTGAACTGGCTCAAAAATATACACAGAAACATGTCTCACCCAGGTGTATGACAAAGCTTGACTTTTGTAAAGCCTATGATTCCATTAGCTGGGCTTTCTTACAGCATGTCCTCCTTGCATGTATTACCATTGTCTCCTACTCTCTAATGATTAATAGTGAACTTACTCCGCCCTTTCATGGACAACAAGGGCTTAGGCAAGGGGACCATTTTTCCTCATATTTGTTTGTGATTGTTGCTGATTATCTTACTCGAATGCTCAAAGGCATGTGGAGCTCAGATGACTTCAAGGGTCAACCCCGCTGCAAGGGATTGAAACTCATTAACCTCTATTTTTTCGATGATATGTTACTTTTCTACAAAGGCAACATTAAGTCAGTTCAGTTACTCTTAGAGAGGATACAAGTTTTTTCTGGGTGTTTTGGGCTCACGATCCACCCACAGAAATGTTGTATTTATTTGGGGGGGGTTGAGTCCGATGTGAAGAATCAAATTCTCTAGTCTATATAGTTCACCTAAGGTACTTTCCCTTTCACCTTCTTAGGTGACCCTGTCTATTTTGCTAAGATGACTTCTACACAGATGCATTCATGGATACAAAGGTGGTCAAACGACTTTCAAGTTGGCATTATCATCTTCTCTCATATGCAGGTAGAGCACAGCTGTTCAAGTCTGTCATATTTAGAATCTAGATGTACTGGAGCCAAATCTTCCTCTTGCGCCAGAAGGTAGTCCAGCACATCGAAAGCTTGTGTCGCAAGTTTTTATGGACTGGCAAAGTGGACACTTGTAGGAAGGCTTTAGTTGATTGGCGTGTGGTTTGTTCTCCCAAACAAGAAGATGGACTTGGCCTTATTGATTTGCACTTATGGAACACGGTTGCGATGGGAAAAATCCTCTGGAATATTAGCAACAAAAAAGATTCATTATGGGTCCGATGGGTTCATGTTATTTACCTCATAAGATGCTCGTTTTGGCTTTTTGATAGCATGCAACTATGCTCATGGAAACTTCAACAGGTCTTCAAGTTTAGGCCAGTGTTTGCTCCTTTTTTCTTAGACCATCACTTTTAGGAGCAATGTATGGCAGTGGATGGCACTTATAGTATCCACAAAGTTTACAATCTATTACGTCATAGAGGACGTAGAGTTTGGTGGTATCCCCTATTCTGGTGTTCTCTTGCTGCCCCCAAACACCAGTTCATTATGTGGTTGGCTATCCAAGGGTGTTTATTTACAAAAGATCGCATGTATAGCTTGGGACTCACTGATGATCTAAGTTGTATCCTCTTCTTAGACGGGAAAGACAATAATCCGGCACATCTTTTCACGGAGTGCTCCTATAGTCTAAAGATATGGAGGAAGATTAGAATGGCTTTCGATTGAAGAGATGGTATTCGTTCATGGGCAGAAGAACTGTAGACTTTAGCTAAATCCACGCGACAACCGAAGGGCAAGAAGAGGTTACTTAGGGGTGTCTTCGTTACTTTTGTTGCTTTGATTTGGTACGAGTGGAATTCTCAGATTTTTAGACAGGCCTCTCATTCTTGTAGCTCTTTGCTACGCGATATTGCATTTATAGTAGCTAGTAGATGTTCTATGCCTACTAGACTTGATAAATTCTTCCATTAGAGGGGATGCATCGACGCTTTAGTTGCGGTGTAAAGGCGGGTTGTACATATACATTCTTTTGACTAAATTAATAATATTTATTTTACCTATCAAAAAAGATAAGTGGATATTAAGTAAAGGTAAAACAATTGATAAATGATATAAGGTTAAGGAAGGATTTGGAAGCTAATCACCCTAACATTAGGATTGAGAAAAATTAAGGGGAAATCATCTGATCCCACTCTAGCCTCACGTAGTTGGTCTAGTGAGCTTTCAAATTGATAGTTGGCTTCATAAATCAATATGAGTCATTTTGAGCATGTTTTATTTTCACTCACATGCTTTATGGGAAAATTCTAAGAGGTCATCCATCCTTGGACTACTATAATTCAAACGCAGCTATGGAGTTCTCAAATGATAGGCTTTCCAAAAAGAATGTGCACATATAGGTATTTATATCAATTCTTTTAGGCCTCTAGTAGTTACCACATTACTTGGGGGTATTATAGCATGTCTTGAATAAACCAAGATTTTCAATAAATGGGATAGTACACATTACCATTCTAAGCATAGTTAGGCTCTTGAGTTTGGAAATTTTGGTTGGGTAGGTGAGAATATTTAGTCAAGTTTGAGGAAGCTTGTGTTGATCTATCTCGCTCTTCTTGAATGAGTAGGTTATAGGCCTAACTTATCGTATATATTTTTTCACCATCAAAAGACTGCCTCTAACAATGGTGTAGCTTTTAGTAACACCCATCAATAGCTGCATGCCTTGCTAATTTTCAAGGAGATTAAGGAATTTCGGATTATCAACAACATTGATGAGATTGTTGTAGTTACCTTATATCTTCTTCAGCTTCATGTAATAATTTGCAATGTGTAAATTGCTTTATAAAACAAGGCAAATCTCCTTCTGCCCTTGGAATATTTTTATGCTAGATGATGGGAAAATTCTTGATTCAAGTTCCTTCTAAGCGTCTATGGCATTTTTGTAGAGCAACATGGCCCCCTCCTATTTTAAGGTTAAGCGAATGCATAATCCAAGAAATTATCATGCTAGTACACTTGTTTGAGCTTTATAATAACAAAGAACCAGTTTTAGATTTGGAAATATTTCCTTCTATGAAGGATAATTTACCTTTTACACTAAGTGAGATCTCAATAATGCATCTCCAATAGTGATAATCCTCGCTATTAATAAGTTTAGTTGGGATGATCAGAAGATGCAAAAAATAATCCATGATTTGGTTCAATTTCTTCTACCATTATGGAGTTTGTGTTTCATATTTAGATTTGGGAAAAATGAATTAGGCTTTGATTTATTTTTATTTTTTTAGAGCTCTGATATAGTGATGCCATGTCAGAGTTTTAAATGGACGAAAAGGGAGTATAAGATATAGGTGAAAGAAGAGATAATTAGGGAGATTGTATTATCATTTGGTGTAGTTAAGCACAAAATAGGTGGCATTGGTTCATACTCACAGTCGATGCTTACAACAATATGCCAACTAATCTTATATCTCTAACATACTCAATTAACAATCTAGTTACATACTAATAGATTGATCAACTTCAATTATACATTGATTAGCACCTGTGGACTTGTTTTCAATTGAAATGGTGCTCCTAGCA
This sequence comes from Tamarix chinensis, assembly GCA_030549775.1. Taxonomy (NCBI): domain Eukaryota; kingdom Viridiplantae; phylum Streptophyta; class Magnoliopsida; order Caryophyllales; family Tamaricaceae; genus Tamarix; species Tamarix chinensis. The sequence continues at coordinate 120,629,453 of CM060171.1, forward strand.
ATACTGCCCAAGATTGACAAACATTTGATTTGATCGCTCTAGTCGAGCTATGATTTGCTTCATAGAATAATTGAGTTATCTAATATTAAGTTATGATAAACTGTAAAAGGTGAAAGTTTATACTATAGTTTGAGATTATGATATAAACGGTTGTAGAAATTTTAAGTGAGCTTGGATAATTTGGTGCATCCATGGGCCACAACTAATATAATAAAAATTCTTAACATTTATACACTATTTATTATATTATTAATTAGAATAATTTATTAGATCTACCATTTAATTAGATATTAAAATAATTATTCTAATTAAATAACGATGTAATAAATATTTATAAATGTTATAATTTTATTGGGTTGATGCACCAAATCGTCTTAATAACGTGATGAGTTAAACTTTTCTAAGAATTCTATCGTTGATAATATATGTTTGTTTATAAAATTAGCTATTCATTTTTTTTCCGTAAGTGTTATTTTTTTGGCTTTTGGACATTAATGTCATACAATTGAGATCTCTTTGATATATGTCTCACCCCCAAGATCATCAAAGAAGAAAACTTCTTATAATTTCATGCATAGATATTTATGACTTTAAACATCCACATTAATTTGTCAATCCTCCCATCCATGCATAGTTCCTTATGTTTTCATATTGGATCCTGATGAACATTATGCTTAATGAGCTAGAAAATGTACCATAAATTCAATAACAAGGGTATTCTAGCTAAGGTTATGTAAAATTTATATATTTTTATAATTTAAACACAAATAATAATATTTGTTATACTCTTTCTAGATAAAATAAGATATTTATATGAATATAGATATAATAATTAACTAATATATAACTTTTATTTTTAAAATTTTCTCAAAAAAGTTTAGGAACTGTTTTCAATTACTTATCAAAGTAATTATCTAAAATAATTATTTATTTTAAACTTTTATAGTCTAAAATTTTTTTAAAATAAATAATTACTTTTTATAAAGAGATCCAAATAAATGATTAACTATCTCAAATATATCTAATATCTTATTTATATCCAAACCATATTTTTCCATATTTGAAATTTTGAATATTCAATACAAGGGACGTTAGGCATATATGAAAATTCAACTTTGAACATCACTAATTGCAGCCATGAAAAGACCCAAGCAAATATCTGCCAACGCCCAAAGATCATTGCCACAAAACCAGAACGGTGACATAATAATCGTCCAGCAACGTAAGTGGCCCAATAATTATGGCTGCTGCCAAAAAAGAATGTCATTATTGTTCGGAGACAATTATGCCCTGATAATTTCTTCGCGCATAATTTGAGTTTGAATTAAGTATAATACGTTCTAGCCATTTGATAATTACTATGATAAATATGTGTACACTGCACAACTCGTAAATAGCCTTTCCATTGAATTACAAAAGGTTGTCCATAAGAACACATTTTATCTACATCGTCGTCGTCATCAATTCATCACCGCGATCTTAGTGGCCAAAATTCAAAAACATAGTACAACAATCCGGTACTGTTAGTCCCAGCATCCAGCTGAACTTTTTGCCGTAACTCGGCAATCTGCAAACTCTGCAAGCAAGAACAAAATTGAACCCGCTAAATTCATGATTGAGGAACAACCACCACGTTGAAATGCGACATCTTGACCCCACGTGTCCGGTTCCAAATCCGCCTTAGCTCCGCCACAACTTCACAAACGTCCGGTCGATCATCTTTATCTGCCGCCACACATCGGAACGCCAACTCCGCCACCGATCCAACACTCTCCATAACCACTCCGGACGACCCACCACTTCCTTCAGCAGCCGCAACTACAGCCGGATCCACCACCTGCTGGAGCAGACCCAATTGGATCCTTGACACCACCATGTCCACTAACGCCATTTCTTGCTTCTCCCTCTTTAGATCCACGGCTTTCATCCCTGTAATTAGCTCTAATAACACGACCCCAAAACTGTACACGTCGCTCTTCTCGGTGAGCCGGAATGAGTGGTGGTAGTCCGGGTCCAGATAACCTGGAGTACCCTGAGGACCAGTCCAGACAAATCCGGGTGAGGGAGACGATGAGTTTCCGGACGAATTCGGATCTGGGTAAACTAGAAGTCTGGATAATCCGAAATCTCCAACCTTGACCCGCAGGTCTCTTTCGACAAATATGTTGGTCGTGGTTATATCACGATGGACGATGGGTGGATCGACCGAACAATGAAGATATTCAATCGCCATAGCAACTTGAAGCGCCATGTCAACCCGAATTTGCCAGCTTAACGACCCTTTTCTTTTCGGGCTATGTAGATGTTCCGCTAAGGTACCGTTTGGAACATAATCGTACACCAACAATAATCCTCTCGGGTCACTGCAGTATCCATGTAGCTTAACGAGATTCGGGTGATCGAGGGACGAAAGGATCAAGATTTCATTACAGAACGACTTATTTGAGAGAGCTCTACTGCCTTCGGCGGCAGCCTGTTGCTGGCGGTGAAGGTATTTGACGGCGACGATACGTCCGTCAGGGAGCTGACCCAAGTACACAGATCCAAACCCTCCGTCTCCAATCTTGCGTTTCGGGTCGAACCGATTAGTGGAGGCCTCTAGTTCGTCGTAAGTGAATACCGGTGGGAGAAGGCTGGCGCAGCGGTGACGATGGAGGAAGAGAGTCGTCGGGTCTTCGGAATCCGTCGGGGTTTTGTTGCGGAAAACAAAGAAAGCGACCGCGACAAAGCAGAACAAAGCAGCTAGGATGAAAATAGAACACAAAGCAGAGACTTTACCAAAATTACTGTGCTGAACCCATGGCGAAGCGTACCTCACTCTTTCGCCGTAGCATAAGAACTGCTTCTTAGGATCAGAAGAATTGAACCCACAGACACCATTTTTGGATTTGCAATCTTCACATTCCGTAAAATATGTGTCGTCCTCTTCCTCCCACTCAATCTGAATTCCTAATCTGAGAAAATTATCCAAGTATCCCAAAACATCGTCCTGACAACGTTGTTCCGTACCAGGGCTCCGAGTAGATCCGCAACTAAGGTCACCAAATAGGTGAATTGGGTTCTTGACTAACGAGCAATGCCATGGACAGATGCTGCAATTTGGGAGAGATGGAGGTGGGCACGGTTTTAATACGGAGAGCCGAGAACAATATGCGTCGGAGATTCTGAACGGGGAGCCAGTGACATTGATTGAGCGAGAGGGGATAGAAGGGAAGTCAGTGGTGGAGGAGCAGGGGTTAGATGCGGTGGGGGACGTGGTGTTAATGGGGTGAGGAGAAATGACAAGGGTGGAAGAGTCGGCATCAAAGTTAAGGAGATGGAAGGAGATGTTGTTGATTGAGATTAATGAGTGAGGGGAGGAACATTGGACTACGAAAGAAGGGTGGCCACAGCCAGGCGAAGAAGAGAAAGGGAAAGGAGGTGGAGTAGTGTTGAATGGTGGGCATGGTGAAGTTGGAGATTCAGCTGGTACGCATACTTCAGCAGAGTCGTCCTCTGCTTTTACTACCGACACTGCTGATGAGATGCTGAAGAACAGGGGAATAACAAACACAACATATACGGCGGAGTACGGTGGTTGTAGCGGCGGGGGTAGATGTGGTGATGGCATTGACGAGGCAGCGAAAAACAGGTAGACTATGGAGGGAAACTGAAGTGGGAAGAGAGAATCTCGATTTGCTTCGACTAAAATAAAACCACTATACTGCCGATCTAGGGGTTGCAGAAGTTGGTGGAGGAGTGAGTTCACCGGCACTTTACTTTTTCACTTGTGCCTAGTGAGCAGTGATGACTGAATGCGGCCGCCTAGGCTCCTGGGATGGATGGAACGAGGTCACGTGAAGGAGTTGGATATCGTGGACAAAAGCTGAGGGAGACGGAAGTGTGGAAATCGTGACCCCGTACTGATATTTTTACTTTGTCAATTCTTCAATCCCCTTTTTTTTATTTCGTGATTCAGTCCATCTGTTTTTAAGAGTTTAAGTTTGGTCGGCAAACACTTCATTAGTTATATTATTATTTTATATAAATTTTATTTAGTTTATATATATTGTAATCAAAATATTATTATTTATATTATTTACTGCATTATTATTTTATAAGTATATCCCACTATATTTTACTAAATGTATAAATTATTCTACACTATTACATTTATATCCTTGTTAATTACCCACCCACCTCCAACTAATCTTAATCATAGTTAAGTAATCAATACAAATAATATTAATTATAACTATTTCATTAATAATTATGATTTTAATTGTCAACATAAATTAATAAATATTAAATATAATATTAATTATAATTACAATTAATGTGAAAAAGTATTAATTATGATCTTAAATAGCAAATTAATAATGATAGTGTTTAATACAAGTATAAATTAATAATTAATAAAAATATGATTAATCATAATTTTGAATATTTAATCAAAATAGATAATATTAATTTTAATTATACTACACTTATTTATAAGATAAATATTAATCATAATTATAAATAATAATTTTAATTGTACATATAAAGAGATAATTAATTTGAATATTCTTTTCAATAATTATTAATTATAATTAATGAAATTAATATTAGCTTTAATTGTAATTAATTAAGAAAAATAAATCATATTAATTATAATTAATTAATTATTAAGATTAATTATAATGATAAATTATGAAATATCTAAAAATAATACTAATCATTGTTATAATAAATAAATTAATTAAAAAATATAAAGTATAATCTAAAATAGCAAAGTAACAAGGATAGTATGTATTATAACTATAAATTAATAATTAATAAAAATATTATTGATCATAGTTATAATTTATTAATCAATATATATAATATTAATTTTAATAATATATAAATTACTTATAATATTATTATCAATCATATATATATATAATTATAATTATAATTATAAAGAAATAATCTTCAAGCATCGTATTAGTTATAATTATTAATTACAATTAATGAAAATGTTAGTAGTGTTAATTATAACTAAATAATAATAATAATAATGTTAGTTTAATTATACTTAATCAATTAACAATGATACTAATTATTATTAAGGATAATTTTTCTCATAATTTTATTAATACAAAAAAATATTAATTATAAGTTTAAATAAAAACTAATAAGGATAGTACATATTAGTGATAATAATTATAAATAATTAATCGATATAATTAATTTTAATTTTAATGATGTATAAATTTTTATAAGATTAATATTAATTATAATTATTAATAATAATGTTATTTTCATTATAAATAAAGCATAAATATTTTTTTGATAATTAATAAAAATATTATTAGTATTAAATGTAATTAAATAATCATAACAAATAATATTTATGATAATGATACATAATTTATTAATGATAATACTATTGCTTGTAATGATAAATTAATAAATATTAAAAATGTCAATGTAAAAAATATATAATCTTATCAAATTAATAAAGATAGTATTTATTATCACAATAACTTAATAATAATTATTACATGTCCAAAATTATCAATTTATTTTAGATCCACAAACACTATTTTTACTTTAACAACTTTCTTGATTAAAAAAAAGTATCTGGCAAACATTATTACTTAATATACGATCATATAAAATATTGAATACCAAACAAATACTTAATAATTGAGTAAAAAGGGATTGAGTAAAATATTGAGGGTTTATTCTTCTCTATTTATTTTTAAATTTTGTTTGATCAAATTACATCAGTATAATAATAATAATAATAATAATAATAATAATAATAATAATAATAATAATAATATTATTAATCTCTACTTTATAATAATAAGTGAAAATGAAATTTCATGGAATTTTACTTTCTCTAAAACTAATTTTCTTAAAATTCTAGGATTTCCTCCTTTTTTAACTTAATTTTACAACATATATAATTTTTTTAAGGATTCATATACATATAAGGGATGACGGAAAGAGGAGGGAGGAACCACCCATGAGTCGATAATGGGAATTGAATTGGAGACTATCGAGCATCATGTACCACATGCAGTGAAATTTAGGAAACCATCCCATGATTTCCTAAATTTCACTGCATATAATCAAAACCTAGATTGAATGTAGTATTTATACAATTGGTATACAATACAATCACTTAGACTATGCTTATAATAAACCAATTGTCATCTATATATATACATATATGTATGTATGTATGTATGTATGTATTATTTAACTTAATCAATATTTAAGTAGGACTATTAAAAAATTAAAAAGTATGCTATTATATTTCTAAGATTTTTCCCTACAGTTAAAGATCAATATTTGTTTATTTTTTATTTAAAAATCTATTATATAAAATATAATTATATATTTTACCATAATTATAGTTATGTTTTAGCATTATTATAATATTTTAATGTAAATTGTTTATATTTTATTATTATTATATTTATGTTTCACCAATCATATTTTATTATTATTTGTCTTTATATTTCACCATAATTGTTGTATTTTACCAACGTTAATTGTGGGAGAGGGGCATGCGGGGCTGTGGTCCAGGGCCGGTTTGGCTCAAAAAAAGAAAGAAAATGACGGGGGAGGAGAGAGAGGGAGAGGGAGGTAGGTGGTGGCCGGGTTGCAGGTGGCGACATGCTCGACCATGGCAGAAGAAATGGTTGGGCGTGGGAGAAGAAGAAGGCTGGCGGGCGGCTGGACCGACGTAGGAAAAGAAGGGAGTCGGCCGGTCCAGGGAGAAAAAAAGAGGTCGAGCTGGGCGTGCTGGACGGTGCGCGAGGGAGAGAAGGGAGGGAGGAGCAGGCTTGGCCCAACGCGCAAGGAGGGGGGAAGCAGGCCGATGCGGGCGGCCCAAGGAGGAGAAAAAGGAAAAGAAAAGAAAGAAGAAAAATGGTTTGTTGTTATATTTTATCGACATTAGTTATGTTTCGCCATTATTGCCTTCATGCGTTTATCATATTTGTATTCATGTTTCATCATAATTGAAGTAATATTTCACCGATGTTAGTTGTAATTTTACTAGAAAACTAACATGTTATATTTCACCACCATTGTCTTATATTTTATAGCTATTATTCTTGTGTTTCACCATTATTGATTTAATATTTTACCATATTTGTCTCCATATTTCATAGTATTTACTATTTATATATGACTTAAGTTGTGATATTCCCTTAAAAGCTTTCTCCATTGTTACTTCTAGTATTACACTTGCATTTTGCCATAATTTTTTTATACAAAAAATATATTAATATAGGCTTCTATTTATAGAGAAAAACTCCAGCAACATGTTGGTATAATAATTTATTTTTTCTAATATGTAAAATTAAAGATAATGCATTTAAAAAAATTTAACAAAAAATAAAGTTGGCCTTACTTACAATTTTGCCACCGCACTTGTTTTTCCCCTCAAATTGTTAAATTTACTCAACGAATTATAAATGTCAACTGTATACCCAATGATACTGTATTATTTACCGTGTTTATTAACAAATACAACGTCTAGTTTTTCCCTGTAATTCCATTACTCTACATACTTCCATAATAATTACCATTAAAATTGCCATCATTTAAAAGAGACATCATACATTTATGAGAATTTCAACGGTCCTTGATCTCAACATTTAAAGCACGCACTACAAATATGCCACGAATGTGCAAAAAAAGTATACCCTTCTCAAGTACGTTCCTTACATTATTACAGGTATTAGTAGCATTATCCTTAGCTTCCTCCGGCTAACGTACATAAATTAATGCAATATCAAAACAATCATTTCGAAATTTCTTTTCTTAGCTTTCATGTTACATGGTAATATAGACTCGCAATACGTTGACTGAGAGGGTAATTGAGGAAGAAAAGCTTGATTGATTATATTAAGTATTGAGTATTACAATGTATACAAGCCCATGTAACCATGCAATCATGCATGCCTTAAAAACAAGAAGATAAACACATCAGAAACTCAAGTAAAAAACTTAGAACTACATAGTAAACCTAAGACTAAGTCAAAGTCAAATTTAGGTTAAGCTAAAAAGAAGGGAAAATAGATAAGCAGCTATTGTCCAAGTCTTATGGCAAAATCACAACAAGTGGCACTAGCATATGAATCAGAACAAGAAACAACTGATGAGTTTATTAAACTAAGACTTGTACTTGGGCCATCATGGCTTTGAGACAACTCTATCCCTTGAAAGCTAGAGTAGGGCAATGCATGCCCATCTTGAATTGAGCCTAACCATAAGCATATCCCAGAAGAGGTTTAGTGAGCATATTAGCTAATTGATCTTGTGTACAAGTATGAATGATGTCAATCAAACTAGTGAGGATTTAGTCACGACCAAAATGACTATCTAACTCAATGTGTTTGGTGTGTTTGTGAAAGTCTGGATTCTAAGCAATGTAAATTGATGACCGGTTATCACACTTGATTATGACTAGGATGATATTAGGGACAGCCAATTTATGAAGTAATCGAGTTAACCAAGCAAGCTCAAAAGTTATGCGGTGCAATAATATGTATTAAGCTTTAGCGGAAGATAAAGAAACAGTAGTTTGCTTCTTTGATTTCCAATGTATAGTTGAACCGCTAAGAGTGATGAAATACCCACTAATGGAGCAACGAGTAAATGGACATGCAACCCAATCTAAAGCACAAAAATCAAGGAGAGAAGTGGAGGATTTATTGTAATACCCTATTTCAAAATCCTTCAAAATGTGTTTAAAATTATATTGATATAAAATAAATTAGTTTTGATTTTAGAATGGTCTTGAAATTCTAATAAAAATGTGAATTTCAAGCACACCAATTTACTAATTTGCCTAATCGATCAACTGGTGCGCTCAGGAATTGACAGTTTTGTTTTCGACAAACTAGTCAACTAGTTTTCCCAAACCGATCAACTGGTTATCCTATGATTTCATATCCATTTCTGATTTTGATTCTAATCACTTTCTAATATTTATGAAAACTTCTAATTAGAATCTAATTGTGTTAATGAGCATATTTTAATGCTCTAGGATTATTTTCATATTATTTAAGATCATTATATGATTTTTAATTAGCCATATGTTTTCCAAAAAGTACTTTTGAGGGAAGCCTCACCTTCTCTCTTCTTCTTCGCCTATCCCTCTCTCTTCTAGTAGCTAGGGTGTGTGGTTGACATCATGCGCCACCTCCTGACTCATCAACCCACTGCCATGTCCCTTCCTAACTACACTCAACCTCCCATCGCTCCATCAAGTCAACTCTCACTTTTTGGTTACCTACACTCAATCTGACCAATCTTATCTCCCTCTCTCTCTTGTGAATGTTAACTCAGTCTCGCCTCTATACCTTTCATTTTTGATCTATTTTCATTCCTCACTTATTGTTATTTCTCTATTCTCCTTTTTCTTGGTGTAAACATTTCTAATTGTTGAGCATCCCTTTATTTTATTTTTTCCCTATTCTCCTCTTTGTTGAGAAAAATAGAGACTTGATATGGTTTTCTCCCCTTTTTGTGTGAGCACTATATTCCATTTTATTCTTCTAATCTTGGTTTTAGTTGTCCCATATTTTCCTTAAGTAAGGAAGAGTTAAGGTTTGAGAAAAGTTAAAGATTTCAGTTCCTTCCACTGACACCCTATTTTTGAGAAAATATTGTGTTTTGTCTTCTTCTTCTTCTTCTTCTTCTTCTTCTTCTTCTTCTTCTTCTTCTTCTTCTTCTTCTTCTTCTTCTTCTTCTTCTTCTTCTTCTTCTTCTTCTTCTTCTTCTTCTTCTTCTTCTTCTTCTTCTTCTTCTTCTTCTTCTTCTTCTTCTTCTAATTTTTCCTTGGTTTTAATGAAGTTTTGAAAGATGATTTTTAATGGTCTTAACTTTGATTATCTTAGGAATCGATTATGCTAGATAGCTATCAAGTAGGAGCTTTTGTGCTAGAAGAATTTCTTCAAGGTAAGGCATTCTTATATTTAATAAAAATGGGGTTCTATGGCTTATTAGGGCTCCATGTGATTAGTATGTTTATGTGACCATGATCTAATTTATATTCTAGAATCTGAGCATGTGGTAGAATTTCTTCCTAAAGTTAGCATTTTTAGGCTTCTCTAACTTTATGCATAAGTGGGTCATTTGAGCATGATTCATTTAAGTATTTACATTACTATGCTTCCATGTGATTCTATGTGTACACCATGTATTCTTATATGTGTTATGACATAAAAGCATATTATGATTAATATGGTAAGGTTTGATAAATTTTGGTGTGTGTATCGCAAGTCTAGGTAGTGTTTTACCCAGACCATTCGATCGATTCTTTGAACCCATTGAGTGGTTGTGTGAGTATTTAAATGGTTTGGAGATTTGGATCAGTTGTTCGTGAGATCAATCAATTAGTTTGATAAACAAGTCAACTGGTTTCTTAAACCAGCCGGCTGGTTTCTTTAACCGGTCAATCAATTGGTCAAGCCCATCAGCTAGTTTCTCTCTAGGCCAAAATGAGTTGGTATCTACTTAGACTCATCAACCAGTTAGACCAAACCCATCAAATGGTTCCTATGAATAGTCGATCGATGAGGCCAACCAGTCAACTAGTCCTCTAATGTTGTTGTGGTTCAAGTCTAGTATAACCAGACCAGCTGACTAGTCCCAAGGACTAATCGATTGGTCCGACTAAATATCGCCTGGTTTGATTATTGATTGTTGTTATTCTCTTAGGCCTTCTGTGCTAATACCTCCATATAATTGCAATATATAAATCATGATTTCAACTATGATTACCCTGATTTTAATAAGAATCATACTGATGGCATTTGGGACTTGAATTTGCCTAAGTTTGGTTTCATCTATAAACACCCAATTGATGGCTTTTATATCTTGTGGTGTGTTTGGTGTTATCACTTGGAATTACCAAATTTGGTTCATAATGGAATTTAAATGTGTTTAGTGTTATCACTTCGAAACACCCAATTTGGTTAATGTTGGAATTTTAATTGTGGAAACACCTATTTGGTTATTTCTGGATTTTTATTTATGATTTATGATATCACTTGAAAATACATAATAATGGAATAATATTTTTTTTAGCCTTTTTCTCTAACTCTCGGGGTATTTGACCAAGAGTTAGTGGGTGGGTTGCCCTATAGTTATATTTTCACTCGGTACTTATTTCCTTCTCTACTGAGTTGCGGTCAGCAGGGGGTATGCATATATCTTTGAGGTATAGGATTATACTGTAGCAAGCCAACATAGCATCAGCGTCCAATATAGGTGGGTGAGGTATCCTAACACAAGCCCCCTAGTACTTCGTATTATCCATTACTTAGGCGAGTGTGGTAGCCCAATTTTTTAGCCCTTGCGGAAGAGACATTCAAGGTGTGGTGGATGAGGTATCCCAATACAAGCCCCCTAGCACTTCGTATTATCCATTGCTTAGGCGAGTGTGGTATCCCAACGTTTTAGCCCTCATTGTAGAGACATTCAAAGTGTGGCAAGTAAGGTATCTCAGTACAAGCACCCTTAGTATACTTCTACCACGGGTGGTGGGTGTGGTATCCCGATTTGTGTGAGCCCTCGCGGTAAGTGCACTCGATGTGTGGTGGGTGTGATATCCCATTTTTATTATTTATGCTGCCTTGACTTTTGTTCATGGTGAGAAGTGAGTGTAGCCAAACGAACTATCTTATTAACCAAGAATGGTGTGGTCACTAAAGGACTAACTCTAATATTTTTTATATTATATGGGTTGTGACACATTTACCGCATTGTTATCCTTCCATGATTCCATGCCAGCATGTCTTGTTGTACTACTACTATGATACTATGTGTTGAATTATATCTGTATGTTTATCACCCTGTTGTTATGTGATTTCAATATATTGCATGAACCTTACCATGTGTTTAGGTAGTATGTTTTATCACTACTTCACCGTACTAATGCTACACTTGTGTGGTCATTATAATGATCCTACTTCTGGTCCGAGGAGTAGAGGGCAATTTACAGGGTTACGACTCTCAATTGGAGTATGGTGAGAGTGATGACGTTTGTCATTAGTGAGTCATTACTTGGAGTTGGAGGTTTATATCTATACCTAAGAGTTAGGATAACTAGTTAAAGGTTTTGCCCACTGCGTTGGAAGTTTTTATAGTTCTGGTTATTTAAACTCTTGGCTCGATTTTCTGTATTTGGTTTTGGAAACTATCATACTCATTTTATCTATAATATTGTTCTTGCCCTTATTATCCTATATTGTCACATTAATGTATGAGCATGCATCTTTTATTTATTGTTCCATTTTGCCTTACATCAGGCATGGGCATATGGCTTAGATAATAATCGCACTTCTCTCATGGCTAATGTGGTAGTAACATTCCCCGATTTTATTTTTCAAATACTTCCACATTGTCTTAAAAATTAAATTTTTTGGTTTAAAATTTGGAGGTGTTATAATTATTATTGAGAAGTAACCCTTGATCTAGTCAACCTTTCAAGTACCACAAAATATGCTATGCAACGTTAAAATGTGGGACTTGTGGTGCACTATTAAAGTGAATAACATAATGAACAATAAAGGAAAAGTCTAAATGACTATTAGTTAAGTATTTTAACTTTCTAACTATATTACAAAAGTCAATAAGATTAGTAGGGAGAGCTTGCATGTCAAGCAATAATTTCTCCTTGGTATCCAATAGGCTAGCCATCATATTACAATCTTTCATGGAATAGTATGCAAGAAGATCCATGACAAACAGACATGTCATAAAGATACCATTAGGACATTTCAAAAATTCCATGCCTGAAAATTAATGGAGGTCCCTAAGATCTTTAAAGTTAAAATGCTCATGAAGGAATGTCTTGACCAACTGAATTTCAAGCATGTGATCTCCCACCGCTAATGTATCATCCACACATATTTCTATAATGGTAAGCTTTATGTTATCTCGTTTATTAAAGAGGGAATGATCATTTTTAGATTGTACATGCCCTTTAAAGATAAGAAAAGAAGAAAGCTCTGTGTACCATTGACGTGAAGCTTATTTCAATCCATCAAGGCACTTCTTAAGCTTACAAATAAGAGAAGGATGAATGTTCAAATCAGGTGGCATCTTCATATAAATATTTTTCATGTAAGTATCTATGTAATAAAACATTATTCATTTTAAATTATTGAATATACTAACCCTTTTTCACTACTACTACCAGAAGATTGCAAATAGTTGTCATACGAACAACTACATAGAAAGTTTCTTTGAAATTTTCCCCTTTCAGTTGAGTGAAATCATGATTAACTAATCTTGCCTTGTATCTCTCAATGGAACCATTTTCCTACTACTTGACCTTGTAAACCCAACGACAACCGATTGGATTTTTTGCCTTTAGGTAGTTTCATTAATTTCCATGTCACATTTTCATTCAAATCATCAAAATATTTTTCTATAGTTGTGACCTAGTTTTGGTTATACATGAGCTTGTTTATATGAGTGTGGTTTGCATAAATGGGGAGTAGGAGAAGAACCAAAGTGAAGATAAAGGGAATAATGAGGCGATAAATTATTGATGGAGATGTTGGTCAAGGTGTAAGGGTAGGTCTGATTATCATGATTAGAGTGTTACAGACACAATGGAAAAGGTAGTCCTTGAATCATATGGGAGTGTGTGTAAGTATGCTAAATCATCATGGAGGGGGAGGAGGAGGTGAAGGTTGAGCATTAAACGATGCTGGTGAAGATGAGATATCACCTGAACAAGAGTATGAGGGAGGAGAATTTTGTGGAGATGAGTCAAAAATGTTGTTGGTATACTCGAGTGAGGAAGGAGTAGGGATGTAAACGAGGCAAGTTAGGAATGGGTATACCTATATCTGTATCTATACCTAATAATAAAATTCGTATCCAAACGTATATCTATTAACACATCCACATCTGTATCCGTTATCTGATGGATTTTTCATTTACTCGTTGACGGATATTATCAAACGCATAAATCCATCACCTAATGGATAAATCCATTTAGAGTTAAGTTAGATAAAAATTTTAAATTTAATTTATATTATATTTATTTTAAAATTATGGGTAAAATGGTAATTATATATCAATTAAATAGATACAGATATGGATATGAATATGAATACAGGTATGTGTATGGATATGGATATCCCATACTCGTAACCCGAACCCAATAGGTATTATTTTTCATCCTATATGTCTCTATTCATATTCGTTTATCCATATCCATTTAAGTATCCATTGAATAAAATTTGTTGGGTTTTGGGAAAAAACCGCCCTGCTTATATTCCTGGGAAAGAGTGGCTAGTATAGGAAGAGGGAGAGAAGTACCAAATGAAAAATTAGAAGGCTAATGAGAGGTGTGAGCAAAAGGAAAAATATGTTCACAAAAAACTGCATCCATACTAATGAGAAATTACCTTATCTCTAAATTGATAAGTTTTTACACTTTATTTTCATGAGGGTAGCCAAGGAAAACACAACAGTATGATATTGGCTTAAATTTATCTCACATGGCTTTAATTGTGGTGAGCAAAAAAAGGTACCCAAAAGGCTTTAGGTGATCAAGGGTGGGCTTGGTGTGGGAAAGGGAATGATGGGGATTGTAATTTATAAGTGTGGGAGAGGGAATTCTATTAATTATGTAAGATGTTGTCAAAATGCTATCACCTCAATATTCACGAGGAAGATTATATTAAAACATAAAAGTGTATGCTATTTTGAGAATGTGTTTATACTTGCATTCCACTATGCCTTTTTTTGTGGTGTGTAGGAGTAATTGGTTTAGTGAATGACTACTTGGTTGAGAAATAAATCTCAACTTTCAGTTCTCAATCCCAACTCATAAGCATTATGCAATCGAATAACCTTAATGTTTTTGCTAAGCTGAGTTTTAGTCAAATTGATGAATGATGTCAGGATGATGAAGGTATCGTCTTTGGTACTCAAAAGATACCCTCAGTTAGTCTTAAAATGGTAATCAATGATGGTTAGAAAATACCTAAACCCATCCTATGTTTTAGTTTTGTAAGGCTCCCAAGTATCCATATAAATTAGATAAAAAGATGCCTTAGATTGTGTGGAACTATAAGAAAAATATAGTATATGTTGGTGTGCCCTAAAGCATATATAACAAGTTAAATCTATCATTTTATTGATAGTACTAAAAAATAACAGGAAGCATTTTTTTTAGCTAACATAACAAAATATGCCCTATTATAAGATGCCATAGAATTACATTAGAGGAAATAAAGCTAGGATTATTTGAAGAAATAAAACTCTTTATAGATTACCAACATCTCAATTTAAGGATTCAAGCTAAATCAAATTGACTAGAACCAACAACAGAAATCCTAACACGAGATAAAATTTTGAAAATCCTACTCTTTGACTCATCCAAAAGTTGTAGAACCAACACAAACATCAACACCAAAGCACCTAAAAAAATAATTTTTTCAGTACAAGAGTACTAAGTAAACACACCCAACTCAGAGCAAATAGCATGCTCACCAAATCATACTCACATGTAATAATAATATGGAAAAACTTAACATGACATACCTCTAGGATACACATTCACCATAGTTGATAATCACCCCCATACAAGTTTTCATGATATTCATGCTTTTAAAGTTATATTACTATGCTTAAACCCTATAATTCTTAAATCACACCATGCTCACACAACACAACATAACAAGCTCATGTGTAAACTCTAGAGAGTACATGTACCAACATATAATACTATCAGTCATCTCAAACAATATAGTACTACCCAAAGATAGTGAAAATGATGCATTTACTGACCAACAACTCGGTCAATCAATAACAACCAAAGATAGATAGTTCACTTAATAACTCATGAGGGTAGTGCCCATCATATCTCATACCAAAACAATAACACAAATTGGTAGTGCACATAATACTTCCTACCAAAACAACAACATATAATGGTAGTGCAATTGATGACTTCTACAAGAATAATAACACATAATGATAGTGCACATAATATTTCCTACCAAAAAAAATTGAGAGGGATTGCAATCTCATTATTGACGCAAATGGTGAGACTATATAACCCATACTTTGAATAAATTTATCAAGGAAGTCGTTGCGATAGACTTTCCACTCACCAAAATGAAGCATTGAATTCCTTAAATATGCGTACCCTTTATAGGGTTCATGATTTTACCTACAAAGGTAGAAAGGAACCTTTAAACAAAGGTCTTTTGCACTAGAGGGATCTAATCAAGTCACAAGATGTTTTCCTAATTCAAATCATCTTTCACTTTACATGATTCCTACTTCAGTTCCACCAAGGATCCTAAGATCCAACAATAATCATTAATTTAAAAATACTTTGGCAAGGAATAAATCACACACAATGCTTACATTCAAGATTTATTGGCAAGGAAAAAAATCATAATAATAAACTAGCCATGAAATGCTAGGATTACCGATAAGTTATAATCCTTACAACACACAATCGATTCATTCTCAACTTAGTTATTTAATTTCAACTTAGTTATTAAGTACCATTAACTAAATAGTTATAATTAATATTATTTGTTTTGATTCTTTAATTATAATTAATAATATTTGTATTTAATATCAATTTATAGTAATAATTAATATCATTCTTATGAATTATAATAATGTTTACTATCATTTGCACTGATTAATGATTAATAATTATGATCAAATTATTTTTATTTATTAATTTATCTTTAAAATTAAATGTATTTTTATTAATTAATTATTTTAAATTAAAATAAATTTTTTTATAATTATTTTTTAATTATAATTATGATAAATAGTGGTTGGTGGTTATGGATAATAATTTAATTGTAATTATAATAGTAAAAAGTAGTAAAATTTATTTATAGAGTTATAATATAACATATAATATTATAGATAATAAATTTCTGTACTCTTTTTTTTTTTGCGTGCGCGCGCAGATTAAATCAAAATCTTGTAAGGGAAAAAAATCTGTGGTCCATTCAACTAAAATTAATTATTTTTTAGTCCACTATATTTTGTATTGAGTTCATTTATTACTTTTTATATAACATACAACAATCCTAAAATATTAACTAATAAATTTAAATTTTTGTATATTTAATTAATTTGGGATAAATGAACTTCACACTATTTTTTCCATCTTGTAATCCTTATTTTCCGTAGCCTCTCACGATGGCGTTGCGCCTTTCTGACATGTAATTTTGTCGGTAGGGCAAAGTTAGATTCGCGCCCAGATTTTCCTCATTTCTTCTCCCATTCATCATTTTACCTTTTGACTTTTGAGCGGGGACATGACATCATTGATATCTAACAGAGAAGAACGGAGCCCATGCCCTTGCCCATCCGTGTTTTGTACTCGACACGCAAATATGTGACCGCCCGATCCCGCAAATACTACTTGTTTAACTGCCCAATTGGTACTACAAATTAGGTTCCTTATTGTTATATAAAAAATATATTTTTACTTCGTGAAAAACACATTCCGAAAGTGACTTTAACATCGATGATTTTTTACGAAAGCCACGATCAGCATCGGCGATTTCAGCCGAAACAATGGATCATATTCGATAATTTTTACCGAAATTGACCCAAGCTATCGGCACTTATTACCGAAAACAGGCCAAGGCATCGACAAAAACTGCCGATGCACCAATTTTTTTTTCAATTTCGGCCGAAATAATAACAATAAATATGCTGACTTAAATTTTTTGACCGAAATTTAAAAAATAAAATAATATATATATATATATGCTGCATCGGCAGTTATTACCGATGAAATGACCTAGTTTCGACAATAATTGTCGATGACCTGGATGTTAACTAACTTATGTCGGCCGAAATTGAAAAAAAAAATTTGGTGCATCGGCAGTTTTTGCCGATGCTTTGACATAGAGGTCAAATAATACTGCTCCACCGAAAGAGATAAAATAAGTATTTACTGTACAAATATTTTCTGTTCAGTAAATATCATATTTTTTATACTACATCGTGTCAATTCGATTGTAAGTTATTAGTTACACACTTGGACACTAGATAACTACTAAAATTGCCGGTCACCGCTTACGTCAAATGACGAGTTAGGAGCAGCCCATTCCGATCTTATGTATGAGGTAGAAATTTACAAACCAATTTTTTTATTGACCCATTTTTGCTGTATAAATGCGAGATCTAATTAATATGCTGGCATATTAGCATTCCTGTGATTGTACCTCTAAATTTTTACTGTAGTATATTTTGTCTATGATTAATTATCTTTGTAGTATATTTCTCATCTCAGTTAGTAGTCTTTTTATAGGTGATAGTATCTTAACGATCATTAATTATATATGTTTGTCATATAACTAATGATCATAGTATATTTATATAGGTTTAGTATATTTACACTCGTCGATAATAAAGTGCAAAATAGATGATATACTCCTCACAATTAAGTATATTACAAACCATATAAAATATTAGTTTAAAGAATATTAATTTAGAGTACCTTATTAATAACGATTAAAATTTTAAATTTGAAAATATTTTAAATTTAAAAACCCTTATTATTGATGATTTTTCAGGGAATAAAAATTTTAAAAAATCTTATTATGGATGATTTATTTTTAGTATTATGCTTATTACAGATAATTTTTCGATAGCATTTTTTTTTGAAAAAAAATCATATTATCAACAATTTATCTTTGGTAGTACGCTTTTGAAAACATTAAATAAAATCAAAATATGTTTTAAAAAAAATAAGGTTTTGGAAATATTAATTAATATAAATACCATTTTAAATCCAAATGTTGTTATAAAAACAAAAATTATAAAATGAATATTATTACATTTAACTTGTCAACACTAACATAAGACCTAAAAATCATTTTCATCATCTTTATCTTGATTATATGGCGGAGGTGGAGGATCTTGAGCCCATTTAATGATAAAAGCTCTCATTTATCTTAATTCTTTCTATTATCGTTTAAATGTAGCTTGTTGTTGGGCTATTATCCCACTCATTTGTTTTTTGTTTTGCTCTACTTAAGATTTTCATTATTATTATTGTAGTAGATTAGTGTGTATCCAAATCATGCAAGAACCAATATGACTTGACCCCTCCCTTACAAGCCTTCGCTCCACACATTTTTTATGCCCTGGATAACTATATAAGACATCCTCGAATTTTGGTTATTTTATGAACTTCTTGAGGCGTAGGATCATTTGCATCAACATTACTAGAAGCCACCTATGACAAGGTTTCCTCCCCCTTCCATAATATTTTTTTGTGTGTAAATAAAAGTTAAACATATTATAATGCAAGAAACATGCAAGAAACAATAAACAATAAATTTTTAGCCTAAAAAGTTTCTAAAACAAGTAATTATTATGGATAACTACTTTTGATAAGTAATTTCAAACAAGCTATTTATCCTTAGCTTGGGAAGTGATTCATTTGTTATTATTAAAATACATTTATCTATAGGTCTCGACTGCATGTAGTATTTTTTTTGTTTCTAGATTTATAGAAAAAAGTTAATAGATTAAAATATATTACTAATGAAAAAAAAGAATACAAACCCAATCATATCTTCTTGTAGCGATATTGTAATGACGATTGTATAACGTGACAAGAATGAGTGGCCTGTTTTGTCCTATTCGCATCATTTTTTTTCTACTTAAGCCTTCACCAGCAAAAAAGTAATTTGTTCATATTCTTTATGTGTAATTTTATTCACTTTTGTATACTAAAATTTAGTATTACCTTTGCATCATCTAAATTCCATAGATTGATATATCTTTGTCATACATTTGGCTTGAAAAAAAGAAGAAGAAGGCCTATACTTATTATCTTATTTCCAATCATTTTTATGATCACATTTATGATATTTGTATCAATCGATCATAATTAGATCAATACCTAATTGAATCCTTGGCCATGTGGAAGTTTTCTTCCATGAAGCTAAATAAACATATGTTTGTATATATACACAAACATATGTTAGAAATTATATGATTTTGATCTTATTACTCAATTATAAAAGACAATAAATAAATTTTACCTCAACTTTAGGGAGGATATTTGCCTTATCCCTAGCAAAGATATGTGACCATCTCTTATAACATGGTGGTATCGTTGTCCCAATAACATGGTGTTTACCTAAAAATTGAAGTCCACCTCAAACTTTTTTCTTCCTCTTCTTTCAGACTTCTCCAACGTCATCATATCTCTATTTATTTCTCTAGCCCTCCTCCTAAGATCTAAAACATGCACATACAAATTTCATCATTAAAATAATAAAATTATAAAAGTAATGCTAATGAAATAAACGTAATAGACTAAATTTTATACATTATGAGTTCTAACACTCAAAGCATAGTATATGCAGACGCGATAGATCACGTCCATCACCATCGCCACCATGACCTCTAGTGACAATATCAGCCATATAAAAACTATAGAAACTATCAAATATTTTGATATATAGAAACTATGGATTATGATGATAAACATAAATGACCACAAATTGCTACACATGTCAAAATTGTAGGAAATAAGACAAGATGATATCAGATAATAAAATTACGAATAAGTTTAGATTTAGTACTAAAATTTAACTTATTAAACAATTACTAATCAGAATCATAAATGTTATTAATATCAATAAATTCTCCTTTATCATCCTCATCAAAAAATTCTTGTTCCACATGATCATCTTAAACAATGAAGTCTATTATGTTATATTGATCACCACTTTGGACCGCAACACTACTAGCACCAAGGTGTATAATAGTTAAGTTGTTAAGGTATTTGATATAAACTTTTAAGTCAACAACACTTGAGTTAACATCATCTACCATATACATATTGTCAATATTGTCATCATCTAAATCACAAATGTTGCGATGATTAAATTCCCATACAACTTTTTAATTTGGGTAGTTTTATAAATCATCCACGTACGATACTTTCTTTGCCCGAGTTCCTAGAATATATCTACTATCCTTGAACCACTCAGTCATAGTATACACACTTGTAATATGGTTCTTTCAAACAATTCTCTTATTTCTTGGATCGGTAGCAAACCACTTGTATTTAAATAAAATTACCAAAAACCTCGATAAGTAAGATAATTGTATGATATCGGTTGATTACCCATAGAAATTATCACCTCTCTTGCCTAATACACACACCCCACTACTCTATATTTTTCTCTTTATATCTATATTATGAGATGAGAATTTTTTACTATTAATTATGTAACTTTAATTAAAAAAAGTGCCATATAAAATGCTTCGAATGACAAGGAGAATAGCTCATTGATGCATTCAGGTGATCTTATCCACACAACTCATATATCTACAATGTTTTCATGTTTAAAATAAGTAATGATATCATAAACCCTAACGATGAATCGGTATAGGTTTCAATTATTATTACTAAAAATATTTACATTCGAATAAAACCAAGATGGAAATTCATTCTTTTGTACTTCGGTCAAATTACCACCACCCCACATTGTTGAATATCATCCATGTGTTCACTATAAAAACAATGCATTTTCATTACTTACATATAATATTATGATAAATATAGAGAATATTATAATACACTTACTCCAAATATTTCTATATTTCTAGAAAATTATTCAAAACATACTACTCAACATCTTTCTTAACTTTATATACTATACTCATATGTGTCTTTTTACTAATAGAGTGAGCTCGAGATTGAAAAACTAACACCTAACACTTCTCCACAACTTTATCTACAAGTATATCCAGCTTGTTGAACTTAGTCTCTACACCTTTCAATCACATAAAACAAAAACTCAATGATTCATTGACTGCAAAACCTTCAGCAACTAGTCGAGCATGATTCCGTATATACTCCTTCAAATCATTTAAATTCCTCTCAATCGGATACAACCATCTCTCTTGAATTGGTCCATTGAGTCTTGCTCTAGGTAAATGGATTAGTAAGTAAAACATGACACTAAAAAAGTATGGAGGAAATATGTGTTCCATCTTACACAAGATAAGAACGATATGCTCCCTTTCTTTCCAAATCAGTCATGTAAAGTTTCCTTACACATATATGAGTGAAGAAGTTACTTAGCTCGATAATGGTGTTGCTTATTTTCTTGTTCAAAAAAGAATGCACACCCACTGGTAACAGATGTTGCATTATGACATGATGATCACGTGAATTCAACTCACTCAATCTACTATTAAGAACATTCTTCCTCAAATTACTAGCAAAACCATCAGGAAACTTTACATTCCTCAATAAGTTATGGAATATTTATTTATCATGTGTTGAAAGCGTATATTTAGCATCAGGCTTTATTAGCTTATTCCCATCATAACAAAGATGCATCTCATGCCTAATATTCATATATGCTAAGTCACGTCTCACATTATCAATGTTCTTTGAATCAACGGTACCAAGTAACATCTTGATTAAATTAGAAGAAACATTCTTCTCATTATGCATGACATATAAATTATGTTTTAGCTTAAGCATAAACTAAAAAAGTAGCTCATAGATGGTGTTTTTCTTTTTCCAATTCCAATCATCAACACCTTTATTTATTTTCCATAATATTTTCCAAATAGTTGATCTTGTATGTGACTCAACTACATTAAGATATTGAAGAGGTCTTCTTGTCTCAACCTTGCCATAAATAATTTCCTTTCCTGCATCGGATGATTGGTTGGAAGAAATCATAGATGTCCAATATATCCTACCTTACCTCTCAATCTTTCAAATGTATTATCTTTATTTCAACTAGGGAATCTAAAATATCCTTGCACCGTCCATCTTGAGATATATGATCATGTAAAAACATCATTAAAAGTTTATAGCAACACTACATGCATTTTGAACACTTTATTTTAAAAAAACTTCTCCCGTCTCAATTCCTATCACCCACCAATCTTTCATTTCATCAACCAATGATCTGAGAAACACATCAATATCCATCTTAGGCCCATGACAGTCGGGGATTAAAAAATTCAACATAAAAATGGGTCTTTCATGCATCGTCATGTGGGTAAGTTATAGATGGTCAAAATTATCAGCCACATGCTATAATTGCTACCCATGCAAAATGGATTAGACCCATTAGATGCTAACCCCAAACGAACATTCCGAGGATAGGCAACAAAATCTGAATACTTCAAATCAAAATCTTTCCATGCTTATCCATCAACAAGATTTTGTATCACCCTTGGCTCCCTATAATACGCAGTTAAATTACATATCATGTCTTTAGCAGTGTTTCTACAAGCATACAACCTCTTAAATCTCAATATTAAGGAAAAGCACCACAATGCTTTATGAGGTACTTTCTTTCCATTCATACCTTCATCAACCCATTGAGAGGTATCACATATTAGATAACTATTTCTTTCAACATTTTTCTTCCAAAAAGTGCACAATCAAACTAGAACATGTAAATCAATTTGTATCCTAAACTTAACTTGCTCATCATATTCTAGCAACATAATGTAATACGAGAAACTTATTTCCCTTTAGAAGAGCCATTTTCAATAACTTTAATAGTCCATCAAATGACTTTTTACTCCACGTGTTCAACACCTTATAATGCATCGACTTTACTAAAAAGTTTCAAAAAGAGGAATTTTTACATTCGGTATATAATTTAGTCCTCCTCTCCTAAAATAATTATTTATAATATTGATCTTTATCATTCACTAAATCACCACCTAGAGTATCTTTATCATCTGTATTAATAAAATTATCAACACCTAAGACTTCATTATAAACCATGTCATCTACATGAGGCTCATCAGTACGAACTAAAATGTGCGCCATCTCATCTCCTCACTCCTCCTCAACTGACATTAACTCTATTTCACCATATAATACCCATTTCTCATAAGTGGGCATGAACCTAAAGTGCAGTATATGACTTTCTATAACACCCCCTTTTTTTACTAAAAAAAAATCATTTTACATAAGCATTAATTACTAAATTATTGGAAGTTGTTGCCACAATCAACATAATACCAGTTTCCTCACCTTTCTTATTCTAAGTGCTAAGGCTAAAGCAAACCAAAGTCAACGTAAATCACCAAATATACAAGATATTACATAAAAAAAAGTTGTGGGTAATATACTTCATACAACAATGGGGGAAAAACAAGGGACATAAGAGTCCGAAGAAACCCTAATTACATCAAAAATAGGTATCCATAGGTACAACACCAGTTCTTATCTCTTAAACCCAAAGGCCCACAGTGAAAATGGGATCTTTTCCCAAGGACTCTCTTCCTTGTCCCTATAGTAACCTTGAAGCCACTCCATACTCTTCACGTAGTCATATACAAAAGTAGTATTAGTATAACTTCCTTATACTGAATAAATCACAATACCTTACCAAAGGTACCATACTCATATTACACCTAGTCACATAATGATCCAAAATTGATTTAGATCACAAAGTATGTACCATAACCACATGCAACAATTACGAAATAGTATAAATAACATCAAGTCTCAATTTTGACAATAAAACATACTAGTTCACTTTAGATAATCTCAAGGTCTAACAGGCACATTTGATTAATCAAATAAATTCCAAAAATCAAGGTAGGGCACTAAGACAAATGACAAAACAACAAATTCAAAATAATTCCAAATACCAAGGTAGGTCACTAAGATGACTACCGAATCAAGAAATCCAAAACAATTATGAATACCAAGGTAGGACATTGAGGTAATGGAAGTGAATATAGCATGAGAGAGAAAGTGGCGGGGGTTAGGTGTGTCAGAATAGGATTTAGTTAGTTTTAGGTTTAGGTTGGTTAGGTTGATTAGAGAAATAAACAAGGAAAAAGGAAAAAAGGTAAAAATGATTGAGATACATTATTTAAGAATTTATTTGGGTTCAGATAAAGGGTTAGTAAAATAATTAAACTATGGTTTTAGGGTTAAGTTTCAAATAAAAAGCTAAAAACATAAAAATAAAGATTAAAAAATTTGAGGATGTTACAGTCACCCTAGTAATAGCACAAGGAGGGAAGCATTAAAGTAGGAGAGCATAGAGCATACTTATTTGAAATCATTTAGCAGATGAGGTTGATAGGGCTGAGAGCATGGTTGTTCATCTCTTAGTAGTGATTACTCTTCCCTTAGTCAATCTAATTGAGGAAGAAGTAGTAGGGGAGGCATAGTATCAGGAGGAATCATCATGTAACACCCTTAAATTTGTTACCTCCATATGTAACATGAGTCTAGTTTCCATAACATTCTCATATTGAGTACAAGGCAAGATAATTCATTAATAATTAACATAGAATATAAAAAGAGAGAATGATGCAATGATATAAATAATGTGGAGATACAAAGTGTTGGAAGATTAAATCCAAATATAATACTCAAAATACAACAAAAGGGAATACATGAACTAAGAGTCCAAAAGGGTATTTGGATCAAACCACATAACACCATATAATGAAGACTCTATGACCAACCCCAAAAACTAAACATCACTCCTCCATAAGCATCATGTCAACATCATCCATGCAATCATTGACTGAATGTTCGCACCCCTGTAAGTTAACAAAGGTAGACTCATCTACTCTTGGAATAAGTGGTGTCGTGGCGGCCATAAAATGGTACCAGTACAAAGACCTAATGATAATCAAGGTTACTCTAAAGAGATAACATATTACACATCGATCATGGTTTTCAAACAATAGGAATGTGATAACACATTGAGACCACGAACATAGGAATGACAATAATTATAACTATAATAAATCAATTAATATCTTTACTTAGTGATCACCACAATATAATCTTAATCAAGTTGATTAATCAAGAAATGATGATGGCATAAAGAACCTTTCTAGGGCATAACACACATGGGCCACTATTATAGCTAGTGGAATGGATATTGGCATAAAAGCACCATTTCAAAGCAAAGAACACCTAAGCCACTTACTGACCTCAAATCCTTAAATATGCATATCCCCTATAAGCTAGTGGAATGGATAAACATATAATAGATGAGGATCATTATAGTTTTGTAGAACTAAGGAAGACAAATAAATTATAGCACGCTTGATTCTGACTTATATGATCTTTCACATTATTATTAATATTTCATCCTCAAAGATAACCAACACTTAATAATTAAGTACCAAACTTAATTAATTTGATGGATTCATTTCAACTCTTGCTTATTAAACATGTTATTTGAGTTATTCTAAGGCCAAATAATAAAGGAGATTACATATGTGATAATAAATCAAGTACCCATTTAAGTCAACACTTATGAAATTAGTCAAGTCCCTAACATAATTATTTAAGTAAACATATTAACCCGTGGTTATACCTAGAAATACATTAGGGATAACTTGAAGCCAAACAAGAACTGAGGTACACATAATAAGAATGAAAAGATTAAAATGCTATTATTTAACCTTAATCTTTTATTTAAGGAGTTACATTCTTAATTGATCTTATCATTAACCAAAATTAATACCACAATCCAAGATTAATCTAAAATTTTGATTCTAGACTTCAAGATTAGTATATAAAATGACCAAAATACCCTTAGGGTTTCTATACTCATTTTAATTGCTTTTTAATTTAATTAATGATTTTGGGATAACCATCATTTCCTAAGATTAATCACTCATCATAAACAACATCATATTTTCCTAAGACAATTTCATACACTCCTAAGGGGGAACAACATGTAAAAGACCAAAATACCCACCACTTTACTTAATTTACCTTAAAACTTATTTTAATATTAACTTAAGTTATAAAACTCCAAATTAATACTTATAATGTATGAAATTGGATGAACTAATGAACGTAATGGTGACCTATTATTTTACAAAAAAGAATATTGTTATGACCATTTTACCCCTACTAGTGGCGAATTTCAAAAATCCAAAAATACCATTATCACCAATTTTATCCAATTTCAAACCAACACTGTGATACACTTTATAATCATCATATTGAAAATCAAAAACAATACCAATCCATCCTAAGGCCTCAAGGCCGAGAGTCGCCCTAAGGAAAAAATGCCAACATGTTCCAAAGTTGCTTATTTTCATAAACACATAAAGATATATGGTAGCATATTTATTAAGCATGTTATATAATATTTTGGAAATTTAACACTATGCATAAATACACATAATATTCTAGCATTCTCTCTTCTTAAACCATTTTCACATAAAATGATAAAAAAAAAACATGTAATTCATGAATATGGGCATAAAACTTTAAATCATGCTAGGTATACAATAACATGCTCATCATGGAATTAATATATATAACATATAATAGCTTGTGTTCATATTATACTAGAAAATACACAAAATGAAGACAAATTTCTATGTATAGAGGTAAGCCTTCTTTCAAGTTAAAATGAAATTTCCTATCTACTTCCTTCTTTTACCACTTCTTAAATACCTATTAAAACCATTAAATAAGTTAGAATAATAATGGAAATTTTAGTAATGAAAGTAGGAATCAAGATATAAGAATGATAGAATAGGAGAATAAAAGTGGTGGAAATTTTCCCAGAAGCAGCAACCAAAATAGGCCCTTACAAGCCTTAGAAGCCACCATAACTCACCACCAAAGGAAAAGGAAAAGAGTAAGAAGAGAGGTAGATGTTGTGGTGGTTATTAGATAGAATCACCAGGGAAAATGGAGCGAAAAGGGTGACATTTTTTTCTAGACATCTAATGGAAAAATCTGTAGCAAAACATGGGGAAAACACAAGTTTAGAAGCAAGAAAGGAAGACTAGATGCAACTACGGAGGAGGGGGAAGTTAGTGGAGAGTTTGGTCAAGAAATTCTAGAGATGGAACTAAATGGGAGGCATTGTTTTTATCTAGAAAGACGTTGAACAAAGAAAATGCCAAACCAAGGCTATAAACGGGGGTTATGGCCTACTATAGTTTAAGAAAAAAAATAAAGGAAACAAAAAGGAAGAAGAGAAGAATAATGAATAAATAGAAGAGGAAGGTTAGGGGAGATGGCCATGAAAAATTAGAAAGAACACATAACAAATAAGCAAGGTTCATGGTTAGAAAAAAAAAAGGGCTTGCTATAAAGAGTGAGATAAAGGTTGGAAAATGGGTTGGTTTTGGTTTGCATAGGGCATGAGAGAGGTTTACAAGGGGATTTAGGTTGGATTAATGGAATGAAAGGTCTAGGGAAAAAATGGGGTAGTTTTAGGCCAAAAATGGCAAGTAATAGCTAACATAGTATTTTTTCATCTTAGCACTTGAATGAAGACTATATGTGTGGTATTAGTTTAAATGACAAAAGTGATGATTAAAGTACTTTTTAGCTAGGATTTTGATTAACCAAGGTTAAATATGAGGGAATCATATTTTTAATCTAGATAACGTTTAGTTAATATCCAAATATAAGGTTAGGAAGTTGGTCACATTTAGTTTAATCATTTAAAATGTAAAGAATGGCAAAGAATAGGTGTTTGCAAAAAAAAACACTAGCAAATGAGCTCTAAAAATTATATAAATATAGGGTTAGGTGTGAAATAATTTTAAAAACTCAAATATATAAACATAATGGGTGTTGAAGTTGGTTTTAATATTCATAGATGGAAAATAAGCTAAAATAACAAATTACACAATCCACATAGACACATTTTTCAGTAAATGGGTGAAAAATAACAAAGGGTCTGAGAGGGTTCAAATATGTGCACTATAATTTTATAAATTAAAATATATAAAAATATTTTACTATATACATCATTTGGGACTCAAATATATTAAAATAGATAAATTGTCAAAAACCATTTATCATGGAAATAAAAAAAATTTGCAACTTAGAGAAACAAAAGGAATGTACAAACATCAAAAATCATGGAATGCATGTTGAAGCTTAGAATATTTTAGAAGTATGAAAAATTTTTGGATGAGTGTAAATGGGTGAGAAACGATTTAGAAAAAAAATCACAAAAACAATAATTTTTTTCAAATGAATAATATATTTCCGCAAGTGAAAAAATAACTAACGAAAAGCAAAATGTTTTGAAAATCATTAAAATGGAAGATAATGATAGGGAAAAATCTTAGGATTGATTTGTAAGTTCAAAACGAGTCTGAAAGAGAAAAAAAATTACATAAAAAGAGTTGCAAAAGGCTTGGAATAAATATGGATGGATTGAAAAACCATATTAGAAAATTTTGAGATGGGTTAAAGCATAATTACATTTTAATTAGGGTTAGAATACTTTGAGGTATTGAATGTTGAGCCATCCATGATTTTTCATGATTCTATGATATCAAGGCAGTGATGCTCCCTCAAGTGGAATCATAGCCCAATGTTATAGGCAATGGAAACTATGGATTTAGAGTAGTTGCCCTATAACTTCTCAGTAATTAGTAAGAATGGTTAGATTTTAGAGTCGCAATATACAAAGAATTGGTGAATCATTAGGAATTATATGAGCATGCATTCCTACATCCAATGGTTGAAAACATGCACAATTAGATCCATTAGAGAGGGGTTAGCTTCGATGAAGAAATGGGGATAGTAGCTTAAATTTAGATTTCTCTTAGTGATGACATACAATGTGGTATTCATTCACCCAAGTCATCAAGGTTTGGTTAAATGTTTACCACAAAAAGCTCCACCTAACGACCAACAACCAAGATCATTACCTATTTAAGTGTCATTATTTTATCACACTACGTATCATTATGTCTCTTACTTCCTTTACATACAATTTTCTATATACTATATCATCTATACTCATGTTATGATACTTTAAATGTTCATAGATGACCAGGATGGTAACTCAATGTTAGCGCCTATATCTAATTAGTGGTACATATATGCTAATCCAAAGAGTTTTAGATGGGATAAGCCATATCGTGATCGCATTTAACTATATCTGAATGGATTGGGTAAGGGTTTCAACCATGGGGACCACTTTGGTTGATGATATATTTTAATGTAGCAACTTTGGATTTGTGTTAAGTATTTTGTTGCAGAACTTTATACCCTAGTTGATGACTTTCTAACTATGCACTTTTTATCTATATTATCTATATTGCTCAATGATAATAGCAATCTCCGATAATTACTAAAAATATTTTGTCACATAAACATAAATTAGAAAATAAATAAATTCATAACAATCAATACAAACTTAAAATAAAAATACAAACAAGAAAAAAACAATATTGACTATCTTTGGTAGCATCGTTTGTAGGGGTTGCGTGGCCTCTTCTCACTAGAGGAGAGTGTTAGGTCACCCATCTAGGAGTATATATCCCTTATATTCTTGAAACAATATTTCTTTGGGATTATTCTCTTAACCTTTCCTTAACATCACATCTTTGCTTAATTGCCTCATCTTAACCCCTAAACCCTTCATTTTCTTTTTACCCTTCAAAACCCTCATTTTTTTTTCAATCAACTAACTTGTAGCCAATCCGACTTATTCATCTAGTGCACTTAGCGATCCACCTTCAACCCTCTCCAACAAATTGGATTTGGGTAATTACTTCGTATCTTATTTATTTTAATTCCTTTTGACTCCAAATCAATTTTTATGCCCCAAAATTTTTTATTTAGGTTCCTACATTAATTCCACACATTTTCCTAATTTTTTCATAAATTTTTGGAAATCATTTTATTAGTGCCTTGATTTTTATCTATTTATTAGACTTTCTACCTCACTTAAATTATTCTTAACCTTGAATGGTTAAAGTTAACCACAAAATTCCACACCATTACCTCCCTAATCAAACTTGACCTTGTCTTATTTCATTCAACCACATTTTTTGCCATAATATAGTCAACTTATACACCTTAACCACTCTTTTACCCTCTCACACCACCATATCCCTTTCTCACATACTCCACCTCTCATTTGGCTTGCAAACAACCTCCTCATTTTTTCTCCTTTATCTATATCTCCCTTATCCCTTGTTGATAACCATATAGGGTCTTAACCCCTTTGGTTCCCTTATTATACTTATATTATTTTCTACTTCTTAACCTTTGATAACTCTCTCCTCTAGCCTTTTATTTTTTCTTATGTGGTAGTTTTTTCTCCTATGTTGTTAACCTTATCTATCTTCTCTATTATTTATTTTCTTTGTTTTTTCAACTATAAAATTCTAAATTGTAGTCCATCAGCACTTAGTTCCCGAGAAAAAGTGGAATAAAGTGATGATATGTGAATTTATTCCACTTGTTTCCAAAATCCCCATTTTAAAAAATCAAGGGGGTTTCCTTTATTTTTAATTATCCTTTTCTATTATTAATCAATTATTTGTCATCATTGATATCTAATTGTATGTATTTTGTTTAGGTGATCCTAAGGTGGTGTAGGAAAGTGTTAGGAGTATTAATTTGTAGAGAGACTTCTGTAGCTTGGTAAGGATACACCTTTGTTGATGTAGGAGCATTCTAAAACTTTGAAGATTGGCTTATGAATCAAATCATGTTGGAAAGAATCAAATTTAAATTCTATAGAATAAAAATTACCAAAAATATGTATTTAATGGGAAAGCTTATTGAATTAAGAGTCTGACGCATTTTTTGGATCTCAAATCCAAGTTTTCTACACAAAGTTATATCTCTTTAACCATACATATGTCAACCTAAATTTATATGCACAAAAAATAAGATGTGGCATGATTAGCATGATATAGATACCATTATATTTTTATAATTAATAATTAAGTTATTATTTACTTATTTAATAATTTTATTAAGATATTAGTTAGTTAATTAGTTTTCTTAATCATTTAGAAGTTCAGTAGTATTTATCTTCTATCTTGTAACGTGTTTTTATCTTACTAAGATTTTGTTAGAATTTTATTATTATTATTATTATTATTATTATTATTATTATTATTGTATTAGGATTACCTTATGTTTTGATTATTTTATCTTACTTAGATTTAATTTATCTTATTAGTGAAGAGTTTAATAAGGAGGTGAATGTTAGCATGTAAACATTCTATGTAAACTCATATTATTTTCTCATGGGCGAATTTGATTTTTAGTAAAATGTGTTCTCTTTATGGGTTCTCTCTTATTTTATTAATTTTGTGTGAGTGATAAATTAAAAAACCCTCTTTATTAATTCTATATGAGGTAATACAAGAGTCATCTAGTTAAGTATATTGTGTGTTCCTTAATTGGAGATCTTTTAAGAATTATACGTGTGAGGCTTTCAAAGCTAGTGTGAAAAAGTCACTTTGTGTGTTTATTCATTCATATCCCTAACCAATATTTTTTCATCATTAAATTTTAAACCCGAATCCTACCAATGAGTGTTATAAACATCATTATTCATCCATAAATGGGTCATTCACCAAACCATCAATTCCACCAGGCATCATTTGTAGTTAGGGGGTATTTTGATGTTATGTGTTTCTTTTTATGTAAATTCCATGTTGGCATTTTTTTTGTGCCAAATCATCATGTTTTAGGTTTTTGAGATTTTATTCATATATTTTATGATTAGCTTATGATATTATGTGGAATATGCCATATTAGGCCATTTAAAGCCTTATTCCTAAATTTCAAGTGTGGTGATGTATTTTATTGTTTTTAATAAGCATAATGTTGAGTATATTATAGTGTGATTAATTAATTATATTGAGGCATAATTTGAGGTTAGATTTTTTGGGTGTTTTGGGCTTAAAGGGATTTGAATCTAGGCTTATATATAGTAGTTTGGGCTATTTTTAGTTAATATTGATTACATATTTAGGTGTTTATTATGTATGGGATATTATGTGTAAATTTGGTTAAGTTTGGTGAAAGTATATTGTGTATATTTGTGTTATTTTTCATTAAGGGGTTTTTTGGTCATATTAGTGAGTGGTTGTGGCAAATAATTATGGCATTGTATTCATTGAGGTATTGACATATATTTTAATACATAATATGTTAGGGTTTGGTAAGGTATGGGTTAAGATATGATTCTCGCAAGATTTGAGGGGTTTTGGTGGAATAAGGAAAAAATGGTTATTTTAGATTAAATATTTGTAAATTTAAGTTCTATGTATGTTGTTTATATTAAAGTATGATAAGTGTGATTTGTTAAATGTTTGGGTTAATCAGGATTATCACAATTATTGATTTTGTGTGCAAATGGCTTAAATGGGCTTAGGAACCCTAGGGGTTTAATCTATATTTTATGTTCAAAATTTTGGAGTTTGACCCTAATTTTTGTTTATAGTACATAATAGGGTATGTTAGAGGGTTGTGGTAAATTTGGTGAGTTGGCTAGCCTTATGGTTGGAGTTATGAGTTGATTGTGAATTAGTGTTTTGTGAGGTATTATGGTACTTTTTTTTGTATGTGTAATGTCTCTTATTGTACTTGTTGTCTTTTCATATGACTTATCATTCCTTTATGTGAGCACAATAGGTTTTATTTGATTAATCACAATATGGCTCTAAGTGTTCTAAATAATAATAATTGTTGTAATAAATTCGGTATTTTATGTAACAAGTAAAATGGCATTCCTTGTGATAAGTGACAATGGTAATAAGTAGAAGTGATATTAATGAAAGTAAATAAAGTGGTGCAATACTATGTACTAAGTTTTTGGATAATGATCAAATAATGCATTAATATTTAAAGTGAAATATCACGTAAGTCTGGACCAAAGTGATTCTAATTGTTAAAGTGAAATTTGAAAAAAAAAAACCCTAGAAGAGTTGAATTGGTGTTTAGGATCTAAATTGGATAAATAAAAATTGAAAAAAAATTATAGTGGTGTAGGCTAACTGAAGATAGTTTATTCTACATTCACTACCAAATAATCATCCCATTTTGGATTTTGAATATCAAGTGTGTTTTTATTGACAATCTCTTTCATTAAGTTTATGAACATACTATCTTAATGACCTATCTAGAGAACATTTACAATATTTATATAGTTATCTTCTCTATATTTTTTCTTGCAAGAATCTCTATAAGAATGCTAGAAAACACACAATATCCTATTTGAGTACAAATGAGGGTTGTGGTTGATTATAAAAAACTTCTCAAAACTTACAAGATTGAAAGTTGAGAATAATTATAAGGATATAATCTAGCTAGTGAATAATGGATATGAAAGTGAATTACAACTAGATTTGATGTATAGAACATCGAGCACAAATTAATCTAAAAAAATCAAAAATGAAAGTGAGAAAGAGCATATTTATTGAGAATTAATGAGATTCAAACAATGTAGTTGAGTGACTATGAAGATCTCAAAAAGTTAGAGGTTAATTTAGTTTTAACTCTCTTTTAGAGATATTTAGATTAATGTGTCCTTTAGTGTGTATTTAATGCATGAAATGATAATTCAACGGATTTTTTTAACTATACATCACAATAAGTAGACTAGTTTCTCAAAACCAATTGACTGGTGCCCAAGTCCCCTTAATATAAATATTACCATTAGTAAAAAAATATTCATTATAGGGGACCATTTAGCTAATATGCATAAATTATTTGACCAGTTTATAAACCAATTAAGTGGTTGAGAGTTTAGTGTTGAGGTTACAACCAAAAAAACCTAACTAATTAGGCTTAGGTTGACAATAAAAAATAACATAGACCAAATAACTAGTTGGCTAGTAGATAGAAATTAGCTTAGTAGTTTTAGCAACCATTTAAGTTGTTGGGTTTATAGCTTAAGACTTTGTCTCCTAAGGCATTACAATCCGTTAAGTGGTTTTGTGAAACCAATTGATTAGTTAAGGAATTAATTGATTTAAACCCAAATTCAATAGCAATTAACTTTTTGTGGCAGACAACTATTTTTTTTTGCGAAACTAATTGAGTAATTTAGGGTTTAATTCAAATAAACCCCAAGTTGAGAGAAGCCTTAAAACAGGCATCGAGCTATTTGACTAGTTCTTCAAAATTAGTTGAATAGTAGTACCAGTCGATTGGTATTCCAAATAATTAGTTGATTGGTTCTCCGGTCCTCATTTGCTAGTAAACCCTAGTGTTCCCCAAGAACCAACTAGCTGGTATTGGTAAAACGCTAATACTGTAATCCCCCAAAATTTTAGAAAATCAATAATTTAACAAATAGTTTCTATTTGAAATAAATTAACTTTTAAAATTATCTAATTTAATTAATTTATAGATTTTGAGTACATAAATTTATTTGGGAATATTTAGTAAATTTAAAAGAGATATTTTGTTATTTTGTCATGATACTTTTATTTAAATAATTTTTCAAATTAATATTTTACTAACCTTATCTTTTTTTAATTAATATATTAGATTATAATGAATTAAATTATTAAATTAAATAATTTA
Organism: Tamarix chinensis; assembly: GCA_030549775.1. Taxonomy (NCBI): domain Eukaryota; kingdom Viridiplantae; phylum Streptophyta; class Magnoliopsida; order Caryophyllales; family Tamaricaceae; genus Tamarix; species Tamarix chinensis. The sequence continues at coordinate 120,664,755 of CM060171.1, forward strand.
TCAAGAATATTACAATTATGATTTTATAAATTAATTTATTTTATTTTTCCTATTTTCTCATTTCCCTTTTTTGCCCTTTTTCCATTTTTCCTCTTTCTTCCTTTCTTTTTCCTTTTTTTTCTTCCCTCGGGCCGCCACACCCAGGCCAGCCCTTGCCGCGCAGTGGGCCTCGGCCCACCTCTCCCTCTCCCCCCCTCAGCCTCTCTCTCCCGCGTGCCTGACCCGGCAAGCTCCCCTTTTTTTTTTCCTTTCCCCCCTAGACCGACCGGCCATCCTTTTTCCTTCCTTTCCCCGACCGGCCGCCCGCAGCCTCCCTTCTTCCTTCTTCTTCGTCCCAGGCGTCGACAGCAGCCCGACATGTCCGCTGCTGCCAGACCGCCTGCAGTTGCTGCCTTGCCACCCTGCCTCTCCCTCTCTCTTCTCCCTCTTCTTTTTTTTCATCTCTCCTGCCCCATTTCGAGCCTCATCTCTCTCCCCCGATCTTCTTCCCTCCATTTCCTCCCCTCCATCTTCTCCCCTTCATTTCGTGCGCCGCCGCCGCTCCGCAGCTCCGACCGCCTTACCCAACCCCTCCATCGCCTCCTTCACCCTTCTACTACCACCCTGCACTGCCCAACACCATCCAACCCATCCCGCAACCCTCTTTCTCCCTTCTTCCTTTTTTTCCTCCCTATTTTCACCTTCTCGACAGCGCCTGTAACGCCGCCGTCCGGCCGTCTCTGTCGCCGCCCAGACCACCAATCTCCTCCCTACAACCTCCTCTACCACCCCCATACTTTACTTTCCCGAAACCAGCCCCTTCATCCCTTCCCTTTTCCCTTTTCTTTTCCTTCCTCGCCAGCCTGCACCTCGACACCCCACTTCGACCGCCACCTTCGCAGCCTTACTACCGCCGCCTCCACCACCATTAGCCACCATCAACACGTCCCCGACCACCTCTTACACCCCCTCTCCACCTCTGCATCCTTCCCTTGCCTTGAATCCACCCCACATGCCTCTTTTCCTAGCCCAAAAATCCTAACCCGAAATTGTCTTTATTTCTTTCTACTACCCTCCTTCGAGCCCTCCTCCCCATAAATTTTCATGCAGCTCATGCTGCATTAGCAGCATGAGTTTCTGGACTTCTTAATCTATTTGTTTATTAATTTTAAGGTATAATTATATTTTAAGTTAATTATGCTATTAATGGTTATAAAGCCTTATGTCTTGATTTTTTTGATTTCTAACATAATAAACCTTGATATTATTTTTTTGGTGTTGGTTTTGATAATTGAATCTTAAACCTTAAACCGGAATACCGGTGAGGTCTGTTTTTGGCGGGAATCGAGGTAATCGTTAAACCTCCCTTAAATGCATGGAAACGTATGCTAGCACATTAGGAATTTTATTATGATTTTATGTATGTTTTGTGAGCCAAGCAAGATATATAAATGGTTGTTTACATTTAGTGAAAGAAAAAGGGAAATGCATGATAGCTTTTGTGCCATGTGTAGGTATGATAATTAAGGAAGAGGTTGATTATTGATAAAAATGTTAAATGCTTGTTTATGTTGTATTATGTTGCTAAGGCATGAATGATATTATTGTCTAAGGGTATTTTAGTAATTATGGCTAGGAAGTATGTGATCTAATGTATGTAGTTGCTAATGAGTATTATGTTGAATAATGACAAGTTGGTGGACTTAGATGATAAGAATAATATCATTATTTTATGCAGTGATGGTAAATTCATAAAAATGGTGAATAAAGGGGTTGAGTGGTAATTTTGTAGACAAAAGGGTATTTTGATAATTTCAAAAGAAAGGGGTTAAATGATAAGTTATAAGTAAATGGATAAAATTGTAAGTTGTGAGAAAGAAGGGTATTATGGTAATTTTTGGGGTAAAAGAATAACATAGTAATTTTACAAGTGAATGGTGAAATGGTAATTATATAAGTGAGGGGTATTATGGTAATTTTGGAAGTAAAAGGGTAATATGGTAATTTGGAAAAGAAGGGCAAAATGGTAATTTTGTAAGGGAAGATAAAGATGGTAATTTTTGGATGTAAAAGGGTAAACTAGTAATTTGTAAAGTAAAAAGGAGGGTTATGGTAATTTTATAAGTAAAAGGGTATTGTGGTAATTTTGTAAATAAAAGGACAATATGGTAATTTGGGAGTAAGGGGTAACTTGGTAATTATGATAACTACTACAGATAATTTAGTAATTAAATTATGATTACAGGTGGATAATTGAATAAGTGTGAATGTATGATACTAGAGAAGGGTAATTAGGTAAATTAACTAACTAAAGGGCATAATGGTAATGTTAATAATTGAGAAGGGTAAATTAGTAATTATAATTATAAAGAAGGGTAAATTGATAATTGTAATTATGTACAAGGTTAAAATGGTATTTATAATAATTGGAAAAGGTAAAATGGCAATTATAATGGTTGAAGGGTCCTGAGTAGCTGATATGCACCGGTACGATCGGTGTACCTTTGTGTCCCGGGTTATTGATCTCCCGTTCGATGCCAATAAATATGATTGATGTGCTGATTAAAGAAAGGAAAGATACTATTATTGAAAGTGGAATATTAATGAGCCGGGCCCAGATGATTATGATATTGAGTACCGGTCCACCGGTTATAATAGTGGCCAGGATCGTTGTGCCCTGGATGATGATTCTTTATATATCCCGGTCCATCGGTTATAATAGTGGCCAGGAGCGTTGTGCCCTGGATGATGATTCTTTATATATCCCGATCCACCGGTTATAATAGTGGCCAGGAGCGTTGTGCCCTGGATGATGATTTTATATATATTCCGGTCCACCGGCAATAATAGTGGGGGTCCCGGGCTCAATAAAACCAGTTATGTATGTGGATAAAATTGTGGGCAAGTACTAATCACTTATAGTGGAATAATAGCTTAAGGCCTGATTGTTTTGAGTTTGCATTATGACATGGCTTAAGACCGTAAGTACCGAATGTTTGTAATGATATATTGATATGCTATGTGAATGTTATATATGTATGTAGCTTATTTCATGTGTTACATTGCGGGCCTACTTTTAAGTGGGACTTTAAAGGGTTACTCAGTACCGTAGTACTGAAGGGTTCCATTCGTGAGGCCCTTGCCTATTCAATGGGCAGTGTCCCTTGCAGGTCTTTTCAGGTGCTACTCAAGTGGGCAACGGGAAAGAGAGTAAGGTCTCATCCGGAACTACTAGGGTTTTGCTCCTTCTCTTTGAAAATTCTGGTTTTAAATGTATATGTTGATACTGTAACCACCATTGGTGGATTTCATCCTTGTAAACGTTTGATACGCTACTCTGATTTAAGTGTGTTGAAATTCTTGCAAATTGTATTTCTTTTTCCTTTAGCCTGAGCACTTAGTACTGGAACGGTATGAGTGAACCGGTCTGGTACTAAGTGTGGCGGTAATACTCCCAAAATTCACGGTTTATTAATTTGCTTCCGCTAGTTTCCTTTTAATTAACGAATTTTTTCAGTAGTGAATTTTGGGGGTGTTACAAATACTAAGTCCAAAATTTAGCAAATCATAAAGTAAACATTGAAAGTCTAAACATCAACAACTGAGTCATCTTCTTGTGAAAATGAGCAGCACTCATGAAAAATATGGTTAATACTAACATATTGAATAAGGTAACAATACACATAAATAGAATAAAGCATGCTTACCACATAAGGAACATACAACTAGATAGATATTATACATGCACATGTGCTAATGATATGAGAGGATTCAAGAGAAAACAAGATTAAAGTTCTATATTAGGTAATCATACATCTTCAATTAGTCGCTTGAGTTCAAGAACCCCACTATTCATAATCAATGGAATGATATCACAACCTATACCACCCTCTAAGGTAGGACACATTTGAGAACCACCAAACTAGATTTACAGTCCTTAAGTATGCATATCTCTCACAAGTAAGTGGGATGAATAATATAGATTATATCTAGGGCCATTCTGGTTATCACAACAACCATAAAGTACACTAATACCACAACAACTCGGTATAACATATAAAAGAAAACCTTCAATCCTGACTCATGTGCTCTTCAAGTTTAATTATTAATGTCTTGTTAGTTCAATAATCGACGCCTAGCATATAACAATGTGTCACTTGATTTAATTTTTATCATAATACCTTCACTTATATTACCATTGTTAAATCACATGGGATACTACTTATCATTGTTACACGCATTATCGATTATCACTAAATTCATGCCAGCTACTGCCATCATTTAAAAGACTTGGAAATGAATCATGTTTAGTCTAACAAAACATGTTATAATCACTTAAAAGAATGAAAGGGAATATGGAAGGACAACAAGAAAAATAGGAGATATTAATCAAGTGATAAGACTATAATTCCCTCAAAAAACCCTAATTCAAAACCACTCATAACTTTACCCATAAAGATTCTCAAAATAACCAAATTTGATAAAATATCCCAATATAACATAGTAAGTATCATATCCAAATATTATAAATTGACTCCAACATTTCACACATAAAACATTGATTATACCCCTTTTAGTTAATTAACTCAATTTGAGTTAATTTTTCATAAAGTTATACTCATGCTACTCATGGTTGATCCAAACACTTCACATATCACACGTATCATATTTTAAACAAAATAAAACTTATATATCCTCAAAATTTCACACTTAACTCATAATGACCACCGTACCCCTATCTTACTTAAACACCTAAAACTTCTAATTGACATAGCCTAATCCACACTCAATCAAACCTTAATATATAAAATATTAATCTTCCAGTACAAACTCTAAACACCATAAGGGTATGATTATACTCCACAAAAACTCATTAAAAACACCAAAAATCCATTGTGGCCGATTATGACCCAACGCACCCAAATTCTAAACACTTAACCAAACTTCACCATCTTTACATATAATCTCCCACAAAATATCAGCCACCCAAATATTTAATTAAATTAAAACATCCCAAAATTCTTCCAAATACCATAAGGACAAAACACATATAACCTAAAAAGCACCATAATCAAGCCTCTATAATAATTTCTAAAAATACTTAAACTTAGGATATTTAACACCTAATCATTACATTTAGTAATATTAATAAAATACATAATCATGCATGAGATTTAAGGTAATGAATTAATACAAGTTCAATACCTAAACATGATTTCTAGCAACAAAACATTGCTAACATGATATTTACATAAAAGAAACACATTTCATCAAAAGTCCTTAACTAGAAGCATGTATCCTTACCAAAGGGTTACTTCGATATCTAAGCAATAAAAATAACCTCCTAATCACCCTCCTCCAAAACTATAGGACCGCCTAAGAACCATAGAGAAAATAAGGTATCAAAATGCATAAAAAATTAGGAAAGGAAATGAGGGTGAATTTGAAAATAAAACCAATGCAAAGAGACAGAGGAGGTGAGAAGGATAGGTTAGTTGTATAAAAGGTTGAGGGTAGAGAAAAAAGGCTAAGAAAAATAGGGTGGAAGTGGGTGCAAAACTAGGGAATCAAGAAGGATGGCCCTAGTGTAGTAATGCAGTTTGAAGGTTGACATTGATGGTTGCTAGTTGTGTGAGGAATAAATGATGAGTTATATTATTTAGCGTGAGGGATGGACACTAAAAGGTGGTGGTCTTTGTGAGATGGTGGTGTACAAGGAATAAGGTAGCATTATGAATGAACATTGGTGGTGGCTTGCATGAGTAATGTTATAAAAACACATGTACAATATAAAAGGAAAAATGGTAGACCATAAGATAGAAGAGAGAGAACCGAGATAATTTAGCAAGGCTAATTTTAGAGAACAAAATAGGCGAGCACATATTTGAGTTGGAATGGTCAAAAAATAAGAGATATAAAGAGTGGTATATGTGTGAAGGTTACGTGAAAAAAATGAAACACATGAGGGGATTGGAGTAAGGTATGATAGGGAGATATATAGTGGTATGCACAATTAGATTAATTTTCCCTATAATTCTCAATATTTTCACTATAGTAGAATTCATGAGCTTATAAAATGGAAGAGTTAGGGATGAATTGAGAGAATATAAACTATCAAGTTACTCTATTCGGCTTGTATGAATCTACAATATCCATGAAGTGTATGCAACCTTGGTATTTTGTCTTAGAATATAATGATGTCAGATCATTATGGAAGGGAGTGAAGTTAACCTAAAAAGGCATGAAAAAATAGTTTCTTACTAATTACAAAGTTTATAATAATTGAACACTTTCCAAAACCTCTTACTAAATTAGTACACCCTATGCATGATTAGACAACTTCAATACCCAATCAAATCTTCAGTATCCTGGTCTATAGCTCTAACCTTATCTAATGTACTATAGTTGCGTGATCAAAACAAGGGAAATATTCATAAATCCATGCTTGTGCACATTTACAACACTCATGTGATAAATACACTAACAATAAAAAAAATGGACATAAAAGGAATAATTATTACTCATGCTTATAAATATTATTATCTCCAAAAATGTATAGAAACCCCTAGCTACCTACACCTATTTCTGGAAAATATCCCAAGCTACTTATATAAAAATGTTAGAACACTAACTACGATAGTCATTTGAATTATCCTATCTATATTAACTACTAATTTCAAGACCAATAAAGAGTGTGATTATCATACTTGCCTATGAAAATGGTGCAAGAAAAAAGGTAACTCAAATACAGTCGAGAATATATTCATCATTATCAATATGCTCTATCATATGCTTACAAAGTCTATCTCTAAAATGATTGATGAACCCTTTAAATAAGCACTTGAATATATTACCTCAAATCTCAAAAACCCTATTTTTTCAAGATCTTTATGATTTCAATATAATTTTTTTGCAAGGTATTTTTAAATCCTTTAAATATTTGAAAACCATAGTTACATTTAATAAATATTTTATTTTTTCCCTAACCTTTCTTACAATTATGAGTCTTATGGGACTTCTGAGATCCTTTTGGCTATCAAAATTCCCCTAAATCATTACAACCTCTCCATTTTTTAATTCCTTGTCTTTTTTATGCCTCTCAGTTATGTTTAAAATGATAAATGGGGATTATGATGAAAGAGTACTTTTCATGTCACGTTTTATGGTTTAAATTAGACTCTTATTTATCAAAAAATTTAAAAAATTAGGGATAAACATATTTTCATATTTATATTGTAAAAATTAATTAAAAATGTCTTCACTTTTATTATTATTATTATTATTATTATTATTATTATTATTATTCACCATTTCCCGACTTAACTACTTATTAAAACTTGTCTTTCTCTATTTTGATTATCTAACTTCTGTGAAACTTAATCTAAGCCATCTATATCTACTAATATATAATCTAAGCCCTTGATATAACTTGGATCAATCCTATTTTTCCATTTTTCATAAGCTTATGTAACCTTGAAAGAATATTCCTTAGAATATTCTTAGATAACTTATTTTCCTACATTATAAACATATGTTGTAATATAACTCCATATCCTACCTAAATGCACGCCATTTATTATACCAATTGATCTATCATTCTCATGGAAGCTTTCCCATAAACACCTCTCCTTGGTTTGATTTTTTATGCCCGTAATATTCCCCATCATTTTCACATAATCACCACCTTCCACCCTCCATACATCCTCCATATCTCCCTTTTTTCCTCCTATATCACACCACTTTCTTATTCTATTTGACTTCTATGATTTTGTGGATCCTATCCCAAATAAACCTCCCCCTTAGTTGATTCTAGTATTCATAAATATCCTTCAACCTTATCCCAAATCTACCATCAACCAACAGTGACCTTCCACCCACCACTCTTATCTCATCATCTTCCCACCTTTGATGTGACACATGCATCCATCCTTAGGATTCCTAATCAAGGTAAAAATATATTAAATGTCTTCCAATAATTTCATCCCATGATTCATCAATGTGTGATGACATCTAAGTACACAAATATTACATACAACATAATATTTTTCTTGTGGCATAAGTGCAAGACCACTAATAACAACCCTCTATTTTATTCTTCACCTTCAATTATTTTTTTCCAGATCTTATTTTCATTTTATTCATATGTTAAAGCCATTTACACCATTTTTTCACCTTCAAAACCCAAAGACAACCTTTGTTTAGCTCTTTCATGTTTTTTTATTAAACAAAGAAGAGTTAAACCTTAGTTTCGAGTGAGATTAATCCTATAATATGCCCTATTTATTCAATATTATTATATCATGTTTAATCCTTTTTAAGGGTATGATTCATCCTTTTTTTCATTTGGTTTCAATCTCTTTTAATTTGAGTGATATGCTAACATATTTTTCTTACTTGATTTATTATTTTTTCATACTTTTCAATGGTTGATTTGGGTGTTATACCTCGTGTGAGGCCCTATCCTCTTGTGGGTAATTTTTTTTAACTTTTATAAAGAGGTAAAATCTAGTTTTATTATTTAAAAATATAATTTTTAGTAGCATCACATGTCTTGCAAAGAATCTTGGTGTTTTATTCTTGATTTGGCATATTTAACATGTAATTTTTGTAATAAGTGTCATAAAATGTTTTGATAATTGGAGAGCCTTATATAGGTTTTTAATAAGTTAATTAAATCATGGAAGATACTGTATGTTTTTTTTAATATTTTAAGCATAAATGTCTAAGAAAAACATGAAAATAGATGTTTCTTGGCATACAAATTTAGTGTAACATTCTAAATAAATTGCTCTTAGTTGGCTAAGTGTTGTATGAGTTATTTTGCATCAAATTAAATATTAATATGTACAATTTCCAATAAAACATTTGGATATTAAAAATTTTAATTATCAAAAAATTTATGATTGTTTTCCAAAATTACGTAAAATTGTCCAAACCCAGCTCGTGGACAATAGGCTTGGGGTTTGGTTGGATATTTGTGTTAGAGTTAATTTTTATTATTGTAGGAATTTTAAGTTTTTTATTAGAATTTTTTAGGATAAAATTGATATATAATGTGTTGTCATTTATAATAGTATAACCTTTGTTATGATTGATGGAAGTTTGTTTGAATGTGTTCCTGTGTTTCCGTGAACATAGTCAACATGTTCTTCACCATTCATTAAATATGTTCATGTTGGTCATGGTTGTTCATGTGTGTTTTTAAGACCTTCAAATTGTTCATCATTAATCATTTCTTAATTACTTCTTAATGACATAAGTAGGGTTAAAGGAATATTAATCATTTTTAGACATAAAAGGACAATATTAGTCGTGAAAGGGTGAAATGATGAATATGTAAATAGTAAAAGTGAAAGCTAGAACATTGACTATGACCTTGATCATTAACCATTGACTATGAATTTGACCATTGAATTTTTTTGATAAGTAAATTGAATGGTGTATTACTTTGAAAATAATATTCCACAAGTTACGACCATTACAAAAGTAAGGAAAAACTTTAAACTAGTGAATCTACTAATCCAATAAGATCTCTATATGATTTACATTGATGAAATAATGTAGCCCTTGTATCCATTTCCCACACTATGGTTTTGATAATCTATATTGGGGAATTATTTTTTTCTTTGGAAGATTCTTCTATTCCTTTATTTCAAAATATGATATACTACTCTTGGTGTTAAGATTCGAAAAATTGTTGGCGAGTTAAAGGCCCCCTTACTCCTTTCACAAACCAACAAGTAACTCTCCCCTAGATAGTAGACTATTGTGAGATCCTTGTTTTTTCCATAATAGAAAGACATATTGACATTGAAAATGTGCACTCAAAGAAGAGGTAAGCAAGTATCTCATCATGTTGGTGGCATAATTCACATATTGGTGATGTATTAAATTCTAGATGTAGCATTTTGTCTCATGTGAATAGCCTGCCTTGAATGGTTAGCCAGAGAAGAAGTTGATGTGTAGGAATAGAAATTCTATTCCACACCAAGTTGTACCATGGATCCTTTTGTTTTCTTGGACACAATAGGTGGTAGAATTTTGATATGTTATATTCTCTTGCCTTCAAAAAAATTTTGGAGACCTGAATTGGATCAAAAAGAGGAAGAAATGTTGTTCTTGTCTCCATGATTCTCTTGAAAACCCAAGAAGCTCTGGCTGGAGGGTTAGTATTCTATACATCTTGGCCTTTTATGTAATAAGAATGAATCAATTTGATCCATAGAAATTCTTTTACCTTAACAATAGCCCAAAGTTTCTTTCCAATAGTTGCATGATTCCACTATTGTATATTGAGCATGTACAAACCTTCTTCCTATTTGGGAGAACATACTGCTTCCCATGCAACAAGACTTTTTTGAGAGGATTCCAACCCTGTCCAAAGGAAAGATCTGCAAACAATATTAATCGCGTGAAGAATTTGCTTTAGAATCATGAAAAGGAGGCCATAGTATGTTTGCATTCCCATAAGCACAAAATTAATAAGCCAGAGTCTTCTTGCATAGCTAAGAGTTTTGTGTTGCCATTGATTGAGCTTTCCAGTTAGCTTTTGTAGCAAAGGATTGTAATGTTTCTTTCTCAGGGTGGATCCAAGTAATGGAATCCCTAGATACACTACTGGAAGATCTTTTGTTTGCAAATGGATTTCTAAATGTATAATTGATTTTATTTCTACAGACTATTTGCCTCTATAAAATATAGTGCTTTTGAGGACATTGAGTTTTAAGCCAGATAAGGATGAGAAGTAGTTGAAAGTATTCATTAAGGTTTTTACTGAATTTACATCCCCTCAACTACATAACAACATGTTATCCACTTTTTGGGTGAGCTTTCTACTCATAATTTCCTCACAAACCCAACAGAGCTCTATTTAGATATTCCATAACTATAACAAATAGATATGGGAAGAGAGGTTCACCTTTTCTCACTCCTTGATTGGCTTGAAAAGGGGGAATCATTGTTCCATTTAAATTTAGTGTGTACCTTACAGTTGATATGCATGTCATGATGAGCTTGACAATGTGGAGGGAAAAGTATAGTGAAAGAAACATTTGCTATAGAAAGATCCAGCTAATTGTAACATATGCCTTCTTCATATCAGTTTTTTATCATGCATCTAGGGGAGATATTATGCTGGTTATAACCTTTCACCAACTCAATTGCAAGGAGAATGTTTTCACTAATTCTTCTACCATTGATAAAGCGTAATTGAGTGTCTCCAATAATTGATGTCATTATCGGTTGGAATCTTGCAATGAGTACTTTTGTAATGATTTTATAGAGGACATTAGCACATGCAATAGGTATAAAGTCTCTAGGTTTATTATCATTTGGGATTTTTGGGATGAGATTGAGAGAAGTAATGTTGAAACTATGAGGCAAACTAGCTGAAAATAAGAAATCTGAGACACTTTTTCAGACATCATCTCCAATGATCTTCCAAGAATATTTGAAAAAGTATGGGTTTTATCCATATGGACTAGGAGATTTTTCATAATGCAAGGAGAAAAGAGCTTTGTGAACTTCTTCCTTAAAGACAAGTTGAAGTAAATCATGCTAATGCTCCACTATTAATTTTGGCCCTCTGTTTATAATTTTGGTAGTATGTGATCAATGATTTCTTCCTTTTGTCCTAGTATATTATGATAGAACTCTATGAGGATAGTACATCTCCAACGATCCTTATGCTCTTACCTATTGCCCACTTGAATAATACTTGCAAGGGGCACTACCCATTGAATAGTCAGGGACCCACGAATGGAACCCTTTAGTACTCTAGTACTAAGTAACCCCTTTAAATTAACTGAAAAGTAGGTTTGTATGCAACACATAATACAACAACTATATAGGAAGATAACATGCGAACTAATATGCAAGGCGATACCACATACAATGAGAGAGGCATAACACAAAATTCATATACTTACAAATCCATCACGTACCCAAGCAGGGATAAGCAATGAAGCCAAATTTAGGTCATATCAATATATCATAATGAGAATCAATACATTTTCGGCCTTCAGCCATTAAATAAATCATTATTCAATCATCATCTCTCGAATTATATCCATATGAGTGCGGGAACCCCTCTATTATAGCCGATAGATCGAAAACATATAGGGCAACACACACCTGACCACTATTATTCACCGGTGGATCGGTCTGACCCCGACTCACATGGTGTTCCACTGTAAGTGATTAGTGTCTTCCTATACTTTATTAATATCTAACGTTTGGTTTATTGAGCTCCGAATTCCCCACTATTATAGCTGGTGAATCAGAAACATACAGGGCAGAACGCATTTGACCACTATTATTCACCAGTGGACCAGTCTCCAGGGCATCTTACACCTGGCCACTATTATTCATCGGTAGACTTTTATGGGCCCGACTTAATAATCTTTGACTTTACGTAATTAGTATTTTATACATGTCTCATTCAACAGGTCCATTTATTCAATTTGAGGGAAGGGGAATGTCACAAATCTAGAGAAACACATACTTCAAACATATCTAACACACATTTCCATGCACACTTACTAACCATACACCCCTTGCATAATTATGATATAACACCATATCACCCCCCTTAATTATCCATCCAACCCTAAGTCATGCCATGTTCTTGTGATACTCCCTACTTATCTAATACCCTTATCTTATTATTCAATGTTACTTGTGTCTTATTATGAAACTCATTTAATCCATTGACGTGTTAAATACAAGTTACTGATTTACCCCCATCATCCTTACAAAATTACTGAAATGTACCTTCTTTGTAAAAATACCGAGTCACCCCTTTTTATTTGCCAAATTACCATATTACCCTCCATGTTGCATAATTACAAAATTGCTCCTTACTCGTGTTAGGTTACCAAATTATCCTCCATACATATTAAATCACCAACTTTACCCCTTATATTTGTTAAGTTATCAATTTACCCTTCTAGTGGGTTAAATTACTATAGTACCCTTTATACTTATCTAAATTACTAAATTGTCCCTTAGGCTTATTAAGTTACCAAATCACCCTTCATACTTGTTATACTTGTCAGATTTCCTATTTGGTTAGTTAGATTACCAATTGCCCTTCTTCTTTATTATAATTACCATATTACCCTTTTAGTTGGCTAAATTACTAAATTGCCATTCTTCATTGTTATAAAATTGCCCTTCTTCATTATTACCATTATTGAATTGCCCCTTTTAGTTTGTTAAATTACCAAATTATCCTTTTCATCACTATAATTACCATTTTGCCCCTTTTAGTTGGTTAATTTACTAAATTGCACTTCTTCATTATTATAATTACTATTTTACCCTTCTTCATTATTATATTTACCATTTTGCTCCTCTTTTTGTAAGTTACCAAAATACCCTTTTCTTTATTCCAAATTACCATTTTTCCCTTCTACATTATTAAATTACCAAAATGCCATTCCTTTACACCAAATTACCATTTTACCCTTCTACTCTATTAAATTACTAAAATACCGTTCCTTTATATTTAATTCACCAAAATACTTTCTTACACCCAAAAATTACCAAGTTATCCCCTTTTCATGTAAAATTACTAAAATGCCCTCCTTCCCTATCCATTTACCATTTTACCCCATTTACTCCTATAATTACCATTTTCCCTTATTGTACTACTTTTACCAAAATACCCTCACTTCATAAAATATTAATATTCATGCTCCATACCCATCATCAAACTCCAACAACTATTATTAATTATCATTATCACATATTAACACCTACCACACACACGTTTAGGCCACACCTTTTACACATGCAAAAATTACTAAAATGCCCCTAAGGCTCATATTAACATTACTTATGCACAAAATGACCATATTAACATATCATACATATACTCTTAACATCATTGTTAGCAAAAAAAACTCCTTCCTTAAGCATTATTTCTATACATGACACATAAATTAACATGCTTTCCTTTTTATCAATCAACACATGCCACTAAATACATCATATTTAAGAACATATATCATGCATATAAACATATTAAAAACCCTAATGTGCTAGTATATGTATATCCATATGTTTAAGTAGGGTTTAACAGTTACCTTATTTCTCGCAAAAATCAAACCTTACTAGTACTTCGATTAAAGGCTTAAGCTTTGATTAGTAAAAATCAATCCCTAAAAAAATATAAAAAATTAGCATAATAAAAGTAGAAAATCAAAGGAATAATTTTTATCAAATTCTTAGTTAAATATATATTAATATTAACCTTTATTATACCTTAAAATTTAGCTAAAATCATAAAATGGGAGTAGCAAACTCATTCTGCATGAGCTGCATGCGGAATGGAAGGGGATAGCAGATCGAAGGGGGGAGTGGAGAAAAAAAGGGGTTTGGTTTTGATGGGACTTTGGGGGTTAGATGGAGAGCTTGTTGAGGAGATTTTGGGCAGAGGCTAAGTGTAGGGGTTGAGTGGGAGTGTAGGTGGTGGTCGGAGATGGATGATCGGTGGCCAAGGGCGGCAAAGGCGGTGACGGCTGTAGGGCTACAAAAATGGTTGCAAGGGTAGCGAAGGTGAAGGAAGAAGGAAAAAGAGGGGCTGTAGGGATGGGTTTCGGCCAAAGGAGGATGTGGGTGGTAGAGGAGGTTATAGGGAGTATATTGGTGGATTAGGAGGCGGTGGAAGTGGTGAGACAACGGAAGCGGCGTTATGACGGTGAACGGTGGAGGCTAAGAAGGGGGAAAAGAAAAGAAGAGGAAGAAGGATGGCTATAGGGGCTCGAGGGGGTATCTTGGTGGTGAAGGGTAGTAGTAGGGGTGGAAGGAGGTGGTGCAAGTGGTTGGTAGGGCAGTGGAAGTGGCAGTCGAGGGTGGCAGAGCAAAAATAGGGGAAGGAAACGAGAGGATAATAAAGGGAGAATAAGGGGTCGAGAGAGGGAGAAAGTGGCTCGAATAGGACAGAAATGAAGCAAGAGAGAAGAAGAAAAAGGAGAGGGAAAGGAGGGGAGGTAGGTGTGGTTGGTTGGGTGGTAGGTGGTAGGTTGTAGGTTGTAGGTGGTATATGGTGTCTAATTGTAGGGAGAGGGAAGGGAAAGAAAGGAAAGGTAGTCACGCAAGGTTGGGTTGTAGGTCGGGTTTGGTCCAAAAATGGAAAGAAAAGGACAGGGGAGAGAGCAGGGTGGCAGGCTGTAGAGGGAAGGTGGCAAGGGTGGCGGTTGCAGGCGGCGTGTAGCAATCGACGTCGAAGAAGAAGGAAAGAAGGAAGAAGAAGAAAAAGAAGAAAGAAAGAGAGTAGGCCAAACGAGTGAGGGAAAGAAGAAGAAAAAGAAGGAAGAAGAAGAAAAAGAAGAAAGAAAGAGAGTAGGCCAAACGAGTGAGGGAGAAAGAAGAGGAGCGGGCTAGACCACGCTTGAGGGAGAGGAGGGGGAGAAGGAAGAACTAGGCCGGCCTAGTCGGGGGATAAAGGAAGGAAAGAAAAGAAAGAAGGAGGTGGGTTGGGCGAACGATGTGGGAAAGGGAGAAGGAAGGGAAGGAGTGGGCTAGTGGGCCAAAGCTCAAGGTGGAGAAAGGCCACATGCCTGGCGACCTAAAGGAGAAAGAAGAAAAGGAAAAGGAAGAAAAAGGAGAAAAAAGAGAAAGAAAAGGAAAAAGGAAAAAGAAAAATGGGGGGGAATAAAAAAATAATTTTTAGAATAATAGAATTTAATATTTTTGATAGGTAAATTAATTTAATAATTTAGTTTATTATAATTTAATATATTAGTTTAAAAACGTTAGTATTAGAAAAATATTGGTTTGGAAAATTATTTAAATAAAATGAGTATAATAATATAAAAAATATTTATTTTAATTTATTAAATATTCATATCCATTTTTATATACTCAAAAATCCACAAAGTAATTAACTTAAATAAATGTAAAAGTTAATTTGTCCAAAATAAAGGCTATCTATTAAATTATAGGCTTTTAAAATTCTTAGGGCATTACATTAGCATCTTATGTGAGTGAGATTATAGTATGTGCTTATGTTGTATGTGGCAGTAATACAATAATACAATTTACCTCATCATTACTCTATATGTTATATGTCACATGACCTTTAAACTTATCAGTAGTTTGAGGATCTCTAGACCACCACTTGTAGGTCTAGCCAATTGCTAATCATCAACAAAAGAAGAAGAATAAATATCCTACTGCCAAGCCAGAGGTACTCATGCCAGCATCAAATCCCATGTTACCAAAATCATGATCCTCCTTGTGTCATACATGATCTAAATTTGAAGCACATAAAACAATGAGTGTCCTCTTTGCCAACCTCATGGTAGTAGGATTAACAAGTATCAAATTCTTTCCCTTTCTAGCTATCTCCAAATTGAAATAAACACATCATCAATACATATTATGTTATATTAAAGCAAAAATATAATATTATATTATACTCTACTATAATATAATAATATACTCTAATATACTCAAAATAAGGATTTTATATTTAAGGCTTAGGGTGATGAGGTCTAGTGACAGGGTTCAAGGGTTGATTTAGGGTTAAGTGCTTAAGATTAAGGTTTGGGGCTGAGGGTAAAAATTTTATGGGTTACCATTAACCTTTAACGGTTTGTGGTATAGGGTTAAGGGTTTATGATTTAAGTTAAGGATGTATAGGTTACCGGTAATCATTAAGTGTTTGGGGTTTATGGTTAAGGGTTTGGGGTTATAGGTTTATGGTTTACCTTTAGCCTTTAAGGGTTTAGGATTTTTTGTTCTATTTTCTTTGGTTTTGGAGTTAACAATTTAGTGTTAAAGGTTCGAGGTAGTGGTTGTTTGGCCGAGTGATTGACTTGTGGGTTGGGATTGTAATACCCTATTCTTTATGGAAGCTTCAATTATTTAGGATTAATATTAGTGGAGGTAAATTTTCCTTAGGTTGATGTTCTAGTACATCATTTAAGAGTTTAGAAACCTTAGGTGTGTTTTTTAAAGTGTTATGTTCAATAGTTGTTGTCATTTTTTATATTTTTGTGTTTTGTGAGAATTCTAAATGACCTTTTCTCTCTTAACTCATTTTAGACTCTTTTTTCATTGGATATTTTAGATCCTCACATTTTTATGATTTTCCTAGTTTTTTTTCTTCACAATATCATATTAACTTGTTGGCAAAAAACACTATTCATTATTCTAATATGCCTCAATCACATGTTTTAAGCCCAAAAATCCCCTTTTGGCTAACAAAACTCCAGGGTTTATCTTATTATAGTATTCTTGAGGTAAATATGATACAAAAAGTTCCATTATTATTCATGTCATTTTTAAATTTATTCACATGCTTTTGTACCATAAAAGTCACCAAATCATGCTTTTCATATTCTAACTCTCATCTAATCTTGTGAAAATCAATCGAATTACTTTATTATTGATTTGTATACATAAGAAAATCTCATTTATTCCTAATTTTGTGGCTTCCCTTGGTGATTGTTGTAAAATTAAATTTATCTTCCTATAACCATATTTTTACCATTTTGCTACTAGCTTATGTTGCATCTCTCTTTCTTAACCTTTCATTTATGGTGTTTTGGCTCAAGGAGATCTACTCGTTTATGCTCTGTGTGAATGGCACATGTATTTTCTCATGATAGATGTGGTGGCAAAATTTCTTATTTACTATTTTACCTTCTATATTTTCCTTTCAAAACAAAAGTTTTAAGTTGATAAAAATGGATTTACAAAGGTAATGGATCAACCTTACTCTAGGGAGAAGAAGTGATAGGTCGCTTGCACAACAGAAAAAGGCAAGAAACGGGTGCTTTGCCCATTGGAAGAGGCTGGCTATGGGTGGCTTACCTGCTAAGAAGGAAATGCTATGGGACTTTCACCTGCCAAGTACTCTTCCTCTACTTTGATCAAAAATACGTTATTCTCTTTCAATCATCCTAATTCATCAAATATTCTACAAAAGTACTAAAAATTTTTTTATCTATAATATAACTATAAATTTCAAGTAACAAATGTACAATTTTCTAAAAATCAAGCTTCAAATTTTCCATTGTAATATAATTTCAATAATAAGCAATTTTAGCAACAAAAAAACAATTAATGAATACATTATATGCATGCCTACCTTAATATGAATTTTCCTCTAGAAAAAGCTAATTTCTTGCTTTTAATTGATGGAAGATATAAGTTGGGGGTGGGAGGAGAGGAGAGATAAAGGAAGATTTGGAGTTAGAGGGGGTAGAATTGAGAAGGGAAAAAAAGGAAAAGGAGAAAAACTTAGGCTTATATGGGTGTAAATTTAGAAAATTAGGTGTGTAAAGAAAGGTTAGGTTTTTGTAAGATCAATGGTACTTTTAATTCAATGGTTAAAATAAAGAGTTAAATATAAAAGGCCTAAATTTTTGATCATAATATTCCTCAAATAAATAGTACTTATTTTTATAGTGAGTTAGCAATCACGTAAATTATACTATGCATATGGGAGTTCCTTGCAAGGTACACCCAAAGTATAAATTAGTAATATTTTTTTAAATGAATATATTGTTTACCACACCCTATCTATTATTATTTCCTTCTTCCCATCTCCAACCTTCATCCTTATACCACGCCCTACCCACCTCCTTCATCTTCCTTATCACCAGCAGCATCATTATTCTATCATCGTTGCCATTAATTTCCACTTCTCTGCTATTGATGATGTCATAGTTATACATATAAATAAAACATGCCTAAATTCTTCAATTTTGTTCAAAACTTCAGCATGGTGTGGTGTACACTAGTGGTTAGGTATTGATATGTTATAGGATTGGATTTGGAATTAGTAGTGGTGGACTCTTTTTCCATGTTAGGTGAGTTTTGTTCATTGTGGTAGTGGTTGATTTCAAAGAAGGTGGAAAATGGTAGTTGTTGTCAAACAATTAGTGGGTTATATTGTCAAGCAATTATAATTGAGTGTCTATTTAGAGTTTTTACTCTGGTTTTTGTTTTAATATGTTGTTCTTGCATCCTAATGGTGGTGTAATGTGATAGTCTTGCTTCCTAGAGTTAGAACTTGTAATTAATCTTTTTTTATCTATTATTATCTCCCCACATAGTCAAAGTAAATAAATTCACAACAAAGTGAATTCCCAATGGGTGAATTTCTAATAGCAATTATTTTATGCTCTCTTTGAATCATTAGAAATTAGGGAGAAAATAACATCATAGTTGCTAAAACTAAGCTAATGAGGTAATAACTATGGACTTCTTTAGTTGGTGAATATTATAATTTATGTTGGAAAATACTAGTCTTAGGTTGATGAATATTTTATATTATATCAGCTTATGTTGATCAATATAGGCCTTTGATTTGATGCATAAAAGTGTAATATCCCTAATTTTACCTAAACATGATCTCAAATAATTGGTATTTTTAATCTCACTATAATTGTTTAATCTTAATTTTAAACTTAGTTCTAATCCTAACCTTAAATCTTTT
Source organism: Tamarix chinensis (assembly GCA_030549775.1). Taxonomy (NCBI): domain Eukaryota; kingdom Viridiplantae; phylum Streptophyta; class Magnoliopsida; order Caryophyllales; family Tamaricaceae; genus Tamarix; species Tamarix chinensis. The sequence goes on from CM060171.1 coordinate 120,684,187, forward strand.
TTTCATTTTCCTTTCTATTTCCCCGTTTCTTTCTCCTTTTTCTTTTTCTTTTTCACTTTTCCTCTTATCCTTCCCCAATATCCTTCTCTTTCTTCTTCTCTACATGATTTTCTCCTTCCCCCAACCAAATCTCTCCTATTAAGTTTCCACCCTCCACCCTATCTAGCCTAAACTCATCACCTTCATTAAATTAGGGGATGTGTCATAGAAAATTATGCTCCAAATCTCTACCTTGCCATATTCAACCTTTTGCTTGTTTCTCACCATTTTCCCACCACAGCCTCAACTATATACATATACCTATCCATTTTATTTCCTTACCTTATTTATTGCATCACCAGGCCTTCCCCGGACTCCCTCTCCCTTTTCCCAAACTTCTTTGTGATTTGTTCCATCGTTCTCCACCATTGTTGTGGAACAAATCTCTACGTAAATTACCACATATCATGAAACTCTACCTTTGTGGCATTAAAACCCCACATAACTCCACCCCCACCTATATTAAATCCTTATGCAACACACCCTCGAGTTGCATCTAAACCTCACGCAACCTACCTCTACATGCAAGAAAAACTCATGCAAACAATCTACACCACTCACACCACTCACACCCTAACTTCATTACTCACCCATGAAAACCCCATTTAGTTGTGTCACTCACCCATGCGACACCCTACATGCTTACACCATAATCGCAAGCAGATAGCTCTCACTTGCACCACATTTTCCTACAGCTTTGTTTGCTTCATTTTTCTTCTTTTCTATCCTCATTTGCCTTGTTTTTTTCTTAAATTCTGATCATGTATTATACTTGGCTTCTAGGTGATTTTTTGGAGGTCTTAAATGAGGTGCTTAGAATGTTACTTTCTTAGAAACCCATTCCAATTAGGTAAGAATACATGTGGTAAGTAGGCTTTTGAATACTATATGTGAATTTGTGTGTAATATCATGTTTGATATTATTATATTGATAATGTCATGTATGATAATGTGGTAATGTATCATGTATATTGAGTATTATGAAAAAGAATTATCTTATTTGGTATTTCATGTGATAAATATTATAATGGAACCTTAAGTGGGGTAGTATGACCTATGGTAATGATAAAGTATGAAAAGTGAAAAATGAATATGGTCAAGTTGTATGGTGATGTAATCAATTGAAAGTCAGAAAAAATGATATTGAACATGTAATTTTTTTTTTGGTAGTTAGGGCATTGGGGCTACCTTAAGGGTATTTTGGTTATTTTATGATAATATGGAAAATAATTATGGTATAATAATCTTTGAGGGTTGTATAAATTAATTCATAAATAATATGATCAAATGGTGGTTGAGTAGGATGTGAGTTATCATTAAAAGAGACTTTGAGGCTTTCAACTAGTTAAGGGTGTTTTGGTTAATATAGATTAAATATGAAATTTTAGTGTTTCTAAAGTGAAAATGGATTAAAATATTATGATTATGTTATGTGAAATGTTTAGGGCAATTATGAGTAGCATAAGCCTAATAAAATGAGAAAACAATTTAAATTAGGAATGGAAACCCTAGAGGCATGCTCCTTATTGCATGTGTAATGACACAAGTCTTCAAGGATGGTGAAGAATCATGTGATTGAAGAAAAGTAGGATTGTTGGTTTTCCAAATTAGAATAATGAATGAAGATATTCATGCAAGAATTTAGCAAGAACTTAAATTTGAATATCACCTATCTAAGTTTGCCCTAAATAGTTTTAGAAATGATTATTCAATCACAAAGAGAGAATTAACTAAGTGAATGACTTGTATTATATTTCAATATACTCAACCATCAACATGTTAAGATGGGTCAACATCATGTCTTATATAGGAGTATGACATTGCTAATTAGCACACTAATTTAGCCACATGACATATAAATGGCTAACTAACACATAAACTAGTATTAACAATGTAATTATATCCTATACAATACATGACTCAACGAAGACTATTAAAACCCAAGTAAGCTAATTATTACATGAAAACAACTAACAAGAATGATAATCAAACAATGATGTTGACTTGAAATGTTGACCAGGCCTTCTTGACTTGTAGAGTTGACTTTCGTGTACAATAGCTTCCTTTGTAATAGCCTGTAACACTTGAAAATCTTATGTATTTTGACTTCTTAAATAGTTTGATCTTCTTTCTGCAAACATATTACATATATACAAGAATGAATTCAAGTAACATCATCAAGGTTATTCATATTATTATTATTAAAGGCATATAAAGTGATCAGTTCCATAATCAATTATGCCAAATCACTATCATCTTGAGGAATATTTATGGATGCTCCTACAAAATCTAAATTGTTAAATTTAGGTATTGATTTTTGGATATTTTTTTTCATAATATTATTTTAGGATGGTTACTAAATTAGGTGATGAAATGAGACTTATGGAATAAATCACACTTATCTTATGAAATTAGGGCTTTATAGGGGAGTTGTGGCCTTTTTTCTTTAGGAAATGCCCCAATCATCATCTTTTTTGTTTTTTATGCCTTTTTTTATTTTTTTAAGTCTATTTTATGTTCCTTGCATATATACATACATACATACATACATACATATACATACATACATACATACATACATACATATATGCATGATGATATCATGATAAACAATATTTTAATAAAGCTTTAATTACTTAAAGTGAAATATCACATGAGTCAGAATTGATGTGTAAAGTCCATTCCATTGAACAATAATAGTGTCCCATGAGTGTTTTGCTCTAATAAACACTTCCAACCATTCCACCAATTTAAGAATAGTGGCAAGGAGTGTGATGCAATGAGAGATGTTGAATATGTTCCATCGGCTTAATAATAATAGCCAAATACATTTTTCATTGTGAGGTGTTTTAGTATATTTTACCGAATTAAGAATAGTCAGGTCCCTGAATTTACTGTAATTAAGAAAATGGATTGTGATTTTACATAATAATGAAAATCGGCTTCAGTTTTTCTCTTACATTATATCATGTTTAAGCAATATTCATGATTATTGTTCCATGAGACCCTATGTCCTTGTATGGCCTTTCTATGACTGTATTGTTATCTTTGTTAGTAGATAGTCTACTGATCATTATTTTTTATGAGTATTGCTCATTTCGACAAGTAGATGATCTAGCCTTTGTTGTGCAGGTCCCTAAGGACCACTTCGATAATTTCTCTACTTTTGATAATCTACCTGTGGAGGATTGATTTTTGTATCTTAGGGTTTGGATGTAGAGTTGATATTATCTGGTGGATAGTTTTTGTCTGGATACCTTTTGGACTATTTGTTCCAATTAATTTTTGGTCTCTTAGTTCCAATAGATCCTTTTTGTTGTATTTTATTATGTTTTACTTGATTTTAATCTCTCAATACTTATTTAAGTTTCATAAAAAATTCCCTTGTTCTCTATTTTATCTTATTTTAAACTCTAAGTATTTTATTTTGTAATTGATGTAAGGATGGTATGGTAAACCAAGTTTATGTCGATTATAATGGTAACATCCATTTATTTTATTATTACACATTTTCTAAAATGAACTTTTTCAATAGTTTTGGGGTATTAAAATAAGTGTATGAGGTGATGAACATTATTTGTTCGGTTTTAGTTGATAAACACATACATTTAACCGATGAATACAAGCCTTTGCATAATTGAGCATTATGCCAAATTATTTGTTTTTAGGCTAAAGAATATTATCTTAAGAATTGATGAATATGCTTTTGGGTAGTATATATATAGCTGAGGAATACAAGCCTTCATAACTTTGAATATTATACCAAAATATTTGCTTTTGGGCTAATGAATATTAGTTGATGAATTGATGAATGTCTTTTGGCATGATACACACACACACACACACACACACACACACACACACACACACACATATATATAGTTGATAAATATTACCCTTTGCAAAATTGAATAGTATACCAAAATGTTTGCTTTTGGGTTGATGAGCATTAGCCTACGAATTAATGAATATCTCTTTCATGCTAATGGATATATTTTCAAATTGATGAATATTTTATGAAACAATTTATATCAAAAGTATATCGATATGTGTATTTATAGAGGAAAATCTGATAAATATATTGGCATAATTTTTTTAATTTTCATGATCTCAATTTAGAGTAAATCTATTTTTAAAAGTGTGAGGAATCATTGAAAAACTTGTTGCAAACTACCAACTATATTCTTATAAATCTATTACAATACTATGGGTTCTTTGCTTTTATGTGATAAATAACATTTTATTTTCTATTTTGCATACTAAGATTACCTGAAAAAGTACTCTCACTACATGAAATTGGAGTTTTAGTGACCAACAATTAGCAAACAAGAAAATCAATTATTGCATATAGTTGCTATTGATCCCTTGGTAAAGGCTTTTGGGACAAATTGATTATTTTTGTTGCTAATGTAATAACAATGACGTATAATGTTGGCCGTTAAAAATAATAATAATGACATAAAATAATGGTTTCTAAACATAATAACTATAACATATAATGATGCTCATAAAAAGTAGATAGTGATGGTGTATAATGTTGGTCATTAAAAGTAATTGCAACGAAAAAAATATATATGGTATGATATGATTGAATTTTTTTCCTTGTCATATTTAGATAAATAAAAAATCATCACATAAATTGTAACACCCTCATTTTTACCAACTAAATTTTTTTATTTTGAAAGATCAAAGGAGAAGCTGAAATAGAAAATGAAGGATGTTAACATCACATCTCTCATGCTGAGAGGTGTGCGTATTTACCTAACCTATGATAGATGCAAGATTGAGCATGAAAAACAATAATAGCAAAAAAGAAATTATATTGTAAGGTAAAACTCTTTATAGACTACAGATATAAATTTACAAGCTAAATCAACTTGAATAGATTCAAAATTGAAAAATCCTAACCCATGAAAAAAACATGGAAAACTCTACCCTCATATTCAAACTCAAAGTTATGAAAGCAACCATAGCACTTTCCCCCAAGCAAATGAAAAATAATTCATTTGATACAAAAGTAATAAGTAAACACACTCGACTCATAGCAGATAACATGCTCATCAAATTATACTCATATGTAATAACATGTTAAGAACCTAACATGATACACTAATAGGGAACACATTCATTTTAATAGGTAATAATTCACAAAACAAGTTATCATGACACTCATACTTTCAAAGGAAAATTAATATGCTTAAACCCTAGTAGGCTCGAAGCACACCATGCTCACACAAGGTAATATAATAAACTCATATGTAAACTCAAGATAATATTTGTACCAATAGCTCAATATATAAGGATAATGCACACAATGTTTACTACCAAAACAATGTTTCAAACAATCAAAAGTAACTCTTACTCACTTAAGAGGTAGACTAGCTAGGGAAGTCACACAACCATCTAGTTGTTCCAATCTCAAACTAGATATGCAAATTCAACTTGAAATGAATTACAATCTCATACATGGCTCAAACACCAATTCTACATAACTCGTACTTCCAAGACATCTATCAAGGAAGCCATTGCATCATACTAGCCACTCATCAAAGCTAAGTGTGAAATTTATTTAGTATGTGTAATCCCCCATAAGATTAGTGATTTTTCCTACACAGGTAGAAAAAACCCTTAACTTGAAGGCATTTAGAACTAAGGGCCTAACCAAGGCTCAAGATACCTACCCAAATCAAATCATATTTCACTTTACAATGAGTGTTTTGTTTCAACTAAGGATCATAATATCTCACAACAACACTTACTTTCGAGCTCTCTTGGCAATAAATATGTCACAAACACAACTAACTATAAATGGCTAAGGTTGGAAAACTAGCCATAACTTCACAACAAATCAATCATATTTCACTTTATAATTAGTGTTTTATTTCAATAAAGCATCACATAATCCCACAATAATACTTACTTCCAAGTCCTCTTGACAAGGTAGAAGTCACAAAGACAACTGGCCATAAAAGGTTAAGCTTGGACAACAAGTTATAACCTCAAAACAAATTTATATTTTCTTTAACTCAAATCTTTTGTTTAACTTACTCTCTTAGATTCAATTAGTCAAGCCAACATAAATTTATTTAAGGCCATTGTAGGCACACCTTACTCATCGCATAAGCAAATTTAATTCACTAAACCACATTATAAAGGCTGCATACTCAAAATTATCCACTTTAAGATGAAATGCCTCATAAGGGCCAACAAAAAAAATCTCAAATATAATAAAGTTAACTACCATAAAATAAAATAAGTATACATATCAAAATACATACCAAAACTAAACCATTAACAAAGGTATACAAGCTAAAAAAAAGAGCCCAAAGGCATATAAGCCAAAGCAAGATAAAATAACAAAAAGTCACCATAATAATAAATAATAAAATAATCAATCCCTAACCAAATATGATATTCCAAACTCCTTAACATTTTAACTAAAAAATATATAAAATATATATAACTTAGGGATTCCGATCTTAGCCAACCCAAGACCAGTAATTTTGGTCTATGGACCCCACTTCAAAGAATTTTGGTCTATAATCTGATTTTGGTATAATCTAGTCTGATTTTGGACTAGTGTACACCCCTAATAACAAATAGTCACCCACCATAGGATTCAAACATTTGATAAAACACATAAAATGATAGCCTTAGTAAGATACAAAAGAAAAATTTTAGAACCAAATAGTCAAGGTATGCAAAACCAAGATGAGATAAATATAAATATAGTTTAAGTTAAAGTCACTAGTACCCTGAGAAGATCAATATATTGTTGAAAGCAAATCTCTAACAACCCAAAGTGTAAACATATAGGGAAAAGAGCCACAAGTGAGTCGAACTATAAGGACTACACAATATACATAGAAGAAATACATTATTCAAGAGCCTTTAGAAAGAGAAATAAATTTTCAATTGGTAAATATGTTAAACAAATACCACAAACAAAAGATCTAAGTCTATACTACTACACCAAATGACACAATATAAAAGTTACATTGATAAGTCAAGTAAGCAAGATTCTCAACTACAATATTTTCGTTAGCCAAAGAGAGGTTGTGTCATAATCAAAGCCTCCATTTTTCCATGTATCAATAATAAACAAAGTGATGCAAGATCATATCCCTTAAATGATAATAACAATGATATGAATTCAAAACTCTTCTTACTTAAATTAATGAGTGCTCAAGATTATGGAAGCCATGCAAGCCATGCAATAACACTATAAAAGCAATCAACCCCACACTTTATGGCTCCATTATAGCTTGAATATGGCTCAGCAAGCTAAGCTTCTTCTTTTTTATCTCATCTACACCAGCAGCTTTAGCCAAATCAACACACATTTGGGTCGACTCAAGCAACCATTTTGTGATTACTTTTTAAGGAAACTTAGGAATAGAATTATGGGAAGTTCAAGGCCTCAAATAAAGCTAAAATTATGGAAGAAGCAACCTCCTTTTTGGTCCTCAAAACCAGCTTGCTGAGAGTCCATCCATCAACTTGCAATCAACTTGGTTTTTACCTTTCTTAGTTAAACATGGTTAAAGAGTATTGTTAGACTTTCCTAAAGTGTAATTTATATTTTCTAAGTACTTATCAAAGGTTGTATGAATCAGCTATCTTATAATGGGGGCCTAAGGGAGTCAACATTCAACCATAGCTGATTGTAGAAGCTTACAAACCTTAGTTAATATATATTAGTATAACCTATGGTGAGGATGTAACCATATTAGCTCACTATGAGTTAAAGGTGTAGTTTGTAAGTTTGCTAAGGCCTAATGAAAGGAATGAATACTTCACTTTAGTTTTCATTGTGGTTGTCGAAACCTACATACACTCAAGGCTTAGAGCATAGCCTTGTGTTCAAAAATCTTACACCATTTATACTAAGAGTTAGAACCTTAGCTGGTTAGTATAAGTGCTTAATCTTGAAGATATTTCAAGATCAAATTCTACTCATTCTTTTCTTATCTCCTTTCTAAATTTATGTTTTGTTGGAACCTTACTCAATTCCAACACTAACACTTAACTTAATCCAATATGTTTAGCATTATGCTTCATAAAGTTTTCTATTAATCTTATGATGTGGAAACATCTAAAGAATCTCTTGAAAGTGTTTGTCATGTTTTACACAATTTCTTGAAGATATTTTAAAGATTAGATGATTACTTGAAAGATGAAAGTTTACATGATCAAGGGTGGTCAAAACGTGTACAAGACTCAATTAGGTGGAAAATTAAAGTACATGTCAGCAAGGTCGTTGTTAGCTAGGTTATTAGAGTCATTGTTGTGTTTTTTTATGGTTATTTTATAAACATGATTTGTAATAGCTGACCAACATGTGTATTATGAGCTTAATAACGTGTTTAGGTGTTAGTTAGTGACATGTGGCAAATTGTTACGTGTTAATTAGTTTTTTTAAGAGTTCATTAGCTTATTATCACATGTAGGCTAATAAAAGTTAGAACTATCTGGTGTTGATAAACTAAAGCAGGTTAGAACTAGTGAAACGAGCCATCTAGCATTCAATACTTGCATCAGATTTACTCACCATTGCCGAACATTGAAGCTCTAATATGGCTAAACCACATGCTTGAGTGTGGCAAGCAAGTTTGCTCATGAAAGCAAGGAAATTGTGTTTGTAGTCTTTTACATAACCAAAAACCCACTCTCTCTGTATTTAGAATTCAAAGTAGTAATCAACTACTGCAGTCATTCAAAGCAGCCATTCGAATGACCATATCCCCATCCTAAATCCCTTCTCCCCAAAATCTAGCTCGTATTAGGCACTAAATTATAAATAACATCCAAAAATAGCAACCTACAACAAATTAGCAACACCAATACCAAATTAACAACATCACCTAACAGTAGATTAACAACGACAGTAGAAAATGTACAATACCGACAATAAACAAACACGAAAACACAAATAACAACAAATTTATTATATGAAATTTCAATAGAAGGTGACAGGTATTGTCTTTTCAATTATCAAATAATTAAATAATTTAGAAATAACGAGAAGAGGATATTGGTAAAACTTAATAGTTGCCGAACTAAAATCGCAGGTCAATTCTAAAATCAAGTACAAATCTGGCCTGGGTAGCGAAATCGCACAAAAACTGTTCACAAAAGGACGAAGTTGCATGACCAGTGGTTGAAAGCTAATTGGAGGAGAAAAACTTGGCGCTAGACACATGTCAGTGATGAAGCAACGAGCTAGTTGGACGGGAATTTTGTGGTCGAAGTCAAATGAACGAGGAAGAATGGAAGAGCGACGGATGGGCGAGGTGATGAACGAACTATGAGAGTCGTGGTTGGAACCATGGAGGGAGTAGGGGTGGAGTGGTAGATTGCAGAAGACAGACAGAGGATGGCGACCGGCAGTGAGCGGAGCTAAGCAAGGCCCCGCGAGGATGGAGGAATGGACAAGAAAAAGATACGAAGTTCAACTCTTACAAGAGAGACACATTTGGTTTTCAAATAAAGTACAAATGAAAGTTAGAATACCTAATATAATTATATTTGCACCCGTGCATGTGTTTGGGTGTATGAATATTCATAGTTACAATTAATATTTGATGAAGCACCATTTAGGATAAATAAATGTTATATAATTAGTTATATATGAGACATTAATTGTGAAAAAGTTAAAATAAAATATGGCTATTAAGAAATAACTATTTAAAGACATTTCATGATTATATCTTTTTAAAGAATTATTTAAATATGAAATTCGTGGTTAAATTACTTTTAGCAACATTATTATCACATATAAGAATTTTTAAACCTTTACAATTTGTGACTCGAGAGATAACAACATAAAATTGATCATGATTAAATATAGTTTTTTTCAAGAAAATACCAACATTATAAAGTGACTGTCGTTGAATTTTTTTCTTTTTTTTTCATTGCATAGATGCAATCAATGGAAATCGTCTTCTATTAAACTTGAAAGGTAGCCTTGGATCATATGGTGTTAATGACATTCTTGGTTTACATTCACCAGAATTATTTCCACCTAAAATCTTTGCTTCCAAGCCATGAGCTCCAAGCCTTGTGATTACCACCCTAGTACCATTGCATAATCCAATTGAATGATCGATATTCCTCAATAATATAATAGGTGTACCGATCTTCAAATTCAAGGCATGATTTGGTACATTAGAACACTTAAGACCATTTAAAAATTCTAGAGTGTGTAGGTCTTGCAAAAAATCGTCATTTGAATCATATCTATATGTTGTATCTGAACTCAAATATGTCTTCTCTTCAGCCAAGTTAATTGATAACATGTATATATTGATAGACTTTACAATATCAAGAGTTGGTGCTAGGATAGGATAGATCATCCCTCAAAATAAGTATCATCAATGGTATTGCTAGTGAACAAGGGATAAGTGCTTTTCACAATAGTTGCAATAGGATCATTTGAATATTTTATTTATAGATCACTTGGAATTTTAATCGTTGCATAACCATCATTATGACCTCCTATTGTTCCATCTCCAATGCTTGCAATCTAGTCAGAAAGTTACTTCAACTTAGCACATTCATCGACCGAGATAAGATTTTGTAACCTCATATTCTTTGTCAGTCATAACACCTTATAATCTTGCCATAAGTATAAAGATTTGATAGTTGCATGAACAATGTCTTGTTGAGTACCCTTAGGAATCACATGTAATATTTGTCTAAAATCACCGCCAAGAGCAACCGTCTTACCTCCAAATGGCTTGTTAATACTAAATTGATTGTTGAAGTGTAAAATATCTCTCATGATTTTATCCAAAGCTTTAAAGCAATATTTGTGCATCATTTCATCTTCATCCCATATTATGATTTTACATCTTATAATTAAATTTACAAGTGAACTACCTTGTTTGATGTTGCAGGTGAATCTTCAATTGGATTTATAGGAATCTTGAACCGAGAATGAGTTGTTGTTCTTCCACCTGATAATAAAAGAGAAGTTATTCCACTTGATGCCATATTTAACACGATATCTCCTTCACATCTAATAGCAGTTGATAATGTCCTCCATATAAAAATTTTACCTGTACCTCCATACCCATATACAAAGAACAATCCACCTATATCTAACCTTGTTGCCTTCATTATGGTGTCATGATGTGTGTGGGAGTATGTAATTCTCAATTATTTGATATTAATTCTATATTATGTTGATATTAAGGAGAAGAAGCCTAAATAATGATGGATAGATGATAATGGCATTCAAATAAGGTAAACTAATGAAGATGATGAATCAAAGATGATGATTATGATTCAGTGGTGATCGATGAATGAAGATGATGGTTCGAATGTGATGAGATGAATATGATATTGATTCAACAATGATTTGTTGGCGATGATTTTGATTCTAAGGTTAGGGTTTAATGAAAGATGATTTCGTGGCTTAGGGTTAGGGTTTAGCTTCAAAATTGAGGTTATGGTTATATTTTGATTTGAATTTTAAGGTTAGGGTTTTGAATGATAGAACCGGTTTAGGGTTTCAATTAGGATTCGATTTTTGGTGATGTTTGGATGATGGTGATGGCTAGAAAACATGGATTATAGAGAGTATAGAGGATAAAGCCTAATATCTAATTCACACAGACAAAGATATTAAGGGTTTCAAGACTAATCATTCACACAAATTCGATTAACTTGACTTGAACTCACACAGAATTTAAATTACATTTAACTTCAATACTTGATCATCAACTACATCTAATCATGACTTCAATGGCTCTATATATCCAATCTACCACTTAGCTAAAAAGCATAATTTAAAATATTACCAGCTAGAAGATAGTATGCTACTTTATGCTAACTTTATGCTATTTTATGCTAACCTTATGCTCTAGCTAATACCCAACCCTACTACTTAATTAATTAATTAGCTAAATCAATAATTATTTATGTCCAAGCTCCACATAATCTCCCCATGCACGTGGTCATGCACTCCATGTATGCCATGCACATGCACGTATGCCTAGAAACTTGTATGGTATGTTTCATCTATTACTAGTAATGTAATCATCCATTTGTCTTTAATTTTGTAGGAGATCATTTCTAAATAAAGAATAATTGGTTCCATAATTATGAATATTAATTCTTGAGTGTTTGCTCCTACATCATGTTGTATACATGCCGTTATTCTATGGTCATAACATATAGATTTTTATTGAGCTCTTGAGATGAATTTGATCGATAATAACACATTTCCTCACATATCAATGCATTTCCGACGGTTGAAAAAAACTCAGATAGTGGGAATTGTATATACTCAAGCTCTCTTAAGCTTATTCCACAGTTTTGTAGCAACTTTTTGACCTCTACCAAGCCATAATTTTACATCTTGTCATCTTCCAAATGAAGTTTTGAAAATAATTCAATAATTTTAAAAAAAATATAAGTAGTTTAACAATGTGAAAAATAGAAGATAAGTAAGCTATGTTACCTTTATGTTGTAACAATAAATGTTATTTGTATAAAATGTCATCAATCATTTAAATCCAACAATGAATCCAAATAACTTCAGACCGAATGAGCAATTTAGATGTCAATAATATGGAAAATAGTTTTCTTAAAGAAGATGTAGAAGCCCAATGACTTACCTCAATAATACCATCAATTTATTGATTATCATAATCTAACAAACCTAGGGCATAACAAGCATCACGATATGATGAATGCTTTTCACCTTTAATGCATCTTATGTCTTCATAACTTGTAGGTCCACACACAACATTAAGAAGATATCTTAAATAGTAGAGTTCACCACTACTCGAAGGGACATAGAAAATTCATATAATAGAGAACCTCTTTTTTCTTTGTTGCCACTCTCTATTATACTTATCTCAAATGAATTTTGTAGGGAATTCAGAATTAGTTAATTTCCTTTCCTCGGGATAGTCTTTATTTTCATTCATCTAAGCCAAGAACATACTCTACTTAACAGATAATCAATCAACTACATCATTAATTGGATCATAATAAGAAAAAATAACACTTTATTGATTTAGAAGATGAAAGCTTAACCTTTCAACTAGAGGATCTCTGAATTGAATAACCTCCATGATTCTTCAAAGGATGATATATATCTACGATCATAGTACATCTAAACTTCATATGCCTTTTTTGCTACTTCGCCATTTGTTGTACGTCCATAAAATGAGGTAGTAATATGGTTATTTCCTTTCTTTACATATTTAAATAAACACTTGATAGAGCGAGACTGGTTACACCACTCAACATTTAAATGTGCACCATACTTCATCAAAAAATAATGATTGTGAGGAACAATAAAGCTATTATCAAGAGAAAATTCATTCTTCTCCACTATTCTCCTATTATCTCTTCTTCTATACATAGGATATTCATCATCATCAATATTTGTTGATTCAAAAAACTTTTTAGGAAAATACTTCGTACAACGACCACCTGACATGCAAGGGGAGTACCTTGTAGCAACACCATATGGTTCATGTACCATATAATCTTGAACTACTGTATAATAGGGAGGATCAATATTTTTATCTAGAATTTCATCTGAAATAATTTTTCTATATCATTTCCCATTGGATACTTGTCTTTTGCTGCAAGAAATAACAATATATGTGCATGTGGCAATCCACATTTTTGGAACTCAATAGTAGATATAACTGCAATTGAAATAACATCAGGCTTTATAACTCCCTATAGTATGAATATATGGTAAATATAATTTATATATTAAATATGAAATATTAATTGATTTAACCGTTCTAAATATCTTGTTGCTGCGAATATCTTTAATGAGACAGTCCAACTTCATTTTAAAAACACGACACACAATATTCAGACGATCATCAGCTTTGAGGCCTATATTTTAAACAAAATGAATTATTTCTGTTCATTTTGGATTGCAAGTAAATGTAATAAAAAGGTCAGGATAACCAATCCATCAACAAATTGCCATAGCATCTTGATAGTTCTAATTCATATATCGAGCACCACCAGTGAATGATGATGGTAATATAACTCATTTTCCTTGCTTTGATGGGTCAATCTCACCCCTTAAAATAGCATCCATTAGTCTGCTATATAATTCACACCGCAATTTTTTTAATGTAATTTAATGTAAGTAAATCTTGAAGACTCAACCATAGTATATGCATCAACAATAAATTGTTGAAGCAGTCTCATGGAAGAGAATATAACTAATAATTTTGAATACGTCTCATGCAAACAAAATGAAAAAAAAAACATTTTTAAGCTTACATACTTCTCTCTACCTTACTTAATTCTCGCATTCAACACTAATAGAATGTCTTCTCTATAAGCATCTTCACCATAAGAAAACAATATAGGATATTATAACCCAAGATGTAAAACATGGAGTTAGTTAATGCATTTGAGCATTCTCGTTTTGGTTTCGACCAAGATATCCCTATCACCTAATGATGCATCAAAGTCCCCAACAATTAATCCAGCAATCTCTAAATCCGTTGGAAGATTATACCTTCTTCCATCCCCATTCCTTCTACCAATCAAATTCAACCTTACATCCGAACAACCATATTTCTCAATTATTCTCTGACCATTCTGAATGATTTGACCAACACATTATTCTCATCAAGCATCATCGTCAAATCATTAACAATAGATGTGCAAAGGTTATTCAACGTTTCATTTTACCTATAACCAATGAAGCTGTAATAAATAATTAAAAGCATTTACTTCAAAAATACTAAAATGACTCAATAATTAGCAAATGTTATTAATTAACTCACCTAGTAGCATGGACTCTATTTTCAACTTAATTATCAGTGTCGTAAATGTAGAGTTCTGCAAATTTAGGCACTCAACCTTTTGGTGGCAATAAAATTCCCATAAGATGATAACTTTGACCATGTAGTCTAAATATTGTAGGTGATCTTCCATTATTCAAACTCGTATCAACTTTTCCTCCTATGGAAGTGAAACAAATTGTTATTATACGATTGAAAATTTTAGAAAAAATTGTTTGCTTCTATAATTTTGTAAATATAATAGGTCATGTAATACTTTTGGATGATTTATCATTAGAAGGAGTTGAATTTTCCCTTGCATACAGTATAAAGAATATTTTGGATTTTGAGATGATAAACTTTTACACACTCTTTTCTCATACCAGAAAAATGAATTGCAAAATCCACATGTATATTGCATCTCCAATATCAAAATAATCTACACATATCATAAAATTATTATTAGACATTTGAAATAATCTAATTTAAAATAAGTATGTACGAATACATTTGTGGGTTCATACCATATGGTGTTCCACTATTGTGTTTTATTTCATCATCTGTGATCGCATAAAATATCATACATTCAAAAATATTATGTCATTGTACTATTATGTTTGTTATATTATAATTAAATTAAATTTATATTAGTAAATTTAAAATAATTAAAATATATATGTAATTACAATAGATGAAAAAACTATGTACATGGATCTGAAAATTAATATGAGACTATTGGAGTAATGTAATATTCGATATGAATATATAAAATATATTAATGAGTGCATACTAGATGATAGGGTTCCACTATTGTCTTCTATTTCATTATCAGTGGACTCATAAATTATTATAGATATATAAAGAACATTTAAAACCTATGGAAAATAATTATAAAATAATGTTAATAATAAATGTTTAAACATCTTCGAAATTGAAAATGCTAACCTTCACCAAATTCCAATCGTTGCCCTACGATAGAGATGCCATCATTCTTCTTACAATTGATAGAAAATCTGTCAAATTTTGATGATTCGAATAAATCGACTAGACCACTTTGATTTGATAAATGAGATGCTGATAAGATATTTGTGTCAGTATTTGAGAACCCAATACTTGACAACAATTTCATTTCATCAACATTATAATTGATTTTATAAATAAAGCTCAGAGGAGTGGAAGCTATAAAAAAGAAATTAAAAAAAGAGTTAATATGATTCAAGACTTTAGACATTATTATAACATTGGCATATATAAATGTAAAAAACTTATTACCATTTGTAATGTCCCTAAGAGGAGATAAAAATCTTTGAGATTGAGAAGGGTCGAACACACAATCTATATGTGTTTCTTTTTCATTAATCAATTTCGTAGCAATCTGATTTAAATTACTAGCATACAGAAAACAAAATATTAACCAAATAATAAATATTTAAGGATGGTAAAAATTTATAATACTATATCAATAATGACCTATTTAAATATAACACTTTTTTTTTTGTAAAAATCAACAGTGTAAATATACAACAGGAAAAATTAAAATACTAAAAAATGATCTAAAGTGGATTTAAATAAAATTAACTATCTAAATTATTATTATAAAATATGGAATTAATAATAATCTTTTATAATAACGTGGATCTTAAAAATATTAGATATGTTAAATATAACTTTGTAATATTTTAAGGGTTACAAATAGTATAAATTAAAAACTTTCCTAATATATATTTTTAGTAATTAATTTTATAACATAACTCATAATTAACAACAATGAATTAGCACCAATGTAAATAAGTTTTCTATTTTAATTTTCAACACTAAAGTCTCTTAATAGTATATGTATCTTCAAAAAATTATGTATGTAAAAAAACTTACATACTACATTAAATATAGCTTAGTAATATTACGCAAATCGTTATCAATAATTGTTCAAAAAATGGTTTCATATAAACAAATATTTTTCCAACTTTAAGTAGAAGTTTATATATCTAATATATTTTGAAAAAAAAAATCAGATCTCAAAATCATAACTTGGACTGATACCCATTCGTTTTATATACCCGGCCTTGTTTTTTATATTGATACATTTGGACTGATATTTTCTTATATTCACCACCCGTTTATTTTCTCAAAATCAAAACTTGGACTTATTACCGTTTTATTTTCTTCATCTTTGCAATTAGAACCGTCTGTTTCCTTTACTTAAAGATGATGATCTCGAAATGAAACGGTTGTTTCATTCTACAATCATAACCATGCTTTGATTTTACATCTTCAATCCGCGTTGTTCATTTTGTTACCCGCGTTCTTCAAATAGTTAAAGGTAGGAATCTGGATTTCTCTAGACCACCCTACGCCACTCTCTCCTCTGATCTGTTCTATCTTCTATCCTCTCTCCTCTCTACTCTCTTGAAATTCTTTGATAACTTTGGAACTTTCATTAAGAAAGATCATTTAAAAACTTTCAATCCCGTTCTATTTTTCATTTCCCTTCCCTTCTGATTTTCTACTATCATTTTCATTTGATTTGTCTCATCTTTTGCAAAGAATAGTAGTGTAAGTTTTGTGTAGTATAGTAAAGCCAAATAAAAAATATGCTACTTTTGATTTTATTATCGGTTATTTTATATACTCAGAAAATGTTGCTTCAATGTAAGCTATATTATTGTAGTTTTATTTGTATGTTTACGCTCTAAATTTTTGTGTACAAATTTTGAAGCTTTCTTATTTTCTGATATGATCTACTTCTTCAAATATATAGTCTTATTTTGTGGATAAAATTTCTATTTGTATTAATTTCTGAAGCGTATTTGTTCTTGAGAAATAATTTTTGATGGTATGTAAATACGTCACTCTCTCCTCTTAGATCTGTTGCTCTTAAAAGATATTGAAAGTCAACTTGGACGATGGAGAGAAATTTGGGTATTGGAGTTTACTTTCGTATTTTTGTCATATGTTACTTTTATAGTTTCTTATTGATTTGATGAAGAAACTAAGATTTTTCTCCAATTTTTCAAACCTTCTATGTTCACTACCATTTCGTTATCTGTATTAGATTTGTTGCTTTGGGAATCGTAGAGACAGATCTCAGATAAATTTGGGTAATGTCACAACAATATCTATGTTAGTGAATTTCTAAATGGTTTTTCTTGTTGATTTTTTTCATAATTTATTATGTAAAATATCATGTGTTATTCGCTCAGATTTGATGTGTTGCTTTCAAAAGCTATTGATAGTCTAGCCAAACATAGGAGAGTAATTTGGGTAATCACGCTAATTTTTGTCCATTTTTTTCTTTTATGTTAAATCCTATCTCATTCTCTTAATCAGATATGTTGCTTTGGGAAGCAAACACTCTGATATCGGAGAATATTGGGTAACATAGATTCATTTCTAATTTTGTCAATTTATGAAGCTTTTATGTTCTCGATTCAGATATGTTTTTCATTTATTGGGTAAAGTATCATCTATTTGACCTTTATATTTCATTTGTTACTTTCAACTGGTGTTGAAAGTATACGAAGACATTGAAGATATATCTCTGTCATTTTTTAAATGTTTTATGTTAGATCTTGTCTGGTACTCTAATATAGATATGCATTCTTCACCAAGCAAAGAAAGATCTCAGAAAAAATTTGGTAATAGACTATTATTTTCTATTCTTGTGAAAAATTTAAACTTCTAAAAACTTTATTCAGATTTTTGGTTCCTTTTTAGAGAAAAAACTTATTTGTTTTTCTCTTATTTGATCTGTTCCTTTCAATACCTATTTCAAAGTATAAAAAAAAGGTCACCACGCATCTAATTTTTTCTTTCTTTTTTGTTTCATACTTGTGTTCTATTATGTAATATACTTCATGGTAGTACTTTTTTCAGATCTGTATTTCTTCCAATACTATTCGATTTTTAAATTTTTATAGTTCAGATCCCATCTAGTTCTCAATTTTAGATCTATTACTTTATGAAGTAAACAAATAGATCTCAAAGAAAATTGGGTATTCCAACAGTCTCTTCTATTTTGGTGAAATTTCATCTATTTATCTTTTCTATTCAATCTGTTGCTTTTAATACCTACTTGAAAGTTATTTCAGACATTGAAGAGATCTTTGGGTATTCAAGCCTATTTAAATAATTTTCAATTATTATAAAATTTATTTTACCTTGTCATTAGTATTCTTTTTTGTCGTGCTATTATGACGTATTATCATATAATGATTTATTAACTTTACGTAGGGTTTATTATCAATTGTATGATTTTGAATGTTGAATAAGTACTCAAACTTGATGCTTTATAAATCTGCTATTTGATATGTTGTATTCAATAACTCTCTCAGTTCCTAGTTTGACATCTTTCTTGTTTATATAGGTAAGTGAGTAATTTATGCAATATTAAGCGAGTATTTATCTTAGTAATTTAGCAGTAGTTAATCAATATAGATATTATATATATATATATATATATATATATACATCTTTCTTGTTTATATGGGTAAGTGAGTAAATATTTTACTCTTTGATTTCTGCAATATTAAGCGAGTATTTATCTTAGTAATTTGGCAGTAGTTAATCAATATAGATATTTTCCATATATATATATATATACATCTTTCTTGTTTATATAGGTAAGTGAGTAAATATTTTACTCTTTGATTTCTGCAATATTAAGCGAGTATTTATCTTAGTAATTTGGCAGTAGTTAATCAATATAGATGTTTTCTATATATATATAAACACAATATAATCTTTGAAGCTAGTATACCATGATATTTTTGAAGCTGGTATACCTTACTTCCTTATTAATAATATTTTATTAAGGTATACCAGGAAGTAAGTATCAGATCAAAGATAGTTAGATTTCAAACAAGGGTGGGTAGTTTAGACTACCCAAAAATCTTTGAAGCTGGGTTTTATCTAGGATTTGATACAGAAACCTAGACGCAAGTTCTATGGACCTTTCGATAGGAACAATAGTACCCAACTCGATGTAATGTCCTAAGAATCTAACTTTGGTCTGCGCTAAGGATATCTTGAGCCTAGACACAACTAATCCACTTCTTTTGGTGACACTTAGAAAAGTCCTAAGGTGTCTAAAATGCCGATCCACACTATTTGAGTATACTAAGACATCATCTATGTACACTATGCAGAAATTTGAATATGGATTAAAAATGACATTCATTATTCTTTAAAATTCTAAAGGGGCATTTTTTAATCCAAAGGGCATGACATTCCATTCATACTGTCCAAAAGGTACCGTGAAAGCAGTTTTATATCAGTCTTTTGGATTAATTTGGATTTGCCAAAAACTAGATTTTAAATCAAACTTAGAAAATATCAATGCAGAATACAACCTTTGTAAAAGATCTTTTTTGTCTAGAATCGGATATCTAATCCATTTGAGGGCATCATTTAAAGGTTTGTAATTTATTACTAACCTAGGTGTGTCTCTTTCTATTTAGGAATTTTTGTTGACATAAAATGTTGCGCAAGACCAAGGAGACCTAGATTTTGAAATTAATCATTTTGATTCTAGGTCCTGGATTTCCTTTTTGCAGTGTTTAATCATTTCATAGTTCATTTGGATTGGTCTAGCTTTTGTTGGTATTAGTTTTTCATTAAACCCATCTTCATAAGGAAGATCTACCATATGATTTTTTCTAGACCAAAAGGCATTTGGAAGATCAGAACAGATGTCGTTTTCAATTTGATTTCTAATTTGGGCAATCTTATCCTTAATCAATTTTGTTTCTAATTGATTTTGAATTCTGGATCAGTTTATATTTTGTTTTAAGAAGTTCAAATCATTTTGTTTTCCTTGGACAAGGAGGTTGATTTGATTTTTGTATATTGAATTTTTCTTTAACAAATTTAGGTTTTGGTTCAAGGTGTTTCTAGAAAGGAAATGGTGTTTTTTTGTTCCTTTTGATTTGAAAGAGATCCCCATTAAACCCACTTTGTAAGGGTTGATCAAATTGATGAAAGGGGTCCCTAAGATAACACTTTGGCTAATATCAGGAGTTATCAAATAGGTTGATTTGATTTGTAAATTATTACAAATGAGATTTAATTCACATTTGTGGTTAATTTTGAGCATGGAGCTGTTTGCTGCAAACAATTTTTCGTTTGTTTTAGATATGAATCTTTTTGGTATAATTCCTTCTTTGATATAGTTCAAGTCAGCACCAATATCAAATAGTGCGAGTGTGTTTATTTGAAAATCATTGGATAACCTAAGGGTTATGCTAATGATATACTTCCTAGAAGTTATTTCTTTTAACACATTAAGAAAATCTTCTGGGATTGGTTCGTTTTGAATTTGTTCATCTTCAGATATATCTGGTTCACTATTGTAATACCTCAAAATTTTGAAAACCTATATTTTAATAAATAACTTTTATTTAAAATAAAACTAGCTTTTAAAATTATTTATTTTAATTATTTTATAGATTTTAGAGTATGTAAATTTGGATAAGAGTATTTAATAAATTAAAAATAAATATTTTGCTATTTATCATATTATTTTATTTAAACAAATTTTCAAACTAATATTTTACCAACTTTATCCTTTTTAAACTAATATCTTAGATTATAATGAATTAAATTATTAAATTAAATAATTTATCAAGAATATTACATTTTATGATTTTATAAATTAATTTACTTTATTTTCCCTATTTTTCCCATTTCCCTTTTTACCCTTTCCCCCCTTTTTTTTTCCTTTCCTTCTCTTCTTTTACCCTTTTCTCCCTCCCTTGGGCCACCCGGCCAGGCCAGCCTCCCCTCCGTGCTCGGGCCAGGCCCGTTCCCTTCCCCCAACCCCTCCTTCTCCCGCGCACAGCCAGCCACCCAACCTTCTTTTTTCCCTTGGACCGGCCGACTCCCTTTTTTTTCCTACGCCGGTCAAGCCGTTCGTGCACCTCCCCTCCCTTTCTTCCTTCTCCCATGCCCGACCACCAGTTCTGTCATGGTTGAGCGTCCGGCCGCCTGCAACAGCCGCCACCTGCCATCACCACCTACCTCCCTCTCCCTCCCTCTCTCTTCCCCCGTCATTTTCTTTTTCTTTTCGAGCCAAATAGGCTCTTGGACCACACCTCGCATGCTCTCCCCCCTTTCCTTCTTCATCCCTCTCTTTCCCCTGCCAACCGACCGCCACCTGCCACCCTTCGTCCTCTCGCCGGCCAGCTCCTGCCCCTCTCTTCTCCCTCTTCTTTTTCTTCATCTCCCCAGCCCTTCATTCCCCTCATTTTCGAGCCCTTCTCCTTCCCCGAGCTCTCTCTTCTCTCCTTCCTTCTTCCCCATTTTTTTTCTGTTTTCTCTCCACGCTACCGCCAACCGTCGTTCTAACCGCCGCACCCAGCCCTACACCGCCTCCTGCCGCCACCCCCTACTGCCCTACACCATCACGCCACCCCTCGAGCCCTGCACTTCCTCCCTTCTCCACCCCTTCCTTTTTCTCCCCATTTTCGCCCTTACCGCCGAGCCACCTGTAACCGCCACTTACGCTGCCTTCCAACCACCTCTGCCACCACCCAACCCACCGTTCGACACCCTGCAGCCCCCTTTACCACCACCATGCATTAATTGGCCGAAAACAGCCCTTGCACCCCTCCATTTTTCCCTCTCCTTTTCCTTTCTTCTCAGCCCCTCCACCTCGACCCATCTCGGCAGCCAACTTCGCCGCCGTCTCCACCGCCTCACGCCGCCGTGAAACCATCCCCAGCCACCACCTACACCCCCTCTTCACTTCTGTACCATTCCCTTGCCTTGAAACCTCCCCCACCCACCTTCTTTTCTAGCCTAAAGGCACTAAACCGAGCCATCTACTCCCCCCTTCTACCTTACCCCATTCAACCCTTTTCACCCCATTATTTTGCATGAGACTCACGCTGTTCATGCAGCGTGAGCTCCCCCTTCATTTTGAAATTTATTTGGCTAATCTTTAAGGTATAATAGTATTTTAAGTTAAGTGCTTTATTATTAAATAAAATTTTATAAAGTCTTATCCTTTTAGTTTCTTATTTCTAACATAATAATGATGGATATTATTTTTAGGTGTTGAGTTGCTAATTATGCTTGGTAAGATTTGATATTTTGCGGGATTAAGGTAACCGTTAATCCTCCCTTAAATACATGGAAAAACGTATGCTAGCACATTAGGGATTCAGTATGATTTTATGCATGGTTTGTGTGCTTAGCATGATATATATATATGGTTGCTTATATTGCTTGATAAAAAGGAAAAGTATGATAACCTTTGTGCCATGTGTAGGTATAATAATTAAGGAAGAAGTTTGATTATTGATGGAAATATTAAATGCTTGTTTATGATGAATTATGTTGCTAATGCATGAGTAATATTATTACCTAAGGGCATTTTAGTAATTATGCTTATGAAGTATGTGATCTAATGTATGTAGTTGTTAATGAGTATTATGTTGAATAATGACAAGTTTGTGGACTTAGAGGATAAGAATGAAGTACTAATATCATTATTTTTTGTAGTAATGGTAAATTCATAAAAATGGTGAATAAAGGGATTGAGTGGAAATTTTATAAGTGAAAAGGGTATTTCGGTAATTTTATAAGTAAAAGGGTAATTTGGTAATTTAAAAAGAAAGGGGTTAAATGATAATTTATAAGTAAAAGGATAAAATTGTAAGTTGTGGGAAAGAAGGGTATTATGGTAATTTTTGAGATAAAAGAATAATATGGTAATTTTATGATTAAATGGCCAAATGATAATTTTATAAGTAAAGGGGTATTATGGTAATTTTTGGAGAAAAGTGTAAAGCGGTAATTTTGGAGTCAAGGGGCAATATAATAATTTTATAAGTAAGTGGTAAGAATGGTAATTTTGGAAGTAGGGGTAAAATAGTAATTTTGGATGAAGGAGGGCATTATGGTAATTTTCAAGTAAATGGGCATTATGGAAAATTTTGGAAGTAGAGGGGCAAAATAGTAATTTCATAAGTAAGTGGTAATATGGTAATTGTATAAGTGAATGGCGAAATGGTAATTTATAAGTAAAGGGGTAATATGGTAATTTTGGAAAAGAAGGGCAAAATGGTAATTATGTAAGGAAAGATAAAGATGTTAATTTTGGATGTGAAAGGGTAAAATAGTAATTTGTAAAGTAAAAGGAGTGTTATGGTAATTTTATAAATAAAAAGGGTATTGTGATAATTTTGTAAATAAAAAGATATTATGGTAATTTGAAAGTAAGGGGTAGAAGAGTAATTTTGTAAATAAAAGGATATTATGGTAAACCGGTAGTAAGGGGTAACTTGGTAATAATGATAACGACAAAGGGTAAATTAATAATCAAAATATGATTAAAAAGGGGTAATTGGACAATTATGATGATAGATAAGGGTAATTTGGTAAATTAATCAATAAAAGGGCATTATGGTGATTTTAATAATGGAGAAGGGTAATATGGTAATTATAAAGATGGAGAAAGGTAGATTAATAATTATAAATATGGAGAAGGGTAAAATTGGTAATTATAATTATGAAGAAGGGTAATTTGGGATTTATGATAATTAAAAAGAGTAAAATGGCAATTAAAATAATTGAGAGGGGTAAAATGGTAATTATGATAAAGGAGAAGGGCAATTTGGTAATTTACCCAACTAAAGGGGCAATTTGGTAATTTAGCCGATTAAAGGGTAAAGTGATAATTATTTAACCAACTAAAGGGGCAAAATAGTAATCATGATAATGAAGGAGGGTAATTTGGTAATTTATCCAACTCAAGGGCAATTTAGTAATTTAACCAACCAAAAAAGGAAATGTGTTAAGGTTAATAATTATGAAGGGTGAATGGTGATCTAAAAAGCGTAGGAGACAAATTGATAACCTAAATTGGATAAGCGGTAATTTGGTAATTATGCAACCTAAAGGGTAATGTGGTAATTTGTCAAGTAAGGAAGGGATTACTTAGCAATTATATAAGTAAGAGGTAAATGAGTAATTTGTACCTAACATGTCGTTGTGATTATGGACCATTATAATATGATTTAAATGATGCTGATTAGCCAAGTAAGAGTATTTGATAATTAGTATGGCTTTAATGGTTTCTCTGTAATATCCTGGATAATCATCTGAATAAGAAACGATTAATGATATCGGAACGATTGAAAGTGAATAAGTATCCAATTGTTGTGCTTTTCGTGATCACTTTAATTAAGACAATATTACTTAAAGTGAAAGACCTTGAGATCGGGAATGGTGACTCCTTAGGGGTCGCTACCCTAAGGACGTGGTTTAGTCCACGATTATTCTGGTATTTGCTGGTGTGCCTTTGTGCCCCAGCCAGACCCTATATCTTACTCTTTCTAGCTCTACGGACCTAGTTAGGGGGTATGCATACTTATAGATTAGGTGTCCTTGTCGGTAGGGTACTGAGTTAGCTTTATGCACCAGTACGACCAGGGTACCTTTGCGTCCTTGGGTTTGTGGTTGAAGGGTACCGAGTAGCTTATACGCACCGGTACGACCGGTGTACCTTTATGTCTCGGGTTATTGATCTCCCGTTCGAGGTAAATAAATATAATTGATGTGCTGATTAAAGAAAGGAAAGATACTATTATTGAAAGTGGAATATTAATGAGCCGGGCCCAGATGATTATGATATTGAGTATCGGTCCACCGGTTATAATAGTGGCTAGGAGCGTTGTGCCCCTGGATGATGATTCTTTATATATCCCAGTCCACCGGTTATAATAGTGGCCAGGAGCGTTGTGCCCTGGATGATGATTTTATATATATTCCGGTCTACCGGCAATAATAGTGGGGGTCCCGAGCTCAATAAAACCAGTATTATATGTGAATAAAGTTATGGAAAAATACTAATCACTTATAGTGGAACACCATGTGAGTCGGGGCCAGACCGGTCCACCGGCAAATAATAGTGGTTAGGTGCGTTATGCCCTGTGTGTTTACCTTCCGGTCCACTGGCAATAATAGTGGTCAGAGGCATTCTGCCCTGTGTGTTTACTTCCGGTCCACCGGCTATAATAGTGGTGTAATACCCCGTATTTTCGAAACCTAATTTTATTAAGCCCAATGATTTTATTAGCGTAATTTGATGTAAATATTTAATTATTTTAATTTCGATTCATTTTATGGATTTATCGACGATTTCGAATTCATATTTGAATTTAATTAATCGTCGTCGTTGCGAACCATACTGGACAAATTCGTTCACGACCATGATTTTATTATATTCTTATGATTTCGATTTTCGGTTAAAAATATGTATTTCCATTCTTTCTTGTGTTTTGATTTTTAATATTTTAGATTCGTTTCCGATTATAACTTCGTCGTGTGATTACGACTTTATTTTGGAGTTATATTTCGTTAACGAAATATATTATTTAAATTATAAAATTTTGGTTGAAATAGTTAAAGTTATTTTAATAATTTTATCAGTAGAAAATATTTCCGACTTTAAATTTATTCGTTTTTAAAAATCGTTAATATCTTCGGGAAGTTTTAAATTAAAAAGATTTTCGGAGTTTATTTGTGAATTTCTTTCCGGAATTAATTTTCTTCCGTTTTATGATTTTTGGTTTACGAAAAATCGATTTCGGAAATTATTTAAATTAGTCTCGGTTTATTAGAATTTAATTTAAATCTTTACTTTTATGCTTTTAAATATTATTTCGAGGTCTTATAATTTATTTCTGTAAATAATATAAATTTTTACGTTCGTTGGTAAGTTTTTCCGAAAATGTTTCCGAAATTCTTTATATAGCTTTTTATTAATTTTAAGCTTTCGGAACCATACGAAATAATTTTCGTTTAATGAATTTTAGATAAAATATTCCAATAATAATTTTTAAACTTTTAGTATTTTATCTTATATATGTATTTGTAAAAAAAAAGAAAAAAAAAAGAAAAAGAAAAAAAGAAGAGCCCTACCCGACCGGTGCACCCCCCATTTTCTTTCCCTTTCTCTTCTCTTCTCCCATTCTCTTCCCTTTTCTCGACCTGCTCTCTGCTCTGCGCCCAGAAACCCCAGCCCCGACCTCCTCCTCCCTGCTCCTCCTTCGTCGGCCGCCGACCTCCAACCTGCTTCCATACGCCACCACCGACGACACCGCAGCTGCGCAACAGCCGCAGCAGGAGCCATCGAAGCCGCAACAGCCACCGAACGCTGCAACAGCGACGAGCAGCAACGCAGGCTGCGCCGACGCCGCCGGCCACCGTCGATGTCTCCCGACCACCGGCGAGCCACCCCCGACCTCCGACGAAGCTCCTCCGGCCTTCCCTTGTCCCGATTCGTTGATTTTTGTTCGGTATAAATATCCGAAAACCCTAATATTGAATTTGATTCATTGAGTGTGATTTAGCTTGTGATAAGCTAAATTAATTGTTGTATTATGTATATATGTGCTGTAAGATTGATTTGAATATATTAATTGTATGGTTTGTGTTGAAAATTTGGGAAATTGAATTTTAGGCCGGGTTATGCCCGAATTTTTCGGACCCGTCCGATTAGGCCATTTTGGATAAATTGATTATACAATATGTTTTTAAATGTATTTAATTTCATGTCGGAACCGTCAATTTGAGAAATTTATGCGGAATCAATCGGAATTTAATTCCTAGGTCAAAATTCGTCTGTAATAAAATCGAGACATATAATTGAGTTGTTTCGCTCAATTGATTTTACAATATCATTTGAAATGTATTTAATTTCATATCGGAAGTGTTGATTTGGGAAAATTGTGCGTAATTAATCGGAATTGGATTTTTAGGTCAAAACTCTTGCGGGTCTAAATTGGATTATGTAACCGGGTCGTTTTATTCAATTGACTATACAATTTATATTAGAATATATTTAATTACATTTCCAAACCGTCAATTTATATATTTTAGCAAGAATTGATCGGATTTGCGTTCCGGGTTCAAAAACCCTAATTGTACGGAATTGGGTATTTCTTTTATTGGTTTTGAGCAATTGATTATATGATATGTTATAAAATATGTCTAATTGCATTTCTAAACATTCAATTTGATTAAATTAATAGAATTCAACCGAATTGTATTTTCGGGCCTAAAACCCTAGATTTCAAGTGAACTCATGAAATTGATCATTTATATATTTGTTTTTCTAAAATTAAATTTATAGAAATAGTTGGAATGATCCTAATTGTACTCTAATATCTTGAATTGGAATTAATTGATTCGAATTACCCAAGTTTGTGTCGTAGGCTTTAAAACCCTAATTTTAAAAACGGATCGTTTTGAATTGGTTAATGAGAAGATTGTTTTGTTGAAATTGATTATCTAGATTTATCTAAAATTTGTGTAAATTGTGTTTTAAAACTATCAATTTGAGGTAATCGAAGTGATTTGATCGATTTGTAGTTAGGCATTAAAAACCCTAATCTTCAGGGATGGTTTTATAAAATTGATTGTGTTGTGTGTCTTTTATCTAATCGATTTCTGTGTTTGGGTTTTAAATCATTTGATTTATATTTTAATCTTAAATCTTAATAGAGTTATGCTCTTGAGTCCTGAGTTTTGGACGCGTTTCCCAAGAAAGATCGTTTGTGTTCCTTTGTGTTTATCTAATTAGAATATGTGAATTATTAATTGATAAGATGGTTTCTAACCTAGTTCCGATTTCTATCGGCGATCTAGGAAAACTTTCTCGTGGATTGTCGAGCTTTTGATAGCTCTCCCTCTTTCTCAATTTGCTTAGCTAGCTTCGAATTTAGGTAAGTCATTACTTACCTTTACTTATGATAGAATCTGGATGTATTTCTGTTCCGAGTGGAAGGTGATGACTATGCTTATTGATCATTTAATCTTGTCCAGTGTATGCTGTTTTCTGTGTGGTAATTTTATGTATGTATGAATTCATAGCCTCAATGCCAATATGTGTTAATATAACACTTGAATATGGTATGTATTTGAGTATGTGAATGGTTGAATATTGATTGAAATTATTTGATACTCTATGCTGTATCTTTATGCATGGAATTATTTATGTGGGCCTGGTTATTGGTCGGCTAAAATCATTGAATAAGATACTAATTATTTAAATTGGAAGATCACGTGAGTTGGGCCGAGGTGTAGGGTCCGTTCCATCGAACGATACTAGTGGCTCGGGTGTGTTGTCCCCGAGAGGTGATTCAAGCCGATCCACCGGTTCAGAATAGTGGCTCATGAGTGTTTTGCCCTGAGAGGTGCTTCAGTCCGTTCCACCGGATTAAGAATAGTGGGGCCCTATACTCATCGTGAATAAGAATATGATATGAATTAAGTAATGAATAAGACACTAATTATTTAAAGTGGAAGATTACGTGAGTCAGGACCAGGTGTAGGATTCGTTCCGCCGGATGATAATAGTGGCTCGGGTGTGTTGTCCCCGAGAGGTGCTTCAAGCCGTTCCACCGGTTCAGAATAGTGGCTCAAGAGCATTTTGCCCTGAGAGGTGTAGGATCCGTTCCACCGGATGATAATAGTGGCTCGGGTGTGTTGTCCCCGAGAGGTGCTTCAGACCGTTCCACCGGTTTAAGAATAGTGGGGTCCCTGAACTCATCGTAAATAAATAAAATCGGATGTAATAATGATTATTATCAGATTGTTGGATTGGTGTTGCTTAGCATGTGATCGTGATTTCTTGTACGCTGGTATCTTATGTGCTGTCATATCTAGTAATGTACCTATGAGCATGAATCTATTATCCTATGTTGTATTGTATGTAATACATGTGTAATTGAGCATGAGAATTGTAAGCTATAGTCTTTCATATCTTATGTGTTTCATGTTTCCTTCCCTGAGTTGGGTGGTCTTGATTTACTCAGTACTAGTCCCGTACTGATGCTACCTTGATTGAATGGGTCCTGTGATGATCCACTGATGGTGGGGAGCAGACTTCTTGTGCAGGTTTGAGTTCAGATATTGTATTTGGGTGGAAGACTTGGCTTGAGAGAGTAGGCAATCCGGAATTTGATCTATCGGGATTTGTCTTGTTTAATTGTATTTGTATTTGGAAGTTTCAAGTGTCGTATTTAACATTTCAAGGGTATTGTAATTAACTTTTAATTTCTCATACTCTGATAAGCTTTTAAAATTCGGATTTATTTCACAGGTTCCGCTGATTGATTCAGCGATGATTTTATTTAGTGAATTTATTCACTTGCCATCTGCCTATGGATATCTCCTTGTGGGAGTTTATTCTTATGGCATAGATGTTTGAAATTGTGTTTGACAGGTTTTAGCCTTGCATCTAGCATGAGATAGATGGTGGACATCTATCTTGTGTTAGATGTGGCGGTAACATTCCCCAAATTCTCTTCTAGCTTCCGCTTTATCCTTTTAATTTTTTTTTTCAGGAGTGAATTTTGGGGGTGTTATAAGTGGGGTTCTCGTACTCACATGTATATAAAATATGAGATTGATTGAATGATGACGGAATAATGGCTTAAGGCTCGAATGTATTGATCGTACACTATGACATGGCTTAAGGCCAAAAGTATCAATTGTGACTGATAAATTATTAAGTATGTTATTGTTATGTATGCACCTCTCATTATTTATGTGTGTAGCTTGCATTATGTGTCGTATGCGGGCCTGTCTTTAAGTGTGGTATGAAAGGGTTACTCAGTACCGTAGTACTGAAGGGATTCCCTTTATGGGGCCCTGCCTATTCAATGGGTAAAGCCCTTGCAGGTTTTTTTTCAGGTGCTACTCAAGTGGGCTACGGGAAAGAGAGTAAGGAGTTATCCGGCATCGTTAGGGTTTTCTCTTTCTCTTTAAATTCTTGGTTTTAAATGTTAACGTTGTTAAAGTAACCACCATTGGTGGATTTTATTCCTGTAAATGATTTGATGCGCTACTCTGATTTATGTACGTTAAATTTCTTTCAAATTGTATTTCATTTTTCTTAGCCTTAGCACTTGGTACTGGAACGGTATGAGTGAACCGGTCTGGTACTAAGTGTGGCGGTAATACTCCCAAAGTTCACGTCTTATTAATTTGCTTCCGCTAATTTCCTTTTAATTAACGAAATTTTTCAGTAGTGAATTTTGGGGGTGTTACAACTAGGTTCTGGAGATGTATTTTGTAATTGTTTGGATAATAACATTTGAATAATTTGACCATCGGATTCTTGTTTTTGTTGTAAAGATTTTAATTCTCTTTTGAATTGTTTTATTTCATGATGAAGTTCAGAATTTGTTGAAATTAAATTCTTTGATTTTTCTTTTCTTTTGAGAATCGTTGTCAGGTCATAGGTGTTTGTTGGTTTCTTTGGAACCTTTGGGGTTGCAAGTTTTGGTGGTGCATTAGGTTCAATCGATTCCATTAACCTTTCAAGATATTCCTTTTGTTTTAATGGATCAGGAATTAGTTAGACGATATCTAGAACCAATTTTTGTTCTTTTGTTAAGACATTCATTTTATTATCTAAGTTTTGTTCCTCTAGATCAGAGGAGCGGTACGAAGAAGAAGAAGAAGAGGCTACGATTTCATCTAATTCTAGGTTTTCATTTTGATTTTCTTCATCAGATGTTTTGACTAGGAGGTTTTGTATTTTTTCACTAGTTTCTTCGTTTAAGTTTAGTTCTCTAATTTGTCTATTTAATTTACAGTATTTTTGAATGTGTCCTATTTTACCACATTTATAACATTTGAAATTTTTTCCGCTTTGGTTTTCATATCTGGCATTTTTTGAAGAAGACACTGCTTTTTTTTTTCCTTTGGTTTTGATTTTTGATAGTAAGGGATTTGCTTTTCTCATTGCGGTGCAGGTAAATATTTTTGCTTTGATTTTCTTTGGTAACTTGGTTTGCAATTTCTAGAACATTTCTTTTGTTTGTTTGATGTTATTAGAATGTCAAATTGTTTGCAGAAAGATCCTAGTTCTTGTTTCGTTTTGTTCATTTCCCATTTGAGGTGTTTTTGTAGTTTTAAATCCTGACAGATTTTTAGACCTTCTTTTTGGGTAAAACTAATTAGTTCTTCATATGTAAATTTGTTGTAAGGAATTTGATTGCCATGGGCTTCTTTGATTTTGTTCCTAACTTTTTCACCTAGTAAAGGAGGTAATCCAGCTAGGAACTTTTCTTTCCAAAATGGCTGATTTGAATCTTCCCTAAGCATTACTCTAGTTAGAAAGTGTTTTTGTACCACTGGAAGTCACTAAGGCGTTTACACCTAAGGTTTGAAAGAAGTTCTGGATTTTTGTCTTTGAGGTGTGATGGATCACCTACAAAGTGCAGAGATATCGAAAGGATAAGGGATGCAATAGCATCAGACATTGGCTCACATTTTCAAAGATGATTTCATCATTTTGATCTAATTTAACAACATCTAATATTTGGGTTTGTTCTTCTGATGTAAGATGGAAATCCCACTATCCTTTGAGTTGTTCTGAAAATCCTGCTATAAGGAGTTTTGCTATGGCTTTGTCGGAAGTGTTGATTTGAGTTTTATAGGCATTTGCCACCATGGTCATTTGTTGTAACAAGTTTAGGATATGATATTCGGACAGGCCATCTATATTCCATTCATATAATGACGAGGCTTTATAGTTGGGCTGTACCAGTTTGTTGGGTCTAATCTCTAAGCTGAGGTCAGGTGCAGTTTGTCTAGGAATAATGGACCTAGATGTTGAAGGGATGTGAGCTAGGGTTGGTTCCTGAGGCTCATCATTTTCTGTTTGATCAGTTTCATTAATCATGTTTATTTGCGAATTTTATTCAGGTGTGTCAGGAATCTGGATTTGATTTGATGAAGTCGAAGGGGCTACATGATCTATTTTTTCCCTTATAGCGTTAAAGAATTCATCTTTTCCAGTTTGAATAGATTTCTAACTTGATTTGGATAACTCAAAAGGTTTGAATACTGGCATTTTCTTTTGTTCCAAATTTTTTGATTGAGAAACAGTTTGTATTGTCGATAATATTGTCTTTGAATTTGTTTATCCAATTTTACTAATTGGTTTCCAATTGTGTTCAGATGAATGTTCGTGTAGTTGTTTTGAAGAAAAATATTTTTAACATTCTATGATTCATCATCTTTGGGCATCGAAGAGGTTTCAATTCTAGAGTGTTTTCTCCAGAAGTCATTTTGATATTTGTTAGAGGCGGATGCTCTGTTTCAATTGTTCCTCTATCAATTTGACATGTTTTGGTTTTGTTTCTAGCAGTTTTTGGGTTTGAAGATTTGAAGGGGTATTTTAAACCTTTTTGCTTCATGTGCATTTCTAACAAGTCAAAGAACAATATTTTAACTTTGTTTTTAGTCATGAATTTGTAATATTCTGATTGAATATAATCTCTTTGTTCCATCCATTCTTTGAAAAACCATTTTCTCTTTTTGGTGCTTTCTTCCGAATAGAAGTCTTTTTTGAAGTATTCTTTATCAATTACAAATTCTATTTCAAGAATGTTTAATTGATTTTCGGTTATATCAGAAAAGGTTGGAGAATGCGGAGGTGTTTCAGTTTCTTGGTTTGTTTGTTTCGATTCTTCATTTTTGTGGTTTTGATAGAAAGATTTAGGAATTTTTTTTTCATAACTTGCACCTTTGAATGAGTGTTTAGGTGTTTCATCTACCGAATTCCTCTTTTGATTTTTATCTTCCAAGTTTATCACTTTCGGAGGGTTTGAGACTTTTCCTAAGTCTATGGTTGAAGAAGTCAAGGCGTCATCCTTAATTCTAAGGCTAGGACTCCTACGAAAACTAAGTTTGATTGTTCCATCATCAAATTGAGTTATTTGATTAATATTTGTATTTGGTTTTGGAATTAGATGTTTTTGTTTATCTTCCTAGGGTGGTAAGGCATTTTCTAATATCTAACCCTCAGGTAAGGATACCTCATTCTATTTTATGGTTTTGGGAATGACTGTTTGATTTTGTGTCGACGGTTTGTAACATTAAGGTTTCACCCTTGTTGGTTTGGATTTTTGCATTTGTTTTAAAGGCCATTTTTGTTACCTTGTAATGAATCCTATAGATTACTGCTATAGGTATTGAACCTTCTAACATTTCATAACCATGCATTTTGATTTGCAATGTTAACGTATGCATAATATTTGGATCATCAAGCAATGGAACAAAATTTGGATAACAATTAAAAAATATTGGACCAGAACAGAGGCTACTTTCTACAGTTCCTATCATGGAATCAGTAAAATTAACCTACCATCTCGTAGTACAACTAGAATCATTAAACATATTAAAGCCCAAGTACAGTCCATTCCATGTCTGACCTTGGCCAACCCAAGCCTATTCAAAATTGTCAAAACCGATGCCTTTGAAATTGGATATGATGGCATACTCAAACAATCCCAAGCCCAATCACTTGAATAATATTTGGCCCAAACCAGATAAGCCTAGATCAAATCAGAAACAGTGATCCAGTTTACCTCTGAACACTGGACCCAAACCCAACAAAATTACTTGACGGTTAAGAAGGAAATATTTGTGATCATCCAATCCATCAAAAAATTCCAGTCCCACCTTCTAAATCAAAAATTCCTGTTATGGGTCGACTGCAAATCTGCCAAACATATACTAAAAAAAGACGTAAAGAACGTCACCTCCAAAAAAATATTTGCCAGGTGGCAAGCGCTCCTGTCTATATTCGATTTCAGGATCAAATATTTAAAGGCTGAAGACAACTCCTTACCATACTTTCTGACAAGAGATTTTCTTCAAGGAAAACCACAGACAAATGCCTCCGAAAAAGAAAGGCAAAGAGAAAGTGCAAGAACTCCTTACACCCAAAACAATTCGGTCGTGGTACAAAGCCACAGTCGAAGATGAAGCAGTAACTTCATCCCCTCCAAAAGAAGATAGCAAACCAGAGGTTCAAAAATGGGTCGAGTCCCTCACCCATTCACCAGAAATCCTCAAAGCTCTTCAGCAAGTTTCAAAACAAGTCTAGAGTTCCCAACCTAGACGCTCAGGTATGAGTTCTACAAACCCTATTTTAAAAATCAAAGGAGATATTTCAAAACCTCAAAATCCTTCAAAAGAGATTTGAAAAATTCCTGCTTTGAGAAAATCTATCTCAAAGCTCAAAGAAATTATTAGAATCAAACCAGCTTTCCAAAAGAAAGCTGAGTACTTTATAAAACCGCATTTCCAGATTATTTCAAATCTTGAAGATGGATTCTCCCATCAGGATCCCTTCATTGCCTTAACGAAACTATTTTTTGGATGGTTTTTCAAACCATGGGACGTGACTGCACCCCATGAGTACTACAAGTCAATTTTAGAGTATATAGGCTCAGTTTCATTCAAACACTTCAAATTATCCCAAACCCATAACAAAATTGACTATTCAATCTGTAAGATACATAGGGTTCTTCTTCCCACGGATTAGGTTCGCAGCTCCGAACTGCCTTGATGGCTACCGGATATGTACAAATCAACCCCAAACACAAAACTGAATTGCAACTATTGGGATTATTAACAAGCTTAGTTGAATTATTTCTTCACCCAGAATTCCAAGAAATCCCATTCCTAGTTGATCTTCTTCCAAAACTTTAACCAGACCAAATTACCCATATGGTTTGTCCGCTAGTGGAAGGACTTCGGTTCCATACCAGATATCTTACCTGAACAGGTTTTAAAATCTCTTGACCTGTTCAAAACCCTATACCAACCTACACAAAATGATAGGATTTTTCCCCTATCTTCCATTTCTACTCCAGACTTTTTTGTCCTTTGGTATTCGTATGGATCCTTGAGTTGCACGAGATCGATGGAGTCCAAACCTTGGTCAGACAATTCAAGGTCAAATAGTGGACCAAATATCAGACGTTCGAAAAACTCTCCGAACAAGCAATTTGAAGATGTATCAAAGCAAAGCAACCGTCCTCTTCAAAGAAAATTGAAGCCAACCCATCTGAGACAAAGTTCCTAGCACAAAAATTTGTTATAGCGGCAAGACTTGCAGCTGCAAAATCTGAGGAAGAATACTTGGCCATCATTAGCCAAGTACTATCAGAAAAACAAACCATATAAATCTTCATCTGCTCCGACTCCGGACTATGGTGATGAAAATGAAGATGACTGTTATGGAATACTCTGATGGAAACCGGTTAGGGTTTCGCAAAGGATCGAAAGATTTAGTCGAGCGCAACGTTCGATTTCGCTGGCACAGCCTAAGGAAAACTTTCCAAAGGAAGAACCAAAGTTTCAGAAGCACAATTGATTCAATGGCAACTGAAATTAGAAGGTGAATGATCAAGATCGATCAAGGTGAGAACGAGACAGAATCAGAGAAGAGAAGCGAATGAGAGAATCGCCAAGAGAGAGAAGAAGTCGCGAGAGAGATCGAGAGAAAAATATCAACTAATGTTATTTCTGTCAAAGTTGTGTACGTATTACAATGTATTCGGCCTATTTATATGTACACAGAGGGCCGTATACTCGACAATACATACGGACATTACAAGCCTGCATGGACGGGCGATACAAAATTTTGGGCCAAAAAAATGAAGTGTCGACCAGCCCAAATTCGACCAAGCATAAAAAATGTCCCAAATACAATTAAGCTTAAGGCTTAATGTCCCATAAGCTAAAACAACTTTAGCTAATCATGGTCATTAAGGATTGATTAATCCGCAATCCATCTAGTCCAAATTAAGGACCGGGTGGCGGATTATACAACCGTCCTAATTCCCATTAGCCCATTTCGACCGGCGAATGCATCATATGGGATTACAAAAATATTTAACAAAATTTTACATAATCTGTACACTCCAATACATATTCTGCACTTCTCAGCAACTATGTCCAAGTCCACAGAATCCATATGCTGCATTATTCTCCTATTAATTCAACAAATAAGACAAACAATTATAAGTAATTAATTCACAGCAATTGTCAAAATTACTTAAATATAAATTCATAAAATTCACATCATACTCCCTAGTATTCGGTAACATTACAAATACAAGTATTCAATGCAAATGGCGTACTTCATAGCACCCATCGAAGACAAATCATTGTAGCAGACAAAGAATATTCCTGCCAGCACAAATCCATAAACCAAAAGCAAAAGTGTCGTCATCAAAAGAAGAAGGAATCTACTTTTGACGACTGACACTTTTCACGAAAAGAATAAGCATCTGTGGTTACTTTTACCGTTCATTGTGTTTTTCACCTTTTACTGTGTACCTTTACCTTTTCTTTCGGTGGATTCCCGAATCCACTTTTCAAAAATTTATATTGTGTACCTTTACTTTTCTTTTCGGTGGATTCCCGAATCCACTTTTCAAAAAATTGTAACTTTTAGGAGCCCCTTTCGTCGATAAAAGGGGACTTAAGGGTTCATTGGGGGGCGGGGGCGGAGGGAGGAATCATACACGGATCTGTAAAACGACCACCTATCCTCAAACTTGTATCAAGACTCCAACTCTATAAAACTTTCTAAGTTTTATCTATCCTTTCTCTTTTCCTTTTCCTTCAAATTTATATTCGTTCTTTCGAACTATCTTTCTATCCTTTACTATTTTGTGTTTATGTTCTTCAGGTAGTCTATTTGTATCCCAGGTCCTCAGGTATACCATGGTATCAAAGCCAAACATATAATTCATTTTATTTAACGTAGGCACTGCAATATCTACATAACATGACAATGGTAAAAACTATACTGGCATTAAATTTTGCATACTCATTATTTGATCTTACTTGCTCTATGGTATGTTATGTGTTTATATATGTATGACTATAATTTTAGTTTTCTTACCTATGTGATATGAAAAAAGATGCTAGGTAATATTATCTCATGAGTTCCTATTGACATGGTTAAGTCTATATGTAATTTTAATAGAGTGGCACATGATTATCATACTATTTTCATAATCTATTTATGATTATATTTTATCATGTGTTGGTTACACTGATATAAAAAAAAATCTAACAAACAAAAAAATGATCATAAATTATAATAATGCTATAAAAATGCCAATTAATTCACTTTTAACTTAATCATTAATTATCAAATACTGATAAATTATCCTAAAGTGCATGTTGAGATGTCTTCTCTTGATCTTTTTACTCTAATTGTAGTTGATGATATTAATTTCCTCATATTTACCTCTTGGAAACGACCTTTGTTGTTTCTGTACAATTTGAAACCACATTAGATAATTAGTTTATTGAATAAAGAATAGTATAGTATTAAATGGATTTAATTGTAAATATATATTTAATAGTGACTTAATTGAGAAGTAGTATGTTAGATGAATGTATGAAAGATTATTTTTTGGTGCAAAATGTTGTTGACCATCTTTTAAGTTTATGTTCTTTGTCTCCTTATACCAACTTTAAATATTTCAATTGAAAATGAAGAGAAAAATTTTGGCAACTGAAAATGAACAAAGTTTTATGATAACATTTAATCAAAATACATATATATTTATATTTGGTAATAATACATTTCCAATGCATCTTTTAATTAGTTATGTTTTCTATTGGATCCAAATCAATTAAAAGAAAATAAGTACTCATCAAATCAACACTTTTTTTCTGAATTAATTAACTTATATTGTATATTAATCACTAAAAAATGAATACATAAACAAATAAGTTTTGCTAAATTAATTAAATTATATCATTTATTGATTAAAAATTTTAGGTCATACATATATTATTCTAAGTTATTTTTTGAAATGATCTCCATCTTCCATCAAACTCGACCTTTAGGAATGGGGAGTGAGGAAAATTTTTCGTATAGAATGTAACAACAATAAATAATTTTACACTTGTGTTTTCTCTACAAATTAATATATTCTTTGATTTTAATGCTTTAAAGCCAAGTGCAAATTGTTGAATGTTGATTTCACATCTTCAGAGCCCCATACTTATTTTATAGAAGACTCAATGATGAGGCAAATAAT
Source organism: Tamarix chinensis (assembly GCA_030549775.1). Lineage (NCBI taxonomy): Eukaryota > Viridiplantae > Streptophyta > Magnoliopsida > Caryophyllales > Tamaricaceae > Tamarix > Tamarix chinensis. The sequence continues at coordinate 120,722,879 of CM060171.1, forward strand.
TGTAATTAATTAAAAAATTCCTTATGGCGTACTTGATAGTGATGTAGGAGATCTTTTGATTATGACTTAGACATAATAATGAGGCAATGATGATTATGACAATTTATAATGGATGATTTATAATTTATTATTAACCAAAAATAATTCAATATTAATTTTTGATCCCTTTTCGCGATAAGCAAGGGTTGAGAATAATTTTTTGAAGGGGATAATTAGTTACAAATCACCATTTATAAATTATTTGAACATTATGCAATAGCCTATGATCATTAGTTGGTGAATAACTTGTTGCATCCTAAGCCTCCACAAACTTTTTGCTATTCAAATATGATATCAAAGAAGTATATATATTTTTTATACAAATATGATATGAGATTGTTATTCAAATATAATAGGTGTGATGATGAATTATACTTTTAATTATTTTTGTGCTTGGTGTTCTCCTTTAATTACAAACTAAGATTATTAAACAAACACTGATAGGAGACTTCTTTTTCTATTCAATGACATTGAGAATATTCTATTCAATCTAGGGGGAGAAGTTGTGGTTTAACTGTATGATTCATGTTAATTAGTTGTAGTTATCATATTTGAATCATTCTCTATATACATCTTAATTTTAAAATTACTTTACTCATTTTTGTTGTTTTTCTAGCTATCTTATGTTGGTTATGACATAGACAATACTTATAGGCAAGAATTTGACATTACATAAAATGATGAAATCATAGTAGTGATACACAGGCCATTAGTAATCAAAACTTCTATATGCTACATGACATGATTGATGCAAATGATTCACAAACATTTGAAATGATAATTGTTTTTTATATAGGGAATAATTAATAAAAGAACAAATTTTCATCTATTACATGTTGATATTAATGCTCATGACTACATAAAATGTTGTAATGATAATAGGGCAAAAAAATTCAAAACTCCTATTTCTTCTTCTACATACCGATAATATCACTAATCTATTAAGTCTTTGGTTTCTCAACCAAAATCACAATAAGTTGCATGATTTGAAAATATTAATTTTAAATACTAATTTAGAAAGCATAAGACATTCAATGGCTCCTCAACACTTTTTTTCTCACCCAACCTAAAGTTTTTCTAATTTCACATTGACCCTAGATCTCTTCTTCTTAGGAGCTATAGTGCAAAGATCAACATTCATACACCTTTTTTCAAACTCTATGATTATAGTCTCAGAATGACATGTTGTAATATGATTTGGTGTGTGGACATCATTTGTTTGAGATTCCACTTGTACAAATAATGTAATATCATGTTAGAACAAAAATAATTTAACTTCCATAATTTATTTATTTTATGTGTGAATATTACATGCTCCTCAACTACATTGTCTAATTTGGAAAGCACATCTGAATCTTGAATCAATCTAAATTCTGATTTTGAGTGATTGATTATATAATAATTTATTTTTAAAAAGGAATAAAAATTACAATGCTTTACATAAACCTAGATATCAAAGAAATTTGGTCCATAATATTTGCAAACCAAATTTTCATCCACACTTAGCTTAAAAACTGAATATGCCCCCAATTATTTCTCCCTCACTTGGACAAAGAAAAGTGAGTTCAAATCTATGAGTTTTTCCACATCTGTTGGTAGCTTTGTACATTCAACCTATTCTTGAGTTGTTAAAATGTGAATAAAATAACATACATAAACAAAAATGGTTATATTAAAGTGATATTAATTTAGAAATTACCTTTGCATTACTTTCCTTAAGCTCATGTGTTGACTTTCCTATAACTTGTGTACATTCCCTATACTAGAGAAGTAGTGGGATGTTGCCTGTTCCATCAACAATTCTAATTTTCAACTTGTATCCTAGGCTTCGTTTATCATTTTTCTTACACTTCTCATAGTAGAAAGTGTCTCCAATAACTTTAAGTTTCTTTAGACATTTTTTGCATGCCATATAAAACTACTCATCTAATGTTTCTATTCTTACAACCTGGAAATTGATCCAAAAATTTTCCACATAAAAAAAATTCATTACTTGAGGTACAAAAAAAAACCATAAACTTTATTGAATTAAAATAAGTACACCTCATTCTCTTGAAGTAGCTCAATTGTTTTGAAAATTGATTTACCTCTGGCTAGTTCCTCTGTTAATATTTGTGAAGATACTGGTTACTTCTCTTCAAAAATTATAATGTGGGAAGATTCAAATTTGGGTAATCTGTAAAAACAAATTTGTTTTGAATTTACATATTCTGTTGCTGGTAAAGTAATTAAATGGTATGAATGTTTACAAATATTTACCTTCTTTCAAAGTCTTTAATCTTCTCCATAGTAGTGTCAATAATTAATTTTGTCACATTCCAAGTATTTGATATTTGGAGCTGGTTTGCAAGTATTAAAAGTTTAGTTGGTATTAACTGAATAAGATTTTGATGCTACAAAATTAATATGGAAATTTTTACCATTAAATTTTCTGATTCGACATAAATGGAGAACAATAATAAGTTGGCTTGGATTTATGTTTCCAATATATTCACTTAGTTCTGTAGAATAATCTCCCCACGGTGTGAACTTTACTCTCTTTTGACTGAAAAAATTTGTATAAGTAATTAGTTCATGTGGATGATTGTTAGAAAGGTATAACGGTAGGGGTGTATTGATATGAACTCTCTTACTTTTCATCCTCTAAAAAAATCAATGTATTTTGTCACCTGCCTAAAAACTTCCTTCTCTCTCAATGTATGTATTGTGCAGACTCTTTCAATAATTTCTGTTATATAATTAATTGTTAGTATGTTCATTGTAAAAAAATAGTAAGAAGTTTATATTTTATAATAATTTGGTTATTACGTGTAAGACTTGTTGGTGCGATTATGGATAATTCCTCAAATGTTGTGAATTTGAATAGTTGTCTGGGGAATACTTCTGAAGTTTTTAACAAATGACACCATGTGAAATTGATGAAGTAGATGAAATATATGAAATAAGTTATTTTTATTTTCATCTGATCGTCTGTAACTATGAAATTCATGATATGGTATAGTTGTCCCTCAATGAGTTTTGCTTTATATAGTTGAATATAAGATTTTACGATAGAAGCATGAACTCTAGTATCCTAGTTTATTCAAAGAACATAAATTATCACATATATTTTTATATTAAAATTTATAAATGTAAGGAAATAAGATGTCATCAAAATTACTTCTAAATCATGAAATATACATTATAAACTGTATGACTCATTTTTGTTTCCATACGAAGGCTTATCATAAAGCCTTATGAGTCACAACTTCACACGCCAATTACTCTTTACAGGATGTATTTCATTAAGAATTGTGTACATCACCATTCCTATATAAGTGCAAGTTATGAGCAAATAATTTGAATATATCAGTGTATATATCATGACAGTATAGAGAAGGCAGATAATTGGAAAAGTAGATGAGAAATGTTAATTTAATATTATTTTAAATAAGTTGTGCAAATATTTCAAAAAATCTAGCAAAATTGTAAATTGTCATTATAAATATGGCAAAAAGAATGGATTTTTGTTAATGGTGTTATTAATATGTAAATTTGATAAAATTAGTAAATCGACAACATATTAAGCCAAAATACATATCTGTGCCTGATTACAAAACAACAAAAAACGGTTTTGACACTTGAGTTAAAAAAATTCCTCAACACTATGCAAATTTGAATACGACAAACTTCGATTTTTGAGGGACGTTATAAATGATGACATATATATAGCAACTACGAACAATGAATTGGATTGGAAAATAAGATCTAGGAGTCGGATTTGAAACCAATCCAATTAATTGTTTAACAGCTAATAATAATATGACACGTTGAAAAACTAATAACATGTGCATTGGGAGAGAAAATATCAATTCTGATGGTTAGATTAGTCACTTATCCAAATAATTGTTTGATAACAAATAAAAATAGCTCGCATGGAAGATCTCAATAAAGTTTCATTGGAAGAAAAATAAATCAGATATAACCATTGGATTTGTTACTAATCCAACATTTTTTGGAGAATGAATAATATGTTGACACATGTTAGCTCACAATACATGTACATTGGGCTAGAACATAATGTTGCGGGTTTTCTTCTTTTATATATAATATGATAACGTTAAATTTTTATTAAAAAAATAAAGAAATAATAACCTTAAAAATATAAAATTAAAAATTATAATAAATAAGTTCATAAATGCAATACCAATCATAAAATTTAGTTAATATCGACTAAAAATCAAGTTGGTCTTAAAATGTCTAATATTAGATGACTATTGAAGTTATCATCAATGGTATCAAAATTGGTTGTAAGAATGAAGGAGTGGACATGACATTCAAGATATGAAGGAAATTTTGAAAGAGAAACAAAAGGAAGTTCCCACTCTTGAAAGAGAAATAAAATTAGCTTTTGAATAAAATAGAAATGAAAGTTAGAATACCTAATATAATAACATTAATTTTTTTTATCAAAAATAAAGAAATAACATTCTTACAAAAATAAAAAGTTATAATCAAAAAAATGATAAGTGCATCAGTGACCAAAAAATTTAGTTACTATCGACTAAAAACTAAGTTGGTCATAAAAGGTCTACCAATAGTGATAACTATTAAAGTCATTATCAAAAGTATATAAATAATGACTAAATTTTTAGCTGATTATTATGACAAAAATTAAGAAGACTAGTTTCTTATAATGTTACATATACATGATATAAGAATTGGTATTTTCATGAGTTTTGATTTTTTTTATTATTTACACATTAGGGGAGATCATATTCACGCTATCCATATTTGACAACCGATGTTCTACCAAGAAAAACTTTGATGATTGAATCCAACTCAAGTTCACAAACCTTTTTCTAACGTTGATCATCATAGATGGTGAGCACATTTGTAAATTGACCATAAAAAATAGATTATCCAATAGGATTTCTCCTGAGTGTAAAATGAGCCTATGAAATGTTAGGCACAAACTACTCATCTACATCCCCCAATCGGAAATGAATGTGCTAATTACTGACACATTAATGTATCAAAATATTTACATGAGTTGCCATTTATTATATTCTTCTCACCAATAAGAAAAAAAATGAAAACACTTAATAATGAAGCTAGTTGTGCTTGATTCAAATAACCACCCATCCCAATGCTACAATACCTCCATTTTTTTCAATTGAAAGTTTTCATTTTGAAAACCTTACGGAAGTGGAAAACTACTAAATACTTAAGAAAAATGAGGTGTTATCGTTGCACCTAACATAGGATAGGCATCAAACGACCATATCATGTTAAATATAAGGCTAAGAACTAAGCAACCAAAACCAAAGTAGAATGCGCCAAAATACATTATATAAATATTGAAAGATAGGCTTTCAAGTACATAAGGTGAAAATTAAACCAAAGTATAGGGTTCAAAGTAAAAAAAAAAGGTGGGCATAGCCCTAAACTCTAAGTCCGTCTAAGACCACACAAAAATCTTTGGATATCCACGCTCTCAGAACCCATGTCCAACACGAGGTTAGCCAACTACCGACCATCCCTAAAAACCTGCACATGGCTTTCTGTTCGTGGGGATGAGCAAGTGAACGAGCAAATAAGCACATTAGTACGCTTCATACTAAATAAGTCAAGTTACTTCTTCAATGAAAGTCACAAGCACATAAGATTCCTGCATATAATCATAATCATACAAACATAGTTCATGCCTATATAAAGAGAATACATGCTCTATCATAGTGATGTCGTACATAGGAACTCATATCATACATGGCTCATTATGCTTAGAAACATAATACAATGTCGTAGATTATTACACGCATTTTACTTAGTAGATTGTCCAGCTATTATTAAGGCTTTATTCATCCATACACATAATTCCATTATAGGCCATTTACACTTTCCTGATCCGTTAGGTCATTTATATATATAATCCATTGTCTCTATTACCGTTCTTTTCTCTCTCTTTTTTTCTTTATAACCACATTATTATTTCCAATTTCTCATTCGCATTATTATCCAAATACTCATTCCAATTATTATCAAGTAATGGACTATGCACCACCACATAGTCTCATATACCATGGAAGTCTATCTGAACAAAAGGACATAAAGTCTAGGTTGAAGCCAAGTACATAAGTCTAGGCCAAAGCCAAGTAACCATTAATGAATATAATTTTAGACTGAATCTAAAACCACATAAGTAACCAAACCTTTAGTATCGATATCCCTAGTAATTTATAAGTGTCCAGAGAAGGTAAGGCACCAACATCTACTAGGATCCTACCCAAAGGAACTAAAAAATGTCCAAAGGTGGACTAAACCCTAGTAACTAATCGAGGATCGGGTAACTAAGACCCATACACAACTCAATTGTCATTTTATTTAAGTGATTAATACGTTATTCTCAAGGTTACATGATCATACAAAACCCATACAATGTGCAAGCAAGACATTCACATATTTATTCCATATTAACCATTACCATTCCCCAGCTATGTGTGGAATTTCCATTAATAATTACTCAATATTAACCAAATCCATTCAATCAATCATTTTTAAGCCAAGTCTAGATTGCATTACTCATTTAAAAGCCATCAAATACTTATTCGGGTTTACCCGTTAGGGCTTTTCCAACACTTGATGAGTATGTTATGAGTAGGGTTGTAAATAAGCAGAGTCGAATACCCCTGGGCTTAGGCGTTGCTCGTTTAACTACATAAATGAGCCGAGTCGAGCTTTTAATGACCCAAGTAGAGCCAAGCTTACGAGCTAAAGCTAAAAAATAAACGAGCCTCACTTTTTTAAGCTCAAGTTTGTCTATTTTAATAAACAAGTCCAAAAGTGAGGCTCGGGCTAGGCTAATTTAACTAACCGAACGAGCCGAACTAAGATTTTAACGAGCCAAGCCGAGCCATATACCTAAATGGCTCACCTCATTTAAAACCCTGGCCATGAATTATGATCAATTTAATGCATCCATTAGGTTGTCAATCCATGACTATAGATGCATTTCCCTCATTAAATAGTCATATAGCATTTTTAGACAAAATCTCAAAGCATATCCAAGACAAAAGATCAAAATCACACAATTTAGATTAATCAATTGATTGGTTTGGCCTAATCAGTCTATCGGGTTGGCTTAGTCAAACCTAGTATTCCCTCAAACTGGTAGATTGGTTTGGCTAAATTAGTCGATTGTTTAGAGACTAGTCAAATAGTCTTGCTAAATTAGTCAATGGGTTTAAGTAGATAACACACCAATGTTACTACAAACTTATTGTTCGATCGGTTTAGGCTTACTGGTTGACTATTCTAAGGATCGGTCGATTAGTTTAGCCTAAACAGTTGATTGGTTTACCCCTAAATAGCATAGAGTAGACATTTTTCATCCAAATTACCCTAAAAAATCCTACCACATCCAAATCAAATCATATCATATCATCAAACCAAAACTTCATTAGTTCATAAACTAAAACATGCTTTAAAATTAATCAAATTGACCTAGTCTTCCTAAAATCATACATTTTTCTCGGGATTCATAAATAAATTAATATGCATCAACCTGAGACAAAATCCTCATGAAACCTTATAAAATTAGGACTTCGAGGAATACACCACATCACATGATTAACTAGGTCACATTTTAGAAGTAAGAATGACTTACTTGGTGCAAGCAAAACTTTTCCACAAATAGGAAAACTCAACTTGAAGGATTTTTAACTTCCAAACCTTAAAAAGAGAAGTTAAACTTCAAAAATACAATAAATTATTTCATAAATAAGAATCCAAATTAGAGGAAAACAACTTACTAAACCTAAGAGAAAGAAAAAAGATGAAATTTGTGCTGAAAGAGATACTCAACTTCCTCCTAAATCTAACCCTCATTTCATAATGATAACTAGCAAGGAGCTAGAGAAAGGATCAAAAGATTGGAAAGAAACAAAGAATAATTGGAATTGAAGAGAAAAGAACACTAGGTTAGAGAGAGCCAGAATTTTGGTGACTGAAAGAAAGGTGAATAACAGGGGTGATTAGGGTTATTTATATCCAACAAATTAGTACAATAATGAGTGTGGTTATGATCATATCAAAAAACCCTAATTTTTATGGTTTGAATTTGAGTTGAACGAACGAGCTTCATCAAAGATAGACTAACCTCCCTTCCGGAGCTGAAATGATAATTTTTGAAAAAATATAATTCAAATTTTCCCAAAATGTCAAACATAAGAAAAAAATGAATGATAAGCGTAAAAGGAATCTCCTAGCTAAATAAATATAGGTTTGGGAATTGAAACAATGATTCCAGAAGTGAGTAGAGGAGAGAGAGGGAAGAATACAAAGCCAATGTCATCCTCTCCCTTCATTGTCCAAATCTAACCCTCAAATCAGTTCGAGGAAAAAGCTCAAGCTAAGTGCATGATAAGAAATATTAAGAATCTCTAAAGAACAGCTTTGAATGGGATTATCAAGGTTCCATTTTGATAAAAGAAGTTTTCCTATAAAAATTGAGTTTTCAAAAATGCACTCAGCTTAAAAAACCAATCAACTATTATACCAACCTGTCAATTGGTTTGGTTGAGCAAAACCATATAGCTGAAACAATGAACCAATTGATAGATTTATGGAACTAGTCGATTGGTCCACGTGAAAACTCATTTTATTCTATTTTAAAAACTTATTCAAATCTAATTTTTCCTCAAACTCAAGTATAACTCCAAATCAAAACCAAACATTATTAAATCTTAATAAATACCATAACTTATCATTCAAAAAGCTTTACAAAAAAATGGGTTATTACAAATATATTCTTTATGTCCTCGTAGTTAAACTATGTTACTAGAAAACCATTTCAGCCTAAATTAATTCATCCTAATTCAATGTTAAAGTTTATTTTTTGTACATACTTTATTCATGACTCATTATAGCCAAATCTCACACCATTTCTCCATATTCAACGCCCCTTCTTGGATAATTTTATTTTTGTAACTAGTTTATCACCTATACAATTCACAAGCTATGATTTTCCAAATAATAATTTTAACTTGCGAGATATGAAAGCACTTTTGTTCATTAAAGGAAAATAATAATAATAATAATAATAATAATAATAATAATAATAATAATAATAAATATTGGTATGAGAACACATGTGATTGGATATGTGTGTGTGTGTGTGTGCGTGCACACTCATAAGTTATAGAAAATAACTGAATATTACAAATTCTATTAAAACCTTATCCTTGACATATTTCAATCATCATATTTTTAGTTTTCAAGTTTGATGTTAAATTAGCTTATTTTTTAATTTACTTTAACACACCTTTACTATAAAAACATATCTATTAGAGATAACTTAAAACATTCATATAAGTTTAATTTAATCAAACACGTTGTAATAAGGGCCTACTAAAACTGATAATTGATAGTCGTTATCGTGTCAATCGATAAAATAGAGGACCAAAATTAATGTGTTTTATAATTTTAACTTTTCAATTGTCTCACACTATAAATCATTATGAATGTGTGGCCTAAAATTATAGATATATACGAGTCTAGGAGGGAAACTCAAACTATTGCTAAGTTTTATTATTATATATTATATATAGACATGCCAAAAGTTATGACATTGCACTAATAAAATAATCTCTGGCGATTACCAAATATGTCCAAAAATTGCATAATTGTTTGCTCTTACATAATCTCTCGTTGTTACCAACTCAATGGGTTAAATTGATCTACAAACACTCAAAACAATACAAGAATTTTATGAGTTCCACCATCTTCGATGATAATAACAAGTTTTCTAGTAAGATAAAAGAGGGGGTTTTAGAGATTGTATATATGACTCAGCTGTTTTTTTTTTAGATTTTTGTGACCTCCTAGGTCAATCAATATCTTGATCCTTATTATGATGATAATAAATGTGTTTAAAGGATTGACTGGTTTGTTTTAAGTGTTCATGAACTACATTGATCCCAAAGATGTCAAACCACATTCATCCAAATCAATCTTCAAGTGCAATGGCTTAATAGAGCAATATTTCAAGTAAATCATTTAAAACTACAATCAAGTTTCAAATTACAAGATAAAATTGCATTAAAATACCAAGACTCAAGGCATTATGGTTCATACTTTAAGTCTTAGGTTATCTTATAAGATTGGTGAGTATCAAAACTTTTCATTTTAATATCTTGGGATATTTTAAAATCTTCTTTATAATCTATTTGATATGAATTATTTATTGTTTTTAAATCCTAAAAATTTGATATGGTGTTTTACAATGTTTATTTTAGGTTAAAACCAATCGATTGCCTTCACAACAATTTGACTAGTTTGTGTTATAAAACCAATACCTCAAACCTTCAAAACCTTGAAATAAATTAGCTAGTTCATAAACCAACTGACTGGTTTATGTGATCTTTAGTCTTGTGAAAAATATTTTTAGCTTTGGTTGACCACTTTGACTAGTTTCCTAAAACTCATCGACTGGTTCTTGAAACCAATCACCTAGTTTAATTAATCAAGCTATGGGTTGAACTTCTATAGAAACTAATTTTTCTTCTATTTGAAAACTTCAATTAGTATCCTCAAATCCATTGATTGGTTTGACTGACTAGGGTAAAGGTTGAGAAAAATATGAAAAATAGTTTTTACCTAGGGACTAAATTAATTGACTGGTTTGAGCAAGCACAACAACTAGTTATCATGACACATCAACTAGTTTGCTAACCCATTAAATTGTTCTTAAATGTTCTTAGGACCAAAAATGTAAACCATAAAACCGACCGACTATTTTATACAATGGTAACATTTTCTAATCAAGTGTGAACATACTCCTTTGGTTAGTTATACTAAACAATTGACTAGTCAGGGTATTTGATCGATTAGTTTCCTAATTTTATTAACTTTTCAAGATTAAATGTTGAAAACTCTACACGTTGCTCGTTTAAAATCCTTAATAACTTTTACCCCAACATCCACATTGTTAGCCAATGGTATAAATAACATTTATGGGGTAGAATAACATGTAAGTTTTGAGCTCTTATTAATTGCACATTTATTTTTCTACTTTCTCTTGAAATTAATTCTCAACTACACACTATCATATTTTGAATTTTTTGAAATGAATTCAAAAGTGTTCATTCTTACTCAACTTAGCTACAATAAATTGTTAACTCGTAATATCTCTTTCTATCCATATTACACTCATAAATTGTTCCTATGCTTTCATATTTGTATCATTATGAGGTTCCTTGCAATCAACGACAACACTTGATGCAGGAGCATTCAATGAACCTAATGATTGTCATGTTCATATTAATCCTCAAGGTAAGGAAGATTTAGCTTTCTTAATGTTGGAGCCTATCATGTTAAATATTCTTGATAATTCTTATATGCTTGATATTGAAAAACATTCAAGTTATTCTTGTAGGTATGTTACATATTTGCAAGAAGAAGATGTTCATATACTTTGATGTGTACAAGTATTCAAAGCATGCAAGACTATGACATACATGATATGATAAATTACAACAAGAAGATAAAGTGATGATATTCATTATTTGTATTAACTTGTTGTAAACCCTAACCCTAAGTGTATTTTATGTAATTTAGGATGTTGCTATAATTTTATGTATGTATCTTAGTCAATTGTATAGCTTTGTAATATTAATCCCTAGTATCATTTAACCAATAATATTATGCTTTGGATTAAGTTTAATATGGGCTTAATTCAACCATGATTAATTGGCTGGACTAAGAGGGAATAATCGGCTGGTTTAGGCTAGCTAACCACCGACTACTTCCTTCCCCTATATAAGGCCTTTGTGCGCATGATTGTATGCAGAATTGAATAAGAATTTGTGATCAAACTTTGATCAAAGTTAGCTAAAGTCTAATCCTCCCTTTTGGGTCGAAATTGAGAAAGGAAAATCTGGGATTCAAACTTCCTCAACCTATCTTCAACCTTGACACATTTGAAGGCTATACAAATCTGTCGAACCTCTCCTACTTGTTTCATCAATTTCTTCACCTATACTCCAGCAAATTACTTCGTTTCTTTGCATTAGTTCGTGGGTGAAAGCTTCTAACACAATATTCAATCCAACCTTCCATTACTTTGATAAAAGCCATATCAACACTCTTCAAACTTTATTATTTGAGGTTGTGTGTTGTCTAATATTCCTAGAAGATGCCATTGGTGCAAGACTCCAAATTTAATCTAACCCTAATTATTTGTAATTAATATTTTAACATAACCCTAACCCTAATGATTTCTATTTTAATCTTACTCAAATTTTTAATCTTAAATTAAGACCTAATTTTAATTATAACCCTAAATTCATTTCCCTTTTTCCATTTTCTTTCTCCTTTCCTTTTTCATTTGTCTTCTTCTCCCTTATTTTCTTCTTCTCCTCCTTCTCCTTGTATGATTCCTTCTTCTCCTGACCAAATCCCCCTACTTAACCTCCACCATGTAGCCTACCTATCTAAATTCATCATCACCACCATCCCTTCCTTCATATCATGGGATTTGGAGTTGAAATTTACCCCAAATTTCCCCCAATCTCTACCTCGTCATACCCCCTCTATCTGTCATCTCTACTTCACACACAACGACCAACACTCTCATATATATACCCCTCTATTATCTCTCCTTAACTTATTTATTTCCTCACCTAACTTCTCTCCAAACCTTCTCCTCATTCCCTTAACTTCTTTTTGCAGCATTCCATCATTGCCTGCCATTAACGCATAGAGAATCCCTTCGTAACTTAACTAGCCTCATGCAACTCAACCTTTATGGTGACCAAAATCATCACATTTGTACCACTATATGCATAATAACATCACAAAAAATCCCTTTATTTGTGTCACAAACTCACGCAAGTCCCCTATCTATGCCACAAAACTCACACAAACAACCAACATCTCACGCCACTCCTACCAAAGTTGCGTCAACCACCCACACCATATACCTCTCAACTGCATCATACTATAATGCAAAAACTCATTAGTAGCATCAAAATATGATGTAACACCCCCTTATTTGCTTCATATTTTTGTCTTAACACACCCCAATGTTGCACCACATTCTCACGTAGTTAGTTCATGTTGTTTCACATTTTCTGTCGTAGCTTGATTTGATTTGGTTATTCCTCCTTTGACTTAGATTTTTCCTTGTTTATATTCTTAATTTATATATATTATTATTATTCTTGATTATTATGTGATTTTTTGGTGGTCTCAGAGGAGGCATGTTAGGCTCATATGTGCTTAGAAACCGGGAACATTTTCAATAGGATACAACTTGTAGTTACGGTTTTTGCATGTTATTTTTATTTTATGTGAAATCAAATGTTTGGTTATATTATATTTATGATTTCATGTTTTTAATGTTATTATGTGATAATGCGGTGTCATAAGATGGGAATTGAGTTAGATGAGAAATCATGTGCTTATATGATAATGTTGCAATAAGTCTTATCTTAAAAATCCTAAGTGAGGTAGTATTGTATATGGTATTGTATTATAGATTTGATAAAGTGTGGTAAGTGGACAATGAGTATGGTTAAGTTGTATGCTGATGTAATAAATTGAGGGTCAAAAAATAATGATATCAAACTTATATGATTTTTCTAGAAATTTAGGAATTTTAGCTATCATAAGGGTATTTTGGTCATTTCATGATAATGTGAGAAATAATCATGGCATGATATTATTTTTGGAGTTCATAATTTTTTTCATAAATAAAATGGCTAAATAATGATCAAGTAAGACACAAGTTATCTAAAAAGAGATTTTGAGAATTCCGATAATATAAGGTCATTTTGTTCATTGTGGATTAAATATGGGATTTTGGTGATTATAAATTGGTAATGAACTTAAAATATTCTAAGTATGATGCATGAAATATTCGGGGTAATTATGAATTGCTTAAGTATAGTAAAATGATAAAATAACCTAAATTAAGAATAATAACCTTAAAGCCATGCTTGTTATTGCATATGTAAGACGTTGGAGTTAGATCTTGATTTTTGGATATTTTGTTGGTAATATTATTTTGACATGGAGTGATAATTTTGGTGATGAGATGATTCTTATGGAAGGATTTATGCTTAACTTATAAAATAAGGGTTTCTTAGGGGAATAATGACTATTTTTGTTAGGTGATGTCTCGATTATCATATGGTTGTATCTTATGTGTCTTTTACATTTATGTTAATCATATATTATGTACCATGCATGTTATATTTATGTATTCATGTTGACATCGAGATACCCAACAGATTAATAACACATTAATCACTTAAAGTGAAAGATCATATGAGTTAGGACCAAGGTGTTGAGTCTATTCCATCAAACGATAATAACGGCCACAAGCACTTTTTTTGGGAGGTGCATTAGATCATTCCACTACTTTAACAATAGTATCTAGTAGTGTGTTACCCTAGGAGGTGTTGGGTAGTGTTTCATCGAATGATAATAATTGTTAGGTGCATTTTACTATGAGAGGTGGTTCAATCTGTTCCATCGGATTAAGAATAATGGGGTCCTGAACTCAATGTAAATAAGAAATGGATTATGGATATACCTAATAATTGAAATCTGATTAAAATATCTCCTTACATCGTATCATTTTTAATCAATATGCATGTTTATTCTTCTATCCGACCCTATGTGTTATGTGTAAACTTGTTATGGTTGCATTGTCCCTTTACTTAATACATATCTTACTAATCATACTTTTAATGGGTTCTTCATCCTTCTCATTGATGATGACCCATTAGATGGCTTTGCTACTTATGACACCTTTCTTGGAGAGGAGTGATCATATTATCTTTGAGTTGGACATAGAGTCTTTTTATTTGGTTATTAGCTTTAGTCACAATACCTTTTTAGACTTTTAGTTTCATGGGATTCCTTTTGATGTATTTGATATTGTACTCAGAGTTAATCTCCAATATCATATATAAACTTATGAAAGTTATCTCATTCTTTGTGTTATCACGTGTTTAAACTCTAACAGTTTTACCTTGTATTCGATATAAGGATGGTATGGTAAACCATACTAATGTTGAGTAAGCCAAAAACATCCATTTATATTATATTTTTATTACATTTTCGCTTAAAATTTTTTTATAGTAGTAAGTTTTGTGGTGTTACAGTTGAATTTGTAGACCTATGAGCCTAAGATGATAACTATGTTAAATTATAAATCATCTCCTAGAGGGTTATTGAGATTGTAAATTCATAAACCATGAGGAGAGTGATTATAAATAGATACACTTGAAGTTAAAAATCTAAAAGGTAAAACCTTTTGGTAGTGGATGTAGAGGAATTCAATCCATGAACCACTATAAATCTTGTGTCCAAATTTTAATTTCCCATTACCATTCATAATAACCCTACTCACCCCCTTTAGGGTTCTTTCAACTTCATTGCGTACCTCGGTCATGGTGCTATCTCAGTAGCTGAATTTATGCACCTGATTATATGTTTTTTAATTAATTATGTTATAGTACATATTCATCATGAAAGCATAAAAAATACAAGGATTTAAAAATTACACAAGACCAATAAGATTCCTATAGGATTTACATTGACAAAAAATTCAACGTGTGTAGCCATTCCCCTAGATAATGTCATTTTCATCTTGATTTGGGCTACATGATGAGTTTTGAAAGATTGTCTTGTTTTATTGTAATCCCCCAAAATTTTAGAAAACCAATAATTTAAGAAATAGTTTCTATTTGAAATAAATTAGCTTTTAAAATTATCTAATTTAATTAATTTATGGATTTTTGAGTATATAAATTTGGATGGGAATATTTAGTAAATTAAAAGAGATATTTTGTTATTTTATCATGATATTTTTATTTAAATAATTTTTTTCAAACTAATATTTTACTAACTTTATCCTTTTTAAACTAAAATATTATATTATAATGAATTAAACTATTAAATTAGGTAATTTATCAAGAATATTACATTTTACGACTTTATAAATTATTTTAATTTATTTTCCCCATTTTCTCTTTTCCTTTTCTTTTCCCTTCTCCTTTTTCTCTTTTTCTTTCTTCTTTCTTCTCTTCTCTTTTTCTCCTCCTTGGGCCGCCCGCACCGGCCTGCTTCCCTCCCCTCCCCTGCGCATTGGGCCACTGGCCCATCACCCCTCCCTCTCCCCCGCATGCCTGACCCAGCCAGCTCCCCACCTTTCTTTTCCTTCTTTTCCCCCTGGACCGGCTGGCCTGTTTCCTTTCCTTTCCCCGACCGGCCGCCCGCAACCTCCCTTCTTCCTTCTTCTTCTCCCCAGGCATCGACAGCCCGACCACCTGCAGCTGCTACCCGACCACCTGCAACTGTCGCCCTGCCACCCTGCCTCTCCCTCTTCTTTTTCTTCATCTTTCCCTGCCCCATTATTTTCGAAGCCTTTCTTCCCCGACCCTCTTCCCTCCATTTTCTCCCCTCCATCTTCTCCCCTTTGTTCGTGCACCGCCGCCCTCCACCGCACCCAGCCCCTGAACCGCCTCTCGCACCCCTCTACTACCACCTTGCACCACCCCAATATCCATCCCGCAGCCCTCTTCCTCCCTTCTTCTTTTTCTCCCTGTTTTTCACCCTTCTCGATAGCCACCTGTAACACCGCCGTTCTCCACCTTCCGACCACCTGTGCCGCCACCTAAACCACCAAAATAATCCCTGCAACCCCCTCTACCACTCACAATGCTCCTTTGGCCAAGAACACCACCTTTAAGCCCTCCTTTTTCCCCTTTCTTTTCCTTCCTCGCCAGCCTGCACCTCGACACCCCACTTCGACCTCCACCTTCGCAGCCTTGTTGCCGCCGCCTCCGCCACCATTAGCCACCATCAACACGTCCCCGACCACCTCCTACACCCTCTCTCCACCTCTGCATCCTTCCCTTACCTTGAATCCACCCCCACATGCCTCTTTTCCTAGCTTAAAAATCCTAACCCGAAATTGTCTTTATTTCTTTCTATTACCCTCCTTCGAGCCCTCCTCCCCATAAATTTTCGTGCAGCTCATGCTCCATTAGCAGCATGAGTTTTTGGACTTCTTAATCTATTTGTTTATTAATTTTAAGGTATAATTATATTTTAAGTTAATTATTCTATCAATTGTTATAAAGCCTTATGTCTTGATTTTTTTATGATTTCTAACATAATAAACCTTGATATTATTTTTAGGTGTTGGTTTTGATAATTGAATCTTAAACCTTAAACCGGAATACCGGTGAGGTCTATTTTTGGCGGGAATCGAGGTAATCGTTAAACCTCCCTTAAATGCATGGAAACGTATGCTAGCACATTAGGAATTTTATTATGATTTTATGTATGTTTTGTGAGCCAAGCATGATATATAAATGGTTGTTTACATTTATTGAAAGAAAAAGGGAAATGCATGATAGCTTTGTGCCATGTGTAGGTATGATAATTAAGGAAAAGGTTGATTATTGATAGAAATATTAAATGCTTGTCTATGATGTATTATGTTGCTAATGCATGTGTATTATTATTGTCTAAGGGTATTGTGGTAATTATATAAGTTAGGGGTATGATTGTAATTTTATGAGAAAAGGAAAAGATGGTAACTTTTCAAGGAAAGGGGCATTATGGTAATTTTGAAGGAAGAGGGGCAAAATCGTAATTTCGTAAGCAAATGGTAATATGGTAATTTTATAAGTGAAGGGCAAAATGGTAATTTTGTAGGGGAAGATAAAGATGGTGGATTTTTGGATGTAAAAGGGTAAACTAGTAATTTGTAAAGTAAAAAGGAGGGTTATGGTAATTTTATAAGTAAGGGGTAGAAGGGTAAATTTGTAAATAAAAGGATATTATGGTAAACTTGGGAGTAAGGGGTAAAATGGTAATTATGATAACGAAAAAAGATAATTTAGTAATTAAATTATGATTGTAGAAGGGCAATTGGATAAGTATGATACTAGAGAAGGGTAATTTGGTAAATTAACCAATTAAAGGGCGTTATGGCAATTTTAATAATGGAGAAGGGTAATATAGTAATTATAAATATGGAGAAGGGTAAATTAATAATTACGATTATGGAGAAGGGTAAATTAATAATTGCGATTATGGAGAAGGGTAAATTAATAATTATGATTATGAAGAAGGGTAAATTAATATTGGTAATTATGAAGAAGGGTGATTTGGGAATTATGATAGTTAAAAAGGGTAAAATGGCAATTAAAATAATTGAGAGGGGTAAAATGGTAATTATGATAAAGGAGAAGGGCAATTTAGTAATTATCCAACTAAAGGGGCAATTTGGTGACTTAGCCAATTAAATGATAAAGTGATAATTATTTAACCAACTAAAGGGGCAAAATAGTAATCATGATAAGGAAGGAGGGTAATTTAGCAATTTATCCAACTCAAGAGCAATTTAGTAATTATAACAAAGGAGAAGGGTGATTTGGTAATATAACCAACCAAATGGGAAATATGATAAGTGTAGCAATTATGAGGGGTGAATGGTGATCTAAAAAGTTTAGGGGATAATTTGGTAATCTAAATTGGACAAGGGGTAATTTGGTAAATTATGTAACCTAAAGCGGTAATATGGTAATTTGGCGAGTAAGGAATGGATACTTAACAATTATATAAGTAAAAGGGCAAATGTGTAATTTGTACCTAACATGTCTTTGAGATTGTGGAACATTATAATATGATTCAAATAATGCTGATTAGCCAAGTAAGAGTATTCGATAATTAGTATGGCCTTAATGACTTCTCTGTGATATCCTGGATAATCATCTGAATAAGAAATGACTAAAGATATCGAAACGATTGAAAGTGAATAAGTATCTGATTATCGTGCCTTTGTGATCACCTTTAATTAAGACACTAATACTTAAAGGGAAAGACCTCGAGATCGGGAATGGTGACTCCTTAGGGGTCGCTACCCTAAGGACGTGGTTTAGTCCACGATTATTCTGGTATTTGCTGGTGTGCCTTTGTGCCCCAGCCAGACCCTATATCTTACTCTTTCTAGCTCTACGGACCTAGTTAGGGGGTATGCATACTTATAGATTAGGTGTCCTTGTCGGTAGGGTACTGAGTTAGCTTTATGCACCAGTACGACCAGGGTACCTTTGCGTCCTTGGGTTTGTGGTTGAAGGGTACTAAGTAGCTGATATACACCGGTACGACTGGTGTACCTTTGTGTCCCGGGTTATTGATCTCCCGTTCGAGGCAAATAAATATGATCGATGTGCTGATTAAAGAAAGGAAAGATACTATTATTGAAAGTGAAATATTAATGAGCTGGGCCCAGATGATTATGATATTGAGTATCGGTCCACCGGTTATAATAGTGGCCAGGAGCGTTGTGCCCTGGAAGATGATTCTTTATATATCCCGGTCCACCGGTTATAATAGTGGCCAGGAGCGTTGTGCCCTGGATGATGATTCTTTATATATCCCGGTCCACCAGTTATAATAGTGGCCAGGAGCGTTGTGCCCTGGATGATGATTCTTTATATATCCCGGTCCACCGGTTATAATAGTGGCCAGGAGCGTTGTGCCCTGGATGATGAGTTTATATATATTCCGGTCCACCGACAATAATAGTGGGGGTCCCGAGCTCAATAAAACCAGTTATGTATGTGAATAAAATTATGGGAAAGTACAAATCACTTATAGTGGAACAATGGCTTAAGGCCTGATTGTTTTGAGTTTGCATTATGACATGGCTTAAGACCGTAAGTACCAATTGTTCGTAACGATATATTGATATGTTATGTGAATGTTAATTATGTGAATTTTATATATGTACGTAGCTTGTTTCATGTGTTGCATTGCGGGCCTGCTTTTAAGTGGAACTTTAAAGGGTTACTCAGTACCGTAGTACTGAAGGGTTCCATTCGTGGGGCCCCTGCCTATTCAATGGGCAGTGTCCCTTGCAAGTCTTTTCAGGTGCTACTCAAGTGGGAAACAGGAAAGAGAGTAAGGTCTCATTCGGAACTACTAGGGTTTTTCTCTCTCTCTTTGAAATTTCTGGTTTTAAATGTATATGTTGATACTGTAACCACCATGGGTGGATTTCATTCCTGTAAACGTTTGATACGCTACTCTGATTTAAGTATGTTGAAATTCTTGCAAATTGTATTTCATTTTCCTTTAGCCTTAGCACTTAGTACTGGAACGGTATGAGTGAACCGGTCTGGTACTAAGTGTGGCGGTAATACCCCCAAGTTTATGGTTTTAATTCATTTGCTTCCGCTAACCCTTTCGATTTAACGAAATTTTTCAGTAGTGAATTTTGGGGGTGTTACATTTATTCTTGCCATATGTTGTAAACAATTGTTGTTGTTAGAACTTTGAAGAAGTTTTTCCATATCTAAAGATCAACTCCCTCACCTATAATGTGATACATAGCTACAAAAATCAAACAACACATGAACATATGCATAACTATTATAACATAAAATATTATATACGTAACTACATTGTGGATGAAATTTGTGATAATAAACAAAAACTATGCTGAATAGATTTAAGAATTAAATTACAAAACTTGAATTTTATTATGATGCTCATAAATGATACAAATTTAAAAACCCTCTCATCGTGTTTTTCTCTCCAATATTATCAAGAACAACCCTATTGATTAATCCACTCAATTATAGAACCCCATTTCCAATTAATATTTTCCTAGATATAATCTTTAGATCTAAACATGTAATAACTTACCCTGAATTCTTGTCTTTGACATCTGTGTAAATTATACGTCAACTATATATAAATAAAGCTTTTATATAGGTTTAGAAAAGACCTAAAACCAACAAAATATGTAAAAATAATATAACAAAAAATATAAAAAAAAATATTAGGCAAGAAAAAATACATCACATGAGAAAACTCTTGTCAACATACCCTTACCAATTAATACAACATGTATGTGTCTCCTAACATGACCATATTGGACAACAAGTCCTAGCCATATTTGCCTTCACTTTTTCTATTTTTTGCTCCATCTTTTATCCTCTTCATTCCTCTTATATTGTCTTCCATTCCAAGCGTAACACCCCCAAAATTCACTACTGAAAAATTTCGTTTAAATCGAAAGGGTTAGCGGAAGCAAATGAATTAAAACCATAAACTTGGGGGTATTACCGCCACACTTAGTACCAAACCGGTTCACTCATACCGTTCCAGTACTAAGTGTTGAGGCTAAAGGAAGATGAAATACAATTTGCAAGAATTTCAACATACTTAAATCAGAGTAGCGTATCAAACGTTTACAAGAATAGAATCCACCAATGGTGGTTACAATATCAACATATACATTTAAAACCTGAAATTTCAGAGAGAGAGAGAGAGAGAGAGAGAAGAGAGAGAGAGAGAGAAACCCTAGTAGTTCTGGATGATTCCTTACTCTTCTTCCCGTTGCCCACTTGAGTAGCACCTGAAAAGACCTGCAAGGGACACTGCCCATTGAATAGGCAGGGGCCCCACGAATGGAACCCTTCAGTACTACGGTACTGAGTAACCCTTTAAAGTCTCACTTAAAGGCATGCCTGCAATGCAACACATGAAACAAGCTACATACATATATAGCATTCACATACTTAACATTCACATAGGATATCAATATATCATTACGAACAATCGGTACTTACGGTCTTAAGCCATGTCATAATGCAAACTCAAAACAATCAGGCCTTAAGCCATTGTTCCACTATAAATGATTAGTATTTTCCCATAATTTTATGCACATACATAACTGGTTTTATTGAGCTTAGGCCCCCCACTATTTTAACCGGTGGATCAGAATACGTATAATCATCATCCAGGGCAAAATGCTCCTGGGCTACTATTATATCTGGTGGATCGGTACTCAATATCACTTACCAGGGCAACACGCTCCTGGGCCACTATTATAACCGGTGGATCGGTATTCAAAATCATAAGTCAACTGGGCCCGTCTCATCAATATTCCACTTTCATAATTAGTGTTTTTTCCTTTCATTAATCATCACAACAAATCCATTTGTTTCCTCGGATGGGAGATCAAGAACCCAGGACACAAGGGTACACCGGTCGTCCCGGTGCATACAAGCTACTCAGTACCCGTCAACCACGAACCCAAGGACGCAAAGGTACCCTGGTCGTACTGGTGCATAAAGCTAACTCAGTACCCTACCGACAAGGACACCTACTCCATAAGTATGCATACCCCCTAACTAGGTCCGTAGAGTTAGAAAGAGTAAGATGTAGGGCCTGGCTGGGGCACAAAGGCACACCAGCAAATACTAGAATTGTAATACTCGGTAATTTTGTTGATAATAATAATAATAATAACAATAATAATAGTAATATTAATAATAAAATAATAGGTCGTGGTGGGTTTTGACTAATACAAGGTTGTTATAGGTTTAATAATATTTAATTTATTTACTAATATGTTACTGCTGATACATTTCATTAACTAACTAATTTTAGGGTATAATAAAATTACGTATGAGTTAGAAATTATAAATTAGCTTGAAAAAAAATAATTAATCCATAACCCTAATGGCTCCCTACCTTTATAAATACTTACCTATTTCCTTGGATACACCATTCGGCCGCTCGAGCAACGGAAGATAGGTTTTGCAGTAGAGATTAAGGAGGCACATCGGCACTCTTTTCCGCGTGAACCCTCTGCCCTCACCCCATTCTAACTGATACATTACAGTAATTCTCGACACTATGCTAGTATTAAAACATAGGGGATCTGGTTGTTGAAGGGTAATGGAAGTGGGCCTTGATTCTTCTAAATATAAAATAATACTACAATCTAGTTAGTAGAGAATGGTGGGTGGGGTCTTACGTGATGTAGTTCATTTGAGAATAGCTTTTTCAAGCTTTTGCATTACTTTACGTGATGCACTTTCCGCATCATTTATAATTATGTCTTCTCCGCAGGCATTCACGGCTAATTCTTATATATATATGTATATGCATGTCCGTCAATCGTGGTGATATTACCTGGGTAGTACTCAGGTTTCGCAAGCCTTGAATGATTACAATTATTTTATTTTATTTTTGTTAATGAATCAAACTAATGAAAGTACGTTACTAGTAAATTTTATGTATTGTTAGTACTTGTGTGTGTATATAAATATATATATTTGAGTAATCATATAGTTATATAATTATTTTATGAGTTGGGGTTTATATATAAATATTAGGCGGTAAAATAAAATTTTGGCAAATATAAGAATTTGGATAAGTTGGATCTAAGCCCTTTATAATATGTTTACCTATTATATTTCGTTTAGAGTTAATATTATTGGTGTAATCTATAGGTTTAAGGACTAGTGAACATTTGTGATTATATCGCATTCCAGGTAACATTATTTTCAACCTTTTATATGTATGTATATATGTGTATGTACGTTCATGTATATTTTAATTACGCACTTGTTAATATAATGATCTTATCTGGCTATGTAACCTTATGTGAATATATAAGATTTTATATAATTAGGCCCATGGATGATATTCTATTGTTATTATGAATTTAATATAAATATGGGTTCCCGATGGATTTTATATAAATATTGTCATTTTATAGTGGTGTTATTTATTTGAAGTGCTGGTTGGATAATTATTTTATTCTATTCTATTCCAACTAGTGAATTGAGGGGTGACTCTAAGTGGTATATTTCTAGGTAATTTGAGAAAGCTACCTAATATAAAAATTGTATAAAGTGAAGTTTATATGGTGAATTGTGTGAATTTATTTAATTAATATACTATAACTTAAAGTGAAACATAAAGTGGGCTTTGGGTCCTTCAGGTTTGGCCTCCTGAAGTTGGGGATCGGCAATAGCCTTTCCTTTTCTATTGTGGATATTTATTTATTTGCCAGTCGTGTCTGGTTAAGGCTCCTTGTCTACTCTATAGACTTCTCCGGACCCTATTAGGGGGTGTGCGCACTTAAGGACAGGATGACCGAGGTGGTAGGTCTTCAGACTTTTGTTATCTCCTTTGGACTATGTCTATTGGGATGACCCAGGTGTGATTTGTATTCCTCCTGTGGCTGGTGGTAGGTCTTCGAACTTTTGATTTGCCAGGTGACCCCCTGGTTGGTTTTCCCACTTACAATAAATAAATAATAATAAATAAATAAATAAATTAGACGTTACGATCACCTAAATGAAGATTAATAATTGTATGGTTTTCTTATGTGAATTGAGTGTATGTCTATAAATTATACGCTTATATAAATGTGAATATATAACTTTATTCCTTCGTATTTACATGTTACTTAGCTGTTCCCCTGACTAATTTGTTATATGTTTTAAATGGGGCTGTGATGATCCATGATGTACATGGTGAGCAGATGATCTAGTGCAGGTTGGGTACGAACCTCAAGGTGTTGATGGCATGCATGATGGGAAATATTGAGAGTGGTGGTGACTTTCAGAGTTTTATTTATTATATTAATTTTAGCAGATACTTTTCATGGTTTCATTTGTAGTAACATTTTCGGTTCGGTTAGTTTGATTTAATAAATATGTTTGTGTGTTTTCTTATTTTACGTAGCCTTAGCATCTAGTGTGAATGGGATTAGGGTGCCAATTTACACTAGATGTGGCGGTGATGCCCTCATTGTTTTTAGCTTCCGCGCATACTTTTAAAGAGTTTTTGGTTTTAAAAATGGGGGTGTTACAAGAATAATCGTGGACTAAACCACGTCTTTAGGGTAGCGACCCCTAAAGAGTCACCATTCCCGATCTCGAGGTCTTTCACTTTAAGTATTAGTGTCTTAATTAAAGGTGATCACAAAGGCACGACAATCAAATACTTATTTACTTTCAAGCGTTCTGATATCATTAGTCGTTTCTTATTCATATTGTTATTCAAGCTATTACAGAGAAACCATTAAGGCCATACTAATTATCAAATACTCTTACTTGGCTAATAAGCCTCGTTTAAATCACATTATAACATTCCACAATCACAACAACAAGTTAGGTACAAATTACTTATTTACCCCCTTACTCATGTAATTGCTAAGTCATCCCTTCCTTACTTGACAAATTACCATATTGCCCTTCAGGTTGCATAATTACCAAATTACCCTTTATCGCTCTCATGATTACCAATTTGCCCCTTTAGTGGATTAAATAATCATCACTTTATCCTTTAATCGGCTAAATTACCAAATTGCCCCTTTAGTTGGATAAATTACCAAATTGCCCTTCCCCTTTATCATAATTACCGTTTTACCCCTCAACCATTATAATTGCCATTTTACCTTTTCCAATTATTATAAATACCATTTTAACCTTGTACATAATTACAATTATCAATTTACCCTTCTTTATAATTATAATTACTAATCTACCCTTCTCAATTATTAACATTACCATTATGCCCTTTAGTTAGTTAAGTTACCTAATTACCCTTCTCTAGTATCATACATTCACACTTATCCAATTACTCATCTATAATCATAATTTAATTACTAAATTATCTTTAGTCGTTATCATAATTACTAAGTTACCCCTTACCCCCAAATTACCATATTATCCTTTTATTACAAAATTACCACAATACCCTTCTTACTTATAAAATTACCATAACACTCTTTTTACTTTATAAATTACTATTTTACCCTTTTTCATCCAAAATTACCCTCTTTATCCTTCCTTACATAATTACCATTTTTTCCTTCTTTTCCAAATTACCATATTACCCTTTTTCTTCCAAAATTACCATAATACCCCTTTCTTATATAATTACCATTTCGCCATTCACTTGTAAAATTACTATA
This sequence comes from Tamarix chinensis, assembly GCA_030549775.1. Taxonomy (NCBI): domain Eukaryota; kingdom Viridiplantae; phylum Streptophyta; class Magnoliopsida; order Caryophyllales; family Tamaricaceae; genus Tamarix; species Tamarix chinensis. The sequence continues at coordinate 120,748,707 of CM060171.1, forward strand.
TTGCCATTTACTTATAAAATTATCATATTGCCACTTATGTATGAAATTACAATTGTGCCTCTCTTCCTCCAAAATTACCATAATGCCCTTTACTTGAAAAGTTATCATATTTTCCTTTTCTCATAAAATTACAATCATACCCCTAACTTATATAATTACTGCAATACCCTTAGACAATAATAATACACATGCATTAGCAACACAATACATCATAGACAAGCATTTAATATTTCCATCAATAATCAACTCCTTCCTTAATTATCATACCTACACATGGCACAAAGGCTATCATGCTTTTCCCTTTTTCCCATCAAACAATATAACAACCATCTATATATCAGGCTAGGCATCACATAACATGCATAAAATCATAATAAAATTCCTAATGTGCTAGCATACGTTTCCATGCATTTAAGGGAGGTTTAACGCTTACCTTAATCCTGCAAAGTACCAAATCTTACCAGTATCTTGGTTAAAGATTCAAGCTTAATTAACAATTCAACACCTAAAAATAATATCAATAATTATCATGTTAGAAGTAAGAAATTAAAAAGGGTAACACTTTATAAAATATTTGTTTAATAATAATACGATTTAATTAATTATCAATATACCTCAAAATTAGCCAAAAGAATTAAAAAATAAAGGGAGAGCTCATGCTACATGAACAACGTGAGTCTCATGCAAAAATGGGAGGAGAAAGGGTTCGAAGGGGGTGAGATAGAAGGGAGGAGAGGTGGCTCGGTTTAGTGACTTTAGGCTATAAAAAGAGATAGGTGGGGGAGGTTTCAAAGTAAGGAAATGGTGCAGGAGTGAAGAGGGGGTGTAGGTGGAGGCTAAGGGTGGTTTCACGGCGGCATAGGGTGGCGGAGACGGCGGGAGCGAGGCGGCGAAGTTGGCTGCCGAGGTGGAGGGGCTGAGAAGGAAGGAAAAGATGAGGGAAAAATGAAGGGTTAAGGGGGATGTTTTCGGCTAACTAATGCATGGTGGTGGTAGAGGGGGTTGCAGGGTGTCGAATGGTGGGTTGGGTGGCGGTATAGGTGGCCGGACGGTGGCGAACGGCGGCGTTACAGGTGGGCTGTCGAGAAGGGTGAAAAACAGGGATAAAAAGAAGAGGGGAGGAAGAGGGATGCGAGATGGATATTGGGGTGGTGCAAGGTGGTAGTAGAAGGGTGCAGGAGGCGGTTTAGGGGCTGGATGCGGTGGTCAGAGCAGCAGAGGGCGGAGACACATGAAACGAAGGGGAGAAGATGGAGGGGAGAAAATGGAGGGAAGAAGATCGGGGGAGAAGGGCTCGAAAATAATGGGGCAGGGAAAGATGAAGAAAAAGAAGAGGGATAAGAGAGAGAGGGAGAGGCAGGGTGGCAGGGCGACAGCTGCAAGCGGTCGGGCAGCAGCGGACATGTCGGCGGTTGTCGATGCCTGGGGAGAAGAAGAAGGAAGAAGGGAGGTTGCGGGCGGCCGGTCGGGAAAGGAAAGAAAGCAGGTCGGCCGGTCCAGAGGGAAAAGAAGGAAAAGAAAAGTGGGGGAACCAGCTAGGTCAGGCACGCGGGGGAGGGAGGAGGAAGAGAGGGAGAGGTGGGCCGAGGCCCACTACGCGGGGGGGGGGGGGGGAGGGCTGGCCTGGGTGTGGCGGCCCGAGGGAAGAAAAAGGAAAAAGAAAGGAAGAAAGAGGAAAAAGGGTAAAGAGGGAAATGAGAAAATAGGAAAAATAAAATAAATTAATTTATAAAATTATAAATGTAATATTCTTGATAATTATTTAATTTAATAATTTAATTCATTATAATCTAATATATTAATTTAAAAAAGGATAAGCTTAGTAAAATATTAGTTTGAAAAATTATTTAAATAAAAATATCATGATAAAATAACAAAATATTTCTTTTAAATTTACTAAATATTCCCATCCAAATTTATATACTAAAAAATCCATAAATTAATTAAATTAGATAATTTTAAAAGCTAATTTATTTCAAATAAAAACTATTTATTAAATTATTGGTTTTCTAAAATTTTGGGGGATTACACCAAGCCCTTCCTAATCTTAAACATATTGGCTTGAACACCGAATTGAATCCAAACAAACATCTACTTCAAGCCACATGTGCTTGTATCAATGATCAAGTCGTATGATCATGGCATCGTTCTCTATCCAATAATGCCTCCTCTTAAGCTAATGTCCTTATAACGCTGTTCCCCACAAGTTTGAAGAGATTCTCTTTAATATTTGTACCAAGAAATTGACATCCCATCACATGGATTCAAGGACTTCAACAAATCTTCCCTACAACACATGTGTTAAGAATACCCTGAATCTAGGATCTAGTCTCCTATGCATTTGTCATTTGCACAAAGAGAATATCACCAAAATCATCCTCATCTATAAGAACATTTATGCAATCCTTCTCCTTTTGGTCTTTATTATAATATGGACAATTCTTCTTATCATGCTATTCCCTATTGCAATGAAAACACCTAAAATTCATGTTAGACTTTTTTCTTTCCCTTCTTGGATCACCCTTCTACATATAAATTGGACTTACCCCTAAAGTAGAACCCCTATCATGCTAATGTTTTCTCGAGAAAAACCAACATGGTTTCCTCAAGATAACATCTCCTTCCTTATCAATATGCTAGTCAACATAGAACCAAACCTCTTCGATAGAGAAGTTAAAGGAAAGGCTATTTGATCCTTCTCCTTGAAGGATTCGTCCAAACTCTTCAAATGTGTGATCAATCTATTGAATACATTTATATGATATTACATGTTTCCTTCTTCTAATGTCTTAAGCGAAAATAAATCCTTCATTAAGAACAACTTATGCACACGCCTATGCTATCTTCTCCAACTATTATTTTACATTTTTCAATTCTAGAACGCTTTAATTGATCGACCTAATCATATTCATAACACACAACTTCATAATATCCCACTTGACAACATCAACATCTATCAGGATAAAAGGTCTGCGTACAATCTTTGTTGGAAAGGAACATCCTTGAACACACTTTGCCATAGTGAAAAATCATCCTTCCCATCAAACAATTCCATCACAAACTTCCTTCATTCCAAGATCTTGTTCATCTTCAATCTGACTTGAACTTGCAAATAGATGTTTGATATAGACCTTAGCTCTAATAGCACTTTGGGAATATTCGTGATAATAAACAATAATTATGTAGAATAAATTCAAATTTTTAATTGCAAAACTCAAAACTTATTATGATCTCTATAAATAATATAAGCTCAAGAACACTCTCCCCATGTTCATCTCTCTAAGATTATCAAGAACAACCTTCTTGATTAATCCCTTTAATTATAGAAACTCATTTTCAATTGAGATTTTTCAAGATCTAATCTCTAGATATAAACCTGCAAGAATGTGCCTTAAATTCTTGTCTCTTGCACTCTGTGTGAATTGTATGTCAACTCTATACAGTAGAGCATTTATATAGGCTTAGAAAAATGCATAAAATAGCAAAAGATATAAATCCAACCTAGAAAAAAAGATAAAGAATATAGGACGAAAACAAATGCCACATGAATTTTTTTTATTAATATGCCCACATTGATTAATATGTCCTTCCTATATTGCGTGGTACAACTGTATTAGAAAAACATGATTTGACCGTAATTGCCTATGTTTTGCTCCATCTTCACTCATATTGTTCCCATTTCAAGCCCTTCCTAACCTCCTATACCTTGGCTTAGAGTTTAACTTGAATCTCGACATACATTACAATAAACCTTTATTTGACTTTGTTGGAGGTGTCTTTTAGCATCAGTTGTCATGGAACATAAAAACTTCGTTAATCTATTATTTTTTTTGCTTCTAATTTTGATACTTTATTTTTTCTAAAATGCATCGAAATACACTACACACACACATTTAAAAGTATTATTATTTTTGTTTGCTTATGTTATTATTTTCCACCTTGTCCCCGTAATTTCCAAGTAGAAATGTTAATGAATCAAATTCCTTTTTATTCATGTTTGATTTCTTTATAAACAAAGATAGCTGAATCAACTCACAAGTCAACTCTAGTAAGAATAGATTGTTATTTTTTAATTGGTTCCATTATAAGCTTCATTATTAACTAACCTTATACATATAAATATATTCTTCTAGAGTTAAAATTATAATATGGCATCTCAAATTTTTTATCCATTTCATTTGACTAATTTATATATGACATAATATTTAGTTTGAAACAAATTATAATAAATGAATGCATAATTGTTATTTATATATAATGTGATACATATCAATGGGCATCTAATAAACATTTAAATAAGACTCAAACATATTTTAAATAATTATCAAATACATTTCAAAATGAGCTTGTAAATAATTAATCTTACAAACAAACGAGTCAAACATACTCTAATGTGAATTTAACATGTTTAATATATAAGTAAAATATGAGTCTAGTCAAACCCTTATGGAGTGAAGCTGCACATCATCTTTGCTAGCAACCCTTTATATTAGGGCTGCACAAAAAATTTATGATCCAAAAATTTGATCTAGTATTCAAAAAAATTAGATCTTGCATTTAAGATACTTTATTCGATTTTAGTTAAAAGGAAAACTAATATTTAGATTATTTAATTTTTGAATAGATTATCTGATATTTTATTAATTATTTCAATAATATATCATAATATTGTATTTTTTTTTTATTTTTAAGGCTTTAAATTTATTTATTTTGTAATTTAAAAATTTATAATAATATTTTGATATATTTATTAGATAAAATAAAGCACTCATATAAATATAAATATGTATAGTAACATCTATATGCTCTTTATTTAAAAAAATCATACAGAAATTAGTAAAATTAATCAAATAATAATTTTTATACAAATATTACATATATTTAAATTTAATCCACATTTATTAAAATTTAAAATACCTAATTTAAAACAAAATATTCAAACGAATATAAATATGCGGAAAAAAATGGCGTCATTTTTTGAGGTACATCCCATTTTCTCCTCTCTTTTATCGGACGGGTTCAGTCCGTGGACTTCTTAGTACGCCCTCGTTTAGAGTTGGGAAGGCCATACCTAGCCAACCTCTTCTCCTTCCTGATTGCACCACCAATGGCGGCTACCCATCTTCTCTCTCAGTGTGCGTCATTCAGGAGAGCCTCCAACGTCTCCCTGAATCCCCAAACTCAATTTCTGTCAAAATCCTCCTCCATTTCTCTTTCGAAACCCAATTCTCGAAAACCCTCACTTACCTTCCGAAAAGCCCTGTCCCAAGACGGCCAGACGACAACAGCTGCTCCTGAGCCGAAAGTTACTTCTAATTTCAAGCATTGTTTTACCAGATTGGAAGATGGCTATTTGTACTGCGAAGGCCTCAAGGTTCAAGACATCATGGAGAGTGTAGAAAAGAGGCCCTTCTATTTGTATAGTAAGCCTCAAATTTCTAGGAATTTTGATGCTTATAGAGATGCATTGGAGGGTTTGAGGTCGATTATTGGGTATGCGATTAAGGCGAATAATAACTTGAAGGTTTTGGAGCACTTGAGGAAGTTGGGTTGTGGGGCTGTTTTGGTTAGCGGAAATGAGCTGAGGTTGGCCTTGGCCGCGGGTTTTGATCCTTCCAAGTAAAGTGCTTCCGCCTTTGTATTTTCATTTTGTTGCCCAGTGGTGTTATGCTTGTTTAGTATTGCAGTTTAGGAGGGGAAGATTGTTGCTTGTTCTGATCGTTTATTCTATATATATTGACCACTTCAGTTGCTCATGTGTGATATCTTCTTAGATGATGTAGATGCAGTTCTGTTTCTTTATAGTCTAGTGGCTGAATTTAACTTATCTCATCTTGTATCATCTTTATATGCTGCATTTTTTTATGGATAGGCCACAACGTCATAAAAAAATCTGATAGCCTCCGAGTGAGTGTCAAAGGATCAAAGCTAGTTACTGTTTTTTTTTTTTTTTTTTTTTTTTTTTTTTACCAATGTCTGGTGCGGTTCCAATGCTACTATGGTATTAGTGTGCCTGAAGCTAATCCTTTCGAGTCTTTGACGCTGGTCAGGGGCAACTTGGGTTACTATAGAATATATTGATATTTGTGGCTTGAATCATTTGGTTATAACTACTTTTGACCAAAGCCTTCAAGTGAGTGCCATAATTGTTGAGATTAGTGGCTTGTAATATTGGTTTATTCCACTACTTTGATCGTCATGCATGCTTGGGAGCAGGCGTGGAGGTTTTTGTGCCCTGCTTCAACTAATATGATTGTTATTTATGAGTTTAGTAAAATTTCATCTATCTGTTTCCATCCACTAGATTTTTAGATATCTGTATGCCTTCTAGGTTTCAAAAGTTTTGGTAGGTTAAGCTGCAGATCAAATAAGAATTATTGCTCTTTATTACATTTCGGGTTAGGGTGCATAAGTCTGTGCATTCTGCTGCTGCTCAGTGAAAGACTTATGTGGGTTGATTCGTTGGATGTTAGGTGTATCTTCAATGGAAACGGGAAGCTGTTAGAGGATCTGGTGTTGGCTGCTCAAACTGGTGTTTTTGTGAATGTTGATAGTGAGTTTGACTTGGACAATATTGTGTCAGCTGCAAGAATAGCAGGAAAGATGGTTAATGTCTTACTTCGAATCAATCCTGATGTTGATCCCCAGGTGTGTATACGTACCCTGAAAGATTTCTGTTTCCAATGTCTTTGATATGATTCTCAAATATGACAGTGAATGTTGCTGATAAAAATTTACTTACATCTACTGTATTTTAGTAATTTGACAAGGTTTAATCCAAAGGTATTGCCAAGTTGGGTACTTGGAAGTTGGAAGGAGTATTTCTCACAAACTACCTCAAAGGCCTGAACGTTAGACATTTATGCCTAAAATCCCCATTTCTGTTCTTCCTCGATCTCAGAAATTGCCAATAGATAGTTTCACAAGCATTGAACAGATAATAATCTTTTTGCATAGCCATAATAATTTATTAGGGAATGGAATTCAAATGGATAATAAGTAATCTTGTTGAGACCTTTACTAGACCTGAAGTACTCTCTTCTCTTTTTCAATTGGATATGGTGGAAGGCATTTCAGGGCTTCATGCAGATTAGTGAAGAACTATGTACAATTGAATATCCTGATTATCTATTGCTTAATTGTAGCCGCTTCCCTGAAACTACTATGAGTTTTAACACTATCAGCCATTTTTTTTCACCTCCCAAGATTAGTCAATTAGCCACGCTGACTCATCAACAATTTCCATCTCCATATATGACATCAAATTTCGTTTAAGTTTTGAATGTACTCGGAATTGCAAGTAGGAAAGTTACGAATCAGATTTGGCTGCAAACTATTTTGCACTTCTTCTAATGACCTCTATAACTATCATTTAGGTTCACGCTTATGTTGCGACTGGGAACAAAAATTCCAAATTTGGTATTAGAAATGAGAAGCTGCAATGGTTTTTGGATGCTGTGAAGGCACATCCTAATGAGTTGAGGCTTGTGGGGGTCCATTGCCATCTTGGCTCTACAATTACCAAGGTATGTCAGCATTTTTTTCTGAGTTGCACATATCATTGTTCTCTCTTTTCTTGTGACTTAGCTATTGAAGCAATAAATTTTTGGCCTTATTTGTTTCTTCTTTGATGATTACGTTCAATTTCATCTTTTGAGGCAGTTTGGTGTTGCAGTCATGCAGTGAGGAACATTTGTATTTTAGAGCCTACATCTATGAATTGCAAGATATACTGTACTGGCAATGCAATCTGATGACAAATTTGATAAGTTATGCACTGATTGAAAATCCCTAACATTTATCTGGGTCAAGCTTCCTTAAATTAGATACCCGAGGGATTTTTTATTTACTAAAAATGTTGCTGACCTCTTACCATGTCAGTTTTTGAATGAAGAGCTCTTTTGGTTATCAGAAATTTAGAGTAAGAGTCCAAAAGGGCAACTTGATTTATTATAGAATTTTTTATTACATATACAAACAAGTAGGACCAAAACACCTGATCTCTTTGATTTGCAGTGATCTTGCACTAATGTGGTAATGTCCGTTAAACTGCCCTTAGTTTCATTTCTTGTTTAGGAATTGTATTTTTGAGGAGCTATTTTGTCTGTGCTTGATGTCTAATCGTTTACTCTTTATCAGGTGGATATATTCAGAGATGCTGCTGTTCTTATGGTGAACTTCATTGATGAAATCCGTGCTCAAGGCTTTGAGATTACTTACTTAAATATTGGTGGTGGCTTGGGAATAGATTATTACCACTCTGGGGCTGTCCTTCCTAAACCTAGAGATCTCATTAACACGGTAAGATACTTTTCAGTTGAAGACTAATTTTAACTTTTGAAGCTGACATGTGATATTTTTTCTCTTTGTAACTGTGTGTGGCTGCCGGCTGGGATTATCTTTAATGAATAATGTAGACGGCATTGTTCCTAAGATCAGGGTATACATCTTCAACTGCTACTTGCTCCTAGTATGATTAGCTTTATATGATTTGAAGCAGTTATCAAGTGATGCTTGATTGATACTTCTGCTAATCCATATTGATTGACCATGTAATCCACCTTTATATATTCATGCTTTGATCTCCCTTCTGATTTCATTAGCTCTTGACTGAAATTTCTCTATGGCCATCTATGATTTTGAAGTCACGTGCCATTTTATCTTTCTTTTTTTGTCTCTGGTTTATGTCTATTAGGCTACTATGGAAAGAGGATCACTTGCCTAGAATTGGAACTTCCAGTATGTTTTCCTGTCTGCCCAGTTTCTGTGAGACTCATGGTCGTGACTTTGGTTTGTGTGGATATTCAAGCTATGTTATTTTTTATTTTTTATTTTTTGTGTGGCTTATTGTAGGTCCGAGAGCTTGTCCTGTCACGTGATCTAAATCTCATTATTGAACCTGGGAGATCAATGATTGCAAATACTTGTTGCCTAGTTAATCATGTCACTGGTGTCAAAACTAATGGGACAAAGAATTTTATTGTGATTGATGGTAGCATGGCAGAGCTTATCCGTCCCAGTCTTTATGATGCCTACCAAGTAAGTATCACTGTTTCACTTCTTGCTGAGCAAGCTTGTGCGTCTTTCCTGGTGGATTTTGATGTGTTCTGAATGAAAATAATAAATACAGTAAAAGCCAAGACCTTGATATCTTCGGTGGGCATTTTGCAGCACATAGAGCTGGTTTCTCCAGCTCCAGCTGATGCGGAGATATCCACATTTGATGTGGTGGGCCCTGTCTGTGAGTCAGCTGATTTCTTGGGAAAGGAGCGGAAACTGCCAACTCCACAGAAGGTAGCATATTTGGCTCTATACTGTGATGGGTACATGGACAGTGTTATGATTTTCATTGATTGATGTTATGCCTTGTAGGGAGCTGGACTAGTAGTTCATGATGCTGGTGCCTACTGCATGAGTATGGCATCAACGTACAATCTGAAAATGCGTCCACCTGAGTACTGGGTATGGGATTTCTACTCTCTCCTTTTTCTAGTTTTGCAGCTTGAAATTCATGCATCAACTAATATCAACTTTCTACACCCCAGAAGGGTGTGCGTTAGCCATTAGGAGTTGTTAGTTGTCCCAAAGAGGAGAAATGCTTGGAGATAATAGATATGATGGCTCATATGGGGTCATGGCTGTGTGTGCTCTATGTAAACGGGGATTTTTCGTTGCTTTGTCTTTTCTATTGAGGGTAGGTGCTGCTCTCTTTGCTCTCAGAAATTCATTTATTTGACTTGTCTGATCAGGAAGAGGGAGATATTTCATGAGGTAATTTGAAATTAAGGGAAAATAAATGATATAGCCCTGGGCTTCTTTAGTTGTATAACATAACCCTGACTTGTCCGAATTTATCACACTGCATCCATCGTGTCAATTAGCTATGCCTAGTTGGCTGCCAGTGATGAATTTTTGCTCTACAGAGCCCCACCAAGAGGCTCTTGTTGCATGTCCCTTGGTGTTTCAAAATCCTCCTGCTAGGCGGTTTCCTGGTGCCTGCCAAATTTATTTAAGCTGTCGGTTCTTGTTCACTTGTTGAAAAAAAATAAAAATAAAATAAATTCTCGACCAAGAGGAAGGGTGGATGGTTGATGAACTTCAATGTTATTTATTTATTTATTTTTGTGTGTTTATTCAGGTTGAAGAAGATGGATCAGTTGTGAAGATTAGGCATGGAGAGACATTTGAAGACCATATGAGATTATTCTCTGGTCTATAATCGTGCACACTGGCGTAGATGAAGCTGGTAGCTCTGCGGACATGGGCTTTCAAGTCCCAAGAAATTTCCTTGTCACTTGTTGGAGAATGTGGACTATGCAACAACAGCAGCAGCTGCGGTTGAAGAATGTTGGACCATCAGGCCTTACAAGGGTGTATGTGTAACCGATCTTTGTCTCAGCACCGTAAGGCAGGTTTGTAATATTGTTATTGTGACTGGCAAAGACTTCTGATTTGCGGGTTCCCTTGGCAAAAAGTTTGTACTGTTATTTGAGACCGCGGTGTTGATGTTGCATGGAATCCACCTTTGAGGAAAGAAAGAACGGCTTTTATTTTATTTTTCCCGGCATGTATCGTAAAATAAGCAAACTCAAAATTGCACGTTTCGTGATCAATTTTCCATATGGTCAGAGATCAACCTAATTGTTCGGTTACTTTTTTGGTTGGGAGTAGGCCTCATTATTTTGTTGCAGTGATGCAGAAAATAGTTGTTGTTAATGCCCTCTTAATTGCTTAATTAGTGGCATGGCTTTGAAAGAATCTGCCAAGATCAATTTTTAAGTTGGTCCCCCTACCTCATTTAGGATTTTTTATTTAGGGGGTGGGGTGGGGGAAGAGTTCACGGCACCTATCTATATCTATTGTTGGAAAAACAACATGGCAATCTTCATGCGTTGTTGGCTTGTTTCATTGTGTTTGTATCAATGAATGAATAAATAAGGAAATGATTGGGGGGTGTGGGGGGTGATCAAATGGTTCTCATCCAACTGCCAAAAGTTGTTTGGGTGATTATTGTAGTGGGAGGTTTCATTGAATAGAAGGACGGGAATATATATATATATATATATATACACTATTGGCAAGTGACAAATGCGTGTGATTTATAAAATCTTACCATAATTTTAAGTGATATTTATATAGCTATCACGATAGTAATGACGGTCACAATGAGAATCTAAATGTATCTTTTCGCCAAATACTGGTTTAAGATTTATATATTTTTTGGATATACTTGGGGCCTATTCTCCTTAGTTTATTTTATTGGACTTATTAGTTCAGTTTAGAGGTATTTTAGAATTGTCATCCTTTCATTTTCCACCTTGAACCCTAAACTATCTAGAAATATAAATATGGTTAAAATTAAATTCTTAGATAGTTACGCCGGCCGTGATTTTTTACTTGATTTTGGGAGCCCATAGTCGTTAAAATTTGTATATTGATGTATTGGTGAGGGAAAAGGTTGTGATGATACTACTGAGATAAAATTCTCTTGCTTAATAAAATTTTTAATTATTAAAAAGAAGAAGACTTCCTGTTGAGTCTCTACTCCATATAAATGTGTTCTTACACAATTTTTTCGTTGCTCATATATGTCGCATATGGTTTACTGATATTTATTTTCCTGATGGTTAAAACTTCATAAATATATTATTAATATATATATATATATATATAATCCATTAAACTTATTTTCGGGAATGATTTGGTGGATCAATGTCATGTTGAATCCACCCTTATAAATGTGAGCCATTTAGCGGGCATCATATCTTATAAAAGAGGGTTTTCACTTCTCTAATAGTTAATTTAAATTCGCTCTAATTTCACAAGAAGTAACTAATGATAATATAACTATGCAGAATATATAAGTACTTGAAATTTTTTGGATAATCCTATTTTAGTTGATAAGACAAATAGATAAATTCTATTTGTGTATTGCCATATTATATTAGAGATAACAATTAATTTAGTCAAGCCAGGCCTAAATTTAGATTTGTATATAATACCTAGACCTAGACGTAGATCCAACCTAAATTCGTTAGGTTTTAAAAGTTTAAACACGTTAGGTTTAATGAGTAAATGAATTTGATTATTTTTTAAAATATTTTTTGTTATCGTAAATACTAATATATTTATGTTTTATATTGCTTAATATGTAATCTTTGTTAAATAATTTTTTTTTCTTCCAAATGAAAGATAAAAATTTTTAAGTTGTAATTTTAATTTTTCAAATGGTATTTTAATACTTTTAAAATAAAAGATCACACTTATTGCTTATAAAGTAAATATACATAAATAAAATTAAATAAATAACTCAAATAAGATAAGGATGACAAATATAAAATTAGTATGTTTGTATATATATACAAATTTATATATACTAATCGGATTTTGATCTTAACCAAACCTAGACCCGTTTAGATATAAATGGACTTAGATATGATCTAGACTCGTTAGGTTCAAAAATTATGGACCTAAACCCTAAAAAAATAAGGTGTATTTGATGGGTTTGAATTAAATCAGGGATCCATTTGCCATCCCTATATTTGGCTTAATAGTTATGCCTGTTTATTTTACTTGATGCCTCATTTTAAATTATTGCTGAAATATATGGTGCTTAGAAAATATTAGATCAATTATCATAATATGTTAATGGATTTGATCGCAAACATGATCACTGAAAATATATGGCTACTATGAAAGTAGTAAGCCTTGTAAATTCTTATATTTCTTTTGGGGTAAAAGTAAACTCCCTCTTGTTGAGGTCAGAGGAAACTAACTATTCATTTTAAATCTAATAGGGTATTTGAATTGAAGGAAATGATGGTTAAATTAAGAGATCATCTCAATTAATTCACATCTATTATCTCTATTTGATAAAAAAAAAGAATATCCAAATTAATGATGGTTAAATTCCCCCGCTTTTATTTATTTACCTTAATTTTTTCAATTTAAAAATAATGGATTGAAGTAGAAAAAATAAAATAAAATATATCTAATTAGATAAAAATACCCTCGTTCTAATATATATTATAAAAGAAACTTAGAATATAAGCATCATTTATTTTATTTTTAATATTTATTTACTTGAATTTGAATAAAATTAAAACAATGTTTATCTCAATTTATCTAAATAATAGCTCAAATCATTCACCCTCAATTTACCTTATCTACTTTAATTTTTAAAATTTGTTCTCGCCTCCGATTCACTCGGATCTAACTAACCGCAAAAGGGGCGGGGGGAAGGGGGCGCTTCTTAGTTCTTAGTTCATTTCATTTCATTCGTTCGACGGGATGAAAAACTAGTAGAAGTAAAAACCTTCCATTCCCCTCTTTCTCCTCTCCTCACTCGAAGCTTCGTCTTCAACTCCCACTTGAGCGAAAGTCCAACCCTTGATCATTTCTTTCTCCATTTATTTTCCCACTATCCATCTTCTCTCATATTTCACACCATGATTTGTTATCGATTCTAATGCCCTTTTTTTTTTCTTTTTTCTTTTTTTATTATCTTTCTCGCCTATTTGTTGAGAACTAATAAATAAATCAATCACTTCTCTGAATCCCAAGTAGATAGATACTATAATCAAATACTACGCACCAAAGACTATCTTTTTAGCCGTCAATCTTAAACAAATAAATTCCACTCTCTGTTTCCTGTCTTCTCCCCTCTCTTCTTCTTCTCGTCATCGACTCATCGTCGTCTCGTCAGTCTGGCGAAAGAACAAAAAAATATATATATATATATATACCGGTGCTCCCTCTCTTTTCATGCCTCGCTACCCTGAAGACTCAATCAATCCAATTACCCCGCCTCTCCCCGTCCGCACAAATATGGAGATCTTCAAAAAAAGCGAGGCAGTGAAACTACGGAGCCATCTAGACAAATACCTAGTGGCCGACGACGATCGACAAACCGTCCGACAAAGCCGAAACTCCGGTTCCACCAACCGAGCTATATGGTTAATCGAATACTGTACAAAGCCAGGCACAGTCCGTCTAAAGAATCACAACACCGGGCTCTACTTAACGGCTTCCGACGTACCCTTTTTACTCGGCATGACAGGCAAGAAGGTACTTCAATCATCAATCCTAAATCAACGGAACGATTTCGTTTCCGATCCTTCTACGTTTGAATGGTTCCCGATTCGCGATGGGTTCCAGGTTAAGTTTAAAACACACGAGGGGAAATTCCTCAGAGCTAACGGCGGGACGCCGCCGTGGAGGAATTCGGTCACCCATGATGTTCCGGTTGCTGGGGGGACATACAATTGGTTGCTTTGGGATGTTGTCGCCGTTGATTTGAACGATGCGGCTGTGAATAACGGTGCTAATGGTGAGTTTGGGGACTGGATTAATGATAAGTTTTCGCCCATGTCTAGTTTCGCTGGGTCGGAGGTTGATGATGATTTTGTTTTTGGGACTGGCGCTGTGGCTTCGCCGGTGCCCGGACGGTTGCTTTGTTCTTTTGGGTCTCCTAGCTTGTCGATGAAAAAGGTATGTGGTTTTTTACCCAACCCAAGTTCCCTGTTTTGTGAATGAATTGTATTCGCGCGCCTTATTCATTTATTTATTATTTTCTTTCTTTTCTGTTTATTGTTTTATTTACTTTTTACTTGCTTTTGTGCTTGGGGTTTGGCGTTGAATCCTCCTGAAGGGGGCTGTTCATCGTAGACGATTGGCTCTGCTTCTTATTTTTTATTTTTTTTGGGTAACCTTTAATTTGGTCAAATTGAATCGGAAGTATCCCTGAATTATAGTATCCCACGAGCCAAAAATCTTAAGGGTTTTGTTTGGCTATTGAATCTAAGAAAAGGGCCGATCGTTGACTTTCAGAACCAGTATACTATATCTAGTGTGCATGGGCACATCTCTGACAATATTATCATAGGGTGTTATAATTCAGAGTTGAATGAGCTTTCATCAGTCTAATGATAGCGATGATCTCATTGGAATAAGTTATAATTAGCACATCATTCTTACTGTGGTTACTCAAAGTAGCAAGGAGCAACGACATTACTGTTACATGTATCCAATGAAATCTATTCTCCAAGTTTACCTTATCATAAAGCGTATGTTAAAAAAAAATGCAATAGGGATGAGGGAGAAAGGATGTAAACAAAGATAGCCGAATCACCTATATCTGAGCTTCCACAGGACGATTCGAATCGGTTCACTAATTATTTAATGAGTCGGTCGTAGTATAATAACTTAAATATACCGAGTGATTTCAATTTATTTCGTCGTAGGCTCGATTGTTGACTCAACTTATATTTACAAAAGTAGTTATTTATGTTATTTTATTGAATCTAAGATTGAAGTAGAAAGATTTATAGTCGTACAGCGATTAGGATCGATTAGTTTATATATAACATAGTATGCGATCAAAACTAGTTGTTGTATATGAATGCATAAATGCTATTTGTGCATAATGTTGTACTTATATATAAGCTTCTAGGCAAAGCTCACATGAGCTGGCTCACAAACAAAGGAAACGAGCCTAAAATTAGTTTCGAGCTGAGCTTATTTAAATGCTAACGAGCTGATCCCTTACCATTAAATAAGTGCTACAATCACTACTAGTATGTATAATAATAAAATAATAGATATTTAAAATTAAGATTTATAATATCGGAGAATCATTAGCCTCTGACCTCATGAATAAAAGTAAGAAATATATTATTACTAGTATGTGGAATACTTAATGACGCTTTTTTTTTTTGTGTGAGGTATAGGTAATATATTGTTAATAGTATGTAGAATACTATTAAACCATTGGAAGTAAAAATCTTGGGCGTCGAAGTGTATGAATGAGAAACCTTAGTTATAAGGTATATGAATGTGCATAGGTTAAGAGCATGTTCCGTTCATCTTATATTTAGATTAGACAAGGCCGTATCAACAAAAGGTATATATATATAAGATTATATATCAACAACACCACCAACAATAATATATTGACTCTTTTCGAATTTTTTTAGATGTGATATGATGAAAAAAAGAAAAAAAAAAGTAGATAAAGAGAATGACCGTAACAAGTCTGGAAATAAATAAGGTTATACTATATATTGTTGGTGAATTATAGGTTAATTTTACAATTCGTGATGATCGTACATAGGCTTATTTATTGTGTCTTACATGACACTAGGGTGATAAGTAAAAAATCACCGCACCACACCACACCTGAATATTAGAACAATATAATTTTAATTTTTTTTCCCATGTGCGATTAGATCATTAAAAATAAGATAAAGAAAACGAGCTTAATAAAAATAAACTTGTGCCGTATATTCTTGGTGAATTATAGTTACGTTTCACAACTGTATTGCTATTGGTGACTATATTCTTGTCCTTTGCACCACACTAGAAAGAGGGGGGGGGGGAGGGTTGTCCAGTTGTCCTTTGGACTAGGGGAAAACAAGGAAATAACTTTTATCAGAGAGAACTAGGCAGAGGGAAATCTTTTAGGATTGTCAAACTTTATAGGCAAAGCAAACAAAAATCCAAAGATGCTAATGGAAAGTAGTTGTGTGTGTGTTTTTTTTCCTCCTTGGCTAATAAATAATAATATGGTGAGGACACATGACACGAGAGGCAAACTTTGGTAGGGGGAAATGCTTGAAGAGCCCAATCATCTTTCTTTTCTTGTTACCTTTAGAGAATAATGAACCATTTTTTTTATAAAAAAAAAAAAAACCTATAGGCCTGGTGGACATATTATAGCCTTAAGAAAATGTAACGCGAGAGCTGGACAAGAAAGCGGGTGGTCTCACCGGGGCACTAAACACATGTTGTCCAAGCGAATAAGTCTATCATCCATCATCAGGGCCACCATTTTTTATACCTCAACTTGGCAAGAGCGTCCGTGAGCTCAACATAAGAGGCATCATTATGTCATTTTCGTATACACGTAGAGAGGCGTGTGCCATGCCGTATTTGGGTACACACACACACACATACATGTATTTTGTTTGCTTTTGCTTGGATCGATCGCCGTTCATTTGGTAACAACATGTAGTAATTGCTAGCATATTCAGCATCATGTGTCATGTCATGCATCGTGTCTTCTTCTTCTTCTTTTTTCTGTACGTAACTCGGTCGCAGAGTTGTATCTCAGACCAGACCAACTGGCTACTACAGTACTACTATTCAGAAAGAAATTTGAAGTACTGCCATTTTTGTTTTGTTATTTAAATATGGTTGAAGAATTTGACTAAAAAAATATCATTAAAGTACAAAAACTCAATGCTCCCCAACTTTTGAAAAGATTTGAGAATGTTCATTTGGTAACAACAGCACTCTTCCTTGGGCGTTCACCAACCTCCCGTATTAGTAGACTTATTAGATTTCATATGACCAAATGAAGGTAAGGGACCAAGTCCTTTCTCTATATTTCACCAACATAACAAGTCTCTGCTTCGCATTAATAGGGGAACAGAACAGAATGAGCAACACAACGTTTCATTTAGAGCACTTTCCTATCTAGGGGACCATACGATTTTTGATCAATTACCTTTGATAGGGATTTCGTGCTGCCCTGAGTCAGGCTCGGAACTTTGACTTTCTGATTTGAGGAAATTTTCGGATATAGAAGTGCAGACAAATAGGCAGGCGGGGCATGGAACGGTTTGGAAGCAGGGACTTATATATATATATATATGTTTCTTCTGGTTTGGGAGTCGGATGTTATCCTATCTATGCCCAAATTTTTGGCTCGAATACGTGGGATATTTCGGGTAGGGATCGGGTGAAGATATAAATCTCTACGAGGTCAGGGATGTGGATTTCCCAATAATTAAACCGAAGGATTGGGATCGGGGTAGAGGTTTATATGAGATTCGGGAATCAGATTAACATTCTTGCCCTCCTTGCTGCCATCCCCATCCCTCTAAGTGTTACAGAGCCTTCATATATGTAAAACACACATAGGCTAGCTTGGTTGCGTGCCCACCTTTTTCTTGCCCATATAAATATCAAGGCACCTTCATCTATTGAGATTGTGTCGATGGTGGAATTCAAACTAGGTTATTGGTGTCATAAATATTAATTAATAAATTAGACGGGCCAATATTTTTTTTTGGGGGGGGGGGGGAGGGGCGCATTCTAAACCAAAGAATAAGACTAGATTGACTTGTTTGAACTCTAGACGATTCTAAACCTAAAGAAGTAATCCAACTTGAACTCAACTATAATTGACATGATGACCCTACATAATTTTTTTTATTGAAATGAGTTAACCTAACCTGAATCTGTCTCTAAAAGAAACTTCAATCCAAAGTGAGTTAAATGACTTGACATAGTTTAATAAATTAATTTAAATCAGAAATAACCTAAACTCGAAGTAATATTAACTCAAAGTAACTTGAGCCAAATCGATAAAGTAACCCATTAATGAAATGACTTGACCTAAATTTAACTCAAATTGATAAATTGGTTTGAATTGACTCACACTCAAAATAATTGAAATTTAAGTAATCGATCCATCCTATCTCGTGGTGTCAAATGAACTTGATTTTAACTTGACTTGAATGGCCCGATCTAGGGTTACCTTAACCGAAAACATGATCCAACTTGCCAAATTGATTCAAAATTACCCGAGACCTACATGAGCACTACAAATTAACCCAAGATGACCCAAATTCACAACGATCTGACTCAACTTAACCAATAAAATGATCTGATCTTACGCAAAATCCTCTCATCAAGGAAATTGGCCCGCAAATAACTTGCACCTAGTCTAACACACCCAATCCAATTCACACACACACACACACAAAGAGATATATATCGAATTAAATTTAGTGGGCCCATCGACTATTATTTGTATGTGTTTCTCGCTCCAAATAATATTATTTTTTGTATCATTTTATATTTTATGCTTATTTTAAAAGGAAATTGGTTTCTGATGATGTTGGCTTAAAATAATTGTCCACCACACATCTAACTTGGTATTTGGTGTACTTTTATACCCGATCCATCATTTTATACATATAATACGTTAGGTTTGTTGTAATCGAAACATATTAGTTGAGGACGATCACATTAGTTTTGAAATGAATTATTTTTAATTTGGGATATCAAAAAAATTTTAAAAATCATACTAAAATATTTATCATTATTTTTTTCCCTACAAATAGACACACATATTGACATACTTTTAAAATTTTGAATTTTTTATTTTAATTTTATAACTTAGGCATGAGATAAACACTAAGATTGTCAAATATACTCTACCAGCAAATTATAAATAATAATATTATTCTACAATTTTTATAATTCATATATGATATAGATTCAAATTATTTTAGATATTCAGGTTGAGATTGAATTTAAATTTTTGGGCCCAAATTAAATTTTGGATTAGATAATTCTAACTAGGTTGATTGGATTGGGTCAAATTTGTTAGGTATAGGCGTAGTGGTTGGGGGGCCTTGCCTTTTACTACAAGACACTAATTTGAATCACATAGTTGGAATGTCGTTGTTTTATGCGTAGTACTTGTCACGTGAGTATTTGATCCATAGACGAATTGATGGGTACATGCTAGCCTCTCTCGTTTACCAGTTTCGCCCTTCTGCACAGGGTTGTTAATGAGCCGAGCCAATTTGCGAACTTTTTGGACTCGACTTATTAAGGACTCAACTCAACTTGCTTATTTAATTTAACGAGTCTAAAAATAAGGCTCGAGCTTGACTCCTTTATTAAACGAGCTAAACTTGAGCATAAAAAATTTAGGTTCAAACTTGTTTATAATGTAAAAGTTTGTGAGATTGGCTCGTTTACCCCAAAAACTCATGAGCCAGCTAGGCTCCTTTATAAACAAGCTGAGTTTGATCTTCATTTTTAGACTCGTTTATTAAACGAGTCAAGCCTAAACCCACCTTGACTCAGCTTGGCTCATTAACATCCCTACTACTCACACATAACACCCCTCCCCATCCCTCAATCAAATAAAAAATCAACTATCATTTGATGTTGGTGGCATGGTTGACGTTGTGTATAAATGTCACTGGTCTTACATATCTCAAAAATGACTAAGGGTGTGTTTGGGATGAGGGGAACGAGGGTGTAGAAGTTACATGGGAATCTATTTTCCTTGTCCACCATGTTTGGGATGGGGGTACTCTTTAACAAGGACATAAAACTCCAATGTATGAGGGAGAAAAATCTCCAATCCTATGCATCAGGTATTAAATTCTAGGAAAAAAAAAACACATTCCAACTCCCTCAACTCTCTCGCCATCGATGTTGTTGCTCTCCTTCATATATTTCCACCCCATCATCGGTCATGAGATCTTGTAGCTCATATTCTTCTTGTTGTTGTAGATGATATTTTTCGGTCTACATTGACGAATTATCTTCTATCAACAGAACTTTGTCTTTAATCTTCATCGACGACTTCGTTGGTGGGCTATGATGCTATGGATCTTTGTTTTTGCCTTTATGCAACACTTATTAAAGAATTAAAGCCAATGAAGGTAGAGGACATTAAGAATTGAAACATGGTGGAAGTAGTTTTCTAATTTTTCTTTTCGATGAGTTTCTACTAACATGCTTGGAGCAAGGGCACTTGCTTCGTGTTGAATTTTAATTATTTATGCTATTATTTTTTTTTGCCCTGTGTTAGTTTTTGTTGGAAAATAAAAATTGTGGCTCACCTATGGCTTCATAGATGTAGAGAGATATTGAGAAGGGGTATAATATTACTTTATTGATTACTGTAGATAATACTTACTATATAATAATGGTTAATTTTGGTATTTTTAGTTATTGGATATTAAATATGTAAATTTTATTTTAAATATCATGTTTTGAATATTGTTGTGATTTATTTTGATTAGTCTTTTTGATAGATTTTTTTAGTTATTATAATATGTTATTTTAATTTATAGTAGTTAAATTAAAAATATTTAAAATTAAATTTTAATATGTGTAAGAAATAATTGTTCATATCTAATAAAAAAAATACTTATTAATGATTTTTTTATGTGATTGAAATAAATTAAGTATATTAAATATATATTACAATACATAATTATAAATTAAAAATGAAAATAAAAAATGATTAAAATAATTAATACAATATTAAAATATTACTCTAGTATAAGATTCACTTAAATCTTTTACTTTTATATACCAAATGAGGAAGATAGAAAAAGTTTCCCTCTAGCCATTCTTTCCTTAATTATTTTCCCGTAATCTATTTTCCTCATCAAAATCATACCCTAAGAAGACCATCTTTATCAATAATTAAACTTTTGGAGCATCCACAACTCTATAATAAGTTTAACATATTTAATTATATTATCTAATTTTTTTATCTCTCTTATTTTTATCAATTTATCTTAAATTTAATTCTCTACTCTACATTCAATTATTTTAAATTATAACTCCTAATTACTTTTATCAATCACATCATCAATCATTTATACTATTTAAATTTTGATTTGTATAAATATTTAAATATGAATTAATAATTTTGTATAATTAAATTTAATTAAATACAAGTTTGCAAATGAATTTTTAACATGACTTTAATAACAATTTTTTTTTAAAAAACACCTCATATGATTAATCTAAAAAATATACTATACTAAAATAAAATAAAATAATATACATCAAACTACACTGAAGTTAAAAGTCATCGTCCAATCATAAATGCTACATGCCTATCAGTACGGCGTATTGTATTTACACACAATCTAATGTATATTGATTAGGACACTTTATATCCCATGTTTTTATCATAACCATACATTTAAGCTAATTTTCTAGCGATTATAATTCTTTTCTAATATTTGAGCGCCTTAAATTATAGTCATGTCTTTGAAATTTGAATGAACGTATAGCTGGCAATGCATCTTAATGACAATTTTAGGATTTTTTTTAAAGTCTTTTATCTATTGCACACGGTTTGAATTTTTTTAATATCAGGTTGGTTTTCTTATCTTTTTAAAGCATATCAGATAAAACTAGCATTCATTAAATTAGATCAGGTAAGGTAGTCTTTTATTTATTTTAATTATTATTATCTTTATTATAATTATAATTATTAATATTAAAAAATAAATGATTAAATTAATAATATTAGTGAAACTATTGTGATTATTAATAGAATTATTATCATAGTTATTAATATAATTTTGACAATAATTATTATAATTATAATTATTCATATAATATTATTGTAATTATCAACAATGTTACAATACTAATTATTGTTATTATTATAATTATCAATGTTATTATTATAGTAAGTAGTGTTATTATTATAATCGTTAGCATTATTAATATTATTGTAAGTATTAATATAATTATGATAGATACTATTAATATAATAATTAATTTGATCATTATTATTATAACTATTATGATTAATTATTAATATAATGATACAAATTAATTTAATCATAATTATAATTGTTATTATATTTAATATTATTATTATTGTTATAACTATAATTAGTAATTATTATAATTAATAATATTAATATAATTATAGTTATTAATATAACAATTATTAACATTATAGTTATTATAATTATTAATTCCATAATAATAATAAAATTAATATAATTATTATTAATATAATAAATAATCAAGTAAGATAACTGATAGTTTGATTAGATCAAACAATCAGCTGAGGTGGGGTGTTGTAAAGTTGAGGCACCAAATTTTAGTATCTAATTATTTTTTCTTATATTTTTTCTATTTTTATCAATTTATTTTAAATTTATTATCTACTTTACATCTAACTACTTTAAAGTTATAATATACAATTACTTTTATTAATCATATCATCAATCATTTATATTTTATGCTATTTAAATTTAAATTTATATTATTCTATAAATATCAATAAATGATTCTATATAATTAAATTTAATTTTACAAATAACTTTATAATATGAATTAAATAATTAATTAAATTATAAAAAGCAAAAAAAATATATTTTATAGAATTTTTTATTATTGTTATTAATAATGACTTTTTTTTAATAAAAAAACTCACATATTTTTACAATAAATATTAGTATTTAAAGTATACTAAAAATAGATAAAACGGCATGTATCGAATTACATCGGAGTCGAGAGGTGTCAACTCTAGGTATCCTACATTTTTGTAGTAACATCAAATTTGAGATTCTTTTTGTACAACTGTCTCCTTAATTTTAATAATATTAAATTTGAGATTGAGATTAAAAATTTTCCATATTAATGATGCTCTAAAAGGTGGAGTGTTGCCAATATTTGGGATGATGTTGTAAGCCCACTAAAGAAGAAGAGATGATGGAATAAAAGTAAAAAATGGGTGGCTGGAAGAGCCGCTAATTGGCCGAAATTGCAGTGCGGCCACACTTTTGTTGCACTTGCAACACTTTTGGGTCAAAAAAAAAAAAATGGATCGAATTCGAATTTAACCTATTAAGTTTCTAATCAGTTGGATTTGATTGGGGTCCACGGTGTAGGGTTGATTTTAGTTTATAGGTTCTGAATTATATATTGTTTGGATTAGATTAATTCAGTTTAAAATTTAAATGATTATAAGTTATTATTAATTTATTATAATAAATAAATTAAATTTTATAATTTATTATTATTTTTATACTTATTATAGTATTTTTTATTATAATATAATAAATTATTTTCATAAAATATGTAATAAAAAAATTATTATTATTAGTCATATTACTATAATTATAGTTATACATATAATTATAAATATTATTTTTGCATGATTATAGTGATTATTTTTAATGTTAGAATAATTATAATTATCATTTTAATTTTTCTTATTTTTATTATTAATGGTAAATATTATTGTTATTATTATCATCTTTATAAATATAATGATCATCATACTTATTAAAAATACAAACGTAAATATCACTATTCTCATTATAAGAATACATTATTATTATTATTATTATTATTATTATAGTTATAATTTTTAAATTGATAATAATACTGTTATAAATTTTTATGGTATAATTTTATAGATGTTAATATGATATAAAAATAAAAATAAGAAGAATACAATTTTATTTATTGCTATATAAATTATATAAGTTTTTAGATAAAATTTTATTAATAAGATTATTTATTAATATTTATTTTGTAGTTTGTACAGTTAGAATATTATATTTATCTTATATGACGATAAAAAAAATGACAAAAGATCATTCCTTGCCTCTCTCTTTCCTCGTGTCTTACTTCCTTCTCCTGGAGTCGCATAGAGATGATGTCACACGTCATGTGTGCATTCCGCCGGAAAGTTATGGATAAAGGAAATAAAATTGGATTTATTTCCAGGCCAAATCAATCCCAATTACTGATTTCAAATCATATGAAAACCTGCTATTCAATCCTTTTTCTTTTAGAAGAGCCTCATAGCTGGCCCACCCTATTATAGTCGAGTTCCCATTTGGTGCAAAGTGTCCGTCCTCCTCCACTCACCTGTGAATTCATGATACGATATTTAATTATGAGATATTCAAAATTTTAAATATTTAAAAATAATATTTAATATTTAATTTAAAATTTTAGATATTTAAAAGATTGAATATCTAAATTTTTAAATATAAAAAATTATTAAATTATAAATATATTTAATATTATCTAATTTGATGAATAAATATTCAATTCACTTAGTAAGTAATAAACTTATTTAATAAATATTTAATGTTAAAATTAAACTTAAAATTATTCCATTACAGTATTTAATTGAATTATATTAGATCTAACAAAAAATTGTATTAAAAATATAATTTTAACTAAATTAAATTTTGATCTAAATAGTAAATCAAGTAAAAATATTATATATAAAATAAAAAATTATAAATATTTTTTCTTTTAATTGAATATTTAATTTATTTAATTTTTATTAACTGAATTGAATATTTAATTTTAAAAAAATTAAATTAGTTATTTATTTTTTTTGATCATTTCATTTCATATGTCATATTGAATATGCGTAAACAGCGCCCTTGCGTATTGTGTCAAAAAAAAAAAAAAACTTCACTTCACTTCACTTGCCTAATTTGATTGTCTTTGCAGTCTGCCATGGATCTCTTCCACGACGCTAAACTAGTGCGTCTCCGGAGCCACCACCACAAGTACTTATTAGCCGAAGACGACGAAGAATCCGTCTCCCAAGACCGGAACGGCTCCGCCAAAAACTCTCGTTGGTCGGTCGAGTTCGGTGACACAGCCGACAACATAATCCGCCTAAAGAGCTGCTACGGAAAGTATTTAACGGCGTCCAACCAGCCCTTCTTGCTTGGTATGACGGGTCGCAAGGTGTTTCAGACTCTGCCCACAAGGCTTGATTCTTCTGTTGAGTGGGAACCCATAAGAGAAGGGTCGCAGGTAAAACTGAAGACTAGGTACGGCAATTTCTTGAGGGCGAATGGTGGATTGCCGCCGTGGAGGAACTCGGTTACGCATGATGTGCCGCATAGGGCAGCGACTCAAGATTGGGTCTTGTGGGATGTTGAAATTGTTCAGATTGAAGAGCATTCTGATCAGCGTAATTGGAAGGAGATTGCTGCGGCCACGGCGGAGGTTGCTCCTGTTAAGCTGCGACAAGAAGTGGTGCATTATGATTCGTTCAGCTCGGAGACCAGCTCCCCATCTTTGGATTCGGACAGGTTCATCTCTTCTCGGCAGGAGGTACGTATTCCGGGCTCTATACAGGGGATTAGTTTGATGTGTAGCTTATATTGCTCGATTTATGAGTAGAAACTTTTAATGCCAAGTATCAGAGCAGTTACTTGGCTTTTCGTACATTTGAAGGTTTTACCAAGTTTATTTATATCTTGAGCGAGCAGTGACTGACCTCCATTAAATTTACATACATTTGGGGCTTTGATTATACTTGCAGTCAAATGTTTCAGAGAGCTATTCACCGCCCAAGTCGGGCGGTAGGCTGATTTACTACCATATTGCATATGGTGATCACGACGTAGATGATGCTAACGAGGAGGGATACTCATTTACCTTTAAGGGGAGCAGTGTTAAGGAACTCACTCATAAACTGGAGGAAGAAACCAAACTTGAAGACATCTATGTGTGTACCCGTAGCCCTTTGAATGGAAAGCTGTATCCTCTTCGCTTGCGGCTACCTCCTAATAGCACTACCATGCATGTTTTCGTGGTTCCACCATTCTCAGTATGTAAGTATCATTACCTCCCCAGCCCTATATTTTGTCAAGCAGGTACGCTTTTAAACTAATGATGATGTAAGTAGATAGGCTATAAATCGTTATGGAGTGGTTCACATCATTTGAGAGTTACGGCTCGAAACAGCTCCTTAGCAGCTATGCGTTGATGTAGATAGTTGATGCCATGATGGTATATGACTATATGGTTTGATAGTGTGAAGTGGGTAGTCAATGACGTATGGCATGTGGCAGGTAACTGCTGCTGGCATGAGTTGCTAGATGCCTACCTAAATGAAAAGAATGAACGGGAAAGCTTTTCACGTCCTTCCTTCAGTGGATCTATTTGTAGGTTCATTGTGAACTTGGCGTTGTAGCGACAATTATTTGTAATTCCTTGATGAAGTTGTTCTCTCCCTATGATTCATACCTGAGGGGGATCAGCTATGGGTCTGCAGTTTATGTCAGCATTGCATTCGTCTGGGAGCAAAATTCACTACCTAGCCTGCCTTCATTGTTATGTTTATATTGTTGTTGCATTGCATCTCTTTTCGCTTCTGCTCTTTAGATCATATATGTCATTCTTTGTAATTTTGATATACCGGTCAAATAGTTGAATACATTCGCTTGGTGTGCATATTCTTACGTCTTCCCTAATTGTTGCTTGTGACAGTGGCAAGCGACGTCGCGAAAATGGGGATCATATGAGAATCAAACATGCCAGTGTGCAATGTTAGCTAGTAAGTTACCCAAGCAAAATGTGAAATTACGAGATGCCTACATAGAAGCTTCAAGAAGATGCAGGAAATCAGGCCGTTGCGAAGGCAAAAGTGCTGTCTTAACCTGAAACAAGTGTGAGTGAACTTTTGAGTAAGAAGATAATGCAGTCTGTTTATCATGTTGAGAGAAACCGTTGGTAGTTTCCCGTCCAAAGGGTTGGAAGTTGTGTCATCATCAACTCATCTGAGATTTATCGGGTCAATTTCGCATTTTATGTTTGCTTTTGGGAAATGGGGAAAGTGACGGTTTTGTATTCGTCGATAGTCTTTTCCCCCCCTTTTTTTTAGCGTCCTTGGCTGTGCGAGATACACATATATAAATAAAGCTCTGTCGTCGTTCCAGCTTTGAGCTACCCTCCGCTCGCCCGCCCGCCTTTGTTATATTTTTGACCATTTGATCAATTGTCCAGCTATCTGCCGAAGCTCGTCAAGGCATTTGTGTTTTTCTTAGGCAAAAATGGCCACCAACAATTCAGAACGTCTCCTGAACCATTTCTCCAGAGCCTAATAATCTCTTCCGTTTCCAACTTCCAACACACAGACCTCCTTTGATATTATCTATCATCCCCAAGTCTTGCGATTATGTACCTAGATCATTTACGCACTTCATTGTGACAATATAAAAGATAAAAAAAAATCCTCTCGCCTGTCTGTTGATTTTATCCCGGCACAAACACCTGCCATATTTGAAGTGATGGAACGGAGCCGAGTCCCTGACCGTGGTCTTTTCAACATTGTATACATCCTGGCAATCAATATGGTCACTTGATGATAGTCGCTGCAGACAAAAAACAATGGTAAGGTTCGTGGATGCACGTCCGCTGACAGTTGCTTGTCAGAGCATCGTCGCTCAGCCGCGTCAAACACCTTCAAAACATAAGCATGAGTCCACATCCCATGGACAGAGCTCCTAATCCCGCAGCAGCGCTAATGACATTATGCATAATGTACTCGTCCCGAAACAACCTGAATTAATCCAAATCCAATATAAATTTAGCTAATCCGACGGTGATTGTATCAATAGTGATCCAAGTCGAATAATCCGACTCAAAAAGAATATTTCATATCTGAACAGAAATTCGATAAAGACCTAACTTAAACTCATCTAACTTGAATCCGACCCATATTTATTTTAAGTATTATCTAAACTAAAGCTAAATTTGATTCACGAAGGTAAAATTTTATCTCAAATAAATTGATATATAGACACCAATAAATTATCTTATTAATAAAATTTTATGTAAATAAAAATATGCAATCCATATATCAACAAATAAAACAAAACTAATAAGACTATACTCTTTTTATTTTATTTTAATATCATATTAGCATCAATTATATCAGATCATAGAAACTTCGATTATTATCCTTATCCTTATTATTATTGTAACACCTTAATTTTTAAAATATAAAATACTTAGAAAACAATATGAAGCTGAATATAAACAGAGCTATTATAACCCCATCTAGTGCAAATAGACGTTGATGCTAAACCTTAAAATTAAAACTAAAACAAAATTACATAATATTATTAATGTAATAAGACACCATAATAAAGTCAAACAACAATTTCAAAAGTAGTTAATAACATATTAGTAAACTAATAGATAATTATTTTTAATAAGTAGTTTCAAACAAGTACATAACTATTGTTCAGAAACTAAAATCAATATGCTAGCATTGTTGGAGGCTATTCTTGCGTAAATCAATCAAAATTTAATTCTCAAAACTAAGTTCTAAAGCCAACACTTCATCTTCATAATTGCCTATTACTAAACTACATCATTTATGCAATTGTTACTCTTTTTTATTTTTATCTTTTATAGAGTCATCTATCTGTCTTTATATATGACTTCGTCTATATGTTACTCTAACTAATGTCATACATCATAGTTGGATGAGTAAAAATTGCAACTTGATGACTTAAGATTATAAATTAAATATTTCTTAGGAAATACGCAAATGAGAGGTGTGGTGTACAACACCATCTAATTTCCATCATCTTTTTTTATTCCTGTAAACATTATAAAAATGTTATTAATTGTATTTACGAAAGGTGTCTGACCAACTACAAATGTAGTTTACTGATAATATATAACATCATGCGCTTATACATAGTAATACCATATTAAAATAATAAAACAGGATAGTATAATATAAGTAGGCATGCTTTAAAGTATCGGTTAAATACTTATGAATATCGTATAGTATTATATTTTTCAGAGTGTATTTCTATTTTTATTTTTCTTAGGATATGAGACTACTATACTAAGATTTAGTGGGCTATTTATAATTATTAATGGTGGTATGACAACAATAGAATGGGCTTAGTAAATGATAATTTTTAAAACTTACTTATTTATTAGAAGTTAATTGGTTACTGAATATAATTTAAAATGGTCAAATTTCTATTCTTTATTAAATTCTATTAACAACGTAAATTATTTGATAACTAATTACTTAATTAAATAAATAGACATGTACATAGACTCTTATTCTTATATATTATTGTTCTTATTCTTATTATTTAAGGGTATTAATTATTATAAATATAAAAGTATCATTGTTAATATAAAAATTATAATATATATTGTTATAATAACAATAGTAAAATTTATATTTGAATTTCTACTAATAATAATGATTATTTTATTTCTAAAGATGATAATAATAATTAATTATAATAATAACAATAAATATTATAACTAACTATAATTAAATCATTATTATATAATAATATTTATACATGTATTAATAATAGCAATTAAAATAATATTATTAATAATGATAATAATTTATTATTATTACATATTTTATGATAATATTTTTTATATCATTACATATATTATGATAAAAAATTATACTATGATAATCATAATCATAATAATAAATCATAAAATTTAATTTATTAAATCTATTAAATTGATAACAATCAACGTCAATATAAATTTTTAAATTGAATTAACTTGGACAATATGATGTCGAGTTCATAGATCCGAGTTATCTCAATTTAAACCTGATTCGACCCATAATATGTAGACTCGAATCTAATTCAAATTTCAAAAAATTCAATGGGTTAGATCCTGACTCAACCCAATATTCTTCTAATTCGAAATAATGCAATCCAATGCAGATTCGATCTAAATCAATCTTATTTGAATTAGATTCGATCCGATTAATATTAACCCCACTTAAATACTTGATGTATACCCATTTGACACCTTTAACTTCGATCCCCATAAGGCACAACAGTTATAGCAGGCACTTCGTGGAACAACTTTTGAGCAGACTATATATCCGGACAGACAAGATGTCATTATTGTAAACATGAATCTCACTTGGGCCCCACCTTTAGAATCAATTCATTGAACGATTAATGCGCAAGGCTTTGCGGTTGCAGTAGTTATCTAGGGAGAGAATATAGGCGTGGTGGTACTTGGCAAGGAGGCGGGCTGCTAGCAAATTTCAGAAGCATACTGATTTATGGTTCATGTGTGACAACAATCGGCTAAAGGGCAATTTCCATCATCTTAATCGTTTCAGATATTGAATAAATCCGATTAAAAAAAAATAACGGTTGTGATACTTTTTTAAAATTAATTTGGTTAAATAAATTAGATATTTAAATTAACGAATACAAATAATATTTGATTTAATAAATTACATATATAAATATATTTTAAAAAATTATATTTTATTATATATATATATATGTTATTTAAAAATTAAATTAAAATATTGTCAAAGCTATTATTATTTTAGTTTGCTACTTTGATCAAATTACAGTCAAACTGGATAAATTTATTGTTCACTAGTTATATATTTTTTGTCAAATATTTACCAGGTCATTTGTCATTCTATCCAAACTTTTAAAATTTTTTATTAGGTATTCGATCATCAAATATTAGATCTATGAATACATCTATTGTTAGTAGTAGATACTTTTTGTATATCTATGCAAATACAACATGGAAGCATGCATGAGGGAGATGCCATTAGAGTATCAATTTTTACAAACTTTTAACATTTAAATATCATTAAATTGGATCATTAAAAAAATATCCAAAATTTTTCTCACAATTTTCTTTTTAAATAAATACCTGTATTAATATATATTAGGCAAAAAATGCATATAATTGAGAATATAAATACACATTTTATAAAGCATATATATCATCCATAACATAAACACTCATTTTAATACAAATGTAGGAAGAAATATATATTTTTGAAAATAAAATAAGCATATTCTAGTACAACAATATATAACTTTTTTGAATAAGAATAAGTATCTTTTGTTACTGTATAAATAATTTTTTAATCGACGTGCATTCTTTTAACACAATAATACAAATCGTCTAGAGCATAATTACACATAGTTTAGAATAAAAATATACATCTTTCACTACTATAATATATATTTTTTAGATGTGTATTTGATGTGGGATTCCCACATCGGTTACTGAGGAGATCTTTGAGCAGTTTATATGAGGGAGTCGGTCCTCACCTCTTGAGCTACCTTTTGGGTGGAGTTAGGGCTCTTCCCGGGGAAGTACCCTTGGGGCCCACTGGGGAGTACCCCCTTTGGGTCCGTATCATCTGGTATCAGAGCTATCCTCAGTCAAACCTCCCTACGGTCTTCCGTGCCGATCGCCGACAGAGGCAGCACGAGGACGTGCAGTCTAAAGGGGGTGGGTGATGTGGGATTCCCACATTGGTTACTGAGGGGATCTTTGGGTAGTTTATATGGGGGAGTTGGTCCTCACCTCTTGAGCTAGCTTTTGGGTGGAGTTAAGGCTCTTCCCGGGGGAGTACCCCCTTTGGGTCCGTATCATCTGGTATCAGAGCTATCCTCAGTCAAACCTCCCTACGGTCTTCCTTGCCGATCGCCGACAGAGGCAGCACGAGGACGTGCAGTCTAAAGGGGGTGGGTGATGTGGGATTCCCACATCGGTTACTGAGGGGATATTTGGGCAGTTTATATGGGGGAGTCAGTCCTCACCTCTTGAGCTAGCTTTTGGGTGGAGTTAGGGCTCTTCTCGGGGGAGTACCCCTGGGGCCCACTGGGGGAGTACCCCCTTTGGGTCCATATCAGTATTCTTCTAACATAATAATACAATTTTTTTTAGAATATAAATACTCATATCCTATAGAAGAATATATACATATTCCAAAATATAATAAGCACATGTATCTTATTCAAGATGTGTATTCTTTTACCATGCATGTGTATTTTTTTCTCCAAAAAATGTGTCTTTCTATTTTAGTATGTTTTTTTTTTCAAAAAAATATGGTATATATTCTTTCATGGAAATTATGTGTTGCTTGGTATAAGATGTATATTCTTTATTTATACGAGTGGGAAGGAGAAATACACATCCTCTAACATGATAATGCACACCACCTATAACAAAAATACACATTTTTTCCTAGAACAAGTATTTGGTTAATGGAGGCTTGACATTAAATGTAACACCATACATCTGTTCCTGGGAAATTGTTACCACTACGGTCTGGAGTTCACCATATCCCGAACAATTAAATTTGCAAGGTTGATTACGCTACGTGCAGAATTTCGGAGATGTGCTGACATCATAAGTTGTGGCCTCTAAGTTTTTACACGTCTATATTCGCTTGGGATGCAGCAAATGGGTAGAGAAAGTGGTTCTCGGAGCAGACACAACCATTGATCCATCACACTCTTCTTGGTGAGCTATAGCCTATAGTATGATAGTAGACAACATTTCATGGTTGATTCAGAGAAGAAGCAGACGTGCATACAGAGATGAGGCAGTCTTAGATGGGGTGAGTTTAATTTATTACGTTTAGAGCAGCCCAAAGAGTGGCGAGTGGCAAGGTAGTCAACCATGGAAAAGCAAGCAGACGCAAAGAAAATTAATATCCCTTTTATCTTCCAAGCGTTAATGTATATAGCTGTATATAAGACAAGCCATGCCCATATATAGGAAGTGCTATGATACTAGTAACATAATGCAACAATTACGGCCAAAATACCCCAAATCTTGGATACACGATAAGAAAAGTGAGATCGGACACAGTTTCTATAATAAAGGGACAACAAAACAATTTATGTTGCTCATGGTCTAGCTAAGGGCGACCAAAATATATTGTTGTCCTTTGTGTGTTTTGTGCGTCAGATGTTTTGAATTTTTTGCCACTATTCTAGGGGAGAAAACTTGAGGAAAACTAAATATTTGTATGTTGTCCCTAGCTCAGTTTTGGACCATGTTTTTGTTTTGTTACCCAATAATCTTTTATGACACGCTATATAAAATTTAGCCCCCCTCTCACCCCCACTTTTTTTTCTCCCAAGTGCCTTCAAAAACCTACATCCTCTTTTCTTCTCTTTGCTCTACCCATACATTGAAATCATGGCTCCAAAATTAAGTATCAGCTGCAATTTTGCGGATTCCAAGTTAGCTGTGATGCAAAAATGTAGAAGCATAACAGAAAAATAAATACATTGATCGATATCACCAATATTTCGGTGAAATATCCATGACCCTACCAAAACTATAGAAAATTCAAAAATTATCTGCACCATCCATGGTGCCCTACCCCCATCCCCTTAACACTGAAAGTAACGTACCTAGTCACCGAAAGTGAACTACAACTGCAAAAAATAGTAGTAGACGACAAACCAACGAGATTCAAGACAATAATTTACCAACAACAGTAAATAACAATTATTAATCAACATAGTTATATATATTAGCATAGAAAACAAATTAGACATAATAAATAAATAAATACTAACCCTATTTCACAACTAATTCGGTTGTGCCTGGTTCGTCGACTGTTTGGTATTGGCTCTAGGCGGAATTTGCTTCGATCGCTACTCTAGTGCCTGGTTCTGTTTGAATGTTCGGTCTGATCAAAGAAGAGGTTAAGACCCGTAGCTTGGACTGGAATTTTGGAATCAAAGAGTCTCAGGCCCACAGTAGACGAAATCGGAGAAGCAAGCGGCGAGCAACGAGCGGTGAGCGAGTTGCAATATGGAAGTGTTTGGATTTGGAAGTATGGGAAGAACTTGGCTGGGGACTTAGGGGAAGTGAAGAGTGAAGAGTGAAGAGTCTAAAGACAGGAGAACCGAGCACAGGAGAGAAGAGAACAGATAAGTCTTAAGACTCTCAACCGTTTTTTTCACACTCCACACTTTATAAGAGTTAGTATTTCCTATTTAGTAAATATAAAATATTTAAATGTCTTATGCTAAACTATGTTACTCACATACTATAATACTTTCTGTTTTTTTATTAATCAACTAACTAGTCTACTTAACTTATGTTATCTACTTTTTATTAATTAGCTATTTCTTATTAGTTTAATAAGATACTAATGTTTTGCTATTTTTTATATGCTACATCTATAAATTTTTTAAGTAAAATATTAATACTTAGTCTAGTAATGTTATTATATTAAAAATTAATTAAATTAGTATATGTATAAATTAATACTTAGAATTGTTATAATTTTAATTTATTGTTAATATTTGTACATGTAGTCATTTACTATAATAATAGTTTATTATTAATAATTTTATATGATTAGTTAGGTAATTTTAATATAAATTAAGTTAGTACATGATTAAGATTAATGGATGGATAATAAACAATTGTTATAGTGTTAATTTATTGTAAATTTGTATAAATATAACATAATGATAATTTATTACCAATAACTTTGATATTATATATTAGATACCCACAAAATTAATTAATAATAATTTAAAATTAGCTAATAATAGTAGTGCTTATTTAATACTAAGAAGAGCTAGATTTAGTATATATAGTATTTTTATTTGGTTAATGTATATACATAACAATTTGAGTGTGTTTGTGTTATATTAAAAACTCATCATCACCTATATAATTCCATAAATAATTACTTTAATAGTTCATTGTAATCCCCCGAATTTTTAAAAACCTATATTTTAATAAATAAATTTTATTTTGGATAAATTAGCCTTTAAATCTTTTAATTTAATTATTTTGTGTATTTTTGAGTATATAAATTTGGATATAAATATTTAATAAATTAAAATAAATATTTTATTATTTTATCATGCCCTTTTTATTAAATAATTTCCCCAAACCATTATTTTACTAAAATTATCCTTTTTAACCCTTATATTTTAATTATCCTAAATTAAATAATTAAGTCAATTTATTACCCAAAATTATTCTATTTTATTATTTTATCAATTAAATTGTTTATTCCTTTTTTTCCTTTTTCCCCCCTTTTCCTTCTCCTTTTCTTCTTTTTCTCTTTTCTTTCTTTTTCTTTTTCTTCTTTGGGCCACCGACCTCCTCGGCCTGCCCTTGTCCCCTCCTGCGCTGGGCCGTTGGCCCATTCTCTCCCCTCCTCCCTCCTTTCCTTTTCCTTTCTCGACCCGACTCCCCCTCCTTCTCCTACGTGAGCCGGCCGGCTCCCTTTCCTTTCTCTTCTTTCTTCCTCGACCAGGCTGACCTGCTCGTTTCTTTTCTTCGGCCGCCCATCGCTCACACACCAGCCCCTCCCCTGACTGTTTCTTCTTCTTCTTTCTTTCTTCTTCCACCATCACTGGCGAGAATCCCGGCCAACCTCCACCATTTTCGCCGCCCAACCTGCAACCCCCTCTCCTCTATTGACCTCCCTAACTCTCCCTCTCTCTCTCTCGCCATTCTCTGCCCCTTCTCGGCCCCACCATTTCTCCCTGCCATTGCCCGACCACACCTTCCTTCTCCCTCTCCCTGCGACCCCCATCTCCCTACCACCTACCGCCACCCTCGAGCCTAACTATCCCTCCCTCTCTCTCCCCCTTCTTTTTCTTCTTCCCTTTCTGTTCCGTTCGGCCATTTTTCGAGCCCCATACGCTTTGCCCGAGCATCCTCTTTCTCCTTTTCTTCTCCTCCCCTCTCTCCCCCTATTTTTGTTTCGCGGCCAATATCCATCGCTTCCGCCGCCTCAACCACCACCTGCACCACCCCCTACCGCCCTTTACCTCACCCTCGAATCATCACAGTCCCCATCTAGCCACCCCGCAGCCCCATTCTTCCTCCTCTCTTCTTTTTCTCTCCTTCCATCCCTTCTTGGCAACCACCCTGTGCATCCCTGATTCGCCGCCGTTCCACCGCCTATGTCGCCACCTGAGCCACCAAAATAATCCCTGCAACCCCCTCTACCACCCCCAAACCTCATTTGGCCGAAACCACCACCCACAGACCCTCGTTTTCCCTCCCCATTTTCCTTCCTCACCAGCCTCCATCTCAACCTCCCTTCTCGGCCGCCACCTTCGCAGCCTTGCTGCCGCCGCTTCCGCTGCCCTTACCCACCTTCAACCCATTGATGGAAACCTATTAGGGTTTTTCAAAAGGATCAAAGAAAATAATCGAGTGCGGGATTTGATTCGTCGGAATCAGCCTAAGGAACTTCCAAAGGAAGATTCAAGAATTCAGAGGCACAGTTTAACAACGGCTGAATTTGAGAGACAGAAGCGATCAAGAATTGATTGAAGACAGAGAGCAGAAGCAGAAGAAGGTGCGAGTGAGAGATTCACCGAGAGAGAGAGAGAGCGCGAGAGAGAAGCTTGAGAAGAATCAAGAATCAATTCGTATATCAGCCAAAAACCGTCGTCTACAGGTCGTATATGCCTTATTTATATGAGGCATACATGCCGTATAAAAATACACAATGCAGCATACAATCAGCCCAACTAACCTTACCGATACAACCAAAATACATAAAAGAAAAATGGGTCGGTGCTGGACAACTCGACCAGCCCAAAATAATACCAAACTCTCCCCCAAAAATACAAAGAAATATTTATACATCAATTCTCATTAGCTTAACAGAATAATATTTCAAAAGAAATTGGTCATTAAATATCGCAGATAGTAGTATATAGCAAAAATACGATTCGAGGTTACCAACAGAAAATACGTATCAAAATTAGTCAAGATCCAAATTCTTGACCGAACCCTATTTCGATTAGGGTTTTCTTTCAAGAACTTCGAAATAGCAGACAAAACACTCCGATCACCGGCTTAAGTGCGAAGGAAATCGTCAAATCCTTCGCTGTTTGCAAACCCTAAAATTTCGCACTTTAGAAGTAGGGTTAGCGAAAACAACAAATAATGAACCAGAAATAAAAAAGAACTTAGCCGTAACAAATAAACCACGAGCATTCGAATAATCGAGGCTCTGATACCAAATGATGGAAACCTGTTAGGGTTTCTCAAAAGGATCGAAGAAAATAATCGAGCGCGGGGTTCGATTCGCCGGAATCAGCCTAAGGAACTTCCAAAGGAAGATTCAAGAATTCAGAGGCACAGTTTAACAACGACAACTGAATTTGAGAGACAGAAGCGATCAAGAATTGATCGAAGACAGAGAGCAGAAGCAGAAGAAGGTGCGAGTGAGAGATTCGCCGAGAGAGAGAGAGAACGCGAGAGAGAAGCTCGAGAAGAATCAAGAATCAATTCGTATATCAGCCAAAAACTATCGTCTACAGGTCGTATATGCCTTATTTATATGAGGCATATAGGCCGTATAAAAATACACAACACATCATACAATAAGCCCAACTAACCTTACCGATACAACCCAAATACATAAAAGAAAAATGGGTGGTGCTGGACAACTCGACCAGCCCAAAACAATACCAAACTCTCCCCCAAAAATACAAAGAAATATTTATAGATCAATTCCCATAAGCTTATATCAATCCTAGATAATCATGGTTATTAAGGGTCGATTAACCCATAATCCCACTAATCCATTATCCATGGATCGGGCGGCGGATTATACAACCAACCTAATTTCCATTAGCCAATTTCTACCGGCGAATGCATCACATGGGATTACATAAAAAATAATAAAATACATCTCTGCAACACTTCAGCAGCTGTAGCCATTCAAATCTATACTCCATGTGTTGCATTAATATTTCCTAATAATTCACAAAATAAGACAGACAATTATAAGTATAAAATGATTTACAACAATTATCAAAATTAATTAAATACAAATTTTGAAGATTCATATCATTCCCCTATTCTTGAAAAGGTTTTGCCTCTGAAACCTGATTAAGTCCCAGAAATGGACTAAGATCAGCCACATTAAAAGAATTACTAACATTCCCAAATTTAGCAGGTAAATCAATCTTATAAGCATTGTCATTAATTTTCTCTAACACAGTAAATGGTCCATCTCCTCTAGAATCTAATTTTGACTTCCCAAGATTTGGAAACCTCTCATTCCTAAGATGTACCCAAACTAAGTCCCTAGGTTTAAAAACCATTTTCTCCTCCTTTTATTAGCATTTTCAGCCATTTGCTGCACCTTTTTATTGATTTGTTGACTTACAGACTCATGCAACTTCTTTATATTATTAGCTCTAGATTCAGCATCAAAATTTTGCAAATCAGCAATAGGCAGAGGACTCAGGTCTAAAGGAGTCAAAGGATTAAAACCATACACAATTTCAAATGGAGTCTTATTAGTTGTAGAATGCAAAGTTTTTTTATAAGCAAACTCTACTTGAGGTAAAACATATTCCCACTGTTTAAGATTCTTTCCAAGGACAACTCTTAACATATTACCTAATGTTCTATTTACTACCTCAGTTTGTCCATCAGTTTGAGGGTGACAAGTTGTGGAAAATAACAATTTAGTTCCTAATTTTCCCCACAAAACCTTCCAAAAATGACTTAGGAATTTAACATCCCTATATGAAACTATGGTCTTAGGTATGCCATGTAATTTAACTATATTAGAAAAAAATAATTCAGCCATAGCCACATCATCATTTGTCTTATTACAAGGTATAAAATGAGTCATCTTTCTAAACCTGTCTACTACAACCATTATTGAATCCTTAGCCCTATTAGTTCTAGGTAAGCCTAATATAAAATCCAAAGAAACATCAACCCAAGGTTGGTTAGGTACAGGCAATGGGGTATATAAACCAAATGGTTTTGAAGTAGTTTTAGCCTGTCTACAAGCCACACAATTGACACAATATTTTAACACATCTTTCTTCATGTGAGGCCAATAAAAATGATCAGTTAATATGTTTAAAGTTTTCTGAAATCCTAAATGTACCATTAATCCACCAATATGAGCTTCTTGAATTAATAATCCCCTATAAGAACATTCAGAAATACATAACCTATTTTCCCTAAACAAATAACCTTCAGTGATAAAATATTTTCCCTGTGTAGAGACTTCACACTTTTTATAAATCTCCTTAAAATCAAGATCTTCCAAATATAAAAGTTTAATACTAGAAAAACCTAACAAAGTAGTATCTGCAGCATTTAATAAAGCAAATCTCCTAGATAGAGCATCTACAACTACATTATCACTTCCTTTCTTATACTTAATCATGTAAGGAAAACTTTCAATAAACTCAATCCATCTATCCTGTCTCCTATTTAACTTTGATTGACTTTTTAAATACTTAATAGCCTCTTGATCAGTATTAATCACAAACTCTCTATGCCACAAGTAATGTTGCCAAACTTCTAAAGCCCTTACTAAAGCAAACAATTCCTTTTCATAAGTAGAATAATTCAGAGTACTACCATTTAATTTTTCATTAAAATAAGCTATTGGTTTGCCCTGTTGTGAAAGTACAACCCCCTAGTCCTAACCCTAAAGCATCGCAATCTAATTCAAACATCTTTTCAAAGTCAGGAAGGCTTAACACAGGTGCTTGGGTTAATTTAGTTTTAAGTGTCTCAAAAGATTTTTGCTGTTCTAAACCCCACCTAAATTCATTCTCCTTCTTTGTTATGGCAGTCAAGGGAGTAGCTATAGTACTAAAATTCCTAACAAATCTCCTATAGAAAGAACACAACCCATGAAAACTTCTTACTTCAGTCACACTCTTTGGCACAGGTCATTCTTGAATAGCTTTAATTTTGTCTTTATCCACAGATATGCCATCTTTTCCTACCACAAATCCTAAGAAAACCACATTTTCTAGACAAAGCCTAGATTTAGTTAAATTAGCATAAATTTGTTCTATCTTAAACACATCCAAAATAATCCTTAAGTGTTTCAAGTGTTCCTCTAAAGACTTACTATATATAAGTATGTCATCAAAATAAACAACCACAAATTTTCTAATAAAATCCCTCAAAACATGGTTCATAAGTCTCATAAAAGTACTAGGTGCATTGGATAATCCAAAAGGCATCACTAACCATTCATACAATCCAAAATGAGTTTTAAAAGTTGTCTTCCATTCATCTTCTGGTTTCATCCTAATTTGATGATACCCACTTTGTAAATCTATTTTCGAAAAAATAACAGCACCATGTAACAGATCCAACATCTCATCAAGTCTAGGTA
Organism: Tamarix chinensis; assembly: GCA_030549775.1. Taxonomy (NCBI): domain Eukaryota; kingdom Viridiplantae; phylum Streptophyta; class Magnoliopsida; order Caryophyllales; family Tamaricaceae; genus Tamarix; species Tamarix chinensis. The sequence continues at coordinate 120,788,998 of CM060171.1, forward strand.
TGGGATATCTATACTTTATAGTTATCTTATTTACTGCTCTACTATCTACACACATCCTCCGACTACCATCCTTTTTAGGTACTAATAATACTGGAACTGCACAAGAACTCATTGATTCCTTAATATATCCCTTACTTAGTAATTCAGAAACCTACCTTTTTAATTCCTTAACTTCCTCAGGGTTAGCCCTATAAGCAGGTCTTTTTGGTATAACAGCTCCTGGAACAAAATCTATTTTATGCTCTATTCCCCTTAATAGAGGTAATCCACTAGGAATGTCCTCAGGAAACAATTCACTATATTCTTCCAATAGTTGTTTCACATCACTAGGTACTTATTCACTTATTCCTAACTGACACTCATAACACTCCTTATAAACCATCAAATACACATTGGCCGGTCTCTTAATAGCCTTTCCTACATCCTTACTCTTAGCATAAAACTCAGATGTTCCCTTAATTTCCTTTGAACTAGTCTTAGTCTCCAAACTTGGTTTAGATAATTCCTTATAATTAGATTTAATTTTAATTTGATCTTCAAAAATCTCTTTTGGAGTCATAGTGTAACACTCCAAAATTCACTACTTTTTTTTTTGAAAAGCGGAAGCAATTAAGATAGAAATACTTAAAACCTGTGAATTCTGGGAATGTTACCGCCACACTTAGTACCAGACCGGTTCTCTCCGACCGTTCTAGTACCAAGTGCTAAGGCTAAAGAAAAGATTTACGTTAAACTCAAATTAACAATTCATAAAAGAATTCGAAAGATCATACAACAAAATCAGAGTACGCATAAACGTTTATTAACACTTGTAACTTCCAAATAGAAATACATTTAAACAAGATAAAACCCGATGGGTCAAATTCCGGATTGCCTACTCACTCAAGTCAGGCCTGCCACCCCAAAACAGTCTCTGATCTTAAACCTGCACAAGAGGTCTGCTCCCCACCATCAGTGGATCATCACAGGACCCATCAACCAAGGTAGTATCAGTACGGGTCCAGTACTGAGTAAGGTGACTTGATCACTAAGGCCAACACATAAACACATAAGCCATGCAGAAAAATAGAAGAACACAATCATAAATGCATATGATCAACCAGGTAAATGTACAAAGGCCCGATAATCCATATTAATTACTTAATTAATCTTTTATCAGAAGTCGATACACACCATGCTTTTTATCAAATCCATGTAAGTACAGGAACACCCCACTATTATTGCCGGTGAGCCGGTCACTTGCGGGACAAAGTCCACACCACTATTATTCGCCGGTGGATCGGTCACTTGCGGGACAAAGTCCTCACCACTATTCCTTACCGGTGGATCGGCTGGTTCCTGCTCACATGGTGTTCCACTGTAAGTAATTAGTACCTTTTAAATGTTTTGGCAACTATGATTTATTTTTATTGAGCTCGAGTCACCCCACTATTATTTCCGGTGGGCCGGACACTTGCGGGACAAAGTCCTCACCACTATTATTACCGGTGGATCGGTCACACATAGAGTTAAACCCTAACCACTATTATAGCCGGTGGATCGAAAACACATAGGACTACGCGTTCTAACCACTATTCCTAACCGGTGGATCGGTTGGCTCCGGCTCGCATGGTATTCCACTGTAAGTAGTTAGTATCTTTTAAGCATTCTGGTTTGTGACTGTTGAGCTCGGGAACCCCCACTATTATAACCGGTGGATCGGTCACACATAGGACATCATGTCCTAACCACTATTATAACCGGTGGATCGGTCGCACATAGGGTAAAAACCCTAACCACTATTTCAAACCGGTGGATCGGTTGGTCCCGTCTCAACGATCTTCCTCTTTAGATAATTAATGTTTTAAGTATCTTATTCAAAGGCTTTCACCATAGACATGCACGAATCATAAATCACCACACATCACAAGTCATAAAATTCCATAATTAAACTTTAATTACCAATTACACGTGATAACCCAAAACTCTAAGCAACCTCAAAATCCATAGTTAACCACTTCAAACCCTAATTCAGTGTCCTCCGTACCCTTAATTTGCTCCACGTGCTATTTTCCATCCCAAGTGCTCAAACACCCAAACAACACTTACATTACCTTCCTTACATCCCAAATTAACTTTCCACACGTAAATTTCATACCCATGCAGACATTAATCCCCCCATGCAAACCTTTGAACCGTTTTCATGCAAACCCTAAAATTCCACGTGAAACCCTAAATTCAACCATGCAAACCCTAATATCACCATACAACCATCAATATCACCATTTAAATCCTAATACCACCATACAACTATAATTACCACCATACAAACCTGAATATCATCATACAAACCCTAATACCAACATACATCCATTAATACCACCAGGTAAACCCTAGATTCCGTCATACAAAACCATAAATTCAATCCAACCAAAACCAAAGATTCACCCATTCCAAACCCTAAATTCAAACCATAAAGATTCTTCCATACCAAACCCTAAATTCAAGCCATAAAGATTCTTCCACATAACATCATAAATTAGAATCTCCCAAGGAAAACTATAAATTGAATTCCCCCAAGCAAATCATAAATTAGATTCCTCCATATAATATCATGAATTACATTTTTCCAAATAACATCATGAATTAGATTCTCCCAAACAAATTATAAATTAACTCTCCCAATCAAATCATAACTTAAATTCTCCCATATAATATTATAAATTACATTCTCCTAAATAACATCATAAACTAAATTCTCCCAAACAAATTTTAAATTAACTCTCCCAATCAAATCATAACTTAAATTCTCCCATATAATATTATAAATTACATTCTCCCAAATAACATCATAAACTAAATTCTCCCAAACAAATTATAAATTAACTCTCCCAATCAAATCATAACTTAAATTCTCCCATATAATATTATAAATTACATTCTCCCAAATAACATCATAAACTAAATTCTCCCAAACAAATTATAAATTCGATTATCCCATATAACATCATAAATTAGATTCTTCTAATTAACACCATAAATTAGATTCTCCCAAACACACCATAAATTCGATAACATCATAAATTACCGTCTCCCAAATAACATCCTAAATTAGATTCTCCCAAACAAACCATAAATTCTGCTCTTTCACACATAAAATCATGCATTAGATTATTCCTTATAAAACCATAAAATTAGGTTAACTTACTTCCCTTAATCAAATTCTTTCCCCATCCTCCTTTTTCATCCTTCCTCTCACACAAAACACATCGACTTCCTCACATACACAACACATATCATCATACATAATTAATACACATACCATACACAACATACTTCAACTCCAAGTCATACCACATATAAAATATTTAATTATAATAAACATTAGATACATAACATGCGAAATACATAATACACATAAGCACATAAAAGGCCTTAACACTCCTTACCTAAAACGATACCGGTCTTGGAGCACGCTCCTACGCCTCCTTAGGGTTTTGACTGGTTTACCTATTATGGGGAAGAAATACTAGGATTAGCTTCCTTCCTATACTACTATTAGTTTCTAATTTATCTTAAGTCTTGATTCTTAATTAATTATGCCCAAAACCACTAAAAAATTAATACATACTATTATAATTTAAAGTAAAAAGGTGATATAAGGGTTTCTACCCTTTACCGAAATAAAGTTAGTAAAGGTAATAATAATAATAATATTTATTATAATAATAATTTTAATAATAACAGATTATTACTAATAGTAGTAATATTAATAGAAAACTTAATAACAATAATAATCTAAGCCTTAAATTTACAAAGTGGATTTCGAAACCTCCCCATTTAATGATAATACTATTTTAAATGTGAAAAGATATTAATATTATACATATACTTATTATATAAAGTTAATATGGTTAATAATAATAATATAATTAGTAATAATGTTAAAAATGCTAAAAATAATAATAAAAGGAAAAGCTACGAGACTTAATTAAAATTTTAGGTTTCTAATTCTCCTGAAATAATTGCAGTATCAAATAACTAATTATACTAACAATAATAATATTAATTATATTATTAATAATATTATTAAACATGTAATAATTACATTAAATAGGCAAAATTCGAGAATAATAATTTATCTTACTCAATAATACTCCTAGACCTGTCAACCAAATTTAGAATTTAAAATACAGTTGATAACAACAATAATAATAATTATAATAATAATAATTAAACTCGAATTAGCATTAAAAATTAGAATAAAAGCATAATAATTATCAATAAATCAAAATTAAGTATTTAAAAGTTCTAGGGTTTCACATTGAGTTGGAGGGTATTGGTGGCACTGGCGGTGGTTCCCGGAGGTGGTCGAAAAAGTGGTCTAAGAGGGCCAAAAATTAGGAAAATGGGTAATGGAGAGGAAGAAAAATTAAAATAATTATATGGTGCTGTAGAGGATAATTAGTAGGATTTAATGGTTGGTTTGGAAGGTGTTAGAAGCGGCGCATGTGGTGGTGGAAGGTGGTTCAACGTCTCGGGGTGAAATTTTCTGTCGAAGCAACTAACCAACTTTGCATGGTTATGGCAGCTCATTCAAGAAGAATCGAAGGATTTGAAGGGCTTAGTTAGCTAGAGGGAATTGCAGGGAAGAGATTGGTAGCAAGAGGAGGTGTTGAAGTTGGTCGGGGAAGGAGATAATGGCGTCTGATGGGGCGGTGGCTGGGCGATTCTGACTTAGGGTTTCGGAAGGAAGAAGTCTCGACCACACTCACAACCAGGCTATATATAGATTTTAGATGGGTTATTAGGTTTTGGAGGTCGATAGGATGGGTTTGGGTGATAGGGTTTTGGTGGCCGATGGCAGGAATCGACCGTTAACATTTGGGTCGGGGTTGAAATTTTGCGAGCCAAAAGAAAAGGAACGAGCGAGAGTTAAGGATAATTGATCGTTCCAAGTCAATGTGCCGGTCGAGAGGAAGAAAAATAGAGGTGACTCGGCCGGTCAAATTCGTCGTGGCCGGCGCCGCCATTTTCGGGCTGGGAGTTGCAGGTGCTCGACGTCGAACGGGGCTGGGGAAGAAGAAGAAGATGGGGGAAAAGCCGAGCGGTTCGGGAAAAAAAAGAAGAAAAGAAAAGGGAGATGGGCGAACCGGGCGTGGGAGGCTGACTTAAATGGGACGACGCGTTTGGAGAATTAAAGAGCTTAAACACAGTGCTGCGAGGGACGGCTAGGAGGACGCGCGGCACGGGCTGGGCCGAAGGAAGAAAGGAAGGGAATTGGGCCGCCGGGCTGGCCCAGTTCGGGGAGAAGAAGGAAAAGAAAAAGAAAAGAAGAAGAAGAAGAAGAAGAAAAAGAAAAGGAAAAAGGAAAAAGGGAAAAATAAAAATAGTGGGTTGGCTTAATTAAATTAATTAGAATATTTGGAATATTTAAAAATGATAATATTTAAATAAAATATTATTTAAATCCCTTTTTAGGCTAAATTAGGACTTTTAAAAGATTTTCCATAAATTCCATTTTAATTAGTAAAACATCCTAATTTTCTCTAATTAAATTATTTATAAAATTAATATTAATTTGAAACTATTTTCTCCTTCTTATTTTAAATAAAATAATTTATTTAATTAATTTTCAAAATAAAATGCTTAATTAGCTAAATTACCCAAATTCTCTTCTAATAAAAATACTTATAAATTTCTTCTTGAATTTTCCTAGTTAAATATCCTTTTATTTTATTAAAAATAATTTATTTAAATAATTTTTCTAATAAAACCTCATTTAAATATAATTTATAAAATTAGAAATTTTCGGGGCATTTCACATAGGTGCTAAAACAATATTCCTATCATCTTTATGTAATGTATATCTGTTCTTATGACCATCATGTATTACCCTTCTATCATATTGCCAAGGTCTACCTAATAACAGGTGAGCAGCATGCATTGGAACTATAACACATAAAATAGAATATTCATATTTTCCTAATTTTAAATTTACTAGAACTTGTTGGATAACTTTTACATCTCCTAACTCATTAAGCCACTGCAATCTATATGGTTTTGGATGTTTAGTAGTTGGTAAACCTAACTTAGACACTAACAAGGTATTAACATCATTAATATAACTACCACTGTCTATAGCCATGTTAAAGCATTTATCATCAATAAAACACCTAGTATGAAATATATTTTCTCTCTGTATAGCATTAGAATCAGGTAGTTTGTTATTGTTTAAAGCCCTGCGTACTACAAAAAATCTCTACTTAATAGCAGTTCTATTTCTTCGTCTAAATCACTATCATCTTCTCTAACCAAACTAACCTCCACATCTTCCTCTTCAGATTCAGATTTTATGTCTCCAAACTCTCTAATTAAAATGTTTCTCTTGTTTGGACACTCAGAAGCTATATGTCCCAATCCTCCACATCTAAAACATTTAATATCTCTAGTTCTGTTTGATCCATTCACAGGGTTTGTTATCACATTCTTACCCTTTTCAAACTTATTTCCTACCTTAGCCTCATTATTCCTACCTCTAGACTCAACTTTATTAGTATTCTTCCAATTTCCAGAGGTAGTTCCCCCAAAATTTCTCCTCACTGTACTCTTAATCCCAATCCTAGGGGGTTTATATTGTCTAGACTTCTTTAATTGAATCTCTATCTTAGTAGCTATATTTACCATTTCACCTAAAGTTCCACAAGGATATAATTCTACTTTATCAGCTATCTCAGAGTTTAGTCCACTCAAAAACCTAGCCATGGTAGCATCATCATCCTCAATAATTCCTGTTTTAATGATCAAGACCTCTAATTCCTTAAAGTAATCATCCACTGTTCTCATTCCTTGACTAATTGTTTATAATATCTTATGTAACTCCCTATAATAGTAACTTGGTACAAACCTTTTTCTCATTAAAATTTTAAACTCTTCCCATGTCTGTATAGGTGGCTCCCCACATCTACGTCTAGTTAACACAAGATTATGATACCAAGAGGAAGCATACTCAGTAAATTCTACTACAGCTACCTTAATTTTCTTCTCATCCAGATAGTTATGACATTCAAATACTAGCTCTATCTTCTTGTCCCATTCAAAATAATAATCAGGGTCATTTCTGCCATTGAACCCAGGTATACTAAGCTTAAGATTATTTAGATTCCTATCAATAAATTCTAAATCCCTTTCTTGTTTATTGTTCTGCCTAGGCCTCCTATCACTATTGTTGGATACTTGGTCTTCCAATTCTTCTAGGTTAGATATGGGTGGAATTATGATCCTAGGGTCCTTAGGAGCCCTTCCTAATACCCCTTCTTGGTTAGTTTCAACTCTATTATGTTGTAGTTCATTAATTCTTATTTCTTGTTCTCCTATTCTTTGTTCTAAATTAGTACACAATACAACAAATTGAGCAGTCATTTGTTATTGAAAAGTCCTAAGAGTTTCTAATATATCATTACTGGAAATAGATTGATTAACAGATTGTCCGTTGTTAGACATTATGAAATTCCTTTAATCTAATCAATTAACACAGTCATAGATAGTTAAACAAGATCAATTTATTTTAATAAATTTAGACAGACAGAAATCACACACACTAGTTATAAAAATATTACAGTATCAATGAATATCAGATATGTCAACAACATAGCTTACACAGAATTTTCCAGGTAAATATCAGTTTGAAAATGATAGATAAGTGAGAAAAAACGATATTACTACGAGCACTTAACAATTAATCCACTTAATTAGGGACCCCTCTTCTTGGAGGTCTTAATCCTTTACCTAAACCAAAGGGTTCGCCGGTTACTTAATATGTATACTTAACAAGCGGAACAGAATAATATTTCAAAAGAAATTGGTCATTAAATATCGCAGATAGTAGTATATAGCAAAAATACGATTCGAGGTTACCAACAGAAAATACGTATCAAAATTAGTCAAGATCCAAATTCTTGACCGAACCCTATTTCGATTAGGGTTTTCTTTCAAGAACTTCGAAATAGCAGACAAAACACTCCGATCGCCGGCTTAAGTGCGAAGGAAATCATCAAATCCTTCGGTGTTTGCAAACCCTAAAATTTCGCACTTTAGAAGTAGGGTTAGCGAAAACAACAAATAATGAACCAGAAATGAAAAAGAACTTAGCCGTAAAAAATAAACCACGAGCACTCAAATAATCGAGGCTTTGATACCAAATGATGGAAACCTGTTAGGGTTTCTCAAAAGGATCGAAGAAAATAATCGAGCGCGGGGTTCGATTCGCCGGAATCAGCCTAAGGAACTTCCAAAGGAAGATTCAAGAATTCAGAGGCACAGTTTAACAACGACAACTGAATTTGAGAGACAGAAGCGATCAAGAATTGATCGAAGACAGAGAGCAGAAGCAGAAGAAGGTGCGAGTGAGAGATTCGCCGAGAGAGAGAGAACGCGAGAGAGAAGCTTGAGAAGAATCAAGAATCAATTCGTATATCAGCCAAAAACTATCGTCTACAGGTCGTATATGCCTTATTTATATGAGGCATATAGGCCGTATAAAAATGCACAACACATCATACAATAAGCCCAACTAACCTTACCGATACAACCCAAATACATAAAAGAAAAATGGGTGGTGCTGGACAACTCGACCAGCCCAAAACAATAACAAACTCTCCCCCAAAAATACAAAGAAATATTTATACATCAATTCCCATCAGCTTATATCAATCCTAGATAATCATGGTTATTAAGGGTCGATTAACCCACAATCCAACTAATCCATTATCCACATATCGGGTGGCGGATTATACAACCAACCTAATTTCCATTAGCCAATTTCTACCGGCGAATGAATCACATGGGATTACATAAAAAAATAATAAAATACATCTCTACAACACTTCTGCAGCTGCAGCTATACAAATCCATACTCCATGTGCTGCATCAATATTTCCTAATCATTCACAAAATAATACAAACAATTATAAGTATAAAATGATTTACAACAATTATCAAAATTAATTAAATACAAATTTTGAAGATTCATATCACCCATCCCCGACCACCACCTACACCCCCTCTACACTTCTGCACCATTCCCTTGCCCCAAATCCTTCCCCACCATGTCCTTTTCTTAGCCCCAAACCACCAACCCGAAAATACCCATTTTCCCTATTTCCACCACCTTTGAGCCCCCTCCTTTTCATTTCTTTGCATGGAACTCATGCTGCTACTGCAACATGAGTTTCTGCATTTCTTAATCTAATTATTTAACAATTTTAAGCTATAATTATATTTTAATTTAATTATTCAATTAATTGTTAAAGTCTTATATTTTGATTTCATAATTTCTAATGTAATAAGTCTTGAATTATTTTTAGGTATTGATTTTGATAAATCAAGCTTGAACCTTTAACCGAAATACCGGTAAGGTTTATTTTTGCGGGAATCGAGGTAATCGTTAAATCCCGCTTAAACTCATGGATTAATGTATGTTAGCACATTAGGCGTTTTAATGTGTATTATGCTTGATATATGTTGTTAATATATTATATATGTTTTCTTGTGTTGGTTGATGAAAAGGAAGTATGATAGATTATGTGCTATGTTTGGAGATATTGTTTAAGGTATAAGTTGGTTATTAATGAAAATGTTAAGTATTATCCATGTTGTATTATGCTATTGTGATATTAATGCATGATTAATGTTTTGTGAGCCTTAGGGGATTTTATTAATGTACCTTGTAAAAGAATATGGCCTAATATATATATGGGTGCTAATAAGTATTGTATTAATTACAAGAGTTGTGGATAAGGTGTTAATATTAATATCTTATGTAGTAATAATAACAATTTAATATAAGTGGAGTAATAAGGGGTGAGATGGTAAATTTGTAAATAGAAGGATAATTTGGTAATTTTGTAACAAAAGGGTAAATTGGTAATTTTGTAATAAAAGGGTAAATTGGTAATTTTTTAATAAAAGGGAAATTTGGTAATTTTGTAACGAAAGGGTAAATTGGTAATTTTATAATAAAAGGGCAAATTGGTAACTATGTAATAAAAGGGTAAATTGGTAATTTTGTAATGAAAGGGCAATTGGTAATTTTGTAATAAAAGGGTAAATTGGTAATTTTGTAATAAAAGGGTAATTTGGTAATTTTGGAATAAAAAGGATAATTTGGTAATCTTGTAACAAAAGGGAAATTTGGGAATTTTGTAATGAAAGGGCAATTTGGTAATTTTGTAATAAAAAGGGTAATTTGGTAATTTTGTAATACAAGGGTAAAATGATAATTTTATAATAAAAAAGCAAGATGGTAATTATATAATAAAATGGCAAAATGGTAATTCTCTAATAAAAGGGCAAAATGATGATTTTATAATAAAAGGGCAAAATGGTAATCTTGTAATAAAGGGGTGAAATAGTAATTTCATAATTAGAGAAAAAATGGAAATTTTGGAATTAAAAGTGGTCAAATGGTAATTTCGTAATCCAGGATAAATTGATAAGTTTATAAGTGAAAGGGGTGTTATGGTAATTTTTGAAAGTTAAGGGGGTAAAATGGTAAATTTAGAAGTAAATGGGTAAAATAGTAATTTTGTGAATAAGAGGGATAAAAGTGGAAAATGGAAAGGAGTAACTTAGTAGTTATAATAATTGAGAAAGGAAAAATAATAATTTAAATAACTAAAGGGTAATTTGATAATTTAATAATAGAGAAGGGTAGTATGGTAATTATGATCATATAAAAGGGTAATTTGGTAATTTAACCAACTAGGGGTAATCTGGTAATTTTGATAATGGAGAATGGTAGTTGGTAATTGATAATTGATAATTTAAATAACTAAAGGGTAATTTTGATAATGTGATCAAGTATCAACTGACGTACGAAGAAATATGGAACAAATGTTACATCAAATGAAAAAGAAAAGGCATATTATCATTGAAGGAGAAATTACAAGAACGACACTTGGTAGTGATGAAGTATACGAAGAAGAAGAAGAAGAAGAAGTAGAAGATTTCAAGCGACTTTAATGAGGAGTAGATTTGAATATTTAGAATATGAACAAAATATTTATAGGGCAAAACATTGTGAGTATTATCACAAAGGTGGAAGCAGTCACCAACAACCTTCTCAACTGATGGGTCGCTTATCTAGCTTAAATTTAAGGAAGCCAGGGTTCATATGGACATACACCTTCATTGAATCCCGCTGAAAGATTAGTTGCTACAAAATTTTATTTAGAAAGAAAACATCAAACAAAGAAAAATACCAAAATCAATATGGGTACGAAGGCGTATAAGGGTCTCAAAGGAAAGTTGAGATAGGTATGGGAAAACTAGATTACTCATAATAAACTCCAATTCAATGCAATAGAATCCCCACTTATGAAGTTGTTGATGACAGTTATTTGTGAAGTAGGAGATCGTGTGTCACCACCCAATGCTTATAAGTTGTCAAAGGTATATCTAAAGGAAGAATATTAGTCACTTAAGGAATGGATCGGTTCTTTGTCACCATAATGGAAGCAATGGGGGAGTTACCATCATGTGTAATGGATGGACTAGGCCAAGTGAAATGCATCTGATTAAAAATTTTAATTACTCAAAATGTGGGACATTTTTTCATAAATATTTTGACACCACCCATGTTCCATCTAAGGATGTAGATTATTATTTTAGGCTGATGAAAAAGGTGGCTGAGGAAGTTGGTCCTGAGATAGTTGTACAAGTTATAACAAATAATGAAGCTGCGATCAAGGCTGGAGGAAAGAAATTAATGCAAAAGTTTCCGCATCTATATTGGATAGGTTGTGCTACTCATTGCATAGATCTTTATAAGTAAGCTTAATCAAGAGTAGTTTGTGGAGAAAAGGAGCAGATTAATCAAGACTTCCATCGTTGAAACCATATGTGATTCATAAAATAGATCTTCTTTTGAATTATCTTATCTATGTGAATTATTATTTAATTTTTTTATTTTCTATGTAAGGTTAATAAAGAGTAGTTTGTGTGTGTTCGTTATTCACATCCATATCTGCTAACCATAAAATTGCCCATTCACCGGACGTACACTTCTACTAGACATTAAACATACTACTATATAATATACTCAAGTCTTGATGGACATGATTTGATGATACTGTCATTTACAATTTTTGTAGTATATAATGTTCCACTAGTAATTACTCTATGGTATTATCAATTTTCTTACAACTCTTTTTTTGTTAGTATTTGTTTAGTTTACAAATTTATAGGAATTTATTTTAGGGGACAATTTTTTGGGGAAGGATGAAGGTAAACAAGAATTATATGCCTTTCATTATTCAAGTTGTTTGAATTATTTCATAATGATTATTTGTGCCTCTATTTGAAATTGTCAAATTGTATCTATGTATGATTTATGTGCTTTTCATTTCCTCTTCTTCTAGGTATATGTTTAATTGACTGCATTTTTCATTTTCATTTTAATATTTTGATTATCTGTGAAATACTAATATGGTAGGGAAATAGAAATGACAAGCAACGAATGGAGCATTAATGGTATGATTAAGATAATTTGAATGAATGACGGTTGTTGTCTTTTTTAGAACTTCAAAAGTTAGTACATCATATTTGAAAACCTTCACTAAATGAGACTTAGGAAAATATGCTCATAAAAAAGGTAAATAATCATATGGTGGATAGAGATTTTATTTTATTTTATTTAAAAAAGAGAGAGATTGCACTACTTGGGACAAATACACTAGTTTTGATGGGGTCTAGTTTCAATTTGGTTTGTTTTGGTATATTTTCACTAATTTTTTCAAACTAAAATTGTATTGTTTGATATTCATAGAACATTAGTCATTTAAGTGGCGAACTTTCTCAAACTAGTTAAAGTTCCCAAAATAAACCAATTGAAGCAAATACATGCAGCTCACCATGCATAATTAACTTGTAACTATGTCTTTATTTAAGTGACGAACATTTTCTCTAATATATATTCCATTTACTTATACCATGTCTAGTTATCATATTTTTTTTTAACAATGTCTGAGGATCAGAGTTAGATAAATCATAAGAGAATAAATGATAGGAGAAGGCGGATTATGTCGAGAGAGTTAATGAATTTTTGAGGTTTTGCTTTTATTGAAAGGAAGAAGGATGAGGAATCCTTAATGCATATGAAACATCTCATATTTCTTATAGAAAGAACTTTATTGTTTACACAATCATATAGATAGGATAACCATTATATATATAAGATTTGTGACACTTCAGGCCTTTAGTGTTGATTCTGGTGTGTTGTTCAATGATTAGCTTTACTAAGGGAGTTCCTTTCATTTTTTTATATAATTTTTCATAAGCTATCATCCATTTTTGATTGCTCACCTATATATTCTATCACACTAGAGAATAAACTAGAACCCTTCAAGTGATTGGGTTTAAAGTCTTTGAATCCTTGTCTACCTCTGTAGATTGGAAATTTAGAATCAATAGACAATAACTACTATTTTAAGCTTTGGTATAGCTTAGCTTATTTAATTAATTATCTAATATATGTGTGTGTGTTTATGTGTGTGTGAGAGAGAAAGAGAGAGAGAGAGAGAGTACTCCTATTTTTTTCTTCCTTCTTTTAATTGAAAATCAAGGTAGCCTAACAAATGTGGGAATAATTCTAACTGCAATAGCTTGTGTTATTGCATCATAGCTTAAGAATGGGATTATCGATAATCTTGACAATTCTCTTAAGGAAACAACCAAACAAGTTATAGAGTTAGCATGTATTGAGTTATCCAAAAACTTCTAATTTACTAACACTACTATAATAATCATATATAATCCATCTAGTAAAAAATAGAGTGGATTTGGTAAAAGGGTGTTATTGTAGGGAAATACAGATGAAGTTTTTAATATAATAACAACCATTTATAATGTTTCTTAAATGGGAACTATATGAAAAATTATAGACAATGGTTCAATAATTAAGTAGGATTTTATTTTTTTTAAATTTTTTTAGGATATAGACAATGGTTGTAATATAATAACACTAACATATAATGCCTCCTAAATGGGGCACTTCACAAAAGACTATAAACCAACATTTTAATCATCTTACAAAATTGTAAATGATAACAATCCCTAGATCAATTTTCAAAACTGAAGAAACATTTCTAGTACAACCAATCGAATGATTTTGGCATGCCAATCGATTTCCTTCTTAGAACCTAAAACACAGCCAGATTAACCTATCAAGTGGTTTTCTAGGCTAATTGACTAGTCTCTTATTTTGAAACCTTCTATAACTTCATTCTAATTCATTTTCATTTAAAACAATTAATAATAAAAAAGTATGTAGTTATGGGACATTACATTACTACTCCCTTAAAAACAAACTTCGTCCCTAAAGTCAAACCCAAAACAAATTTCCAAAGTAGAAAGGTAGTGATTAACTTAGACTAATCACTGAGTTAAAAAACATACAAGGATGAAGAAATTCCTTACATAAAAAAACATCCCAATTACATACACCATTGGATAAACAAGGTCCATGGAGCAACATACAAACACGTTCATATGAGTCTGAATATCATCCAATTACAATAAGGAAACCCCCTCCGAGGACTATTTCACCAAAAAATCACACATCTCATAAGAGAGTTCACACGATTAAAGGTAGACAAATATAACGTCCCTCTTCTAAAGGTTTGCTAACGAACAAATATCAACCACGCAATCACACACAATAATTAACCAAAGGATGATATTGATTAGGGACTGTCATTGAATATGTCCACCATGGATGATCATACAATAATCAAGGGAGTGTTACCCCTCAAAAGTAAGGAATACTCTAGAGGAAACCACAAGCACATTTCACTAACGTATGAGATCAAGTAGTCATGCTCCCCACAACACAACAATAACACACATAAGAGGCCAACTAAATAGGGTGAATCCAATGAGAGCAGAGTGATATGGCTCAAACTAATACAAAACATGATAAATAAGGGTTAATAACACAATCCCATGCCTACACTCGTTCACATACTATTTTGGGTTTGAAAACACTTGTGTTTTTCCAAGATGAAACCAATTACTGATATCTCAAAGAAGTTTTAGGAAAGTGAAATAATTTTTAAAAAAAACACACACACACACACAATTTTCAAAACTAAAAGCTTTTATACCAACATATAATACCCCTATTTTTCACTACCTAAAATTTCATTTTAAAACTTTTGTGGAAGTGCAAATATAAAACACTCCAATGGAAAATAGGACATTACCACCATATTTGAAACAAGAAAAGAATATCATCGTGAAGGATTTTAGCAAAATGAATAATTAGGTAGTGAAATATAAATTGAAGGCTAAAAAACCTAAGAAACGCATGCATTATAATCAAACCTACTTGTCACTCAAACTAGGTTAACTTATTAAATTGAATTAAATCTAGAGACGAGAATGATTTGATCTACCCTTTTGTTCTAAATATTTATTTCTTCAAATCAAGAGTTTAGTTTTTTAGCAAGCATAATTTATGTTGTATCTATACCAATATACACACATAACAAATTGGATCACCATAAGATGCTTGCTGGTTCCAATAGGAACTCATTCTCTATTCATGGAGTGATAGGATTGATGGCAAGAAAGCTCACACACCAAGAAAGGATAGAATATGGGTATTTATAATAAAACCCTAACTTGGTTTTTGTATTAAAACCCTATCCCACTATAGTTACATTGGAGTTGGGATTTAATCATATTAAAACCACTTTGGGCTTAAATAAATATAAATCATATTAAGACCTCATTTTACCTAGTATTAACATCCATCTTTTTATCTAGTTCAATTAGTGTGTGACCATGTAGGTTTACACAATGTTGGTAGTGTAATGGACCAAAACTCTTTTTGGGTTCACAAATCATAAGATGTCTCTAGTAAGATGTTATTAATACCAAAATTACTAAATTTCATATGCTCAACACAACTTATTAATAAAATGTATTTTTTTTCTTTTGTCACACGATATTTAGATTGAACATAAAGCATTGATTGTGTCGTACTTACTTTGTTCAATCACACTGTTTCTCTATTACCAAGTAAGACTAATACTTAAAGAAATGACACCTCATTTGCATATAAGCATATGCTAACATTAGTCATACTTATTGAGGGCCCTAAATATATATCTATCATGCCATGAGATGGACACATATAGTCTTGATCAACTACATGCCTTTATATGATTTATTCAATATCTAATCATGCCCTTTATGATCACCTCTAGATACAGGTAATGTTTGGTAAATTCAAAATATGACAATCATCATACCGGAATATACAAAGATCTTATGTTAGAGGACAATATACTATTTGGTGAACACTAATGGCATTTCACACAATATTCAATGCAATACATTTCTATGGGTGTGTCCAATAACATGTATCTATGTTATTAGTTTAATATCTGATATCAATGAACAGTGGAACATGATTATCAACTAATCAATATACATCCTTATGATCAATAATATCCTTTAATTAGATGATGTTGTGCATGGATTATTCTTTGATAATTATATTTCTATCATTTAGTAGAGTTCCATAATCTAGTCATATACTCGATTATCTACATAAAGAATAATTACTCAAAGGGATGAAAATATTTGAATAGATAATATCAAATGATATTTTATTAATAAGAACAATCACTAAATACATGAATATAAATCATCAACTATGATTAGTTCTGGGGGAATATTTCTAACACAACGTCCATCTTATACTAGACATAAGGTTGAGTATCCAAACCAATAAAATACAATACGATGGAGTGCACAAATAAGATATCATAATATATAAAAAGTGTTTTAGGTATACAAACCAAGGCCATGCTAGAACCAAGACTAGTACATAAAATACATTAGCAAGAAAAAAAATAAAGAAGAAAGTATAAGAGAAATGCCTTGGTCTCTCAAAGACCAACAAAGGAGAAATCCATCGAAATATCTAAGCTTATATGCCCCATAAATAACACTAAAATTGGAGCTACAAGCCATCCTCTCTAATCTGCATAACATTGCATGCTCATGGGATTAAGTAGGTGGCTAAATTAATGGGAAAGTTAGGAGGATACATATTAGGTAAGCCAAGTTACATTTTCGTGGATGTGCATGAAACATATAAGGCCACATAATGCATCAAGTGAACTTAAAAATTAGACATGCTTGTAAATCAACATACCAGTGCTACACAAAACTCACATGGTATTCACAATGCTACACTTCTATATATCCATAAGTAAGAGACATCATACTTAAGGATAAATGCAGATTCATGGGAAAATTATGCTTATTATGAGACTTAACAATGAAAGGTCATGAAAGGAATGCATGGTCGCTCTAGACATACATCTACATACTGAGGTAATCACACATGATGCTTATGTGGAACGTTATGGGGTATAGGAATCATGTCTTCGCATACATACATTATACTCATGCATTATTTTAATAAATTACACATTATGGTCCACATGATACATATAACATGATGCACTAATCCATGCACATGCACATGAGTACAAAGAATGGTATATGGATCGTAGCAAACATACATCCAGTATTCTTATACATTAACATACTAAAACTTACATATTACACTAGCATGGAATTTACAACATGGCACTGATGCTTACACATACCAATGTTTGTATAATTTATTAGCATGATAATATTAACATGGAATCATGAATGAAATCATAGGTTCATGTAAAATAAAACATCAAGAATTTCAACAACCCAAGATAACTTTAAGGTCCATTTCATTTATTTAGTCATGAGATTCTTATCACAATATTATATATCCATTTAGTTTTGAATAAGGGATTTAATAAGGTAATGAATCATAACTTGACTCATGCGTTTGGTCTTAAATACTCATTAGGGAAAATTAGACACAATGTTAATGAAATCACCATGTCAAGCATATAAATAATACCAACTTTAGGAAAAATTTTGATTATTGTGTCTTTAGAGTGATGATCATAATTTATATCCATGTAGGTTTACACAAACTTTCAAGATTTGATGAGGATTTTGAGCAAGCGCTTAAGTTCTCCATAATGGGACTCCAATTTAATAGCACACCAATGCACGGGGTTACCAAGTAGTCATATGAAAGTAACCATCATTACATAGTACTCTTGGACAAAAAGTAAGGTGGTGAGAAATCTCAACCATCCTAGGTATCCTAACCCTTAAGTGTTGACACCCCTTAAGTATACTAGTGGTGTAAGTAGAGAAAGAGAGGTATCAAAACCAATGTAGGTTCCCCTACTCATAGAAAAACCATAATCTAATATTATATCTAAAGATGCTCATCTTATCATTTCCAACGTAAATTTCATACATAATCATGAAAGATCATTTTTGTCATACTTTTGTACACTCCAAGAGCTAGAGAAACATAGGATCAATAAAATTATATTCCCCTTTAAGTGTTTAGTATCTTATTATATTAAGACTTCAAGCTATACCAATGGTCTTTATGCCACATAATCTAAACATAACCATAGAAGGTTTCACAATGCTCCATATTTTCTAATTAGGATAATTAAGGTGATAGCTATTATTAATTAACCAATTATTCCATAAAGGCATATCTATAACCATATAAATGGTTCTCATGCTAGATAATCTAAATATAACCATAAAAGGTTTCACAATTAATTAACCAAATAGGCCATAAAGACATATCCATAACCATAACATCCATTCATATGCATGTGGTTAATCCACCATTTAGTTTCCATTTATTCATTTTTTTTATTCACTAACTAAAGCCTCGGTGGATCCTACGACTAAGGTCAAATCCATATTCAATAAATGTAATAAACACATAAAATGGTAAAACATTCCCAAATAGGCTTGAGGATTAGTATTTGGTCCTCCCACATTATGGGTGAGAAAAAACAATCACAAAGATTGTATAAATATAGAAAATAGAACCATTAGTCAACCAAGATGGTGAAAGAGCATCATCCATCGACTGATAAGGATCACCAGTCAATCGACTAAGAACATAACACATCCTATAACAAGCTTAATAAGTCAAATAAAGGGAAATATTAGTTTAATAATAAATCATCATTGGTCCACTAAAGTTTGTTGTCATTCGATGTTTCATGGGGTCACATTGATGGGTAAAGCACATTCGTCGACCAGAGGTATTGATGTTGTAATATTCACTTCAAAAATCATTTATAAAATCTTCCAACATCCAAACATATGATTACATGAACTATTAAGCATTCAAATCATTACAAGGCATATTTTAACACAAATCATGTTCATAAGTCAAAACCATCATTTAAGCATAACATTTCCTAATACATGCTTTCTAAACTAAATAATCCTACATATTCTAAACAAGACATATTATTATTTGTGAAACCACTAGTACACACATTCTAACATATCTAGAAAATCTAATGCATCAACAACCTCATGTCCACTCATTCCACTTAAGAGGCAGGAGTAACTTACCAAAGGAGAAAAGCCGACAAGTGCATGACAAAGCTTAGCACAAGATCACACCACCTTCAATATTCCAACATACCTTTGAAAATCACAATTAAAACTTAAACAATACTTCCTCAAATAATTTTAACCTAGGAAAGTAAATGAATTTAAAGAAAACAAAAGGGGTCAAGAAAAATACTTAACTTCTCCAAAATAAAGAGCAAATGAGAACAATACAAATCCTTCAAATTCTCCAAGATCTAATCCCCCTTGTCTTAAGGAAAATAATGGAGGAATAGGTAAAGGATCATAGAAAGGGAAAATACAAATTAAATCATAGAGACAAGAAGGTGAGGAGACAAGAAGAAGGCTTAGGGTGTATTTTTGGAGGTTAAAGAACACAACACCAAAGGAAAGGAAATCAGAGATCAAAGGTTCATTTTTTTTGTAAAGAAATAAGGGTTGATAATATATGTAAGTCAAATCCCTACTGCCCATATTGAAATAAAGTCACATGAGGCTCATCGGTTAAAGACTTTAATTTTAGTAAGTTGAAATGGTGAGTGTTGATAGATTCTAAGACTTGCAGCTCAAACAATTAGGTGCACAAAAGAGGAATTGGAGAAAAAGAGACAGAAACATAATCCTTTGTGGTAGATGGTCCCTTGGGATGAGGTTAAATAACTTATATTGCATAGAAAAGGGGAAAAGTGGAAGAAGATGGAGACAAAGGTGATGATGTTACCTTTCAGTCCTATTTTGATGTTGTAAAAAGGGTTTAAATGGGTTTAAAAACTTGAAATAATAATTTAGAAACCATTCTCAACATCAAATTGAGTCTCTAAATCATTTGATAAGAATACGAATTTTAAAATAGGAATGGTATCGGTTCAGCCTGACAATTAGTTGATTGTTGTGAGGCGTTAGTTGACCGATTATTCATTGGCTGGAACCTCAAAAAAAAAACACAACACACATCAACCGACCATGGGGAGCAATTGACCGATGGGCTATAAAAACCATTTCCACTACTTTTCTAAAATTTTCCCAAATCCTTTACAAATCAAATTTAAAATATTCTTCTAAAACAAGGTCAACCATCATCAACCATGTAAGTTAACACACATTAAACCAAATCCAAACCCTAATAAAACAACCAAACCTTGATGTACTCTTATGATTATGTTCCCACCTCAAACTTAGACCAACCAAGCTCAATACACTAAAACATAGAGTTGAACATGGAAGCGTATTAAAAATCCAATCACGATAAAGATTATCACGATCCTATAATGCTCAAAAGGCCCAATCCTCCAAACCTAGAGCACAATTATAGCATTTCCAAGTACTTAAACTTATTCTCCACACAAAATCACTTATAGCTCCAAGCCATATTGCTCAAGATACAAAAATGTCTAGCGTACACCTTGCACCTACGAGGTTAGGGCCAACATAAATGATTCAGGCAAATCAAATCCAACACTAGACTCTAATAATTAAGGTCAAAGAGCACAATAAACTCATGAAAAAAACTCACTTTTAAAACTTGGAAAGGGAGAGGAAAGAAGTGACATGGGAGAGTTGGGTTTTGCCACCAAAATAGATATTAAGGAACCTAATTGGATTAATATCCTAAAAATATGAAATAATATTTCTACGTTCCAAAGTTGTGCTTAATCCATAATTATGAACCTACAAAGTTTAACAAACCTTGAATCAAGTTTCAAAACCCAAATAGTACGAAGAAGCATTTCTAGTACAACTAATTGCTTGATTTTAGCACATCAATCAATTGGCTTCTCAGAACCCAAAACATAAACAAATCAACCTCTCAACTAGTTTGCCAAGCCACTTGGCTGATCTCTCAGTTTGAAACCTTCTATAACTTTATTTTAACTCATTTTCTTTTAAATTAATCAATAAAAATAGGTATGCAATTATGGGGTATTACATCTTCATCTATTTCCTTTGGTATTTTTAAGTGCCCTTTATATTCTTATTTTATCTTAGACAAATGTGTTTTGAACCTTCTATACTATAAATGTCTATAACCTACATGGCTATTTGTTACCATTGGCTATTGCCATTTTCCTCCGCCATCTATGGTTATTTTTGTAGCAATGTGAGGTAATTTTTTTCTAGCCCATCTCCAATATCATTTTCACTTAGCAACTTGATGTTATGTGGGTGTTAACTTGAATTGTGATAGACTTCTATCACTCTTTATTTATTCATTTCCTTAATTATGTGTAAAAAAAAGTCCAACTTAGGGTGGCTAGGTTGGTGGTGGTGTTGGGGGAGGTGTTTGAGACGTGATTTATTGATTCGTTGATGGGTTTATTTATTTCTTTGGGAATGAAATAGATTTGAAGCAGTAATTCACTTTGATGGACTAAAAGATGTTGGAAGGGGTGTTGTTTAGCATTTCATTATTTTGGTACTAACCTGATTGGCTCCATTAATTTGGTACCATATCATTGACAAACATAATTGTAGATCGACATAACTTGTCTAGTGAGCTATTTTTTTAGGGTGTGATGCTCAATGTATATGTTAGACCTTGATTGATTATGGAGAATTGATATGGGCTTTCTCTATATATTCCCTATTTGATTGTCAAGCTCATTGAGGTCATGTTGATATCTTATTCTCTGATCAAATAGATCCGTCTCTATCCTAATAAAAGATAGCATAAGTATATGAATTTTTTTAGCACATAAACTACAACAATTTTTCATCCTGATGCTCCTATTATATAATTGATGATTTCACTAATAATCTTCTTAATTCATTTTTGACTTGTTTTCAATGATTTGCATATTAACTTGGAACATTTTTGTGGTGCTACTACTACAACACTTTTGATGAAGCTGATTATGGAAATATAGATAGGATTGATGCACTGTCGTATGTACAACAAATTTAACAAATAAATCCTAATCCCCAAATACGTAGTATATGGCAAGAAGGAGTCGAACCCACAAGGAATGACGTTTTAATCACTAATTTTGCTATTGATGTTATAAACCCGTTGGTACAATTTCATTGATTCCTAACTAAATTCAATTATACTAAAGCTTTAACCACGACTTTACAATTAGGGGAGGATTGAATTGATGATGGAATTAAAATGTCATACATTCACATAAAAGAATGATTCTAAATAGTTTAATGTTGACTTAAGAAATTCAGAATAATAATTTCTATACTTCCTCTCGACCTTAATAAATTGAATATGCTCTCAATTTATTTTTGCATCCAATTAATAACCTAGGTTACGAACACTAGATTCAATTAATAGTAGCATTATGAACGGGAAGTAGCCAACTACAATCATAATCACAAAAGCTCGGATCATGCAATTGCACGAATTAATGGTCTTTTTGCTACTATGGACAAATTGATTAACAATTCCGGATTAACTTCATTGTCTTAGCAAAGACTAAATCCTAAACCAAATAGGTGATCAATCTAGTCAGTTCAAGAATCTTAATCTATGATATGGAATCATTCAATTCAAACCATTAATTCAATTAAACATCATATAGAATCAAACATTTACATTATAAGATGATAATTACGTTATGATTCCATCTTCAATTTATCCTACCCTGTTTTACTTATCCAAATCTCTGCATACTCATAATTCATACAAATATACAGAAATACTAAAAGTTAATGACAATAACACATTCACAAATTCTATTCTTTCAACAATTAAATAACAATGAAATGATCACAAGTAAAATTGCATAAAAACTACTTAAATTCTGCAAAATGGAAATACAGAAATTAACAAAGGAATAGAGAAACTTATCAATTGAAGTGCAGAATGTCAAATCATCAATAGAATTCAAGAAGATCAAAGATTGGAATTGTGCATTACATGTATATTCTAAAGGAATAAAGGGAGAAAAAAAATACATTCGATCCCTCTTTCGATATCCCGAACTCTGTTTTATATCCCCTTTTTATCAGAAACAAGTTGCGTGGCAGTTATACATTTTTAACTGAAAACACGGTCCGTGTTTATGAAACACGGGACCCCCGTGTTTTCTTCCAACCGTTCCGCTGACAAAGTTTTACCGACCGCCATTCGGGACTAATAACACGGTCCGTGTTATGGAAACACGGGACCCCCGTGTTTTCTTCTCTTGCACTCAATTCCTTTGAAAGTTTGAGCTTCACTTCTCTTGATATATTTGTTCCTTTTCCAACTTTGCTCTCCTTGATTCGGCATTTCTTGATGTGTTTTCTACTTGATTTCTTCTTCTCATTGATTTCTCCTTGAATTTCTTCAATTCTTTTCTTTCCTGTAAAACTTATTCAAAGGAGGAAAACTCGACGAAAAGATTAAATCTAGTAGAAATTATGAGGGATAAATGATATTTTTAAATATGAAAATAATCAATAAATCTCATCTATCAAATACCCCCATACTTGAATTATTGCTTGTCCTCAAGCAATATCATAACATGCAATGAATACATCAAGAAATGTAAGAAAAACAGATCATGGAATACACAATTTATTAGATTGGAATTATTCATGTACGAAGTTCAACTCGGACTGGGACTGAAAAAAAAAAACTACTTGTAAATCATGAAATATCACTGATAGAAATATTTTTGGATCACATCTTATATCACCTTAAAAACAGTCTTATCAAATGCTCAAACGGTTTAAGAACGAAAATTATAATAATTAGTATCTCATCATGCAAATTAGATCAAGACTAATGAAATTCAATTTGGTAAATTCTTACTTTCGGAATGTGGGAACGCTCACTCTTTAGTGTATCGGGTATGATGTGTTTACTCTCAAATCTTCTCCAAATGATGATGATCGCCCATATGTTTGCCATTATTCTCAATTCGCCACCACTGAAAAGAACTAAAGTATATAAGAATCAAAAGGTCTTAAATTTGGTTGTAATGGGGCTAGGGTTCTAAGGTGGGATGGAATTTTGGTATTGTAGCTAGACTCTACCAACTAGAGGAGCAAATTTTTTTTTTTTTTTTTTTTTTTTTTTTTTTTTTTTTAATTCTTGAAACCCTTCCATTCAACCAAACAACATCAAAAGACATGAAATTTTATTCCCTGTTTCTTCTTCTTCTTTCTTTTTTTTTTTTTTTTTTTTTTTTTTTTTTTTTTTTTGAATAGAAAAATGCTTAGCTACTTCCTCCATTTTTTTTTTTTTATATGATTATATGATCACACCCCCATACTTAGATTTCACCTTATTAACAAAACAAAAGTTATCCTTGAAAATATTTTTGCTCCACTAGTCGTAGAATAAGGAAGGGAAAAACATATGGAGATTAGTTGTTAATAAAGTTTAAATCAATAAAAACATGTCAATAGGCTCAAAGGGGTATGCAATGGATAACAATTTTTCAAGGTAGGTTATTTGGCCTTGTAGCTAACAAAGAAAGAAGAGTGCCTTTATCATTTTCAAATATTCTAAAGTTCTATGCAGTCTTGAAGAGACTAATGGCAAATTCTAGTTTCACATATCATTGGAGAATCCACACAAAAGAGAAATATAATTTGGATAAGCAATGTATCCAAAAATTAGGCCCAAACGCTCACCATGTTATAATCACCAATTTGAATTTCATTGTATCTCATTCTTATTCAATGCATGATTTGATCTCTAATCATTCTAACTTTCTTTCCTTTACTATTATCACATCTTCAATTTCTATCTTTAAGGTGTCAAAAGATGTTGATCAAAACATACAATAAGTATATAAAATTATCCGTTTTGAAAATAATTCAGTCCCATACTTTGTTTTACTTCGTATATGGATTACTCAAATCTAATACTTAATTAACTAACTACCACAAAACAAACATAAATAACAGTTACTAACTATTTCAACGAAAAAGTAATCACAAGCCTACAATACGAATGCACCAATGCACCCCCCCTTACTTAATGTGTTCATTGTCCCCAATGAACAAAGCAAGAGAGAAAAAGGAATGAAGATTCGAATTCAAGAGGGAGGTGGAGGAGGATCTCGGCTCCCGAGATGGAAATCATAGAGAGTCTTCATCATCTCCATCATTTGATTTTGGTTAGCGCGAATGGAATCCAATTGGGAATACACCTGATTTTGAAATTGGAGATGCCATTCGGGAACAAAAGTGGAGGAGGAAGAAGAGCTGGCTTGGGATTGTGGTGGTGGTGGTGGATGAGCACCATGAGGTAGGATAGGATGTTCAATTGCTAATGGGGTAGGGTTATCTTCATCTTCATTTGGTTGCCAATTCAAAGGATTTAAAGGATCAGTTTTGGAAGGGTTAGGAAGAGGAAAGAAAACACGCCCCTGATAAGAAAGGTACCACGCATTATTCCTACGCTCAATAAGATGCGTAAGGCGACAATGTTCTATATCAATGCGGGTACTCATGGCTTCAATAGGCATATCCTCTGGAAGGGGTATGTCCAAACTCAAACAGATGGTGGTGATTAAACCCCCGATAACAATGTCCCCTTGTTTGGAATTACTGACCCTTTGAAATTGTTTGGCAATAAAATAGGCAGTATCAACAGAATAATGTTCAAGCATGGAGTAGAGAAAGAAAAGTTCAATTGAACGAACGACTCCGGTACTATCGCCTCTCCCAAATATGGTAGTAGCCAAAAGCCTCTGAATGTATCGGAAAACTAGGTTAAAAATCCTAGAGGATTTGGCTTCTGAAATGCGGAATGTATCGGGAGTAGGCATATTCGTTGTATCACCTATTTTTGCGAAAAAACGGTTGGCATAAAACAAGGGTAACATGAATCTAACTCCCTGTGAAGGTAACATGAAAATGTGGGCAAGTTCATGCAGTGCTAATTGTCTATCCTCATTTAAAAGACGAAAAGAAATATACCCTTGATTATTCTTTGTATCACCAATATCACCAATTTCAGCACACAATTCAAAGGTACTTAAAAATTCTAAAGTCAAACGTCTATAGGTGTGATTAGTACAATATACAAAATGTTGCAAACCTATAGTTTCGAGCATACGCATGACTTGATTATGAATGCCCAATGTGTGCAAACATCCATCATCTAGATATCTAGTACCAGTGATACGCCTCTGAGATAAGTAATCGTACCTTTCTTGTTGCTCGGGGGAGGTAAAAATGATACCTAAATCGTTTGGACGATTACGACGGTGTCTTGCTTGCGTTGGTGATGATTGGGATCTCGAGGATTGACCTTCAGCACGTTGTTTCTTTTTCGGTGCCATCTACACAAAGATGACCACATTTTAGTTAAAATTCAGTGGTGACAGCATGAAATTTTCAGCATATACATAAAAATCAAACGAAATTGACAATGACAATTTTATGACCAAGCTGCACTGAAAGCATACATATGCTGTCATTATGTCAAACACCCGATTTCTAAACCCAGTAAGTCGGGAAAACAACATATGTAAGACAACATTGAAATTGGATGAACATTGCTGTCATAAGAGAAAAATACTTACCTTAAATCGTGAAAATGGTGAAAACAAAGTAGAAATCGGAAGGATGATATGTAGATATCAAATCCCACGAAAACCCTAAGTCAAATTGCAAAAAAAAAATAGATGAAACAATGGACGGGGGATGTTAGGGTTTGGAGAAGAACGACGATGCTCTGTTTATGAATGACAGAGATAAAGTGACAGGGGAAAGAAAATTAAAGGTGGGAAGAGAAGTTGAGATGAAAATGGAGTAGGATTTTGTATGAATTGAAGATTTGAGTGAGAAAAAAATGGAGAAATCGAAGGAGAGGAGTGCTGCGAAATTGGGAGAGAAACGAAGAGAGGGTCGTGTTATTTTCAGATCTGAAACACGGGGGGGAAAAAGGGTTCTGGAGGGAAATACGGACCGTATTTAGGAAATACGGTACCCCCGTGTTATATTTTTGGCTCTCTGGAATTTTGAACAGTTATGCAGAGAAAGAAACACGGACCGTGTAACTAAATACGGTACCCCCGTGTTAATTTTTAAGGTCTCTGGAATTTTGAACAGTTTTGCAGAGAAAGAAACACGGACCGTGTAACTAAATACGGTACCCCCGTGTTAATTTTTAAGGTCTCTGGAATTCTGAAATTCTCTGCAGAAGAAGAAACACGGGCCGTGTTAACAAATACGGACCCCCCGTGTTAAATTTTGAGCTCTCTGGAATTCTGAAATTTTCTGCAGAAGGAGAAACACGGGCCGTGTTAACAAATACGGACCCCCCGTGTTAAATTTTGAGCTCTCTGGAATTCTGAAATTTTCTGCAGAAGAAGAAACACGGGCCGTGTTAACAAATACGGACCCCCCGTGTTAAATTTTGAGCTCTCTGGAATTCTGAAATTTTCTGCAGAAGGAGAAACACGGGCCGTGTTAACAAATACGGACCCCCCGTGTTAAATTTTGAGCTCTCTGGAATTCTGAAATTTTCTGCAGAAGAAGAAACACGGGCCGTGTTTAAAAATACGACCCCCCCGTGTTTTTTTTTTTTTTTTTTTTTTTTTTTTTTTTTTTTTTTTTTTAAACAAAGGAATAAACTACCAATGTTTTGCCACACAGATAACAATATGTACATCAAAGTCATACCAAATATGTAAAAAGAAAAATATGAAATAAAGAAAACTTATATACAACACTTGGGTGTCCCAAGTGACAAAATGCAAGTCTTTCAGCTTTCATAATTGGGAGTGGTAAGATCAACCACTTCCAAATTGTGCACTTGATGTCCTTCGTAGTAAGGTTTTAGGCGATGTCCATTGACTTTCCATATTTTTCCTGTTTTCTCACTTTTAATTTCAACTGCACCATGAGAAAACACATTAGTCACAACAAATGGGCCGATCCATCTCGACCTCAATTTTCCTGGAAATAACTTCAATCGAGAATGATACAATAAAACTTTTTGACCAATATCAAAATTCTTTCTAAGAATGAACTTATCATGAACTGCTTTAGTTCTATCTTTATATCTCAATGCAGTTTCAAAAGCCTCATTTCTTATTTCTTCCAATTCTTGTAATTGGAGTCTCCTATGTTTTCCAATTTCAGTTGACTCCATGTTACATTTCTTGACGGCCCAAAAAGCTTTATGTTCTAACTCAACTGGTAGATGACAAGGCTTACCGTATACCAAACGATATGGAGACATACCAATTGGAGTTTTGAAAGCTGTACGATAGGCCCAGAGTGCATCATTAAGATGTAAACTCCAATCCTTTCTTGTTGGTTTCACCATTTTTTCCAAGATTGATTTGATTTCGCGGTTAGATACCTCGGCCTGACCATTGGTTTGTGGATGATATGCTGTAGATATTCGATGTGTCACATGATATTTCTTTAATAGAGCTTCTACGGTTCTGTTGCAGAAGTGTGAACCTTTATCATTGATGATGGCCCTTGGTATGCCAAACCTTGCAAAAATGTTAGTTTGAAGAAAATCTGCAACAACCTTTGCATCATCAGTACGGGTGGCCTTAGCCTCCACCCATTTTGACACATAATCAACAGCAACAAGAATGTATTTAAACCCGAAAGAAGATGGAAAGGGGCCCATAAAATCCATACCCCAAACATCAAAGATTTCGCATGCTATGATAGGAGTTTGTGGCATTTCATTCCTAGGACCTAATCCCCCAGTCTTTTGACAGTTTTCACACGTTTTACAAAATTCATGAGAGTCTCTAAACAATGTAGGCCAAAAGAATCCACTCTCTAGAACTTTATAAGCTGTTCGTTTGGGACCAAAATGTCCCCCGCAAGCGTAGCTGTGACAAAAATGTAAAATTGACAAGACCTCACTATCAGGAATACATCTTCTAATGATTTGGTCGGCACATTGTTTCCACAAGTATGGATCGTCCCATACAAAATATTTTGCCTGACTTTTCATTTTATCTTTCTGTGCTTTTGTAAAGTGAGAGGGAAATACCTTAGCTACGAGAAAATTAACCATGTCAGCATACCATGGTATCTCATTCCCAATGACATGAAGTTGCTCATCCGGAAATGCTTCATTGATAGGTGCTTCAACTTCAACTTGTTTGATTAACCGACTAAGATGATCTGCTACTCCGTTTTCGGTTCCTTTCTTATCTTTAATGCGAATATTGAATTCTTGAAGTAGAAGAATCCATCTAATCAGTCGTGGTTTTGCCTCTTTCTTTGCTAACAAATATTTCAACGCTGCATGATCAGAGTAAACAATTATTTCAGTTCCTAACAGATAAGAACGAAATTTATCCAAAGCAAAGACAATAGCAAGAAGCTCCTTTTCGGTAGTTGTGTAGTTAAGTTGAGCTTCATTCAAGGTGCGTGAGGCATAATATATCACGTGTGGCTCTTTCCCGATTCGTTGACCTAACACCGCACCAACAGCAAAATTAGATGCATCACACATCAATTCAAATGGGAAATTCCAATCAGGTGGTTGAAGAATGGGTGCACTTATCAATTTTTCCTTTAAATAGTCAAATGATTTTTGGCATGCATCATCAAAATGAAATTCATTTTCTTTTTGAAGAAGTTTGCATAATGGTTGGGCTATTTTAGAAAAATCCTTGATAAATCGGCGGTAAAACCCGGCATGCCCTAAAAATGATCGCACATCTTTGACAGTTGATGGATAAGGTAATGAAGAAATAAGATCAATTTTTGCTTTATCTACTTCAATCCCTTTGGATGAAATGACGTGTCCCAAAACTATTCCTTGTTGGACCATAAAATGGCATTTTTCAGAATTTAGCACAAGATTTGTTTCCAAACACCTTTTCAAGATAAGGGTCAAATTACCTAGGCATTCTTCAAAAGTATCTCCATGGATACTAAAATCATCCATGAATACCTCGATAATTTTCTCCAGATATTCAGAGAATATACTTACCATACACCTTTGAAATGTAGCTGGAGCATTACATAATCCAAACGGCATGCGTCGATATGCAAACGTACCGTAGGGACATGTAAATGTGGTTTTCTCTTGATCTTCTGGAGCTATGGGAACCTGCACATATCCCGAATAACCATCAAGGAAACAATAATAAGCATGACCCGCTAGCCGTTCTAACATTTGATCCATAAATGGTAAAGGAAAATGATCTTTCCTAGTCATGGAGTTCAGTTTTCTATAGTCAACACATACCCTCCAACCATTTTGAACTCTAGTAGGAACCATTTCTCCTTTATCATTCTCCACTACTGTTATGCCTGTTTTCTTTGGGACGACCTGAAGCGGACTTACCCAACTACTATCAGAAATTGGATAAATGACTCCCACACTTAGCAATTTAAGAACCTCTTTCTTCACAACCTCCATCATTATCGGATTCAACCTACGTTGTACTTGTCTACAAGGCTTCACATCTTCTTCCATTAAAATCCGATGCATACAAACTGAAGGACTAA
Organism: Tamarix chinensis; assembly: GCA_030549775.1. Taxonomy (NCBI): domain Eukaryota; kingdom Viridiplantae; phylum Streptophyta; class Magnoliopsida; order Caryophyllales; family Tamaricaceae; genus Tamarix; species Tamarix chinensis. The sequence goes on from CM060171.1 coordinate 120,819,889, forward strand.
TACCCTTAATATCAGCAACTGTCCACCCCAAAGCTGATTTGTATTTCTTCAATACGTTAACCAGTTTTTCTTCCTGATGAGATGTTAGTTCACTAGATATGATAACCGGAAGGGTATTCTTATCTCCTAAGAATGCATATTTGAGATGGTCAGGTAAAGGTTTCAATTCCACTTCAGGGGGTTGTTCTATGGAAGGTACAGGCCTATCCACTGTCAATGGCAAATCCACAAATTTTCCAATTCTGCTCGGAAATGTTTCCAAAGCATCCACTACCTCCTTGATTTCTTCATCAACGTCATACAATTTACTTAATTCTTCCAATTTTTCAGTCGCTATTCCTTTCGTCAAAGTTAGTTCTAAAGGATCAGCTGATGATAATTGGTACACTATTTCAGTTAAATTTTCAATGACATCGATCATAGATACCTCTTCACCATCTGCAGGAAATTTCATGGAATCATATATGTTAAACTTAATAATTTCACCATCAAATTCCATGGTTAACACTCCATCGTGGACATCAATTTTTGTTTTTGAAGTTTTTAGGAATGGTCTCCCTAACAATATAGGTGATGGATTAGTCAAGCCATTATCTTGCATATCTAACACATAGAAATCCGCAGGAAAAACTAATTCATTAACCTGAACTAAGACATCTTCAATAACCCCTTCAGGATATGTGTTAGATCTATCAGCCAATTGGATAATAACACGAGTTTCCTTTAAAGGACCTAGACTTAGGGTGTTAAAGATAGATAAAGGCATGACATTTATTGAAGCACCTAAGTCGAGCATGCATTTTTCGTACCTCGTGTTTCCAATTTTGCAAGGTATAGTGAAAATACCTGGATCTTTGCACTTTGGTGGAAGCTTTCTTTGCAACATTGCTGATACATTTTCTCCCACACTTACCTTTTCATTCTCATTAAGTTTCCTTTTATTTGTACACAAGTTCTTGAGGAATTTCGCATACCTGGGTACTTGTTTGATCGCATCAATGAGAGGAAGGTTGACTTCTACCTTCTTGAATATGTCAAATATCTCCTTATCATGATTTTCCTTCTTGTTTTTGGCCAACCTGCTAGGAAAAGGAGCAGGAATTTTTATAGGAGAATGTGACTTAGTCTTCACCGTTTGTGTTGAATCTTCCTTAATTTCTTCTTCAACCTTTGTTTCATCTGTGTCCTTGTTTGTGTTTTCTTCTTCATCCATTTTTCTTGGATCAGATAGTTGTTTTCCACTGCGAGTTGTGATAGCACTAGCATTTTCCTTGGGATTTCGTTCAGTCTGGCTAGGGAATTTTGAAGAACCTTGTGCTTGCATTTTTCCAAGGGAATCTGCTAGTTGACTCACTTGATTTTCCAAATTCTTAATACCGTTTCTGGTCTCTTGTTGGAATTGTAAGGTATTGGTAGCTAAAGATTTTACCAAATCTTCCAAGGGCATACCACTCGATTGTTGTGAAACTTGTGGTGGAGGCATCGGTTGAAATGGTGGTCTTTGCTGATTTGGTGGAATTTGGAAAAATCCGGGAGGTGGATTTGCTCCTTGCTGATTTTGATACATCTGTGGTCGGAAATATGAGTTACCACTTTGTTGAGTGTTTCCATACCTTAGATTTGGGTGATCCTTCCATCCAGGATTATATGTTGGAGCAAATGGATCATTCCTTTTTGGAAATGGTTGTCCTCCAATGGCGTTTACTTGTTGTTCTTCCTGCAAAGTAGGACACATATCAGTTGGATGACCTGTAAAAGAACAAATTCCACATACCTTGGCAGGAATCTTTTCTCCTACAACTCTTTCCACAAGAGCTGTCAAATTTGATACTTGCGTTTTTAATTCAGCAATATTGGTTTCTTTCACCTGTTGAGACATAGAAGTATTACCCCTATTACAATATTGTGAGTTAGATGCCATATTCGCAATTAACCTTTTTGCTTCGATGGGTGTTTTATCAACTAAAGTACCACCACTAGCAGCATCTATCATATTGCGATCCATAGGAGATAAACCTTCGTAAAAATATTGTATTAATAATTGTTCACTAATTTGATGATTAGGACAACTACCACACAATTTCTTGAAACGTTCCCAATATTCGTGTAAAGATTCTCCTCCATCTTGCCTAATACCACATATTTCCTTTCTTATATTAGTTGCTCTTGATGAAGGAAAATATTTTTCAAGGAAAACCTTTTGCATATCAGTCCAAGTGTTTACTGAGCCCGCTGGTAGATCATATAACCATTCCTTAGCAGCATCAGCCAAAGCAAAAGGAAAAGCTTTGAGTTTAAGTTTTTCTACACTTACTCCATTCGGTTTCATACCAGAACAAGCTATATGGAATTCCTTGAGAAATTTATTTGGGTCGGTGAAACAGCTTGAACCCATGGAATTATTGTCTTTAAAACCTGTAAAAACAGGTAAGGCTCGTATTAATCCAGGTTTGATTTCACAAGTATCATTATCAGCAGGATAATTAATGCATAAAAGATTAGGGTTGAAGATAGGAGCAGCTAGCTCCTTGAGAGTTCGCTCTGCCATCGGTGGATTAATGTAGTAAGGTGTACTACACAAATCCTCTATGTCGTCTTCTTCCAAGTTTGTGGAACTTTCTTCAAAAGGTGATGGAATCTGATTAGCTTGTTCCAACTTCCTTCTTGTCCTAGTTGCAATTGGAGAAGATGAGTTTGGATCTATGGCTGGAATAATTTGTCCTTGATGCTCGATCGCAAATGATCTCAATTGTGAATGCCTGAAGATGGCACACAATCAAAGATTAGATGAGGTCACGTGAAGAATTTATCAAAAACTAAAATAAGAAACCACAACAAAAACAAAACTAGAGATTATAATTGCCAAATCCCCGGCAACGGCGCCAAAAATTTGATGCACTGTCGTATGTACAACAAATTTAACAAATAAATCCTAATCCCCAAATACGTAGTATATGGCAAGAAGGAGTCGAACCCACAAGGAATGACGTTTTAATCACTAATTTTGCTATTGATGTTATAAACCCGTTGGTACAATTTCATTGATTCCTAACTAAATTCAATTATACTAAAGCTTTAACCACGACTTTACAATTAGGGGAGGATTGAATTGATGATGGAATTAAAATGTCATACATTCACATAAAAGAATGATTCTAAATAGTTTAATGTTGACTTAAGAAATTCAGAATAATAATTTCTATACTTCCTCTCGACCTTAATAAATTGAATATGCTCTCAATTTATTTTTGCATCCAATTAATAACCTAGGTTACGAACACTAGATTCAATTAATAGTAGCATTATGAACGGGAAGTAGCCAACTACAATCATAATCACAAAAGCTCGGATCATGCAATTGCACGAATTAATGGTCTTTTTGCTACTATGGACAAATTGATTAACAATTCCGGATTAACTTCATTGTCTTAGCAAAGACTAAATCCTAAACCAAATAGGTGATCAATCTAGTCAGTTCAAGAATCTTAATCTATGATATGGAATCATTCAATTCAAACCATTAATTCAATTAAACATCATATAGAATCAAACATTTACATTATAAGATGATAATTACGTTATGATTCCATCTTCAATTTATCCTACCCTGTTTTACTTATCCAAATCTCTGCATACTCATAATTCATACAAATATACAGAAATACTAAAAGTTAATGACAATAACACATTCACAAATTCTATTCTTTCAACAATTAAATAACAATGAAATGATCACAAGTAAAATTGCATAAAAACTACTTAAATTCTGCAAAATGGAAATACAGAAATTAACAAAGGAATAGAGAAACTTATCAATTGAAGTGCAGAATGTCAAATCATCAATAGAATTCAAGAAGATCAAAGATTGGAATTGTGCATTACATGTATATTCTAAAGGAATAAAGGGAGAAAAAAAAATACATTCGATCCCTCTTTCGATATCCCGAACTCTGTTTTATATCCCCTTTTTATCAGAAACAAGTTGCGTGGCAGTTATACATTTTTAACTGAAAACACGGTCCGTGTTTATGAAACACGGGACCCCCGTGTTTTCTTCCAACCGTTCCGCTGACAAAGTTTTACCGACCGCCATTCGGGACTAATAACACGGTCCGTGTTATGGAAACACGGGACCCCCGTGTTTTCTTCTCTTGCACTCAATTCCTTTGAAAGTTTGAGCTTCACTTCTCTTGATATATTTGTTCCTTTTCCAACTTTGCTCTCCTTGATTCGGCATTTCTTGATGTGTTTTCTACTTGATTTCTTCTTCTCATTGATTTCTCCTTGAATTTCTTCAATTCTTTTCTTTCCTGTAAAACTTATTCAAAGGAGGAAAACTCGACGAAAAGATTAAATCTAGTAGAAATTATGAGGGATAAATGATATTTTTAAATATGAAAATAATCAATAAATCTCATCTATCAAGGATCATCTATGATTTGTTGTTTTTTTTTCTTTGAAGTTGTCATCGCCGTTATTTGTGGTGTTTGTTGGGCATGAATTGTGCCAATTTATGTACTCCTACATAATATCTTTTGAAATTATGGATCATATTTGTAGTTGGACAACGGCGTCGTATATTTTATATATTTTTAACGGCAAGACTAGTTTGAATAATTTTTGCTTATTATGCCGGATATAAATATTGGAGTATTTATACAAGTAACCCATAAATAATTATAAATATTGGTTATTGTTCAAAAAAAGAAGAAGTGTAAACTAATTTATTGCACTATTGATAGAGCTATGAAATACTGAGAGTAGGCTAAGAATAATTTTCGTTGCAGAAGGGAATTTGGGCTATAAAAAAGCTTCCTCGCATCAATTCTTGTCGTCGCACAAAGGAAGTTTTGGGCTGCGAAGTGATTTCGTGGCACATAAAATGTTAGGGCTACGATTAATGTTCGATGCACATAGCACGGATGTGGGTGGCAATATTTTTTTCATCGCCTTAATCGATGAGGAACGGTCTTTGAGCCACAAAACGGTAATGAATTTTTTCTTTTCTTTTTTGCACAATGTTTTGGACAACAAAAATATTTATTGCTTAACTGTTATTTCTTTTCGTGGTAAGCCAGCACACCTCCTGGCCAACATAATTTAGTGTGTTGTTGTATTGCTATACCATAAAAGGCCACAGCGTATCATTTCCTTTGGAAGGAAGGCACTGCCATCATAATTCACAAATAATCTAATGTCGACCACATAGTGACAGCGCATGAAACGATGAAAACATAGGCGGCAGAAATTCATGTGCAACGGCCACAGCAATCTGACCAAACATTAAATTTGCACAGAAAACTATATACCATTATTACAAATTCGCAAATATATTGATCCCGATCCAAAGAAAAAAGAAACAGAAGGACACGTATTGTGGAAAGCAATGATTACAAATTTCACAATGATACGAAAAAGTCACCTGTTTTTGGTGTAGTAGCTGAGGAGCTTCTCAGCTTAACTACCTCTTCATCTGGCTTTACTGATTAACTGCATTTGGTACTAAAAATAGCATCGGCAACAAGCCCTCAAACTTGATTCCTAGTATGCACAGTTTTCATCTTAATTAAGGCCCAAAATTTCAGCATGAAAGAAAGAAAGAAAGAAAGAAAAAATCGTGATGTATATACATTCACTAATTCGTGTTAGTAAAGTCACCAAAACCACCCTTTTCTCAGACAGGCTCTATACAAACAATTTAGCTAGTTTTTCTAGGATCTCCTACCCAGTACCCTCCTTAGATCAGATTTCTGGTCTTCTGACAGCCTTGACGGGAACTTGACATCAAACTTGATTCTCAGATCGCCTTTCTTCTTTGGTTCCTTAGATATAGGCATTCCTTCGTTTTCAATCACAACCTCGTGTCCCGGTCTCACAATCTCCGAAACCTCAACGGCGAGAGTCCTCCCGTCCAAGGCTGTGAGGTTGAGGGTTCTCCCGGTCAGAGCATCCAGTAGCGATATCCGCTTGTTGAGGAGAAGATCGTTCCCGTTTCTCTTGAAAACAGGATGAGGCTTCTCGTCGATGACGAATGTCAAGTCTCCGGGCAAACAACCAGGCTCTTGGTTTCCTTTCTCTGGGAATGTGATCTTTGTACCTTTCTTCCAACCCGGCTTAATATCAATTGCCAAGACCTCCTCTACGGTCTTCGGGGTGCTGCGGGGAAACAAGGCGAACTCAATAATAGATTGGGACACAGGAGACAGCCGTACGTGTTTATGAAAGGCATCCTATATCCTATTGCACAGAAAGTACCAAGAAGTCGGCTATCGTGCGGGCGGGCAACAAAAGGCAAAAGTTGTTCACAAAGACTTGTACACAAGTCGTGAAAGAAGGAACAAAAAAAGGAATGAGAAATCAAACAAGACGGCCCTCACCAGTCACCACCCCCAAGGAATGAGAAAACCCGTGTAAACAAATTGCTCACTCGTTACTTTTCCTGCTGAAAAGTTATCGTAATACATACTTACGTAAGTAAATGTGGGTTTACAGTGAGTGAGCCGGACTCGCCAAAAGAATTTTTCGCACAGCAGGCAGCTTTTATGAGTTCTAAGCTGTTTTCCGGAGATGGATGAGTGCCGAATGTCTATCGTTAAGGCTTTCGACTTACACAAATCTACCGGTTGCAAAGCTGTTAAGGCGTCATAATTTGATACCCTACCATCTATAGAATAGACCTCCGCTCTACATCTTAAGCTGGGGCGGTGAGCAACGGCACAAAACTTGGAGTAGTCACACACGGGCAAAATAAACGAACGAGCAGGTATATTTTTCTTGGCCTTTTGTGGTTATTAAAAGCGAATACGGGGTCTTGAGGAACAGAAATGACACCAGATTGCTCCTAAAGAGAAGAGAAAGAGAAAGATAATAAACGGGAAAGAGGCGAGGAAAAGGAAAGGGAAAAAAAAAGAGGCGTATTTTGATTTATTGAAAAGTCAGTATTTTCATTCTTCATCAATTCGATATTGAGGTACTTGTCATCATTTTTATTTTATGTTTTCGAATTTGGGATTCAATAATCGATTCAACAATCTAAGCGCAGTGATTCAACGATTTTGAATCGCGAGACCCAACCAGTAGCAGAACAACAAGAACCGCAGTAAATAGGAGGGCCGGGGTTATAAGCAAACAGATATCCTGATACGTACTCCTAAAATTCGAAATATAAAGTATCCGATCGGATTCATCTCAAGCACATTTTAGACGGTGTGGTGAGGGAAGAAATCGATCTGTCTCAGTGGTAGTAAAAATAATAAAGGGAAGTAGTAGTAGTAGTAGTAGTATACTAACCCGAGTTCATCAGGAACAACCCTGGAAATCTTCATCTTGCGCTTAGACCCAGTATACAGTTCCTCCAAACTACAAACCAACTTACTCTCCAGAGCTTTGGCCTTCTTCCCCGTCGGCGTCGACGACCTTACCTTGCTCCGAGTACCAGCAGCAGCAGCAGCAGCAGGCCCCCAACTCCCATCCGATCCACCAAAAAACTCAGCAAATATATCGTCAGCATCCCTCGGGTTGTACCGAAACGACGTCCCCTTCCCATAGCCGCCGCCCCGAGAAGCTGCAGCGGAAGCAGAAGGAGAGAACTGATCGGAGATCAATCCATCCTCACCGTACAAATCATAGATCTGGCGTTTTTCAGGATCGCTAAGCACATCATAAGCTTCACAGATCTGCTTGAATTTTGATTCCGCAACGGCTTTTGTTCCACTTGGATGCTTGTCCGGATGCCATCTCATCGCTAGCTTCTTGTAAGATTTCCTTAATTCTTCATCGCTCGCTGCACGAGATACCTTCAATATGTTGTAGTAATCTACTACCATATTCTCTCTGTCTCTCGGAATTCAGGAGAAGCAGAACAGAGCAGCTATTTTTTTTTATAAAAAAAAAAAAAATTCTCCTCGAAATCTGAGGTTTTTTTTTTCTTTCAGGTTTTGTTGAGGATTACGATCTTCGAGGAACGAAATGGTCCAGTAGAATGAAATTGGGGGAAACCTCTGTGTCCGTGTTTGGGGATTACAATTTTTGAGAGTCGATTATCGGGATTTGAAGTTGAGAATTTCGGCGGAAGACGACGTCTGGCGAAGATGACGGCTAGTCGGCCGGCGCTCAAATTTGAAGGTTTCTTGGGCAAGAGAGCACAGAGACGACGGGTAATAATAAATAAGTATATACAGACAGACATATAATGGGTCAGACAGACAGAGACAGGGGCTTAAATATTAGTACTCCAGTCCAGTAACTACCGGGGAAAATAAAAGTATTTCCGGTGCTTTTTATTTTTATCTGGGGTAAAAATAAATAAATGCTGTAATAATTCTTTAAAATAGTAACACGATGCAGCTCATGCGTTTCCATCAATGACAGCCCGTGTGACTGATTATTATACGTGTAATATTTTGATTGGCTGTGAGGCAAGATAATAGAGCCAGCCCAGCCCAGCCCATCTCCCGATCGAGGCAAGGTGTAGTACGGCCTTAGCTTAGGTTCCGTTTGGAGGACAATATCTTTCTTTGAATCAGGTTGCGATTTTTTTTATGTATATATATATATATAAAAAAAAGATTTATAAGGATCCATAAAAATAATTATAAATTAACGTACAGATAATTGCCCGATACTGAGTGAGAAGGGGGTTTCTGAATTTGCCTGCGTGAGGCAGTACGTAGGGGCTGACGGTGAGGCTTAAAAAAAATATAAATAAAGAAATAGTAGTTGTACTTGGTTGGTTGTGGACCTTGCGGCGAGGGAGGGAGTAAACGTGCAACCGAGTAATCAGTTGAGCTGATAAAGAAGAGCATCTTCAATTTTTGTTCCGCGTGTCCCCCGACCCCTTCCTCTCCATCTCCATCTCCATCGTCAATATATAATAATATAAATAAATTGAATGAAAATAAAAATTAAACAATGCTCCGTACTGAAGAGATTTTACTTTGCGTTTTTCCTTTCTTTATTCGTCGCAGAATCTGTTGGCGACAGATTGTATTTTTCTTGCCTAACCGTTTCGCATACCCGGACCAACATCTTAAGTTTAGACCACTAGTTTTTAATTATACTTTTTTAAAATTTTATGCTACTTTCAATACTTTTACTTATTAAAACATCTAACAACTAACCTCTATCACTTCTCAAGCATATAATTAATCAAACATCCACCTCTGGGTCTCGTTTGACAATTAGTGGATGCCTTAATTGATTATACCAACGGTTAATTGATGCTCCATCTATATTAAAAAAAAGTTATTAAGTTATTTTACATATTTTTTAAAAAGTTAATAAAAATAATCTTAAGTTTATACTAATATTATTCATTAAAAAGTAACCAAAATATTTAATGCATATATAATTTTAAAAATAAAAAATACACTTTTACTTTTCTAAAATAACTTTCTTTTTTTATACAAAATTTTAATGGCCGGACGACTTTTTTTTTGGATATGGACAGAGTGTTGAATTACATTAACTGATTAAACTAGTGGCTAACATTATGTATTTATATAAACGTAGTTGGTAATATTTGATGATATAGAAATAATTATTAGCTGAATAAAAATATAAATAATTTTTAATTTTTTTTTAAATAGCTAATCTAAAGCATTCATATTTTTAAGCTTTTTTACATTTATTATTATTATTATTATTATTATTATTATCTCAACCCGCTAATTCATATAAAAAAGATTATTTACCAAATATTAGAATTAGAGATTCAGTATAATCAAACTTCTAATCTACCTCAAAACTTCTAAAACCTCATCAAATTATTCTTTACCGAACATGATCCTAATCTTCGTTCTAAGTCCTTTAATTTTGATATTTTTTGATCGGTTTACTTTAAGGCCGTTTATAGGTATAGTTTTGTAATGCGTGATATGATATAAAAAATGTTGTTGTTGTTGCTACCGGTGGTGGTGGTGCTTCTATTATTGCTATTATTACTATTATTATTTTTAAAAATATATATGCTTAAAAACCAAACCACTTGTTTGTAATACAAATGATATACGAAAAGTAATGTTAACTTATTTGTGTAGAATATATGTATTGATAATAGAGGACTTAGAAAATATTCTTTGAGGGTTACCCAAGCTGCATGTGTGTATCATATTCGGAAAATACGAAATCACGTTAATTTCTAAGAATAAGAAACACCGCGATAGAATGATTATAAGATCGATTACGAGGGGTTTGGCCACAAAGATTGAAACATTAGCAACCTATGCATCTTATGCTAAGTTAGTATCTTATATTAATTTGCTAGTTTAGCTTACATTGTAGATGTGACCATTGGGTTTGTACTCTATTTTTACACTTTGGAAGTATGTTAAAAAATATCACTTTAGGTATCATAAATATATTTTACTTTAAAAGGCTAAATACTACTTTTTATTTTTATCCTTTTTTCTTTTATTTGTTCAAGAAATAATAACTTTTGCTTTATTTTCTTTCTCAACTTGGAGAAATGGAAAAAGTAAAAGGTAAAACTGAAAGATCAAATTTTTATTGATGCCCTCATTAAATTAAAAATGTGAAAAAATTAAAATAGATGTTATTTTAGTTTGTGTGGTATAACCTTTAAATATCTTCTACTATTATACTACCTTCCATTGAGATTAATTTCATTTTAACATAGTTTTTTTATTCAAAATAAGTGTCATTTTATACTCTCAATATAAAAATTGAGGTATCTTTTTTTTTTCTTCTAAATTATCTCCATTCATTAAATAAGTTCCACACCTTCTATGACTTTTTGGGCTTTCAAAAACCCTTCGGAGCCAAGAGGTTCGTTCCACAACTTATTTCTTGATCACACTAGCAAAAGGAAATGTTTGATTAGATTCCAATATAGCATTTCGAAAGTTTATATTCTGATAAGAGATCGACTGGATCTAGTTGTTTGGGTCAAAATCACATGGAATACTATGACCATGCCAATGCATAGACTTCATTTATGGTTAGTGATTCAAGGAAGGTTGTTCACACAAGATATGATGGCTAAGATGGGTATAAGTCTAAATCTCATGTGTAGTTTATGCAATTATGAACTAGAAAAATATGACCATCTATTTTTTCAGTATAGGTTATTGGTTGCTTGCATTTGGACACATGTTTTTAATAGTTTAGCCAACATGCATACTTCTCTTTACTAGCTAGCAAGATATAATACACCGGATAAAAATGGGAGATAGAGCCCTTGTTTAGGAGACAAGTTTTCTCATGCACCTATCATATTTGGTAGGAGTGTAATCAAATAACACTTCACAATAAAAGGAGGTCAACCCATGAAATCATTCAAATATTGTGTTGGAGGTAGCTTGTAGAATGGATGAGTTACCGACTAGTATTTTTTTTTGAAATTTAGTTTATTTTGTGAATTAAATGCTTAACTAGTTTTCTTAAAAAAAAAAGATGAAAGGTGCTTGACCTTTGGCTGTTACTTTAGATCTTTAATTAATTTATATATATTCACTAATTTTATAGGAAAAAATGATATAATTGATAATTTATATATGTTCTTAGAAAATGTATAAAAGTTTAAAATGATATACTTACGTAGATTTTTTTTAGCAGAGATATACTTACTTAGAATTAAACTATTATGAATGGAACGTATTTAGATTTAGATATTGAAAAGTTTCTAAATAGCTATAGTAGTATCGAACAATAAAAAAATAATAGGAACTGAACTATCATTTCAACCTATTTGAATGGATATCGGGGTGTCCACTAATATAAAATTAATCTCTTTTAAAAATAACGTTCCAATGAAAAAAATTAGATTGGATAAAAAAAATCTAAGGTGGATTGATTGATTAACCAGACACATATTAAATATCATCATTTTAGTTTTAGTAAAAAAAAAATAATAAAGAATGAATAATTCGATCGGAGTGGTTAAACCGAAATCTAATTAAATTATACTAAGTATTTTATTAAATAAAAGTAATTTTCGGTCAAACTATAATTAGATAAGCGGGATCGATAAAATTGTGTATTAAAAGGCCCGTTGGATTTATTTTGAGTCCATGGACTCATGGTCGGCCGACTAGTGTTCCGTATTTATTATTATTAATTTTAAAAAGAAAATGTTCTACGGTGACCGATAAGATTGGTAGATCATAATAAATGTATTTGAAGAGATTTCGGGAAAAGGGCAAAAGGCATGATATTATTAATATATTATTGATAATTGATTGCTTAGTTGCATTTGTATATCGCCTTTATTTGAGGATCTGTGATATGGTTGCTTTAGTTTTAGTGTCAATTTTTAAAAAAATTTTTTATATTAAAATTAAAATTATTTATAAAAAAAATAAAGTATCTTTTAATTTTATAATAATTTTTTTAATTGTATATAGGCTAAATAATTTATAATTTTTTAATAAAATATATAAATATAATTTTAATACTATTTTTTTCTTAAAAAATATAAAAATTATTAGAATAACAGTTTTTACACGAAAGTAGAGTTTTATTAAATTCAAAAAATAAATTTATAAAAATAATTATAATTTTAAAAAATATGATTAAAAAATAGTTATTAAAATATAAAAGGTTCGACTAAATATATTATGCCTTGTCCGTTAAGTGGGTTATAGTCACGGTATTACTACTGCAGTAAAGCTCTAACACGCTAATAATATAGTCTCATAAGTACTGGCTTACTGCAGAGACAACATATAAAAGTTTTTTTTTAATAAAAAAAATTAATAATAAACTAGTTAGCTTGGCGATTGATGACGGAGGATCCAGCCTAGCTAGCTTATAGAAGTTAAAAGGTGTTTTGCTTACTTTATAATCTTCTCTGTGATATCTGATCACTTGCTTTGCTGTACTGTGTTTGACTAATGACCGCAGTTTAATAACAGTAATCTGTTTGACAGGTCTCATTTATGTCATTATGTGGGCTCCGTTTCGGTTAGTATTCACTTGCATTATTTAATTCTAACTCTCTGATCTAGCCAATTATTACGGTATGATTGTGCCAGTGCTCATTAACTCATGTCCTTTGCGTTAATATCATACAATTTGCGAGCAAACAATAATGCTGGTACCAGACAATACATTTGATTTAGGGGTTCCTGTTAACTCAAAATTAGATCATAAATACTTTATCAGATATTCAAAATTTTTAATTCTATAAAAAAAAAATCAAATAAAGATGATATAGTCAATGAATAACAAGTTGATTCAATTTACGATAATTATTTGATCAAAGTCTTAAATTTCATAATATCCAACTAATAATTTATAATATAAAATAATAATATAATCTATAACATAAATGAAAATTTAAAAAAATAAAATAAAATGATCCAAGAGTAGCTAAAATAAACAATTCAATAGTATATATATATAGACATTAGACACACACACACACAATTTATCATATTGAATAATATTTATATTGTTTGATTAATCATATATCCATTTTTTTTTTTGAATTTTTGATGTTCGAATTGCTATTTTGATTCAAGGGAAAAAAATGTATTGGTTATTTATCTTTTTAATTCAAAACAATTTGTCATATATCAATTCACATGAACTTTTTTTTTATACCTTAAAATTAGTGGTAAATAGCAGAGGTTTAAAATGATTGATGATACTACTTATATCAATAATGCACACATTCTTTTTAGAAAACCTATTATTAAAGAACTCTACACTTAAGCCTTTGGAGAGGCTTTTGTTCTTCCTTCTTTTTATATTTGGGAAGCTAGGAAAACCCTTCCTACTCTTTCGATGGTAGAAGCAGATTGAGTGTTGTTATGCTTAGATGTTGATTTATTCCATTTTGGCCATTATGCCTCTCTCGGATTTTAGTTGTTTGGTGAGGTTAATGCTTTGTTTGAGCTTTAATATTTTTACAGCGTGGTGATGAGGCTATTTGGGTAAAGTTTTATGCATAACATGTTTAGGTTTGTGAAATGCCCTAAAAATATAATTTTAAAAATTTTAGTTAACTAAGAATTTATTAGAGAAATTAATTAAATTAATTATTTTTATTAGAATAGGAAGAAATTATTTAGGGCAAATCAAGAAAACATTTATGAATATTTTTATAAAGGAAAATTTGGGTGTTTTGCTAATTAAAAAATAAATTTAGGAAAATCTTTTAAAAATCATAAATTAACCTAAAAAGAAAAATAAATATTATTTTATTAAAATATTTTTATTTTTAATACCCAAAATATTCAAATTAATTTAATTGACCCCAACCTATTTGTTTTTCTTTTTCCCCTTTTTGTTTTTCTTTTTCTTTCTTCCTTTTTCTTTCCTTTCTTTCTTTTCTTCCTTTTCTTTTTCTTTTCTTCTTCTTCTTCTTCTTCTTCTTTCGATTGGACTTGCCTTCTACGGCCCATTCCTGTTCATTCCTTATTCTTTTTTCCTCCCTTCGGTGCAACCCAAGAGCGAAACGTCGCTCTTTATCCCTTCTTTCCCTCGAACGCAACGTTTTGTTTAAAAATTTTATTTTCGTCGCCCGACCCGGTTCTTTCCTTTCCTTTCCTTCTTTTCCCCAGCTGGTCGATCCATCTCCTTCTTCTTCCTTCCTCCTCTCCCACTGTTGACCTGTAACTCCGTCGCCCCCAAAAATGGCATCGCTGGCTACGCACGTCTTGACCCACCGTTTCTCCTCTCTTTCTCTTCCCCATGAATTTCCAGTCAATATGACCCAACCTACCTCCATTTTCTTCCATGCAAAATCCTCCTTTTCCTGCACGAATAGGCTGCCACAATTTAAATTTTGGATCGGCCAATTGACACCGCCAACTACCCTAACCCTACCTACATTACCCCCTCACCGGCACATAAAACCATACCCTCTCCTCTAAACTCTATAAATACCCATAATTAGCCTGATCTCAGGACTTTTTCCTACAACCTAACAAAAACCCTCATGTGCACCGCCGCCACTTTAGACCCCCTTTTCTCCACCGTCAGCCAACTACGTCGCCTGCTTTACCTACCTAAGTCTTTCCTACACCGCCCTCCAACTAACTACGCTGCCCTTCTCCCTCGATTCTTTCTGCACGAGCCACCCTGGCCATGCAAAGTTCCCTTCTCAATCAACCTATTCTCTGGCCTTGCCACCCTTTGCGCCATCGTCCATCACCACATCAGCTACTATCACTGCCTCCTACACCACCCAAAAACATCTGTAGACTCTCCTCTATCTCTCCCTACTCTTCTTTTCCTCTTCCTCCCTCTCCTCCGTTCTTTTTCTTATTCTTCCCCATTCGGCCACCGCCGCCATCATCGTGCGCCACCGCCATTGGCTGGGCCACCACCCTTATTCTGTTCCTCTCCTACTAGGTAGTCATAATCACCTTTACTTCCACCCTCCTTCTTCCTCTCTTATTCCCAACCTTCAACTTTTTTTCTTTCTTTCTCTTTTTCCGGCCACTACCGCCACCACCGTGCACCACCGCCGGTGCCGCTCATCTCCACCAGCCTAAGGTGGAACCCTAAACCCTCTCAACCCATCTTTTCTATTTAATCAAGCTTATTTTATTTTATTTCAATTTTTAACCTATTATTTAAATATTATTATTATTTATTATTATTATTATTATTATTATGTATTAATATCATTATTACTATTAGGTTCAATATTGTTATTATTATTTCTTATTTGGGGCGAGACCCTATTTGACTTATTTAGATTATTAGTTTTAGTATTATTAATATTATTAGTATTATTATGAGTTTTGTTATTATTATTATTATTATTATTATTATTATTATTATTATTATTGTTTCATCATCATTATTATTATTACTATTTTTATTAATAATGTTCTAATGTTATTATTAGCATTATTTTGGTGAAGGGTTAAAGCCCTTATTTCACCATCCATTTTTAATCATATTATTATTATTAGTATTTTTAATATTATTTCTTATCGTTATTATTAATATGGAATTATTTTATTAAAAACCTAGTCTTATAACAAGTTAGTAATTAATAGTATTTTTGGTAGGAGGGAATCTAATTCTAGTTTTTTTCCTCATATAGGTGAGACCAATCAAAGCCCTAAGGAGGCGTAGGAGTATGCTCCAAGACCGACATCGTTTTAGTTAAGGGTTTAGCTAAGGCTATTGTGTGTAATGTGTTTTACATGCCTTGCATGCCATGTGATATGAAATATGATGTATCTTATAACTATTAAATATGCAGCATGATGTGGAATTGAGGTATGTTCATATGATATTGTATGGCATGTGTATGATATGTATAAGTTGTGTTCTTATTGTGATATGGCGTGGCCCATAAGACATGCATGCTAGGCTGTGTAATATGATGATATGGAGCGAATTGATGTGGAGTTGACCTAAGTGTTATATGACCATACATGGAGGAATCTAGGGTTTTGCATGGGAAGTTAGGGTTTCACGTGGAAGCTTAAGGTTTTGCATGAAAAAGTTCAAAAGATTGCATGGGAGTAAATTTTACGTATAGAAAGTTGAGTTAGGGTGTGAGGAAGGTGATGGAAGTTTTTTTTGGGTGTTGGAATGATTTGAATGAAAAATAGTATATGGGATAGTATAAGGGCACCTAGGAGACTAATTTAGGGTTTTATGTGGTGGCTCAGGTTTGGTGTGGTTAATTAGGGTTTTTGTGGTTGTATGTGTACTTGATGGGTAAGCGTGATGGGGAAAGTGGAATCCTATGGGCTGTGACGAGAAGTGTGTTAAAATTATTTAAATTGTGTAAGGTAGAGTAGGATGGACCATTTAGGTCTAAACTAGGGTTTTTGGGTAAAAACCCTAAAGAAAGGAAGTGAGTGGGTAGGTGGTGAAAAAGTATTGGGACTTAACCCACACATGTAGGAAACAAGCTCTAATGTGAGTCAGAGTAAAGAGGAAAGGATAATGAGCTAGGTTAGGAGGTTCGTGAGACTATAAGGTGAGACAGGTCCTTTCTAGAGGATAAGCGTAGAAGGAATTAATTATGCATGTCTAGGGTTACATTTCTAAATAAGACACTAAGACATTAATCATTTAAAGTGAAAGATTATTGAGTTGGGTCTAGCCGATCCACTGGTTATAAATAGTGGTTAGGGTTTTTACCCTATATATGACTGATCCACCTGCTAAAATAGTGGGGAATCCCAAGCTCAATAAACCAAAATCTGAGTTTGTTAAGACACATAAAAAAGACACTAATTACTTACAGTGGAACACCATGCGAGCATAAACTAAACTGATCCACCGGTAAAGAATAGTGGTTAGGGTTTTACCCTATACATGACCGATCCACCGACTAAAATAATGTTTAGGGCATGATGCCCTATAAGTGACGGAGCCACCGACTAAAATAGTGGGAGGTTCCTGGACTCGCATGGATTGATAAAGAGTATGGTGTGAAATGAATATCGATGAGAGATCATTAATTAGCTAATCCGGACTATACTTGGGCCTTTATATGTTGACTTGAATGTTCATATCCTGTTTATTATCTTGCATGATTTTATGTACTTTTATGTGTTGGCCTTAGTGCACCGGTTACCTTACTTAGCACATAGCATACTGACCACCCTTATTATGGGTGTTGCTCATTCCCATGAGTAGGAGGCTCATCTGTCGTGTTGCAGGTAGGAGATGTTTTCTTCGATGCTATTAATTTCCATGGGGAATCAGCTGGGGTCGAGTGATGATCTAGGGTTGGTTCAAATATTGGAGCTGCGTGGCCAGTTTCTTTCCTGATGATATAATTATTCCTTTTCACCATATCTCCTATGTATTAGCTTTTTGAATCAACTTTAATGATTGTAAACATTATTCCTTATCAAGGAACTTTGCTTTCGTATCACGGATTATATAAGCATTCATGCGTACTCTGATTTGTGTATTTATGAACCTTGGTTTTTGTATTAATATGGGTTGATGAAAATCTTTTCTTAGCCTTAGCACTTGGTACTGGAAAGGTAGGAGTGAACCGGTATAGTACTAAGTGTGGCGGTAACATCCCTAGAATTTACGGATTTTAAATTTAGAGGTTTTTTGTTATAATATATATATAGTAAATTTTGGAGTGTTACAGTTTGTGCATGTTAGGGTTATGCTTATTTTGATTGAGGTTTGAGCTTCTTTAGGGGAAAATGGTCAATTAACATGTTATGCGTGTTTTTATGGATTTTTTGGAGTTCTAAGGTGTTTAACATGATCAAAATGCTAAGTGTGTAAAATTTGGTGGTTTAATTTCAAGTATATTATGTTTTATGGCAAAATTGTGATTTAGGCCCATTAGGGGTAGAATTGTCATTTCACATGTTTTAAGGCTTGTTTTGATTATGAATGAGTTATACTGTGTTGTGATCATATTAATCATCTTTAAATTAAATTTTCATGATTTTTGGTAATTATTTGGTTTTTATTAGCTAATTTATAAGTATTAGCATAAATAGTTGAATAGTAATGAATAATAGGAATACTATGAATAGTTAAATTTCCTAATTTAATTGAGGTTAGGGTTAAGATGTTAATTATTATTATTATTATTATTATTATTATTATTATTATTATTATTATTATTATTTCATCATTATTACTATTACTAAATTTGGTTATTTATTTTACTAATATTATTATTAGTATTATTTTGGTAAAGGGGTCGAAGCCCTTATTTCACTATGTTTTTGATTAATGCCCTTTTTATTATTATTGTTACTATTTTTTATTATTCTTGTTAATATTAATATTTATATTATTTTTGGTATTTTTACTATTATTATTTTAGTATTTTATCAAAAGCCTAGTCTTAGAATAAGTTAGTAATTAATAGTATTTTTGGTAGGAGGGAATCTAATTCTAATTCTTCCCTCGTAATAGGTGAGATCAGTCAAATTCCTAAGGAGGCGTAGGAGCATGCTCCATGACTGGTATTATTTTAGGTAAGGGTGTTACTAAGGCCTATTGTGTATCGATGTGCATTATATGTTTTGTATGCTTTATTTCCTATGTTTATCATTATTAATTATGTCGTATGTGGTATGACGTGGAGTTGAAGTATGTTTTTTTTTGTATTTGCATGGTATGTGTATTATGTATATGTGATTAATGGTTTGTGACCCTTTAGACATGTATGCAAGGATGTATAAAAGTGGTACTGTGTGGGAAAAAGGTTGAAAATGGAAAATGGGAAGTAAGTTGACTAAAGGAGAAATGAGTTGACCTAAGTATTTTAATGATCCATGAGTGGAAAAATAAAATGGAAAATTTAGGGTTTCGTGTGAGAGAATATAATTTATGGTTTTGTGAGGGAGAATTTAATCTATGGTTTTGTGAGGGAGAATTTAATCTATAGTTTTATATGGGAGAATCTAATTTATGGTTTTATATGGGAGAATCTAATCTCTGGTTTTTTGTGGGAGAATTTAATTTATGGTTTCATATGGGAGAATCTAATTTATGGTTTTGTGAGGGAGAATCTAATTTATGGTCTTGTATGGGAGAATCTACTTTATGGTTTAGCATGGTTTCATGTGAGAGAATTTAATTTATGGTTTTGTATGGGAGAATTTAATTTATGGTTTTATATGAGGGAATCTAATCTAGGATTTTGCATGGTGGAATCTAAGGTTTTGAATGGATGAATCTAGGGTTTGCATGGTTGAATCTAGGGTTTCATGTAGGAGCTTAGGGTTTACATGAAAAATTCAAATGGCTGCAAGGGATGTGTAATGTCTGCATAGGCATGAATTTTACGCATGGAAAGTTGATTTGGGGTGTGAGGAAGGTAATGTAAGTGTTGTTTTGAGTGTTTGAACACTTTGGATGAAAATAGTACGTGGAGTAATATAATGGTATGTAGGAGGCTGAGCTAGGGTTTTGGGGATAATTAAGGTTTGGTGTGATTGCTTGGGGTTTTTTTGGTATATGTGTATTTGATGGTTAAAGTGTAATTATGATGGTGGAATTTATGAGTTGTGATGTGTGGAATGTTAAAATGATTTGGGTTGGGGTGAAATGGAGTGGGATGAACCACAAAAGTTAAAATTAGGGTTTCTGGGAAGTTAGAAGGTTCAGGGTTCTCATGGTATAATACAGAATAGTTAGAAAATAAGTGTAAGGGAGTGAGCCATGCATGTCTAGGGTTAATATTTTTCGAATAAGATAGTTAAGACATTAATCACTTAAAGTGAAAGAATGTTGAGCCGGGCCCAGACTGGTCCACCGGCGAATAATAGTGGTTAGGGCATGATGTCCTATGTGTTTTCGGTCCACTGGCTATAATAGTGGTCAAGCTTTGTACTTGTGCGTTTTCGGTCCACCGGCTATAATAGTAGGGAATTCCGTGCTCAACAAAACCAAAAATATTTGTGCCAAGACATTGGAAAGACACTAATTACTTACAGTGGAATAATAGTGGTTAGGAGCTTTATGTCCTGTGTGTTTCCGGTCCACCAGCTATAATAGTGGTCAGGAGCTTTATGCCCTGTGTGATTCCGATCCATCGGCTATAATAGTAGGGTTCCCGTACTCGTATGGATTTGATAAAAAGCATGGTGTGAAATGAGTTCTAATCAGAGATTAAATAAATAATTAATCCGGACTATAAATGAGTCTTTATGGCTCTACTTGAATAATTGTTCATTGTTATGTTATCATGATGGTCTTTATGTTCTTTTATTCTTATGCATGGTTTATGTGATTTTATATGTTGGCCTTAGTGCTCGGTTACCTTACTCAGTATGTAGCAATTGATCACCCTTTTCATGGGTGCTGCTCATTCCCACGAGTATTAGGCCCTTTTGACTTTGTGCAGGTGGGCGAGACATCCGGCGGGGCTAAGTATTAAGCATATTTGGCTCAAGGTTCGAGAGTGTCGTGGCTGTATTTTTTCTTTACATGATTTAATTCCTTTTTTATTTCTTCTATACCCGATTGATCCCTTTTTATTATTTAATTCCTTTTGTTATTTCTTCTGTATCCGATTGATCCCTTTTGATTTATTACCTTATATTGAGTATTTTAAATGAATATTTTATTAGTTGTAAGCTCATTTTCTTTTGGATTTGAATAATGATTCTTTACGCGTACTCTGATTTTTGTTTTACAACCATTTAATGCTTATTTGGAATTTGAATTGTCTTAATTTTTAATTGATTATTACTTTTCTTCTAGCCTTAGCACTTGGTACTGGAATGGTCGGAAAGAACCGGTCTGATACTAAGTGTGGCGGTAACATCCCCAGAATTCACGGGTTTTAATTTAAATATTTGTATTGTAATTTCTTTCGCTTAAAACAAAGTAGTGAATTTTGGGTTGTTATAATTACTCCCTACACCACCCTCCACCAAGATACACCCCTTACCACCCTCAATCCTCCCTACACGAGCCGCCTTGGGCATGTAAAGTTGGTCATTCGACCAACTTTGACTCACCCATCGCTGCCCTTCGCGCTGCCGTCCGCCGCCATTCCTGTCGCAACCATCACTCCCTCTACCCCCAAAACCACTATCAGAACCTCCTTTACCTCCCCCTACCTTCCTTTTTCCCTGCCTCCCTCTCCTTCTCCCTTCCTCCCTCTCCACCACCTTTGGCCACCACACCGCTGTCGCCTAAGCTGCCTCCTTTGGTTGTGCCACCACCACTATTCTAGCCCTCTCAACCTAGGGCATCCTCCACCACCTCATATCCCCCTATCATTCCCCCTCTCCTACCCCAAGCAACCAACTTTCCACCCCTCTTCTCTCTTCCCCACCGCCACCGCTGCCTGATCACCACCAACCCTAAGTGGTACCCCAACCCTTAAAACCCAATTTATTCTATTATTATCTCTTTTATTGTATTAATGTTATTATCCTTATTATTATTATTATTATATCATTATTATTATCTTTATAATTATTATTCTTAAATATAGCATCGGGATATTTATTTCATTATTATTATAAAGAAGTCGAAACTTATTTTATTTACTATTATGATTATCATTATTCTTATTATTATTAATGCTAACTTTGGCATATTATTACTATTATTATTACTGTGAGTATTCAAACCCTTTGTATTATCACTATTTCGATTACTATTATTATTAGTATTATCCTTAACAATATTATCCTTATTGTTATTATTACTACTATTATATTATTATTTTTATTACTAACACTATTAATAACCTTAACCTTATTATCACTAAGGTTTCTATTATTATGATTATTAGGACCCCTTCTAAGTATTAGTCTTAGGATTAAAACTACTACTACTACTATTATTGATACAACTATCATTATTACTATTATTAGTAGTATTAAAACTATTATCTTCATAATATAAATATGGCTATAAATACTTTAACATGAACCTATTTTGACTAGTAATAACCTAGTTGGCTAACTTGAGAATAAAAAACCCTATTTTTTTGTAAAGCTTCTCTTAATAATAATAACCCTAATATTAGGGCAAAGTAGGAAATGACAGTAAATTTGGTAGGAGAGAAATTAATCATTAGTTTTTCCCTCTTATAGGTGAACCCAGTCAAAGCACTAAGGAGGCGTAGGAGTGTGCTCTAAGACCGGTGTTGTAACACTCCCAAAATTCACTCCTAATTTTTTTAAAGAATAAAAGAATAAAGCGGAAACTAAAATAGAATTTGGGGAATGTTACCACCATATCTAACACTAGATAAATTTCCACCATCTATCTCATGCTAGATGCAAAGCTAAAACCTATCAAACAAAATTCCAACACAACATCTATGTCGTGAGGATAAACTTCCACAATGAGATATCTATAGGCAAATGACAAGTGAACAATTTCGCTGAATAAAATCATCACTGAATGAATTAGCGGAGCCTATGAAATAAACCTAGATTTTAAAAGTTTATCAGAGTACGAGGAATTAAAAGTCAATTACAAAGCCCTTGAAATTTTAAATATAGCACTTGTAACTTCCAAAAATAATTACGATTAAACAAGACAAATCCCGATGGATCATATTCTGGATTGCCTACTCTCTCAAGCCAAGCCTTCCACCCAAATATAATATCGATCTCAAACCTACAAAAGAGTTCTGCTCTCCACCATCAGTGGATCATCACAGGACCCATTCAACCAAGTTAGTATCAGTACAGGTCCAATACTGAGTAAATCCCACTACCCTATCTTATGGGAGAGACATAAACTATAACATCAAGTGCATATTGAATCATGGTGCATTACGTTGATACAATATTATGCATACTCAATAACCACATCATAAATCCTACCATACACATATAATAACATGTGAAACATATGTAACATCCTATTTAAACAAGTAAGTGTGGTATGGCGAAAATATAAAGTAGCTCATGTGCCTCAGGTAGGAATAATCCATATTATTGACAACTCATTACATGGCCACACAATTTCGGATGCAAGCATCTTAAACCAATAAGAGATTCAGATAAACCATTCGAGCATTTATGGACAATGTTAAACCAACCAATCGGGCATTTTTGGACAATGCCAAACCAAACCAAACCAATTGGGCATTTACCAAGAAGGCATTTATGGGCAATGCTAAACCAAACCAATCTAGCATTTACCAAGTGGGCATTTATGGGAAATGTCAAACCAAACCAATCAGGCATTTATGGACAATCCCAAACCAAACCAATCAGGCATTTTCCCGACAAACATTACTTAGGGACATCTTCTGCCCTAAGCATTACTTAGGGACATGCTTAGCCCCGGACATTACTTAATGATATGTCTAGCTCCAGACATTACTCGAGGACATGTCCAACCCCAAGCATTACTTAGGGACATGCTCAACCCCAGACATTACTAAGGGACATGATTCAAACACATTCAACACCTTGTTATGCTGAGGGAGGCATTAAATTATTAACATTCATTCATATCATCTCATAATGCACTATGCAGCTAGAAAACCATAAAGTGTGCTCCATCTCTTGGAAAATAATTCATGCTACACATTAAGACTTTTTCCAGTCAATTAATCAAGATATATATATATTACGATCTTTAACATATCTTTCACTTATCCTTACTTGAAGGTCACAACCTTAACCTGCTTTTTTACTCAATCGTACTTGTAACATGCTCTTTTACTCAATCATACTCCTAAATAGAAAAAAGCAATCCCATTCTAACACGTGTAAGCTCATTCTTCCTCCTCAAAAGAGTCAGATATTCCTATCATGTATATTTTTATCCTAACATGCTCAAAAATAAGCAAAAGTATGAATTACTTAAACCTCATGATTATACAAAGCATCATACAAGGTATATTACACGTTTGACATACTGACCCATGTGAGTCACACACTTTCACCTCTTAACACATATGCACAATGGTCCATCCTCACAAAACACCTGTATGTGGAGGTAAGTAGACTTACCTAAATCCGAAGCTAGCTAAGCGATATAAGAGGGAGAGAGAGAGATCACTAGCTTGAGGATCCACAATAATGCTTTCCTAGATAACCGATATAAATCAAAAACTAGGTTAGATTAAATCGACACAAAGAGACACAAACAATGTTTCTTTGAAAACGTGTCTAAAACTGAATACTCAATAGCATAACTCTATTAAGTTTTAAGATTAAATATTACTGAAATCGGGTTAAAAACATATCACTTAAAGTATTTTAAATTGATTTGGAAGCTAGGGAAATGACAATAGAAGATAAGTTATTTTCTCGAAAATGATTTACTAGTTAGGTTTTACAACCCAAAAGACAAACTAACCATTTTTATATAACCAAATCCAACCCGATAAGGTAAAAACGTAATTCAAATGATTTAAAATCAAAGTTGGAATCAATTAGGAAAATAAGCATAGCATAATCAATTTCATAAAATCATCTCCGAAAATTAGGGTTTTTAATGCCCGAACTACGAACCAACTAATTAAATTTTATTATCTCAATTTGATAGATTAATAGTATGATAAAAGAAATTAAATAAATATAGACAATCAGTTTAACAAAAAACAATCTTCTGAGTAGCCAATTTAATACTATCGGTTTCCGAAAATAGGGTTTCACAATCCAAGACACAAACTCGAATAATTCAAATCAATTAATTCTAATTAAAAGTGTTAGAATGAAATTAAGACCATTTCAACTATTTCTATAAATTCAATTTTAGAAAAACAACTATACAAATGATCAATTTCATAAGTTCACTTGAAATTTAGGGTTTTAGGCTCGAAAATACAATTTGGTTAAATTCTATTAATTTAATTAAATTGAATGTTTAGAAATGCAATTAAACACATTTTATGACATATCACATAATCAATTGTCAAAAACAATAAAAGAAATACCCGATTTAGCACAATTAGGATTTTTGAGCTCGAAACCCAAATCCTATCAATTATTGCTGAAATATATAAATTAATGATTCAGAAGTGTAATTAAATGTATTCTAATGTAAATTATATAATCAATTGAATAAAAAAACTTGATTATACTATCCAATTTAAACCCGCAAGAGTTTTGACCTAAAAATCCAATTTTGATCCATTTCACACAATTTTCCCAAATTAACACTTTTGATATAAAATTAAATATATTTCAAATGATATTATAAAATCAATTGAGTAAAACGATTCAATTATGCAACCCAATTTCACAAATCAACCAAATACACTACAATTAACCACTCTAAATTAATCATACAATACACACACACACACACACACAATTATTTTTTTACAAATAATTAACCACTCTAAATTAACTTAGCCAAAAAATTATGCAACCCAAAAAATTCAGACATAACCTAGCCAAAAATTCAATTTTCACAAATCAACCAAATACACTACAATTAACCACTCTAAATTAATCATAACCTAGCCAAAAATTCAATTTTCACAAATCAACCAAATACACTACAATTAACCAAATACACTACAATTTTTTGGGTTGCAAAAATCTTTTAATTTAAAAATTTTCAAAGATCTTAACGACTTCGGAAACAAATGAATTCAAAGTCAAAAATATTTTCTACGGATAAAATTATTAAAATAAATTTGACTATTTAAACAGAAATTCTATAATTTAAATAATATATTTTATTAACGAAATATAACTCCAAAATAAAGTCATAATCATACGATGAAGTTACAATAAAAAACAAATCTAAAATAAAAAAATTGAAATATGAGGAAGAATTGGAATACATATTTTTAACCGAAAATCAAAATCATATGAATATAAAAAAATCATAATCATGAATGAATTTATCTAGAATGATCTGTAATGACAACAATTAATTAAATTTAAATATGAAGTAAATTCGTCGATAAATCCATAAAAAAAATTGAATATTTACACCAAATTACACTACTAAAATCATTAAACTTAATAAAATTAGATTTTAAAAATACGGGGTATTAGAGGTGTCATGTTAGGTAAGGATGTAGCTAAGGCCCTCTTTGTGTGTTATGTCCATATTATGTTGTGCATCTTATG
Source organism: Tamarix chinensis (assembly GCA_030549775.1). Taxonomy (NCBI): domain Eukaryota; kingdom Viridiplantae; phylum Streptophyta; class Magnoliopsida; order Caryophyllales; family Tamaricaceae; genus Tamarix; species Tamarix chinensis. The sequence continues at coordinate 120,846,330 of CM060171.1, forward strand.
ATTATTATTATTATAACTGTTTCATATGTAGCGCAGCTTGGAGTTGAGGTATGCTTATGTGGCTTTCTTATGGCATGTTTATAATATGCATATGTTGTGCTTATCATATTATGTAATATGGCCCTTTAGGACATGCATTCTAGGATGTTTAATATATTGATATGGGGTGAAAGATGAAAAATGAAAAAAGGGAAGTGATTTGACCAAGGGGATATGTGATTGACTTAATTATCTCATGATCCATGAGGAGACAAATAAGGAGGAGTTATGAACAAAATAAAAAGAGTGGGCTGAGCTTGCATGAAGATCTCTAGGGTTTGTATGGGAATTTTAGGTTTACATGGAAACTTCTAGGGTTTGCATGGGGTGGATGGAGTTTTTATGGGCATGATCCTTACATGTGAAAAACTATCTTTGCATGTAAGTAAGGTAAATGAAGATTTGTTTGGGTGATTGGAGGCTTTCAGTGAAAAATAATACGTGGGTTGGTATAAGGGTGCATAGGAGACCTGGCAAGGGTTTGGGAGGAAAACCCTAATTTGAGGTGGTTATGAAAGTAAAAATAATTGAGGGTGAATGCAGTATGGGATGAGGGTGGAAGAATGTCTAATATAGGGTGAGTATGGGTGTCATGGGGAAAGCAAGGATGGCAGGTGAGAAATGGAGGGGTAACATATGGGAAAGAAGGGTGTTAGGGTTTGGTGTGGCCAAATAGGGTTTCGTCATCACACGTGTATTTGGGGGAGTAAAGTGAAATTATGGGTGTTGAATCTAAGTGAGGTGATGTGTGGGTTGGCCAAGCAGCCTCAGTCCTAAATTAGGGTTTCAGGAGAAAATCCTAGGGGAAGATAGTGAGTGGACTTTAATGGCATAAGGTGGTAGGCCTTGACCCACAAACTTAGGAGTTGGGCTTCTAGTGTGAGTAAATGGAAGAAGGAAAAGGATGTTTGGATGTGTTAGGAGGTGTAGGAGTCCCAAGATATAGGGCGGGCCCTCTTGGGAGAATAAGAGTAGACAGTTGGTGACATGCATATCTCTGGTGAAAACTTTTCGAATAATACACAAATAAGATACTAACAATTTAAAGAGGAAGATTGTTGAGCCGGGCCCAGATCGGTCCACCCACAAATAATAGTGGCCAAGAGCCAGGGTGATCTGGAGACCGATCCACGTGCAATAATAGTGGTAAGGAGCATTATGTCCTATATGTTTCCGGTCCACCAGCTATAATAGTGAGGGATTCCATGCCCAATAAACTGAACATAATTGTGATAAGGCATGAGAAAGACACTAAGTATTTATAGTGAAACACCATTAGAGTCAGGGCCAGACCGATCTACCGACAAATAATAGTGGCTAGGAGCACTTTGCCCTAGAGAGCGATCCACAGACTATAATTGTGGTCAGGAGCGTATTTGTAACACCCCAAAATTCACTACTGAAAAATTTCGTTTTATTCAAAGATTGGCGGAAGCAAAACAACAAACTGTGAATTTTGGAGATATTACTGTCACTCTTAGTACCAGACCGGTTCACTTATACCGTTCTAGTACCAAGTGCTAAGTCTAAAAAAAAGAAAAAGAAAATACAATTTATAAGAAATTCAATATACTTAAATCATAGCAGCGTATCAAATCATTTACAAGACTAAAATCCACCCGTAGTGGTTACATTAACAACATTAACATTAAAACTAGGAATTTAAAAGAGAAAGAGAAAAACCCTAACGATTTCGAATAATTCCTTTCTCTCTTTTCCGTTTCCCACTTGAGTAGCACCTAAAAAGACCTGCAAGGGACACTGCCCATTGAATAGGCAGGGGCCCCACGAGTGGAACCCTTCAGTTTTATAGTACCGAGTAACCCTTTAATACCACACTTAAAAAAAGGCCCGCAATGCGACACATAATGCAAGGTATATACATATGTAATGAGAGGTGCATATATAACAATCACATATATAACAAGGCTACCACATATTAACAAGTTCGAAGGTACGATCAATACTTTTGGGCCTTAAGCCATTAGTCCATCATTATTCAATCATCTCTCTGGTTATATCCAAGTGAGTGTGGGGACCTCACTATTATAGTTAGTGGACTGGAATACATACAGGGCAGAACGCTCATGACCACTATTATTATCGGTGGATCAGTCTCCAGAACAGAACGCTCCTGACCACGATTATTCACTGGTAGATCGGTCTGGCTCCGACTCACAAGGTGTTCCACTATAAGTGATTAATATCATTCCATAATTTATTCACATCCAATACTTATTTTATTGAGCTCAGTACCACCACTATTTTAGCCGGTGGACCGGAATACACGAAATCATCATCCAAGGTAAAACGCTCCTAGGCCACTATTATATCTGGTGGATCGGTACTCAATATCATCTGCCAGGGCAACACGCTCTTGGGCCGCTATTATAACCGGTGGATCGGTACTCAATATCATAAGTGAACTGGGTCTGACTCATTAATCTTTCACTTTTGTGATTAGTGTTTTTCCTTTCTTTAATCAACACAACAATTCTATTTATTTGCCTCGGAATGGGGATTAAGAACCCGAGATACAAAGGTACACCGATCGTACCGATGCATACAAGACACTTAGTACCCTTCAACCACGAACCCAAGGACGCAAAGGTATCCTGGTCGTACTGGTGCATAAAGCTACTCAGTACCCTACTGACAAGGACACCTAATCCATAAGTATGCATACCCCCTAAATAGGTCCATAGAGCTAGATATAGCAAAATATAGGGCCTGGCTGGGGCACAAAGGCACACCAGCAATACCAGAATAATCGTTAGCTAAACCACATCTTTAGGGTAGTGACCCTTAAAGAGCCACCATTCCCGATCTCGAGGTTCACTTTAAGTATTAGAGTCTTAATTAAGGTGATCAACAAAAAGCACAATAATCAGATACTTATTCACTTTCAATCGTTCTAATATTATGAGTCATTTCTTATTCAGACGGTTATCCAAGATATCCTAGAGAAACCATTAAGGCCATCATAATCTCATCTAATTCCGAATTAGGATTTGTTCTATTGATACTTACTAATTATCAAATACTCTTACCTTGCTAATCAGCATTATTTGAATCATATTATGAAATTTCACAATCACAACGATATGTTAGGTAATTAATTATTTACCCCTTACTTATATAATTGCTAAGTCATCCCTTCCTTACTTGACAAATTACCCTATTACCCTTCAGGCTGCATAATTACCAAATTACCCCTTATCCGATTTAGGCTACCAAGTTATCTCCTACGCTTTTTAGATCACCATTCACCCCTCATAATTGCTACACTTAACATGTCTCCCATTTGATTGGTTAGATTACTAATTTTCCCTTTTCTTTTATTACAATCAACAACTTACCCTTTAATTGGATAAATTACCTATCTTCGCTATCATGATTACCAATTTACCCCTTTAATAGGTTAAATAATTACTAACTCACCCTTTAGTCGATTAAATTACCAAATTGCCTTTCTCCATCATCATAATTACCGAATTGCCCTTGAGTTGGTTAAATTACCCTTTTCCATTGTCATAATTACCATTCTAGTCTTCTCAATTATTGTAATTACCATTTTACCCTTCTCCATTATTATAAATACTGATTTACCCTTCTCCATAATTATAATTACCAATTTACCCTTCTCTATTTTTATAAATATTATGTTGCCCTTCTATAATCATAATTTAATTACCAAATTACCCTTCATCGTTTTTATAATTACCAAGTTACCCCTTACTTCTAAAGTACCATAATATCCTTTTATTTACAAAATTACCCTTCTACCCCTTACTTCTAAAGTACCATAACATCCTTTTATTTATAAAAATTACCATTTACCCCCTTTACATCCCAATTTACCATATTACCCTTTTCCTTGCAAATTACCATAATACCCTTTACATCTAAAATTACTATTTTACCCATTTCTTACAAATTACCATTTTGCCCTTCTCCTCTAAAATTACCATTTTATCCCTTACCTCTAAAATTACCATAATATCCCTTTACTTATAAAATTACCATTTTTCATTTAATCATAAAATTACCATATTGCCATTTTACCTCCAAAATTACCATAATACCCCTTTTTCTTACAACTTACAATTTTATCCTTTTACTTATAAAATTATCATTTTACCCTTTTCTTTTGAAATAACTAAAATGCCCTTTTACTTACAAAATCACTGTTTTGCCTCTTTCTTCCAGAATTACCAAAATGTCATTTTACTTACAAAAATTACCGTTTTACCCCTTTTACTCCAAAAATTCCAAAATACCCTTTCACTTATAAAATTACCATTTTAACCCTTTATTACACCACTTTTATGAATTTACCACCACTACATAAAATACTAATATTAGTACTTCACTCTTATCATCTTATTCCACCAACTTGTCATTATTCAACATAATACTCATTAGCAACTACATATATTAGATCATATACTTACATAGCTATATTACTAAAATACCCTTAGGCTCATAATAATATTATTCATGCATTAATAACACAATACATCATAGACAAGCATTTAACATTTCCATCAATAATCAAACTCCTTCCTTAAGTATCATCTCTACACATGACACAAAAGCTATCATACTTTTATTTTTATCAATCAATATAAGCACCCACATATATCATACTAGGCAACACATAACATGCATAAAATCATACTAAAATCCCTAATGTGCTAGCATACGTTTTTCCATGTGTTTAAGTGGGGTTTAACGATTACCTTAATCCCGCAAAAATCGAACCTTACTGGTATCTCGGTTAAAGATTCAAGGCTTAATTAGCAACTCAGTACCTAAAAATAATATCAATAATTATTATATTAAAAGTATGAATTTAAAAGGATAAAACTTTTATAAAAACTTATTTAATAATAATACACTTTACTTAATTGTTAATATACCTCAAAGATTCAAACAATAAATTCCAAATCAATGTGGAGCTCATGCTACATGAACAGCGTGAGCCACATGCAGACTATAAGGGGGAAAGGGTCGAAGGTGGTGAGTTAGAAGGGAGGGGGAGATGGTTTGTTTTGGGGTCTTTAGGCTAGGAAAGGAGGTAGATGGGGGAGGATTGGAGGCAAGGGAAGGGTGCAGGAGTGAAGAGGGGGTGTAGGTGTAGGCTGAGGATGGGTTATTGGCAGCCAAGGGTGGCGGAGATGGCTGCGATGAGGTGGTGAAGGGGGCCATCGGGGTGGACCGGGCTGAGAAGGAAGGAAAGAGAGAAGGGAAAAATGGAGGGGTGAGGGGGCTTATTTGGGCCAAAAAAGTATGGGGGTTGTAGAGGAGGTTGCAGGGTGTGGATTGGTGGTTTGGGTGGCAGCAGAGGTGGTCAGACGACAGTGAACGGAGCAGTTGCAGGTGGGCTGCCGATAAGGGAGAAAAATGGGGAGGAAAAGAAGAGGGGGAGAAGGGAGGAAGTGTAAGGCCTCGAGGAGGTGGTGTGATGGTGCTGGGCAGTAGCAGGTGGTGCCAGAAGGCAACGTAGGGGGTTAGTGCAGCGGAGTAAGCGGCGGAGGGTGGCGGTGTGCAAAAACAGGGAAAAATGGGAGGAGAGGAAAGGAGAGAAGAGGGAGGTCGGGGAAGGGGAGAGGCTCAAAAGATGGGGCAGGAGAGAGGCTGGAGAGATAAAGAAAAAAGAAGAGGGAGAAGAGAAGGGGTAGGTGGCTGGTCGGTGGTAGGTCGTAGGGTGGCACGGAGGTGTCAGATGGTAAGGAGGGGAAGGGAAGAAGAGGGAAAGGAAATGGGGCATGCGAGTTGTGGTATAGGATTTGGTTTGGTTAGAAATAGGAAAGAAAATGACGGGGGAGAGAGAGGGAGTAGCAGGGAGGTAGGTGGTGGCCGGGCATGGCAGTTGCAGGTGGAGGCTGGCGTGCTTGAGCATGGCAGGAGGAGATGCTGGTTGGGCATGGAAGAAGAAAGAAAGGAAGGGGAGGGGTGCGAGCGGGCGGACCGGCGTAGGAAAGAAAGGGTAGGTCGGCCGGTCCACGGGGAGAAGGAAATAAAGCAAATAGTGTTGGGCCAGGTGATGCTATATGGGAGAAGAAGAGGAGGGGGAAGGGAGGAGGGCATATGGCTCAGTCGTGCACCGGGGAAGACAGGCCAAGCCGAGTGGCTCGGAGGAAGAAAAAGAGGAAAAGAAAGAAAGGAGGAAAAATGAGAAGGGAAGAAAAAAAGAAAAAGGAAAAAAAGAACTTAGAATAATTTAATTTATAAAATAATAGGATTTAATATTTTTGATAATAAATTTATTTAATAATTTAATTTAATATAATTAAATATATGGGGTTAAAAAGGATAATTTTAGTAAAATATTGGTTTGGTAAAAATTAAATAAATAAAAAGAGTATGATAAAATAACAAAATATTTGTTTTAATTTATCAAATATTCCTATCCAAATTTATATACTCGAACATCCATAAAATAATTAAACTAAATAATTTTAAAAGCTAATTTATTTCAAATAAAAGCTATTTATTAAATTATAAGTTTTCTAAATTTTTAGGGGATTATAGTATGCCCTATATGTTTTCGGTCCACCGACTATAATAGTGGCGTTCCCACACTCAGATGGATTGATAATAAGCATGGTGTGAAATAAGTATTGATAAGAGATCTAAAGAATTAGTTTATCCAGACTATAGCTCAGCCTTTACTTACCTATGTTGTTTATATGGTTATGGTTGTATTATATGCCTTTGTGTGTTGGCCTTAGATGCATGGTTACCTTGCTCAGTATGTAGCATAGTGACCACCCGTTTCATGGGTGCTACTCATTCCCACGAGGAGAAGGTCCTTTTGAATTTGTGTAGGTAGAAGATGTCATCTTCGATGCTTATAAGGCATCAGGTAGGGCTGAGAGTTGAGCTTATACTTGGCCTTGGGACCGAGAGTGACTTTCCTGGATCTCCCTTTTTACTGCTCATTTATCTTGTATTAGTTTATTTAGACTTTTTTTTTATCATATTGTAACTTTTATCCTTTTAGGGAACTTTAACTATGCGCTCTGGTTGTAAACTCTTTTACACATACTCTGATTTCCGCATTATGAATTTTCCAATGCTTTTATGAAGTCTTGATTTAAGTTTGACTAGGGATGGATGGTAATTTTTCTTTAGCCTTGTGGTTAGTATGATATTGGTCGGGGGCCGAACTTATACTGATCACGGCAGTAATATCCTCAAAATTTATAAGTTTTATTTTACTTGCTTCTGTTGAATCTTTTAATAAACGAAATTTTTCAATAGTAAATTATAGGGGTGTTACAACTGTCATTCGTAATCTTCTAGTTGTAACTGTTAAGAAGGGTTTGCATATTCAATAATTTGATGATAATAAAAATTTGACATGGAGATTTGCTTGAAGCAATTTATATGAAACCATCTCCAAGTCTCAATGTTCATCCCTCCTTTATTTGAAAACTTAAGAAGTCCCTATATGGTTTAAAATAAGATTCTCGTTACTGGTATGAGAAAATTTCTTCATCACTCATTACTCGATGATATCTTCAATCTAAAAATGACTATTCTATGTTCATCAAAAGACACCAAGGCAACATAAAAATCATCACTGTGTATGTAGATGACAAGTTAGTAGCTAGAGATCATCCAACTGAAATATAGTCCATCAAGAAATTTCTTAACGAACAGTTTTGAATCAAAGATCTTGATGACTTGAATTATTTTTTTGATCATGGAATTTTTGAAGTGAAAATATGGCCTCATTATGAAATAATGTTTCTTCATTGCCAATCTTCTCACAGATTATGCAAAACAAGATTATCTAGTTGTTGCTAGTCATTTAGCTGTGAAATAAAAATTGTTGCTCGATATGAAATCTCCTTCTACCGATGCCACTGAGTTTTTTAATTTAGTTGGGAAGATAAATTACTTAACCAACAAGAAACATGATACTTCATATGTTTTACAATATGTAAATCAATTCAATAGTGCCCTTCAACTTCCACACCTCATCACTGCCTTACATATCCTTTATTACTTAAATTGAAACAAAATCAAGGAATATTTTTTAATACTGATTATTCTACTTCTCTCACAGCCTTCTATGATTCAGATTGGGTTGCATTCCCCTTCATTAGACATTCAATTTTTGGTTTTTTTATCACTCTATGAGGCTCTCCTATCTTCTGGAAATCAAAAAATAGACCACTATTTCATTATCTTCTACTAAAGCTGAGTATAAATCCCTTCGTTATGTCACTTCTAAACTAGCTTAGTTGATAAGGTTAATTCATGAGCTATCCATTTCTACCCTTACACATGTTTTCCTATCAAATGTGACAATCAAACAGTAATCAATATCGCAAAGAATCTTGTTTTTCACGAATGCACTAAAAATATGAAGCTTGATTGCCATTTTTTTGTGATCAACTTCTTGCTGGCTTGATTGATATCACACATGTCCAGGCACGTGATCAAATAGTAGCTATCTTCACCAAACCCTTGCCAGGTTCTGCATATGATCACGTCTCTTCCAAGCTGGGCATGCATCGCCTTGCTCCAGCTTGCTGGGGGATGATGGAATATCTCAATTATAACATACAAAACTCATGCACATCTACATGTGCACATCGGAGTTCATGTGCTTGTATAGCATGATGTAATGTTATGTAAGTATAATATGTTGAATTATTCAATAAACTCCTCCCTTTTTCCTGATTTATCATTGTTTACTTCAGCATCTTTGTTTTTAACTTTTCCTAAGGACTAGGATTAATTTGTTAATTAGATTTCTACATTATCTACTCCTTTTCAAATACATACAATGAGTGCTAGAGGGATCATCCAAATCTTAGATATGGGTCTAGGGTAAATCCACCTAATTTTAATGCCAATCAGAGTAATGCTATACCTTCTTTTGTACCCAATCTACCTCAAAACCAATATTATATATATATATATATATATATATATTTATAATGTAAGCTTCTATCAAGATAATAGTCAGAGATTAATCTATCTTCTTCAATTCTCATCTTCAAACCCTACATCTACTCCTCCCCAAAAATAAATTAGAAATCATTAAAATGAGGTTTAGAATTTATATAAATAGAGGGATTGGTATTGTAAGCAAGCGAGTTCGTGATCTTGTAGAGATCAACCAACTAGTTGGAGAAATCATCACAAATACACTTCAACCAAAAAGTTCTTGTACCTATCATAAAATCCTTTTTTTATATAGTTCTTGTCTTAAATTTTAATGAATTCCTAATTAAACTTGTCCTCTATATTAAATTTAATTATCCATGTTCTATTAAGTTTGAATCTGTATTGTGCTTGAATATTTCAGACATTGAATAACTTAGTGTGTGTCTCTATGTGTGCGTGCCATATTCACATTTCATATATATATATTGTTATCTGATAGATAAATTTTGATCAATTTTATATCTAGGATGAGAGTTATAACTATCTGGTTAATTCTAGTGGGGTATTAATTAATCAAAAAAGGTATAAATTCATTTAATTCGGGGTATTTACAAGTAACTAAATTGAATTAAAATATAATTTAGTCTACTCAATTTAAGAATGCTACATTTTTAATTTGACTATGGCTAATAAGTTTCCTTAGAGACATAATGTAATTAATTTATCTATAATTTAATTGAATATAAAAGATTAATTTATAGAAATTAATTAGTATTAAGAAAAATATAAGAGTTAGCATAACTAGACAATGTATAGAATTAGGAGATTAAGAAAGTTAATTGTTTATGGTTAGTATATCAAAATTTATTGTTTATATATTTTTTACTTAATAGAAATTGGTTATGCAAATTTAATATAGAGGTTGGGATGGAGAAGGGTAGGATATGTATATATTATTTTTATTTCTTTGTTAGATTAGTTTAGTTATTAAGTTTATTTTAATTATCTTTATATAAAAACTCCTAACCCTTGTTAATATTATAAATAATTTATGTAAATAATTTATAATAGGTAGTTTATATTTTAGATAGAATAATAAATAGATTTTATAAAATAAAATTAAAAATGAAACAAGTATGATCGGATAAAGTAGAGGTCCTAACATCCACCTGTGAATTTTATTTGTTAGTCATATAGGTTATATGCGGAACATGCAAGAAATTATATGATTACTGAAACTTAAAAGTTTGCCAACACTCTGGTATATAGCGTTAATGTCCTTGAACTAATGGGTACATGTTTTCTATACTAACCCATGATTGACATTATAGCTTTAAGATCATGGATTAATAATGCCACATATTAACAAAAAAAATTCCTATATATATATATATAAGGACCTCATAGTCTCATACCCCTTTATTTTTCAATATTTACAAAGAAAAGAGTCATCATTATTGCATGTCCATGTAGATGGTGTAGTGATTCGCACTATAAGCTTCAAACTTTAGTTATATTCCCTTGTTTCCAATTTAATTTTATAATAAATATTTACTCAGTATTTTAGATGTTGCGTCCTCCTTATAGAAACGATCATTTATTACAGTATGTTATATATTTATATTATTATTAGAGTTAGAAATATATTTAATTTGATAGTGGTAATGACATGCTAGTACTATGACAACTGAGATCATATTCTAAAGAAAGATGGAGATAATATTTTCCCTAGAATTGAGGTAATAGTTGATCAAATATATCTTTTAGTTTATAACGTGAAAGGTCTTTAGTTGACTAATCGCAATATTTGTTTTGTTTGTAGAAATATTTTGGCTTAGATAAGTGGAAGGAGACACGACAATAGACTTAAGTATGAGAAGTTATTTGTAAATGTGTGGAAGGAGAAACCAAATGATTTAGATAATGTAAATTGGAAGAAGCTTTAGGAGTTTTGGGATACTCTTGAACAAAAGGTAATTGTGAAATATTATAAATAGATCAAATTACTATTTATTAATAAAAATTAAGCGTTAATTTAGAAATAAATGCAAAAAGAATAGGCAAGCAATGATATCCTATCCTCCATGGTCCATCATCGATTTATGATCTTTGCTATAGTAAGGTATTATATACCTATTTTATAATTTCATTCATTTTATTCATAAAGTACTATTTTATTTATAACTATAGGTTTTTCCTACAACCAAAAAAATTTTAGGTGAGGCCAACACTTTCAGAGAGATGTATAGCAAGAAAATTTGGAAGAAAGTACTTGTTGATGATGGCTCTTAAAAGTTGACCCCATGTTGTGTTGGATTCTCGGGAAAATGACTGCAATTAAACTCTTGATTTATCTTGTAATGAAAAGGGAAATAATCTAAACCTTATTGCATCTTCTACTACTCCATTTATCTTCAATGTGTAATACCCTAAATTGAGAGAAGTGTTATAAGAACTGATATGGCTACTTATATCAATATAGTACACCATCTTTTTGTTGATTCCATCCTAAGAACTCCACAACAAAGTGTGCTTGCCATGAAGTAATTTTTAGGATGGGTAATTCCATCCTTAAAAGTTTTAGAAATTTTCTGAAAAAATATCTAGGGAAGTGCATGAGGGAGGACAAAGCATGACTAAAGGATTGGTGTTAATCTACGGGGTCATCCAATCAATCTGAAAGTGCTCTTGGATAGCCCCTACATGGTCATATCAAATTGAGGTGTTGCATAATGTTTCACAATACTCACGAAAGACAAAAGGATACATGTTTGGACCATCATGGGGAATATCCCCAAGGTGATGTTGTTAAACCATAGAGAGGAGTGCATGCTTCAGTTTAAAGTTGTTAGTAGCGATCGTGGCTTTTTTTATACTAAGACTGTGTCCTATGTGGATTCAGAGATGCAAATTCTTCCAGAGAACAATTTTTTTCATCAACTCTCTCATGTTCAGTCATGATTACTACACTCATGCTTAACTTTTTCTCACATACCCACTTTGATAATTCAGCTAACGCCCACTTAATATTAGGATCAAACTCAACTAGAAGCTTAAGTTATAGAAACCATTGCGTATAAGGTTCATTAAAGTGAAAGCAAAGTATCTTTCAAGAAAATAAAATTAAAAAGGAAAAGGAAATAAAACCTGGTCTAGCCAAATAATAAAGATTCAATATCAACTAGCCAAAGTCCCTGGCAACAACGCCAAAAACTTGATGTACCAAATCTATAACTATACAAACTTGTTATAGCACGTCAAGGTTATATCACATTAGGACTTCACTATTAAGTACTAGCCTCCTTTATTCCATCTATATATGCTGAGTACTTAGAAAAGATATGGTTATGAAATATAGAAATGCATGTAAAAAAATATGAAGTATAATCTCAAAATCAATGATGATAAAACATTAGATTGAAACTTTAGTCCTAACTCTAGCATACACCAATGAATTAATACAATATTATACAAAAAATTTGAGCAGTTGTGAACGACTAGTCATAGGTAGTACATTCGCCTATTTCAAGGTCTAATGGTATATTTAATCCAACCTATTAAATACTCTTGTGACTAATAAAACAATTTAAACCAACAAGCATCACTAACTATAAACTTCCTTGAGATTTATACGTCTACTTTTTATTTATTTATCATATTTATCCCATTCATATGTTTAGTTTCAACATAAACTCTAATCTTTCAATTATAGCTAACATATAAGTTAATCAAATTATATCTAATTCAAATCATAACCTTGACATCTAACATATGAAAACGGAAGTAATAACTATATGCATAATATACATATCAATTCTTCATCATAATATCGAAATAAACTTAATTCAATCCTATAAAAATAATTTGCTCACTCATTTATACAATTAAATGCATAGAAATAATCATTATTAATATAAAAAAATTAATAAGAAGAGATAAAGAAGAATAAATCATGACTGATTCTAAAATTGATAAAGAACTCTAAAATTTGTCTATCAAAATGCTATTAAACTTTAATTCTAGAGAATGTTAGGATTTGATGTACAAAATGAAAACTTGCTAGAAAGATCAAGTAAATTTTGAAGTCTTTCTTTTCCTTGAGTATAACTACTAAAAATAAAAGTTTATGGACTTAAATTGTGCAATCAAAGAAATAATTTTCGCCTACTTGGTATCATGCACTATACTAGTTGATCGTGTAGTAAATTAGGTTATCTATATTACTCTACATGAGCAGCCTACATGATCTCGCACAACACTAGTGAACCATGTAGTGTTGTTTATTCTCCTTTAATTCTTCTTTTGATTCCTTCTTTGATTCTTTAGGTTCATTATTGCATTAATTTGATTCTTCACCTTCATTGTGTTCCTTAAATCATCCTTAATCCATATTCATGCTCCCTTTCCTTCAATTTTTAAATTTTCACACCAATTCCTACAAAAAAATAAAAGGAGAGAAGTAACATGAATTATATCATTAAACCATATTAAAAATCAATAATCCACATAGGATGTCAATTAAAAACACAACCAAATCAAGATAAAAATATAGAAAATATTGGGCTCATCAATAGAAGGGGATAATGAAGATATTTCCACACCTAAGTTATCTAATGGATCATGTGTCCATGATTTATTTCATTCAATATATGAGAAGAGTTTGGAGGTGGGTAATCTATGTGTAATATTACTATATTAGTTAGTTGTTCTTGTCGGACGACTTTTGTGAAATTGTTCATATAATGTAGGGTTTGGGAGAGAATAAGGAAATTAGGAGAATAAGAGTGAAAAGACACTAGATTCACTAAATCAATAACTTGTTAATTTGGTTTAAACAAAATAGCATACATTAGGACATATATAGAATATAATGTTAGAAATGAATTTTTATTTATATAAGACATCATGCAATCAATTTTTATGTATATTATTTTAATTAACTATGCCATATCACTTAATAACAATAATGGATTCCATAAAAAAACAAGTAGTACAAATTTGTTGAAGCTAGGTTGTGATTTTTGTTGGTTGGTTTGTTTGTAAGGGTTGTTTTGTGGAGTTTCTTGCTATATTACTTTTTCCCATTTTAGATGAGGATACTATGATGTATTGAGATTTTTTTAGCATTCCTCTTCTAGTGTGAAGATTATTTGGATGATGTGAATAGTTGTGTTTGGCATCATTTTCTAAGTCAAGTGGTGACTATATTGATTCAGTTTTTCTTAATGAATTGGATTTGTTTTATTTGAGTTGTTATCATAGTACTCATGCTTTCAAAGGTAACTTAAAATACTTAAAATCTAGCTTCCTCAACAATCTTACAACATACAAAGGTGTAAACCCATGCATAACAGAAAATTCACATGTAATAACATCAAGTCATGTGTAAAACCAAGATAACAAGTGTACCAACATATAATACCAACAACCATCTCAATACATAGGGGTAATACACATAATGTCTCCAACAAAAACAATAGTATACAATGATAGAGCACATAGTTCTTCTTACCAAACAAATAATGCATAATAAAAAGTAACCCCATTTATCTTCCAAACAAATGAACTAGGAGAGCCACACAGCCACCTAGCCATGTGCAACTCATCAAATAAGAAGTAACTCACTCGCTTTCAAGATGGACTAGTTAAAAATGCCACACAATCACCTAGTTGTGTGCATCTCGGATAAGAGATAAAATTTGACTTAAGAGGGATATAGATCTCATCCATGGCATGAATGCTAAGGAAACATAACTCGTACTTTTAAGACACATATCATGGAAGCCATTGCAATAAACTAGTCACTCACCAAAGTTAAGTGTCAAATTCCTGAACTATGCATGCCCCCTCACATGGTTGGTGATTTTACCTATGAGCGTAAAAAGGACCCTTTGATACAAAGGCCTTTACCATTCGAGGATAACCAAGGCTTGAGATGCTTGCTCAAATCCAAGTATCTTTCACTTTGACAATTAATATTTTATTCAAGAATACTATATGTAATATCCCAAAATTTTAAAAACTAGAATTTAATAATTAATCCTCATTTCAAATAATATAATTTTTAAATTATTAATTTAATAATTTTGTGGACTTATGATTTTTAAAAATTGATATGATTGTTTAATAAATTAAAATAAATATTTTTTATTTTATCATACTTTTTTTATTTGAATAATTTTTCAAACTCATATCTTACTAAAATTATCCTATTGAATTAATATCTTAAATTTTAAATAACTTAATTTATTAAAATAATTTATCTATCTAAATAATTAAATACCCTAATTCTAAAAATTATTTTATTTTTATTTTCCTCATTTTCCTTCCCTTTTCTTCGCTTCTCCTTTTTATTCTTTTCTCCCTTTCTTTGGGCCACCCAACCTCCTTCTTATTTTCCTCCCCTACTGGGCCACTAACCCTCTCACCTTTCCTCTCCCATCCAGCATCCCCCCTCTCTATCTCTTTTATTTTCTTTCTTACCTGGTTGGGTCAACCTAACTACATCCCCCTTCCTTCCTCCTTCTCCCTCAAATGTGGGCCAACCTGCTCTTCCTTTTCCCTAGCCGCCTGACTGGCTTGCCCTCCCCCCTTCTTCTTCTTCTTCTTCTTCTTCTTCTTCTTTCTTCTTCTTCTTCTTCTTCTTCTTCTTCTTCTTCTTCTTCTTCCTTCAAACCTATATCGAACCAAACAATTCCCCATGTCTGCACCTGCATGCATCCCTTCCCCTCTACACCTACCATTGTAGCCTTACTCTCTCTCTCCCTCTCTCTCTCCCTCTCTCTCTCTCTCTTTTGTCCCTTTCCTTTCCATTTCGAGCCAAACTCCACCCTACACAGCCCCTATCGTGTAGCACTTTCTTCCTCTTTTCTTCCTTCCTACTCCCTACCACCCTGCACCCATGCACCCGATTCCTAGCATCCACCTAACCAACCATGTATGTTCTCTTCTTTTTCTTCTCCTTATTTCCTTATTCTCCAACCCATTTTCTTCTCCCTCGAGCTCCCCTTCTTCCACCTGTAGAGCCTTCCTTCTTCTTTCTTTCCTTCTTATCTCATCTCCCTTGTTTTTACTTTACCAACCTCAACTGCCACCTCTATCGCCCAACAAACCACCACGCCAATCCCCTAGCCTCACCCACTTCCTCCCTACACCACCCAATAGCCACCACTCGCTCCCTATAGCCACCTTTCTCTTCCATTGTCTTTTCTCCTCCTTCTTGACCTCTTCCCTACACACCACCCTGTCACCGTTGTATTCCCTCTTATGCTAACACCAAAGCCACCCTTCAACCCCCTAACACCTCCTTACCCCAAAAGGTTAAGATCTCCCTTGCAACCCCTCCTTTCTTCCCTTATTTTTCATTCCTTCTCCTTCTTCTCCCTTCCTTCGCACCACCTTTCCGGCTTTACCGCCACCATTCTCCAACCCCCGATCATCACCTACACCCTTCCATCCCTCTTACACCCAACCACCACCCTCACTCCCCTCCATAAGCCCTTAACCGAAGTTCCCAAACCATTATCCAAACCAAACCTTTCCCCTTTCTTCCAACCTTCTTCTCTACCCTTATTCCCCCTTCCCTTTGTGCATGCAGCTTATGCTACTATGTAGTGTGAGTTTTGCTACACCTTATGAGCTGAATTTACCAAGTTTTTAAGGTATAGATATAGTTAATATTAATGTGTATTTAGTAAGCATTTTTGGTAAAAAAAAATATTCTTTTAATTTTCTTCTACTAATATGCTAATTTTTGTATTATTCCTAGTTATTAATTTTTACTAATGAAAGCTTAAAATTTTAATCGGGGTACCAGTGAAGTTTAATTATTGCTGGAAATAAGGTAACTATTATACCCTACTAAAATGTGTGGATATATGCATGCTAGTACATTGGGGTTTTTAATATGTTTGTGTGCATATTATGTGGTGTTAAGTATATCATGATTTGTAGCATAAGTTGGAAGTTAAAATGAGAAGTGATGCGTGTGGGAGGATGTAATTCTAAACTTGGTGCGAATATGGTTCGATTATGTTATTCTTGAGTAGAAGATGATTCAGTGATGATGTATTAGGTTTTAAAGTGATCAAATGGAATGTAAATTGATGGTGATGATTCGAATAAGAAATGTAGGGTTCGTTAATGATGGTTCAAATGATATATACTAATTAGCATATGCATTCGACGATGGAATGATGATGATTTTTGGTTTCAAAAGTTAGGGTTTGGGTGATTATTAGAGTCATGGTTTAGGGTTAGGGTTAGGTTTTGGTTCGAAAAGAATGAATAAGGTGGCATTTGGTTGGTATGGAAGGGTTAGGGTTTCAAATGGATGGTTTAAGGTTTCAATTGTGCATACCGAATTAGGGCTTTGATTAGCCACGAATTAGAGTAGGATTTTGATGGTAATTATGACAGGAAAATATGGATTAATAATAGTATAAAATATATGGATTAATCTCTAATTAACATAGGTGAAGAGATTAAAACTTTGAAGCCAAACCGTTCACACAAATTCGATTTGCTTGAGTTTGAACTCACACAGAATTCATTCAATGTTGATCTTCAACTTCAATTCTTCATTCAATAATCAATATGCTTGACATTCATGCATATTATAACCTTTCTACCACTATTTAAAGCATAATTCAAAAGATTCCAAGCTAAAAGATATTATGATACTTTTATGCTAACTTGATGCTATTTTATGCTAACTTTATTCTCCTACTTTACTAATTAATTAATAAATTAGCTAAATTACTTAATAATTATCTAAAATCCTGCCAATATACTCCCCATGCATGTGGTCACTTCCTCCTTGCATGTCATGCATGCCATGGACATACACATAGACATTTAGTTACTTGTTTGTTACGTTTCGAACAACATAACCATCCTTTGGTCTTCAAATTTGTGGGAGACAATTTCCAAATGAAGAATAATTGGTTTCATAATTATGAATGCCAATTATTGAGTGTTTGCTCTTGCATTAAGAAGCATACTATATTATACCATGTGTCATGTGTAGAAACGATGGTTAAGGAAGAAGCGTTATTGTTAATAATAATGTTAGATGCATGTATATGTTATGATAAGCTAATATGGTCATTTGTAGTAGATATAATGTTAATATGAGCCCTAGGGGCATTTTAGTAATTTTCTTATACAAAGGGTGTGGCCTAAATAAGTATGTGTGGTAGGTGATAATGGGTATTAATAATAAATAAAAATAGTTGGTAGTATTAGATGATGCATATGGACCATGGGTATTAATGTTTTATATGGTAAGGGTATTTTAGTAAATTTGGCATACGAAGGGCATTTTGGACCATGGGTATTAATGTTTTATATGGTAAGGTTATTTTAGTAAATTTGGCATACGAAGGATATTTTGGTAAATTGGCATGAGAAAGGAGTAATTTGGTGAATTATTAAATAATAATGGTAGTTTGGTAATTTTGGTGTGAAAAAGGGGTAACTTTGTAATTTTATGGATAAAAGGGATAATATGGTAAATTAATAAGTAAGAAGGGTATTTTAGTAATTGTGGCATAAAAGGGGTAACTTGGTAATTTTATGAATAAAAGGGGTAATATAGTAAATTAATAAATATGAAGGGTATTGTAGTACGTTTGGCATAAAAAGGGAGTAACTTGGTAATTTATGAATAAAAGGGGTAAATGGTAATTTAGTAAGTAAGAGGAGTATTTTGGTAATTTGGTATGAAAGATGGGTAACTTGGTAATTATACAAGTATGAGGGGTAATTTGGTAATTTAACAAGTATGAGGTGTAAAGTTGGTAATTTAATAAGTATAAAGAGTAAGTTGGTAATTTAATAAGTATGAAGGGTAATTTGGTAATTTAACAAACCTAAAGAGCAATTTGGTTATTTTAATAAGTATAAAGGGTATTTTGGTAATTATATAAGTATGAAGGGTAAATTGGTAATTTCATAGGTATGAAGGGTGTTTTGGGTAATTATACAATTATGAAGGGTAATTTAATAATTTAGCAAGTAAAAAGGGTATTTTAGTAAATAAGCAAGCAAGGGGGGTAATTTAGTAATTTTGTAAGTATGAAGGGTAAATCGGTAAAATACTTATAACATGGCAATGTATTTAATAAGACTCCATAATAAGACATAAAGGATATTAAATAATAGAATAAGGGTTTATGGCCTTAATATCACTTGTTTAAGTATAATCATGTATGTTATAAGGATAAGGGTATTCCGATAAATTGGTGAATATCATAAAGATAATGCATGGCATAGGGTGGGTGATTAAGGGTATGATAAGATGTTTATCTCATAATCATGCAAGAGGTGCCTTAGCTGTTAATAATGTATGAAAATGTGTGTTGGGTGTGCTAGAAATACATATTAGAGTTTATGTGTTCAATGATCCCTTAGTATAGAGTACTTGATTCTATGACCGGTATTATAATTATAATATCATAACCTATTATGGTATGTGAATAAATGGAAATGAAGTATATGATGAAAATAGATGATAAAGGAAGCCTTAGCCTTAGGGGCATTTTGGTCATTTTGACCTAAGGTGACTAAGTATAAGAATTAAAACCTAGGTTGGCCTTAGTGGACTATTTAAGCTAACATGGAAAACAATACTAATAAGGATTACTTAATAATAACATAAACAAATGAAAATGATTAAGTTTGTGATTGATGTGATTCTCATGGTAACCTTAATTAACATATCAATAATTAAAGTGGAAGATTTCAATATCAGAAATGGTGGCTCTTTAGGGGTTGCTACTCTAAAAACGTGATTTAGCCCATGATTATTTTGGACTTTTGCCGGAGTGCTTTAGTACCCCAGCCAGGCCCTACATCTTAATCTATCTAGCTCTACGAAGCTATTTGAGGGGTATGCATACTTATAGATTAGGTATTATTATCGGTAGGGTACTGTGTATCTTCGTTCACCAGTACGACTAGGGTACCTTTGCATCCTTGGGTTGATGGTTAGAGAGTATTGTGTTGCATGTATGTGCTAGTATGACCGGTGTACCTTTGTGTCTCCGAGTTCGTAATCTCTCCCTTGAGTTAAATAAATAGACTTATTGTGTTAATTAAATGAAAATACTAATCATTAAAGTGAAAGATTATTGAGCTAGACCCAGACCAATCCACCAGTGATAATAGTGGCCAGGAGCCTTTTGCCTTGGAGACCAGTCCACAGGTAAATAATAATGGCCAAGTACATGTTAACCTATAGTGTATTTCATTCCACAAGCTATAAGTGGGAGATCTTAAGCTCAATAAAACAAACCTTAGATGATAATAAATCATGGAAAATATATTAATCACTTATAGTAAAACACCATGTGAGTCGGGGCTAGATTGATCAACTAACGAGAATAGTGGCAATGAGCCTTTTTCCTTGGAGACTGGTCCACCGGTGAATGATAGTGGCTAGATGTGTTATGCCTGAGAGTGTATTTCTGATCCACTGGCTATAATAGTGGGGTTCTCATTATCACATGGATATAATTTGAGAGGTGATGTTGAATAATGCTTAATTAATGGCTTAAGACCAGACAATGTTGATTTCATATTTATGATCTATTAATATAGTATAAGTACGACCTTGGTGCTTGTCACTATTGGTAAGTGATGGAAATTCTAAGTAAATGGACCTTGTGATATGCATTTCCTATTGTATGTTGTGTTGCTTTGTGTACTGGCTCTTATGTTTTTGTGATTATCTCTATACTTGTGTATGTTATTGTTTTTACATTATTTGTGTATGATGTGTTGTACGCAGGCCCTACCTTTTAGTTTTGTATAAAAGGTTACTCAGTAACGTAGTACTAAAATGTTTTGTTTGTGGGCCCCCTACCTATTCAATGGACAGTGTTCCTTGCAGGTTAGTCGTAGGCGCTATTCAAGTTGTCATCAGGTAAGAGTGTAAGGATCGTTCGAGACGCTTTATGCTTTTATCTTTTAAACTTACATAACTCTTTATGTAATTATTCTATTTTCTCATAACAGTAATATTGGATTTTACCTTTTGTAATGTGATTTAACACACAACTCTGATTTAGTTTTCTTAATTTGGTTTGGTGTAAAATGTATCCTCTTTCCTTTAAACCGTAGCACTTAGTATTAGAACGGTAGAAGGAAGCCGGTCTGGTACTAAGTGTAGCGGTAGCATCCTCGAAATTTATCATTTTTGCTTCCAATAATTTTTAATTAAAATAAAAAAAATAGTAGTGAATTTTAGAGGTGTTACGCTATATTATTCACCAAGGAACACAAAAATCCACACATTACATATAAACAAGTCCTCAAACAAATTTGATCACTCAAGTTCACAAACAACTAGCTCGATAAGGCTAAGGTTAGGCATCCTACCATAACCTCCACAACAAAATATCTAACCATAAAAGGATAATGTTAGGTATCAATCATAACCTCCGCAACACATTCACATAATATGAGTCACAAGTCACAACCCATCGACTACAAAAACCACATAAATAAATTAAAATACCATTTTCGTTAAAAGTACTATTACACTTAAATATCTAAAAACTGTTGAAAATGTTCAAAATCAAGAATCAAACCCAATTTATAGAAATTATAACACAATTTACCAAGAGCACATGAATAAAATCAAGAACATCAAGAGCATTAATAAGAACACCAAAAATTGATAAACCTTCATATAACACCCAACACGCCATCTATGGGTAGTTATTATGGAGTGCTTTTAGGATTAATGAGTTTCCCAATTGATCAACACAAGTATTGTTTAGCATGTTTTATCAACTCACGCATATTTTTGAAAATTTTATAGAAGGTAACCCATCCTAAAATTGTTCTAAGTTAAGTACACTTAACTATAAAGTTTTGTAAGAACAAGTTTCTTTTTTAAAAAAAGTATCCCTTATTAATATAGGTAGTTTTATTAATTCTTTTAAATCTCTATTATCCACCACTAATTTGAGGGTATTACATAAACCCTCACTCAACAATGCAATTTCATCATTTCTTGTCAACCTTTTACTATTTTATTATAATCTATCCTGAGAATCATCCCACTAGGTAATCGATTGATTCATATAAGTTTAGCACGAGGTCGTAAATTTTCTATGATACCATTTGTAACACCTAGCACACCGATTGTGGGTAGTTACTCCAGAATAAAAGTTAATCACGCTTAGCTATGAAGTTATTGAAGGATAAGTTTCCCAAAAATATGGTATACGTTGTCGATATAGGTAGTCATATCAATTTTTAAGCCTTCACTATTCACTACTAATTTATAGGTGTTACACTTTATGCTTAAAGTAAATACCTTAAACATGATTGAATCAAGATAATATATATGACAAAGTTTGTAAATTTTAATTCATGACATGGTAACATTCAATTGGACCAAAACATCGAAGATCACAACATATAAGCCCAAGAGGCAAAACCCCATCAAGAACACCTAGAATATCATAATCTTCAAAAATAATTAACATACCATAAGCATGATTATTTTCTAACATGATATATACCAAATCATATCAAACTCATCAAGAGTTATCAAGCTATTCCTAGATTTTGATAAACACCCATCAATCACACCTAATGGCCAGAAGGCCGAAGCATCACTAAAATGATCCAAACATGCTTAAAATCAAAACAAACACATATAACACAAATCAAATTTATTTACTTACTATTTTGGAGGTTTTGTAGTACCTCAAATTTTATATAATCCTAACATCAAGTAATTAATTCTTTAACCTAATCATAATCCTAATTAATTGACACTTTTACCTTACCATAATCCCTTAAACCTAAATCTAAATGTAATCCTAGCTATAGGAGATTGATATCTCAATTTACCCCTAACCCTAGATGATTGATGAATAAATATTATTTTAATTATATACTCTTAAATTCTTTTTCTTTTCCCTTTTTCTTTCTTCTTTCTCCTTTTTCTTTTTCATTTTTCATTTTTACTTTTTAATTTACTTTTATCCCAATTAGCCCTTTTTTCCTCTTTCTCTCCTAGCCATGTAAACCCCCTTGCATGGCTTCATCTTTCCCTTCCCAGCCCTGCATGACCACTACACCATCCCCTACCTCTACACCTACTCTACTTTACCTTCTCTACACCACCAGCCATATAGTCGCTTTCATTCCCCAAACTTTTATCAATACAAACCCACACCATCTCTTTAACCTTATGCCTTTTTCCATCTTATCCTACACCCTCACCCTATATCCTATGAATACCCCTCATTTCCCTTCTTAATTAATTTTTTAAAACCCACACAAACTCTCCCCAAACTTCTTCTTCCTTCCTTTAACTTATCTACATTTCATTCGTCATCTGTCTACTATTTGTTTTCAATAAAGCTTGGCATATTTTATAAACCTCATATATCTCAGCCTTTGTTGCATCATAAACTCATGTTGAACACACCTAACTATGTTAACACTTCCCAAAAACAAATAGCTTAGCTACGTTAAACCGTCACACATCCTTCATCCTAAAATAACCATACCTTAACTTCGTCAAACTTCCATGTTGTACCACCACATTTTTTTTGACATTCTTATGCACACCACCCTCATTTATTCCCTTAGAATCATGTATCCATCATCTCCTATGCATCATTTCTTCACGCAACAAAAAACCTAACTACACCACAAACCCATGCCAAACCACCACCCCAGCGTCAAGAACCCATGCCAAAACCACCATATTTGTGTCACTCCTTTACACATAAATCCCCCTATGTGTGTCACATATTGACTTAGTTTCCTTTGGTTTTTCTTCATTTTCCACCCTCCTTTGACTTACCCTTTTCTTGGTTGTTTTCTTTGAGGATTCTTATATGTTCTTAGAGACAGGATAATTTTCGGTAATGAAACTCATCGTAACTAGGGTTTTGTGTGCAATGTGTATAATTGCATTAAATATCATATGTTTGGTATTTTTATATGGATAATTTCATTATGATACTATGTTTTATTACATATTGTATATGAAGATATAATATTGAATTTATGGAAAGTGAGAATATGTGAAGAGTATAAGTTTATATGTTGTTGTAAATCTTGTTTTGATACCCTAATTGTGTTAGTATAACCTATGATATATTAATGTGGTTTGAATAGGCAGGGAAAGAGGATAATGAATGTGTTAAATTAGTATATTGATGATATATACTAGAAATTGAAAATCATTCATATTGGGACTCATAGGATTTTTGTGAAAACATGGTTATTTCGGATATCTCAAGGACAATTTGGTCAATATGGGTTAAATATGAAATATATAGTATTTTTAATGTTTTAAATATTTCAAAATATTCTAATTATGTTATGTGGAATATTTTTAGTAATTATGAATGACCTAAGTCCAATATAATGAGAAAATTGCTTAAATTGGGAATAGTAACCTTAAAGGTAGGGTCATTATCGCATGTGTAAAATGTTAGATTCAGATCTTTGTTTTCATATATGTTGTTAATATTGGAATTTTATGAATGTGTATTAAGCTTGGTGGATATATGAGTCATATAGAAAAAGTTATGCCTGACTTGTGAAATTAGGGTTTTATAGGGATTTGTGAATTGTAATCCTAAAGACAGGTTGTTACCGCATGTGTAAGATTTTGGATTTAGATATTTATGGATTATTACAAAATTTGGTGGTTATATGAGTCTTATATTAAAATTTATGCCTAATTTATAAAATTAAGGTTTTGTAGGGTTTTGTAAATAATAGGTTGTTATCGCATTTTTAAGAAGTTGAATTTAGACCTTGATTTTTGGACATATTATAAATAACTATATTTTAGGGTTGTTTACTAAAATTTGTGGTAAAATTAGTATTATGGAAGAATTTATATTTATCTTATGAAATTAGGATTTCTTAAGGGAAATATTACCTTCTTTCTTAGGGAATGTCCTAATATTCATATGGTTGTGTTTCACATGTTTCGGATGATTACGTTAAGTTGGATTATTTTCCTTGCATGTCTATGTTTGTTTATTCATGATTATATTAAGATAAAAAATAATTAATAAGATATTAATCACTTAAAGTGAAACATCATAAGAGTCAGGATCGGTTGTACATGTTTATTTTGCCATATGAGAATAGTGTTCGGGGGTGTTTTTCCTTGGGGTTGTATATTGTTGATATCTTTCAACATGTTTCAAATAGTGGGGCTTCTAAATTCAACATAAATAATAATATGAATTATGATTATATCAAATGAATAGAAATGGATAAGACATTAATCATTTAAAGTAAAAGATTATGTGAGTTAGGACTAAGGTGTTGTGTCTGTTCTATTGGACGATAATATTGTCTTGGGAGAATTTTTTTGTGAGAGGTGCGTGAAAATATTATATAAGATTAAGAATAGTGGTTAGGAGCATAATTTCATATTATATATTAGGTTCGTTCCACCGGACATTACTAGTGGCTTATGAGCGTTTTACCTTGAGATTTCCTTCAGTCCATTTCACCAGATTAAGAATAGTAGGGTTCCTAAACTCAATGTAAATACACATGTTTATTCTTTCATAAGACCTTATGACATTATATAACCTCATTATGAATGTATTGTTACCTTACTCACTATAAAGTGTACTAATCATTATTTTCAAGGGTGTTACTCATTCCTATGAGAAAATACTTCCTTAATGTGCATGTGATTGTTGATCACTACTCTTAATGTACTTGTCTTTGGTGAATGCATAATTGAATTATTATAAGGTATGATTATTTGGATATCTCTATCTCTCTAAGGACTCTTAGTCCTCTATTTTCATTATACATGTTCTCTTCTCCCTATTTCATATCATATATTGTGGTGGAATCAAGTTCTTCCTACACCTAATTCCTAGGTATGAGGTTAATTTTTCCTTACACCTAACATAGACTACGTACAGGGAGTGCTTGTTTTATAATGACTACGATAGAATAGTCAATAATTAATTGCACATAAATGTTAGTTTGTTAGAAATTGATGATAAATACACGAAAATTTGGATTTGGGAATATGGAACATCTTTTAACAAAGGTTCTATACATAAATCATTAATAGAAAAAAAATGGTAGCTATGTTTTAATAATAGTTATATTTATAACCTTTATTAAAACATAAACATTAAACTCACCATTTCTTCCCTCTTCTCTCATTACATCTATTTTTTTATTTTTTTTATTTTCTCTCTTACCCTCACTCCTTCTCATCCTTTTGCCTATTGAACACCACCATTATTCTCATCTTATGGGTCAATGGTCATCGTTGTCTTCCTCTTTCATTTCAACAACTACATTGCTCCTTATCTCAGTTATCTTCATTTTTTCTTTCTTCCTTTCAACCAAGGTTGCACTTTACTGTTGGTTTGTGCTCCTCTCTCCTACTCATTTGTTGCATTGTCATTTGTTGCTCCAATGACACCAGTAACGTCTTATGTTTGGAGTTGGTTCTTGCTCTAGTGTCGATGATTGTTCTTATATTATCAACCTTGCACAATTTTTATATTTAGATAGGTAGTGGTGTTTTATTTCTTCTTTCATTATAAATATATGCATGCATGGTATTTAGCTTGGTATTATGTGTCTTCTTGTCTATATGATATGGTTTTACCTCTAGTGCTATGTTGTTATACTTTTTG
The DNA here is from genome assembly GCA_030549775.1 of Tamarix chinensis. NCBI lineage: Eukaryota > Viridiplantae > Streptophyta > Magnoliopsida > Caryophyllales > Tamaricaceae > Tamarix > Tamarix chinensis. The sequence continues at coordinate 120,872,948 of CM060171.1, forward strand.
GTTGTAGGTTGGGTTTTTTTTACTATATATATATATATATACATGTATAGCCATTATTTGATTCCTTTGATATTAAAAATACTATAAATTTATGCATGCATGTTGGTATAATTTGTTGCTGAAAATTATTTCATAATTTATTTAATTTCTTGATGATAAAATGATATTGATTGTATGGTGTGGATGCATCTCTAATAAAATTTTGTTGATAAAATTTAATTTGATGGCCAATATCTTATATATGCACGTGGGTATGTTGTTATGTTGATATAATATGTTAAGATGTGATATAATATATTTACTATTAAGTCAACCATGGAATTTACATATTTTATAATTTATAAGAGTTGGGAGGACAAACTTAATGACATGAGTTAGTAGTTGTTCTCTTTTATAGGTAGTGAGATATCACATTTACATATTATTTGCATACCTCCACCATATTGATGCATGGCAATTGATGCAAATCTTCAGGGTCATATGATATTTAACACCCCTAAAATTTACTACGGAAAAATTTTATTTTTAAAAGTCGTAAGTGGAAGAAAAGATAGTAAATTGTTGGATGCTACCGCCACACTTAGTACAAGACTAGTTTCCCTCCTCCATTCCGATACCAAAAGCTAAGGCTAGAATGTACTTTTCTTAAATTATAAGAATATAATTATAAAGCATAGTAGCGAAATAGCTAGGAAGGTTAACCCACCTTCCGAAGAAACACACTAATTGTGGTTACAAAATGATCTAGGTGTAGGGGATTAAAATGATCTAGGTGTAGGGGATTAAAATTGTAAATCCAAAGACTAAAAACAACTGTAGGGAGTTGACTGTAACCCCTATACCTGGGGATTTACAATTTTAATCCCCTACACCTAGATCATTTTAATCCCCTACACTTATATCCTCCAATATAGGCTTAAATGTATTGTAGGTGTAGGGGATTAAAATTGTAAATTCAAAGTCTGATAACAACTGTACATTTAAGCCTATATTGGAGGATATAAGTGTAGGGGATTAAAATGATCTAGGTGTAGGGGATTAAAATTGTAAATCCCCAGGTATAGGGGTTACAGTCAACTCCCTACAGTTGTTTTCAGACTTTGGATTTACAATTTTAATCCCCTACACCTAGATCATTTTAATCCCCTACACTTATATCCTCCAATATACATTTAAGCCTATATTGGAGGATATAAGTGTAGGGGATTAAAATGATCTAGGTGTAGGGGATTAAAATTGTAAATCCAAAGTCTGAAAACAAGTGTAGGGAGTTGATTGTAACCCCTATACCTAGGGATTTACATTTAATCCTATATTGGAGGATATAAGTGTAGGGGATTAAAATGATCTAGGTGTAGGGGATTAAAATTGTAAATCAAAAGTCTGAAAACAACTGTAGGGAGTTGACTGTAACTCCAAAATACATTTAAGCCTATATTAGAGGATATAAGTGTAGGGGATTAAAATGATCTAGGTGTAGGGGATTAAAATTGTAAATCCCCAGGTATGGGGGTTACAGTCAACTCCCTACAGTTTTTTTCAGACTTTTTAGATTTACTAAATACATTTAAGCCTATATTGAGGATATAAGTGTAGGGGATTAAAATGATCTAGGTGTAGGGGATTAAAATTGTAAATCAAAAGTCTAAAAACAACTGTAGGGAGTTGACTGTAACCCCTATACCTGGGGAACTACACCTAGATCATTGTTTGAAATATGTGATTAAAATGATCTAGGTGTAGGGGATTAAAATTGTAAATCCAAAGTCTGAAAACAACTGTAGGGAGTTGACTGTAACCCCTATACCTGGGGATTTACAATTTTAATCCCCTACACCTAGATCATTTTAATCCTCTACACTTATATCCTCCAATATAGGCTTAAATGTATTTTTGAGTTACAGTCAACTCCCTACAGTTGTTTTCAGACTTTGGATTTACAATTTTAATCCCCTACACCTAGATCATTTTAATCCCCCCTTACTCTATTCCCTAACGGGAATAGACGGGGTAGCAAGGAACGGCAAGAGCTACAGGCAAGGTCAGCCCCGTACTCCATTCCTTGAAGCAAGGAATGGCGGTGCCGAGCAACTACATTAATTCATAATTCTTCACTAAGAACTCGTAACTCCCGAGTCTGAAAACAACTGTAGGGAGTTGATTGTAACCCCTATACCTGGGGATTTACAATTTTAATCCCCTACACTTATATCCTCCAATATAGGCTTAAAAAAACATTTAAGCCTATGTTGGAGGATATAAGTGTAGGGGATTAAAATGATCTAGGTTTAGGGGATTAAAATTGTAAATCCCCAGGTATAGGGGTTACAGTCAACCCCCTACAGTTGTTTTCAGACTTTTGATTTACAATTTTAATCCCCTACACCTAGATCATTTTAATCCCCTACACTTATATCCTCCAATATAGGCTTAAATGTATTTAAGCCTATATGGGATTAAAATGATCTAGGTGTAGGGGATTAAAATGATCTAGGTGTAGGGGATTAAAATTGTAAATCCAAAGTGTAGGGAGTTGATTGTAACCCCTATACCTAGGGATTTACAATTTTAATCCCCTACACCTAGATCATTTTAATGTAGGGGATTAAAATTGTAAATCCCCAGGTATAGGGGTTACAGTCAACTCCCTACAGTTGTTTTCAGACTTTGGATTTACAATTTTAATCCCCTACACCTAGATCATTTTAATCCCCCACACTTATATCCTCTAATATAGGCTTAAATTTATTTTAATCCCCTACACTTATATCCTCCAATACATTTAAGCCTATATTGGAGGATATAAGTGTAGGGGATTAAAATGATCTAGGTGTAGGGGATTAAAATTGTAAATCCAAAGTCTGAAAGCAACTGTAGGGAGTTGACTGTAACCTCTATACCTAGGGATTTACAATTTTAATCCCCTAAACCTAGATCATTTTAATCCCCTACACTTATATCCTCCAATATAGGCTTAAATGTATTTTAATCTAGGTGTAGGGGATTAAAATTGTAAATCCCCAGGTATAGGGGTTACAGTCAACTCCCTACAGTTTTTTTTAGACTTTGGATTTACAATTTTAATCCCCTACACCTAGATCATTTTAATCCCCTACACTTATATCCTCCAATATAGGCTTAAATGTATTTTTTTGGTATGTATTTTCCTTCCTTCCTGGAGTGACAAAGCCTTCCCTAGCTCTAGTAGGAAGTCTTTGTCGGTGAATCATCTTCTCCCCTCATACACTAAAAATTGTTACGAGTGAAAGTGCAAACGATTTGCCGTCGGCGAATCGTCTTCTATATATGTAATTCCCACTTGATTTTTCTGGCTGCCCTGCCTATTCCTGTTAGGGAATAGAGTAAGGGGTGACCTTCTACTCCTCATCAGCACTCTAAATTCCATTTTTGTCCCTCTGCATTCCTCGCTAGTGATATTTCAGATTTTATAGTTTGCATCCCCTGTATTCCCTTATTTTTCTCGATGTATTTTTTTAAATGTTTGTATTTTTCTCTGATTCTTTTCTCCTCTTCTGCCCCTTTTCTGATATTCCTAATGACTGTTGGAAAGACTGTTTTCTCTATTGTTTGATTGTGGAAAATCTTAATCTTGAGGGGCCACATTGCATAGTCTTGCTTTTGCTTTGTTTTGTGCCTTTGAACGCTAATTGTACTTCATACCTGCTCGTTGTTGACTTGCCCTCGGTCTTCATAGAAAATGTTTGAGTCCCTTGATGTTTACTCTCTTTTTATCCATTCTCTCTCCTTTTTGTCTAGGAAGATGCTACTTAATCTAATGATAATTTCCTTTGTGTTTTTGTTCTGCTTTTGTTGCTCTTGCTCTTGTTGTTTGATGTCTTCCTCATGTTGTTGAAAGAGTTGGTTTAAGGTTGTTTCTTGGTTCTTCTGTTTCTTTTGTTCCTCTTGCTTCTTCTTAATAGGTATATTGGCAAAATTGATTAGGTTTATTTGGTTTCTTTTTTGTTCCCATTGCTCCTCCTCTAATTTAAGTATTTCAAAGATTATGATTTGGTATCCTTCGTTAATTCTGATGATCTTTGGCTTTATAGTATAGAATTCTCCTGCTTTTGTAATGAGCATTGGCTCACTGCTAAGGATAATTTCTATCTATTTTTTGTCTTTTCTTTCCTTAATGGGGTTTTCTATTTGTTTGATAGCTTGTTCCCACTGTTCTGTTTCTGCTAGTATTATGAGTGCACTAGCGTTATTATAGGCTAGGTCTACCTCTTTTGGTGTTTCTCTCTCTCTAGCATATGGGCTTTTCATTTCCCTTCTGACTAGGCACCCCCAAAGAGTGGCAATGACCCTTTCTTCCTCTAAGTTTTGTATTAGCCTTGAGAACCTTATTCTAAAGAACCTTGCTCTGAAGGGTCCATGTCTTTCCATGATTTGAGGTAGTTTGTTAGCAATCACAATGATGGGTACATTCCTCTTCTTTTTGAAGACTTTTGAATATTTGGAATCTAGCCTGCATTCTTGTCCATCGAATAATTTTAATAGGTTATTTACAAAGGAACTTCCCTCAACTGTAGATCCTCCCATTTGCTGCCCTTCCTACCATAGCTCTCTCTCGTGAAACTCATCAAATGTCCATAAATCATAGTAGTCATTTGCTCCTACGAAGTCGTTTGTTCATGAACTAGCAAAGTATATTTTTAAAACTTTTTCCAAGTAGTGTAGTAGTAGTGTTTTTTGTGTACTAGGCTCTCCATAGATAAATAATTGTTTTGTCTTTAAGGGCCTTCTAAAACATAACTGACATGCGATCCAATCTATGACTAGGTATTTCTCTCGTATTTCTTCGACATCATATTCCTGAGGGTTTCCTTTCTCTTCTAGATAATCAATAATCCTATTGAAGACATTGGTTTCTATATCTTTTAAAACCTTTAAGTCTTCAAATGCTTCTTTCATCCTGGGTAAGCTGGTTAATACCTTATTTGCTAGTATATCATCCTTATAAATTTGATACCAATCTTCTACTTGCTCTAGCTTCCTTAGTATAGCTAGGTTGCTTATTTTTACACTGACTTCCTTCTTTTGCTCATGAGTGATTGCTATTCCTTTGATTTGCTCTAGATTGTATTCTCCCTATACGAGTGGCTGCTTATCTTCTTTGAGTATGTATGTGCAAATAGACCCCCATCCTTTATGTAGGGTGATGTCTATTGCTCTTCCCTCCCACTCTCTAAATTGTTTCCTTAGTGTGCTTCTCAAGGTATTCTTGGAAGCATCGGTTGCCCAAATGCCTATGTGATAGTGGTTTCCTTTGTTTTCCTAATGTTCCTCTATTGCTACGACAATGGCTATACAATTATAAATTCATTTGATTCTCTCAATGATTAACTCCCTAGTTATATTCTCTCTTTGCTTATCTTCTGCGTGGATTAGCGTAAGAAGAATAAATTCTATGATGGTCGACCTCTTCTTTTTCACCCGAGCAAGGAATCCAACAACAAGAACTACTAACAGGAATAGTCAGGGCAGCGAGGAACAACAACAAGAAGAACAACAACAAGAACTCCTAGTAAATACACCCCTTACTCTATTCCCTAACGAGAATAGACAGGGTAGCAAGAACTAGCAAGAGCTACAGGCAAGGTCAGCCCCGTACTCCATTCCTTGAAGCAAGGAATGGCGGGGCCGAGCAACTACATTAATTCATAATTCTTCACTAAGAACTCGTAACTCCCGCTAAGGTAATCCCCTTACTCCATTCTCCTCCTTGCAAGAGGGAATGGCGGGGCATATCTGATAATCTGTTATTTTCGGTATCGTGCATTCAAATGGTAACTCCCGTTAATGTGAGCCCTTACCCCATTAAAAAATACATTTAAGCCTATATTGGAGGATATAAGTGTAGGGGATTAAAATGATCTAGGTGTAGGGGATTAAAATTATAAATCCCCAGGTATAGGGGTTACAGTCAACTCCCTACGGTTGTTTTCAGACTTTGGATTTACAATTTTAATCCCCTACACCTAGATCATTTTAATCCCCTACACTTATATCCTCCAATATAGGATTAAATGTATTTAAGTGTAGGGGATTAAAATTGTAAATCCAAAGTCTGAAAACAACTGTAAGGAGTTGACTGTAACCCCTATACCTGGGGATTTACAATTTTAATCCCCTACACCTAGATCATTTTAATCCCCTACACTTATATCCTCCAATATAGGCTTAAATTTATTTTTTTGGACAGCCCCTTATTCCATTCCTTTGGAATGGCGGGGCCGAATCCCTACACTAAATCTTAAATAAGAACTCATAACTCCCGTTAATGTGAGCCCTTACCCCATTCCTTAAAGCAAGGAATGGCGGGCTCGGGTAGCTGCATATTGATTCGTTCCTTCACTCCTCATGTCTAGCATCACCTCACGCTTTTTGGGCTCACGGTGATGCTAGCAGGAGTTCGCTCACTCCCACTAGAGATACGAAGTCTTGTCCTCACCCGAGGACAATCCTCCTCTAGTCTATTAAATATCAAATATATCCCACTCCTTCCTCTTCTTTCTTTACATTTTTCTAAAAACAAATAGCTTAAGTGATAACAGAAACTTCATGTTACGATTGTACTCGAGTAGAATACTTCTTTCTCTTATGTTAGAGGGTACCTTCTCTGGAACCGATGACCGGGTTAGTCTGAGTTTCCTTATTGTCTAGGCAACCAACAATCAAGAACATGAAGACAAGACGGCTGTTATGTGACATTTGCGGAAGAGTGAACTAAAACTCGGATCTTCTTAGCGAGCCTTGTCAGGTGTTGTTCTTCAGCACCTAGTTATACTTTGATCAACGCTGGCTCCATACTCCTAAATAAGGTAGGCATTGTTGACTCTGACCTCGGAGGCTCATACTCACCCGAGCATGATCCTCCTATCTTTTTTGTTAATTTCCTCTTGTCTCACTGGCTAGTCAGACTGGTTCATCAAGTTACTAGTTAATCAGTTTACTGGTTAAATAGTTAATCCGGTAATTAGATCTGGGAATTAAAAACCAGAGTCACACTCCTACTTTAAGAGGAGGAGGTGAAGCAGAGGGAGAAGGAAGCCCTCGTCCCTGAACACTCTCTGAATCCTCCCATAGAAAGGGCATACATGTATATTAAAACCAGGCATTTAATCCACTCCTTATCCTAATGGTCTATGTTATCAAACAACTTTTACAGGTTATTTCAAGGGAAAAAACAGCCTTAGAAAAGGTTTCACTCATAAAAGCAACTACTTAAATTACAAGGTTTCCTAAAAGAAAGGACACCCCTCACTCTATTCCTTACAAGAATAGTCGGGGCAGCAAGGCAAGTCTCAAAAAGTAATTATAAATAACTTTATAAAAAAATTAATTATTCAATCATTTATAATACTATCAACTATCTCAAATTCAAATAAATATTGTCAAGTATTTATGTTTTTATATAATATTTTATATATGTCCATGCATACATGTAAAAATCTATTTTATCATAAAAATATAGAAAGAAGCCAACTATGATTTTCTTTAATAATAGCCAATCATTATATAATGTGACATTAAATTAGTGTAATAAATAATTAATAATTACACTAGTATAGAAATTAGTTTTTCTCTATGATAAATAGCCAATCTTAAGATTAATTTATTTTCCATTTTACTTCAACTCATCCAAAATAAGGAAATGTTAAGACTCCCGAAGATATTCATATCCCTTCTAAATTCAATATTCTCGTCCAACCATTTCACATATTCCTATCTATGCATTATACAAGATCACCCACTAATCTTTCAAGAATAGTGATTCTTTCGAGGTCCCCAAATGGCCTAACAACTAAATTCTTCGTATTCACTTCTAATACTAGATCTACCTTAGCATAAGGCTTCTCACATCTCAGCTAATAGATGAATAAACTCTAATTCACCCCACTCTTCCATTAACCACATCCTAAAGTTCCTCAATAACAACTTCACAATTATATCCCTTTTATCCTCAAAGCATGTATTGCACCACAAGTTTCCATTAATCTCTAATTTATCCTACTATATCGACTATTACACCTTTATAACCTATCTTACAAACACAAATCAAGAATTAAATCCCAAGGTAAACCACTAATCCACACCTATACAAGGTTTTGTAATCCTGACAAAGGTTAAACCTAACCCTCATGCACTGTAAAAAAAAATAAAGGTAAACAATTAGCTAGGCTCAACTAACATAACACAAATATAACATACAACTACTACCAAATTAGAAAGGAAAATATACATGAAAAATAGGATTAGCATAAACACAACACAAAGGAATGGGAAAAAAACTCCCAAACTCCAACTAACACTCATTCACTGAACAAACTGGACACAAATTTTAAATCGGATAACAGACTATAAAACATTTGGATTAAGAAAATCATATCTTCAGACAAAACACGATTCTTAACATCCAAAAAGCTCTGAAGCCAACTTATAACACCTTTATTTTTATCACTTTTTTTTATTTTACACACTATTTTACAAAAACTAAATAGAAAGTGCAGGGTACTACTACTATATCCAACATAGGAGAGGTACGATATTTTACAGAAGATAAATAGTAAATATGTATCCCATGAGTAAAGTGAGGTCATTATATAAATCTAATTATTACTCTTTCACATATTGTGATCATAAAATAAGATTTATTATCTTTCGACCTATGGTCACTCAAGTGTTTTCAAGTGTTGACACTAACACATACCAATGTCTAGATATGGACATCATGTCCCATCACAAAATAACAAACTAGTAAAAATCATAACCACAGTCGTCACAATAAGGAAACCATTGCATATACCCGAATTAAAAAAAAACAATACACATAACTATCTTAGCTAAGAATCAACAAAGAGCCACCTTATAAAAGGTATCAATATACATACCCATATTGGAAATGGAATTCAATAATTAGGGGATTAACTCCACCGTACAGGAACATTTATGTCAAGGGACTTGATACAAGGATAACCCATCCACCTCTCATCAATAGGAATAGCAATGGGTCAGGTCCAATAAGACCCAGATGTAAACCTATTTTTATTATCTAGATCTAAACCCGATCCAAACCCATAGAACTTCAAACGTTCAAACTTAGACCCATACCCATTGGGCCTAGCGGGTAAACAAGTCTTAAATGGGTCCATTTATCTCTGAATTTTCTTTAATAATCTATGTAAATGCAAATATATTTTTATTTTATATAACTTAATATGTATTTTTTATTAAAAAAAATTCTTTGGGTAAAAAGATTAACATTTTAAAATAGTTACTTTAACTTTTTAAATGGTGTTTTAATACTTTTGAAATATAATAGTATCCATAATATTTATAAAATAAATACACAGACTTAAAATTGAAAAAGTGAATAAAGGTATCAAATAAGACTACAAAAAAAATGACAAACATAAGATTAATACACACACACACACACACACATATATATACTAAATGGGTTTGGGTTTGAGACTATTGGACCCAGACCCATACCCATTTAGATATATATAGTCTCAGTCCTAACCTAGATCTGTTGAGTCTAAAAAATATGGAACCATACCCACTAAAAATGAGGTGGGTCTAGAGGGTCTAGGTCGGATCTAGAACCCATTACCATCCCTACTCGTTAGTCATCAAATTCCATGGAACCTTGGATATCCAACATCCACCAGTAGTGTTCTCATACCATGGTAGACTTACCAAATGTAAATTAATTCTTAAGCATGCATGCCCCATATAAGGTTTAGAGGGCCTCTGAGTAGAAAAGGGACCAAATTATTATACAACTTGTATCCCCTTGTGTTTTATGAAAACACAAAATGAAATTCCAGAGGATCTCTGCCAGTTTTAAAGGATTACCATAATCCCTACTAGTTTTAAAGGATTATCTTAACCTCTCACTTCATAGAGATAATCATTAATACACAAAAAAATGTATAGTTAACACAAAACCTCAAAGAACATTCATAGGTAATCCAAAACAATGAAAACCACTAATACAAAGGATCACAATGGATCATAGGATCCCTCAAAAAATCTTAGGGGAAAATCCAAAATCAAAGTCTAGAGGCCACAAGAAAAATATTCACAAACAAAAGTAGTACAATGTTTATCAAGTAAGATTCCTAGAAAAAACAACTCAAAGTTAAATTTAAGACGTCAAAGCCCTTGAGTCCACTATATCAAACTATTCATCTATTAAGTCATTTAATGACCAAAATATACTTTAAAGATCTAAAACCTTATTCATAGGTTTAAATACCTCAAAACGAATGTAAAAATATTTTTTATCATTAGGACCAAAATTAATGAAAAAATTAAATATAAATAACTTAACCAAGTAAAAATAAAGTTTAATGCCAATTTAGAAAATTTACTATTCATAAAAATACTATTCATTCGTCAATGAGAAATGTCATTATATGCCAAGAAGCTTAAATATAAAAATTAAAAATATCTTATTACCCAAATCACTATCCATTAGGATTCACTATTCATGCTTAATTACTCTTTATGATAGTAAATGGTGAATAGTCAAAAGTTATGGTCAATCTTTAACCATAAATCTTGATAAAAATCCTTTTAGGGTTAAATATGTCATATTTTGATTAATTAAGTCAAAAGCATGATTAATACTAAATTAAACACTTTGCATATTATCAAGAACAAGAAAAAAAAGATCTAAAACATTCAAACTTTCAACCAAAATCAAATGACCTTAATCATGTTATTAACCTAGCATGTTATATATCGAGGTTCATCTAAGAATTGTAATGAAAAACATGGCATCCTTTAATTAATCAAAACCCAAACGGATATCACAACCACTTGAATATGCTCAATAACACTTAACAACATTCAAAACACCTAAACTCATCAAATATTTAAGAATCATTCAAAGCATTAAAACATATTCAAATCAAAGTATGCTTAACATAAAAGTTCTTCCAGAACTTTCAAGAAACATTATAATAATAATGGATTTAAAAATCATTAAAGGAACAAAAGGAAGACCTAATAACCAAAACCCTCCTCAAGAATAAATACCTTTTTCAACACTTTATGATCATTAAAAATAAAAATAAACATGCTTAAATGTAGTAAGAAGATATTATCCTAAATATAAGATCCACATTAAAAAAAATAAAAGAAAGAATTAGAATTAACCATAATCTTCCATATGCCTCCATTAACCTAGAAAAACCAAGAAAAGATTAAGAAAAGAACAACACATAAAACCACATCAAAAGAGGTGGAATCAAAGAGGAACGGAAGGTGAACTAATCTTCAAATTTTGGAATAAAACCAAGGCTTAATGATGGAGGAAAAAGATAACAAAGGTTTAAAAGATTGGGGAGAGGAGAAGAAGAAAATGTGGTGAATCAAGGCAGGAGAAGAATAAAAGATAAATAGAGAAGTTGTGGTCAAGAAAAGTGGTGCAAGGTGGTGGTAATAATTGCAATGGCTAAATGAGAGAAAGGAGAGAGTTTAGAGGTTAAATAAAAGGATGTGGAAGGATAAAATCATGTAGTGATAAGGTTGGAAGATATTTTAGTTTGCTTAGGAAGGTGTATAAGTATGTCATGTTAAAAACACAAGGTTATGATATTTTTGTGAAAAAAGCATAAAAAGCAAAGGGGAGAGGTGGAATACAAGACAAGGAAGGAGAAGAGAAAAAATGTGGGAGAAGGAGGAAGAAGAAAGAAAAGAAATATGTGAAGTCCAAATGGGAAAAGGGTAGATTAGTAATTAGGTAAAGTCTTAACAATTAAGGTGTTAAAAGATATTTTAATCAAAATATGAAGGTGAATGAATGGAGGAGTTGGTGCCACTGTTAAGGGGAGATAAGTGGCCCAAAATCATGCACCATATAAAGAAATAAAAGGTAGAGAAAGATGGAAGAAATTTTGGTGCATTTAAGTAGGAATACAAAACCAAATTGATAGCTAAAAGGGGAAAGCTATGACACTAAATTTTTTGGCATAAAGGAGAATTTATTATCCTTACTTATAGATAAATAAAGGATGGAATTGATCTTCACAATATTAGATAAATATTATAGGAAGAAAAGTCGCAGTTTAAGACTTATTATGTTCAAAACTATTTGAATAAATCCAAAAACTAAAAAAAATACAAAGTATTTTAAAATTATTTTTAATATAATAGCAATCAAATATATTGAACCTTGAGGTTTTGTAAATTTTTGATAGCTAAAAGGGCTATTTCATGGCTTAAAACGTATTTAAGGCACATATATACAATAAATAGTATTTTTTGCCAATGGTTAAACTTGAAATTTTGAAAGATCTTAGGAGAATCATAAAAATAGGATGATTTAAAATTTTCATATTAGAGAATAGTCTCAAAATATTTTAAATTAAAATAGTGGTTCAGAAGTCTCACGAGAGTCAAAACCATAAGAAATGATAAAAATATGAGAACAAACATGCCTCAAAAATGAAATAAGGGTTTTAAATTTGATAAAGAATGTAATAAAATATTTAAAATAATATAATTTTATTTTTAAATTTAGAAGGTACTAAATAGGTAAGATTTTTCAAGAAATTAGGTATTACATATAGTAAGTTCCTAGTATTAATGGCATAATTCTATCAAAACCATATAACCCTAATCTCTTTTATGTATGTTTGAATCAATAGATAGTTTTGGTTATGTGTAGTTAAGGATAAATGGTTTAATAGAGGTTACTCAGTGTGTTTTACCCTATTTTGTCTCTTATCTCCCATATCCGGAGAAAGAGGATTGGAAAGTGAATGTGATAGTGGTTTTGACTCTTATCTCCCATATGTAGGGGAAAGAGGAGTGGAATTAATAAAAAAATGGGTTCTTGGTCTCAATGTGATTAAGTAATTGAAAATGTGTGATCACCTAAGTATGAATTTTAATATGACTTTCTTCTAATCATCTTGTATCATGAGTAGTGTATATCTTGTTATATGACTTATATGTGTTATACATGCCTTAATTCAGTGGTGTGATTGTTGTTTTACTCAATACACAAGTATTGACATGCCCTTTTATGGATACTTGCTCATTCACATATCTGGTGTTGCTTTGTTCTGCAAGTAGTTGTTAATTTGATGTTTTTGATATGATGTATGTGGTGAGTGAATATGACTTAGCCAAACATATGGTTATTCAGATATTTCCTCTCTAGACTTTTATTCCTTGGTTTATTTTATCTTTGTCCACTTCTATTCTACTTCTTAATATTGTATCATTATGGTATTATATACTTCCCACACCTAATCTCTAGATATGAGTAACTGTTAACTTGTGGAGGAAAAATGAAGGAATCACCAAAGATGTAATAATAATAATAATAATAATAATAATAATAATAATAATAATAATAATAATAATAATAATAAGAAGAAGAAGAAGAAGAAGAAGAAGAAGAAGAAGAATAATAATAATAATAATAATAATAATAATAATAATAATAATAATAATAATAATAATAATAATAATAATAATAATAATAAGAAGAAGAAGAAGAAGAAGAAGAAGAAGTTGAAAATCTATAGCGAAAGAGGTTGAAATTTGACTACAAGGACCAGCTTGAGAGGAGAGAAGATCAAGGCCAATAATTGGTGACATTTTTTTGAGTGCATTAGGAAATTAAATAGTGATAGTGTTTAGGGGATAATTAGGAACACATGAGGTTTTGGTTGTTGTTCCAAAATAGATATGAAAGTCAAGTGGAGAAGGAGGTGAGGTTCACTTGTATACTTACACACTTGAATGGAATATTGAATTAAGTTTAAGGGAGTAGGTGGTGTAAGGTTGATTACATTAAGAGTAATTTTGTGGTTAAAAGGGTACAAGAAACTCATCATATTTTTACCATGACAAGGGGGTTCTTGTGAGTTAATAAAAGGAACAAATAAATAATGAAAACACATTTTTCCACAAATAGGTAAAATAAATAATGAAATTTCCAAATGGGTGAAGTTTGATGAAAAAATATTTATAAAATGAAATATGTAAAAATATATAATTACATAATTTATTTAGAGCTCAAATAGATAAAAATGGAAGAAAAAAAACGGGGGTTTAAATCATCCTATGTATAAGCACGTGCCTCCTACCTTATTAACACGTGTGGTCATGGATGGTCTAACATCCTTGATCTTCAATTCAGGTATATATTTTTGTTTGAATAACCACAACTAGAAAATAATTTATGCAAATCACAAGAAATAACAATACAGTATTGATGGTCTAAACCAATTTGATAATATTCTTCATTATTTTGATTCTACACTGTGTCTCCCACTTAACAATAATGTGATGAGATTTTATTTATTTATTTGAATGTGTTTGTATTTATTAGTTAGTATAAATCACCTTGATCATATCTATTATAATATATAATAGCAAGAACCAAACATCCATTGAAATCAACGCCTTCCCCTGAAGTCAAACTTGGGTAATCAAAGGCCCTATGCGAAAATGGAAACGGGGCCCCATATTTTTTTAGCGAAATATCAAGCCTTTCTGAAAATCTAACTTAATTTTTTTTTCACTTTGATCACACTCAAATATGATTATTATGATGATGAAAACTACAATGACAATGACTACATTATGGATGCTTCATAAGATTATAGATTGACATATTCATCGTCAATGGTGACCACAAATAATACAATGATCAATATAATTCCATATAAAATTATCAAAAACAATATAAGTCCAAATGATCAAGAATCATACAATGAGTAAAGATAAAATCATATAAAAATAACTTTATATGAAAATTCCCTACAAAGCTTTTCTGGTTCTTCATTTACTAAATTGATACCATTACAAAACATTTACCAAATGATATACTCCATTTCTTTTCTACATAAACCTAGTTTTTGTGGATTAAAATCTATACATGATTGTCAAATAATCAAATGATTAAAATAATTGTAAAAACTCATTTAAGAATTATATTTTTAAAAATCAAAAACTAAAATTACCTATAATATTTAATGTATAATCTCAAATTGAAGTTTTGTAGATAATAACTGAAAATTTAAGACCTAATTTGGATGGAAACCAAACTATTTTCAAATATTATTTCATATAGATGATGATTAAAAAGAATCATCAACAAACAAATTACAAAAACTAGAATATAGATATCAATTTTTGTTGGAAATTTAAATTATGAGACTTTGAGTTTTGTCTGGAATTTTATGTTTCAACTTTATGGTGTCTAACTGAGGGATGTGTGATGACAAATGCTTTCCTTATGAACATTCTTTCAATTTTAGAAAATAAAAGAAAAATAAAAATGGGAAAAGAGGCATCTAAAGTCACGCAATCCAAACTCATGAGTTTTAGTTTTTTTACTAAAAGGGGGGAAAGAAAAGAGGCATAGACTTTTGGTATTGATCTCCTTAATAATTAAAATGTGAAACAAGATTGACATGTTACATGTATGCATAATTTATCTTGTCAATAAACACATCCCTTGTATTCATTAGCACATTTGATGTGGGTATAATTAGAGTTACTCTTGATGGCACATTGAATTGACACC
The DNA here is from genome assembly GCA_030549775.1 of Tamarix chinensis. Classification (NCBI taxonomy): domain Eukaryota; kingdom Viridiplantae; phylum Streptophyta; class Magnoliopsida; order Caryophyllales; family Tamaricaceae; genus Tamarix; species Tamarix chinensis. Next base: position 120,888,531 of record CM060171.1, read on the forward strand.
TCAGCATTTTCATAACTTATAATTTCAAAAATATATTCATTAACACATTCCATATATCTATTGTAATACCCCAAAATTTATTGCTAAAAAATTTTGTTAAATCAGGAAATGCAATTAACCCCTTAAATGGGTGTCACTATCGTAATCGATATAAGTCTGGCTTAAAAATCATCTTCATACCAATTACAATGCAAAAGTAAATCAGGATGTGAGATATAATAAATACAAACCAAGGGTATTTCATAATATAAGTAATATTTTTATAGTCTACTTCAAAACGAAAACCAAAATACATGAAGTAAATACTCCAAGAGAAAATGACCGAATGAGGGAAAACCTTGTTTAAAACAATAATCAGATAACATAGCTCTCCAACTCCCAACCCCAGGCATAAGACAAAATCACTCCACCTTGATCAAAGCCTTATAAGTATCATAATCATCTAGTGAGTCCTCATTTACCTACACAGGCTCAGAAGGGGTCTCTAGTCGTGGGAATGAGTAGCACCCATAATAAAGATAATTAGTACACTATATACCTATTAAGGTAACAATACAGTCAATAAGGGTGATATAAGTTCATATGATCACAATAAGAGATGACATGTACATAGGATATTATTACTGATTTAATTTTCCCATCCAAGTCGTACAATAGTAGGGTCATGATACTTATTCATGATGTTATTTACATTGGGTTCATGGACCCCACTATTCTCAATTGATGGAATCATAATAAAAGTACAGCCCTAGAACAAGATGCTCCTGGCCAATATTCTCAATTGGTGGAATAGTAATTAAAGTATAAACCTAAAGCAAGACACTCCTAGCCATTATTCTCAACCAGTGGAACTATAATCAAAGTATAATCAGTCATGATCCACGTAGTGTTCCATTTTAAGTAAGTAGTGTCTTATAAAGGTTTATGATCATTCAATGGTTTATTTAACTTGATTTTGGGGAATCCACTATTCTCAACCGGTAGAACGGTAATAAAGTACAACCCTAAGATAAGACACTCCTGGCTACTATTCTCATCTGGTGGAATGGACAGATATAACTGACCCTAACTCAAGTGATCTTCTACTTTAAATAATCAGATTATTATTCATAATTTATTTATTTTAATGTAATCATGTAGCCATGTACATATACTCATGCAAGGCACCATCCTAGCACATACCCCAAAACAAATCTTATTTCCCTAAGCAACCCTAATTTCACAACCCTAGCATACTCTCTCCTCTAGTACCCCTTTAGTCCCCAGTTTCCATAACCAATGTTAAAATTTTATTATGAACCACTTACTCAAGATTCATGATCTAATAATAATCACATCTTACACATGCTATAATAACCTACTCCTAGGGTTACTATTTATGTCTCCTCAAAAATCCTAATTTCATATACCTAGCATAGTCCCTTATCTACTAATCATTTAGTCCATTCCCATGCATAGAATGATGTTGTTAACTATTAAATAAAAAATAATGGTCTAACATGCAATAATAACCTACTCCTAGGGTTATTATTAGGGTCTCCTCCAAAACCCTAATTTCCCCATTTAGTCATAGTTATTTCCTTATACCCCATAAGTCTACCAAATATAATATATATTTCCAAAATATTACTATTGACATCATATCCTAAGGTTGTGGCCCAATGCCCCAAACTTGCACATGCGATAATAAGCTACCTCTAGGATTATTACTCGGGCCTCCTCAAAACCTTAATTTCACATTTTGGTCATAACTCCTTCTCTAGAGCTCAAATGACTCCCCAAATTTGTATGCCTACCCAAGATGCCATCATCATCCTCATCTTCAATCCCTAGTGTCAATCTCCCACTTTTTGCACATGTGATCATGACTCCACCCCTAGATTTTACTAATCACACTTATAACCTTTCCCCTCCTTTATTTTCCATAAACTCTTCATACTCACTCCAATTATTTTATATAGTACCCTTAACCTATTTTGAGTCATCTAACACCCTAAGGTACTCAACATGACACTTTTAAACCATATTAACCAAAATAACCCTAGATCACTAAAATGCATGTTTTCCCTTCCCTAAATCATAGAGCTCCCATCATGAAAGAATATTCAACCTCCCAAACATAAAATACCATATAAACCATGGCCATTATTATACATAGATATTGTGTATTCAACACAGTCATATTTACACAGCTTTCTTACCTTCTTCTACCATCATATAAAACCGTATATTATATATAACACCAAAGTCATATAAAATTAGTACAATGCCATCACACATCAACACAACAGGGACATATATTATAACACAACAAAATCATATCTATGATATATATATCCTTATCGAAGTGGCTCCAGTGTCTAATCATGTAAGACCTATGCTTCCTCTTCTTCTACCACCAGAATATCACCTAGAAATAAGGATATACATAGTTTATACCTTTTAAATATTTTTACCAAAACAAAGACTAAAGTAGGTAGAAGAAAATGTAGGTAATCAAAGTAGGAAAGATTAGGTAGAGTGGCGACATTTATAGGATTGGTGAGGGTTGGCAACTAGGGTTTTGGTGGTGATGGTGTTGGGGCTGGTGGTCGGCTATGATGCAAGGAGGAGAGTGGTCGAGATGGAGAAGGAAGGAGGGGAAAATGAGGGATCGGTGTGGTGGTGATGTTGACTAAGGTGATTGTGTGGGTACTACTGGTATAGTGGTGGCATTGAGGGGGAGAAAAGGGGGCTGGTGGCAGTGGTGTGGCCAGTCGCAACTACAGGCACAAGAGAGGAAAAAGGAGGGTAGCACGGCATGGGGATTGCTGGCATGGTGCAAACAGGGAGGGGAGGCGGTAGGGAGGTCGGCTAGGGAACAGCAAACAATGAGGGTCGACCGGTGGAGTTGGTAACAACAGTGAAGGATCATGTAGAGAAGGAGAAAGGAGAAAAAACAAGGGAAGGGGCTCGGTTTTTGCTGGCTCGGCAATGAGAGAAAAGGAAGAGAGGAGAGGGTTGTGGGTATATATACAAGTGAGGATCATGGGAGGGGGAAGACGAGGGGGAGGTACAGGGCAGGCCTTCGGCATGCATGGTTGTAGGGGAGGAAGGAAGGGGGTGTAGGGTGCAGGCCTTATAGGGTTGCAAGATGGTGTGGCAAGGCAACAACAGGGGCATGCATGGTAGAGTGCATGGCCAAGAGGGGTATGTGAAGGGGTGTAAGTCCTTGTTTGGGATAGAAGAGGAAAGGAGGAGGGGGATGGGGATGGGGAAGGTGACAAGAGGGGGAAGAAAAATAAGAGAAAGGAAAGAAATAAAAGAAAAGAAAAAAGGAAAAAAAAAAGAAGGCAGACGGGCATGAGCTCACCCACGAAGGAGAGAAAAGAAAGAAAAAAAAGAGAAGAGGGAGTTGGTATGGGGTGGTGTAGTCTGGCAAGGAGAAGAAGAAGAAGAAGAGTAAATAAAAAGAAGGAAGAAGGGGGAGAGAGAGGGAAAATTTGAGTGTTGGATTTAGGTTTAGGTTTTAGGGTTAAACTTTTGGGATATGTAAACATAAAAATTTCATCTATAACTTTTTTGGGTCTAGATTTAGTTAAAGTAAAATAAGATAAATATGCATATTAGGAATTAGGTTAGTTAACATGTCCAATAAATCAAAATTAAATTTTTTATAAGATTTCAAGGTATTACATCTATAATTGGGGCTTATAGCGTATTAAATTGACACCTAATTAAACTTTTGTAAGATCAATCTTTTCATAATGTAAAATATGATTTTATTTAAAACTAATATAATTTAATACTTTTTTGTATAATTGATGACTCTTCGTATTAGCCTAATTTATGATCAAAATGTGTAACGGGGCGTATTTCATGTAGGTAGAATTCGGGATACTCATTATAACACATTGAATTGACACCTTTTCATGACTTTTTTGTTTATGAGATCAACATTTTCATAACATATACAAAATCTCCTTAAACTCATCTAATTTGATATTGTATGTGTGTAACTTATGACTCTTGATATTAGAATACTTAATGATAAAAATATGTAATAGAGGTAGGCATTCCGGAATCCCAAAGTGCTTCATTTTCTTATGTCTCTTTTAATTTTTATTGCCTATATTTAAACAAATGTCTTATGAGTTATCTACTATAAATCTTCTTGCCTATATTTTTAATTCCAAACTTTATATGTTATACTAGGGTCATCCCTGCATATAAAAACCCTAGTTAGGTGTCCTTCACAAGTACATGTTTTCTCCTTTAGGTTAGCACACCTACTAAGTCTATACATGACCTATAATACTTCAATCCTCTACATGGTTATGATTTGAGGACGACTATTATTGTAAAGACTGATTGTGGATCTACAAATATAGAATGATGGATGTTTTAAGTAATTTGTGATATGATGTGGAAAGAGAATGGTTTAAGTGGTACAATATTCTTAAATTTTAATTACCTAAATTAAATTTTACTTTGTAGATGTGAATTAGCACAAATAACTTTATTATAATCAACTTCCTTTTTTCGTATGTTAATGTTTTATCTTATTTTTTTCAATGTTAGTATTAATCTCATTAACTTACTGAAAAGATTTTTATTTTGCATGGAACCATTTGGAATGCTCTTTGAAACATCTTTTGGATTATTTTTCTTATTTGGTTTGAATACCTCGTGTGAATTCAAACTACAATATTATTTTTGACAACTTAAATTTATTATGTTAGTTATATATTATATTGAAATTTTCTATGATTCTCAGTATATTTGTTTTACGTGGATGTATATTTATATGTTGTATGTTTCAATATAATATGAATAGGTTTAAAAATGTATTGAGGAGGTAATTATCTAATTGAGTTTTACATGGAGTATTTTGCACATATGTAATAAAAGTATAAATCAATAAGAAATTGAGATACATGATTAAGAAAGTAATATGTCAACAAATGTTAACTTTAAATAAGTATTTGAAAAATTATTATCATATGATAAGAGTTTGTATTTTATCTTTTTCTATCAATGACTTATATCATTTCATCTCATTATATCTTTCGATCTCATGCATTAGACCTATAAGTTATAATTATCATTCTAAATGACTAGTTTGTTAACAATTTTGTAATATTATCTTCTCATACAAAGAAGACTTTTTGTGGATTGTACACGGGTGAGACACTAGTTGTAATATTTTAAATTTTGGAACCTTAACTTGTTGGAATATATTCCTATGAAGAGGAATAAATCCTATCCTTTATGTGTATTAATTGTGGGTTGGATAGATTGCCATAGCATTTTCTTTATTTTTGGGTTGGTTGTCCAACCAATCATTCAGTTCAGGACTAATCAACTTTTGTCTTTAATATTTTGGGTATCTTTTGATAACAAATGACTAATGTGTCTAGGATTTTAGTTCACAATTCTATTTAACTTCCAATTCTTTTCCAAACCTTTCCTAAGCATCTAATCTTGTTGTAACCTTGTTCATAATTATATTTTTGGGTTGTATAATTATTTTCCTAGATCTTAGAACTTTAAAGCAATTTATTACCCCTAAATCTACCAAAGGTATTTTTTGTACCTAACCACTCATTACCAACCAAAGGTAAATCTCCCTCACCTTTATCCTCTAATTTCATGCAACAGCAGTAGGGTAGAAATAAGTTGTTGATTGATCGGTCTACCTTGCCTTTTGTGGTTGCACTCTTCCTCTCTTAAACCCTCGCCCTACTTGATTGTCTTCATTTCATTCAATTGTTGGAAGAGACATCTTTCTATCTCATTATCATCTAAGTTTGATCCCTTTCTTAGCCGATTGTCAACACTTTCTCCCCTCTCAATACCTTTGATTGTTTGAGATTTCATTAAGTTTTTCCATCCTTTAGTTTCCTCGTTGGTCGATATCACCTCTCTCCTCCTTAATAGCTTTTGGTTGGTGTTCTTAATAATTGTCTTGCGCCCAAAATTTCAAACCCTATAAGAGGTATACGTACTTAAGAACTTGAATACTGAGGTTGTACATACAAGACTTATGTCATGTAACGTCCTTGACTTGTTGTCATATAGATTATTTATTTGATTTACATCGATTCATCCTTGGTATTAGTGCCCTGTATTCCTCTTAATAGTTAAGTTTGCCTTGATTGGTAAATTGAATTAGAAAACCACCTTGGTGCGTCTTGAATAACTGGATTAGGGCTGGATTATCATGAGTTGGAGAGTGTATTTGAAATCATGATGATCTTTGGGTTCTCTTTGTTTGGGCATGTTACATGGTTACCTTATAATGAGGTGTAGTATCATTTTTACTCTTCCAAAATTTGATTGAATGTAACTATATGGTGTACGCATGATTCATGTTATTGGATTGAGAGTAAAAGTAAATTTGCACCGTGAAATTTTTTTTTCGTTGGTGGGTTTTTTTTTTTTTGATACTTATGTCCTTGCTGTTCGAATCTATAAACAATTGCTATATTGTTATCTATTCTTTCCGGTGTTATTTGTTTTGAAATATTAAAATATTTCCAATATTATATTATATATATATATAAGGAGGTAGAAAGATCGAACTTATATAGAAAGTGGCAATAACAACCAATAATTTTTTTACTATACTTCCACGGAATCAAATTTTAAATTAGTAAAAATGTAAGTGTTGTATTACTATTTTGTTATTATCATAACAGGCAAACACACTTAGCTATGTACATACGTATAAGATTACCCTAGTTGCTAGGCTTAAGATGTAAATAATAATAATAATTGTTATTATTACTGCCTTTAAAGCTTCAGAATAAACGCCCTTCACGGATTACGTACGGAGGCATAACACGACGACACACAGACTTTCTTCACAGCTCATAATATGTATGTTGTTGGCACCGATCTTCCATACAAGCTAATTAACGGCGTACAGTACTCACAATCATGACATGACGGAGGCACAACACAACGACACACAAACTTTCACAACTTACATAGATATACTGTTGATCAGGTGGTTGATGAGATGTCTAAGCTCTTAAACTAGCTGGCCTGTTACTCTTGATTTTGTTTTCAAGTTCCACCTTTCCAGCTCCGCTAAGCCTGTCAACTTCTTTTCCTTCCCTAAGGAACACAAACGTTGGCATACAGTCTATACCAAATCTCCGTGCAAAACCCTGCATCATCCAGTTTTCCCATAGTTAACTCATCCCTTTAATTACTAAGTATGTTCAACAATCAGCAAGAGAGAATTAGCTGCCTAAGTTGGAGCAGAAAACTTAATGCACGATGACAAAATTAATTATTAAAAGAAAGTTTTTTACCGTATTTTCGTCCACGTCGACTTTGATGAACTGGACGTCTTTGTATCTGATTGATAATTCATCGACAATTGGTTCCATGAATTTACAAGGTCCGCACCAGGCAGCCGAGAAATCAATCACCATCTATTATTCCTCGACTGCTTAGACGATTCTAATCGAGATTCACACTCATTGTTTGTTCGACAAACAATCACAGCTGTTTGTTTCTCACTCTCTTCTTCTCTTCCCCGAAGGGAGGAACCTAACATATTCCCCATAATACGTAGCACCAACTCCAGCAACCGGCCAGCAGTGAACAACTATCTCGGGAATTCTTTTCCTTAGTTTCACTTCACAGTAGTGGAACAAATGTTCCTGAGTGTTTTTTATAGTATTCACGGAAGACTTGATCAGAGTATTATTATTATATGAACGATACGACCCTAGTGAAAGTAAGGTATAGGATTTCTCCATATCCACTTCGGATATCCGACTGCAAATTGAATTGCTTACATGCAAGCGAACGAATTAAAAAAGAGAGATTTAAAGCAACTTCAGGCACCAACACATGTCGGAAAGAAGCGACGCAACCTTTCACATTTCTTGTGCATATTCACATCCACTAGCTTCTCATTGTGGCCGGAAAGAAGCCAAGCGACCTACGCATTTCTTGTCACTAATATCCAATATTCTACAACCCAACTGTCAACACCGGTGTTTTCCTACGTCCAAACACGTGTTGGTAAACAGTAACAGGAAAAAGTCGAGCTCACACTCAGCGCAGCATCGTAAGACCATGTTCAGGCGCACCAGATTGTAGTGAGCCACGGGTTTACGTAGAATTCAGAGGGCAGATGACACTATAAAAAAAATAATAACAAATAAATAAAATACTTCCCACCACATCCTCCTCTTCAACGCTTCAACAGGAAAAGTACATGTGCACGTATACAGTACCAAGTCTGTCGCTACATTGTTGATGGTTCCTTAAAAAGTGTAAACAAACTAATCAAGCCATCAAAACCAATAGATGATTAACTACGCCCTTACAAAGTAATATTACCAAAGTCTGTTAAATACTAATAGTATCCATTCAGCAACCGATTCGATGTTCAAGAAGAGGGAAGGGAATCCAATATGTAGCCAGCATATTCATAAACACTAAACTATCATGCAACCACAACATTGCACAGCAGACGATTGCTATGCAGTAGCTCTCTCAGGATTATGAAGTTGGCCCTATGTTCGACTGTGCGGGTCCATGGTTGTAGTAAGTGTTCCCACCGCCTCGGCCACCTCTTCCCCTGTAAAGGTTGTAATTCCTAGGATAGTAGTTGCCGCCTTGATCATAGTATTGGCTTCGGCCATTCTGATAAGACCCGCCCCCCCGGCCTCCTCCACCCCTACCTCCTCGGCCATTGGCATAACCTCGACGACCACCCCTGCCACCTCTGTGGTTCTGGTAGTTCTTTCGAGGCACGTACTGTTGCTCCTTGGGATCGAAATCCCTAGGATTATGCTCTGACATGGCCTGCGGTATCATTTCATCTGTCTGTGCAGCAATCATCCCCGCTTGATTTTCCAACTCCTGCTCCTCCTGGAAATTCCAAGGCCACAATTGATCTGTAACGACATTCAGACCCAAGCACCAAAGTTTCTCAAGGAAATGTTTATATAAGCATACCTTCCCTGGTTCCTCCACAGAGCCATCGTAGTTTTGATCATCACCTGCTCCATAATCTTCATGATTCTGCCTTCGTTCCTCCTACAGACCTTCCAATGTGAGAGAAAAAAAAAAAAAAAAAAAAAACTTTGCCAATAAAAGCAGTGTTGTTCCACAATACATGTAATAGTTCCAGAAATTTATATAGACAGTAAAGCCGTCCACAACCATGAGTTGAAAACTTCAACTTGCCAAATCTTGTAGCTAGTAGGCCCTGCACTATACAGATACCTAAAATATAACAATATAGAGGGAGAGGGTTCAAAGGAGCATGGATAAAAACACAGCATCCCACGTGGGATCAGCTAAACACACACCACCAAAGCCCCTCAAACCTAGCCAACAAACATGATAGTTAGAAAGTTTCTCAAATCCTTTCCCAGTGATGAACCAAAGCATGAAAGGCATGTGAGGTTTGCCAAACCTGAAACTGAATACGAAACGTAACATAAGAGATACATTACCATAACAACAGTAGCTGATGCCATCAGCAATATATGCCCAGCAGGAGAAGCCACTCAAGTATGAGGGGAATGAGGAAGACACTGGTATGTGTCTGGGCATAGGGAAAGAAGAGGAAATGCCAAAACCAGATAGAATAACTGCACATATTAACCAAGACAACTAACGTTCTGAGCTTCTTCCCATTCTGATCGAGTATTAAGCCATCATCATTATGTCCCAATACTTTCTAGCTGACTTTCCACTAGACATCACCTTCGGGCTCATTATTCACAGGGAATGCTTGGATATACTAGTGTATGGAAACCAATGATTGCAAGCCCTAAATTTATCCTCCACATTAATAAGAATTGTCAGAATAACTCCTTGGATTTAACACAAAAGAGGGGAAGGGAATTCTTACCCAGTCCACCTTCAATCTTACTAAATTGAAGGCAGACATTCATCTAGTTTCATAACTTCAGCAGATTCAGAATTTTCAGGTACCCAGATCTCTAGTTCAGCCCAGATCCAATCCTTTCATCCACAATGAGAACAAAGATTGCACCAAAAAAAATACCAAAAGCAAGCTAATCACAGCAGCACAATGCCACGCCATGCTCTGATAAAATCCTATAATGAATGAATGGAACTAAAAATACAATAGGAAGAATGAAAATTTGTTAGAGAAGTTGGATAGATTGCCAACCAAGTTTGATGGTTGTGGTTTGTATTTTCACAATGCACTTTTAGTAATGAACCTCACAAGCACTAAAAAGATTGGTCTAAAGCAGTAACAAGCCACCTATACACTTTCCAACGTGGTGAGAAATTGCAGGATTGAGACCACAATATATGGCCATAGCATTATATCACCACCAGAAATCGTCCATTACACACCCTCTCTCGCCAGGTAAGGGCGGAAGTAGAGAGCGCACCACCACATACATTGCCTTTACTAAATCACACTCTCCATCTCCATTGCAGGGAGGTACTCATAAACGCAAGACTCCAATCCACAATTTTATTTTGCAAATTTAGAATCTAGATACGGGACCAGAGCACAAAGGATAATTCTATGCAGCTTACAATATATCAGTGATACGAGGCTTCCAGAATCAATCTTGGTCCAGCAATCATCCATCTCCTCAGCTCCTGTAAATATGTGTCTGTCAACACAGCCACCGCATTTAATAAAATGCTTATTACCACATATCTTAGGTCAGAAATAGTCAGGCTTGATTCATGTGGTTGATATTCCAGGTTCAAGAAACTAGCACCTCATTACATTTCTCATGCTCAGCTCCTGTAAATATGTGTCTATGTCAACACAGCCATCTCCTCAGCTCCTGTAAATATGTGTCTATGTCAACACAGCCACCACATTTAATAAAATGCTTATTACCACATATCTTAGGTCAGAAATAGTCAGGCTTGATTCATGTAGTTGATATTCCAGGTTCAAGAAACTAGCACCTCATTACATTTCTCATGCTCAACCCTCCTAAGCCCATGGTCTCAAAACAGCAGAACACGATACTTAAAAAATCGCATCAAAGCATGTCTAAATTTATAACTAAAACAGGTCACCTACCTCCAGTGACCTGTTACCATCCAGGATGAACAAACTCACCTAACTGCCACAGGTTTCCTTTGGTCACGTCATCAAGCTATCTAGACTTACATTGGGCCATCAAGAACATGGTATTGCAACTCGCAAGTGAAGGAGGAGTAGAAGAGAAGGGGGGCCTCCACTGCTAGCAGGCTGTTTGTCGTTTACAAGGATCAAGGTTCCTAACTAGAGCATATTATCTGCTGAACTTGAGTTCAAGCAAACCCCTAGAAGTTAAAGAGACAAATTTTGTATAATCCACCTACTACTAGCATACTTCAAGTTGTTTCAAACAATCTTCCAACTTCTGTCAACCACTTCACGAAGGTGAAGATAAAAAAACAACTAAGAAAACTTATTTCTATTCATGAAACCATCGATAGCTTTCCACCATTAACAACTGATTTCATAACAAACATATATTCATTCTATAGAGAAGCACCTACCAATCCAAAACAGGATAGCGATCTTATTCCCTAGATATATAATCATTGCATTTGAACAAAATTTGCCAAATCATCATTCCATCTTCACTTGCCAATCTGATAATAATCACTAAATTGTTATTTCCATCTAAGATCTGGTGAGAATCTCCCATTGCCAACAGGTCTCTTCATCAAAACATCACAGTCATGCTATAACGAGACAGTACAATCCTAATCAGAATAATGTTCTTGCACCAAGCTATCTAATCACCAACTCCTGACAGTCCGGCAAAATATTTTAAAACTATACATGCTTTGGAAATTTCCTGAGCCCTTAGAAATAAAGCTATATAATATGAAAGGCAAGCCAAAGGAACAGATGAATAATATCCTCGTATTTTGGAAATGATGAGACTTACTAACAACTAGATCCTTGTCAAGCGCTAACCTTAAAACAAACTCCTTGTATTCTATTCCTGGACATTTCAACTAAAGTTGCAGCATGCACATGCTTCTTGAAATATAGTTTAAGCAACCAGGGCAGCAATAGATCCTCTCCCAGCAGTAGCCTCTATAGTAAGCTACCTATTCCTCATATTTAAACTAAGTTGCAGCCTGCATGCATGTGCTTAAACTACTTTGGAATGTAGTTCCCCAGTCTTGTTATCTATAACTGCCGCATAACCACTAATGTGATGGTGATGGCTTCTAACTTGATGATTAGTATAACAAAGTTTTAGCAACCATTCCCATTAATCTACACCCAGCTAGCCTCAAGGATCACCAATCCATCAAACTGAGACAGTCACCAGGTCCACCAATTATCTGGAATGTATTACAATGTGTTGCATCAGCGGAACACATGCATTGCCTTTGAATTTCAGATACCAAGACAAAATATGCAAAAACATAGTACTAGTACTACTCTTTGTAAATATGGTACTTGTGTTCCTATTATGTGATAATTCCCGAGGTAGAGGAATTCCAAATTGTCATGATGACACAAGTCACACATAAGTATATTCTTTACCTAAATAATAAATAAGCATATTCTTCTTCCAGAACAGCAATGTTTGAAAAGGCACACCTCAGGCACAAGGGTTTGGCACTTTTTTTATCCTAGGTGAGGCAACATTGGCAAAGCACACTAAGGCGCCAAGGTGTGTGCCTTACTAAAAATTAGCTAATTTTAGGTTTTAATTTCATTCAACAAAATTGACAATCAATTGGGAAGGAAGGGGGGAAGGTCATAAGAAGACTAATAGACATAATTTTAAATGAAAAAGGAAAGAACTGTATTTAGTGAACAGAAATTCTGATTAGCTATTTTTGGGCTTTATTTTCATAAATTTAATGACTAAATCTTATGTTAGAAAGGAAAGAGAGAGAAAAAAGGGTTGTGGGAAGACCAATAAACATGATTTTGAAGAGAAAGAGAATATATTTTAGGAAGATCAAAGCAATATTAGACTTGTAATATTGGCATCTCACTTCGCCTGGCTCTAGGATCCATATCGCCTAGGTGTCTTAGCCTATTCAAACACTGCACAACGATAGCAATATTTATGGTAGAAATGAGGTTCAAGCAATATTTGGTACTTTAAGTTACTATTATGTGCTGATTTCAATGTAGAAGAGAAATTCCAAATTAATTGTTACAATGAAACAAGTCATATAGAAGTATATCATTCACAACTGTAGTGCAGCCAATATTTATCTTTGTTTAAAATACCAAATGGACCAGCCGGTCTAACCAGGAACTGCCACTATGCCTGATACGAAACAGCCTGAAATTAGTGATCTCCGTACTGCTCAGATAAAGATGGTTTGACTGGCAGTACCTGGTATTATTTCAAATGCAAATGTTTGATCTTGCCTCATCATCATTTCACTCCAAGAGACCTCCAAACGCATATATGTTTTCTTTTCTAACTTCAAGCCAGAGTCTGCCTCCTTGTTCTCCCCGAACCCGGTTCTAGAGATGGTGACTCCATCTATCTTCAACATTACTCCTTTGTTTTGGCGCGCCTGCCATCTCTCTTCGTCGGCAATTTGTCTCTGGTTGGTTCACTTCTTCTCTTATCTTCGTCCTCTTCTTCTTGTCTCTTTATCCTCTTATTTCATCTTCTCTCTGTTTTCGCTCTCTTTAATTCATCTTTTAAGTTTGGACTTTGGTGCACCAAAGACTCTTCAACTCTTATTCTTGTTTTTGTTCACTTAAATTTGTCTTCCAGAGTTCGAGACTCGTATATTCATCTCTTTTAGTTTAGACTTCGGAGCTCCATATCCTCCAATCGGTGCCGCTAATCTCATGTTTAATCTAGGCTTCTTGATTTTGCAATTCACTTTTTTGAGGTATCAAATTTTATGTTGTTTTCCGCTAGTTTTAGTTGAATTTCTAAATTATAATTGAATTAGTCTATTGTTTATTTGAATTTGATCCTAGTCTATCTAATGCCTATTGAATCAGATTTTGGACCTTTTGAATTTACTAATCTCATGAATTTGAACATGGTATTATACTTAAGTTAGATTTAATCTCATGACTCTCATAAACACTCTTTATTATGCTATTTAGTATGGTATATAGTGGGAAAATTCAAGTTGACATTCTGATAAAATGCAACCGAGTCACAAAACGGTCCAACCCAAGCAATAAAACCACAGTTGCAATTTCGCAAATAATATTTTATGTCAAGATTATCATGGTGCGATTTTTTTCCACGACAAATATTTTTTGATAAATATTTACCCAAAAACACATGAAATTTCCAAACAATTTCACATCATCAATTTTGCAGATCTGCTCACCCAAAATCCGATAAATATCAATCCATATTAAGTATGGTTTCACCACGATCAAACCAGTCAGACTAGAGAATTGAGACTCCTTCGAATTGATTACCAAGTCGGTATTGTAAACACTGGTATCTATGGTAGAAACTAGGTTCAACTAACAAGGTGACTTTTAGGTTCAACTACATAGATGTTTTCTACAAAGTAGACTAGGGCTGAAATGAGCTTGCACATTTAAAGTTCGTTTCGGCTCATTTGTTTAGTTAAATGAGTCAAGTATGAGCCTCATTTTTCGCCTCGTTTATTAAACGAGCCGAGCCTTGGCCCGAAAATTAACCGTTTACCTCATTTATAGCCTAGGCTTGTAATTTCACCACATTAAAAGTTTAGCTTGGCTCATTCGTTTCGTAAAATGAGCCAAGCCTAAACCTTATTTTAAGCTCGTTTCAAGCCTGAGCCCAAGGGAATTTAGCTTAGCTCGAGTCATTGGCAGTCCTAAAGCAGACATTTTCTAGTAACTCCAACATTGCTTCACTGTTGAATCTATGTATATGAACTAGCAAGTATTGGCCCCAACAAGCACACAGAGTCTGGCTAAATCTTTGGTTAAATCTCAGCATTTACCGATAAGAAGATACATTATACAAAGGGTACAACAAATAATAAAAATGACAAACATATCAGCTCAAGTAGAAAATCTTCAGCCAACTTAAAATCTGGAGACAAATACATTGAAAATGAACCATGAGAATTTTTTCAATTTTTCATCCTTCTAAGATGAAAGTTAATATATATATACACAAACATAAGGCAGAGTAGCCTGAATGGGTTAAAAAGACGTATTTGCACCATAGTGATGGTAAAGTAATAAGACCTAACCAAATATCCAGTAATCGATGGGATTGTCTTAAGGTACCCTAGGCTTGTAATCACCAAATATCAGTGTTAGGTATTATTATTTGGTTCCCATACTAGGAGCTTTTTGTTTATGGTACCCTATGTTTATGGTACCCTAGGCTTGCAATTTCCTACATAAAGTGTTAATTCACAGCTACCAACCCTTCCCCTAAGCATCTATATATCTCTCTCTTCTTCTCACTCGGCATCACCATACACGACCTCAGCATCATCATCTTATCTTCATCATACATTGCTTACAAATCATTCATCGCATTAATTCCTTCTTCCCACCCCACACTCTCTCAGCTTCATCCAATCTCAAACCCATCACGTGACGAGATTTGGGATCCAGAAAAGCATTCCCATAATGTTAAATATATTGTGTCTACCCACTACCAAAGAATTGAGTGATATGCCCTGATTCTCACTGAGGCAAGTGCTTCTTTTTCTGAACTGCCCTATTACCTCTTTTTCTGTCCACATTAAATAACCAAAAAAAACAAAGGAATACTAGACTTTCTATATCACCCTACAGCCAACAGCATCAAACCAAAACAGAAGTCATGCAATCCATAACCTAAAATATCAAAAGCAAGTTCAAGCTCTTCAAAAAAAAAAAAAAAAAACTCATCCGCTTTTCTCCTCGTACAAAAAGTAGACTAAAAGTAAATAAGGTTAGTAGAAATTCAACAAAGAAATGATGCATTGTTGTAGTTGCCAAATGGTGCCAATCACATATAGCCAGATAGATGAATAGCATAATCCCATTTTTTTCTCTAAGTTTTGAAACTTAAATGATTCTAATAGTGGAAGCATATGCTCCACGAATAACTAATCATAAGACATGCCATATATCACCATTTACGTCATCAGCTCATCTTCACAATTTGCTCTTATTGATAATAATATATCTTTGAACAGCTAATACCATGTTTAACTCATCATTAATAAGTGTTGAATAAAAGAATGCCCCAGAAGTTCAGATTTAAATAATCTTCCCAAACTTACGCTGGCTAATCCACCCTAAAGTTAGTCAGTAAAAACATGAAGGTAAGGTGAACCACCAACTAAACATACCTGATCACCTTTTAAATAGTTATTCGCAAATGAACACATTACATCTCAGAGGTTACAGGTTACACTCTCTTCATCTTGCTAAGTGGACAAAAGCAGTTTATGTAGTTGGTCTCTACATATAAATTAAGCCTTGAAAGAAACTAAGCAGAGTAAGACAGAAATTAACATCTGTACTACATGACTTAGGGAGCAAATCCATCCCTCTACTTCTTTTACCATAGAGTTTGCACTTAAGCGGCATGGAGAAAGCCTAACTTCAGCAGAAAGTAGATACACAATTATCACAAATGATAAAATCAGGGACCAAAAACTTCCAGATTCTTTGGATGAAACAACATTGCCACACAACATAGACTGCCCACCTTTGATCAGTTTGATGAAAGTAAACAATGAAGGTCGAAGGAGTATTCGATACCCAAAATTGAGAATCGAACGAATCCCACTTTTCAATCAAGTCCGCTTTGAAAGAAAAGGTAAGTCCATTATATAGCAGCCAATTATAGAGTAACCACGGAGAAGAAAACTAATCACAAAGACTGCTACCAGAGAACACAAGAAGCCAACTACGATCGTTCCAAAGAAACAATAAAGACATGAGGTAGAACATAAAACACAACCAATTTTATGCACCAAGAGAACATTTTTACCGTTTCCTGGTGTTGTCCAACGGATCCGTCCATTTGCACAACTGGCTTAACAGACCCATCCAAGGAAGCCTGAAAAGGAGGAGCGTCCATAGAGCCTACACTACCGCCAGCTGCCACAGCAGCCATGTCATCTGGTCTCATATTAGCAGGTGGAAGCGTGTAGAACTCCGAAGCTTTAATCTTACCAAGTTTCTCTTTTAACTCAGCATCTGACCAAAAACAACAGCTTCAAAATCAACAAAGATTTCCTTAAAAATTATAAATTCATTTAGAAGTTAAAATATAAGAAGGATTGCGGTACATGTCGCATTAGTTTCTGGATCAATCGGCCGGTTAGACTTCTCAATCCACAGCTTAGCATGCTCAATACAACGCAGTAGGGCATCCTTGTGCGATAGATTTGAAAGCACCGGCCTCCTAATCACCAAATCTTGCAACGTGGCAATCAAATCCAGGTCTCTCTCTCCTAGTATATCTGTCTCATCGTCCGTCACAACATCATAGATCAAACAGCAGTTTCTTTCATGCTGTTTAGCCGTTAGCAACATGCTCAGCGCACTCTGCTCCTTAACATCGAACAAATTCTGCTGCTTGACATCAAACAAAGACCCGAAGTATAGCAACTCTACCAGATCCTCAACGCCACCACTGACTTCCTCCTTACCATTGATATCTACCGAACTCACATCCGAAGAAGTCTGTCCCGATTCTTTCTGTTCTCTGCAGTGATTTTGAATAGCGAGAGAGACTTCTTCGGCCACTGCAGTAGCCAATGGAGCGCGAAGCTTCTCGAGCTCATCGATGGAATGAATAACGGATGATTTCGAGCGGAGGACTTCCTGCTGCTCCTGGTTTAGGGTTTTTCCTTGAGAAACAGATTCCTCCATTTGGATAATACGATTGTACTTCTTGCGCAAAGCACGGAGGCGTTTGTTGATAAAGTTAAGGACGGGACCATCAGCGGTGGTGCTGCTAGCTCCGGCAGTTGTAGTAGAGCTGGTGGCAGTAGAGGCTGCGACATCTGGGGCCGCCATTCTTGTCGGTGCTGACGAAGGATAAGCGTAGCTTCTGGTCGAGAATAGTGGTTGTGATCGCGGTGGAAAACAACGGTTGCGGGGGGCGGAAGGGTTCGCAGAGAATTGGATAGAGCGACGTTCAGTGGGTCTTCCTCTGGCGAATGCGGCAGAAAGGCGGAGACCGAAAGGGTTTTGGATTAGTGATTAAGGAAGTGTTTAAATGCAGGAGGAAGGCGTTCTTTGGAGCTACTTAAAAATAAGATAACTGGTCGTTTGGGAAATTAATTAATTAATTAATTAATTAGATTAAATTAACTTAGGGAAATGCCAGTTAATTTATATATCCGAATTATATTTCTAAATTAATATTATTTTTAAAATTAAATTAAATTATTATAGTTAAATATATTTACTTTTAGTGCTCTATTATTGATCCACAATAGGATTGATATCTTTAAGTACTTATGTTAGGGAAACAAATAAATAATTGGAGTTTAACTTCTACTAAAGACATGATCCTTTTACAAAGAGAGAAGGTATATATCTATTTTAATATTCTTACTAGTATTTGTGTAAATTTAAATTTTTTGAATACATTAGTTAATATCATTGCCGGAACATCCAAAAAAAACTATATCAATATTCTATGAAGACAATAAATTATATTAATTTGAAATAAATGGAATAAAAATATCACATAATATTATTTAAAGAAAGCTTTCAAAAAAATTATAAAAGTAGTTAACATATTTGGATCCAACCAGATTCAACTACGATAATTCAAGCCTTCCTTTCTCAATCACTATTGTATCCGAAATCTTAGGCAATTGCATTATGTAAGACTCCTTATCATTTAACCTTGAGTATACGAGATTGAAGGATTATTGTATTAACCTTAGAGAGTAGACAACTTTTTTTTATTACACCGAAGTCAAGCCAAATTTCACATTCAAGGGAATAGTTCATTCATGACACAACTTGCAGATGAGTTCTTAATTTTTTGTTAATTATTCTTTACTATAACATTTCCAATAATTTGAAAGTGAGATTTTGTTATAGCAAAGAATATATTTTTAATTTTTTTACACCATATCAAGACACATGAAATTATTTTTTATTTTCATTTCTTATTATATGATTATTTTATCATTTATTGTTGAAAGTAGTTCTCTAACAAAGTGACTATAGGGATGCAAATAAGAAACTTTTGTGGTTTATTGTTCGCATTTGGAAAAAATTTATTTGTCCAGCATAACAACACTACATACATTTTGATTACCTTTTTCCTTTTTTTAAGCATGAACATTTCATAATAGAATCGAAGATATGACTGAGGATAAGGATCCGACAATTTCGTATAGTGAAATTTGTTGTTTCTAAATATTTAGTTAGGAATTCAAAACTAGTGAATATTAGGTGAAAGATGGGAGTTAGTCATCAAGATTTTTGGTTAATTGCATTATAAAGGACACGTTCAGTAATACCCCCAAATTAGTGAATGATTTTAAAGGTTCAAAATAATTGATAAAACTAACTGTATCAATAAGGTATATATTATCTCTAAGAAAACTTGTTATTAAAAAATTTCACAATTAAACGTGCTTTGATCTAAAGTGATTTAAATATTGACGACCTCTTGAAAATTTTTATGGAATGCTTGTAAGTTTGTTAAAAAATATTAAAAATGACTCATATTGATCTGCAGACATAATTATCAATCCTAACAGTACTCCAAGTAACTACCTGCAGCCGGTGAGTTGAGGTGTTACACTTTCTATATATACATAAATACATAGACTATTAATGTTCTCCTTATTTGTGACACTGACTAATTAGAGTGGTTATTCTAGATACATCTTTGCATTTATTCACCTAATTAGGTGTTTAGTTGTAGTATATTGGAGAATGTTGACTACTGGTTATGATTGCATGGTTTCTACATTTCTAATCACATTGGATTTCTTTTACCATTGTGATTGTCATTCTAGTAGATGCTTGTTCAGTTACTTTTTAGTCTTCTAGTTCTGCTAGTGAAGTTTGATTATCAAGCTCCACTAATGCCCAAATGCTTGTTCATTTTTAGATACATGGATGCACATAATTAATCCTTTATTTTAAGCACATTCGATTATGATTTGATATTCCATGATTTTGTATGGCATGTATTATTCATTAACTGTTAGTAGAGATCATAATGTGTGGCATTATGTTATTAATTGAAATGCTAATATTGTGAGGCTTATAAACATGCTAAATTGAAATTAATTTATGATGTTGAATGTAGAATTTTCATAACATAAGAGGCATCTCTTATGTGGATTACATAGCAAGTTTTTATCGATCTCTAACATAGAAAGTTAGATCATCAAATGAAAGAGCCTTTTAATTGAATAGGGTTAATTGGTGTTAATTATAGTAAATGAGTTTGGAAACTTGTGTATTATAAGGGTCATTTATAACATGACCTTAGCTCACCTTGATACAATATGCCTTATATGTGGGGTTAGGCTTTCCATTTATCGATTTTGGCATACAAAACATTGTATGCTTCCAAGAGACTTTTCTTGATAAGTAAAGATTGATAAATTTAATAATTAAGAAATGATACCGTAATACTCCAAAATTTTACCTAATCTTAACCTCAATTAATTAATACTTTAACATAATCCAAATTCTAATTTTTGTCTCATTATATGTTTTTCGTCTAACCCTAACATTAGATAATTGATAGATTAAATTTTAGATTAATTCCATAAATTTTAAACTTAAATCTAATCCTAACCCCTAAAACTTTCTTTCCACTTTTTCCTTTTCTTCCATTTCCCCCTTTCTCTTCCCTTTTTATTTCTTTTCTTTCTTTCCCTTCCTTTTTGCCTAGCACATTGACCCTATCGGCTGTCACTCCTGACTTGCACAGACCCCCTCGTTTTTCCCTTTCAGGCCAAGCAATTCTACCTCCATGCACCCTCATCGCCCCTCACCTTCCCCTTCCTAGCCATTCACGGCAACTCTGCACCCCCTGCACAACCCCCTACCCCTTGCCACACCAACTCCTTTCCTAACCACACTTAAACCCAACCCCTTCCGATCGGTCTTCTTTTTCCCCTCGCCATACATGCGTGTGTACACACACACATGCATGCATATGCCCCCTTCTCTGCCTTCTCCCCTCCTTTATTTCATCATTCTCCCAACCCTGCCCATCACTATTTTCACCACCCAGCTACACCACAGCTAAGCCTCCCCTTATTCTCTTTATTCCCTTCTTCTTCTGCATTTTATCATCGACCCTAGCCACCAATCTTTCACATTTTTTTCTCCTTACTCTACCTTATCAGCCAAGCCACCCACCACTTCACCTCTCTACCATCGAACCCCTACCACCACCAACCACTCCCTACCTGCTTGGCCACCGGTCATAGACCCATGCAACCTCTATCTGTGCTGCCAACCTTCATTAGCCCCATATCTACCATGCCTCCACCTTATCCGCCAATCATCACCACCTAGGTGGTGTTGCCTTAGCCTCCTATAACACCCCGAGTCAATACAACCATGCAGGGACTACCCTAGAGTACTTTTGGATTAATCGACTGACCCCAAATATCAACACAATTCCTTTCAACACGCTTTGTCCTTACTTACGTCTGTCTTGAGAAAATTTTCAAAACTTCTCAAGAGGGTCATCCATTCTAAAAATTGCTCCACGGCAAGCACGCTTAACCGTGGAGTTCTTAGGGTAGAATCACTAAAAAGATGGTATACCATGTTGATATAAGTAGCCAAATAAATCCTTATAACACTTCACTCAATTTGGGATATTACACTTCCTTATCTTATCCTTTATCCCCTTTCTTTCCCTTCCTCTTGCCGAACAACCACGGCCCTTCCTACTCTATTTTTTTTCTCACTAGTGCTCGTTGCCACCAACGTGATCATCCCTTGTCTCATCCCCCTTAGCTATGGTGTCAACTATCATTACCTCCCTCCTTAGATGTAATAAGGAGTGTCGAGATTACCCTCTTCTCCTTATTCCCTTTTCTCCTTTCCCCTACCTTTGCCATCACACCATGCGACCTTTGTCATCTCCCCTCACCTCTAAACAATCCCTCTTTCTTTTCCTCTTTCCCATGCTTGTCTGTCATTGATCATCCCTGTGACACCACCACTGGCGCCTCTATATCCTATTCTCCTCCATCCCTCATTCCCCTTCCCTTTCCTTTACCCTACTCGACCCATCACCATCTCAACCTAGAGCCACCTCGATATAGCACCACTAGCCTTAACCACCACCTACAACTCATCACCACTACCTTATCATCGCTAACCAGCTTCAACTCCACCTCCTCTAGCAGCAAGCACCACCAACTCCACTGTAGTTCCCTACCATTGGCCACCTAGAAACCACCAACCATCACCAATAACCGTCATTATCAACACCACTATCACCACCACCATCACAATCACACCACCACCACCATCACCGCCACCTTAACCACCAAGCACCACTGTGTCTGCCACTACACCACCTTTGTGCCCTCCACCGTGCACCACCCTTGCTCAAGCCTTCCATTGTTTGGTTATCTCTATTTTTCCTCCTTTGCATTAACTTTCACTATTTAATTTTCCTAAGTGTAGTTTTTTATATTTTGACTTCTAGGTGATATGCTGGTGATATTGGAGGAGGAATGGTAGATCCTATATGCTTACATACCAGAAATGCTTTGATAAGGATACACGTCATAGCTAGGGATTTTATGAGTAATAAGTGTATTTGTATATAATATCATGCTTGAAATTTTTGTATGGAAAATACTATTACGATAATGATGTTATAAGATATACGGTGTTATATGTTGGAAAAAGTGAGAAAGTTATAAAAGCATGAGTTGTGTATATTGTTGGTTGGTATGAACTAGGATATGTGAAATCTATATATAATTATGCCTATGAAGTTTTATGATGATATAATGTATTGGAGGTTAAAAAATCATTCATTTTGGGACTCATAAATTGTAACACCCCAAAATTTACTACTTTTTTTTTGAAAAGCGGAAGCAATTAAAATAGAAATACTTAAAACCTGTGAATTTTGGAAATATTACCGCCACACTTGTACTAGACCGGTTCTCTCCGACCGTTCCAGTACCAAGTGCTAAGGCTAAAGAAGAGATTAACAATCAATTACAAAATTAATACAAACTAAACTCAAAATAATCATTAAACGGTTGTAAAACAAAATCAGAGTACGCATCAAGAAATGTAATTCATTTCCAAAAGAGAATTAAACTTACAACCGATAAAAGGTTCATTAAAATACTCAATCGAGTATTGAATCAGAAAATGGTAAATACTATACCAAAGAAATAACAAAAGGAATGAAATCGCGTAAAGAAGAATACGGCCACGACACTCTCGAACTTCGAGCCAAACGTGCTCAACGCTCAGCCCCAACTGATATCTTGCCCACCTGCACAAATTCAGAAGGGCATACTACTCGTGGGAATGAGCGGCACCCATAAAAGGGGTGATCAGTACGCTACGTACTGAGTAAGGTAACCGAGCACTAAGGCCAACACATAAGCACATAATCCATGCAGAATAATAACAGGGCAATCCAACATAACAACATAAAGGTATATGAACAATTCAGGTAAAAGTATAGAGGCCCATATATAATCCAGATTAATCATTTAATTAATCTCTTATCAGAATCCGATTCACACCATGCCTTTTATCAATCCATGCGAGCAGAGGAACACCCCACTATTATAACCGGTGGGCCGGTCACAATAGAGCATCATGCCCTAACCACTATTATTATCGGTGGATCGGTCACAATAGAGCATCCTACCCTAACCACTATTATTACCGGTGGATCGGTCACATATAGGGTAGAAACCCTAACCACTATTCCTAACCGGTGGATAGGTTCGGTTCCCCCTCACATGGTGTTCCACTGTAAGTAATTAGTATCTTTTAAGAGCTTTAACGATTTTGGTTTGTGTTTATTGAGCTCGAGTCACCCCACTATTATTACCGGTGGGCCGGTCACATATAGGACCTCATGTCCTAACCACTTTTTTAACCGGTGGATCGGTCGTACATAGGACTACGCGTCCTAACCACTATTCCTGACCGGTGGATCTGTTTGGACTTGGCTCAATAATCTTCCACTTCATATGATTAATGTCTTAAGTATCTTATTCAAAGGCTTTCACCCTAGACATGCATAAGTCATCACACATCACAAATCATAAAATTCCACCATCATAATTACACTTTAATTACCACATGCACATGATAACACAAAAACCCTAATCAGCCACCACAGACCTCAATTAACCACAACAAACCATAGTTAACCACTCCAAACCCTATTTAACCATAACAACCATAATTAGCCACTCCACGCCTTAGTTAATCATAACAAACCACAATTATCCACTCCAACCCTAATTAATCACAACAACCCAGAGTTCATTACTCCAAACCCTAATTCAATCTCTTCCATACACTCATAATGCTCCACGTACTATTTTTCATCCAAAATTATTTAACACCCGAATAATACTTACATTACCTTCCTTACATCCCAAATTAACTTTCCACACGTAAATTTCATACCTATGCAGACATTAATCTCCCCATGCAACCATTCGAACTTTTCATGTAAACCCTAAATTCCATGCAATTATTAACTCCCATACAAAACCCTAACTCCACCACGCAACCCTAATACCACCACACAAAACCCAAGATTCCGTCATACAATACCCTAAATTTAATCCATACCAACCAAATATTCATCCTTACCAAACCCTAGATTCAATTCACATAAACCCGAAGATTCATCCTTACAAAACCCTACATTCAACCATATTAAACCTAAAGATTCATTCACACAAAACCCTAAATTCAATCCATACCAACACAAAGATTCAAATCATATAAAACCCAAAGATTTTTCCACATAATACAATTGATTAGATTCTCCCCTTTCATAACCACAAATTAGATTCTCCCATATAATATCATAAATTACATTCTCTCAAAAAACATCATAAACTAGATTCTCCCTAACAAACCATAAATTCAATTCTCCCATATAACATCATAAATTATATTCTCCGCATAAAACCCTAAATTATACTCTTCCACATAAAACCATACATTAGATTATTCCTTATAAAACCATAATATTAGGTCAACTCACTTCCCTTAGTCGACTTCTTTCCCCATCCTCCTTTTTCATCCTTTCTCCCACACAAACCACATCGACATCCTCTCATGCATGTCTTATAGGGTCACAACACATATCGTCACATACATATAGTACACATGCCATACAAAAACATAAAAACATACTTCAACTCCATGTCATACCACATACAAAATAATTAATAATCATAAATATAGGATACATAGCATGCGAAGCACATAATGCTCATAAGCACATAAAAGGCCTTAGCACCCCTTACCTAAAACGATACCGGTCTTGGAGCACGCTCCTACCCCTCCTTAGGGCTTTGACCAAAATAATATCATACTAATAAAATAACCTTAACAAAATTCTAACTTTGCTAAAGACATAAAAAATAATAGAGATATTATAAACATTTTTAATATAGGGTTAAAGACTTTACCCTAATAATAATAATGATACTAATATAATAATATCAAAGATAATAAAACTAATATCAATGGGAATATAAATAATAATAGCAATAATAATAATAATCATAATAATAATAATGATGATAATAACAATAATAACATTATTAACAATACTAATGGTAAAATATTTTCATTAATAATAATGGAATAAGAATAATAGAAATTTGAAATATAAAATAATAATAATAATAATAATAATAATAACAACAATAATATATAAGCTTTAAAATTTAAAGTGGGGTTTCGACCCTACTTATAACTAATGGCTTACCATTTATTTAATATTAATAATAAAATTAATAAAATATATAATAATATTGAAATAACAAAGATAATGATAATATTATTATTAATGGTTATAAGAACAGTAGAAATAATAATATTAAAAATATATAAGTGCGAATGTTAATACAAAATTAGGGCCTAAGATTTTCCAGAATAAATAATAAAATGTTAATAATAATTATTCTTATAATAAAATAGAATTAAAATACAATAAGGCTTCAGCCTTCAACATAAATAATAATAAAACAATAATACTACTAATAATAATCATAAAACATATTAAGAATATAAATATTAAGAATAATAATAATGGTATTTACATGTAAATAATTGAAATAAATTAAATCAAGGCTTTTAATAATATGGAAAATGGTTGAGAGGGTCTAGGGTTCAACCTTAGGCTGGTGGGGATAGGCGGCACTGGCGGTGGTGCACGGCGGCGGCGGCGGTGGCCGGAAAAATAGAAGAAAAGAGGGAAAGATGGATGTTGGGAAAAAGATAGGGAGAATTGAGGTGATATAAGAGGTGTTTATTGTT
This sequence comes from Tamarix chinensis, assembly GCA_030549775.1. Lineage (NCBI taxonomy): Eukaryota > Viridiplantae > Streptophyta > Magnoliopsida > Caryophyllales > Tamaricaceae > Tamarix > Tamarix chinensis. Next base: position 120,914,947 of record CM060171.1, read on the forward strand.
GCCCAGGAGGAGAGGGACAAAATGATGGTGGTGGTGCAGCCAAAGGTGGCGGCGGATGGTAGTTTAAGGTTTCGGGGTAAAAATTCTGGCGAAACGAGTAACAAACTTTACATGGTTGTTGAGGCTCGTACAAGAAGAATCGAAGGTTGAAAATAGTTTAGTTAACTATAGGGCGTTGCAGGGAAGAATTAGGGATGCTGCGATGGTGCTAAGGTTGGTTAAAGGTGGTGAAAACGGCGTTTGAAGTAACGGTGACAGCCAGCTCGGGCTTAGGGTCTCGGGGCAGAAAAACTCCAAAAACTCCTATAACAAGGCTATTTATAGATGTTGGAATGGATAATGAGGAGCTGGAGGTCGACATGGAAGTGTTAAATGCAAGAATTTAGGTGGCCGGTGGAAGTAAACAGTCGGGCATCGTTTGGTTTGCTTCGAATTTTCGCGAGGCTGGGGAGAAGAAACGGGCGAGAGATAACGTCGAATAATTATGTCAATTTATTCCTGGAATTAAGAGAAAGACAATGAGGCAAGAAATGGCCGGTATTAATTATCGTATCCGGAGACGCCATTGATGGGTCGAGAGTTGCAGCAGCGTCGACGGAGGAGGAAGGAGGAAGAAGGAAGAAGGAAAGGAGGCGGTCCGGTCGGCCGGGAAAGAAAAGAAAAGGGGAGAACCGGGCGGTCGAGCGCGAGTCGAAGGTGTTTAAATGGAACGACGCGTCTAGGGGCAAAACAAACATAAAACACGGAGTTGGGGAAAGGGACGGGGGAGTCGGCTGCGCGGGCTGGGCCGCGCCGAAGGAAAGAGGAGAAAGGAGAAGAAGAACTGGGCTGCGGCTGGCCCAATCGGGGAAAAGAAGAGGAAAAAGAAAAAGAAGAAAAAGAAAGGAAAAAAGGAAGAAAGAAAAAGAAAAAGGGAAAAAGGAAAGAAGAAAAATAATTAGATTAGGCCAATTAAATTAATCTTAAAATTTAGAATATTTAAATAAAATAATATTTAAATCCCTTTTTAGGCTAAATTAGGATTTTTAATATATTTTTCATAAATTCCATTTTAATTAGCAAAACACCCTAATTTTCTTCCATTAAAATATTTATAAAAATAATATTAATTTGGAACTATTTTCTCCTTCTTATTTTAAATAAAATAATTTATTTAGTTAATTCCCAAATTAAAGTCTTTAATTAGTTAAAATACCCAAATTCCTCCTAATAAAAATAGTTATAAATTTATTCTTGATTTATCCTAATTAATTTCATTTTATTTTAATTAAATAATTTATTTAATTAATTTTTATAATAAAACCTCATTTAAATATAATATTTAAAATTAGGAATTTTTGGGACATTTCATAAATTTTTTGTGGAAAATGGTTATTGTAGTTGTCTTAGTGGTATTTTGGCAAATATAGGTTAAGAATGTAATGTTGGGTATTTTATGGTGATGATTGGTTCAAAATATGGTGATAATTGGGACTCTTAAAATTTTATATGGAAGGTTTAAAGTAAATATGAATAGTTTAAGTCCAATAAATGAGAAAAGTAGTTATAGATAGGATTAGTAACCCTAGGGGTGAAATCATCATATATATATATATATATATATATATATATATATATATATATATATATATATTGTTCTTATTTGCATTTTAGGTATGCATATTAAATTTGGTGGCTATATAAATCTCATAGGAAAAGTTATAATGAATTTGTATAATTAGGGTTTTATGAGAAAAAGTGAATAGTAACCCCAAAGATAGGTTGTTATCACATGCGTAAGACGTGGAGTTGGACCTTAATTTTCTTATATGATGTCTATAATAATATTTTGGGAATGTATATTAAATTGGGTGGTTAAATGGGTTTTATGGGAAAATTTATAATTAATTTGTGAAATTAAAGTTTTATAGAAAATGTGAATAGTACCCATAAAGTTAAGCTATTATTGTATGTGTAAGACATAGGAGTTAAACCTTGATTTTGGGTACATTATTAATAATATTATTTTAAGGATGGGATATAGAATTTAGTGATAAAATGAGAACTAAGGAAGATATGTCCAATATATGAAATTAGGGTTTCATAGGGGAATATAGCTTAACATTGGGAAGATCTATTAGGTCATGTGTCTTGCATGTTTATATGTGTGTTTTCTTGATGACTAGGAAATAAATAGCTATGAATAAAATATTAATCATTTACAATGAAAGATCATATGACTCAGGATTGGTTATACATGTCTTTTCCAATGAACAAAAGTAGTGGGCAGTAGTATTAATGTTGTAGGGTTGTACTTGCCCGTTCTATGGATGAGAATAATGGCTAAGAGCTTTATACCCTAGGGTTGTAAATTATTGATATCGTTTCACTGGCTAAGAATAATGGGACCCCTAAACTCAAATTTAAATAAATCATTTAGAATGATCAAAATCATTGATAATGTACTCATCACTTAAAGTGAAAAAGACTACATGAGTCATGACTAGTTGTAATTATTCATTCCACTGAATAAGAATAGTGGCCAGGAGCTTGATTCCCTAAGGTTGTATATTATTGATATTATTCCACCAGTTGATAATAGTGAACTCCTTAAATTCAAATTGAAATAAATCATTCAAAATGATCAAAATCATTAAGAAGGTATCAATCACCTAAAGTGAAAGATCACGTGAGTCATAAACGATTATACCCATTTGTTCTATTAGATGAGAATAGTGGTTAGGAGCTTGATAACTTGAGTTATATATTATTGATACCATTCCCCTAGTTGAGAATAGTATACATGAGAGTTTTACCCTAGGGTTGTATTATTGATACCATTCCACCGGTTGAGAATAGCGAGGTCCTTGAACTTCATGTGAATAAGATTATGGATATCAATTATTTCATTATAATTATGAGACCCAGAAACAATAAATAAGTTGGTTTTGTCATATATTAATATATATGTATGTTGTGACCCTTGTTGTGACCTTACTATGATTGTATTGTTACCTCACTTAATACATAACGTATCAATCATATTTTTCATGAGTGTTGCTCATTCCTATGAGCAAATCCATGTTGCTTTACAGGATTGTTGATTGCTACTTTTAATGTGCTTGCCTTTGGTGAGAGAATAATCAAGCTGGTAAATGGTATGGTTATTCATATATATATATATTCGAACTCTTATTCCTTTATTTTCATTATACATATTTCCTTCTCTCTTTTTTGTATCTAATACCATAGCGGAATCAAGTTCTTCCCACACCTATTTCCTAGGTACGAGATTGCTTTTATTTGCACCTAAAATAAACTAGGTGTAGGGAGTGACTCTTCTACATTGGACGCAGTGTGATACCCCTACATTTTATGTTTTACCTTTCATAATTAACTCTTCAAAACAAAAATTTTAAGCCATGAAATTTGGGGGTGTTATAGATTTAGTGAAAGGAAAATATATAAAGGCATAAGAGTAAAAGATCATCCAAATCAAGAGATACTGGGTAGAACAAAGAATAACCCTAATTCACAACCACAAAATACTAACTTTCAATTGGCCTCTCAAGACAACCTACAAAGATCATTACCTATTGAATAAGCAAGAGCCTATAAAACAGAACCCATTATACAAAACTAATATGAAAATCTCGCATGCAATACATAAAATGCATCACAAAGACGGGGTATAACATCTTGAAATATTGATGCGATGATCAAAATACGATAATCATATTAGATAACCAATAATCACTAAAGCCACATACTACTCATACTTGTTTATTTATAACATGATAAAACTTACCAATCAAGCATCTAAGATATGTTTCCTTAATTAATTATTAGAAACAACATCACCATAATAGCCATAACCTCCTTAATATATCTCATATCTCAAAATCATAACCAATAATATTCACAACACCACAAGTAGGGCTCAAAGGCATAATGCCAATAAGATCCATAACATTATAGTTAGGGCTTAAAGGTAACTACCAAATTTAGGCAGGCACAAATGCTACTACCAAACCTTTGGGAGGCACAAAACATACTACCGAACTGCAAGTAGGCACAAAAGCTACTACCAAACCATAGGTAACCACAAATTCTATTACCGAACCATGAATAGATATAAATACTACTAGAAAATGAATCCAATGATAAGTTCAAACCATCAATAATCATTTCTATTTTTATTTACTTGAGGGGAGATTATATCAACTTAAGATGCTAAGGTACTCTTGTCATATTGACGCACCAAGGCAACATAGTATCCTACTGACTATCAATCCAATGACACTAATGTACCTTGGTTGTACTAGCACATGAATGAGATACACTACCCTACTGATAAAGACACCTAATCTATAAGTATGCATACCTTCTATAAGTCTGCAGATCTAAATAGAGTAAGATATGGGGTATGGTTAGAGCACTAAAATACACTAGAAAATATCCATAATGAATATTAGGCTAAACCACGTCTTTAGGGTAGCTACCCCTAAAGAGCTACCATTTCTAATATCAAGATCTTTCACTTTAAATATTAATATTTTATCAAGGTGACCTCAAGACCACATAATAAATACATAGATCAAATTTCCATACTTAATCATTTTTACTTATTTTATATCATCCAAGACAATCAGAATCAAAGTCATTACTAAGTTCAACATGATAATATACCAATGTCATACTAGAATAAATTATTCACATTTGGGCACATTAGGCTGAAAATAACCAAAATATTCCTAAGGTCGTAATATCCACATTATCATCCATTTTAAATACAAATTTTATTTTATTTATTAATTTATCATGAAAAGGTTAGAATAAAATAATTAAATTATTTATCATGCAAATAAATTACTAAACACGCTAAATGATCATTTTACCCTTTTATATGATATAAGATGTAAAACCCTAACTTGTGTATCTAATTCATCCAAAATCACATATTCATATGCTCAATAATATATAATACATAACATGCATGTTGTTTATGATAAATATCATGATAAGCTTAAAAAGACCAAATTATCTCTAGGGCATAAAATAATAATAATAATAACAATAACAACAACAACAACAACAACAATAATAATAATAATAATAATAATGTGCATTTCTAAAATATCAAATCGTATATCTCCATACTTAATAATAATTAAGACATATTAGGCTTTCTTTTAGAAATAAATATCACAATATGATTAAATGACCAAATTGCCCCTAGGGCACACAATAATAATAGTTATACTAAAAATACGCCAAGGCATGCTCAACTAATCATATTGGTCATTCATGATATATATAATTTATTTCTAGCATTAAACCCATTTTAACATACTTTCGTGCACATAATAGTTTATACAAGTTAACATGCTCTATTTTACCAACTTCCATACTAGCATTATTAGGAAAATAATTTCAATATGACAAACATGTTTAATAAAATTTATACATCAAAATCCTAATATATTATCATGCGATATCTAACATTTTAGTAGAGTATAGGGATTTCTTGATTTCTGGCAAAACTACAAATAATAGGTAACCTACTAAAATTTATTAGGCCCTACTAATCAACTTTTGTACTAGAAATAATACTACATCAGCAATATTAATATTTAACTAATAAAATAATAATTTTTTTATTAAACTATTTATTAATTACAAATTTACCAAAATATCCTTAAATTGAAAAGGGGGTAAAAATTACAAACCTCATGCTACATGGGCAACATGTGTTCGAGTAATGTGGGAAGGGTTGGGTTGGAAGGAAGAATGGCGGTGCTAGTTGCCAGAGGTGGAGGATATGATGGGTGGCAAGGGAGGCAGTGGTTAAGGGCTATAGGTGGCAATGGAGTGCAATTGAGAGTAGGCTATGTGGTGGTGCGTTGGTGTTAAAAGGTAAGCTTGAGGAGGAAATGGGTTGTAGCGAGGAGGTAGAGAGGTGGTCCTTGGTTGTTGTTGCCACAAGGAGGCCAAGATAGAGGTGGGGTGGTGATGTATTGGTGGTTTAAGGCACAAATAAGGAAAGTTTGTGGTGGCGTTGGGGTTGTAACAAAGCTAAAAAGGGTAATGGTGGAGGATGCGAGGTCATTGGTAGTTAGGAGGAGCTTTGGTGGTGGTGGTGGTGGTTGTGATAAGGTGCGTGGTTTGATGCGAATAAGAGGTAAGGCACGGGGGAAGGTGATAGTGATTAGCTAAGCTAAGGCAAGTAGAGGCAGTATTGGTGGATGGTGAAGCCAAGCATGGGCAATGATGGTGGTGGCTATAGCTAAGACAAGGGTGGTTTTGCTGGGGAAATCCGAATGAGAAATGGAGTAGGAGGAGAGGAAAAGAATGACTAGGGGCGGTGAAGGGAAGAAGGAAGAGAGCCAGAGAGATATTATGGTTGGTTGGTGATGGCCAGGGAGATGGGAAAAGGGTGCGGTGTGGCTACGTTTGCAAGTAGGGATGGTGTAGGGTACAAGATGGTAGGTTGTAGGCAAACAGAGACATATTGAGGAGTTCATGGTGGCAAAGTGTAAAAAGGAAAAATAGGAAAGGGCAAGTGAGGGAGGGTTGTGTTTGGCTTAAAGGGGAAAGAAGAATAGCGATGGGTGTAGGGGCATGAAGGATAAAAGAAAAGGAAAAGGATAAATAAAAGGGAAAAAGGATGGAGAAAAAGAAAGAAAAAGGGAAAAAAGAAAAAAAATTAAAAGGAAATAAATTTAGGGTTGAAATTAGAATTAGGTTTAGATTCGATATTAGGGTAAAATTAATTTATCTGGGATTAGAGCATCTGATTAGGAAAATTAAACCGGGGTAAAATTTATAGGTTTAGGATGGGTTTAAATAAAAATAAAAAAGATAAAATAATTAGTATAAGTTTATTTAAGAATTTATTTGGGCTTACGTGTTAAAGGTTAAAAAAAATAATTAAGTCGAGATTTAAGGGTTAGGTTTCGAATAAAAGGCTAAGAGCTCAAAAATAAGGGTTATAAAATTTGGGGTATAATAGCATTGCCCCCTTAAAAATGGACTCTGTCTCTAAAGTCCACGTTGCACTATTTAAAACGTTCATGACAAACCATAAGGCACTTCGAGAAGCACTACCCCTTTAAAAAATGTAAGCCTTACTCCAAGGCATTAGCAAGATCAACAACGAAGAATAACAAGAAAGTAGTTGCCCCGAAGTTTGTAATCCTCCTAACTCTAAAAGGCAGATTCCTTTTCACATGGCAGTTTCTTGAACAACCCACTAAAATTTCATCGTTGCAACATTGGGGATCTTGGAGTGCATAAGGGCTCTTATATTTCCATTGAATACCGTCTTTGTGATGAAATTTTTTTATCTTAGTCAATTCATCCATAGCTAGGTGGAGAAGTGACACTCCCTCATATTTGTGCCCATAGGGTCCATAAAATTCCCCTGGGAGTTATGAAGGGATTCTGAATCTCGAGCGGAGACCAAGGTAGTAGGTGCACTGGTTCACCATAACTCACGATGTGGTAGATACATGCAATCATGTCTTCTTGAGCTATAATACAATTACCACATTAGGAAAACACTGGCTTATGAAGCATAATAACACATAGCATAAATCAAAGGTCATTTAATCCACCCACACTCAATACTCATAAGATTAATCTAGATTTTGAAAACACTGAGTGATAGAAAATACATTTTCCAATTAAAACATTTAGGATTGTGAAAACCAAATCTTTGACTATAACACAATTCTCAACAAAAAAAATAATCTTTGTTACCAACTCGTAACACCCCCATTTATAAGGCTTAAAAATTGTGTTTAAAGACTTAATTGTGGAAGCTAAATACTAAAAATATAGGGTGGTACCACCACACTTAGTACAAGTTCGGTTTCCTCTATTGTTCTTGTACCAAGTGGTAAGGCCAAATTAAACTGATAACACAATTATAAGAACCAAAATAGATAAAATCAAAATACAAATTAATACCATTCTAATTAAACCAATTGACAGTAGTGACAAAATTTAGTGAAAGGAAAATACATAAGGGTATAAGAGTACAAGATCATCTGGATCAAAATATAATGGGCAGAACATTGAATAATTCTAACTCTTAACCCTAAAACACTAGCTCTCCACTGATCTTACAAGCTAATGTGCAAAGACCACTACCTATTAAAGAATTAGGGGTCCATAAAACATAACCTATTAGTATAATGATACTAAGTTACCCATTATATAAAACTAATATAAGAAGCCCACATTAAACATGTAAAAGGCTTCACAATAAGATATGGCATAACATATTGAAATTTTTATGTGATGATCACAATACAATAATCTTATTAGATAACCAATAATTACCAAAACCACATACTACTCATACGTGTTCATTTATAACATGAAAAAACTTACCAATCAAGCATCAAATAGATGATCCCTAAATTAATGATTAAAATCAATCTCGACATAATAATCATAGCCTCCACAATATACATTATATCTTAAAACCATAGCCAATAATATTCATAACACCACAAGTAGGGCTCAAAGATGCAATACCAAAAAAACCCATAGCATCACATGTAGGTCTCATATCGAATCCAAGTAAGCATGAAGACTACTATTAAACTGTAGGTAGCATGAATGCTACTACCGAACCATAAGTAGGAACAAATTTTACTACCAAACTAATCCAATAATCATTTCAAACCATCAATAACCATTTCTATTTTTTTTACTCAAGGGAGTATCATATCAACCTGGAGGCACTAAGGTACTCCGGTCATACTGATACACCAAAGTAACACACTATCCTACCAACTATGAACCCAATGACACTAAGATATCCTGTTCATACTAGCACTTAATGGGACACAATACCCTACTAACAATGATACCTAATCCATAAGTATGTATACCATCTATAAGTCTGTAAAGCTAAATAAAATAAGATATAGTGCTTGGCTAGGGCACTAAGACACACTAGTAAAAATCCATAACCAACCACATCTTTAGGGTAGCTGATAATAAAGTACCACCATTATTATCTAGAAGTCTTTCACTTTAAATATTAGTATTTTATTAAGGTGACCACGATGCCACATAATAAATAAATACAACCAAATTCCATACTTAACCATTTTTACTCATTTACAATTACCTAAGACAATCATAATCAAAGCCAATACTATTGGGAAAATCTATTGGGTCATGTGCTTTGCATGTCTATATATGTGTTTAGATAATGAATGTGAAATAAATAACCATGAATAAGATATTTGTAATACCCCAATTTTTTTTATAACCTTAAGTTTGAATGTTTAACATTTTATTTGGAAAATTTAATATTTAAATATTGATTTAATTATTTTGACAACCTTTGACCTGTAAATATAGATAAATTATTTAATAAATTAATACAATTATTTTATCTTACTCATTTTATTTAAATAAATTTTAAACCCATAATTTTACCGAAATTAACTTGATGCCCTAATAATTGGATAAATTAATACAATATTATCCTTATAACCTAAATTTAATCTAATTTGTAATTATAACCCTAAATCTATTTTCTTTTTCTTTTTCTTAATTTCCCTTTCCCTTTTTCCTCCTTTTCTTCTTTTTTCCCTTTTCTTTTTCTTGTCCCTTATTTTCTCTCTTCTCTAGCTAGTGCATTCCCCCTCTCATTTTTTGTTCCTACGTCAGCCCAACACCTTTCTTTCTTTCTTTCTTTCTCTCTTTCTTTGTTCTTCTTCTTCTTCCCATGTAGGCTGGCCCTTCTCTTCTCATTTTCTTTCATGCACATCCAGACCCAATCTCCTTTCTTTTTCCTCCTTCCTCGTTCGTGCCCTGTCTAAACACGCCTCTACCTCCTCCCCTTGCACGTGGCATATCTACACCTCTACACACCTGCATCGTCTTTTTTCCATTCTCGACCAAAACATGCCTACACCACCTTCCTCCTCACACCCCTTTACTTCCCTTTCTAGTCGTTATAGCACCATTTCCCCCTTACCTGCACCCGCCAACCTTGCAACACCCTACTTGCCAACCGTTGACCCCTTCTGCGCCCCTATCCTCCCTGTCGTCTCCCTATAATTCTCCCCTATCATCGGCACACCTAAGGCCCCCTCCTCCTTCTTACCTTCTTCTCTTCTTTCTTATGCCTTGTCTCTTCTCATCTCCCCTCGACCTTTCTTTCTTTCTTCTTCCATGCCTTTGTTTTTCCTCACCATCACCTACAACAACACCCATCACCCCGACCACCAACCCAACCTCCATCGTCATCCACCACCCTTTTCCCTCATTCCCTTATTCTTTCTCCTCCTCTACCACCTTATTTTCCCTTCTTCCTTCCCTACAATGCTTCCTAGAAATCCTTGTCCCCTATCATCAACCATAGACCCCCTACAACCACACCTAGGGCGATGATAGTTTTTACCTTTGCCACCCCCTCTTCTTGAAGCCATCACCTCCTCCACCCTGTAGGCTCCTTGCATGACCCAAACCAACATCACCAGCCACCTTCCTATAGCCTTCCATCCATCCCTTCCCTCAACACACCACATTACCTCCTCTCAGCCACCTTATTCCCCTCCATTTCCTCCACCACAACAGCTCCTCCCAACCTGCCCACCTCTAGCCATAGCCAACACCCACTCCTACACCATCACCTCTACAACCACCCTAGCATCACCTCCCCTACTTCTTCTTCTCATTTCCCTTATCTACACCAACCCTTTTCTACAATCTACACCACCGTCGTCGCCACCTTTGACCCTCCTACACCACACCATCCAACCACTACCATATCCACCCCCACCTCCTACACCCAATAGCCAAATCAACACCACCCCAACCACCACCTCCAACCACTTACACCGATCCATTCCCCCTCGAGTGCATAGCTCACGCTGCACATGCAGTGTGAGTTATGTTTTGTTTTTTAAAATAATTTGGTAATGTTTAATTTGTAAGGATAGTTTAGTAAATTTTTATATAATAAATATTTTTAATAAAAATTATTATTTCACTTATCAAATGTTAATATGGTATTTGTGATATTATTTTTAGGCACAAAATTTTTATTAAAAAAAGCTTATTCATTTTTAGATAGTTACCGGTAAATTTTGTTTTTGCTAAAAATCAGGTAACCTTTATATCCCATTAAAATTTTTGGAGAGCACATTAGGGCTTTGGCATATAATTTATGTTAGATATGACTTTTTATAAATAGTTATGTGATTATCATGAAAAATAAAAAAAAGAAGGCATGTTATCCTATATAAATTATCATGTGAGCAAAAGTGTGATTAAATTAGGTCTAATGTAGGGAAGTGATGTTGTATGATATGTACATGTGAAAATTTTAGGTTAATTATGTTTAGAAATACTTGTAGCAAAATTATTACTATCATGTGCCCTAGGGACAATTTGGTAATTTAAGCATATCATGATATTTAACCTTAACTAAGATGTTTAATGTGTTATAAATATTTCTAAGAATGGTGGTAAGGGTTTGTTGTATTAAAAAACATATGTCGGCATGATTATCAATATTATATGGTCTAGGAGTATTTTGGTAATTTTAAGTGTATTATGATCATTATTCTAATAAACGTGCATGATAAGTATTATTTGATGTTAGATATGAGAATAAGGGTTTACTATCTTAGAAATGCATGTTTCAGCATGATTATTAATATTCTATAGACTAGGGGTATTATTGGATTTTTGAGTGTACTATGATGATTATTCTAATAAACATGCATAATAAGTATTATTTGATGTTAAGTATGAGAATATGGGTTTTATTGAGTATAAATATCATATGGTATAGAGGTATTTTGGTAATTTGGAGTACACCATGATGAAAATTCTAATAAACATACATGATATGTGTTATTCATTGTTAAGCATGAGAATAGAGGTTTTGTTGTATTAGTTAAATATGTTTCAGCATGATTATTATTATGGTATGGTATAGGGACATTTTAGTAATTTGGGGTATGCCATGATGATTATTCTCATAAACGTGCAGGATATGTATTGATTGTTTTTTAGCATGAGAATATGTGTTTTGATGTTCTATAAGCGCATGCTAAGGTTTTACGTGCATAATTGTGTATAAGGACAAAATGATGGTCATTTGGCATGTTAGGTAACTTAATTACATGGTAAATAATTCAATTATAGTATGTTATCCTTTTTGTTGAAAAGTTGATAAAGAAAATGGAAATGGTAATGGAAATGGATGGTGAAGTGGCAACTATAGCCTTAGGAGCGTTTTAGTCATTTTAACCTGAAGTACTTAAATGTGAGTAATTAAGTCTAGTATGGCCTTAGTAGACTTTTGATGTTGATATTGATAATGATCTTGGTCATGGTTATCTTATAATGTTAGAAATGAATAAAAATGGTTAGGTATGAAGAATTGGATATATGTGATTAATATGTGTTTTCGTGGTCACCCTTATAAAATACTCATACTTAAAGTGAAAGACCTTGAGATTGGAAATGGTGACTCTTTAGGGGTCCTTACCCTAAGAATGTGGTTTATCCCATGATTGCTTATGGATTTTGCTAGTAGGCCTTAGTGCCCCAGCTATACCATATATCTTACTCTATTTAGTTCTACAAACCTAAGGAGAGGGTATGCATACTTATGGATTAGGTATCCTTATCGGTAGGATATTGTGTACCTTCGTACACTAGTGTAACTAGGGTACCTTTGCTTCCCTGGATTGATAGTCAGTAGGCTATTGTGTACCTTCGTACACTAGTGTAACTAGGGTACTTTTGCTTCCCTAGATTGATAGTCAGTAGGATATTGTGCTGCCATTATGCGATGGTATAATCAAGGTACCTTAGTGTATTCTAGTTCATTTAATCTCCCCTTGAGTAAATAAAAATGGTAATGATTAATATTTGAAAGGAAATGATTATTGGGTTGGTTTGGTAGTATTCTTTGTGCCTACTTGTGATTTGGTAGCAGCATTTGTGCCTACCTGTGGTTTGATAGCATCCTTTATGCCTATTTAGGGTTTGGTAGCAGTCTTCGCACCTGCCTGTGATGATGTGTGTGTATTGGTTGTTTTAATGAGCCAACCTATGTATTGAGAAGTTTTGGATTTGATAATGAGAATAGTGGCTAAGATTATAACTTAAGAATGATGCATCTTTCTAATTATGCTACAAAGAGCATCATTTGGAAGATTCATTAGTAAGTTTTGGTTATTTCCCTATGAATGAGCATTGGTAGTATATGGTCTTGATGTTATGTGGTTATATGAATAATTATTATATTTCAATTAATATATGTGTAATTTAATGTTCATGAAATACCCCAAAACCTTAATTTAAGAAAGTATGTTAAAATAGGGATTTATTAGGGAAATTAATTCAATAAATTATTTTATTAAAATAAGGAGAAGTATTTAAGGTAAAATCAAGAGGAAAATAATAAATAATTTAATTAGGAAAAATTAGGGTGTTTTGCTAATTAAAATAGAATTTAGGAAAAATTATTCAAAATATCACAAATTAATCTAAAAAGAAAATTTAATTATTATTTTACTAAGCACTATTATTCAAAAATACCAAAATATTCTAAATATCTCAACCCACCTATTTTTTCTTTTTTATTTTTTCCTTTTTCCTTTTCTTTTTCCTTTTTCTTTCCTTTCTCCTTTTCTTTTTTTCCTTTCTTTCCCCGGATTGGGCCAGCCCCCTCTCTTCTTCCTTCCATGCAACCCAGCCCGCACACTTTTTTTTTCTTCGCTCGTCGCCCAGCCACTTGGTCTTCCTTCTTTTTCTTCTTTTCTTTCCCCTGGACCGACCGACCAACCCTTCTTCTTCTTCTTCTTCTTCCCCCGCTCATCTCCCACGCAAACCTGCAACCCTGCCACCACCATCCCCCTCCTCTGCCATTGTATGCCAACCACCCTGCCTCCTCCTCTCTCCCCGTCGCTTTCCTTTCCTTTCTCGACTCCAACCAACCCCACATCTCCCCTTCACACGTGCCCCTCCCTTTCCTTTTCTTCTCCCCCGACCCAACATACCCCTACCATTTGCAGACCTGTACCGGCCTACCACCACCGACCCGTGACCCTACCATACCTACCTCTTCTTGTCCTCTTCCTCCTCTATTGTTTCCACCCCCATTTGCCTATAAATACCACATACCCAACCCTTAATCAAGCTCCTTTGTCACTACCCAAAAACTTACCTCCCTTGCGCCACCGCCTATTCAGATGCTCCCTCTGCCAGCGTCGTCCAGTGATGCCACCTAAACCACCTGAACCACTTGCCAAACTACTCCCTACATCACCCTCCACCGAACCACACCACTCACCACCTCTAACTCCTCCTGCACGAGCCACCATAGCCATGCCAAATTAGCTGCCCAAACTGCTAATTTTCCTCCAACGCTGCCCCTCGTGCAGCCATGCACTGCCATCCCCACCACAACCGCCACTCCCCTACCCCCCAAAACAACTAGTAGCGTCTCCTCTACCTCCCCTACCTTCCTTTCTCCCTACCTCCCTCTCCTTCACCCTTCCTCCCCCTCCAACACCTTCGGCCACCACACCAACTGCTGCCTGCAGCACCACCAATGTTCCAACACTCTCAACCCAGAGCATCCACCACCACCATAATCACCCTCTCACTCCCCCTCTCCTAGCCTAGAAGACCACTTCTCCACTTTCTCATCCTCCTCCACCACCGCCGTCATGCGCCGTCGCTTAGCCGCCACCACCTCTAGGTTGTACCCTAACCCTTAAATATTATTAATGTAATTGTTATCATTTTATTAGTATTAATATCATTATTCTTAATATTATTATTATAATAATAATAATTATTATTATTACTATCATTATTATTGTTATTGTTATTATTCTTGTTGTTGTTTTTAGTATTATTATGACTCTATTATTATTATTAACTTGGGAACTATTATTACTAATACTAACATTAGCATTATTATTCGAACCCTATGATTATTATTACTAAGATTTGAACTATTATTATTATTATTATTGTTATTATTACCTATATCACTAATATAACTATTATTATTATTATTATTATTATTATTATTATTATTATTATTATTATTATCATCATCATCATCATCATTATTGTCACTATTTTAGTATACTACTACTACTACTACTACTACTATTGTTATGATTTGAATTATTATTAGTATTGTCACTACTACTACTACTGCTGCTGTTACTACTACTACTATTATTATTACAGAAGTTATTATCTTTACTAATAATACTTCAACATGAACCAATATAACTACCAAGACCTATTTTGGCTAATAATAGTATTATTATCTACTTTAACAATAATACTCTACTTTTACTTATAAAATAACTATTATTATTATTAACCCTAATATTAGGCTATGATAAGGGTAAGGTAAGAAATAATGATAATTTTGGTTAGAGGGAAGTTAATCCTAGTGTTTCCCTCTTATAGGTGAATCAAGTTAAAACCCTAAGGAGGCGTAGAAGCGTACTCCAAGCCCCGTGTCATATTAGGTAAGGATATGGTTAAGGCCTTTATATGTGAGAATGTGCTATTTATGTTGGTTTGATGTGTGTGCTTTATATGTTATATTATCATGTTCTTGTAGTGCATCTTGCTAAGTAGGGAGCTAAGGTAAGTTGCATGTGTTTATGATATGTGTAATGTGATGTTATTACTTGTACTTGAATTGTGCCTATGTAATATTGCCCCCTTATGACATGCATGATCGGAGATTCTAAGTAGTATAATGTGGTTGTGAGAAAAATGGAAAAGAATGAGGAAAGTGAGTTAACTAGAGAATGGTAATGATGGCTTAATTATCTTATGACCTATGGGTAGACAAAAGGAGGAATAATGGGAATGAATTAAGGGAATAGATCAAAACATGCATGGAGAGTCTAGGGTTTACATGAGATGGATAGCCTTTACATGGGGATAACTTTCACGTGAGAAAAATTGATTTGAGGATCGAATAAGGTAAGGAAAGAATTGTTAGGGTGATTGGAGTCCATATGTGAAAAATAATATGTGGGTTGATGTAAGGATGCATGAGAGACTTGACTAGGGTTTTGGGAGGAAATCCTAAGTGAGAGAAATATTTAAGGAAGGGAAAACTAATGGAAATGGTTGGAATGAGGAATAAAAGATGGAAGGGGTGTCACATGGAGGAAAAGTGAGTTAAGTGAGGAAAGTGTATTTGGGTGTTGAGTGAGTGACATGAAATAAAGGAGAAGTACTAGGGTTTTCAGGGAGCAAACTAGGGTTTTTGTGATCATGTGTGGGTTGGATAGTGAGGTTGTGATGTTAGGTGTGAATCAAGGGAAGTAATGGTTTTGGGTAACAAAGAAGAGTTTTGAATTCTCATGGTGAGTGGAAAATGATGGGAAGGAAGTCTCAGGGTCATAGGTTGTATTGTATATGTGTCATATGGAAGAGGTGATGGTAAATAAGAGTAATGAATGAATAACATTGTATGAGGAAAGAAAGGTTCTAGAGTTTTGGGATGGCCAACTAAGGTTTCCTGGTCACGTGTGTTATATGGGAAGTTAAATGGGACTTGGGGGAATAATCGAGTGAGGTGATAAATTGGAGGAGCATAAGTTGTGTGGGATAGAGGAAGGTTGGGCCATATAGGCCAAATTAGGGTTTCCCGGAGGAAAACCCTAAAGGGTGATATTAAGTTTATTCATAGATATGGAAAGTGGGCCTCAGAGTTGAGTATTCATGGTAATGAGGAACGAGTGGGAAAGAATGCCTAGATGTACTAGAGGAAGTAGAAGTCGTAAGATATGTGATAGAATTTTTGGGAAGTCTAATGGGTCATGCATGTCTAGTCGAGGTTGTGAGTGGAATAAGATACAATACAATATTAAGCACTTAAAAGTAAAAAAATTATCGAGCTAGTGTCTAATGAGGTTATATAGTTTCCATTCCACTGGCTATAATAGTGGTTAGGTGCGTTCTACCTTATGGAGTGTTTTCGGTCCACCGGCTATAATAGTAGGGTTCCCATACTCATGCAGAATTAATATGAGAAATGTGTGAACCAGAAGGATAAGACATGGAAAGATACTAATTATTTATAGTGGAACACTATGTGAGTCAGGGCTATTAAGGTTATATATATACTGGTCCAGCAACTCTAATTGTGTTCAGGTGCGTTTTGCCCTACTGAGTGATTCTGGTCGACCAGCTATAATAGTGTTTAGGTGCGCTATGCCCTGTGTGTGTTTCTGGTCCACCGGCTATAATAGAGGGGTGCCTATATCACATGGAATTAATATAATAGATGTGTAAGATAAAATATTAGTCTAAGTTTGGCCTGATCTTATGAACCTGAATTATGCTTTGTATGCCTTATGTGTTTATTTTCTTGCATGGCCTTAGTTGATTGCTTGTTTTTAGCCTTACCCATATGGTTACCTTGCTCAATACATAGCATACTAACCACCTGTTTCATGGGTGTTGCTCATTTCCACAAGTAGAGGGCCCTTCTGAATTTATGCAAGTAGGTGGGATTGTGTTTGATGCCTATGATGTACTAGATGTGCCAGGCGGGGATCTATGTTGACCATTGGACCTTCTTGGGGTTGAGAGTGGATGTTAGCCAGACTCTCTTTATTCCTGTTCAATAATGATTTTCATTTTATTTCATTTTGTTTATGGTGTTGTACCCTTTTATCCCTTTTGGGAATTTTTCTATGTATCCCACTTGTGTTGTAATGACTTTTAATCGTGAACTCTGATTTTTGTGTTATAAACACTTAAATTTCTATGAATTCATGTTTAAGTTTGTCTAATTCTTTGTAAAACTTTCCCTTATCCTTGTGGTTGGTACAAGACTGGCCAGGGGCGAGGCTTGTACTGATCACAGCGGTAGCACCCCCGTGCTTGTATTTGTTTGATTAAATGAAAATTTTCAACTGTGATTTTTGGGGGTGTTACAGTTCATGTATTGTTTTGATATATTTTATGTGTTCCATTCGAACCTTGCATATTAGTCTTGTATAATGGGTTACTCAGTATTGTTATACTAAAGGAATCATTTCTTAGACCCCTACTTAATCAATGGGCATTGGCCTTTGCAGGTTAGCTTGCAAGTTCTATTTAAGGCTACCTTTTGGTTTGAAAGTGTAGGGTCATTAGGAGTTCTATCATGAGATTTTGAACCTAAAGTTTCTGTATTCCTTATAGTCTCTTTTATATTTTCTTTTACTGGCATTTTTGTAACCACTAATGGTGGGTTTTATTTGAAATGATGTTTATTTTCTCTAACTCTTTTACTACTCTAATTTATAATTGTTTTCTTAATTTATGTGAAATAATATTGTTAGCCTTAGCACTTGGCAACAGAACGGTAGATGAAATCAGTATGGTACCAAGTGTGGTGGTAGCACCCCGCGATTTACTATATTAGCTTTTGTGATTTAAGTTCTAAAAATGAATTTTTTTAGTATTAAATTTTAGGGATGTTACAAGATTAATCATTTATAGTGAAAATTATATGAGTTAGGACTAATTGTGCATGTCAGTTTCATTAGATGAGAATAGTGGTTGATAGCATTTATGTCTTAGGGTTTTACTTGTCCATTCCACTTGACCAGAATAGTGGCCAAGAGCTTTATGCCCTAGGGTTGTATATTATCGATATTATTCCACCAGTTGAGAATATTGGGGTCCCTAAACTCAAATTTAAATAAATTATTGAAAATGATCAAAATCATTGATAAGATATTATTTACTTAAAGTGAAAGACTACGTGAGTTAGGGTCGATTATACCTCTTCATTTCATCATATAAGAAATAGCGACAAGGAGCTTGATTTCCTAGAGTTGTATATTATTGATATTGTTCCATCGGTTGAGAATAATGAGGTTCATGAACTTGGATTAAAATAAATTATTTAGAATGATCGAAATCATTGATAAGATATTAAACATTTAAAGTGAAAGATCACGTGAGTCAAGATCAGTTGTATAGTCGTTCCACTGAATGACAATAATGGCTTTGAGTTTGATGCCTTGGGTTGTATGTTATTGATACCATTCTATCGACTGAGAATAGTGGCCAAGAGTATTTTGCCTTAAGGTTATATATTATTGATAGCATTCCACTAGTTCAAAATAGTAGCTGGGAGCATTTTGTCCTAGGGTTGTATATTATTGATATGATTCTACCAATTGAGAATAATGGGGTCCTTGAACTCAATATAAATAAGAATATAGATATTAATTATGCCATTATGATTGTGAGACCTGGAAACAATAAATTGGTTGCTTCCATCATATATTAATCTATATGTATGTTTATCCCTTATTGTGACCTTATGACCTATATGAGCTTAATATGACTGTATTGTTACCTTACTTGGTATGTAGCATACCAATTATCCTTTTTATGGGTGCCCCTCATTTCCACAAACATATCCACCTTGTTTTTATAGGATTGTTGATTACTACTTTTAAAGTGCTTGCCTTCGGTGAGTGTATAATTAAATTGTTCAAGGGTATGGTTATTCGGATATCTCTATATTTTTAGTCATCTATTTTCATTATGCATATTTCCTTCTTCTTTTTCATATCTTCTATCATAGTCGAATAAAGTGTTTTCCGCACCTAATTTCTTGTTATGAGGTTAATTTTGCCTTGAACTCAACATAGACTAGGCATAGAGTGACTCTTTTATGTTAGATGTAGCCTAACGCCCATATGTTTTATATTTTAGCTTCCGCAATTAACTTTTTAAACTAAAATTAGTTTTGAAATTTGGGGGTGTAACAAAATTTAGTTGAATCACTTGTTGGTCATGCGATACTTGGTCAAAATATCAAAGTATGGAAACTAAGGTGGTTTAATTATGGCCTTATACAAGCAAGTAAATAATGGTGTCAAAAGCTTGATAATTTCAATGAGTAATGGCTATGCTATGAAAGCCTCTAACTCTTGTATTTTCTCAAAGTTGATTGGACCATATTCTGTGACATTATATATATCCACTTACTGGTTTATGGCATTAATTTGGGAATGATAGTTATAACACCCCATAATTTTATAACATTTGCTTTTGTTTGTTTAGCCTTGTTATTCAAAAAATAACCTATAAACCTTAGCCCAATTATTCTATTATTAACGTTTGACCCGTAACTCAAATAATTTTCCTTGATTATTTTAGCTTATCCCTTCCTATTAAACCTATCCTAAACCGATTTATTTTTCTTACCTAGTACCCTAACCTAACAAAACTAAAACTAAAATATTTCTACTTTATCCCCAATCAACACCATCTCTCATGTAAGCCCCTTAATGTGCCTATTTTTTCCTCCTTCAATCGCTCTCCCTATCTTCCCTTACCTTACTTCTCTATTGAACCCATACCCCATCACCATCACTTCACACTTTGTTGAACCAACTTCTCTCACCCTTTGTTGAGCTATACTCCACTACCCCTTATCTACATGCATATATACATACACACACATCTCCTCAACCACCCAACCTTACTCCCTTCCTTTTCTTCCAACCCATTCCCCGTCTATTTTTTCTGCCTCCACCAACTCTAGCCTTGCCCTCTTCCTCAGCCTTGTTTGGTTTCACCATCCCAACACCACGCATGCACATCACCACCATCTTCCACCAACCACAATCATCTAAAGCTTCTCCCTTTCTCGGCCTCATTTAGTTTTGCTCACCAATCATCAGCAACCCTCTAACCAGCAAAATCCACACCCATGTGTTGTGCCCCTCTACACTACTGCCAACCACCATCCAACCCTTTCTCCCGTGCACCACTCCCCCTGCACCTCACCATCTTAACCAAAGCCTTCACCATCACTGATCTTCTTCTTCTTCTTCTTTACAGCCAGAACCCCCAAAGAACCTCCCCCAACCATCAACCACATCCATTGCAGCCTTCCTTAACCTCTTCAACCTTTGTTTATCATTTCCTACCATCCTTATCTTTGGCCATTTCTACT
This sequence comes from Tamarix chinensis, assembly GCA_030549775.1. Classification (NCBI taxonomy): domain Eukaryota; kingdom Viridiplantae; phylum Streptophyta; class Magnoliopsida; order Caryophyllales; family Tamaricaceae; genus Tamarix; species Tamarix chinensis. The sequence goes on from CM060171.1 coordinate 120,935,933, forward strand.
GAACCACACCTCCCAACCTATACCATCTTCAGCCACAACCAATTCCATCCCCCTACACCACCTTCTTAATAACCCCTCCCAACCGAGCAATCCTCCACATAATCTAGCAGCCACTACCCACGACCATCACTTCTAACCACCCAATTACCATCTCCACCACCCTACCTCACATTTCCTCCTCAACTTAGCCTTCTCCAACCTTTTCCAATATGGCCCCTACTCATGCTACACATGTAGCGTGAGGAGGAGAAATTTTGGTTTAGAAATTTTTGGTACCTAATTTTTAATAAGTAGGGGTAATTTGGTAATTTACTTGTTAAATATTAATATAAGTAATGGTGGTATTATTTTTAGGTACAAAAGTTTAATTACCGGGGCCTAATTTTAGTAGGTTACTAATTATTTGTGTTTTGCTGGAAAATAGATAACTTTTATACTATAGTAAAATAATAGATATTGCATGATAGTACATTATGATTTTTGTGTATGAAATATTTTAAGCATGATTTGTTATGCCATAATTATGTTGCCATAAAAATAGGTAAAAAGAGTATATTATCTTATGTAAAATATTTTAGGTACAAAAGCATGACTCAAATGATTTTAATGTCTGACAAAGACTATGTATGTCATACACGTGTAAAATGATAGGTTAAGTATGCTTAGATAAATTTGTGGAATAATTATTATTGATGTGTACCCCAGAGACAATTTGGTCATTTTGAGTATGATATGATATTTATCCCGACAAGAATATCAAATGTACATTATATATCATTGAGCATGAGATTATGTATTTATGGATGTATTAGATATTCGTGTTAGGGTTTATGTGCCGAATCATGATTAAGAACAAAATGGTCATTTGTCTTATATAATAATTTAATTCCATGATAAATAATTTAATTATTAGGTTTTATCCTTTTCATGAAAAATTAATATATAAAATGGAATTAATAATTAAAAGATGATAGTGTGTTAATTTTAGTCTCAAAAGCATTTTCATAATTTTGCCCCGATGCGCCCTAATATGAATAATTGAGCCTAAGATGGGCTTAGTATATTTTTATAATTAACCTTTGTAATGATCTTGTTTATATATATCTTGAATAAATGGGAAACAAGTAAAATACTTAAGAATGGAAACTGGATATATGTGATTGATTTTGATTTCATGGTCACCTTAATTAAAATACTAATATTTAAAGCAAAAGACTTCGAGATCGAGAATGGTGGCTCTTTAAAGTTTGCTACCCTAATAACATGTTTTAGCCCATGATTTATTGTGGTTTTTTACTAATGTGCCTTAGTACCCAAGTCAAACCCTATCTCTTACTTTATTAAACTCTAAGAACTTATAGAGGGTATGCATATATTATGGATCAAGTGACCTTGTCGATATGTTACTATGTTACCTTTGTATACCAATGCGACTAAGGTATTTTTGTGTGCTTAGGTTAATAGTTGGTAGGATACTGTGTTGCCTTGAGCCTTAGTATGACTAGAGTGCCATAGTGTCTCTAGGTTGATTTGATCTCCCCTTGAGTAAATAAAAATAGAAATGATTGATAGATTATTGGATTGGTCGATAGTAGCCTTTGTACCTACATGTAGTTTGATATCAGCCTTTGTACCTACCTATGATGTTGTAGATTTTCATTGGTGTTATGTCTTTGGGCCTACCTATGATGTTATGGATTTTTATTGGAGTTCAGAATGAGATATGTGAATGTTGCTATTATTATGGTTTGGGTTGATGTTGTTTATAATTATACTTCAAAGAACATATCTTGAATATTCAATTGGTAAGTTTCAGTTGTTCCAAATGTGTGATTTTAAAAAATATATGTCCTTGGTGGTATTTGGTTATATGAATGATTATCATATTCCAATTAACACTTGAATACTTAAATGTTTTCTACCATGTATTGTTACCATGCCTTATATATGTTCAATGTTGGTTTCTCATATTAGTTATGTATAATAAGTTTCTCAGTACTATTGTACTAAATGGTTCTTTTGTGGGCCCCTACCTATTCAATGGATAATGGTCTTTGTAGGTCAGCTTACGAGCTCTCTCGAAAGTTAGTAGTTCGGATTGAGAGCCTAGGACTATCCACTGCCTTTTGGTATATTTGATTTTGGTTGTAATTGGACGCTTGTGGCCTCGTGTACTTTCTCTCTTGAGTTTTTTTAACCGATGAAGCTTGTTTTTATTCATAATAGTGATTAATTTGATTAAGCTCTCCATCCTATTTCTTGTAATAATGTTATTAATTTAAGCAGAGTAATAATTTTAGCCTTAGCACTTGGTATGAGAATGATAGAGGAAACTAGGCTTGTACCAAGAGTGGCAGTAACACCCTTCATTGTTATTATTTGAGCTTCTGTGATTAACTCTTTAAAATAAAAATTTTAATTCCTAAAAACAGGGGTGTTATAGTATTTGACACCAATATATTTTATTCTCATAATTTTCTAAGAAGCATACATATTAATAAAGTTAAAGCTCCTAAGTTTTTCATGATGGGTATCCAGTATTTTAATGTTATGACATTTGATGTGAGCAATATTAGACTTGACATAGCCTATGTTTGTGCAGGGATTGAGTCCCTATTGTTACGGGCCGCATCGAAAGGCTTGTATTGAGGTTCCACCAGTCCCAGAATAATCTAGAATATCATTGTATAGTCTAGATAAGTATGGAAAGATGTATAGGATTCTACACTCTCCAAATGATTCTAGAAGGTTCTAGAGGGAGATGTCTATAGATCCTTCTCCACTTGAATAGATGATCATTGATAATTATAGAAACCTTAAGGGAGCACTTTAGAAATCCTAATGGACTATTCTAGAAACCATAATGGACCTATTGGGCCATTCTTGAGAGATCCATTATTCCCATATCTAGAATCTTCCACAGGGAGGGGAATGATGAATTGAAATATCCCAAAACCTTAATCTAGAAAATTATGTTAAAATAGTGATTTATTAGGAAAAATAATTAAATAAATTATTTTTATTAGAATAAGGGGAAAATTTAACGCAAAGTCAAGAGGAAAATAATAAGAATTTAATTAGGGAAAATTAGGGTGTTTTGCTAATTAAAATATAATTTAGGAGAAATTATCCAAAATATCCTAAATTAATATAAAAAGGAAATTTAATTAATATTTTACTAAATTTTATTATTTTTAAATATTCAAAAATACCAAAATATTCTAAATACCCCAACCAACCTATTTTTCCCTTTTCCTTTTCCCCTTTCTTTTCCCCTTTCTTTCCTCTTTTTCTCCTTTCTCCTTTTTTTCCTTTTCCCCTTCTTCCCTTGGATTGGGCCAACCCTCCCTTCGCAGCCCAACCCCTTCCCCTATCCCTTCCCACGCAACCCAGCTCATACCCTCTTTTTTTCTCCTCCCTCGTTTAGCCGTCCGATCCCCTTTCTTTTTCTTCTTTTTTTCCCCTAGACCGACCAGCTAACCCACCCTTCCTTCTTCCTCCCTTATCCTTCCCCGACCTGTATATCGAGACCTGCAACCCCATACGCCGACCAACCCAACCACCATACCATCGGCATGCACTGCCCCCTCTCTCCTTGTCCTTTTCCTTTCCTTTTCTGACCCTAATCAGCCCCACACCTCCTCCCATGTGTGCCCCCTCCCTTCCTTTTCTCCTCCCCTAACCAAACTTGCAGCTGCCATTTGTAGGCTTGTACTAGCCTCCCACCACCGGTCAGCTTGCTTGCCATACCTGCCCCCTTTGTCTTATCCTCCCTCAGTAGCCTATAAATACCTCCTACCCAAATCCATTCAGCCTCTTTTGCCCTGCCAAGAAAACCAGCCTTCCTTGTGCCAACCCTCCCTTCGCAGCCCAACCCCTTCCCCCTATCCCTTCCCACGCAACCCAGCTCGCACCCTCTTTTTTCTCCTCCCTCGTTTAGCCGTCCGATCCCCTTTATTTTTCTTCTTTTTTCCCCTAGACTGACCAGCTAACCCACCCTTCCTTCTTCCTCCCTTATCCTTCCCCGACCTGTATATCGAGACCTGCAACCCCATACGCCGACCAACCCAACCACCATACCGTCGGCATGCACTACCCCCTCTCTCCTTGTCCTTTTCCTTTCCTTTTCTGACCCCAATCAGCCCCACACCTCCTCCCATGTGTGCCCCTCCCTTCCTTTTCTCCTCCCCTAACCAAACTTGCAGCTGCCATTTGTAGGCTTGTACTAGCCTCCCACCACCGGTCAGCTTGCTTGCCATACCTGCCCCCCTTTGTCTTATCCTCCCTCCAGTAGCCTATAAATACCTCCTACCCAAATCCATTCAGCCTCTTTTGCCCTGCAAAGAAAACCAGCCTTCCTTGTGCCACCGCAACTTCAGACGTTGTTGCTACCACCATTGCCCAGCGTCACCACCTGAAACACTTGCCAAACTCTTCCCTGCATCACCCTCCACCGAACCACACCACTCATCACCTTTAATTCCTCCTACATGAGCCAACCTAACCATGCAAAGTAGGCTTTCAATTTGCCAATCCCCTATCACTGCCCCTCTCGTCATCGTGCACCTCCATCTCCGCCGCAACCACCGCATCTCCTGCCACCCAAAACACTAAGCAAAGCCTCCCCTACCTCCCCTTACCTTCCTTTCTCCTTGCCTCCCTCTCCTTCACCCTTCCTCCTCCTCCACCACCTATGCCGCCACTTTTTTGTGCCACCACCACCATTCCAACCCTCTCAACCCAGAGGATCCACCACCACCACAACCACAATCTCACTCCCCCTCTTCTAGCCTAGAAAGCCACCTCTCCAACTCCACTTCCTCCTCCATCGCCACCATCACCTAGTCACCACCACCACCAGTTTGTGCCCTAGCCTCCCCAACCTTTAAATATAATTAATGTAATTGTTATTTATTTTATTAGTGTTGATATCATCATTATTATTATTATTATTATTATTATTATTATTATTATTATTATTGCTATTTATTATTATCATTATTGTCACTATTTTAGTATCACTATTATTATTATTATTATTCAAATTATTATTATTATCACTATTATTATTATTATCATCATCATCATCATCATCATTATTAAAGTTATCATCTTTTGTATTGTTAATATTGTTAATAATACCTTAACATAGACCAATGTAACTACCTAACCCTATTTTGACTAATAATAGCATGATTAACCATTTAAAGAATAATACCCTTATTTTTACTTATAAAGCTACTATTACTATTACTAACCCTAATACTAGGTTAAGATAAAGGTGAAGTAGGGAATAATGATAATTTTGGTAAGAGGGAGTTAACCCTAGTATGTCCTTCTTATAGGTGAACCAATTCAAAACCCTAACGAGGTGTAGGAGCGTGCTCTAAGCCCGGTGTTGTTTTAGGTAAGGATATGGTTAAGGCCTAATATGTGTAAAAATTGTGTTATGTGTGTTGATTTGATGTGTGTGTGCCTTATATATTATGGATTATGTTCTTGTAGCGTATCTTGCTAAGCATGGAGCTAAGGTAAGTTGCATGTGTTTTATGACATGTGTAATGTGGTATTGTTGCTTGTTACCCTCATGACATGCACGATATGAAGCCCTAAATAGTGTGATATGGTTGTGAGAGAAATGAAAAAGAGCAAGGAAAGTGAGTTGATAAAAGGGAAATGAGAATGACCTAATTATCTCATGATCTTTGAGGGGATAAAAAAAGGAAAATAGGGATAAAATAAGAGAGTGAGTGAATCTTCCATGGGAAAGTCTAGGGTTTGCATGGGATGGTTAGCCTTTGCATGGGGATGACCTTTACGTAGAAATAATTTAACTGAGGGTTAAGTAAGTTAAGGGAAGAAATGTTAGGGTGATTGGAGTTCATATGTGAAAAATAGTACGTGGGTTGGTGTAAGAATGCATGGGAGACTTGACTAGGATTTTGGGAGGAAACCTTAAGTGAGAGAAGTGTGCAAGGAAGGGAAAACCAATGGAAATAGTTATAACGAGGAATAAAAGATGGAAGGGGTGTTGTATGGAGGAAAAGTGAGCCAAGCGAGAAAAGGTATTTGGGTGTTGAGGGGGTGACATGAAAGAAAGGAGAAGTACCAGGGTTTTGGGGAGCGAACTAGGGTTTTTGTGATAATGTGTGGGAGTTGGATAATGACGTTGTGATGTCGGTTGTGGTTCAAAGGAAGTGATGGTTTTAGTAACAAGGAAGTGTATGGGTTGTGTAGGACAAAGGGAGGTGATGCCACGTAGGACATATCTGGGTTTCGGAGGAAAACCATAGAGAGCAAAGAGGAGTCAAAATTGAGTTATGGAGAGTGATGCCTCACACCACGCGCAAAAGAGTTTTTGGTTCTCATGGTTAGTGGAAAAAAATAGGAAGGAAGTCTCAATGTCATAGGTTGTGTTGGATATGTGTCATGTGCAAGAGGGAATGGTAAGTATGAGTGATGAGGGGATAACATCGTATGAGGAAAGAGAGGTACTAAGGTTTTGGGATGGTCAACTAGGGTTTTGTGGCCATGTGTATTATATGGAAGTAAAATGGGATGCTTAGGGATGAATCGAGTGAGTTAATGAATTGGAGGAGCATGAGTTGTGTGGGATAGAAGAAGGTTGGGCCATATAAGCCAAATTAGGGTTTCCTAGAGGAAAACCCTAGAGAGTGATATTGAGTTGACTCAAAGATATGGAAAGTGAGCCTCAGAGTTGGGTATTCATGGTAATGAGGAAGGAGTGGGAAAGAATGTATAGATTTACTAGAGGGTGTAGAAGGCCCAAGATATGGGATATGGTTTTTGGAAAGCTGGGAATAAAAGGGGTGAGCTGGGAAGTCTAGTGAGTCATGCATGTCTAGTCGGGGTTGTGTATGGAATAAGATACAATAAAACACTTAAAGTAAAAGATTATCGAGCCAGGGCCCAGTGATGATATATTTTCTAGTCCACCAGCTATAATAGTGGTTAGGTGTGTTTTACCCTGTGGAGTTATTTTGATCCACCGGCTATAATAGTGGGGAATTCTAGGCTCAATAAACCAAATTTTACATGGTGATAAGACATTTCAAGATACTAATTACTTACAATGGAACACCACGTGAGTCGGGGCCAGTGATGTTGATTTTTCGGTCCACCGACTATAATAGTGGTCAGGTGCGTTTTTTCTTATGGAGTGTTTCCGGTCCACCGACTATAATTATGGGGTTCCCGTACTCATACGGAATTAATATGAGAAATGTGTAAGACATAAATATTAGTTTAAGCTGGTCTGATGGTATGAACATGAATTATGCTTTGTATGCCTTGTTTATTTTCTTGCATGGCCTTACCCATATGGTTACCTTGATCAGTACATAGCATACTGACCACCCGTTTCATGGGTGCTACTCATTCACACAAATAGAGGGCCCTTCTTCATTTGTGCAGGTAGGAGGTACCGTGTTTGATGCCTATGACGTACTGGATGCGTCAGGTGAGGATGCATGATGACTGTTGGACTTACCTAGGGCCAAGAGTGGATGTCTACTTTTTTATTACTTTACTTAATCATTGTATAACTTTTTCCCCTCATGGGTTTGACCTTGTATCTATTTTAATTATGTATCAACGCTTTGATTCCGCACTCTGATTTTCTCTTTATGAGTATTTTGAATTTTTATGTTTCCCCACCTTAAGTGTGTTATGAACATTTCAATTTCTTATGAATCTCTATTTTAAGTATGACTAATGTCTTGTGATAAATTTTCCTTAGCCTTATGATTGGTGCAAGACTGGCCAGGGGACGGGCTTGTACTGATCATGACAGTAGCATCCTCGTACTTATATTTGTTTTCATTAAACGAAAATTTTCAACTGTGATTTTTGGGGGCATTTGGAAATCATCCAATAAGAGTTGTATTCATACCTTCTCTCTCTATAATATAATCTCCCTTTCTCTCTCTAAAATCTCTCTCTCTCTCTCTTGAGTTCTCTAGTGAAGGGTTTGGTGTGGTAATATCGGAGGCATCTCTAGCCTAAGTGTTGAGTACACTTGAGGAGGAAGGCTAACTTAGTCTCTCAAGGAGTGAGAAAAGACTAAGGCCCCACATAGCTAGAATTGGTGAGGAAGTCGGCGTGTGACAAGTGGTATCAGAGCTCGGTTTTCGATGTTCCACAATCCTGAATCATCATAAGTCACTCAAGGTGATGATGTTGAGAAGAAGAAGAGATCAAAGTCTACCTCCAAATCTCATGTCCTGAGTTTGGAGGAACTTCTTGAGAAGATGGATTGCTCCATAACCATATGCCAAGAGGATATTTCCACCTTAGAGGGGAAGGTGGATGGGTTGGAAAATGATGTAGAAGCCTCAACCACCCACGAGGAGGTGCAAGGGCTAGTCAATTCTCTAGCCACCAAGGTCAGCGAGGAGATGATGGAGGCCCATCACAAATTCATGGCTGATATGATGGCCTGCACAGATCAGTTAATGGAGGAAAATGTTGTCTAGAAGGATTGTCTTGCCAACATTGAGTCTGAATGTGCCCAAAGTAGAGAAGTGGTACCCCACAGAGTTGGAAGCTCAAGAAGGCCCATGCTGATGTTGGATATACCCTGGCCACACAAGTACAAGGGTTCAAGGAGCACAAAAGAGATTGATAACTTCCTTTACAACATCAAAAGATACTTTTCCGCCATCTATTTACTTAATGATAGCTTGAAAATTACTCAAGCTACCCTTTATCTTGAGAAGGATGATATGTTGTGGTGACGTGCTCGTCACTGAGATATTGAGAGGGGTGCTTGTGTAATAAGCATGTGGGATGAATTTAAGGTGGACTTCAAGAGGCACTTCTACCCGGCTAATGCTGAGTTAGATGCTATGAGAAGACTCTGGAATCTCAAGCACATGGGAACCATCAAGGAGTATATCAAGGCATATAGCTTGTTGATGCTAGAGATTTCCGATATGCCCGAGAAGGAAAGGTGGATATACTTCATGGTTAGGTTGCAATCATGGGTAGATCAAGAGCTAAGGAAGAGGAATGTTCAAGATCTCCCTACAGCTTATCGGGAAGCTGATTCCTTGATCGAGTACAAGTTTGAAAATAGGGACAAGGGCTGGAAAGATAGCTCCAACAAAGGTGGGGGAGGCAAGCCCCACAAGACCGGTCCAGAGCCTCACGAATCTAAGGGCAAGGATGAGGAGAAGGAGGTAAAGAATTCCCAAATCTCAAACAAAAATGCTTCATGTGTGGAGGCAATCACTTCCTTTGAGATTGTCCTCAATAGAAGGCCCTAAGCACTATAATAGCCAGCCAAACCAAGAAGGAAAGATCCACTAAAGGTAAAATGGGGTTCTTAACCTTATTCAACTCCATCAACTCCAAGTCGAAGGAACAAACCAAGGAGTTGATGTACGCGGAGGTAAAGGTGAAAGGTGTCACTAGCAAAGACTTGGTGGACACTGGAGCTTCTCAAACTTCCTCAGTCTAAAGCAGGCACAAAGGATGGATCTTAAAGTAACTCGAGAATTGGGAAGAATGAAAGCAATCAACTCCAATGCTAGACGCATCCTTGGGGTTGCTTATGGAGTCCCGATGGCCATTGGCTCATGGAAAGGAAGGGTCAACTTCACAATAACCGAGATGGATGACTACAACATGGTGCTTGGGATGGAGTTTATGGATGTGGCAGCTCCACTCACCTTTTTAGGAGATTGCACCATGCACCTCGGGAAAGGATAATAGTGTCATGTTGTTCATTTGGCAGAAACAAATGTGGATTCCCGTTCACTCTCAACAATACAATTCTCAAAAGGTTTCAAGAAGGGGGAAGTCTGCTACTTGGCTTTGGTTATTGAGGAAGATTCCCCACAAATCTATGGAGGTGCTTGAAGAAATATAGTAGGTCCTTCATAAGTTCAAGGAGGTGATGCCCGCAGAGCTACCAAAGAAGCTTCCACCTAGGAGGAAGGTGGATCATGCTATCAAGTTAGATCCAGGAGCCAAGCCACCCACTAGGAGTCCCTACCAAATGAGCCCTCCAGAGTTAGAAGAACTAAGGAAGCAGTTGAAGGACCTACTTGATGCTGGGTTTGCTCGTCCTTCAAAAGCCCCTTATGGTGCCCTAGTATTATTCCAGAAGATGTAAGATGGCTCTCTTTGGATGTGTGTGGATTACATGGCACGTAACAAAATCATGGTGAAAAACAAGTACCCATTACCTTTAATAGATGACTTATTTGATCGAATCACGAAGCCAAGGTACTTCACCAAGATAGATCTTTGGTCGGGGTAATAGCAAGTGAGAATTGCATAAGGAGATAATGCTAAGATGTCTTATGTAACAAGATACGATTCTTTTGAGTTCCTTGTCATGCCATTTGATCTTAAAAATACCCCAACCAAATTTTTTACTTTGATGAATAAGATATTCCACTTACACTAGATGATATTGTGGCATATAGTGAGTCCCTCAACGAGCATGTAGAGCATCTTAATGTTGTTTTTCAATTACTCTAAGAAAATGAGCTATATGTGAAGAAGCAAAAATGCTCCTTTTCTCTCACTGAAATGAAGTTCTTAGGTTACTTCATCAGAGATGGGAAGATTAGGATGGACACAACCAAGGTCTGAGCCATTCAAGAATGGGAAGCCCCAAAGAATGTGTTAGAGCTATGAAGTTTCCTCGGGTTGATTAACTGCTATCACAGATTCATCCTAGGGTATTCAAGAAGGGCCACACCCCTTAGAAACTGATTGAAGAAGAAGATCCCATGGAGTTGGGATGAGGAGTGCGTCAAGGCCTTTAAAGATCTGAAGAAGGCGGTGATGGAAGAGCTAGTTCTATGCCTTCCTAACTACTAAAAAGAGTTCAAAGTACACTCAGATGCCTCCAATTATGCCATTGGAGGGGTAATCATGCAAGAGAGGCATCCAATTGCCTTTGAGAGTCACAAACTGAACGAGACAGAGAGGTGGTATCCCGCCCATGATAAAGAGATGACCACCATCATCCACTATTTGCGAGTGTGGAGACACTATCTTCTGGGAAGTAAGTTCATCATCAAGATAGATAATGTTGCAACGAGCTACTTCCAAAATTAGGAAAATTTGATCCCCAAGCAAGCCCTTTGGTAGGATTTCCCGGCAGAGTTTGATTACAAGATGGAGTACAAGCCTGGGAGTGTTAACACGGTAGCTAATGTCTTGAGCCGCAAGACGATGCTTGCTAGCATGAGCGGATCCACAAGAGATATTTTAGATTGAGTCAAGGAGAGAATGATGCACGATTCCTTTACTTAAAGCCAGATGGAGATGGAAAAGGAAGGAAAGACTCAAAGATTCTGGGAATAGGAGGGAGCCCTTTACACTATTAGAAACCGCCTCTATATACCTAGATGGGGGAACTTGTGGAGGGGCATCATGAAGGAATTCCACGATTCAAAATGGGTTAGACACCTAGTTATGAAACACACATTAGATCTTATTAAAGATGCTTATTATTAGCCACAAATGCAGGATGATGTTGAAGGGTATGTGAAGACTTGCCTTGTTTGCCAACAAGACAAGAATGAGCAAAGTTGTCCCGTGAGATTGCTAGAGCCCTTACCCATTCTTGAAAGAGACTTTGGGAGAGTTTCTTTATGGACTTTATTTCAGCACTCCTAATGTCTGAAGGATATGGATCGATCATGGTGGTGGTTGACAAGTTAAGAAAATATAGGACACTTATTCTGGCACCAATGGATTGTATCACAAATATGTGTGCCTAGTTATTCTTCAAGAGTGTGGTGAAGTTTTGGAGGTTTCCAAAGTCCATCATCCATGATAGGGATCCTCGCTTCACTGCCAAGTTTTGGAGGGAGCTATTCAAGATGATGGGGGTCTGAGCTTCATTTTTCTACAAGTTGTCACCCTCAGACGAATGGGCACACTGAAAGGGTGAATGCTTTGGTGGAGATGTATCTAAGGCACTTTGTGAGTGCCAATCAAAAGGATTGGGCCAAGTTGATTGATGTAGGTCAATTCTCTTATAATCTTCGGAGGAGCGAGTTTACTGGGCATAGTCCATTCGAGTTAGTCATGGGGCACCAACCTCTCACTTTGCACACAATGGCTAAGGGATACAAGGGGAGTAGTCCCATAACCCACTCTTTTGCACATGGATGGCAGGATCAACTTGATATCACCAAGGCACAACTAGAGAAGGCTTTGAGAAAGATGAAAAATTGGGCAAATAAGAATTAAAGGCCTTTGGAGTTTAAGGAAGGAGACTTGATAATGGTGAGGTTGCCACTATAGGTGTTCAAGGTTCACAAAGGCTTGGTAAGAAGATATGAGAGGCCATACCCGATGTTGAAGAAAGTGGGGAAGGTGTCCTACTCTTTATAGCTACTCTTGAAATTAAAGATTCATCTAGTCTTCCATGTGAGCTTGCACAAGCTTTACTATGAAGAAAAGGAAGACCCAACTAAAGGAGAGAGCAAGCGTGCACCACCTACAAATGTGACATCCTTCAATCATGAGGTTGAGAAGATTTTAGTCGACCGAGTAATCAAGAAAAGAGGGGTACCAAATTAAAAAGAGTACCTCATCAAATGGAAGAGGCTACTTGAGAGCTAAAACAGTTCGGAAAAGGTAGAAGATTTGTGGTAGTTCTAGGAGGCCATCTAGAGTTATATGTCTTCTATCATTGCTTGAGGACGATGATGTTTCGGTGGGGGAGAATGTTATGGGTGTCATCAAAAGGCCTGCATTGAGGTTCCACCAGTCTTGGAATAATCGAAAATATCATTGTATAGTCTAGATAAGTATGGAGAGATGTATCAGTAACTACACTCTTCTAGATGATTCTAGAAGGTTCTAGAGGGGGATGTCTCTAGATCCTTCTCCACTTGTATAGATGAGCATGGATAATTCTAGAAACCCAAAGGGAGCACTCTAGAAACCCTAATGGATTATTCTAAAAATCATAATGGACCTATTGTGCCATTTTAGAGAGATCCATTAGGCCTGTATCTAGAATCTTAATAGAGGAGGGTAAGGGGTGGATCTTCTCCTATAAATAGAAGGGATAGAGGTATTTGGAAATCATCAAACAAAAGTTGTATCCATACCTTCTCTCTCTATAATACAATCTCTATTTCTCTCTCTAAAGCTCACTCTCTCTTGAGTTCTCTTATGAAGGGTTCGGTATGGTGGTCTCGGAGGTATCTCTAGCCTAAGTGTTGAGTACACTTGAGGAGGAAGGTTGACTTAGTCTCTCAAGGAATGAGGAAAGACTAATGCCACACGTAGCTAGACTTGGTGAAGAAGTCAATGAGTGATACTGTGCTCACAATTCAAGTTTCATTTTATATTGAAATCTATATTGTTTGGATAAACACATTAAGGGTATAGTAGATTGACTTTTGTATTTCAATAAATTTCCTAATGCTTGAAATGAATTTTGTGATGCAAACCGAGTGACTAATAATGTTGAAGTTAACTTTACTAGTAATTATACATTTACTTTAAGTGGTTATGTCATATCATGAAAGTCTTTAACAAAGACATATATTGTGTGTCCCGCCATGCCATGTGAATTTATTACTCTTGAGCTACCATTGGAATAACTGAAAATGGTGTACATGTTGGGAATATTAGGTATACCTTCAATAGACATAGTGTAATCAACCTAGTGTTGATAAAAGGAGTTATCTCCACAAAATGTGTGAAGTTGTGAGGAACTTAGTGAATCCTTTCATAGAAGAGTTTATAAGGAAAGTAGTCCCTGAATCCTCTCAATAATCGTTAATCTTAGATTATAAAAGAAGTATGGCGGATTCCCATTTGAGGTAAAAAAAAGATACATGATTACTATATTTCACCACATTCTCATCTCTATTACATGTATAGTTGAGTTGTATGCACTCTTATGAATCCATATCTAGTTTTGGTTGTGTTATTGAAACACACTTGATGGATTCTCATTTGTGGTAGTGCTAAGTTTGAGCTTTATGCTCATATAGAATCCAATAACTAGCATAGGTGGTGTTTTTTAGACGTGTGTTGATGGATCATGCTGATTGATTTGAGGTTGAGTTTGTTTCTCTTGATGAGTCTATAACTATATATGGCAGTGCTAGATAAACACACTCTATGGATTCACCTACATGGGTGTGAAAGAAGACCGCCTTCTATCATAGATTTGGGATGTCTCTCTAAAGCACTCATAAATACCCAAAGTATGTGCATCTACATTAAGAGCGCTTGATATTTTGTATTGCGAAGTTTTGTTGAAATTAAAATAGTAATGCATGTGGGGATTTATATCAAATCTAAGTAGTTCAAGAGGAGATAACAACTTATATTGTGTTGTAATCTCATTTCACTATGTAGAAATTCAATCAAAAGATATTAGTACTTAATTATGAAACTTTTACTTTGCCTAGTTTTTTTCACTTGTCTTCATGTTTTCTCATAATTTTTGGCTACTTAAAAATAATTTGGGTTTGGATATCTTGATCAGATTCAATTGTTCTGAAATCTTAATTGGATATTATTTCATCTATAAAAAAACTTTGTAGTAATCTATTCACTCTCACCACTCTCTAACTCAACTAATAACCACCCACTCTTCTAGTCTTTGGTAAAGAGAATTTTCGATATATATTATAATTTTAACGATATCAAACCTATAATTATAGTATTTGATAAATAGTTTTTTGTATTAATTTTTTTCAAAAAAAAAACTTAAAATATGAGTGTTTTGAATTAGTTTATTTAGAGTTAATTTTTTCAAAGTCATTAATACTTTTAGTTTACTAATAACAACCACCGTCAACAAATATTTCTAGATATATAAACAAAAAATATTATCATCTAATCAAATAAACTAATGTAATGTACTATCAACCATCTAATAATTGCCAAATAGGGCCTTTATCCCACCAATCCACTTCTCGATTTGGTGTTAGTGGAAGTAGCAGTCTCTAATTCTAGTAAATAACTATTCTTTTTCTATTTAAATTGTCGAGGATATTTTGGGTAAATAGGGAATAATTGAAGTCTTCGTTTCTCAATCACTCTTCTATCGGAACTAGCTCCTATGTAGCTATAATTTGCAATGCATCAATTTAAGGGACCACTGTGTTAATCTCGAGGAGGGGACTATATTTTTTATTGCACAAGAGTCAACGCAAAATTTTCCTTCAAAGTAATGGTTCATCAATAACACTAGCTTCTAGATATAAATTCATAATTACTACATGTCAATTTTTCTTTAATGTAGCTTTTCCAACACTATAGAATGCATACAGAAAAGAAATCTTGGATCATAGTATTACAAATTGGCGAATCACAATAGGTTTTCCCAAATGCAAGTGATATAAACCACCAAACCCTAAATTTACCTTATAAGTCAAAACCACCTAAGAAGAAACTAACCATTTGAATACACAGAAGATCCACATCCCTGTGTTCTCCACTGGCTAGCTCCTTCTAAGTTTTGGCAACACATATACACATTTGTAGATGAATGATAGTCATATCGCATAAACAAAGAAGAGAAGTTGCATAGAGTTTATGAATATTTAAACTCCCAAAAATCTCTTTCCAAATTTCCACAAAGAAAACAACTAAAGAGAAATTTATCTATGCAACTTTACCTTTCAACCAGTATAACCTTACAAAAGGGCTAACGATATTGTTCTTTGTCTCACAATTGTATATACTAGGTAGAAAAATTAGTATTTTCCATGGTACGCCATAATCTGCTATATATCAAGATTCACATACCACAACTACATTTGTAAAACCAGACTGGCAAATAAAATGATGAGGAAACTCGCATGATTCATAAGTTAAAAAACTCATACACAATGGTTAAAAAAGTGCTATATAAGTAGGTTTATAACCGTTACCTAATCAATCACAGTGTATATTATATATGGTAGTGCTAAAACCAATCGTATAATTATTTAAATTTAGCTTGAAAATCATTGGTGTTATATTTTATATAGTTGTTCAGTTAAAAATACATCTGTGTATATTAAATATACACAGCAGTTATAAATCAAACCCGCTATGTATACTCTTAAAAACATCGAGTTAGACTGTTGAGAGGGAGAATATATGACAATTATACATAAAACCTACCATGTATACCCATAACTTCTCCGCAGCTAGCGAGATAGAGAATACATGCTGGTTGAGACGCATAACAACCATATATATATACAATACACGGTAGTTCTATGTCCCAACCATCGTGTATTCTCTATCTCGCTACAATGCACAGCGGTTCTAAATCCCAACCACTATGTATTCTCTATCTCGGTACAATACATGGCATTTATGTGTCCTAATCACCGTGTATTCCTTATATTTTTAAATAATATTTTGATCGTTGTCCTACCACATTTTCTCTTGTAAAAAACCTACATATGTTTCTATGATGATTCCAAAAGCATTATAAGTATTTTCCTCATCCAAAATAGCAAGCAACTAGAATAAACGATTATATACTTTGCATACGAATCCTTATACAAAATTATTTTTCATTCATATTTACACTCTATATACAAAAAATTAAATTCATACATGGTTTTACACATCATCATCATAAAAAATTATAATTAAATATAACTTAGGGTGGAAACGGATCGGGTACCCCCTATCCGTTACCCAAACTTGATAAGAAAACCTATACCTATATCCGTATACAAATCTAGCGGGTATTTTTTTTCCCTCATCCATATCTATATCCATATCCGTTTATATATCCATCAGATAAAATCCATTGGTTTCTGGTAAAACTCATCAAGTTTAAAGTAAAAATCATTTAATGTTAGAATTATATACTTAGATTGTTAAAATTTAATTATATCTTCACTTTTAGCCTTAAAATATACTTAATGTTATATAAATGAGGGAAAAAATACAATTTTATATTGGGTAAACAGATGATGATACAGATACGAATTTGAGAATCCCTTACCCATATCCATTCCCTTCCTACATATCCATTTATCCATATCTATTTACACATCCAACAGATAAAACCCATTGAGTTTCGAGTAAAATATGTTCAATTGTTATCCCTAATCTGACAATTCTTTCCTAACTTTATTTATCTTGTTATTTTGATAGTTGAGAAAGCGATGATGTTGATAGACTTATAAAAGATGTAAAAGACTTTATTAGTATAATGTATATAGATAAACATAACTAGTATGAACTAAACAAAGTAAATACGTACTTATCCTTTCCCTGTCTAATGTTTGCAAATGATTTCCTTCTTGAATATCATGATGGAGTATCTACAACTTACAATATCTTATTGTTGTGGACATTAAAAAACAAAATATTCATTAAATTATTTTATTAGTTTCTCATACGACATACTTAATATTAAATGACAATGATTCTTAAATAACATAAAAACTACAAACCTTAATTTTTTCCAAGACAACCTTAATTTTTCCCAAGACATACGTGGTAGTGGTGCCCTTCCCTTCTTTTATAGTCATAAATAAGTTTTGAAGGACCTAATTGATGTAGTAGCCATATATTTAAAAAATTATATATATATATAGAGAGAGAGATAGAGAGAGATAGAGAGAGAGATAAATATGTGATTCTAATTAATATGATTATATAGATAAACATGTAACTTTCCATAGTCGATTTTGGATTAGGACGAGGATTTCTATCAATTGAATCCATCCAATATACAATCCCTGAAGGTGGTTGCAATATCACTAGTACCTAATGCATGTTAAAGGAAAATGGAGCAAATAAGAGGGACTATGGAGCCATATTTATCGATTTAATCACATATGGAATAAGTTCAATATTATCATTTTCATTGGAGATCATGCCTGAGCATAGAAATCTATAAACATCAAACCCGTCCAAGATATTAGATAATAAATTATCTTTTAACAACTTATGACCATGAAAGAATAATTTTTTAGTATCAACACCACCTTCCCGCTAATAATTAAAATAAGGTCAAATGTAAAAGGATTTAAATTACCTCATATATGCAATTATATGTTGACATTGTAACATTTTATCTTGTAAAAAATGTAGGATGTCTTCTGTCCCAATTCAGGTAATCACATCTTATGATTTCATGTGCAAATCAGTTAGAAGAGGAATCCTAATAGAATTATCATCTAATGAAAGTGCTATGTCCAAATACAACTAAATTTGATGTGATAGGTCATGACACTTGATTATTATGTTCATTTCTAAGGCTTTTTTAGGATTACACATACTCCATATCTTTTTTCCCTCTTACTAATATTTTTTTTTTGCAATAATATGACCACCTTAAGTAAAAAAAAGTGGATGGCAAAATTATTAGATCATATATTATCACTTAAGTAACTAAAATGTAATAGAAAATTTAAAAAGTTTGGATTACCTCATCCTAAATAATTACAAGATTACTCGACCATCCAATGAATTTCCCTGCTAATAAGCACATTACGGGCATATCCTCTCCTTCGTGATTATATGTCATATCGAGTGGCACTGAATCCATTAAATATGCCTCAAGTATATTATGAATTAAGACTCAAAATTGAATAAAATCCAATGGAAAATTATAAAGAATTGAGTTGGACTCAATAAATGTAGTAGCATTTGCTACAATAGGCTCATCCTCTATAACTTGCATGTCACAAGATTATTGACCCTGTAATTAATAGTCAAATATTCAATTTATGGAGAAAAAATATTCAAGTATATAGAGTGTAGTGTAGTATATTGCCTCATTAATTTCAGAAAAGGGTATAAGGAACCTAGATGTGGAAGGTTGAACTGGACATTTTGAATATAAGAGCATACTATCCAACCTTCTAAGGATTTTCTCTTGTGGTTCCTTTAACACCACAATTTCTTTCTCCATCTGTTCATATTTTTCCTTTGAAGGGCAAGAATTAGGGTGACTTCCAAATACCTTAGATAAGTTGAACCCATAATTATATGCTCTACATCGATCAACATGCTTTTGAGTGCCCAAAATGTGTGTCAAAAGGTCATTTGGACCTTCTTTATCAAAATAAATAGCTGTATAGTCTTTTCTCAAGATTGACTATTTAAAGTCAGAAAAAATAGTTAAGGATAAGTAACCATGTTAAACCAAGTAAAGAAAAATGTTGTGTGCCCTATGATTTTCTCAACTATCTATTGAGTTGGTTTATTAGTAGGCTTTTTATTCTTTACCCTAGCATATATCCAAAAATCAATTCGCTCTAGGGATACATATGGGGTATGAGTTAGCTATGATTCCTCCGTTGGTTGTTTCTCTTATTGCATCAAGTAAAAATATTTAGTAACAATATATATCATAAAAGAATGGAATCAAGTAAACATACTTAGTAACAATATTAGATCATAAGAATAATGATTTTCATACCAAGGCTTCTCTAGCTTCCTTGTTGCCCCTACTTCTTGTCTTGTGAGCGTAAATGTTTTTCTATGCATTGGTTTTATTTTTAGTGCTTTTCGCCTGTCACAAACAAAATAGATAGATGATGTTAGTTTGAATTGTAACCTAAGTACACTTTAGTTATATTAAAATTTTAATGATAATATAATCGTATGTACTTTATATTCCTCTAAAGTCCTCCATAAACAAAATTCCCTCCATTAGTCAAGGGTAGTCACATCCCTATAGATATTTGGGGGCATGGACATGATAGTATGGTCAACTGCATACATATAGCTTTTTCCCATCCATGACTTCTAATTCATCCAGCACTTTGCAACTTAATTCATGACAAGTTTTTTATGTGGTTATTCAACATTAAATCCTTGCTACAATCATATAAATCAAATATTTAGTATACATATAATTAAATTATCATAGGGTAATAATAACAAAAGCAATATATATTAAATACCATAGTGCCATCCCACACCCTATCCTTTGACTCTCTCAAGACATCCCTTCAATTATGATAAGTGATGGGGATGTGCATAAAAACCCTAGATTTACAATAATTAATGAAAAAAATACCTATTCTCACCCACTGGATACCCTAGTTCATCAAAATTGACATTAAGCATAACACCCCTTTCTATGTTTCTTGCAATTTGTGTCAATATGGTTCTCCCCCTTTGTTTTTTTTAACCTCTTGATAATGTGTATCATATTCAAGTTGATCCATACCTGGAAAAACGATAAAAAAAGAGAGTATATGTTAGAAAGAAATTAATATGTGATGCGATATAGTCAATATATAAAAAAATAAACATTTATGTAAAAAAAATTACACATAAGAAGTAACTAAACATTTTATCTATAATGCTTTAATCTACAACATGTGCCCTCTTTATGCACAAACTTGATACGAGTACATAGAAATCTTCTTCATGATAATCTCACGCATAGAGGTCATTGGTAACATCATCATGGTTAGATGAGAAAGGTAAGTCAGTAGTCAAAACATTTTCCCCTTGTATGTTATCTTTTTTTTTGTATTCAATATAACGGACCATTGTTTATCAGTTAGATTAGTAATGTAGAATACCTATTTTGCTTGTGAGGATAAGAGAAATGAATATTTCTTATAACCAAGCATTGAAAGATTCACCATTGTAAATCTAGATTCCTTAGTACAAACCCCATTTTGATTGTCGACCCATTTGCACCCAAATAAAGGAACTTTAAAAGCGGTGTAATCCAATAGCCATATTCTTCTATCACCTCATAGTATGTCATTGATCCATAAATAGGGTTTTTGTCTCTAGCACTTGATATATGCAAAGCTTATAATATTACTCTCACACCACTATTTTACGTATTACTCTTGTCCTCTTACTTATTTATGCAGAAAGTACAACCATTGATCATATATGGGTTGCAAAACATCACTTTCCTGCTTTAGTATCATATTCAAACTATTGAGATGATAACCAATTCATAAAGGTGCTATTATGTCTATCTAATATTCATTTCTTTCTCCTAGATGGATTTTAAGCCCTCGTATTATCCATGTGTCGATCCATATATGGTTGAACATCATCTGTATTATGAAGGATATAGAGGCAACCTTGTGAAAATATTTGATCATCATCAATGATGACAATGTGAATTCCTTTACACTATTCCCTTGCTCTTCTATACCTAAATATCTTGATTTAGGAATGCCTCTCATATTAACATTAGGTAAGAGGTCACAACAAATTCTATCACCTCCTCCACTAGATAACTCTCATCAATGCAACCTTCAAGCTTGCTTAGATTCCTCATATATCCTTTTAATAATGAAATGCCCCAAAAATTCTAATTTTATTATTTATTTTTAAATAATATTTTATTATGAAAATTAATTAAATAAGTTATTTTTATTAAAATAAGAGGGAATTAGTTAGGGCAAATTAAGAAGAAATTTACAAGTATTTTAATTTGGAGAAATTTTGGCATTTTATCTAATTAAGTATTTTATTTTGGAAATTAATTAAATAAATTATTTAATTTAAAATAAGAAGGAGAAAATAGTTTCAAATTAATATTAATTTTATAAATAATTTAATTGAAGAAAATTAGGGTGTTTTGCTAATTAAAATGATATTTATGAAAAATCTTTCATAAATCCTAATTTAGCCTAAAAAGGGATTTAAATATTAGTTTATTTAAATATTATTAATTTTAAATATTCCAAACATTTTAATTAATATAAATACCCAACCTAATTATTTTTCTCTTTTCCTTTTTCCCCTTTTCCTTTTCCTTCTTCCTTTCTTTTCCTTTCTTTTTCTTTCTTTTTCTTCCTTTTCTTCTTTTTTCTTTTTCCACTCCTTTTCCCCGTTTGGGCCTGCCTCTCCCGCAGCCCAGTCCCCCTCCTTCCTTCCTTCGGCGTAGCCTAGCCCGTGCGGCCGTCGCCCTTCTTTGGCCCCTTGATGCGCTGCGTTTCATCCCTTGTTTCACTGAAACTCTGCATTTCATTTAAACGCCCACCTCATCGTGCCTGGACTTCCCGGTCTCCTCTTCTTTTCTTTTCCTTCTTTTCTCTCCCGAACCGTTGGTTCTTCCCAACCTAATTATTTTTCTCTTTTCCTTTTTCCCCTTTTCCTTTTCCTTCTTCCTTTCTTTTCCTTTCTTTTTCTTTCTTTTTCTTCCTTTTCTTCTTTTTTATTTTTCCACTCCTTTTCCCCGTTTGGGCCTGCCTCTCCCGCAGCCCAGTCCCCCTCCCTCCTTAGGCGTAGCCTAGCCCGTGCGGCCGTCGCCCTTCTTTCGCCCCTTGATGCGCTGTGTTTCATCCCTTGTTTCACTGAAACTCTGCGTTTCATTTAAACGCCCACCTCATCGTGTCTGGACTTCCCGGTCTCCTCTTCTTTTCTTTTCCTTCTTTTCTCTCCCGAACCGTTGGTTCTTCCCCCCCCCCATCTTCTTCTTCCTTCTTCCCTAGCCACGTTCGACCTACAACCTTCGCCGCCGTCCGTCCCTGGTTTTTCGCCGCCGATCTCGCCCATTTTGACCGGACTTTTGCATTCCTCTCTTCCCCCTGACTCGTCGGCCCTTTTGACCCAAACGACTCCCCCATTCCTTGCACGATCTCCCTCTCCCTTGGCCACTTGCAGACCACGATCGGGGAGTGCGCCGGTTGTCCTCGTCGACCGGTGCCCACTCCTGCCTACTACTCCCCCACTCTCCCTTCGACCCTAACTTCCTTTCAAGCCTATAAATACACCCTATAGTAGCGTTGAGTCGAGTTTTTGGCTCGAGTTCAGAAAATGTCTTCCTTCGAGCCACCGCCCCTTTAGACGCCACTTCCGCCGCTTTCAGCCAACATCGCTCCCTTTTAGGCCACCCGAGCACTCCTTGCATCACCCCTAACTAACTGTGCCTTCCTCCTCCCTTGATTCTTCCTACACGATCCACCTCGGCTGTGCAAAGTTCTCTCCTCAACCAAACCATTTTTTGCCACCGCCGCCCTTCGAACCACCATTTCCCACCTCCTTTGCCACTTCCACTTCTTCTTTTATCTCTAAGATTATTTTGCAGACCACCCTCTGCCTTCTCCTACCCTTCTTTTTCCCTTCCTCCCTCTCCTCCTCTCTTTCTCTCATTCTTCTCCATTCAGCCACCACCGCCGCTGTTGTGCGCTGCCACCTTTGGTTGTGCCGCCACCTCCATTCTGCTCCTCTCCCTCAAGGCATTCTTAAACAACCCAACTTCCACCTCCATTCTCCCTATCTTTTTCCCAGCATTCAACTTTTACCTTTTTCTTCTCCTTTTTTGACAGTCGTCACCGCCGCCGTGTACCACCGCCAATGCCGCTTATCTCTACTAGCCTAAGGTTGAACCCTAGACCCTCTTAACCCTTTTTCCTATTTTTACAAGCCTTAAATTATTTTATTTCATTTATTCTAATATAAATCCTATTATTATTATTATTATTTCCATTTTTAATATGTATTATTATTGTTATTAATATTAATGTTTTTATTATTATTTTATTGAGGGCTGAAGCCCTATTGTAATTTTTAATTCGATTTCAGCACTATTACCCTTATTATTTCTATTATTGCTACTATTAATATTAATATGTTATAAGTTTAATTATTATTATTATTTCCTATTTTGAATTTCTATTATTCTTATTCCATTATTATTAATACAACTATTTTCCCATTAGTGTTGTTAATAATGTTATTATTGTTATTGATGTTATTATTATTATTATTGTTGTTGTTGTTGTTATTATTATATTCAAGTTATATAGGGCTGAAACTTTATTATGCTTATTTTAAATTTTAGTAGTAGTATTATAAATATCATGTGTTATTATTATTAGGGTTATTAGTATTATTATTATTATTAGTATTTATTCTTATTAAGGTTATTATTATTATTTATTAAGTTATTATTACTCAATGTAGGGTGGAAACCCTACTTCTTTTTATCTTCAAATATTATCCTTACTATGATTACCATTATGATTATTATTATTATTATATTATTATTATATTTTTTATCATTATTATTATTATTATTATTTCATAACTATTATTATTACTAAATTTGGTTATTTATTTTACTAATATTATCATTATTAGTATTATTTTAGTAAAGGGGCTGAAGCCCTTATTTCATTATGTTTTTGAGTAATTTCCTTTTTATTATTCTTGTTAATAT
Source organism: Tamarix chinensis (assembly GCA_030549775.1). Classification (NCBI taxonomy): domain Eukaryota; kingdom Viridiplantae; phylum Streptophyta; class Magnoliopsida; order Caryophyllales; family Tamaricaceae; genus Tamarix; species Tamarix chinensis. The sequence goes on from CM060171.1 coordinate 120,960,060, forward strand.
TAATATTGATATTATTTTTGGTATTTTTTCAATTATTATTTTAATATTTTATCAAAATTCTAGTCTTATATTAAGTTAGTGATTAATAGTATTTTTGATAGGTGGGAGTCTAATTTTAGCTTTTTCCTCATAATAGGTAAAATTAGTCAAAGCCCTAAGGAGGCGTAGGAGCATAATCCAAGACCGATGTAGTTTTAGATAAGGATGTTACTAAGGCCTTTTGTGTATTCATTTGTATTATGTGCTTCGCATGCTATGTATCCTATGTTTATCATTATTAATTATGTCGTATGTGGCATGACATGGAGTTGAAGTATGTTTTTGTGTGTTTACATGGCATGTGTATTATATATATGTGATGATATGTGTTGTGATCTTGTAAGAGATAAATGTGAGGGTGTTCATGTGGTTTGTGTGGAAGAAAGGATGAAAAAGGAGGATGGGAAAAGAAGTTGACCAAGGGATGTGAGTTGACCTAAGTATTTTAATGATCCATGAGTGGAAGAGTAAAATATAATTTATGGTTTCATGAGATAGAATCTAATTTATGGTTTTGTATGGTTTTGTGTGAGAGAATTTAATATATGGTTTTGTATAGGAGAATCTAATTTATGGTTTGTATAGGAGAATATAACTTATGATGTCATATGGGGGAATCTAATTTATGGTTTTATATGGGAGAATCTAATTTTTTTGGTGTTATAGGGGAGAATCTAATTTATGATGTTGTATGGGAGAATCTAATTTATAATGTTATATGGGAGAATCTAATTAATGGTTTTGTATGGAAGGATCTAATGTAGGGTTTTGTATAGATGAATCTTTGGTTTTATATGGGTTTAGATGAATCTTTGGTTTTATATGGGTTTAATTTAGGGCTTGGTAAGGATGATTCTTGATTTCATATGGTTTGAATCTAGGGTTTGGTATGGATGAATCTTTGGGTTTTACATGGTTTGAATTTAGGATTTGATGTGGATGAATCTTGGGTTTTATATGGTTTGAATTTAGGGTTTGGTATGGATGAATCCTTGGTTTTTGTGTAGATTAAATTTAGGGTTTTGTATGATGGAATATTGGGTTTTGCATGAAAGAAATTAGGGTTTGTATGGTGGTATTAATGGTTGTATGGTGGTATTAGGGTTTGCATGGTGGTATTAATGGTTGCATGGTGGTATTAGGGCTTGCATGGTGGTATTAATGGTTGCATGGTGGTATTAGGGTTGGCATGGAATGTATAACATCTGCATGGGAGTGAAATTTACGTATGGAACGTTGGTTTGGGTTGTGAAGAAGGTAATATATGCGTTGTTTGGGTGTTTAAATACTTTGGGTGAAAAATAGTACGTGGAGCAATATAAAGGTGTATAGGAGACCGAGCTAGGGTTTGTGTGGACAATTAAGGTTTGTTGTGGATGCTTAGGGTTTTTGTGTTATCATGTGTATTTGGTGATTAAAGTGTAATTATGATTGTGGAATTTTATAATTTGTGTGAAGTGTAAAAGGAATGATTCATGCATGACTAGAATGAAAGCTTCTGAATAAGATACTTAAATCATTAATCACATAAAGTGGAAGATGTTGAGCCGGGCGCAGATCGGTCCACCCGCGAATAATAGTGGTTAGGGTATGATGCCCTATGTACCTTTCAAATAGATACATCCATTGCAAATGAATTGGCCCACATAATCCAACCTCCCTAACCAAGTGAATTTTTAATTGAATCATGATTACAAAGAATGATGGAGGAAAATATATCTGAAGCGAAAATAATATAGCCACAATCTCACTTTGCAATTTGTCCAACCTTACAGGGTCAATAACATTACTGCATAGTTTCTTGAAAAATTAACAAAATCTGGTGAAGACTCTTCGAACCTGATTTGGTGAGATAGGACATATAGCAATCGGCAACAAGTCTTGAATGAGGATATGCTTATCATGAAATTTCATATCCACTAACTTTAAATATTTCATCAAAACAAGTTTCTTGACGTTTGAAGAATATCCTTCAGAAACCTTCACTATGTTCAAATAATCACAGAAAAATATCTTATCTTTTTTGGATAGAGTATAACATTTAGGAGATCCTACCATATGTAGATCTAATTCTACTATTATATCCATGTCAACTAAGTCCAACTGAGCATTGATACCATCCTTTGTCTTTGTTGGCACATTTATAAGCATGCCAATTAGATAATCAGATACATTTTTCTTGATATACATCACATTAAGACAATGTTGTATGTGCAACTTCTTCCAATATGGAAGGTCAAAAAATATTGACATCTTCTTCCACCCACTTGAAGCGACGGTTTTCTTTTTCTCTCTTTTTTTTCTTGAAAGACACATTCAAGTCTTTTACTTTGTCAAATACTTGAAATCCCATGTGAGGATTAAAAAAATTTCTTCTTCAACTTTTCCATTAAAAACTTTTCTTTGCCTACGATAATGATGATTCGTAGGAAAAAATCTACGATGTCTAAGTTAAACAGTCTTCCTAGTCTTCGGTAGCTGGAGAAAGTTTGTGTTATTTTTACAAATACATGCATAGTATCCATATATACTATAATTGGAAATATTATCATAAGTAGGAAAAATCATTTATAGTACAAAAAAACATCGCTCTCAAGTTAAATGACTCATGGATCCTTACAGAAACTACTTCAACTCCGCAATCCCACATGTACTTTAAATCCTCAATGAGGGGAGCCAAATGAATCAATATCATTATTTGGTTGATTTGGATTAGGTATAAGTAAAGATAGCATCATCCATTTTTTCTTCATACATAATGATGGGGGAAGATTATAATGATGGAGGAAGATTGTAGATCACCAGAATAACGGGTCATAAACTATAGTTGGTGTTTCAATTAAAAGGGTTCATTCCGTCCGAACATAGTACAACCCACAGGTTTCTATCTTCACTGCCAAAAGTAGTGTATATAAAATTAATCATTTTTCACAAAGAAGAATTTGTTGAATGTCTAAGCTTATCATCAGAAATCCTTCCTTTCATATGCTATATAAGTTTCTCTATATTTTCCTCATTATGAAACATGTATTGTGACATTCAATACTGAGGACAATTATTTACTGATGCATATTCATTATGATACAAAATGCAATCATTAGGAAAAGCATGATTCTTTTCATAATTTAAACCTAGAGAACACATAATCTTCTTAGCTTCATAAGTACAGGGAGAAAGTACATTATTCTCTTTTAAGAGCTCGAGAAGATAAGTGAAACTTTTATCGCTCAGTCTATTACCTGCCTTCAAATTATGCAGTCAATGCGTAATTTTGTAAACTTAGTACAACCATTGTACAAAGGTGTTTTCAAATCATTAACCAACTTTTCAAGCATATACAAATGGTCTCTAAAATGTTCTTCAATATTGTTGGTTAGGTCCTCCATGTAAGCAAAATCATCCGTAACTTCAACATCATCGTGGTCAACCATACTAGGTTCATTAAGAAGTGACTCTCCATACCACGTCCACACAATAGAACTTTTATCAATTCTACAGATAATGAGATTATCTCGTATCTTATTTACCTTTTTTCTTATTGTATTTCGAAAATCTACACATGGATAAGATATCCATACATGATCTTTTGAATGTTTAATGGCCAACTTAATAAATTCTTGAAGACCATCTTTATATTCTCCAGACAACCTTCTTGCATATATCCACTTACGATCCATAGTGAGAAATAAGTATAGTTTTGACCCCTAAATTACAATATATATATATATATATATATATATATATATATATATATGGAAAATGCGAAAATATTAGCCAAGTCAAGCAAAAAAATAGCAACATACCCAGAATACATATACACTACAACAACATCTATACTAGTAACAATACTACAATTCTTACAAAATATTATCTATTAAGGCATATACTCTATTTTTCGAAATATATAGTTTGATAATATATCTTCACATAGCATATCAACATGAAAACTAACAATATAGAGTATACACATATATACCACACCAGTATTATCTATTAAGCCTTATACTCTATTTTTCAAAATATATAGTTTGATAATATATCTTCACAAAACATATCAACACTAAAACTAACAATAAAGAGTATAAAAATATATATACACCACACTATCAGATATAGTATAATGAACAAAGAATAATGAAATACACAATATAGAGGTTTGAATAAGAAATAACACAAGCAAAAATTTAGAAATAAAGAAAAACTTATACACAACGCTTAAATTTTAAAGAAAAAAACAAAGAATAATAAACATACTGTGAACAGAAAGAGAGAGAAAGGCGATGATAGCGAACTGTAGAGGCACAAAAATGAACAAGAACTCTCGCGAAGAGAAGAGAGAAAATCAACGGCAGTTACAGACTTTCGCCGTTTCGAGCGACCCTATTTAGATATCAAGTAGTAAAGTAAAAAAGTATTGACCGTTCTAAATTAAAAAATGACCAAGTAAAGATAATAAAAAAAGAATATAAATAATAGTTATAAATTAAAATCGTTGTATATATTTTAATAGCATAAAAAGGAATATACGGCGGTTTTATTTTATAACTGTCACATGTTATTATTATTATTATTAAAATGTCTATGGTGATTTTAATTTATAATTATCGTTTATATCACCAATCATTATTCGTTAAAAGTATATATAACCGTTATTAATTAAAACGTTCCGCTTAAATGGCGAAAATGATTTACTACTCGATATCCAAACAACGCTTAAATAAACTAGACGACCATTTTTGTTTAAAACCACTGTCTGTATACATGAGGCGGTTTAATCTATTTCGCGTACCAGTTGAGAATACTTTTGCAGCAACACTGTACTCTTACACGCGTGCCTCCTTTTGTCGAATGAATCAGCAGCGGATCATCTGAAACACTAAGAGGCCCCTCTGGAAGAAGAAGACGAACACCGGGTTTTTTTTTTTTGGTGATCATCGAGAAAAAAAAAAAAAAGAAGAGAATTATTGGTGAGGGAACCGAAGCCATGCATCACTGAAACTGACGTGAAAAGTTGCATCTTACGTCAATAAATCATTCAGATGTTAAAGAGGAGGCAAAGAAAAAGAAACCAATGAAGCGGTGACAAACATGGCAGCCCATCCATGATCAACTATATACAATAAAAAGAAACCAATAAAGTGTTGGCAAACACAACCGCACAACGACAATGAGTTATAGTCTAATAGTATCGGCCGGAGACTTGGGGTATTGACAATCAAAGGATCAAGTTTAAATCTTTACTCTATTAATATACTCATATATTTTTATAGTGATTGTTTTGTTATACAATAAATTATGCATAATTTGTCTAATATATATTAATGAAACAAATATTTTTAATAAAAATATAATAATTGCATCTTTATGTTATACTATAATATACTTTCAATAAAATTAATAATCAAAATTTATCTTTAAAAATAAGAAATAATTTTTATTTCAACCGAGTGTCCTCATTCGGCAGGGATCAGTTGTCAATTGGCCGACCTAACTCCTAAGAAAGATATATACAAATAGTGCAGCCCGGTCTACTTTTATAGAAGTATTGGAGATGGAAAAACAGAAACGAAATAAAACAAGGAAATATTATTTTTTAAAAATTTAAGATATGAAAATGACAAAAAATATTAAGAAAATTATTTTTATATATATTAAAAAATAGATTAAATTTATTAAAATTAAAAGAAAAAAATAAAAAATATCTAAAATTATTACTTATATTAGTCAATTTTAATTATTAATAATTATTTTTAATAAAAAATAATTAAATAATATATTTTTAATAAAAATATTAATTAAATAATTTTAATAAAAATTTTAATTCTAAAACAAACGGAAACGTTTTGTAGATGTTCGGATACTGCCGTCCCCTTGCGTCAGTTTCGTAGAGTTATCTCAATCATCACACGGGATGTCATGTTATGCCGTAGAAGGAATCCCATCCAGGTCCAGCCAACCGAACGATCAAATCAAATATATCCCGTCTGCACTAGGCGACAAACGCAAAAATCAGAGCATGCACTGCACAAGCTAGGAAGGGAAAATAGTATAGTTTGGTAGTGTTATATATATATATACATATAATTTTTTAAAACTTATTATTATATTTTATTTTTTCTGTAAATATATTTAATCACCAATAATATTATAATTTTATTAATTTTTTCTCATATAACATATCATTAAAAATTTATAATAATAAATAAATAGTAGTTAATAATATATTTTTAATTATATGTGTACATACATTATATTTAAACTTAATAATTATTTACGAAGTTAATAAATTATATTAATTTTAACGGTCAAATGTACGGTTTAATTGAAATCTAAAGTAATCCAATGTGGAATTAGCTTGATCCTAATTTAACTTGAAATTCAATCTATTAAAATCTAAATATATACTCAATCCGTCGAATTAATCTAAACATAAGGTACCTCAAGTCAAATCAATTTAATTTAACAAACTAATCTAAAATATTTTAAATTAATTTCAACTTAAATTTGATAAATTAATCATATATAATCTAAATGTGTAGGGATCCAATTCGAAGTCCAATCAATCCGCAAAAGCAAACAGGGCTAACTATATGATCCGACCGACCTCCCTCTAGTTGATAGCCTTTAGTTTTACAAAGACCGGAACATTCTTGACTCTCATTTTAATTCCCTTTAACATTTTTCAACATATTAAAATAATATTTATTCTTTATTTTACCTCTCTTCTCTCTCTCTATTTTTACTCTTTAGTCTTTAGTACAATAAATGAAAGAAAAAAAACGAAACTAAAGTTAATGGGTCAACAACCCGCCACCCTTCTTATGTGACACCCTCCTTTAATCTTTTATCTTATTTTATTTATCTCACTCAACTTCCTTTTTCCTTTCATTTCTCTTTCTTTTCGCATGTCTTCCCCCTTTTTTAAATATATATATATATATATATATATATATATATATCTCACTCAACTTCCTTTTTCCTTTCATTTCTCTTTCTTTTCGCATGTCTTCCCCCTTTTTTAAATATATATATATATATATATATATATATATATATATATATATATATGTCTTCTTCTTTCCTCTTCGCCTTTCAAATTTAGTGTTCATTTGGTAAGGGATAAAAAAAGAAAAAAATTACCTCTATATTTTATATATCTTATATAATTTATTTAAAATTAAATATTTTTATTTTAATAAATACCTATTTTAGATCTTTATTTGATCTAAAATAAATATTTTATTTAAAATATATTTATTATTATTAAATAATTAATATAAAAAATATATAAAAAAAAAATTTCCGCCCCTTTTACTTCCCAACCAAACAAGCCAAGAGGCTCCTTCGAGCGAGCTTCGGGGCAAATCTTCTGTCTTCCTGCTTCTCTTGTCTTTGAAAGACAAGTGATATAGATGTAGAAGACAGGACTAATTTTGCTCCCAGGAACCGGGAAATACCAACTAGAAGAATTGGGGATTTCAAAATTTCCACCTGCCGAGATTATTACGCTCCATTTGATTCATAGAAAAATTTTAAAAAATAAAATAAAATAATTTTTTTATATATTTAATTTACATAAAAAAATATAAGATATAAAATTATTAAAAATTTATTATATAATTTTTCAAAAAACCTTAAAAATATTAATTTTTTTTTTTATAAAACTTTTCTATAACCAAATAGAGCTAAAAGCTGCGGAACGGAAGACTACAAAGAAAACCTCAGCAGAAGAAGAAAGGATGTGAAAGAGTCGTACGCTGACTGTCAGCGACGAACAAATTCGCGAATAATTTGTTCACTTTTCAAAAGCTATCCAGCTCGCATGTGATGCGTCAGTCACTTAGTAGTTTAAGTTAATAAGATAGTTATTTTAGATTAAATCAAAATTTAAAATAAATATTGGTCTAAATAAAAATATTTAATTTTAAATAAAATATATACATAGTTTTTCTAATTCTATTATCTTCCAACCAAACTATTACTAATTTACTTATTTTCCTTCCGTTGATTATACAAATCCAAATTATAGAAACGATTACGATCCACTTATATCCTATCAATTTGGTATAAAATCCATTGGAATTAAAATTGAGATTTAAAAAGATTTATATCTCTTAATTTTTTTCAAAGATGAAGATTTGATTTGATATATTAAATATAAACATTATAGAAAAAATAGAAGGAAAAATCCATCCTATAGGAATTAAACACTTCTACAAGGCTTCAACATTCATTTATGAGGAAAACGAACCTGATGGTGATGGAGCGTCCGTTGGGGAACAGCACATGAGAAACTGGCGGATGGAGGCTCATGGGATGGGAGGGACCATATTCGGAACTTTTTTGTTTTTGGTTTTTTGTTGAAAACAAGGTTTAAGTGTACACGACTCCAGATTCTCTCATTTACTACGGCTTAATAATATAAACCCAAAAGCTTTCCTCCGATCTGGGTTGGGCCCGTATTCAAACGCATGTACCAAATAAGACCTCTCCATACTATGAGGCTCTTTTTCTCACCTTAGTAACATATTAGATCAAATAATAGTAATTGCTTACCACAAAAAGATAATTATAACTATTATTATTCTATCATATATATTTTTTTTAAATATATATTTTATTTATATAAGTATTTTTATTAGTTTTTTAAGACTTAATTTGAGAGTATTATATTTGAAGATCTCAATTCCACTACCCACCGACATAGCATTAAATATGACGAAAGCTAAAGAGTGGAGGGAACGGAGGGGAAGGGCTGACAAATTTTATTTTTATTTTTAGCTACGCCATCATAACAACCACGGAATTATCCTTCCTCTCACTATATATTATTTCCGGCCGTCCGGAGGAGGTAACCTAGGACTATGAGTATTTATGAATCTAATATTCGATAAAAAAAATTATAGATATTTGGAAGATTAGATATTCAATTTTTTTTCGAATACTAAAAATTTTGAATCAGATAATAAATAATGTGCCGAGTATCCAAAATTTTTGAACGAGCCACAATTAAAAAATATTGGATAAAAAATTATTCAATCAAAGAATAAAAAACTGATCAAATTTGAACAAATATGATCTAATGATTTGATTTGAATATTAAATTACATTGTATTCAATTAGTAATTTCAAAATTTGGATAATAATTAAATATTTAATCAAAATAATAATTTAAAAGTATAAAATTTACTTGCAATAAACACTCATTTCAAATTCTACACACATATATGATTATATAAAATAAAAATTTTAAAAATAAATAGTATTTAGAGTATATATATATATATATATATAATTTATCGAATCGGATATCTAATTTATTTAATTTTTTATTTATCAGATCAAATATTTAATTTAAAAAATATATCAAATTAGTTATTTAATATTTCAGACTGAATCGATTCGAATATTCGATAACATGAACGAGTCATAAAACAAACGACCTTGATAAATTAGCTACATACATTTATACAAGCAGGGTGCTGTTTCATTAAATTTTGATTCAATCAACACGTACGTCCACGTGCACTTAGGAAGGATTACAAAGCGCTGAAGAATAGCAATTCCCTACCAAATCAATTACAAGTCGAGATAGGCAGCAGCAGGTACCAGAGGCTTCAAAACACGATGAGGAATTCCCTCTAACAAATCAACCTGCTTTTTCATCAAGTGCACATACACAACCCAATCTCCATTCCCCTTAGCGCTAGGCATGGTCATGACGTACCCGCCAATGCCTGCGCCGTAAGGGTTATGGCAGGACCCAAAACTCGGCTTACCCCATCCAAAATCCATCTCAAGAATCGAAAACCCTAAACCAGATGACACAAGTATCGTTGCTCCTACCTCAGCTTTATCATTGACAATCCTAGTTGCCGGTTGGCTAGGCTTTTGCATCTCGATCCAATCAATTAACCCAAAGAAATGCTCGCTTCTTGTTGTTGTTACTTTGCACTCGTGGACTAAATCTGCTGCCTTCCCCAACGTCATTTCCTTGAGATCCTTAGCTCTAGCATCAACGAAGGGGAATGAAAGGACGTTCCCAAAGTAGTTTCTTGCCATGAATGCCGCGGCGCCATTGTCCTGACCGCCATGAAATAGCCTGGTTCGTCCATCGACGGCTATGGACATCCTGAATTTATCACGGTCATCCTTCACGGAATGTGCTAGAGTTTTCCATAAGAAGGAAGTGAATGCCTCGTACTTGGTTCGATGTTGTCCGCTCTCGGAACAAGCTTGTTCTTGGAGTTTTTTTATTTCCTCTGCTTCGATGTAGAACGTTCGGCTCGTATAGTAGTCCTCTTCGGGATGAAGACGAAGGTGGAGGTGATCGTAGCCGCCGCCGCCGTTGTTCGGCGACCTAATTGTGTACCATTTGTCGATGGATTTCGGGTACCGGAGTGGGGTGCGAGGATTGAGCAGGGAACGGTTAGCATTCGGGCTACCGTAGAATACTGTAGGCTTTTGTCGAGCATTCTCTGCCCAAGAGCGTAAGAACATGTTGGCTGAGTATGCATCCGCGACCCTGTGATCAAACACGCATCCAATCACTAGCCCGCCGCACCTAAGCTCTGTAACCTGCGTCAGGTCACCAAATTAATTAGATAACATTAGGTGAAATCTAACATTAACATACATGATTTCATTGGATTAAAATTGTCGCTGCAAGCAATATGAACTTTTCACCTCCATGTCAAACTCCAATTGATCGTACAAAATTTCTGGAGTGTATTTTATTTATTACTATCTCAGTTTCTAAAAAAAAAAAGATCATTTTAGCTTAAAATTTTTATTTGAAAATTAAAGTTATTAAAAAAAAATTAATATTTACTTTTTAATTTTAATTCTACCTTCTTTTTTTCTTTATTTTTTCTATGCATTAAGTAACATAATTATTTTTTAATTATTACTTTATAAAATAGTATATAAATTGATAAAAAAAAAATAGAAAGGGAAGGAATATATGAGAGAGAGAGAGATAGAGAGAGAGAGGGGAGGAAAATAAAAAAAAAAATATTGAGTAAGCTTACTTTTAGAAAATTAACTAGGAGTTGATTTTCCTCAAAAATGATTTCCATTTATGCTACCAGTTTTTCCTCTTTTGTATTTTGATATAATTGTATAAATACTCCCTTAAGTACTCATTAGGTACGAGGATAATAAAAAAAATTACCCTATTATTTTATATAATATATTTAAAATTAAATATTTTTATTATAATAAATACTCATTTTATATCTTAACTTGGTCTAAAATAAATATTTTATCAAAAATATATTTATTATTATTATATACTTAATATTAAAAAAAATAAGAAAAAAAAAATCCATCTCTATTATCCCGTACCAAACAAGCCCTAAAGTTATTTATTTTTTTTTATTTTTTTTTATCCTACTCTTTATCCCGTCTCATTATTCCACGACCCTAGCTCCCTCACTTTGTTTGCATTAGACTAAGAGAGAAGAAGAACCGTGCATCTAGCTGGCTTATGGTTTAGCGATGATTGGCTGAGATAGGAGGGGTGATTGTGTGGCGTGGATTTAATTGGTGGTAAGGAGTTGTTTTTAGGTTTGTTTGGAGCCAATTTTAGTAAGTAATTCTAAACATAGGATTTATAGTTTGCATCGCTTCTTCTCTTTTAGGTGGAAGTATCCGATTACGAAATGCTCAAACTCTCCCACATTGAATAAATATCATTTTATTATCGAAAAGAGAGAAAGGAACCGATCCATCAACCAAAAATGTTAAGGTGCGTGTAGTTTTAAAAAGAATTTTTTATTTTCCTGCCTTCGATTTTTTATAAAAAAATTAAAAATATGTTTTTTGTTAATATTGTAAAACTATCTTTCAATTTAAAAACATATTTATCTTCTTCTAGGTTAGATGCATGATGATAAGAATAATTAGTACTATTACCCACATTATTTATAATAATAATAATAATAATAATAATAATAATAATTTCAATAATAATAGTATTTTATTATTAATATTAACAATGATAATAATCATAATTATCATGATAAAAAATATTAATATTAAAATTCATAATAAAAATATTATTAATATGTTAATATTGAGAATGGTTATGATAATAATAAGATAATTAAAATAAGTATAATGATATCAATTATAATAATAATTATATTTTTGTTATTATTAATATTAATAATTAATACTATTATTATGACAACTTATTGTAATATTATTGTTATATATATTAGTAATAATATTTATATTGTTATTACTATCATTATTATTATTCCTGTTACTAATGTACATAATAATATTTTAATAATAATAATAATTATTATTATTATTATTATATCATTAGTAATATCTTATTACTATTACTATTGACAAATATTAATAAAATAAATAAAATATTAATATTTTATGGTTAAAAATAATAAGCATAATAATAATAATAACACTAGTATTAATAATGTTTTAATTGCAAAACATGTAGAAAATAAATACATACATTTACTCATAAAACATAGTGTAGGCTATCTTTTAGTTTTCCTCACAAAGTTGAAAAACTATGGTTTCTTGTTTTTCAATCAGAAAAATAAAAAATAAAAGTTGTGAATATATTTTCTAGATTTCTAAAAATTGGAATATATTTTCCAAAAAAGAGTCTTGCTTTTTTAAACTAAACGCATCCTTAGTTTTGTAATTTGTTTTGTCCACATCTCTAGTTCTATCATATTTTTATTTATTTATGAAATTCTTTTTCTTATTTTATAATTTTTCTTTCTTAAAGTTAGCTCTCTTTGCATGTGTGTTTGTGTTGCTGCAATGTTAGTTTTGATTTTTTTTTTGTCGGTTTGCCTAACATGTGACCTTATGCACATATCAAAATTTTAATTTATTTCCTAACATATAATATATAATTAGAATTAATTGCACTTATACATAATAATTAGTGTTATTAAGTGTTAGTATTATTTCTACTATTAAGTACCCTTTGATAACTTATCTTGTTTCTGTATTATCTAATAATATAGATGTAAGTAGGGATGTGAATTTTTTCCATGGTTTGGGGCCCCGTAGAGGATGCTCCATCCTAGTTCGGGTTTAGGAAAGATTTTGGGGATCAAGTTTGAATTCAAGATTTTTTATTGTGGATTTTTTAGGGACAAATTTGAGGTCCCCATCTCTGAATCTATCTGAAATATTTTTTTTATATAGAATCTAAATTAAAAATATGTAGTACAAAAATAAGATTTGGTATAAGGGATGTAATCCGATTTTAGGGATTGAGGTTAGATTTTGGGTCACATTTTAAGATCGAAGAATGAATTGAGGATGAAAAATAGATTGAGAATCAGGTCAAGTATGAGGATTTTATCCCAATGGAGATGAGGTTAGGGACTCTTCAATGAAAAAAAATAGGGATCGGGGAAGGTTTAGGAATTTTTTTATTGGGTTCAGGTATGGGGATGGGGTCCCTATCCCTAACTCACCCTATTGTCATCCCTAGATGCAACATTGTTTTCTTACCTATTGTATTTAGATCACTCTATTTTACTACTAATATATTTATTTTCACCAACAATTTGATCCTATACTATTTTTTTAATAAGTAAATTGAATGGTATATTACTTTGAAAAGAAGATTACAAAAGTTCCAACCATTTAAAAAAGTAGGGAAAACTTTTAAACCAGTGTATCTACTAATTCAATAAGATCTCTATATGATTTACATTGATAAAATAATTTAGCCCTTGTTGCCATTTTCCACACAATGGTTTTTATAATATGGATTGGGGACTTATTTTTTCTTCCAAAGATTCTTCTATTCCTTTCTTTCCAAATATGATATAATACTCCCGCATTTAAAGCTTGAAAAGATTGTTGACAAATTATAGGTCCCCTTACTCCTTTCACGAGCTAGTGATTAACTCTTCCCCAGGTAGCAGATTGTTATGAGCTTCTTGTTTTTTCCATAATAGACAACCATATTGATCTTGAAAATGTACACTCAAAGAAGCGGCGAGCAAGTGTCTTATCATGTTGGTGGCATAATTCACATATTGAAGATGTATTAAATCCCATATGTAGCATTCTGTCTCTTGTGAATAGCCTGACTTTTATGGTTAGCCAAGGAAAAAATTGATGTCTACTTAGAGAAAGTCTATTTCACACCAAGTTGGACCATGGAACTTTCAATTTTCTTGGACGTAATAGGTGGTAGACTTTTGATATGCTATATTCTCTTGTCTTTAAACAAATTTTGGAGGCTTGAACTAGATAAAAAAGAGAAAGAAATGTTGTTCTTGTCTCCATGATTTTCTTGAAAACCCAAGACGCACTGGCTGGAGGATGATTTTTTATCAGCAAGATGATTTTTCACCATTATTCTATTTAAAATGAATCTTTTCCTACTGATTTTTTACTTTTTTTTTTTTATCAAAAAGATACTAATATAAATATCTACTTATAAAGCTAAATTTTAGAAATATTATGGTATAACTTTTTTTAATAAACTAAAATTAAAATAAATTACTTAGAAGATTTTTTAAAAAGAAAAAGTAGTACCGTAACACCGCCTGTTTCACAATTTTAAACCATGCAATGGGTTAAGTAAACTATTTTATCATTAAATGTTTGTATAAAAAAGGTCACTTTAAGAAAAATAATTTTTTTAAATACTTTGATATTTAAAGAAAAAGGATATATGTAAAATTTTGAGACTATTTTAATTAATTCATATTAAAATGATTTTTGTTTATTTATTTCTATGGACTAAGTATGTTCGAAGCAAGAGAGCAATATAATTGGATAACTAAAAATTCTATACAATTTATCTCTGTAGATAAACGCGACGCTACCTGGGCACTGAAAACTCCTCGTCGCAAAAAAGGTAGAAACTTCCCTTGAATGCTGGAATCGGGATGAAAGAAATCAATATCCTTCAGCTCAGTATCAACAAAAGCATGGAAAAAATCAACTCCACGGTTGTTGCAAAGGGACTCAGGCTCGCCCCTGGAATTCTCGACAACTTCCCCTGCGAAAACATAGAAAGAGCTGAGTGTTTCGGCTAATGCTTCCCTCAAGAGGGCACGCACCATATTGCCGCCCATGGCAGAAAGTTGAGGTTGTTTTTTGTAGCAGAAGTAGACACCAACGTGAAATCCTTTAGGGATAAGTAAATCTAAATTTGATAAAGGTGTCGTGTGTTCCAGCACTGTGAGATTTTTTGGTGGTACAACTTCCTTTGATGTCAGCATCACGGGTATTTCAAAAGGCTTCATATGGATATCTGTGTGTGGGATTGCGATTAAGTTTCTATAGCTAGCTACAGTTGGAGAGCCTGGTGGTGATGGATGCGCTACTGCGCACACTAGGCTTGAACAAAGAAGAGCGATGTAGTGTGTAGCTTGATGCAAGACCGAGGCCAATGGCCTGGATTTATAGGAGGCTGGAGGCCTGAGGCTCGTTTGCTTCGAGAAGACCGAGGGATAATCGTTGACTGACTTCGGTTCTCCACCCACCAAACTTGTATTATTATTTGGAATATATTTCTCATTAAAAAAAATTTATTTTAATAATTAATATATATACTTTTAAAAATTATTAAACATAGTATTAAAATTTTATTTATATCCTTTATTAAAATATAATAAAATATTTAATGTATAAATAATAAAAGAAAAAAAGTAAAAAGTAAACTTTGACTTTTTAAAATTAACTTTTTTTATACAAAATTTTAGTGATATAATGATTTTTTTTAATATAGAGGTATTAATTAGTTAGATCATAATCTTCTTATTTGGTTAGACTAAAAAACATACTACTTCTAGTTTTATATAAGTGTCATTTTATCTTTTAGTTCATGAATTAAAAAAATGACCCATATGAAAATTACATTAAATGATAATCATTGTTGGAAAGTGAAATAAATATATACATACAAGATATGGAGTAATTAATATTAAAAGGAAAAGTAGAAAAAATAATTTAAATTTACCTTGTAAATGTAAAAAAAAACATTTATTTGTAACATGAATCAAATACATAAGACAACTCTTATTTAAAACCAAATGAAATATATTATAATTAATAGTACAATAAATATAGTATATGTGTATAAATTTCATTAATTTGATGCATCACAATAATAATGCAATGTAATGAGTAGGAGTATTCATAATCACATATTCATATCCACTAGATTGGATAAATGTTATATATTCTTTAAACTGATTATTCCAATTCTTAATATTCAAAATTATAGATTGGGTATGAACCAAATATCATATATAACCTATAACACCCTAAATTTTACTAAATAGTTTTTTTTTGGTTTAAACATAATTTTACAAAAGCCAAATAAGAAATCTATGATATTACCTCCACATCCAGCATAAAAAAGGTACTTCCAATACTCAATCTACACTGAATATCAGGCTTAAAAGTAGTCTCATGTCTAATGATATGGTGTGGAAGTCATATAATCCTAACATGATGCAAGATTACAAAACAATTGAGAGAAAATATAATAAGAAGAAATACATAAAAACCTAAGAAAATTGGGTTATAGACCCTAACTACTACTCGATAACTCAAATCTCAACCCAACCCCAACAAAAATCAATAAAACAACCATTGCACCTTCACCAAATATCTGAAAAGTGTGGTATCATTACAATATATATTAAGTTAACATAATCTACTAAAATCGACAACAAGCTCATGTAAAACATATAAGAACAAGCTAGAAAACAATAGATCATGCTGAAGTTGAATTTTATAATTATCACTTAAAGCATGCATCGTATGGTGACATAAGAAACAACCTATAAATTCATGAATTCAAGCTTAATAACATCTTACCACTACAAAATAACATATTGTAAAACACAAGATCATGCTTCATATGGAAGAACATGCAGTTGTATGAATTTAAAGCACACTATACATTTTCTTTTGTTTACACTATTCATTATTATTCTTTATATTCATCAAAACCCTATAAGCTACTCAAATACTTAGAATATAAACTAGACACTGAAATGATAAAATTCACACACCTATGAGGTCCGCTAATTTTTTGATTCCATATTATGTTATCACATAACACATTTTTATATTTACTTATTTCCTGATATAGATAACGATATAATTCGCTTATTCCACTTATTTCACTTATATCACATACGATAGTATAATTAATTTATCCATTTCCATAATATAATATATTATTCACACCCCAAGTACAATGGCTAAGGAACCTACAACGAATGTCCATAGCTCAACGGCTAATGAAAGCCACATGATATCTACATCACAATGGTAAATGAAAACCACACGAATACAAATATACAATAGCCTATAACATTGCCAACTATGTCAACCATACACCTCTAACACTATCAATTATGGCAAACGAAACCATTCAAGACACCCTAACCTTTAAGTATTAATACTTCTTATAGATCCCGTAGGTCATCTATATAGTAGAGAGAGAGAGATCTTGTTGGCACGCTATTGACACAACACATATGAAATCACAAGGAAGATGTTTACCACATAACCCTACCTCAGAGATCATCCCGATGCTACTCAAGGTAGACTATATACAACTACTAACTAACCTACCAATTATAGCCAACAATACTCCCTTGGGTTATTTGAAACACTATCTAACTCGTAATTAGCACAAAATATCCTTAAATCCATTTATTTAACTTATCACTTAAATTACTCAACATCTCATATATATATTATTGATTGACGCCCTAAAATATGTCCACACACCAATTTTTTTAAAAAGTTACTATTCATCAAACATTATTCATGTACATAAAAAATATAAAAATATACTAAGAATCTTATATTGAAAAACTAAAATTTTATTATTATAGAAATTTACTATTAATGTTAATCTACTATTTACATCAATTTATTATTCACATTAAATTGTTATTCTGAAGGGTAGGATTCAATATAATATTACACTTGAAAAAAAAATAGTTAAAACTTTATAAATATCTCAAAATATCCCAAGTTTACAAAATATTTCATAAAAAATATCTATCTTTTATAAAAGGACCCTTATGTCCTAAATACGCTTAAAACTTTTAAAACTTGATTAAAATAGTAAAATTACTAAAAAATTTATGAAATTAAATAATAAACATCTCTATTAAAGATTTAGCATAAAAATACAAAAAATTAAATTACAAATTTTAGATTATAGGTAAAATAATTAATATGCCCCAAAAACCTTTAAAAAAGGAAAATAACACAACTTTTAGCATAAGAAGATCTAGCTCATAAAACTTTTCACACTACTCATTTATTGCATATGGATACATTAGAACATACAATAGTTCAATCAATTAGCAATTCCCATGTAAATGGAAAAAGTGCCCTTTTTCAGGCTAAATATTTATTAAATCATAACTTTAATTATACAAATTTAAATCAAGACTTAAATATATGAAATAATACCTAAAAAAACTAAAAAGAGATTATCTAGGAAACCATCAAAATTATCAAGAAATCAAAGTAAATAATGGAGGAGGAAGAAGAAAGGTTAGAATGAAGAAATGGAAATGAGAAGAAGAGAGAAAATTGGTCAGTTTTGGGGCTGGTATGGACCAAATAAAAGAGGAGAACTAATCTAGGAAGAATGAATGGTTATGGTTATATACTTTATTTAGATATTTGTGGAAGAAAATAGAAAATAAGAATAAATGAGGATGAAAAAATTAACATCCATTATGGGTCAAATAAAGTGTTCTAACTTTATTTTAGATATTTAAAAAAATTAGGAACAAGTTTGGAAAATTTTATGATAGGTTTAGTGTATAAAAAGTTGAATTTAATTAGCTAATTATGCCTAAAATGGTATAATTTATTTTAAAATGTCAAAAATTATTAAAACTTATTTTTATTTTATATTTAGTTTAAATATGCCAAAAAATAAGTATCCTTAAAGTGTCGTAAATTTTCATTGGCTAAAATTCTCATTTTTGGACTTAAAATGTGATTAAGAGTAAAACAGATGATAAATAGTATTTTTTTTGTTAAAGTATCCACTTAAAATTTTACTTAGGCCTAAGAGATTTAAAAAAAGCTAAAGAATCCAAATATTAACAAATTATAATAGGTTATAAAAAGTTCAATAGCCAAAATTAGCTTCGATAGTTTCATAAAAGTCAAAACCTTAAGGAAAAGGAAGAAGGTATGAATGAAAAGTTAATGTTTTTAAATTTTTAAAAAGATGTAATAAATTATTCAAAATATTATAACTTTATTTTTAAATAACACACATTCAGATTAAATCAAGGTTTTTGAAAATAAAGTAATACACATTCGATATTTATATAAAAAATATTATTTTAAGAATTTTAATAACTTTTACAAAAAAATATATATTTCAGTTAATATTTATATTCATATTTATACTCAAATGAGTGTTTAGTTTTATTTAAAATTGGTATTAAAATATTATAATTAATAATTAAATTAAAAATTTTAAAAACTCAACACTATAAAAATAAAATATTATTAAAATAATTAATAAAATATTAAATATTTTTTAAAATCAAGTGATTTAATTAAAAATTAAATATCCTAATAATGAAATATTCTTTTGAAAAAAATTTAATCATATATTGTTAACATCAAATATAACTTTTTTTTCAAAATGAGTTTGCCTCTCCTAAAAAAATTCGACCACCAAGTCTTTTCATGAAAATATATTCCAATTTCCTATAAAACCGGAGATATGAAAAACAATCAGGGCACTTAGAAAACACAGTAGCTTTGTCCCTCCTTCACTTTTAGAAATTTTGTTTAGGTTTAGGTTGACTTATGCCTTATTTGAATATATTTACTAAAAATGATTATGTAAAATAACTACTTATTTTAGAAATTTTTTAGCCTAAATAGTTTCTAAAATAAGTTGTTATCTTATAAAATTATTTTTTATATGTAGATCCAAACAAGTGATTAATTAACTAGTTTTAGAAATTTTCATTTAAAGCCAACGTGCCCACTTCTCTATCTCAAATTCTAAATGATTATCGAGTTAGCAAATGTCGCAAATTTTACCATTGAGCCATATACACCATCATTAATAGTGTGTATTCTATCGATATTATTATGAAGTTAGTAATTTTTTAAAAGCAAAATATCTTGTTGTAGAACTATTATAGAAAAATATTATAATGTTTATGAAAATTTTCTCTACAAATAAATATTTATATTGATATTTTTTTTGCAACAAATTATAATAAAAAATAGTGATTATGCAGAATATAGTAAATGTGATATATGAAGGTAATGATAGTGACATATGAAGATAATAATTGTGAAATAGGACAAGTTATTTTTTTTTTGGAAAAAATATAGAGTCAAAAGTGGTAAAAATATAGATATAATCGTGGTGAAACACCAAGCATACGATAGTTAAACATAAAGTATAGCGTGGTAAAACATAAAATAGATCATGATTAAATTCATATTACATAACACAAACGTATGGTGAAGTATAACGATTAATCATAGTGAAATAATGACTAATATTGATTAGGTTATGATGAAACATCAAACATATTAAAGTTAAACAAACATAACAATTGAGAAAAGTAGGACTATATAATATTGGACAATGGTGAAACATCAAGTATATTATGGTAAACATATAAAGTATATTGTGATGCAAAACTAAATATATTACGGTGAAAGATGAAGCATACAGTAGTGAAATACCAAGCATATCATGGTGAAGCATAATAATGGAGAGAAACAACTACATAATAAGTTAATAACACTATAAGAAACTAGTGCATTAACGACCAATTTAGCAATTAAAAATTTTTTTAATCGCAATTGATATATTATTAACAACCATCATTAAAAGTTGTTGATATTAATATATCTATGATGACCAATGTAATTTTTTTTCATTAATCATTACTTTTATAATAATTTTCTTTAAGTATTTAAAATAATATTAAGATTTATTTTAAATAAAAAAAATTATTGGAACCTCCTATTTTCTGCTTTCTACTCCCCTATTTTCTCCTAGTTTTCGATCTATCCATGCTACTGCCATACCATCTCGCCTCGCCACTCAACCATACTGTAGCAAATCATTGATGCCTTTGAGCTCCAACACACCAGTAGACGACAACAGACGGCAGCAACGACAACACCCTCGTGTTAGTAATGCACCACCAACAACATAGTATTTCGGTGCCAACACTTGCCACCTCAGCAATGTGCGCCACCAACGAACGTTCCTCGATCTCTGGTAAAGCTCCACTGCCCTTTACATGCTCTTTTTTAGTTGATTTTAGTGAGTATAATTTTACCAAATCCCAACTCTTATTTTGATTAAATTTCTATGATTAACTTATGATAAGTCAAATTGATTATTGAATTATGTATGTATGAGTTGCATGATAGATTCAGATGGGTTAATTGTATGGTATATATTTGATTTTTGACTAATTATGTTCAGAATTGAGCTATTTTTTATAAATTTGGGACTTTTTTTCTGCATTCCCTTGAGGTCCTGAAGGGTTGGTTATCATGAATGACTTGTTGCTTGTTTTATGTTGTCCTATGCGCTTATAAGTATTACTTTGCCTTAATATAAGGAGTTGGCGGGGATGCTGATATGTTTGTTGTGGAGTAGAGTTTGTTGCCTTGTTCCACAAGATGATAATAGTGGCTTAGATATGTTGTTCCTGAGGAATTTTTCAGACTGGTCAATCGGTTTAAGAATAATGGGGTCCCTGAAGTCAACTTAAATAAAAGAATGAGAATTTGTTATATTTAATAAAAAGTCTTGTATCATTGCTTACCCGGTGATTCCTTATGTGTATCGCATGTGTACTTATTCTCTACTGCAAATGTGCATATATAACTATATTTCTAACTCAATAGTATTGTTACCTTACTTAGTACGTAGCGTATTGACTATCATTTTGTGTGTGTTACTCATTTCCACGAGTAGAGGACCCTGATGCTTTTGTGCTGGTCTTTGAGGACCAACTGGATGATTTTGTTGCTTTTAATTCATTATATAGGGATGAGTGACTTTTATCTGCATTGGGTGTTTAGGTAAAGAGTCATGTTATCCAGATGATATTTTACATGAATACCTTTTGGACTCTTCAATCTATGGTATCCTTTTTGTTGTATTTTGTTACTATATTTTGGAGTTAACCTCCAAACTAATGTTTGTTTTATAAAGCTTCTCTCATTTCTATCTACGTTGCTTTACAATGAATGGTTTTAGCTTTATGATTGATGTAAGAATGATATATAAACTAGACTTATGTCAATTATGACATTAACACCCGATATTTTGATCATATGCTTATGCTATAAATCAAAATCTTTCAGTAGTAAAATTTAGGGTGTTATAAGTTGGTATCAGAGCTAGGCTTTGATTAGTGCTTTTTGAAATTCAGTTTTTAGATGATCTCTCATCTTATTTCATCGGTCTATTTCTTATTTTCAGAAAAACTTGATTCTTTGAAAATCCGGGTTAACTTGTGAGGAATCGAGAACGGAGAGCCTAGGTGGCCTTTGAATGTGATTATGTGTATCATGTGTTAGTAAGATAGGATTATTTTTCCTAACGCATCTCCTATTTTGCATTTAGGTCATCATGGCACTTAATGGTCTTGTTGGTTGTATAGAGGAGGCCTTCAAGGCATTCATTGATTTCATTCGACGTCCACCTTAGTCTCCGTCGCCACTATCACCTTCTCATTACCCATAGGTGGATATCAGAGAAAACTAGCTTCAGAGGGTTATAGGAGATCACCCTTGACTTATGCCCATGACGAGGACCTAGTCATCCTGGAGGAATGGATTCAAGACATGGATAGAAAATATGTGGTAGTTAACTACCCACTTGATTGGAAGGCTAGCATTACAACTTTCTTCTTGTGATAAGTTACCAACACCTAGTTGGCAGGTGATCATGCTCTGAGAGGGTTGTTGATGTCCTAGGGTGACTTTAATTCGGCAATCCACACTAAGTTTTACCTTGAGATTCTTAAGAGGGAAAAGTTGAAGGAGTTCATGTAGTTAACTCGAGGGAGCATAACTGTGAGGCATCATCACGCCCAGTTTACCAATTTTTTGATGTTCTTGCTAGGGATAGTAGTTAGTGAGTCAATGATGGTATATTAATTTGAGCAGGGGCTCCATTTTAGCATCTGGAGGATGATGGGTGTCATGGCTTTCTATAACTTGGCCACGTTATAAGAGTGGGTGTGTGTCGCCACTACATTGGTTTAGAAGCAAGCTCTCATAATCAGCAAGGTTAAGTCGGAGACATAGGGTTCTGGAGTTAGAATCTAGTTTCGAGGAGGCATACCTCCAAGATTTCGGTATTAGAGTCAGATCCAAACTCAGGGAGGTAAATTTTGACAGTAGGGTTAGATGAGTAGCCACAACAAATTTTTGAGTCAAATGAGGTGCTTTATGTGTCTATTATGTGGTCGAGATTATCCAAGGAGAGAATTTTGGGGAACTCAAGTTCAGTGTAGTATGTGTCGTCAGTTGGCCACCAGTAATTTGAGTGTTGGCATTAGCAGGGTCAATATCAGTAGTAGGGACTACTGATATTGTAGCAGCGGGCCTATCAGCCACAATACTAGCAGCAGCGGGCACTTGGCCCGACTAGTGATTTGCCTAAGGAGGTTAAGGGGAGTCCGTAGGGGTCTCAACCATTTTCTCAGGGAGAATAATAGACTCAAGGTTCCAAAGGGTATTATGGAGGATACCAGGCGGGCGCCTAAATGTCATTAGCCAGATAGAGGCTGATAGGCAATTGGATGTGGCCACTAGTACGTTCTTCATCCTCTCACTACCAACTTATGTGTTATTTGATTCGGGGGCTTCTTCACCCTCAAAATTCACTTTTGAAAATTTTCGTTTAAAATAATAATGCTTAAGCTAAAATAGAATTTGGGGAATGTTACTGTCACACCTAAAGCAAAATAAATGTCCACCATATATCTTATATTAGATGCAAGGCTAAAACCTGCCCAACAAAAATTCAAACAACATCTATGCCATGAGGATAAACTTCCAGAAGGATATATCCACAAGCAGATGATAAGCAAAAAATTTCAACAAACAAAATTATTGGTGAAAAAATCAGCGGAAACTTGTAAAATAATCATGGATTTTATAAGCTTAACAAAACAATGGAAAATTAAAATTCAATTACAATGCCCTTGAAATTTTATTACAACACTTGAAATTTTTTTTTAAATAAATATAGATAAATAAAGACAAATCGCAAGGGATATGAATCCGGGTTGCCTACTATCTCAAATCCAAGTCTTCAACCTAACAATAATATCCAATCTCAAGCCTGCACAAGAGGTATGCGCTTACCATCAGTGGATCGTCGCAGGACTCATTCAACCAAGGTAGTATCAGTACGGGTCCAGTACTGAACAAATCACAACTACCTAACTCATGGAAGGAAACATGATACACACAAGACCTAGTAATCTTTAGCTTACAATACTCATGCTAAATTATACATGTGATACAAACACGATTATACTCATATAATAACTCATATTCGATTATACATGTGATAAATATAATAAAACATGGGGTCACAGATTCATGCTTATGAATACATGACTAGACATGACAATACATAGCATACAAGCATACAAGAAATCATGATCGCATGCAAGTAACACACACTACCCTAGAAGGTATCATTCTGCACACAAGTCCCATATGAGATTTAAATAATAGATCATGTAATAATTAGGTACGAACATACATCATCTAGTAACACTATTGTACGGGATACAACCAAAATATATGCATAAGAAAAATAAATATAAAGTCCATGAGTAAGCGAGAATAATTTATTATTATATGTCATTATCGTGATCACAACTATTTAATTATATTATCTTGAGGAAGAAGACTCAAATAGATCGTAACAACTAATCTAGCACTCGAATGGTACTAGCCCTAGCTGGCCTACCTAGAAACGTAACCAAACTACCAATAAATAGGACACCTAATCACGTAAGTATTCATACCCTATTTATGGCCAAAATATATCGAGACACCTATAAAGTAGAAGAGGGCCTCTTTGGACCTCATAAGGCACCCAGAATCACAGGATAGAAAAACACTAGAATGGTACTAAATGAATACCAAACCTAACTCGGATAGCTACCTTGAGTGGTACAAGTCCTGACTCATGATCTTTCACTTTAAGTTATTAATGTTTTATTCAAAGATTTAACCAATCATAAATTAGGCCAACATAGCACTTAACTCACTTCTATCAACATAATAAATTTCCATTATTATATTCATTCTAAGTGGTATTAAAGCTAATTGATTCCAAGTGTCATTAAAGCAGACAAATTTCAATCAGCATTAAAGCCGATCCAGTCCAAGCGGCATTAAAGGTGAACCAATCCAAGTCGCATTAAAGCTGACTGGTTCCATGGGCATTAAAGCCGAACCAATTCATGTGCCACTAAGGCTGAATAATTTCAGGTTGCGTTAGCCGAATAATTCCATGGCATAAAATATAACATGAGGTATCAAACAATTTCAATCCATACTCAACCACAAATACGGTTTTCTAAACTGATCACAATTTAGACACATTAGAACATACTCTAAAATCACCAAATATGTCATAATTAACTAGATATGTTAACCATATAATCATACTCAACCCTTCACATACTCAAACACATACAATATTTAAGAAGCATACTAACATTTGTTCGCATTGAAGCTATAAGCTCATACATACATACAATTACCACACACGATCACATCATACGCTTGACATAATTAAATAATCAATAAGCACACTCATCACCTTCCACTCCAAGCAGACATACATTTCAAATTCTGCCAGAATTAAAGGTAAGTAGTGACTTGCCTAAATCATAAGCTAGCTAAGAAAATTGAGAAAAAGAGAGAGCTATCGAGAGCTTGACAATCCATGAGAATGTTTTCCTAGATCAGCAATAGAAATTGAAAAACTAGGTTAGAAACTACCTTATCAATCAATAATTAAAATATTATAATTAAATCAACACAAGGAGACACAAACAATCTTTCTTGGAAAACATGTCCAAAACCTAAGACTCAATCTCTATTAAGATTTAAGATTAAATATTAATCAAATCGAGTTTAACACATACCACTTGGGGCATATCAAATTGATTTGGAAAGCTAAGGAAATGATAATAGATTATAAGTTAATTTTGTCAAAAATGACTTACTAACAAGGTTTCACAACCAAAGAGACAAATCAACCATTTTTAGGGAATCAATCCAACCTAATAACATAAAAATACAATTCAAATGATTTTCAATCAAAACTAGTAATCTACTAGGTGTAAGAAGCATAAGCAAATCATTTTTATAAAACCATATATGAAATTAGAGTTTTTAAGTCAGAATTGCAACCCAACTAATTTACTTTGATTATCTCAATTATGGCTTAAGAGTACAATTAAACTAATTTTAAATAAATCTATAATCAAATTCAACAAAATAATCTTTTGAGTAGCCAATTCAAGACAATCTATTTCCAAAATCAAGTCCAAGACACAATCTCGGATAATTCAAATCAATTAATTCCTATCGAAGGTGTTAGAATATAATTAAGGTTGTTTCAACTATTTCTATAAATTCAATTTTAGAAAATCAACTATACAAATGACCAATTTCATTTTAAATCTAGGGTTTTAGGCCCCAAAAATGCATTTTGATTAAATTTTATTAATTTATTTAAATTGAGTACTTAGAAATGCATTTAGACATATTTTATAACATATTATATAATCAATTGATCAAAACCAATAAAAGAAATACCTAATTTAGCATATTTTATAACTATATAAATTGACGATTCGGAATTGAAATTAAATGTATTCTAATTTAAATTATATAATCAATTGAATAAAATAACTTGATTTCATGATCCAATTTACATCTGCAAGACTTTTGACCTAAAAATTCAATTCCGATCAATTTCACACAATTTTCCCAAATTATCACTTCCAATATAAAATTAAATACATTTCAAAGGATATTATAAAATCAATTAAGTGAAACAACTCAATTATGCAATCCAATTTCATCATACAAGGATTTTGACCTAGAATATCAATTCCGATTAATTCTGCATAAATTTATCAAATTGGCAATTCAAATATGAAATTAGATACATTTTACAACATATTGTATAATCAATTTATCAAAAATAGCTTAACTAGGCAAATCTGCAAAATCCGGACATAATGGGGTCAAAATTTTTATTTTCACAAATCAACCAAATACACTACAATTAACCACTCTAAATCAATCATACAACATATATATATATATATATATATAACAATCAATTTAGCTTATCATAAGCTAATTCATACCAAATTAATCAAAATAAAGGTTATGGTTTTCAAAAAATTATACCAAACAAAGAGTTGCAAATTGGGGAGAGTGAAGACTGGAGAAGCTCCATCGGAGATCAACCATCACTCGCTGGCAATCAGATGGGTTTGTCATGGATAGACATGATGGCGTGTTGCTGCTCGGTCCTCTGTTTCTACTGCTGCACTCGTCGGCTGCTACTGTCTCGTGCTGGACTTGCTGGCGGAGGGTGGTGGGAAAAATGGAGGGAGAAGGGTTGGCAGAGAGAGGCAGTGGTTGTGTAGGTTGGTCGGCCGACTAGTGGTTGACGAAGGAAGAGAAGGGAGAAGGAGGTGAGGGGTGGAGTTTGGTGCAAAGAAAACACGTCAGGGGAAAGAAGAAAAGAAAAGAGGGAGAGAAGAAGAGGAGAAAAGGAAAAAGAAATGAGGGGGAATGGTCAATTTTTTTTTTGGAAATACAAACACACAATCAAATACTAAATATCTAAGAATAATATTGGAAGATTTTATCCAAAACTCATTTAACGAAAATCATTTCATAAAGATCCGAAGGTAAAAAATCGATATAAAAGCTATATTAAAATTTTGCAAATGTTTTCAAAAGAAATTACCAATAAATGCAGATATCTTTATTATTTACGAAAATATATTATAGGACCTCAAAAAATATTTAAAACCATATAAGAAAATATTTAAATCAATTTCTAAGATACCAAGACTAATTTAAATAATTTTGAAAATGGTCTTTCGCAAACCAAAAATGGTAAAATGGAAGAAAATAAATTTTGGACAGGAACCCATAAATAAGTTACGAAAATCTTTTTTTTTTAATTTTTGAAGATCTTAGCAACCTCGAAAAAATGAATAAATTCAAAGTCGAAAATATTTTCTACAAATAAAATTATTAGAATAATTTAGTTAATATATTTCATTAACGAAATATAACTCTAATACAAAGTCATAATTACACGACGAAGTTATAATCGAAAACGAATCTAAATTATTAAAAATCAAAATATGAGAAAGAATGGAAATACATATTTATAACCGAAAATGGAAATCATATGAATATAATAAAATCATCATCGTGAATGAATTTATCCAGAATAATCCGCAATGACAATGATTAATTAAATTCAAATATGAAGTCGAAATCGTCAATAAATCCATAAAATGAATCAAAATTAAAATAATTAAATGTTTACATCAAATTTTGCTAATTAAATAATTAAGCTTAATAAAATTGAATTTTAAATATATGGGGTATTACAGAGTTACTTTGTCTTCATCTTCTTCTTCGTCTATTTCTGTGATGTTACCCTGTAGGGATAGATTAGCCTGTACTAGGGTCTACTCGGATGTGGCCTTAGGAATAGGTGAGGGTAGACTTTCTAGTAGACCTGGTTGAGATAGACCTTAAGGATTTTGAGTTCATCCTTGGGATGGATATATTGGGGAGGTAAAAGGATGTAATAGATTATTCTTAGGAGCGGGTAGTGTTGTGGGGACCTTAGGGTGCTAGAGATGCAAGCCTAGATCTATAATGAAGGTCGTATATGCCTGTACATTGTATTCTTTTGTGTAGAGAGGTTACCCTATGTATTTGTGTGGGGTTCAGGAGTTGAACAAGGATGTATCCGTATTGAAGGATATTTCATTTGCACGCGAGATTCCAGACATGTTTCCCCAAGAGATTTCAAGTATAGCACCGATACGTGACATAAACTTCACTATTGAGTTGGTATCAGGGCCTGAGCCTATCTCGAAGGTGCCCTACCGGATGGTAGCGATATATTTGAGGGAGTTGAAGGCCTAGTTGGAGGAGTTGCTGGCTCACAGGTACATTCACCCAAGTGTATCACCATGGGGAACACCAATTTTTTTTGTAAGGAAGAAGGACAAGAGCCTTCATCTGTGCATCGACTATTGGGGTTTGAACCAGCTAATGGTGAAGAACCATTCTCTACTTCCAAGGATTGATGACTTATTTGACTATCTGTGTGGTGATTTGATCTTCTCAAAGATTCACTTGAGGTTAGGATATCATCAATTCGGCATCACTGAGGTAGACATCATGAAAATGGCCTTTAGGATACGATATGAGCACTACAAGGTTATAGTGATGCCCTTCGGGCTCACCAATGTGCCTGTTGCATTTATGAACTTGATGACGAAAATTTTCTAGTCGTTCCTCGATCATTTTGTTGTGGTTTTCATAGACGATATTTTAGTTTACTCTCGAAGTAGAGAGGAGCTTAAGCAAAACCTATGTATGACACTGTCACTCCTTAGAGAGCATAAGTTGTATGCCAAGATCTCTAAGTGTAAGTTTTAGCTTCAAAAGGTTGCATTTCTGGAACATATGGTGTCATATAAGGAGTCATCGTAGATTAGGCGAAGATTTTAGTAGTGAATGAGTGGAAGGCACCTAATAGCGTCCCCGAAGTTCGTAGTTTTCTAGGTTTAGTTGGGTACTACAAGCGATTTATTCATAACTTCTTGAAGGCATCTCATCACTTGACAAGCCTTCTAAAGAAGACTACCAGGTTTTAGTGGGATGATTCATATGAGGGGGCATTTCAGGAGTTGAAGAGGCAGTTAACTACAACACTAGTTTTTACTCAACCATCGAGATCAGATGGGTTTGAGGTATACTGTGACACATGAAAGCACATAATGGTTATGTTTTTATGTAGCATGGTAAGGTAGTGGCTTAAGCTTCTTTCTAGCAAAAGCAGCATGAGCAGAATTACTTGACACATGACTTAGAGTTAACAACCATCATTTTTGCGCTAAAGATTTGGAGGAATAATTTGTGTAAGACATAGTGCAAATTCTACACCGACCATAAGAGACTCGAGTATATATTCACTCAGAAGGAGTTGAATATGAGGAAGAGGAGATTGTTAGAGTTGGTGAAAGACTATGATATTGAGTTGACCTACCATGAGGGCAAGGATAAATTTGTTGCTAATGATTTGCGTAGGAAGACATCACACTCCTTGAGTGCTTATGTGGTGGCTAGTTGGTTGCTGGAGGAGCTTGGTGAGATGGGGGTAGAGATAGTCCATAATGGTGACTTAGAGGTCTAGATGTGTGCATTGACAATAATGCAAACATTTTTTTTTGTGAGAACTGAGTGTGACAACCTAAGGATTTTAAGCTCGAGAGGATTAAGTGGAAGATTCAGGACAGTTGAGCTGAGGGTTTCTAGATTCATGTGGATGGTAGCAT
The DNA here is from genome assembly GCA_030549775.1 of Tamarix chinensis. NCBI lineage: Eukaryota > Viridiplantae > Streptophyta > Magnoliopsida > Caryophyllales > Tamaricaceae > Tamarix > Tamarix chinensis. The sequence goes on from CM060171.1 coordinate 120,990,761, forward strand.
TTGGTACAAAGGTCAATGGTGTATACCATATAGTTATGCTGACTTAAAGCATTGGATTTTGGAGGAGGGTCACTTCGTATTTCGTCCACCCTATAAGGGATAATTTGTATAAGGACCTTAAGAGGATCTACCAGTGAGCTCGCATAATGTGAGAGGTAGCAGAGTTTGTGTCAAAATGTCCAACTTGCCAGAAAGTTAAGATAGAGCACCGGAGGCCTACAGGGTTTGTTCAGCCTTTAAATATTCTGGGATAGAAGTGGGATTCCATCTCAATAGATTTTTTTGAGTGGGATACCACAGACTCGGTGTGGTTGTGACATGATCTGGGTGATCATCGATAGGTTGACTAAATTAGTTGTGTTTGTGTCGATGAAGTCGACTTGGATTATGGACCAACTGACCGATGCATATTTGAGGTCTGTGGAGAGTAGTCACCGTACACCTATTGACATAGTCTCTGATCGTGATTCGGGGTTTATTTTACACTTCTAGGGAAAGTTTCAAGAGGTTATGGGCATGAGATTGAGGATAAGTGCCGCCTTCCACCCAACTATGGGCAGGTATACTGAGAGGAAAATTTAGACACTTGAGGATATGCTATGAGCTTGTGTTTTAGATTTTCTAGGCATTTGGAAGGATCGTTTATGTTTGTTTGAGTTATCGTACAACAATAGTTATCATGCTATCATAGAGATGGCACCCTTTGAGGTACTATATGAATGTAAGTGCCGCACACCCTAATGTTGGAGCGACATCAATGAGACTATTGTACTTGGACCAAAGATTATTGAGGAGATGAATTAATAGGTTTGATTGATCTAGGACATTATAAAAGTAGCTTAGAGTGGCGTAGATCAGAGGTGTTGTAGTAATAGATTTGAGATGAGGGATAGAGTTTTATTAAAGGTTTCATCCACCAAGGGGGTGCAGAGGTTTGGTCGGAAGGGTAAGTTGAGTCAAAGTAAATTGGTCTCCATGAGATTCTTGATAGGATTGGTGAGGTTGCATACCGCTTAGCAATTAATATAAGGAGTATTGTTTTGCCTTAATATAAGGAGTTGGTGGGGCTGTTGATGTGTTTGTTGTGGAATAGAGTTTGTTGCCTTGTTACTTTGATTAAAATGTATTTGGGTTTATTGTTTATAGTATTGCATGGCTGTCTTGTTGAACCTTTCTTGATTACTATTGCATGGTATCTATCTATTGAAGCTCTTAGATTAGTATAATGGTATTTTTTTCATAGTATGCTACTTTGAACTTTTATGTGATGGATTTATTCATTTTGTATTAAGTTTACGATTTTGTTGCATGCTAAATATGTTTTAAGTTGTGTAATTTGTGTGTTTTTTGTTAATATAAATGGTTAATTTTGATCAGAAGCATTAACACTTTTTACTAAAATTATAACATGAAAAATTAGATATCCATACATACATCTCTAATTATTTTTATAATTAGAAAATAGATAAAAATGTAGCTTATATTTAAGATGGTTTCTTAGTATGAAGTACCTAATAGAGAACATATATAGTACCCCAAATTTTAGCTAATCCTAATTCCAAGTAATTAATATTGTAACTTAATAATAACTTTAGAAATTTATTTTTCTACTTTACCCAAAGTCCCTAAACCTAAATCTTAACTTAACCCTAATTTTTATTTTTATTTACCAATATATTTTCTAACCTAAACCTAATCGCATATAATCATTTAATTTAATTATCCTAATAACCTAAGTTGTTTTTTTTTTATCTAAACCTCAATCGAAACCCAAAACACCACTTCACTTTTCTCCTTTTTCTTTTTCTTCTCCTTTTTCCCTTGTACTTGTTTTTCCTCATTCTCTTCTATTCCCCTTATGTGCATGACTTCCCCCCTACCAAGCTTGCCCTCTACCCATTGACCCCCCTCAGCTTAGGGGTCTGGGTTGAAAATTTTGGTAGATGACCCCCATCCCTCGCATGTGTGTGTGTATATAAGTCGAGCATTTAATGCTCCTACTACCTCTCTTCTATCCTTTTTGATTATGCAAAACCAAACCAACATCTTGTTACTCCTTCACCTCCTACTTGTTGCTGCAAAAACCACCATAAATGCCACCTCCTGTAACCCCAACTGAATCACCCTACTCCCCTTCGGTTACCTTTGCCAAGGTTAGCCCCTAGCCACCAGCCAAAACCACTAGTGCTTCCCCCTTCCTTTTGGAATCTTCCATCATAGCCCCCTTTCTTTTTCTTCCTTGGTTGCGGCTAAAACAGCCAAAGCTAATCCCTCCCCTTCGACTAGCTCCACCGCAACCTTGTTGGAGCAACTCTCATTGCATCCAACCCACTCCTCTTTAGCAGCGTTGGCCGAAGCTCCCTCCTCCATTTCAGCAGCATTGGCTGAATCTTTCCTCCTCCATTTCAGTAGCCACAACTGGAGCACCCTTCCTCCATTTCAACACCTCTAACCTTACCACACCACCCCCTTCGACTTCCACCACCAAACACACACCCCCTTTTTGGCCTCCTCCATCATTTCACCTTCCCTAGCAATGACAAGTTGTGCTATTACTCACCCTCCATTTCCTATGGTAATCACTGTTTTTGCTATTGCTTAGTTACACAGGCTTTTACCAAATAATTCCCTTCTAGGTTTGGTATTATTCCATTCATTCTACCTTCCTTTTTCTTTAACATTCCTTAGCTATATTGTTTAATCCTAATGGTATTTTTTTATTTGATTTCTTTAGTGATTTTTACGAAGTTCTAGAAGAGGTGGATTAGGATTTATGTGCTTAGAGCCCAGAGTTGTTTTTAGTAACGATACTTATCGTAGTCTAGGTTTTTGATTGCTAGGTGTTATGCATGTTTTTGTATTATACCATGTTATTGTTATTATGTGAATAAATATATGCTGCTAATGTTATACTATGCATTTGATATCATATGATAGAAAATAAATAAGTAAAGATTATGCAGTTTTGTTATTTTATGTGGAAAAACCCTCGATATGAAATATGCTAGTATTATGGATTTATTAATTATGTGAGGAATGTGAAATGAGTATGATATGGTCTATGGAGAAAAATGTGGATTAGAGGATAATGTTACCAACCATATAATATTTGTATGAGATAAGGGTTTTATTATCGATTAGGGCATTTTAGTCAATGTGGGTTAAATATTAGAATCATGGTATTTTAAGGTGTTATATCATCTGAAGTATGCTAAGAAATTTATATGAAGTATTCAAAGTAGTCGAGAATGACCTAAGTTTGATAAAGTATGAAAAATGGTTGATTTGGGAATAGTAACCCTAAAATGAGAAGGCTATTATCACATGTGTAAAACGATAGTGTTATACCACAAAATCCGAAGACGTTGTTAATATTAGTATTGTGGGAATGTATATTAAATCCAATAATTATATGATCCATATAGGAAAAGTTATGATGGATCTATGAAATTAGGGTTTATAAGATCGGGAATAGTAACTTTTGAGATAAGGTTATTATCTCATGTGAAAAAACTTATATTTAGGTCTTAAAATTTGATTATGTTGATAATGATAATATTTGAGGAACAAATACTATGTTTGGTGGTTAAAAGAGCAACAGGAGAAAAGTTATGATAAAAGTGTACAATTAGGGTTTTGGGGAATATAAGGGTCTTAACCCTAGAAAATGATCTTTTGATCTTGTGATGGCCTTACCTACTCTAAAAATATTCTTTAATTATCAAATCAATCATGAATAAGACATTTATCATTTAAAGTGAAGGATCACATGAGTCAAGCAGAGGTATTTTATGGGTATATTCCACCAAATGATAACAGTGGCTCAGCAATATGTTGTCATGAGAGGTGTTGGATCTATTCCACCAGATAATAATAGTAGCTCAGGTATGTTGTCTCTAAGAGGTGCCTCAGTCTGTTCCACTGGATTTAGAATAGTGGGGCCTATACTCATTATGAATAAGAATATGATTTTGAGATAAGTAACCTAATGGATAAAATACTAATAACTTAGCACTTGTTTGAAACTCCTTATAAAAAAGTAATTATCTAAAAAAATTTGTAAGGAGATCCAAGCAAGTGTTTAATGCAGAAGAGTACATGAGTTAGAACTGAGGTGTTGGATTTGTTCCACTAGTTTATAATAGTGGCTCGGGTGTGTTTTTCTTGAGAATAGTGGGGTCCTTGAACTCAACGCAAATAAAAGAGTACCTGAAAGGTGCTTCAAATCATTCAAATGGTTTAAGAATAGTGGGGTCCTTGAACTCAACGTAAATAAAAGAATGAGAATTTATTATATTTAATAAAAAGGCTTATATCATTCCTTATTTATGATGTATTATATATATCACATGTGTACTTATTCTCTATTGTGCATGTGTGTATTTAACTGTATTCCATACTCAATTATATATTTACCTTACTCAGTACATAGCTTATTAACCATCCTTTTTATGGGTGTTGCTCATTCCCATGAGCAGAGGGCCATGATGCTTTTGTGTAGGTCTTTGAGTAATAGCCAGATGATTTTGCTACTTTTGATGCATTATATGGGGTTAGTTATTTTATCTATATTGGGTGTTTGGGTGAAGAGTCTTGTTATCTAGATGATGGTTTCTCTAGATATCTTTTGGACTCTTCAATCCATGGTATCCCTTTTGTTGTATTTTTTTACTGTATTATGGAGTTAACATCCAAACTAATGTTTGTATTTATAAAGTTTCTCTCATTTCTAATTACCTGGTTTTACTACAAAGGGTTTTAACCTTGTGATTAATGTAAGGATGGTATGATAAACCAAACTTATGTCAATTATAGCGGTAACACCTGATATTTTGATTATATGCTTCTATTGTAAATTGATATTTTTCAGTAGTAAAGTTTGGGGTGTTACATATATCTCTTGTTCTTTTTCTAGATGTAGTTGATTTGGTTAATGTCTTCATTTCCTTATCAAATGCAAATGAGGTCTTCTATTTGTGATCTTTATAAAAATGACTTTTGATGTTGAATGAATTTTGTTGTGGTTCTTAAATTGAATTTTTGTTATAAATTCGATGAATTTGTCTATGTTATTTATAGAGCTTTATTTTATAAATTTTATTTTTGCTATAAAATTGTACATGTTGCTACGCTATATTAATATTTTTTGGATTGTTATTCAAGTTGATGTTAATTTTTATTTTTTCATAGTTTTGGTGTTTTTTTAATGATTAATTTGGATAGATGCCAACATAGTAATAGATAGGAAGTTTAAATTACCATTTCTGTTGCATAGAATATTTTTGGAGTGTTGTTCAAGTTAGACTAATTGGTTTAGTACCATATTTGTGCCTAGTTTTATATATTGATTTGAATTTAATTTTAGATTGAATATACTAATATTGTCATATTAATGCTCTATATATATTATCTCGATGATTAAAAACTAGGAAGGGTTTTGATGGATGGTGGTGCTCAAGATTTTTTTCATTACTTTATACTAGCTTTTCACCCGTGTGATGCACGGGAAAATGATGAGTATTGAATTTATGTAGATAAAAAAAATTCTCTCAATAATATATATAGTAACTAAATAACATAATGCAAACAAACTTATGGTAAATAAAAATATATTAAGCACATGATGATGATTTGTGGGGCGGGGGTAAATATGCTTTGACGATTCATTTTCTATCACAAATAACAATACCCACAATATATATGGGTGTATTACTGCCAATGTTATTAAAAAAAAATCAACTCCTATTTGCTCAAGTATGTATAATGCTAAATTTTAGATTAGACATCTTGTGCGAGCATCAAGGCATAAAGGCTTAATAATATTTGCTCATTTTCAAAATAGAATGGGATCATGGCAAATAAAATACAGAAGTATCCAATTATTTCATGAGTTAAAGTAAGCATCAATCCAAAATTCCAAAAGTTAACATAAGACTACAACCGATTTGTCTCAAATAACTCATTATTCTGGTTGCGTAGCTTGGCTTTGTTGTTGATGAGCACTACATCAAGTTTTCGGTCCATTTCAAAAATGTCCTTCCTCTTTCTTGAAGTCATTATGTGCACTTTTCACACTGTATGTGGACAACAAATTTCTTGAAGCCACTGGGAAGATAGTGATAGGTTATCTTGTCAAACTTATTACCAATGTTGGGCATCGAAACGTGTCCGTTGAACTTTCTTCTGATGCTGGAATCAATACCCTTTGGTCTACACTCTAAACCAGATTATGTTAACAGATTACAATCACTCTAGGCCTCTTAAACTTCTTAACCCTATTATTCACTACCTTCTTAGATAACAACGGAGCCACCATATGATTTATGATCTTTGCCTTCCTCCATTCCACCCAAAAAGTATATTACTATGATGCTAATGACATGTGAGAAATGAAAATTCAAGGATGAACGCAAAAACTTGGTAACTACAACTCTGAGCGTATAGCCAAGACAATACTCACTCTATGATTTTATATGATTAGATAAAAAAATCAACCATCTTTTCTATTTTGCATTATTATATCACAAACTTGATCCCTTCCTTTGCTAAACCATGTATACGTAAAGACCTCTTTGGATACTTCCCTTGATGGCAATTGAAACATCAATAAGAGAAATCCAACTATTTTACTCTTATGTTCTAGGAATTGTCCATTTAAAATTGTTCCTTTCCTTCTCTAACAACTATTTCCACTACTTATCCTATTAACATATCTACCAAACTCTTGCCACCATATAAAGCAAGCACCCATCAACAACAATAAACAAAACCATCTTTTCAAATAATAATAATAATGCACTTTCCAACCAAGATAATTGGCATGCACTATCAAGATTGGGACTATGAATATTCAAACCAATGCTAAATGAGAAAGACATGCCTTTTCCAACTTGTTAGCAAGAATTAGTCCCTAAATAGTTTAAAACTATACATCTTATATTCTTTAGAATATTATCAAGTTTGACCATAATAAATTCATTAGACAACTTAATGCACTCATCTAATTTTACATCATATCTTATCATTCTCTAGTAATTAACATGAATGAAAATATTTTCAATCTTTGATGCGAGTGATAAAATGAGATAAAAATGTCCACAATAAAGAAGGTGTGGAAAGGTCACATCTATGCCTTAAGTTTTGTCCAGCACTACTATTGATGTTCTAGTTTCATCTATGCAACAAGGTAGAGACCCATGATAGAATCCATTTCTTTCCATGTTAGAACATATCTAGGTTGTATATATTTGCATATTTTATTCAAGTCATCCATACATGCAGACATGACATGAGCTAAATTAGATAAGATGAAATTACTTCTAGGTGACCAAGCATATACTAGATGAGTGCAAGAAGTTTAAAATTATACACATATACAATAAACTAATATAAAATATTGAAAGAGAGAAACTTAATAACATACCTTGAAAGAAGGCTGCCAAGCATTAACAATCTATAATTTTCTCAATTTTCCTCTCTCTCTCTTAGAGGATTGTAATTTCTTTATTGAACTAGGAGAAAAAGATAGAATTTTGTGTTAGTTTTCAATCTAAAATGAGAAATGAAAAATTTGCAAAGAGTAAATATGGCAACATAGAAAGCATAATGGGGAAGAGAAAGTAAAAGCAAATGGGTAAAAAATACCTATTAAGATATTGCAATACTTTTCCCTTAAACCTCAAACTCAGATGCTTTTTACGTCCATTAACGTAGCCTCTCTAATGAGATGGAATCTTGATAAGGACAATGATGGAGATTTGAGGCATCCAACTGATGGTTTGACGTGGAAAAAATAGGATGAGCTCAATACTAATGTTGCTTTTGAACCTCAAAATGTTAGACTTAGACTAATTAGTGATGGTTTTCAACCATTCAACAATGTGAGACCATCATATGGTATGTGGCTTGTTGTGAATATATATGTATAGTATTGACATATACTTTAAGTTAAATACAAACATAATAGCAGTCAGGAATTTAAGATAGAACCAGACCTCTAGGGATAACACATCTTTATGAGAAACTGATAGAATTCTTCTATCAGGAACACTTATACAATTCCAGAAGCTAGATTTTTCCATTACAAGATTATCCATATCCTCCAAACCTATAACAAAAAGAAAAAAGAAAAAGAACTCTACACACTAAAGGTCCAAAAACAATTAAGAAACCTTAATTACTAATAGTATTTTTAAAACCTTCAAAACTTCTAAAAAGTTTGAATGATTCTAACATTCCAAAAGATAAGGTCACAATATAAACATCATTAGTGTTTAAACATCATGTGACACATATTGCTATAATACATAAGATTCATGCCTCTCAATAAGTAGATTTGGGGCATATATGGGTTGCTCATAAGGATTGCACATATATGTTTCCATTAATGTCTCTTTTCTTCACTAGAATCATCATAAGATCATTAAATTAATGATACTCATTTAGTGCTTTACATTGCTCTCTTTTATATTGAGTTATTCTTTCAATCAATAGTTTTGTTTTATCTCCAATGATCTAGTTATTAAAATGCAAATCTGGTAGCATCCAAGTAGATATATTTTTATAAAGGTCATTGATTTTGAAAATCTAACTAGTGGTGGTAATATTGATTGTGTAGATGTGAGGTTTCTTCTTGTAATAATAAAAAACTAATTCTTTAGTTATCATGCAAACTTGAACTTTATTCATTGATTTTGTTGGATTTTCATACATCATTGACAATTGACTATAAATATCATGTAATTCATTTTTATGTATATTGTTTTAAATAATATGTGTTAATTCACTCAATAGCAGTAGTAGATGACCTAAAAAAGTTCTTTTGTATCTTTGTCGTGATTTTTGTTGGTTGGTTGGTTGGTTTGCTGATGGTAATATTTATTATGTAGATATGAGGTTTATTCTTGTAATATTAATTATTATTTTTATATTTCTGTTGTTGGAGGTTCAGTTTATTTTGACAAACTGACCAAGTCTTATATCCGGTGAATAGAAGAATTAATTTTTAGGTAGCTTCTAATCATAATATTTTTGTAATGCAACGACATCATGTAGCTATTTTGTATATTTGATCAAATATTTTGTTGTACAAAACATTTGATACAAACTATTTGTATGAATATTTAGTTGAGTGTATGTAAATAGATATTTAGAAAATTATATTCATATGTTAAAATGGATATATATGCATACTTGTACAGAGCTTGAGAATATTGAAATAAATATATATAGATACAAGTATAGAGTTTGATAATAATATTCAAATGTAAATTATATTATTGAATATATAATTATGACATTGGCAACCAATAAATTATGTCACTAACAATGAATGAATTTTAGTGGTGACGGAAAAATTTATCATTATTGGTGTGATATTTTTTTTATATTTAATCATAAAAGAAAAAATTAATCATTATTGGTGAGGTAATTTATTTATTTATTTAGCTGCAAAAAAAAAATTGGTCACTAATTTTATTTATGATGGTATATTTTGTATCGATGTTACTTATAGGGACCAATATTATACATTGTTGTTATTGGTTATAGTGACTAACATTATACGTCATTGTTATTTCTTTAATGACCAACATTATACGTCGTCATTATTTATTTAGTGACTAACATTATATGTCATTGTTATTGCATATCGACCAAAAAATTTCAGTTGGTTGCTAATGCCTTTAGCGATGAAGTAATAATGACCACGGACAAGTAATAACTTTTTGGTTGTTATTGGCATTAACAACCAAAATTTGGCCATCAATGACAAAAATTATTAGTCATTAAAACTCTGATTTTCTATAATGTGGTGAAACATGGTAAAATATCAAATATGAGATAGTGAAGTATGAGGCATATCGTAGTAGAATATTAAATATATTATGGTGAAATATGAAGTATATCGCGGTAAAATACTGAACATATCGTAATGAAACATAGCAACTGAGAAAAGTGAGACTGCATAATGTTGGACTAGAGTAAAACATTAAATATACCACGGTGAAATAGAAAAACATATCGTAGTGAAACACTAAGTAATAAAACATAAATCATATCATAGTAAAAAATAATAGAAAATGATGCTACATAATGCCAGACCATAGTAAAACATCAAATATATTATAGTAAAACATGAAATATATTGTGTTAAAATATCAAACATATAATGATAAAATATGAATCATATGCAAAACATCAAGTACATCATTGTGAAATATGAAATATAATAATAGAAAAAAAATAAGACTACATAATTTTGGATCATAATATAACATGAAACAAATTGTAGTAAAATATAAAGTATATTATGATAAAACATCAAACATATTATATTAAAATAGGAAGTTGATCTTATTAACATAATTATCAATGTACAAAAACTACACTATAAATATTAATCTTCTAATCATTAACTTTTTATTTATTTAAATATTATCGGAATATATACAGTAAACCATATCTTAATGGTCCATTCCCATATCTCGTGTTTCACGACTGAATAAATCAAAATACAGTCGGGTCAGGCCCTACCCTACGTGTTTGATGACTCCCATAGATCCATATCGTCCACCCATTCCAAACACAAACGCACACCAATTTTTGTCCATTTACTCAAGTTTTCCTCAAGTGCTCCATGGATCCTTCTCGAAAATTTCCTCTCAGCAATAAACTTTACCTAGAAACCAGGTAGCTAATATAATTTTTTTAAGAAGTCTAAAAGATATCTTACGCATTAATAATTATTATAAAAAATATGATATTGTTTTTTCCCATTTTGCTTGTTTCATATAAAAATAATATAAGAAGAACATATCCTAACAAACAAATCAATATTTTTTAGAAAACAATCCATTGAACGGGAAATGAGTTGTATTCATTTTTTTCTCCCCTATGTGTTTAACTGTTTTTATTTACCCTAAAACACTTTAAACTAATGTAGGCAGAATATCAAATTATTTACAAATTAACAAATCAAATCAAATCATAGTATGAAACAATAATGATATATTGGCTAGTTGTTTAAGCTATCATATGAAATGAAGCAATAATATAAAAATAATATAATCAAAAATCATTTTTTGCCTTAAATATATAATAATAATAATAAAACAGAATTTTATGAGAATATATATATATTGAAGATATTTACAAACTTTTCATAATAAATTATTATATACAACTTCAAGTAGTTTCCAAATGTACTTTACTTCTTAAATAAATTAAATTTATTTTTTGGTATAAAAAATTTGTGAAAATTTAGTTGTATCTGTAATAAAAATGTCTTTAATATAATTTAATCGAAATTAAGTTAGTTCACATTCGTGTGAAATATTACCCTTCGCCTTTATTCAATGTCACTCCATGTGTTGGGTGTCCACTAATAATGATAAATTTTTTGGTGAACCTGAGTCACTATTAATTATTGACGTAACAAGTGTGATAATAAATACACTCTAGTGTAGGTTCATGATATGTTTGTTCTCAATTGATAATTTTTCACCAATGAAAGGGACTAGACTAGAGAGAGAACGAAAAATAGGCAATGAGAAGTCATCTAATTATTAGTGTGTTTGCCAAGTCGTACATGGTACAAACATATGTACCTAGTAATGTACATATGATTTTTTATTATATAGAATCATATTTAATATGTGTATTATATAAATTTATTTATGAAAATATACATCTAATAAGGAGAAATAATATTGTATATTTTTTATAAATGTGTATTATCATTTTAAGAGAATCAAAAAAATTAAAAAATGTATTATTATTATAAAATATGTACATTCTTATTATAAAAAAAAAACTTATAATCTCTTTAGGATATGTATTTTTATTAAGATGTGTAATTATATACTTTAAGGTGTGTATTTATATAATCAACTAAAAAAGATGTATATTTACTTTCTTTAAAATATTTATTTATATATAAGCTATAAGGTGTGTATTTTTATTCCATATGAAAAGTATTTTTATATATTTTTTATGATGTATATTTATATATATTCGGTAAAATATATGTGTTTGTGTGTGTGTGTGTGTAATATGTATATTTATATTTTATTAATATGCATATTTATATTATGCAAGATATCTATTTATAAATTGAAATAAGTATAATTTACACACACACACACTTATATATATATATATATATATATATATATGTATGAGAAGTAAGTAAGTAAGTAATAATATAAAATTTTATATATATAAAAATAGCATCTCATATAGGTATAGGATGTTATTGACCGTGTAATGACTGCATATTTTAGCTATTTTATACTCTCTTACTTTAAACTTTTAGTTATTTATAAAAATAATATGTGAGGTTATTTATATTATTTTTAATTTATAATAATCTTATATATTTAATTAATTTAGAGTTGAAAGGTTGCTTTCATATAATTTTTATAGCTTGCCGTATTTTAACCATAAATTTCATATATAAACTCGGATTTAACTTATTCAAATTTTAGCATAAAGATAAAACCAAGATCTATAAATTCTATTTCTAGATTTTTTTAAAAAAAAAATTGATTGCATATGGATCAAAGTTTAACTTAGATTTTCAATTGAAAATAAATCCTAAATTAAGAGTTGTTTTAAAAAAATTGATAGTTAATTAACATCTACTCAATTTTATTTTATAGATATTAATTGACAAATTTTATATAAAGTAACAAATTAAGATAAAAAAGGAAAAAATTAAGCACTGTCGTGAAAAGGCACCAAAAGTGCCAAAAGAAAAAAAAAATAATTGGAAAAGCTGTAGGCCGCCAAAGCAAAAGGAATGAACAGAAACGACGCGCGCGTGCGTATGTGTGTATAACAAGAGACATGTTACACATGTAGAAGAAGGGGAGGCTCATAGATGCCGAAGAACATAACAGAAAAATAGAAGGAAAAATAAAACGGGCGGCAACAAGGTGGAGAGAAAAGAAAGAGGACGCGAAGCCCGAGGAGTAGAAAAGACGAGCGCCGAAAAAGTTAGAAAATAACGACGGTGACGGTGAGAGAGAGAAAGGAGGTAGCGTATGGGGCGTTCACGGTTCAAATATCCGATATTTCGAATATTTGATTGTCGAATATTTGAAATTTCGAATATCTAAAAATGATATTTGATATTTGATTTGAAATTTCGGATATCCGGAAGATCGGATATTTGAATTTTCGGATCGGATATCAAATATAATCGATATTATCCTAATACAATTTCAAATATAAAAAAATTACCAAATGACAAATATATTTCATATTATCCGATTTGTTGAGCGAATGCTGAGCAAATATCCGATTCACTTAGCAAATATCCGACTTACTCAACAAATATCCAATGTTAAAACTAAAATAAGAGACGAGTGGATGTAGTCTATCGGTATGCAGAGTATTTTTATTTTTATTTTTATAAATATCTAAAAAGGGATTGTATTAAAAATATAATTTCAATTAAATTAAATTTTTCCTCAAATAATAAATAAAGTAAGTAAAAATTATACATAGACCCATATAAATTTATTTATATACAATTATATATAAAATAAAAAATTATAAAAAAATGTATAAATATTTTTCTTCGGATCGGATATTATTTGTATTTGTCGGATCGAATATTTGGTTTGTTTGACTTTTCATTGACCGGATCGGATATTTGATTTGAAAAAAAAATCGGATCGGTTATTTACTTTTTCGGATTGGATCGCTTCGGATATCGGATCAAATAAGCAGATATCGGATAACATGAACAACCCTAGTAGCGTCCAAAAGAAATATTACCGCCGGCCATCCAAGTATAGATTTTTGTGTTCTGATTTTGAATATGAAGTATTATAGTTTTATATTTAATTATTTTATTTAATTTGATTAACTTTATTTCTATTAATAATAAATTCTAATTTTATTCTATTATGGATATGGTGAAACTCTATTATCAACACTGATAGATCAATTGATTGTTTGATTGATAAATTACTTTATGTGTTTTATGCTATTGATCTATATTGTGTCTAATTAATAGACTGGTCACTTTTAATTAACATTGAACAAATTGAGAAAAGATGCAATGGGTGATTGTCCACTTTAGGTCAAATAACATTAATAAGAATTGAATGAGTCGTGAAAACAATTATATGATTTTTACAACAATAGGAAATGATAAATAATTAATTGAACCTAAAGCATCAACTTTTATTTAAATCATCTGACTAGAGATAGCGGGACTAATAATTGGTAATAAAACTACGTAACTCAAAAGAGTGAATTAGTTAAATATTCTTATTGATACTTGAATTGGATTGGCTTTAAAGGTCAAGTTATGAGTTGAAATTGTATGATGCCTTATGGTAGGCTTTTATGCCATGAAATTGATTGGCTTTAATGCCTCTTGGATTGGTTCACCTTTAATGCCACTTGGATCATATCATCTTTAATGACTCTTGAAATTGATCGGTTTTAATGTCACTTGGATTGATTCCCCTTGAAATTAATCATCCACTTGAAATTTATATAATAATAGAAATTCATTGTGTTGAAGGAAGTGATTTAAGTGTTGTTATGTGGGCCTAATTTATGCTTGATTGAATCCTTAAATGAAACATTAATTACTTAAAGTGAAATATTTTTAACTTGGGACTTGTACCACTCGTGATAGTTATCCGAATTAGGTTTGGCATTCACTTGGTACCATTCTGGTATTTGTCTCTTCTGTGATCCCGAGTGCCTTATGAGATCCGGAGAGACCCTTTTCTACTCTACATATGTCTTAATATATTTTGACTCTATAGGGGGTATGTATACTTAAGTAATTAGGTGTCCTATTTATTGGTCGTCTGGTTATATTTCTTGGTGGGCTAGCTAGGGTTAGTACCGTTCACACATTAGATTAGTTATTACGATTTCTCTTACTCTCCTTCCTTGAGTTAAAATAATCAAATGAATGTGATCACAACAATATAATACAATAATTGATTATTCTTGTCCACTCATAGACGTTATATTTTGTTATTCTATACACGTCTCTTGATTGTCTTCCCTACAATAGTGTTATCGTATGACGCTTGTTCATACCTTGTTATTATATGATCTATTATTTAAACCGCGTGTGAGCCTTATATACATAATTTTTTCCCTAGGTTAGTTGTGTTACTCAGCATGTGTTCATGATTCCTTGTATGCTTGTACCTTAGATGTTGCCATGTCTAATCGTGTGTTTATAAGCATGAATCCATGACCACATGTTTTATCATGTCATTGCATAACTCATATGTCCTCTCCTACTACCACATGTACACACGTGTTCCATTGATAATTATAACTAAGATATTCCATCTGGACATGCCTTACTTTAGTTATCGCATGTGTGTCTTGCTCTTGTTATTTTCTGTATCAATTTCCTTAATATTTATTTAGTGGGCAATTAATAACCTGTTATATACTTTGCAAAATTGTATGAACTGTTGTATGAGTTGAATGGTTTATGTATCACATGTATACTTGAGCATGGGTATTGCAAGTTAAAGATTACCATGCCTTATGTGCATCATATTTCTTTCCATGCATTAAATAGTTGTGATTTACTTACTACTAGACTCTTACTGATAATACCTTAGTTGAATGATCCTGCAATGATCCACTAATGGTGGGGAGTAGACCTCTTATGTAAATTTGATATCAATTGTTATTGATGGATTGAATACTTGGGCTTGAGAGAGTAGGTAACCCGAAGTTTTATCCATAAGCGATTTATCTTCACTATCTGTACTTATTTTGAAATTTTCAAATGTTGTATTGAAACTTTAATGATATGGTAATCAAATTTTAATTTTCCATTATGTTGCTAAGCTTTCAAAATCCAATGTTATTTCTCAGGTTTTTCGATGGTTTGATCAACAATGATTTTATTAGGTGAAAATGTTTCTTTTCCATATCTTTGTGGAAATTTAGCCTTTTGGTAAAGATAATGTTTGAATTTTAGTCAAATAGGTTTTGGCCTTACATCTAGGATAAGATAGACGATAGACATTTATCTTAGCGATAGCATTCCCCATTTTCTATTTTAGCTTTCGCATATTTTCTTTTAAACAAAAATTTTTCAGGAGTGAATTATGGGTAGGGCTGTGCAGAAAAACCGGGATATGAAAAATCGATCCGATATCCGAAAAAACCGATCCGAAATTTTGGATATTTGATCCGATTTTTTGGTGGATAATCTGATTCACCAAAAATATCCGATTTTAAGAATAAGATAGTTATATTTAGGTATAATTTAATTTATAATATGATTTTTTTTCTTTCAATCTTCAAGTTTGGATCATTTTTTTTACTATAGTACATAAGTCCAAAAATAATTTACTAAACTAAAGTCTAAAATAAATATCCACACTACAAATAGTCAAATAGGTTACGGTCCACACACACGCAAGCACCCAAACCAGAAAAAAAAAACTCCTAAATTTGCTGAGCCTCTTAACTTAGGTCGTTCCACGGTTCTAGAGCGTCATTGTTCACAAATCTTGATCGTTAATTTTTGTGGATATGATTAATCATGTATTATATCTTTTTGTATGTAGGTTGAATAATTAAACAAGTGTTTCTGCAGAATTTTTTTTAGTTATATATAATATATGTAAATTTAATAATCAGATATTTTTTTTCAATAATCGGATATATCCGAAATCTGATCCGATATTTCGGATATCCAATGTTTCGAATATCCGGAGTATTCGGATGCGGATTCGGAAATAGTATATCGAATATCCGGTCAGATCGGATATCCGAAAAAATTATCTGTTCGGATACGGATATCCGACAATGCACACCCCTAATTATAGGGGTGTTACAAGTCTCCACGCATTTTTCTTTAAAATAAATTTTTTTAAGAGTGAATTTTGGGGGTGTTACATGACTAGTAATTGAAAATATCAGGTAATTAATTAATAGGTCGGTGTAATTAGATAGTAGTAGATCTGGATCCCTTGGTGGATTTTATTAATTGATTTTACTTAATTAGTTTTTGTTTGATTCCATTTTAGCTTATTTTAGTTGAATTGAAATTTTTGGTTTAGAATTAGGTAATTTTTATATTTGATTTGAATCCCCTAGGCCTGATTAGAGTGATTAAAGTCTTTGTGTTATTTAGTATTTATGGGAATGATAATCTGATACTCTTAGTGCCCAGTACACTTGCAACTAGTATACTTGCCAATAGGTATATTTGGCCAACATTAAGTTTTTGGTGTTGTTTTTGAGGACTAACTTAATGGCTCTAGACCCAAAAATTTAAATCTTAATCTAAACACATTTTATTTATTTATTTATTTATTATTTTGTGAATTTACTTTATTTTTTTAGTATTTGGTATTCTTGTATTAGTGTAGTTCACTAGTGCATGACCCAAATCAATCTTGGTGAATTGGTAGCCTTCGATTTAGAGATTGAAAGAAAGTTTCATCAATTAAGAGTGCATTTAAAAATTATTGTCGTTGCAAAAAAAAAATCAACAAATGGCTTATGGGGAGAAAAATCAGTTACAACAAGTTGAAAGATCATCAAAAGACTATACTACCCTTGTATAGTAGATTCAAGATCAAGCATTAGAAGATCGGCGGTTGAGGTACATAATTTTGAGATTAAGCCTGCGATTATTCAAATGACACAAACTTCAGTCCAATTTAGAGGTCTACCTAATGATGGCACACATGCTCATATTACCACTTTTATCAAAATTTGTGATACTTTCACAATAAATGGCATTTCTAGTGATGCTATTAGGCTTAGATTGTTTCCTTTCTCATTATATGACAAGGCTAAATTTTGATTAAATTCTTTAGCACCTAGTTCTATTTTTAACTTTAGATTAATTGGTGAAGTTGTTTCTTTTTAATTTTTTCCACCTGCAAAAACTGCCAAATTAATAAATGACATCACCACTTTTATGCAAAATGATCTATAATCACTATATGATGTATCAGAATGATTTAAAAAATTATTAAGGAAATGCCCATATCATGGCTTGCCTATTTAATTACAAATGCAAACGTTTTATAATGGTATTTTTGCTACTAACTGTTTTATAATGGTATTTATGCTACTAACCATTTTATGCTAGATGTAGCAGCAGGTGGTACTATTATTAATTAGACTCCATAGCACATTTATGATTTTATTGATGAATTAGCCTCAAATTTCCACCAATGGAATTATGAACGTGCTCCAGTATAAAGGAATGTGGGAATTTATTCTATAGATTCAATCACAACATTAAAGGCTAAAATGGATTTACTCGGTAATAAATTGGATAATTTGGGTGGTGTTTCATATATTTAAGTTCAAGCGAATGTACATATTTGTGACTTATGTGGTGGACAATATGTTAGCACAAAGTGTCAAGTAGGCAATCTTTTTCAACCATATTTTGATCAAGTTAATTATATTGCTAATAATGTGGGCAGGCAAAATAATCTTTACTCAAACGTGTATGATCTGCGGTGGAGGAATCATCCAAAATTTACTTAGAGAAATTACAATTCAGTAAGGCCCCTTGGATTCTCACCACAAAGACCTATGCCACGTGATCTAATATTGCCTCAGCTACCTTAAAAGTCTTCCTTATACAAAATTATAAGCAAGTTCACAAGCATTGTAGAGACATGTTTTCAAAATCAAGAAGCCTCAATCAAGAACTTGGAAGCATAGAGTGGACAATTAGATAATGCAATTTCTTGAAGGGCACCTAATAGATTGCCAAGCGACATAGTGATAAACTCAAAAGATCAAGTTAATGCTATATTATTAAGGATTAAGAATACACTACTTGAACCACAACCTCAGGAAGCAAAGAAAGAAGAATAGAAAGCTTCACAATTAATGTTTAAGTGATTAGAAGAGGTAACTAAGACCTTATTTCAAGAGGCAAAATCATATTTCCCTCCTCCTCCATTTCTTGGTATAATAGTCCAAAGTATGTTGGATGCACCATCTGCCAAATTTCCTGATATTTTGAAGAAAGTACATATTAATTTGACATTAATTGATACTGTGAGGCAGATGCCTAACTATGCCAAATTTCTTAAGGACATTACTACCCATAAAGGGAAATTGGAAGATTGTGATACCATTAGATTGAATGAAGAGTATTGTTCTATTTTAAAAAATAAATTACCTTTGAAGCTAAAAGATCTAGGAATTTTTATTATTCCTTGTTTGATTGACAATTTAAAATTTGACAAAGTGTTATATGACTTAGGTTCCATTATAAATTTGATGCATTTCTCTATTTTTAAGCATTTGGGTTTAGGAGAACCAAAACCCACTAATATGTATTTATAGCTGGTCGATAGATCTATTAAATATGCTAAGGCATAATAGAAGATGTTTTGGTGAAAGCATACAAATTTATATTTCATGTTGATTTTGTTGTGTTTGATATGGAAGAGGATAAAATGATTTCTCTCATTCTTAGTAAACCATTTCTAGCTATAGGAAAGACTCTTATTGATATCCATTAGATTAAGTTGATTCTTCAATTTCATCGTGATGAAGTTACATTCAATGTTTTTAAAAACTTGAAATACCCTTCTGAGGATGACACTTGCTATAACATTGATGTATTAGAAGAAGTGATTAATCATTGTTTTCAAGCATCATATAAGATCATTTAGAGAGGTGCTTGGTACAATCCCAAGAGAATGAAGAAGACGAAGGGGTTGAAGATGTCATTCAATACGTAAGCGCCCATCAAAATTATGAGAGAAATAAATTATTCCCTTTGTGAGGACTAAAGAGAAATCAAGTTCTAAAGTTAAAACCATCTATTGAGCAGCCACAAAATTTATAACTCAAGAAACTTCCCAAACACTTAAAATATGTTTTTCTTGGTCATAATGATACTCTTCCTATTATTATCTCTTTATCATTAATTGAGCCATGGGAGGAAAATTTGATGAGAGTGCTTAGGGGGAGAAAGGATTCCTTTGGATGGCCCATCATCGATATCAAGGGGATCAATCTTTCCACATGCATGCACAAAATCCTCATAGCATATAACTATAAGAAGGTGATCCAACCTCAAATATGACTAAACCCAATAATGGAAGAGGTGGCGAAAAGAGAGATAATTAAGTTATTGGATGCAGATATGATCTATCACATCTCTGATACCTCTTGGGTTAATTATGTACAAGTGGTTCATAAGAAAGGTGGAATTATTGTGGTTAATAATGATAATAATGAGTTCATACCTACTAGAACTGTTATGGGATGGCATTTTTTTTATTGATTTCAAAAAATTAAACGATGTCACAAGAAAAGGCTATTTTCATCTTCCCTTTATTGATTAAATTCTTGAGTGTTTAGCAAGACATGGATTGTACTGCTTTCTAGATGGCTATTATGGTTATATGCAAATCTCCATATCTCTCAAGAACCAAGAAAATACCACTTTTATTTGTCCTTATGGTACCTTTGCATATAGGATGATTCCTTTTATCCTTTGTAAGGCTCCTGCTACTTTCCAAAGATGAATGATGGCCATATTTCATGACATAGTTGAGAAATTTATAAAAATTTTTATGGATGATTTTTTAGTGTGTGGCTCATCTTTCAATGCATGTTTGGATAACCTTGAGCTTATGCTAAGACATTGTGAGGATACCAATTTTATTTTAAATTGGAAAAAAATTTATCTAATGGTGTAAGAATGGATTGTGTTAGGACATAAGATCTCACGTAAAGAGATAGAGGCAGATAAAGCAAAAGTTAAAATTATTGAAAAATTACCTCCCCCAAAATGTGTTAAGGATATTCTTAATTTTTTTGGTCATGTTGATTTCTATAGAA
This sequence comes from Tamarix chinensis, assembly GCA_030549775.1. Classification (NCBI taxonomy): domain Eukaryota; kingdom Viridiplantae; phylum Streptophyta; class Magnoliopsida; order Caryophyllales; family Tamaricaceae; genus Tamarix; species Tamarix chinensis. Next base: position 121,011,602 of record CM060171.1, read on the forward strand.
GGTTCATTAAGGACTTTTCAAAAATTTCAAAACCTCTATGTGACCTCTTGGCTAAAGATTCGATCTTTGAATTTTCTGATGTATACTTAAAGGCTTTTGGCACTCTTAAATAAAAACTTGTGAATGCTTCAATTATTTTTGATCAAAATTGGAATATTCCTTTTGAAATCATGAAAACTTGGGAATGCTTCAATTATTGTTGCTCCAAATTGGCATATTCCTTCTGAAATTATGTGTGATTCTAGTGATGTAGCTTTAAGAGCAACTTTGAGACAGTGCATGGATAAAATTTTCCATCCTATTTATTATGTTAGAAAGACTTTGAATTTCACACAAAAGAATTATACAACTACTGAAAAAGAATAGTTAGCCATGGTCTTTGCTTTTAATAAACTTCTCCCTTACTTGCTGCTCAATAAAATATTATGTATAATAACTATGATACTTTGAGATATATTTTTTATTAACCAAGATGATAAGCCAAAATTATTCGATGGATTCTTCTACTAAAAGAGTTTGACTTGGAAATTGGGGATAAGAAGGAAATAAAAATAAATAATGTAGTAGATCATCTCTCCTATTTACCATCATCATATGAGGTAAGTAAGGATTATGAGCCTATTCGTGACATATTCCCTCATGAGATGCTCTATGCAATTACAAATTATCCCTAGTTATGATCCTTATCTTTATAAAATATCTTATGATCAAATAATAAGGAGATGCATCCCTAAACATGATGTTTATTCTATTTTATCTCATTATCATAGTAAAGAGTGTGGTGGTCATTCTGAACCCACCAGAATAGAAGTAAAGTTCTATAATGTGGTTTTTATTGAACTATATCATTTAATGACATTTATTCTTTTGTTAAGGCCTATGATAAATGGAAAATGGTTGGCAATATTTCTTGTAAAAAATAAATGCCCTTCATAAATATTTTAGTTGTTAAATTGTTTGATGTGTGGGGTATTAACTTTATAGGACAATTCCCTAAATCTATGCATAATGAATATTTTCTTGTTACAATTTATTATGTGTCCAAGAGGGTTGAGGCTATTGCAACTCTCACTAATGATGCAAAAGTTGTCACCAAATTCCTAAAAAATAATATCTTTACAAGATTTGGAATGCCAAGGACTATCGTTGTGATGGGGATTTTCATTTCTTTAATAGAGCATTTGATGCTCTTTTGGGTAAGTATGAAGTTATGCATAAGGTTGCAACTTCATATAATCCCCAAACTAGTGGATAATTAGAAGTTTCAAACCGAGAAACTAAAAGGATATTGGAAAAAAAATGGTTAATGATTCTAGAAAAGATCGGTCTTTAAAGTTAGATGATGAGCTTTGAGCATATTGGACCGCTTTTAAAACCCCCCATAGGAATATCTCCATATAAATTTATTTTTGGAAAAATGTGTCACCTTCATGTAGAACTTGAGCATAAAGATTTCTAGGCCACTCTTTTTCTTAACATGGACATGTAGGCTGTAGGTGAAAGGATACTCTTACAATTAAACAAGCTCAATGAATTTTGACCAGACTCATATGAAAATGCTCAAATTTACAAGGAGTGCACAAATAATCATGAAAATGAAGTTTGAAAAAGGACAAGTATTCATATTTAGTTTCCGCTTGTGATTATTTTATGTTAGGTTGCATTCACGTTGGTTTGGACCGTTCACAGTGACACAACTTTTCTCCTCCGGAGTGATAGAGATAAGTAGTCTAAAAAAAGGGAAAATTTAAGGTAAATGGACACCGATCGAAGTTTTATGAAGGTATAGAGGTTGAGAGCCTCAAAATCAACATACACTTAAAGAATCATGAGGGAATGGGACTAAAGTCAAGCTAATGACTATAAACAAGCGATGCTTGGGAGGCAACCCAAGTGTGTGTTTAATTTAGTTTATGTTTAAATCTTTCTTTAGATTTTTTTTTATTTAGTTTAATTTTTTTTCATTTACAAATGCATAGCAACTTAACATGTTATGAAGGAATTGTAGGGTATAAGGACATACAAACTTTAAATCTAGGAGGTAACACAAATGGATCACTTGTGAGGTAACACAAAGTGGGGGTGTGATTCAAGACACAGGTCATGTTGGCCTATAAACATGTACTTCTTCCTTGGTATTTTTATAATATTGTCATCACCTTTCAGGAACCTTTTATATGCTCTCACTTATAATGAATTACCTTTCCCTCTGTTGTGTGGATTGATTGTCTATTGAGGAAAATGTCAATGATAAGTATGGGGGAGTTTTGGTTTATTTTTGTGCTTCATTAATTTGTTGTGTGTTTATTAATTAATTAATAATTATTATTTTGAGTATTTTGCATGGTTTGTGTTTGTTTGAGTCTTTTCAAATTTTGTTGAGTCTTAGGAGCCCTTAACTAGTTAATAATGAACATATCTTTTAAATTATACTAAAAAAAGGATTACAAAATTGATATAAATTCAAGTGGAGGATTTTTTTCTTTGTGTTAATTTCAATATAGGGAATAAATATCTACACTATTGGATGTGAATGGAGTGAGAACATGTATGATTTTCTAATCATCAACATAACATGTTAAGATTCATCACAACCCGTAGTGAGCTATTGATTCATATATGCCTTCTTATATGAGTATTTCTTATAAAATAATTATTTTATTGGATTCAATTTTCTTTATAAACCTCATTGCACTATTTTTTTTATTAAATTATATATCGTAGCTCTTGTAATGGATTATAGAGATTACTAAAACTTTTCCATATGCTAATTGAAGATTTTAAGTTTTAACTATCCCGATTGAGAAAGTGATAAATACATTTTAGGATTTACCACCACATAGCCAAAACCCTCTACCCCCTTTTGTGTGCATAAAATGTACACCCCGTAGTTAAACCTTTTAAGCCTTTTACATTGACATTTATTACTTCACCACCTAAAATTTTCCTGAACAAACCTAAAACACATCTCTATCATTGTTCTAAAAACTAGTATAATTTTTTATGAGACTTATACTTGTGATTCAAGGTTGTATGTGAAGAAAGTGTTAAAGAGCATCCAAAAGAATAAGTGTGGGTGATTAAAAAAAAGAAAAAAAATATTATGGGATATGAAAAAGAAAGCTTAAAAAAAAGGAGAAAAATTAGCTTATCTCCTTTCTTTTATTTTGAAAAAAAATGGTGAAAATAATATGAAGGCCTAACATGAGATATTTGGCCTATGTGATGCTATGTGATGTAATATAAAGATACCTTGATAAGTTTGAATTTATAAGAAGTCTCTATATTAACATGAGTCTACTAGGTTTTAAAATATTTTGTTGAATCTTCATTTTCCTTTTCTTCATTAAACCCTTAAACTTAGCTCTGTTACAACCCTTATGAAGTCCTATTTGATTATTAAGATGGGAGACATTGATTTGTTGGAGATTAATCACATAATTCAAGTATATGGTTCAGTACATTTATCAAGTATTTGATATCATTTATGAGGTTTTTATCTACAAAATATGAGCCTTCCTTGTTAATATATGTGAACTACTTGTTATTTTTATCATCTTATCTCATGTATTTGAGTGTGCTTATACATTTGCATCCATGAATATAAGAGAAAAGTAAAAACAAGAGGACATACCTTTGTGTGGATGAATCTTGATGTGACTAAGTTGTGGTTAGGTTTTCATTCATTAGTATTGTTTAGCTTATATCTATCATGATTATGTGTGAACTATATGTTGAAAATAATGTTTTAAATTCCTCGGTGCTAAATTTTGGTTGAGTGCTAATCTTGGTGTTATGAAAGTAGAAGATTTTGAGATAACATTAGTTAAAGGTGTTAGAAGTGTATTTTTTTTAATTTGATACGATTTGTGTGTGATTTTATGGGTATATTATTTACAAAATTATCATGAGACCTTACTTATCCTATAAGGATGACCAAGGGGTTTAAATAGCATGTTGAACATGCCAAGTGCAATAATGAGAGTTACTAAAATGGCTAGTTAGTTCTCCATTTTTAAATTTTTTTTTTAGTTATGTATTGCTCAAGGACAAGGAATAAGTTAAGTGTAGGGGCGTTGATGAATATATATATTTTTTATCTATTTTATATCGTTTTACTTTAAGCTTTTGGTTATTTATGGAAATAATATGTGATTTTATTTATATTATTTTTAATAATTTTCTTAATTTATAATAATCTCATGTATTTAATTAATTTAGAGCTTAAAGTTGATTTTGTATAATTTTTATAATTTGCCGTACTTCGACCATAACTTTCATATATGAACTCAGATTTAGTTAATTCAAATTTTGTTGTAAAGATAACGACATTTATAAATTATATTCCTTGTGTTTTTTTTCTAAATCTAATTGCATACGAGTCAAAGTTTAACTTAGATTTTCGGTTGAAAATATATCCTAAATTAAAGAGTTATTTGAAATAATTTTAGAAAATTAATTAAGATTTACTCTATTTTATTTTATATGTTCTAATTAAAAAAATCATATATATAGTAAAAATCAACAAAAAGAAAAGATTTTTTTTTTAAAAAAAAGAAAAAAAGGAAATAAATACGACAAAGTGTCGCGAAAAGATACCAAAATTGCCAAAGAAAAAAAATGGAAAAGCTATGGTCGTCAAAGCAACATAATTTTCTTTTAGTAATGTCGCATATATATATATATATAATGTCGCACATATATATATATATATAGGATGAGGGTCACATGCAAACCATTCTTAAAATACAAATATAGAAACAAATTTTATCTATTAGATTAATATTTGATCAACAATTAAGATTTAATAAATACCTAACCAAAAAGCTAATCCAAACCCAATACCTCAAAACCTAAAACCCTAAACCCTAAACCCACCAAACCTTAAACCCTTTAAACCATAATCCCTAAAACATAAACCATATAAACCCTAAACCATAAACCCCAAAATATCTAAACCATAAACCTTCTAAACCCTAAACTACACACACTAAACCCTCTAAACCACAAACCCTAAACACTAAACCCTAAGCCATACACCCTAAATCCTAAACCCTAAAACTTAAACCCTAAACCTCATAACCCTTAAAACCCTAAACCCCATAAACACTAAACCCTAAACCCTAAACTCTATAAACCCTAAACCCTTTAAACCATAAGCCCTAAATCTAAAACCCTAAACCCTTAATTTAAAGCCTAAAGCCTAATCCCTAACCCTAAATAATAAGTATGATCGCATATATGACAAAATAAGACTATATATATTTTGTTAGATGCAAATGGTTGTACCGTGCACCAGTTGACTTTAACCGAGCATATTTCACCAAAGAAAATGTATCAATAATGGGAAAGACAATAAGGGCTATGAAGTATGGAAAAAAGAAGGGAATAATACATGGGAAACAAACAAATTGAATAGTAAAATAATAACTAGATTAGCGATAGACTAACTCTCCAAATAAAATGGAAAAAAATAAACATAAATGATAAGTAACTTGTACGAATTATATTTCACTCTTCTATTGCTTGCATAATATATCTTCCCAAACATAAATGACTATATATTAAGCAAAACACATCCACCTCATAAGCCCCAACCAAATTGAACAATGCCTTTCATATTCCCTTATACGTCTTGTGACTAGCTACCTTATTGTTTAATTTTGAGTGGATTTTCTTACACATACATAGATTTCATCACCAATTTCCAAATCTACTTCAAATATCACAAGGAAGACCATTATATAGAATTTAAACAATGTCTAGAGGATGTGATACACACCATGCCATCATTTTCTTTTCCATCATTTCTACCTTCTCACTTTTCCCTAACATTCCAATATTCATGATACAATATCCATTTCCAGCGCTTAACAATTATAGTTAAGGCTTTGCTACAATAATTTCTCTCTCCAAAGAAGATGCATAGAAAGATAGTGAGGGTAGAGAAGAAGAAAAGGAGTGATACAAGTAAATATATGACAACTATCACAACCGTAAAAGAGGCGTAGAACCAATGAAAGCCTAAATACCAAATTTGAGTGTTTCAATCCAAATCGGTGCTAGAGAAAAAAAAAATTGATCCTAAGACTTACCTTAATTGAATTGTAATAGGAAGAATGTGACCTTAATACAACAACTCAAAAAATAAAATAAGAGCAAGAGCTTAACTCAAATTTGGAGAACAAAGAAGAATCAAGGATTGATGCAGCTTGAATGAAGATGATGGTGTTGTGGTGGATGAAAACAAGAATGATGTTTGAAGCAATCGGTGGTGGTGGTTTTGGTTGGATCTCTCCTTTGAGGATATGCAACAAATTTTGCAATGAATAGCTTTCACTGGTACTAGGTCCTTGATAAAAATAAGTAAAGGATGAGTGTATGGAAGTAGAGGAAAGAAGGAGGCAACACTCATAGGCGACAATAGCGTATGTCGTAGAAGCCAACAGGAAATAATGGTAGAAACAGAGAGAGAAACGTCAAGGAGAGAATAGAGAGGGTATCGAGGGGTTAGGGATGGGTTGAGGAAATGAAATGATGAGGGAATGGAAAAAAAGAAAGACAGAGAGGGTCAGTGACTCAGGGTTGGGCAATGGGTAGAGTGTCGGGGGGTCAGGGTTGGGTATCGGTGGGCAGGTTAACCTTCCGTTTTTTTATTCTTCCATATTTACTATTATGCCACTATTTTTTCTCCATATATTTAGTTCCAAAATTTAATTTCAACCTTTTATTTATTTAATCCTACAATTAGAATTTGTTCTTACGTTATTATTTTACATAGTAGTTTGTATAAGAGCCTAAATACACACACGGTGGCGAAGAACATAACAAAAAGAAAGAAAGAAAAAAGTAGAACAGATGACAATAAGGTACTAAGAAAAGCAAGATGGCATGAAGCTTGATGAGTAGTAAAGACGAAGACCGAAAATAATCAGAAAAGAAAGATGGTGAAAGAGAGGAAGGAGGCAGTATGGGCCCCGTCACTGGAAAAGAAATAGGATTTGATTTTGATTTTGTATTTAAATTAGTATAATTTTATATTTAAATATTCTTATGTTTAATATTTTATGTATAATTTAGATATTTTATTTTATTTAATTATTTATATTTTTATTAATAATATATTCTAATTTTATTTTATTTAGGATACGATGAAAATCTATTTTTTATATTGATAGATTAATTGATTGCTTAATTAATATATTACCTTATATATTTTATGCTATTGTTTTATGTTATGTCTAATTAATACACCAATCACTTTTAATTAGTATTAACAAGTTGAAAAAAGATGCGAGATCTAATTTTTCATTTTAAGTCAAATAGCATAAATAGAAATTGAATGGGTTGTGAGAACAATTACATAATTTATACAACAATAGGGAAGGATAAATAATTAATTGAACCTAAAACATCGTCTTTTACTTAAGTTATTTGACTAGAAATAGCGAGACTGATAATTGGCGATAGAATTATGTAACTTGAGAGAGTACATTAGTTAAATATTCATATGGACACGTAACTAGTAATTAAAAAGATCAAGTAATTGATTAATTGATCAATGTAATTAAATAGTGGTATATCCAGATTTCTTATAAGATTTTATTAATTGATTTTTCTTTTATTAGTTTTTGTTTGATTTTGTTTTGATTTAATTTAGTTGATTTAAAATTTTTAGTTTAGAACTAGTTATTTTTTTTATTTGATTTCGATATAATATGTCTGATTAGAGCATCTAGAGTTTTTGTATTGTTATTTAAATTTCATGGTAAAGATAATCTTATATTATTAGTATCCTGTATTATTTATAATCGATATATTTATCTATATGTATATTTGACCGACGTCCCCATTTGTCTAGCTTCTAAACTATTTTTGTTAGATTTTTATAAATTATTTTAAATAATTTATAACTAAATTTTAAATTAATTTCACTAAATATAATTTCGTAGCTGTTATTTGAAAACCACGTTTTTATTATATGGAAAACAAAACTTTTTTTTCCATATATTACCCTCTCCTCTTCTGCTGACATTTTATTTGTAAATTCTCTTTCTCTCTTTCTTCTCTCGTCTCTCTACTCTGAAATTTAATTTTACATATTCTCTTTCTCTCTCCCTTCTCTCTTCTCCCTATAACAACCCATAGTCTCACCACCTCACTAATAAGGTAGTAATTAACATTTTTTGGTTAATTTTTTTTCTCTGCTATAATATGCCCAGTTTAAGTAATAAATTTATAAGTTTAATTAAAATTATTTGTTTAAATTTTTTTATTTAATTGTAAATATGTGAATTTAAATTTCTAGGCATATAATTTATATTATAGATTTAGATTATGAATGTTTTTAATTATAGATAAAATTATATTATAAATTTTTTTTTATAATTCTAATTTTATTTTTATAATTCTAGATCTAGTATGAAAAAAAACCGCTTGGGGCTTCGGCAATTATTGCCGATGGAGGGGGATGGAGTTCGGCAATTTCTATCGGTGGTGCGTAGGAAGGGGCTTCGGCAATTATTGCCGATGGAGTTATAATTCTAGATCTAGTGCCAAAAATAAAAGGTCATTTGGGGCTTCGGCAATTATTGCCAATGGGGGAGGGATGAAGTTTGGTAATTTCTGCCGGTGGTGCACGTGAAGGGGTTTTGACAATAATTGCCGATGGAGGTGCCTCAGATTCAGCAATTTCTGTTGGTGGTGGGCTTGGGCTTTGGTAACTTCTATCAGTGGAATGCTTTGGCTTCCTCCATTTTTGGTTTGTTAATTATAGTTGTATTAATTATATTTTTAATGATATTTATTATTTTATAGTTTGTTAATTATATTTATATTAATTATATCTTTAATTATAGTTAATTCAATTATTTTTTTTGTATATTTTTAGATCTATTATACTCTATTAATTATGCTTTAATATTTTAATTAAATATAGGTTTGGTAAATTCTCTTATATTCTAGGGTTTTTTTTGTTATTTTTAGGATATATAATTATATATAATAATTATAGTTTTTGAATTATATTTTTTAGTTATATTTTTTAATTACTGTTAATTTGGTTAAATTTGTTCATTATGTTTTTAGATTTATTAATACTTTTTTAATTACGTTATTGTATTATTCATATATGATTTGATATTTATTAGATTTATTTATATTTTCATTAAATATGTTAAATATTGTTATGTGATGGGGTTATTGAATGCCTTTAATTATATTGATAGGATAATAGATTAGATTTTTTAAATTTTTTTATTAAATATGTTTATAATAGATTAAATATGTTTATATTTGTATTATATTTATTTAGTTTGCTAATTTTTTATGGAATATATTTCGATAAATTTGGTTAGATTATTGATAATATATATTGGGAGATTGGTTTTATAAGATACCATAATTAAGTATAATTTAGTTGTTATATTATACTAAACTCCTACCGCTAACTAATAAAAATATTGTTGATGTATTTAATTAATAAAGTAGATGATTAATTTAAGAGATTGTATTTTAGCTATAAGGTTAGGTATACATATCTCTTTCGTTATCATAATATGGGTTGATATTTAATAATTATATTATTGTAATGTATGTAACTAGGTTTTATTTATGTGATGACTTATTACCTACAATTCGTATACCTAATTTTAATTAACTTTAGGCATTTATTATTAAAATTCAGATGAGTCACAGATAAGACAGAATAGTAAATAGAACCAAGGGTCATCATGTTACTACTTCTTCACGATGTAACAGAACTACTACTGAACAACCTGCGTTGATGACTCGTCTAAGAAATTTCGGAAAGAGTATTAGCAGAGGATTACGATGAGGTAAAAATATGGTGAACAAGAACCGGAAGAAGCATTAGAATAACAATAATATGTAGAAGTTCCCAATCAACTAAGGTCTAGTCAGCAAGGTCCTATATTTCCAACATTTGCAGGCTATGCAGGTCGTCCATCATTTGTGGCTAATGTTAGCATTTCGGGGGTTCGGAGGTTTAGGGTTTGAAGGGTATATAGTTTCGGGGGGTAGGAGGTTCGGGGTATGGAGGTTCTAGGGTTGGACGTTCTAGGGTTGGAGGTTCGGGGTATAGGGGTTTGGGGGGTGGAGGTTTGGGGTATGGAGGTTCTGGGGTTGGAGGTTCGGGGTACGGAGGTTCATGGTTTAGAGGTTTGGGGGTGGGAGGTTCAGGGGTCGAAGGTTCTAGGTCTGGAAGTTTTCCATTATCTACAGAATATATAGATTTTCTTATATCATCAACACAGCTTGCCATGGGAGTACCATCATCCTCAGTTTACCCACCTACTGTTGGTGGCTCTAGATCATCATTAGATTTGCCAGCATCATTACCCCACATTACTGGTCAAGCATCGTCATCAAGTTATGTGCGTAATGATGATGGTGGTGGTGGTGGTGGTGGTGATGGTGGTGATGATGATGAGGAGGAGGAGGAGGAGGAAGAGGAGGAGGATGATGATGATAGAGATGCTGGTGATGCTAGTAAAGATGAAGAAGGTATACAATTGAAGGATGAATGGTACTTGATTGGGCCATGTCCCGCAGGTTCAATAATCCCTAATTTGATTCCAAGCTTTGGCGGTCACGCAGCTTTAGATTTATGGTTAGGAAAGGCAAGTTTATCATATTCATTATTTCTTAATTCTTATTTTATATGTAATCAATCATATATATGCATTACATTTATTTCTTTTACTTTTCAGGATCTGGGTTGTCCCAAGATCCACACGAGACAGGAGGTTTTTAAAAGTTTTCTTGGAATCATCAATGACAGGATACTCGCTCTAATACGAAAAATAGGATTATCACACTTTCCATCCTACACATTTGAGCATGTGAACGTGCCACTTATTTCAGTATTTATTGAGAGATGGCAACCAGACACTAATACATTTCATATGCCATAGGGTGAGATGACAATCACCCTTTTAGATGTACATCGTAGATTAGGGCTAAGAGTTGATGGTCATCCATTACATTTAGAGATGACAACGGACATGCGTAGGCAATTGATTGGTGCAATGGGTGCTTTTTTTGGGATGGAGGAAATGCAAGTGAATGAAGTCACTCGAAAAGGCAGGCTTCCATTTAAATGGCTACAAGAAGTATGTGAATCATAGTGGTTAAGGGATGAGGAAAAAGTGATTGGGTATATATTATGGTTGATTGGTTTATTGTTGTTTGTCGATAATACGATTGATAAAGTTAATCCATACTATATCATTTTTCTTCAAGATATTAGCCGGGTTGAAGGTTATGCATAGGGTGCAGCCACACTTGCTTTTCTATATCGACAACTTGGTATGGCTTCTAGAACTGACGCTGCTCAAATGTTAGGATATGTCACTCTATTACTGGTAATTTTATAATTATCATATATATATATATACATATATTATATACTCTACATTAGTTATAATTCTAACAACCGAATATTATAACAAACATGGGTATATGAATACTTTTCGGGGTTTGGAGTGGAACGATCTAAGTATGATCTAGACCATCCTCGTAGTATGAGGTGGTTTTGTGGATAGAAATTTGACAATAAATTGGAGATGCTTGAGTACTTTCGAGTAAAGATTGATCTTAAACCTGCATTAAAGGTATGCTAAAAACATTATACTGTTACTATATTATGTTCGTGATATTCGTATTTATTTTAATTTTTTTGTGAAAGGTCATTTGGGATCCGTACAGAGTAGCTGATCTATATAGATATTATCATATGTTATTCTATCACGGTTGTTTACATTGTTTGGAGAAAGTTGAACCGCATATGCTAGATAGAGTGACACAGCAATTCAAATATACACAAGTGATCCCTGATGAGCCTATCAAGCCCACTAGGAACACATATAGAGGTCCTTCCCTCAACAAGTACAAAGTTTACTATGCACACATGCTTAGCCAATGGTTCTTGAGGCATGAACACATATTGGACTCGGATGTTTTTGGACCACCGGCTGAATACCGATGGGATGTAGCTGATGATTATATGGATTGGTATGTTTCCAGAACTCATAGGTATGTATTGGGAACAACGGAAGAATATTTGGCAGAGTATGCGAAGGATGATCACTAAATTCCAGCCGAAAAATGTCTGAACAAAGCACGTAAAATATCCGTCAATTGTATTGGAGGGGAGAGCCAGCTCCAAATTATGGGCAGCTAGTTACATGTATCGAAACCCTTGTGCGTGATTTAGGAGTTACTCTACCCGGGCGTGGGCATTTGTAATGACCTTGATGTATTACAGTATTGTTATGTACTCTAATTAAAATATGTTTGTTACAACTAATGTCAGGTGTCATTTTTATTTTACCATTGATATATGAGATTTATATGTTATTTTCCTATTTGTCTTGAAATTTTATAAAGAGACAACAAAGGAACAAGAAACACAATATCCCCGTGTTTCATAAACACGGTCCATGTTTTTCTGTCAGCACATAAAATCTCAGTTTTCAAAATTCAGCATTTGATAGAGAATTTAAGGAAAAATACGGAGGTACCGTGTTTCCCAACATGGACCGTATTTTTCTTAAATTCTATAACCATTCGCACAAACTTTTCCTTAATACATGTCTAAAGTTCTAAATTATTATGAGATTTTAAAAGTCAACGTTAAATCATTTAGAATCTGTCTTTTCTCCATGATTATTTGATATTCTAATTCCATAATCAATATCTTCATATCCTTATTCATTAATTAGTAAGTAAAGTATTTTATTATATATCCATAGTTTAGATCTTGGTGATAGAAATAAATGTTATTGTATAACCCGAGTTTTAACATTGATTACATAATTATTGATTATATACTATTCCTTGTGGGTTCGACTCCTTCTTGTCATCTACTACGTATTTGGAAATTATGATTTATTTATTAAATTTATCACGTAGATGTTTCAAAGGATGTAAACACAAGTAAACAAAGAAAAAATTACAATAATTCTACATTAAGTTGAGTCCGAAGATAGAGGATGAGGGTCTTGTGTGCCATCATGTATCAATACACGCTATTTTTGGAATCTTATAGAATATTGGGTATTCCATGTTGAAACGCTGCTATCATGGTATCTATTCCAATTTGCATGTACTGGTGGGAGTGGAAAATTTTCTAAAAGATATACTTGTCAAACACACAAATATTATGTTAGCCATTTATATAATATTAAAATGGAAAAAAATTCATAAAACTCAGTGCTCACTGAAATGTAGTGACTCATGTCTTGCAAGAAACATATAGTGACTTCATTTTCAGGACCTTGAATTCTGTGTTGCGCCACTAAAGGTACGAATGAACTGCACGTATTCAATGAGTAATACGCGAACAATACATAGTAACTGGTAGCAATGACATGACCAATATCAGGCATTTCCATCCAGTATGCCATCAGAGCTGGCTCTTCCCAGTGGGTAATAGTATTAAGAACTTGATCAACGCTATCATATACGAACACATTCTCGTACAACTGTCGTCTCACCAATATCTCGTGATATAAGTCGGTATAAATCTAAACCCACCGTTCTTCATCTCTTAGTATAATAGAATTCAATGCTCTGAAACCACAATTCCCATCTCATAACACATTATACCAACTATTAATATAAGGAACTATATGTCAATTCATCTGAGTCATGTATGGAAATTGAAATTGGCCTGATGACATAAATGTCGATTGTCGTCCTCAACCTCGACCTCGACCCCAATGTTGAGTTGATCTCGAACGACTACAAAATTGTTGTTCTGTATATTCCCAACCATATTGTTCCCTTCTAGCGGAGTTCCTTAGGCGACCCCTATGTTTCCCTACCGGTGAATCGTGGAGAGGTGTTCTCTAGGGAACTGTAATATTAAATATCTCTTTGGGCAACTAATTCTGTATTTCCGGTGGCTGTCTCATAACAGATCCATGGAAATATGAAGTAAATGAGATGCAGCCTCTAATGGTTCTTGGGGTGTCAGTGGACTAATCGGCCTATCTATGTCGAGTTTCTTCGAAAACGGATGAATGACCGATAGAAGGATTGACATGTAGCTATGAATGTATGTCTTAATCTTATGCGTACATGGTATCTCGTGCGTACTATGCATGTAACATCCTCATAAATCATCATTGGCACCTACATAATAAATTTTCTGACACTCTTTGTTGACCAACTCCATTGCATATAAATCAACATGATCGCTCAAATTGGCATAAAGGATACTTGTAGCAAAATGAGGAGTATTGAACCGATATCTCTCCCGCGATATTTTTATCTCATCATGTTGTAATTCTAGGAACGCATGCATTTGTTTGTACACTGTATTGAAGCTGCCCGTGATGTCTCTAGAAATCTCTTCAAAGATCCACCAGTACCTTCAACCCTGTTCATAAAAAAAAATTAGTATATGACTTTATCAACATAAAAGAAGTTAAAGTAGCTATACTAGGAGGTAAAATATAAATCATACCCATTCATTGTAATCTGATGGATATGAAACACGTCACCAAAGAATGCGGCAATGATTTTATGTTTATATGGTTGTAGCCAATTTGTCTTTATATACGAAATTAGGCTCGACATGCTTCTATAATCTTCCTCCAATGACAATAGCCATTTCTCATATGTTTGTTCATCCGTGGCTTCTATCAAAAATTTTCATTGTGACATAAAACCACTTGCGAACGATGAATGACCAGAGACTTTCTTATACCTTTCCTCCACATTCTTATTAACATGAAACCTACATAATAAATGTTTTGAAATAGGAAAAATATGCTCCACAACTGAAATAAGAGTAAGTTCTCAGTCGGTAATAATGGTGGGTAGAAGCATACATAGATCCATCAAGGTCTTTAACATCTCAAGTACCCAAAAATAATTTTCCTCACTCTCAGATGACATGTATGCACATGCAACGTTGAAATTCAATTATGTTGGTACTAGTCTAACAATTTTAAGTAAGGGTATTTCATATCTATTCATCTTATATGTACAATCCATTTGCAAAACAAAAGAAAATGTACGTAAAATATTAACAGATACGGGATGTTCAAATAGATGTTTACTTATTACGTTTGATTGTTGCTCACTTTTATGCCACTGAAAATAATAATTCTCAACCAACATACTCATAACATGTTGTAACATTGTTTTACCGTCCATTTCTTCGGACTTCAGCTTCTGTCGAGCATTATAAATATGCCTTCTCATACTTACATTTCTTTCAAATTGTTTTTGAAGAAGCGGTATGATTTGTCGTGGCTATATGTTAGCTGTGCTAAGTTCATCAACAAATTGAACTTAATTTTCTGTCAACTTACTAAGGACAGCATGTCCTTGGTCATAATTTGTCAATTTGTGATTGTATGTCCCGTTCCTAACTACCACTTGCCACCCACCATTATTATTTTCAACGCCAATAATAAAAAAGGACAATAATTCTTTTTAGAATATGTATAACGTGCACCTTCAATATCTGTAAGTTTAGTACAGACTTATGTTCCACTTTTTTCACATCTTATTGAGACTCTACCTGCCCCTATACTTTTTCCTTTTCTAGAACCTTTGATAATCAAAATCATCTTATGAGTTCTACCTATTTTTTTAACCCATGTCACAATTCTTCTTGATCCAAAAATATTTGATATGTTATAAATAATCTCTGATAATTTTGAGTTGTAAAATATGTATTCTCCATATCCTGAAAAAAAGAGTTTACCATAATAATATAATAATAAAAATATTAATTTCATCAAACTAAATTTGTTGCCACAATTTACAATACTAAAAAAAAATTTACCTCCTCGTCTAAGATGAAATTAATATTGGGATAATCCATTTGTATATCTTTTGCATATCTGTAGCTTGTTGGCATTATAAATCTATCATCGTAATACGATGGGGTTATGACTCATCTTCGTAGTTCATCGAACTTTCGAATTCATTGTACATTGTTGAAGTTTCAAACTCTTCGTATTTTGAAGAACTTTCAAATTCATTATTCATTCTGAGTATTTAAAAAAATTGTAGAATTTTATCTCAACATTCAACAAACAATTCCTACTCTACAGAATAGAAATGATAAGTCGTTCGTTTATATATAAGGATTTGAACAAAAACTACAATAATTATATATACATCTGAATAAAATATAAGGTATAATAATTATACACATACCTATACTTTTGACAATTTTTTTTTGCTCCCTACTTTTACCAGAACTACGTATTATTTGCAATAATTTGATTTGAAAAAATTTGTAATAGTGAATTTATAAGAATGTCCGACAAGAACCGTATATTGTATATAATAATTTTATTCGAAAATATTTGTAACAGTAAACTTATAAGAATATATGATAAGAACCATGTGTTGTATGTAATAATTTGATTCGAAAAGATTTTTAATAGTATAAAAATTTAACCTTATTTTTATAGAAAATGATTGTTATCTGTATATAATTTATATATTTTAAAAAATAGGGTGGAACAACACGAATTATCAATGTTTGGTGTACCGCAGAAAAAGAATATTTTGTCCATATCTTTAGGCACATATTTTCCATTAAATAAAAATTTATTTTCCAAATAACAATACTCCACAATATCCTCTAAGTGAAACAGTCAAAATTTGATTCGAAAAAATTTGAAACAGTAAAAGAATGTCTACAATAACCTATATTTCTGACAAAAAACATTTGCATGTAAGTGAACCATATATTATTGATTTGAAAAGATTCGTAATAGTGAAGATAGTATATATAATTTATATATTATAGATATATTTATAATAGATATTGATTGAAATTATTTTTATTTACAAATAATTTAAATTTGTTAAGAAACTTAAAATAGGATATTGTTATATAAAAAATAAATTGATTCATCCTAAGCATTAGTTTCTTAAGAAATGGAATAATTTTTTTTTGCCGTGGTGGCTTCGGCATGATGGGTCGATGGGAGTTTGCCGACCTCGGCATTTTATGCTGATGGCAGTGGGGCGGCCTGCTGATGGAAAGGAGTGGCGTCGACATATTTTATCGATGATAGAGATATACGTAGGCATATGTTAACGATACTAAGAATAGGTTACGACATTTTATCCATATAATGATAAAAAAAAAAGTCGTAGAAAATTATTGATACAAAAGGTCATTTTCTATATAATGTTTACCCTACTCGGAATTGCGATACCCTGCTTCTTTCTTGCCAATGGTGTCTGATATCTTTTCCGATCTGAAAGCTCCTTATGACAAAGAAGTGACAAACTGACCGTATACAGACGGAGTATTTTGACAAAGAAGTAACACACCCACAGATACCTGGTTGCACGAAAATCAGGACGGGGAAAGAAAAATAAGAATAAAAAAATAAAAAATTAAAATAATATGAATCATAAAAAATTATATATATATTTAAAAAAAAAGATCAGATTTATTAAAATTAATAAAAATCTTTTAAAATTATTATTTATATTAATTAATTTTAATTATTAATAATTTTTAATAAAAAATTAATTAAATAATTTTAATACAGAAAAATTTTAAAAGGAAAATACTTTTAGGTTCGAAAACGGCACTGCCGAACATAGAAGCATCATTCAGTATCTTGGGAGTAGATGACAGCTCTGATGGAGGGGGATGGCAGTCAGGTGCAGAGGGCTGTTAACGAACCGAATCGAGCCGAGCCGGGGTAGGTTTGGGCTTGGCTCATTTACTAAACGAGCCTAAAAATAAAGCTTGAGCTTGGTTTGTTTATAAACGAGCCGAGCTTTTAACGAATCGAGCCGAACTTTTAACGAGCCGACTCTCGAGCTTTGGTTGTAAACGAGCCGAGCTCACGAGCTTTTGCATTCTAAATGAGTTCGAGCCTAAATTTATTAGGCTCAAGCTTGATTTGTTTAATAATCGAGCCGAGCTCGAGCCAAAATTTTAAGCTTGTTTAATAAGCGAACCGAGCCGAGCCGAGCCCAAAAAGCTCGCGAGCCGGCTTGGTTTGTCAACAGCCTTAGGTGCAGTGACTGCTGTCTCCCGTCTTAAAAACGTTTTTTTTTTATAAATATTTTAGGATTAAAATTTATATTGAAATTATTTAATTAATATTTTTATTAAAAAATATTAAAATTAATTAATATAAGTAATAATTTTAAAAAAATGTTATTTTTATCTCTTAATTTTAATAAATTAAATTTATTTTAATATATATATATATATATATATAATATGCATATATATATATATAATTTTTTAACGTTTTTTATCATCTTTATTTTCTAACATTTTAAAAAATCATATATTTGTATTTTGTTTTGTTTCGTTTTTCCTTTCCCATTTCCGTTCCCGTGTAACACAGAATGACAGCGACCAGACCAGACGAGACGTACAAAGGACAATCAGAAGGCCGGGCAGCCCGGGCCATTCAATTGAATCGTGAGACCAAGTTGTTTCATTTTCAATTGGATTTGGACCTCATCTGACAACGACACTCCGTATGGCACAAGGACATTAACATCGGCCATAATAAAAACCATTGTGAAACAAACGCGGGAAAAACCGAACTTTTTGAAAATACTGCTTACTCTGAGTTGGTGATTGGGTGGGGCCGGGGGGGACCGGGGGAGGAAGTTATGAGTTATCAACTTATCAGCTCTGATGCACGGGGACGGCAGTCGGGTGCCTTCCCCCTTTCGAAAATGTTTATTCCTTTAAAAATGTTTTGCGATTAAAATTTATATTAAAATTATTTAATTATTATTTTTAATAAAAACATATTATTTAATTAATTTTTTTTATTAAAAATATTAAAATTATTTAATATAAACAATAATTTTAGAAATTTATTATTTTTTTCTCTTAATTTTAATAAATTTAATTTATTTAAAAATATATATTATAATATATATATATATATATATAATTTTTTTATGTTTTATATCATTTTCGTTTCCTAACTTTTTAAAAAATAATATTTTTACGTTTTCTGCCTCTCTGTCTTTTGGTCGCCGTCCCAGTCCCCGTGCAAAACAGCTCATCAGCGTGTCTCACGACGTTTCAATGATTCAACCAAAACAATCTGCCGTGGCATCACGCGGACTCATAGGACATTTACTCACTTGCCGTTTAGGCTTGTTTGCTATTAGGATAGTAGACATAGAAAATTTTTTTCTCATAATTTATATTATTTATTTTTTATTTAAAATTTTAAAAGTTTAATAAATATTTATTTTAAATTTTAATTTAAAATAAAAACTATATTTTATTAAAAAAATATATTTGTTATTTTTAAATACTAGATATAAAAGTTACAAAATATAAATAATTTATTTCCATCCTTATACCAAATAAATTCTTAGCGTTGGTTTGGTATACCTTCTCAAATTTTATTTCATTTGAGTATTTCCAAATTAATTATACTGATTGATAAAAACTTTTTATTTATATATAAAATAAAAATAATACTTTGGTAACTCATTTGATTTAAAATAAATTGATATATATGAATAATTTTGAAGATATGATATTGATTAATTAACATTATTTTTAATAATAATTATTTTATTATTACAAATAATAGTATCATTATTAATTGATTATATATTATTTTTTAAATTTTAATTACAATTAGGACTATTAATATTTGCATTAATTATATTTAATAATTATAACTAATAATATTCTCATCAACTACATCTTTAGAATTATAATTAATAATGTTTTTAATTATAATCAATATTATTATTATATAAAATTATATAAAATTAAAATTAAAATTATTTATATTAATTAATTAATTATAATTATGATTGATATTTTTTATTAATTATTAATTCATATGTATAATAAATACCATCCTTATTAATTTAATAATTAAGATTTTAATTATTATTTTTTTGTATAGTTTAACTAATTTTAATTATGAATAATATTATTTTTCATAACTATTAACTTATCATCACAATTAAAAGTATCATTTTAATTAAATATTTACAATTATAATTAATATTTTTTTATTATTTAATTAAAATTATGAATAATAATATTTTTCTTAATTATAATTTATAATTATAGCTAATAACATTCTTATTTTTTTGTAATTATAATTAATATTATATTTAGTTTTATAATTAATATTAATATAAAAAATTATATATCATTAAACCTAATATTATTTATATTGATTAATTATATATAATTATAATTAATAATATTTCTATGAATTATTAATTTATAGTTACAATTCTTAATAACTTGCTAATATAATTAATACTTTATTTTTGCATTGATTAGTTATTTGTAGTTATGATTAATATAACTTTTTATATTTATCAATATAACTGATAGTGTAATTATTATTTAATTATTTATAATTGTAAGTAATATTATTTATTATGGTTATTCTTATTAATTTTAATTATTCAAAAAATAATATTCTATATAATGATTTTTTCTAATTTTGATCAAATTTTTTTATTTATAATTATTATTTATATTAATCTTAAAAAATTATACATCATTAACATTAATATTATTTATATTCATTCATTCATTATAATTATAATTAATAATATTATTTATTATTTATTAATTTATGGTTATAACAAATACCGTCCTTATTATTTTTCTATTAAAGAATATAACTAATAATTTTTTAATGAATGAATTACATATAATTATGATTAATATTATTTTAATATTTATTATTTTATCTTGATAATGAAAATTAATATTATTAATTAATTACTTTTGTAATTAATATTACTTGATTTCATTCTTTAATTATCATTAGTAATTATAAATAACATTATTATTATTATTATTAATTATTTATACTTATAATTAACATTACTTGTAATAATTATGATTAATATTATTATTAAAAAAATAAGTTATCATTAAAGGTAATATTATTTCAACTAATTTAATATTTGTTTAACCAAATTAATCATAGTTTTATTAATTATTCAATGATAGTTATAAATTAATATTATTTTTATGAGTTATAATTATAATTACTATATTTTACATTAATTAAATATTTATAATTATGATTAATTATTATTTATTTATTTATCTTTATAATTATTTATTTATTATTTTTAATTATAAGGATTAGTTAATTATAATTATAATAAAAAGTAGTTGGTCATGGTGGGTGATTAATCACACTACCACAAAATAATTAGCTTTAAACTAATACTAAAAGCGTGATGAAATTTGGAGTATGAGTTTTAATAACAGTTATTTTTGAAAAAAAAAATTATTAGAAAAAATGGATAGAAAATATGATTTGAACTTTTAACAACTATTTTTATCAAAACTGTTTTAAAAAGTGGAAGATTTAATAATGCTTTGCACCATAATCATTATCAAAAGAAGACCTTGATCCAAAACATGCATTGTACTTTAACTATAGCCTCATTGTCTTTCTAATAATTCTCACGCATCTCTATCAAATTTTTATCTTCTCTAAAAATGGGAGGGTTTTGCCTCCCCTTTCTTTATGACAACCTTATTGTCTCAAATAGGAAAAGGAGATACTAGTTGTCTTTATCAATGGTTCATGTGTCAATGTTGTGAAGTAGAGTCATGTGATCGTCTCCCCTTTCTTTCTTTATTTTTATTATTCTTATTAGATTCGTAGGGACCATTAAAGGCAAGTATAGATCATGATATAAGTGATGACACCATATGTAACATCCCCAAATTTACTATTGAAAATTTTCATTTTAAGTGGAAGTGTATAATCAAATAGTTGGGTGTTACCGCCGTAATTGATATAAGTTTGGCTTACCCCACCATCCTTATGTCAATCACAAGGCAAAAGGATTAAAATTTTAAAACATGATAGAAAGAGACAAGACAACCTTTAATAACATCAAATAAGTGTTTGGAGATTAACTCCGATTAAAATAAGAAAATACAATAAAAAGGGATCCCATAGAACTAAGAGTCCAAAAAGGTATTCGGGTAAAACTATTATCCGGACAACATGACTCTATGCCCAAACCGTGATACGAATAGATCACCCCTCCACATATATAGCATCAAATGCTGCAAATTCATCCACCTAGTCCTCATCAACTCACACATAAACCATTGGGTTGTATACTCGTTGGATTGAGCAGCATCCATGAAACGGATAATTAGTACACTACGTACTGAGTAAGGTAACGATACAATCAAGCAGGGTTACAAGAATTATCATAAGAAAATTATATATGCGTAAATCAAAGAATGCCAAGATAAGTACTGATTATATGTCTTTCATTAGATATACCATATTCCAATCTTTTATTTACGTTGAGTTCAGGAACCCTACTATTCTTAAACTAGTGGAACAATTCGAAACACCTCTAGGACAACACACCTGAGCCACTATTGTTTTCCGGTAGAATAGAGCTAATACCTCTTAGAGTAAAATAATCATGAGCCACTATTATTAAATAGGTGGAACAGTTTGAATAATCACTCGAGGACAACACACTTGAGCCACTATTATTATCTGGTGGAACGAGCTCAACACCTTGATCTTGACTCACATAGTCTTTCACTTTAAATGATTAGTATCTTTCCATTTATACTTTAATTCTTAATTGTATTTTCAATCACATTGAGGATGGGGCCCCACTATTCTTTATCCGGTGGAATGGACTGAAGCACCTCTTGGGGACAACACACCCGAGCCACTATTATTATCTAGAATGGAGCCATATAAACACCTCGACCTAACTCAAGTGATCTTTCACTTTAAATGATTAGTACTTTATTCAGACTTGGTTGTATATTATCATGCCGAACTCATATAGAAACACAAGACATACAACCAAACCATATAAGTACGACCACGTAATTATCCTCAAATGACTATAATGCCCTTAAGGTAGGCAATACAATCATATTATCCCAAAGCCTTATGAAACCCAAAATAAATAAATTTCTAATCATTATCCGAAGTACATATCCTCAGTTTTCCATAGATATTTTTTATCTAACATTATATCCAAATATGTACTTATAAAATTTCATCACTCTCAAGAATATTATTTCATAGCCTTTCCATAAATAAATTATTCAATACAACATACTCAACACAAAAGCATATACAAAAATACAAGTATCACATAAATCCCTAACTACGACATGTATCCTTACCAAAAAGGAAACCAGACTCCATGCACCTAAATCCTATACCTCCTCCGAGATCATCAGAAGATCACTTACAAAAAGAAGATAAAATATGATTAGGATCAAATATTAAAATTTGAGAGGGAAGTTAAGGTAGAGGAGGGTAAAAATAGAATTTATCCGAGTCAAATCGAAGCTTGAATTGTATGGAAGTGTTGAAGAATGTATGGTGGAGATATGGTTAAATTTTGGTGGTGTTTGGACAAGATTTGGGGTGAAAATAAGGGTGCACAGCCAAAAAATAAGTTGTATGACCAAATGATGCAAGAGTTGCATGACTGTGTAGCAACAGTACACAATAGGTCGAGGGAATAAGAGACGCCTGACCAGGTATTGCACAAATTACACGGGTGTGTAGCACTAGGTTAAGAGAAAAAAAGACGCACAATCAGATGGTGTAGAAGTTGCAAAGCTGTGCAGTAGGAAATCTGAGCGTTGCACGAGCGTGTAGTAGGCAGTGTACAGGCCATGCACTTTGCAATGCTGCAACAAAAAAGAAAAGAATAAAGGAAAAGAGGTGGCAGTTGGTGGCGATGACCGGCAATGGTGAGGGAGAAGTTTGGGGCGACCTTGGTGGTTGGTCCACGAGCTAAATGGTAGCGAGTGGTGGCTTGGGTGGTGCTCGGTGGTGGCTTGGATGGTTCAAATGCCAAAAATAGGGAAGAAGGAGGAAGAAGAAGGAGAAAGGAGAAGGAAGAAGAGAAGAAGGTCTGGGAGCTTATGGATTACAATAAAATGAAGGGATAGAGGGGTATATATACTAGTAAGGTGGCGTGTCTCGGAGGAGAATGGCGGAGGGGGTGATAACGATGATGGTGATGATCTGTCGAGAAGAAGAAAAAAGGATAGGGGTGATGGTAATGGTTAAAATCAATGGAGATTAGGAAGAGGTACGAGGGGTGATAATAATGATGAGGGCACACAAAGGAGACATGCATGGGAGAGGAAAGCAAGGAATGTGATGGTGATGGTGGCTGATGGTGGAAACAGAGCAGCAGTAGTAAGAAGAAGGAAGAATAAGAGTGGTAAGGGAAGTGATGGTGATGTGCAAGGAAAGAGAAGAAGAAGAAGAAGACGATAGGCACGAGGGTGTCAGGGATGATGGTGTTATGGTGCATATGGGAGATAAGTGACGGGGTGGTGTAGAGGAATCCAAATCTCTCACGCCACAGAATCGGCATAAGAGAAGAAGGGAAAAGAAAAGAAGAGAAAAAGGAAGAAAAGAAAAGGAGAAAGAAAAAGAAAAGAGAGAAGGGTTAGGGGATTAGGATTAGGTTAGGTAATTTCGGATCAGCCAAATAATTTGGATTATTGGAAAATTTTAGAGGGTTTTGATTTTGGTTTATGAATTACGGTTTATTAGAATCAAGGTTTTAGTTTAGGTTAAATTTTCAGGATTAAGAAATTTGGTTAAGGCTAAAAATAAGATTTATTTATATTAGAATCAAATTAGGGCACTAATGACGCGATATTAGGCTAAGTAAATTTTCAAAATTTTTGAGGTATTATACCATAAAGGTGTTATAATATAGAGAAATGGGGGAGGGGGACTCTTCCTTTCTTTAATAACTCCCTTTGTTTCCTTTTTTCCATATTAATTCTCCCTTGGAACAATTGGAAATGTTCTAACACAAATTAAGATGGTGAGGAATAGTGATTAATGAACTTCTACTTGAAATGGTAGCTTTGTAAATTTTCAATACTCCATGTAATTCATTCACTTGCAAGTCCATATCCAAATTGGACTTCTATGCCTCTTGTGGGCGGGGTAATAAATGATAATGGAAATATTTTTGTTGAAGATATTGGTTCACATTTTAGATCTATAGTTCATATGTTTTCCATTTTCTCTCACATATATTCTTGTGCAAAGATTTTGGTGCAAATCTCTTAGATATGTTATTCTTTCATTTGAAAGATTTCTTTTTTGTTTGATTGATTTTGATCTATTTTGTTGTTGATGATGTTGTTTTATTCTAAATTCTTTGTATGTGATCCCAAATTTGTCTTGTTCACGTATCTATTTTGTACTCAACTACCATGAAGTATATGTGGTATATAGTTCAATCGAAGAACTACAATGGTTCCACTCCCCCACACTTATTAATTGCATTGATTTCATTGTCGTGACGACTGAAGAGAATGTTTTGACATAGTAGTGATGATAAGGTTTTAACAATGGTTATAGTTGTAACATTATTAAAAAAATAGGGTTTTACCATTATTTTTTATAAAGATACATTATTATAATTTTTTTTTCATAACAGACTTTGGTAGGAGCTATTTTTAAAAATTGCAACCAACTTCTTTTTTGAGCTTTTTAATTACAATTTTGGAACCATTATTAAACTTTAAACAACAAATGCTTGGATAACACTTCAAAACCTATATCAAAGCCCTAGAAGAACCATTATTAAAGATTGTTTATGTAAGAGTGTAAAAGTATAATGGTAATAATATAACATAGTTTAGATATCTAGTAAAAATTACGAGGGTATTCTCTTGGAGTAATAATATGATAGATAATATAAATAATGAGGTTTTAAAAATAATGTGCAAAATAAAAGTCCTACAGTTTATATTAATCAATAATATAGATATTGAAGTTGTTTCCAAGCACACACTTGGTGATTGAGATAGAGAATTGGGCCCGTTGGCTTTAAATGAAATTTTCTTAAGTTAGCACAACCACGCCACCTAAACGAATTTTCTTGTACTATTTTTGGCAAGCTAGTTGGAAGTTGTAAACTAAAAGTTGAAGGGTGAAAGTTAGTAGCTGAAAGTTGCAGCTTATGAAATAAGCTACTCTAATGAGCTTTTAAAAAAGAGCTTCTAATTAAGTCCGCATAACCTTTTTATCCAAACACTCAACAACTTTATTTTAAAACCTATTTTTAGGTAAAAAAAAAACTTTCAACTAGTTGAAATATGCTGTTAAACACATTCTTAATGTGAGGGAGGGCGAAAGCTATCATGTTTTCCAAGAGCCCCAACTATCTTCCATATCTTCAATCTTCTAGGAAACTTGAAAATATTTTCTTGAAAAAACTCTGATGGTTGAAGTAATTTTTTTAATGAGTTATACTTGTTACATTATTATAATAAAGTGGCATATTCAATCAATATAATTTTTACACCTTTGTTGCATTTATTGTAATATTAGTCTTTTTTTTAATTTAGACAAATAATGGGATTATAATCTAACTAATTCTTCTAATCACTAATAGAGTAAATGTGATATAACCGATAATATTTTTTTAGATATCTACACCACCTCATCACACTAGAAAAAAAGATGGTATATGCTATGAAAATGGTCACGGGAGGTAAAATTTGGTGGTTATTATTTTTATATAAAATACAACCTTCTGGTTTAAGTAAAAATGACTATGAAAAAAGAAATTAGTGGCTGCATTCACTTTTTTTTCTACAGAAAAATATATCAATGCCTAATTTGTCATGGAATTTTTTTTGAGGAAATGACCATGAATTTGCTACAAAAAAAAAAATTATTTTCATGTATTTGTCATTGGGAAGATTTTTTTGTGGCTAACTCATTATGAATTGCCATGAGAAAGGTTTTTTTTGTGGCAAACTTGCTATGAATTTGACATGGAAGAATACTTTCGCTACTAACTAGCTATAAATTTACCACGAAAATATATTTTTATTGCTAACTTGCCTCGAATTGTCCAACGAAAGATATTTTCACGGCTAACTTGGCACATGTTTGCCTCTTAAATATATTTTCATGGCTAATTTGCCACAAATTTAACACAAAATATATTTTGATGGATGACTAGCCAAAAATTGTCCATGAAAAGATATTTTAGTGGCTAACGTTCTAAGTATTTGCCATATGAAGATATTTTTGTGGCCAACTAGCCACAAATTTGTAATGAAAAGATAATTTTATGGCTAAATTGTGAAAGGTTTCTTATGAAAGGATATTTTCGTGACTAATTTGCCACAAATTTGCAACATTAAGATATTATATGGGTAACCCACCATGAATTTGGTACAGAAAAATATTTGTGTGGTTAAAACCAATACCTATTTAGGTATAACTAAATAAGTATGGTCATATTATGAATTAATTTGGTTAAGTTTTGTTTAAAAGTATAGTACATTACAATAGGTATTGTTTAAATGTATATTTTGAAAAAAAAATTAACTAATTATTAATTTGATTCCTAGTTTAAATATATATAAAAGTTATTGACTACTATATATATATATAATTTAATTCTCTACATGCCAAATAAACACCATATTAAGAATTAAATAGGTCAATTTTTAAAATTTTATAGAACATTATTCACATATATTTCTACCTTTCATGTTTTACTAATTTAAATAAAAATGATCCCCTCGACGTCCTTTTGGCATTTCATCTCAGTGCGAGTCAGGTAATGGTTTTTTTCTTTGAATATATTATTTTTAACTCATTTAGTTAACTAATATGATGCATGTTGTAGTTCCAAATCATCTGAATTACTCCAAGTCATAATCCATCAATTTGCGTGTAGAGTTTAGGAAAAACTATTACATGAAATTCTACTTCTAGTGGTCATCTCAATTTGATTGGGGTTGGAGACCCACTGGTCATAATGGTTTATTATTTTTTAGGCATGTAAAGGTTAAGATTGGGAACATGATCCCTATGTACTATGACCATTGGGATCATGTTCCAAAGGAGGACATAGATAATATTGTCTCCGAGATTGCGATAATAGTTAATTACAAATATCTTTTAATTTATAATATTTTTAGTTTTTAGTTGACTAATTGCTAATTTTATTTTGTTTATATTTTGACTTAAATGACTAGAAGAAGACACCAAACTGGCCACGAGTATGGGAGACTGTTTGTAGATTGCTCCATGACACTTATTAGAGCAAACAAAGTGAACCCAAGAATTAGGTAAAAAAACTTGGGAAGAAACCAAATGACTTGGACGATGAGAATTGGAACAAACTTCAGCACTTTTGGGATACTTCTGAACAAAATTTATTTGTATATTATTATATATAGATAAAATTAATATGTATTAATATTAATTAATTGTTATTATTTTTTGATTTGCAGGAAAAGTCAGAAAGAAAGACAAAAAATAGAAGCAAGCAGCAATATCCTAGCCTCCATGGCTTGTCAACGATTTCTCAATTTCTCTATAGGAAGGAATTGTATACCTACTTTATAATTTCATTCATTATTTATAATGTTATTCCTAACATTTTATTTTCTTATTCTTTATTATAACTATAGGATGACTTTGACACCAAGAAAATTTAGGGTGCAGTCAAGACTTTTAGACAAATGCACTATAAAGGCGGAAAATTGGTGAGTAAGGATGCTGCGAGGAAATATGTAAGTTTATAATTCTCTAAAGGAATTAATTTAATAATATTTATTTATAAGCTATTTATTCTTAATTTTAACTTTTCTTATAGTATAAATTGGTGGAGATGCTATAAAGGATGATGGAGGAGTCTTAAGTCCAATCACTTGGGAGTAAATGTGGGTATAACGAGCCAATATAAATTGATGAGATAGTCATTGTACATGACGTTCTTAGACAATGTCGTGGCCATGATACATCTATTGGTAGATTATCAAAGGGCTCTTCATCGGCCGTCTGCAGCTCTGCCAACACTAACATCATCACCTTCTACTAGTACCAGCAAAAACACTTCCATTTTTGAGGAAAAACTTAACAAGCTAACTAAGATTGTTCAAAAACACAACAAAACGATAATGCATAAAAAAACTATCAAGTTGCAAACTATTGTAATTCAAAACCTTAAACATAGACTTATGGTATCAGGGGAGGAGGTAGGGGAGGAAAAAGAGGAGGATAAGGATTTGGACAATGAGTAGGATCTAATTGTAATGACAATTTCAAATTATGAACAATATTTATATTTTGAAATTTTTATTTAATATTATCAATTAGATATTAATATTAATTTAAAAATAAAATATATGTAAATTTTGTAGGGTCGTAATAAACATTTAGGAAAAAACTAAATTTACCTTTCAGTGACATCTATAGTCGTTGCAATAGACGAATTAATCGTCGTAGTAGGCTGATCAGTTTTTTTTTGAATTGGGCATTAATCGATGACGGGGTACTGTTGCAAACCCATTAGTCATCATAGTAGGTTAATAAGTTTTTAATTGGGCATTCGACGATGACTGTGTCACTGCTATAGACCTAGAAGTCATCACAGTAGGCTAATAAGAATTTTCAAAAATTGAGCATATAACGACAACAAGATCATTGTAGCAGACCCATTATTTGTTGGTGTAGGTTGATAAAATTTAAAAAAATTGGTCATACAACGACGACGTCATCGCTACAATAGACCCATTAGTTGTTGTTGTAGGCTTATAAATTTTTTAAAAATTGA
This sequence comes from Tamarix chinensis, assembly GCA_030549775.1. NCBI lineage: Eukaryota > Viridiplantae > Streptophyta > Magnoliopsida > Caryophyllales > Tamaricaceae > Tamarix > Tamarix chinensis. Next base: position 121,041,221 of record CM060171.1, read on the forward strand.
GCATTCAATGGCGACGATGTCGCTAAAATAGACCCATTATTCGTCACAATAGTATTATAACAATGATATAGTTGTCACAATAGAGGTTGTTTTCAATAATGAGTTTCGTTATCGTAATATTAGGTCTTTTACTATGAAGAAATTATGACGACATATCAGCAACAACCTGTCGTCGTAATAGACATTCTACGACAATGTCTTACTTTTTCAATGATGACAAAAGTTATTGTAAAAGAGTGTATTTGTAGTAGTGAATAATAATAATAATATATTAATATTGTTATTATGAAATTAATCATATTATTAATTGTTATCATTATGAATTATTATTATTATTTATAACATTATATTAAACTTATTATTATCTATATTTTTAAATTAATCGACATATTCTTTATTGTTGGAAAATATCTATGATAAACCTTAGTTTTAGATTTATCCTATGATCTATAGTAGCCCTTGAAATAAAATAGACTAGGTTTTGTACACGTGATTATATGACCTATTTTCATACAAAATCAAGAACATAAAAAAATCTCTACATAATATAAACACATCAAGAAACAATAGTAATTTACCAATCAATCCTTGTGGGTTTTTTTGATCAGGATTATCAAGAACAACCATTTTAATCAATGCACTCAATTATGAACCTTGTTTCCAATTAAGAGTTTCCTCTCGATCATCTTGCAAAATCTAGAATACAAAAACTCACTCCTAATTCTTATTTGTTATTATGTATGTCTAATGTTCTACAAAAGGCCCCATTTATATATGCTATTAGAGTCATCAAACTAACGAAAAGATAGAAGATAAACCTAACAGATAAGCCACCGTAGATAAAATAATAAAACCACGATCCCCGTTAACAAATGCGTGCGCGTGTGTGTGGAAAAATCTTAGGAATATTATGATATATATGTTTTTTGATCATCCTACTTAGAGATATTTCAATTTCATTTTTTTTACTAACATCATGATGACATCAGCAGGATACACAACGCTCATGTTATATATAAATGTACATGGTCGGAATTACGGGGAAGGGGTTCACAGGTGGCAATCGGATGATGACTTTTCAGATCAATTTTTTTAATCATTTTATATTTTAAAGTTGGGTGGTCAGACTTGATTTGATTTTGAATTACCTTGGTCTTAATGCGGAATTAAGTTGGGTTGAAATGGGTTTGAGTTATAATCGTGTTTGCTTCATATAGATTTTAGGTTGTGGTTGGATTTAATTTAAACATATTCGGATTAAATTATGAGTTTAATGATTTTTATTTTTCTGAATTATATTTATCTTTAATTCATGTTAGGTAAAATACAGGCGTTTCATTATTCAAATAAGATTATATTTGTATATGTCCATTTGAGTTTAACAAAAAGTATGCTCTCAAGAGCTTATGTTAATTTATTTGATCCGAATTTCTTGATGCCAATGTAATATAATCTAATTATATGATGATGAATAGTAATATTATTAATATAATTAATTATAAATACTTTTTTAAAGTTATTTAATCAATTTCTTTTCTAATTTGCATTATTTATATTAAGTATTATTATGAATATAATTAAATTAGTAATAATGTCATTTTTTATTATTCATCATTATTATTTAAAATGTTAAATTAATTATTATTATTATTATTATCAAATATTGATATAATTATGAAAAAATATTTACATTCTCAATCATTATTATTATTAATTAATTAGGAATATGATTACAATTATTTATTATTGGCATCATTAGTACTAGTTATTATCAATATCTAACTAATATAATATTATTAACTCTTATTGATAAGAAATATTATTAATATTTACGTTGTTATGTATTTTTTGGTTAATTATCATAAATTTTCAAAGTATTGTGAATAATATTAATAAATTATTAATATGGTCATTATGAAATTAATGTTATTATTAATTGTTATCATTATGAATTATTATTATTATTATTATTGTTATTTATAGCATTATATTAATCTTATTATTATCCATATTTTAAATTAATTGACATATTACTTATTGTTGAAAAATATCCACAATAAGCCTTAGTTTTAGATTTATTCTACCATCTTTAGTAACCCTTTAGATAGAATAGACTAGGTTTTGTATACCGTCTACGAGACCTATTTACGTACACATTCAAGAACATAAAAAGCTCTACATAATATAAACAAATCAATGAACAATAGTAATTTACAATTCAATCCTTGTGTTATTTCTAATTAAAACTATCAAAAACAACCATCTCAATCAATCCACTCAAATTAAAACTTCATTTCCAATTATGATTTTCCTCTTGATCAATCGGCAATATCTAGAATATAAAAACCCTCTCCTAATTCTTGTTCATTATTCTATTACTAGGTTCTCACCCGTGCGATGCACGGTGTATTAATATGAAACTATAAACTAATATTATAGTTTGACTATTTCAATATGTATAATAATAATAATCAATAAATATTAGTATAACATACCTCTACTAAAATAATAAGTAGATATATTATTGATAAAATTACATGATCATATTTTTTGAAAGACTTCCTTAAACACAACATTTGTTGTAGAGTCACTTTTATCATTATTATCATCACATATGAGGATTTTCAAACCTCGACGATTTGTGACTCTAGAAACAGCAACGTATAATTGACCATAACTAAATACTGGATTTTTCAAAAAAATGCCAACGTTTGAAAGAGATTGACCTTGAATTTTATTGATTGTCATTGCATATGAAACAATCAATGGGAATTGTCTTCGATTGAATTTGAAAGGTAATCTTGGATCAGACGGAGTCAGTGACATTCTCGGCAATAAAACTTTATGGCCAGCATTGCTTCCACCTAGGATTTTTGCTTCTACGACATGTGATCCCAATCTTGTAATAACCATCCTTGTTCCATTACATAGACCAATGGAATGATCTATATTCCTCAATAACATGACAGGTGTACCAATCTTCAAGTTCAACACATGATTGGGCACGCCAGAACACTTTATTAAATTTAAGAATTCTGGAGTGTGTAGATCTTGTATTAAATCATTATTTGAATCTGACATGCATGTCATATCTGAGCTCAAATACGTCTTCTGTTCTGCTGAGTTAATCGACAACATGTAATCATTTATGGATTCAACAATGTCAAGAGTAGGTGCTAATATTGATCTCCCTTGAAAAAACGTATCATCAATCATTTTTTCCTTGAATCCTGGATAGGTGCTTTCCACAATAGCCGCAATTGGATCACCACAATATTTCAATAAAATATCATTTGGAATTTTAACTGTTGCATGACCATCATTGGGACCTCCGATTACTCCATCTCCAATGCTAGCAATCCAATCTGAAAACTCTTTCAAATCAGCCGATTCATCAGTTGATCTAATATTTTGAAGCCTCATATTTTTAGTCAATCGTAAGACTTTACAGTCTCTCCATATGTATGAAGAGTTAATAGTTGCATGAACGATATCTTGCCGACTTCCCTTTGGAATGACTGGTAATATTTGTCTAAAATCTCCACCAAGAACAATCGGTTTTCCTCCAAACGGCTTATTACTGCTTGATTCATTTGTGAATCGCAAAATATCCCTCATGGTTTTGTCCAAAGCTTCAAAACAATATCTGTGCATCATTGGAGCTTCATCCCAAATTATGAGCTTGCACCTTATAATTAACTCTGCTAATGGACTACCTTGTTTGATATTGCACGTTGAATCTTCGTTCGGATTTATAGGAATCTTGAATTGAGAATGAGCCGTTCTCCCTCCTGGTAGTAAAAGAGAAGCTATTCCACTTGATGCCACATTTAACACAATATCTCTATTGCATCTTAAAAATGCTGATAGTGTCTTCCATATGAATTTTTTCCCAGTACCACCATATCCATATACAAAGAACACGCCGCCTGAATTTGATTCAACAGCATTGATTATGGTGTCGTAGACATTACGTTGCTCATCGGTAAGATTTGATAGATATCTCTTATGTTCTTCACGTAATGTAATGCGATCGTAACACGTTTCTTCGTGTATCAATCTATTATGACCACTTGAAAAATATTTTGGTGGTGGGAACGACATTGACTGAAACTCTCGTAAGCTCCTACTGCAGTTTTGTAACAATTTTTCAATCTCAGCTAAACCATAATTTTTTATCTCATTGTCATCCAATTGAAGTTCTGAAAATAAATATACACTAAGTTTAAATGCTAATCATATAATCTACAATTATTCTTATTCTATTCTATCAAAAATAAAAAGACAATAAAGATGAACAAAAATTACCTGCGTGGTGCAAGATTGTACGTTGTCTATATAATATATCATCAGTCAAGTAAATCCAACACTCATCCCAACAGACTTCAGGTCGAATAAGTGAATCTGATGATAATAATGTTGCAAATAAAAATCTCAAAGAAGATGCGGACGCCCAATGACTTGCCTCAATAATTCCATCAATGTATTCTTTATCATCGTCTAACAATCCCAATGCATAGCAAGCATCGCGATATGATGTATACTGGACACCATTAATACATTTTATATCATCATAGCTTCTCGGCCCACGAATGACGTTAAGAAGACATCGCAAATAATAAAGTTCTCCGCTACCAGGAGGAACATAGAAAATGCGTCCAATAGATATCCTTTGCTGCCTTGGACGCCACTCTCGTTTACATGAATCCTAAACAAACTTCATAGGGAATTCTGCATAAGTCAAATTCCTTGCATCTTCATATTTATGATTTGCCTTCATCCAAGCTAGAAACATACTTTCCTTAACTGATAAACGATCAACAACATCATCGATCAAATCTTCATCAGAAAAAATAACACTTTGTTCGTTTGGAAGATGAAAGCCTAACCTCTCAACTGGTGGATTCTTATATTGAATTTCATTTTTAAATAATCTCCATGCTGCCTCACATGATGAAATATATCTACAATCGTAATACATTTGAATCTCATCAGCCTTTTTTATTGCATCATCACCAGTCATGCTTCCATAAAAAGATGCAGTAACACGATCATGCCCTTTATTCACATATTTGAATAAATACTTGATGGAACGTGACTGATTGCACCACTCGACATTTATATGGGCACCATACTTAAGCAAAAAATAACGATTGTGTGGCACGACGAACCTATTATCAAGAGGGACCCCATTCTTCTCCAACGTTCTTCCATTATCACGTCTTTTATATATTGGATATCCATCATCATCAACTGTTGTACATTCAACAAACTTTTTCGGAAAATGTTTCGTACAGCGACCATTAGCCATGCAAGGGGAGTTCTTTTCCAAAGTTCCACATGGTCCATGTATCATGTATTCTTGAACAGCTTTGTAATATGTAGCATCAGTATTGTGATCAGGAATTTCAGCTGAAATTATTCTATCAATGTCTTTTCCAATTGGATATTTGTCTTCTTTTGCAAGAAAAACCAATATATGGGCGTGAGGCAATCCACGTTTTTGGAATTCAATAGTATATATAACTATAATTGAAAACATCATAAAAAAACAGTTAGAATAATTTAACAAAATTAGATTTCTATAACTCAAATCATGAAGTAAGTGTCAAATGTTACCTGATTTAATATTCCCAAATATCTTGTTATTCCGAAGATCTTTTATAAGATAATCAATCTTCATCTTGAAAACACGACAAATAATATCTGGACGATCATCAGCTTTAAGACCTCTTTCATGAATAAAACGAACAATCTCAGGCCATTTTGGATTGCAAGTAAATGTGATAAAAAGATCAGGATAACCAATCCATCTACATATGGCCATGGCATCTTGATAGTTTTGAACCATATATCGAGCACCCTCGGTGAATGATGATGGTAATATAACTCTTTTTCCTTGCATAGATGGATCCATCTCACCTCTTAATATAACATCTGTCAATCCACTATATAGTTCACAACGTAATTGTTTTTGATGTAGTCGAATGTATGTCAACCTTGCTGACTCAATCATTGTATATGCATCAACAATAAATTGTTGTAGAAGTCTCTTAGATGATAGTATAACTGATCTCTCAGAATTTCTCTCATGCATTCGGTAGCAAAAATACTCTGTCGTACTTACATATTTTCGACCACGTTGTTGATTTCCATCATTAGACGTTAATGGAATATCTTCTCTATAACCATCTTCACCATAAGGAAACAACAAAGGATATTGTAACCCTAGGTAAGAAGCATGCAATTCACTTATCCGCTTTAGCAATCCTGTTTTTGTTTCAACTAAGATATCCCTTTCACCAAGAGATGCATCAATATCCCCAACAATTAATCCAGCAACTTCTGAAGCTGTCGGTAGGTTATACCTTCTTCCATCTCCATTCCTTCTACCAATCAATTTTAACTTAACATCAGAACAACCTTCTGTGTTTAGTTTTTACCTCACCATTCTAAATGATTTGACCAAAACATTATTCTCATCAAGCATAGTCTTCAAATCAGAAATAATGGATGTGTTAAGGTTGTTCAAACTTTCATTTCCCCTATTAGAAAATTAGAAAAATATGTTATAACAAACCATTATAACTATTCATAAAATATACATGTAATGAATTAATCATTAATAAAAAGAAATCGTAACAAAACTTACCTAACAGAATGGACTCTGTTTTCAACTTCATTTTCTGTATCGTAAATGTATAGCTATGCAAATTTTGGTGTCGAACCGTCCGCTGGTAGTAAACTTCCCATAAGATGATAATTTTGACCATGAAGTCTAAACATTAGAGGAGAATTACCACTGTTCAAACTCCTATCAATCTTTCCACCCATAGATGTGAAAGAAAACATACTATTGTATGATCAGATATTTTCCAAAAAGTGTTTACTTCGATTATTTTGTGAATAGAATAATTCATGCAACACTTGTGGAGGATTTCTCATCAGCGGGAGTTGGATTTTTCCTTGCATACAACACAATGAGTATTTTGGTTTTCGCGAATTCTGACTTCTACACAATCTTTCGGCGTACCAGAAGAAAGAACCACAAAATGTACATGTGTATGTAGGATCAAAAATATCCCAATATTCTATAGATAAAAAAATTAATTATAAAATTATCAGAATATCAATAAATGAAATTAAATTTAAGAAGAAACAATAGATATCAGATATAATTTAAAGGGATACATAAAAATATGAATATATATACATGTGTGTTTGTGTATTTATGTTAGAGCATACCACATGATAATAAATCATTGTTAACTTCTATTTCAGTACCTGCGATAAATAAAATGTCATAAATTAGAAATCATAAGATTTACATTTCATTTAAGAATTTAAGAAATATCAATTAATACTTCTTAAGTAATACAATCTTACCATCAAAAACTTGTTCCAAATTGATTGCCACATCTGAAATATTGAAACAATAAACAATAAATGAGTACTTAATTTCAACACTGTAATATTACATAAGAATTAATGATAATTCATATATTTAAATTTTAAAATAATAGTAAAGACACAAACCTTCATTGGACTGGAAATGTTGTTGTTTTATTGAATCATTACTGTTAATAAAAACCTCACCATTATTCATATTAGGTACCCCCAAAAGATTAGCTGAAACATTTTGATTAAGTACTTGAGAGTGCTGCGTTCGATCTATGCAAATGTCTGAACTTCTAAGACTTGACGAAAAAGTATACACATTGTCACTACTCTCCATTTTCTGGATAATATGTCCTGGAGTACAAAGTACTTTTCAAGAATAATAAATCAGTCAATATATTCTAACATGAATGATAAAATGTATGTTACATTAACATCGGATAAAGAAATACAAATTTACCATTGGTAATATCACTAAATGGAGATGTTGTTTTTGGAGACTGAAAAGGATAGTACACATGTTTTTGAGATGTAGCTTTTTCAATAGAATATCGTTTTGACATCATATCAATATTCTCTGCATAAACAACAATTATATAAAAAAACCATAATTAGTAGGATTGATGAATCATTAAGTACCTGTTTAGACTTCTTTTTATCGTAGGTAACTATTATTAAAATCAAATGAAAATATAAGTCCTATACTATCTATACAATACTATAATGGTTCAATAATAGTATAACTTAAAGTCTAAAACACATTTTAATTTTTTACTATTATATAATACAGTATATAATATAAATTTTATAACATAATTTTTTATGTTTCCCAATTTGGTTTTTGGGTTTCTTATTTAATTTATATTTAAATTCAAAAATTTAAAAGTTTTAAAAAGTATGGTCTTTTAATACTATAGCAGATCATGTTATCACCTAATCACATAATATAATAACAACATAAATATTTTATTATTATCAACTGTTCCGATTAATCTAACATGTATCAATTCCTTAACCAAATTATTTTTATTGTTATTAATATTAACACATTAACAAATTAATTACAGAGTATTAAGGCTAATAATATTGAAATAATAGATGACCATATGTATTTATATTTAATTAACTTGGGTAACTAATATTAAAATTAAATTTATATATAAGTCCTATAATATTTGTACAATATTATAACAATTCAGTAATAAATTTTTTAATTTTTTTATTTGTTTAGAATTTTATATCAAAATTCAAAAATTAAAAGTTTTTAAAAGTATGCTCTTTTAATACGATATAGTAGATCATGTTATCACCTAATCACCGAATCACTTAATATAATAAGATAATTAATATTTGAATATTATCAACTAATCATCTAGTATGTATCCATTCCTAAAACTATATAATTATTTTTGTTATTAATATTAACACATTAACACATAAAAGGAAAACATAATTAAAAAGTATCACGGATAATAACATTGCAATTCTCGATGACCATATCTATATAATTTTAATTATATTGGGTAACTAATAATAAAATTAAATAGAAATATAAGTCCTATAATTATCTAACATAATTTGCGGAACTTAATTTTTTATATTCGTGAATATATATTTTTTTACTTTATTGGTTTATTTTGTTTAGCATATTAAATTAAGATTTAAAATTTTTCAATTTTTTTTAAAGTATGGTCTATTGATATTATAGTAATATATGTTATCACCTAATCACATAATGTAATAAGAGTATTTATATTTTATTATTATCATTTAATCATCCAATCATTTAATCATGTACTATGTATCAATTCCTTAAATAGTTTAATTATATTAGAATTAATACTCATACATTAACACATAAGCACATGATATAAGAATGGCCGTATTAATCTACTAAATAATCTACTAATCAATTAACATCATAAAAAATATATATTTATTTAGCTTCTATTTATAATGTTAGTATTTTTTTGGGTTAATAATGATTTACGTAATTAATAAAATCTACCTTTAATCTAGACAAATCACTTTAGCTACACAAAATTCAATTAGTGTCTTAAGAAACTTCATTAATACACTATAATATAGCAAGACTAAACGAAAGTCAGTTGATCGAGACTTTCAGGACATCCGGACATCCCCAAATATATTCTGTCACACATATAATATAGCTAAATCATAATCGTTCGTTTCAAAATTAGCTGATCCAGACCATCCGTATATTTTCCCACGGATCGACCTTCAACAAACACAATTTATACCAATCTATACCGTTGATTTATGTACGAAAGAATCGTAAGCGTTGATTTGCTTCCGTTTGGATTCCCCAAACAAACACAAATCAACTTCATCTCAGCCGTCCACGTTATAAATCATGCATGATCGACGGCAGCGATTGAACATAGCCACTGACGCAGAATCCCAAAAATTTCGACCTACACTGCTCGAGGCAGGATTCGTATCGTTAGAATCCTTGCCCCTGCTGCCTTCGTCGTCCTCTCCTCCATTCTCCGAAACCCTATCTTCTGCTTCGAATCTTCAAACTCCATGTCTATCATGAAAATGGAATAATACTCTGATTCGAGTTGAAGTCTTGTCTTCGTATACTACAGTCGAACCCTATTTTTGTATTACTTTCTTCGTCTAAACTCAACTTATGTTAATTTTTCATATCTCCGCCCCTGGCATCGAAATCCGATGTATATAGAACACCGAAATAAGTAGGTCAACTTCAGATCTTTACTACGCCGTTCTTCTGAAATCAAAGAACTTACTAAACAGGTGTAAATTTGTTCTTATTTTCTGACGGTCAACTTCGTCATCGATTTGTTTTATGTGCCGCAATAAGGTAAGTTCTTCGCATATTTTTTCAATATTGCATAAAATATGTTATACTCTAAAATAAAACACTAAAGATTTGTTTGTATTTTTCCTACGAAAATCTGAGTGCTTATCTGACTTCCATTTCAGATGAGCTCAAATTTCGAAACTATTTGCAGGGAAAATCTTCGTGGTAATCAAATCATTGAGGCTGAAGATTTTAAAAATCGTTAGTGTTTTCGAAAATAACTTATTGTATCTATCAAAATAGTATAAGTTAATTTTTTTTGAACTAATATTTTTTGATCTTTCTTCTTCTGATTATCTGAGTTTGTATCTCACTATGACATCACCTCAGATTTCGAAATATTTGTCAAATAATTTTGAGGCCGTTAAGTATCATTATCAAAGTGTAAGTATATTTCTGTGAATTTTATTTGTTGATTTTATTAAATTTAAAACACACAAACATGACATTATGTATAATATTTAAAGTTATTTACATTTAATTAATGTTAACAGGTCACAGACATTTTCATAAATATACTCTGAACTATCAAAATATAAACAATATTAAGGTAAGATGTCTCAATTTTTTTCGCTTTGAATTTGTAAGTTTAATATACTTCTATACTTGAATTGGTAAGATGTTTCAATTAATGTTAAGGACTAATTTGATTTCAATTTTCCTTGCAGGTTGTGACCTTAAGGTCTGATAAGTTAAAAATTTATGTTCCGATGTTAATATACTTGTATACTTGATTTTTACAAATAACATAGTTTTCATTAATGGTTGATAAATTATTATTGTCGTAAATTCATATTCAAAATTCATTTTTAAACCATTCATTGTCTTCTATATTTTTTTTATATAAATTATAAAAATTGTGACATATGTTAAAAATATTTTCAGCAATATAAGATACAGAGATAATAAGCTTTAAATTTTTCTCCAAATGTTAATATACTCTAATTTTAAACAATAATGAATAGAGTTAAATACACTTTCTAATTTGAAAGCATGTTGATGTTGATGTTAATGTTGGAACCCATCATCGGTTAACATTATATACATAATTTATTTTTACGTAAAGTATTTAAATTAACTAAAAGATCAGTTAGTAGTATTTAATAAGAATTTGCAGGTTTCAATTATTATTTTCTCTAATTTATGCATTAGAGAGTTCTCTGAACCTTCTTATTTATAGCATTGGTGGATTATTTGCTCCTATGCCAGGTATTATACTCTTACTCTTGTAAACATAAACATTATTATCTAATGATTAACTGTGTTGTCTGTTTCCTATTGTGGAAAATGTCATCATATGTGCACATATATTCTGTGTTGAATGAATTTGTTACGATTAATTAACATGATTACCTTAATTTTAAATAACATATACTATATAGTTTCGTTTGTCATTATGGATTAATTAATAGAAGTATATGCATTTGGAATATTTTGTAAAACATTGTAAAATTTAGAAACAATGACTAATGGCTAACAGAAGGTAGCATCATGTATGGTTGTGTTATATTTTTTCAATGCAATAATACAAACATTATGACCTATTGTAGTAATATCATCGGTAGCATGATCAATTATAAAAAAGTATTTTATTGTTAGTATGCATTACTAATGACATTTACTATAGTCATAACTCCAATCCTAAATAAAAATTTAGATATAACTAATGTCTAATATGTTAGAATGTATAAATTATATGTGGACAAAGCTAAACATGTATGCAAACTATAATTCATAATAATAGATAGTTGAACCTGATGTTGAGGCTTCTTCTGTTGTCCTTTTTCGACATAAGGTTTTGGATTTCGTTAATTTCTTCATGATTTAATTAGCTGATGCACATGTATAAATAGATAAATAAATAGTGTAAATATAAATATAAAAGAATGAGCACAATAGTAAAGCTTACTTTGAGTAATATCTTTGTCTTGGTTAGTGATAATCCGCTATAGCTAAAAAATCATTTCGAAGTATGGATGAAAGGGAGTATCTAAGAAAGGTGTGATTTGTCTTCTGCATTGTTTAAATAGAGGCTGTTCAAATAGGCAGTCAAACAATGAGGGTATATTTATAATTGCAGTTATATTTTTGTCTGTGGCTGTGTCAGATGTTCAATTCAAATTAAGGGGATCCAAAATATCAATATATATATTTTCATAGTCACTATTTAATATAACTGTTATTTGAATTGACATTTCAATTGTCATCTTTTATAAAGTTATTGCTTAATCATTGACATACATTTAATTTTAGCCTGTTTAAGGATTATATGTAGTTGAAGACAAATTACTTGCATCAATTTTAGACAAAAGAAACTTTCATTACATAATATCCAATTAAAAAACATAAGATACCATTACATAATAATAAGGATAATATAACATGCCTAACAAATCAATTGATATAATAAGCAAGCATAGCATGCTTAATACCGATAAATAAGTCTTTTTGGTACAAATTCTTTCCAAAGACAGAGAAACTAACATGAGAAAACATAAAATATATAGATATCTAAACTAATTTTAGAGTTTCTCTTTCTTGATCACTGCTCTTGTCTTCTTCATAGGAACAGTTGATGACAAATCTCCATCTATGTTTCTCTTCCATCTCTTGTCTGATTCCACATCTATGGGTTTGGATGGAGTGCTATCATCTTCCTTGTTTGGTGTTGTGATCTCATCAGTCTGTGAAATAACCTTAAAAACAAAACTCATGAAACCTACTTTACAATTTTCAATGAATTTACAAACAATTGAATAATCCATTTATGTTTATTATTATTCCTTTGGTTACATGCCCTTGAAAATCACTTTTTCTTGCCTTTGATAGTAAGTCAGAGTCCTAAAAAGAAAAATTTTAGCAAAAGATTTTTCATCTGAACATAATTAAATATTAGTTCATCATAATATTCCAAATGGATTTAACCTGGCTGTCAAACATGCTTGCCCCATCATACTTGTTGACTATAGCATGGTCTGTTGTTAGTTTTAGGACTGTATATGCTCCCAAATTGTCATCCTTAATTTGCACCAGAAATAGTACGACCTTATTGAACATGATTTCAAGTTCACATGGTAGACCATCATCTGACATCTATATTAAGTGAAATAATTATCTGAATTAAGTACGGAACATCAGTTTAGGTAATAATAATTCACCTGTAGTGTATACTATACCTTTGCATTACTCTGTTTCGGTTCATTTGCTGATTTCCCTATCAGTTCCTTGCATTCTCTGTCCCACATTAGAAATAGAGCATTATTTGTGTCATCAACAACTCTAACTTGTATTTTGTACCTTAAATTACCACTGATTTCGTATTTATTGCATTTCTCGCACTTAAATTTGTCCCCACTTGGTTTTAGCTTCTTGAAGCATCTTTTACATGCAATGTAATACCAGTTTCCCTCAGTCTCCACTGCTACTATTCTTGCTTTAACCCAGAACTTTCCTATCTGTAGATTAATAATATAAATTAAATTTGTTTCTATTTGATAAACTAATCTAAACTTAATACGTGAAAAAACTGATATGTAACTGACCTCCTCATTTTTTAGCTCCTTCAGAGATTTAAATGGCCACCTTCCACTTGCTAACTCACCATCAATAGAATATGATGGTAAAACCTGTGGGTCACTAATTGTTGTAGCATTGTTTATGGCCGGTGGAAATCTGAAACATTGAAATGTAATTAGAGTTATTGAAAATTTGTATATAAAATATACAATATTATTAAATGGTCTTTCATTTGTTTTAGAAAATATTACTCATTTGCAAATTCTTGAATCTCTTTTTCATCATTGTCCAACGTGATTTTAGTGACATTCCAAGTGTTGGTAAGTCTTACTTGATCTGCATAAATAGAACATAAAGAACATCATTCATGCATGTATAATCGAAAATAACATATAAATATTGTTTTTACCTCTGAATATTCTAACTTTGACAAACTGTAATATTATGTAAACTGCCTGCGGTCTACACTCTTTCACATGTGTGTCTAGCTCAGTAGCAAGTTCACCCCATAGTGTACAATCTATGGTGTTATGCCTGCAAAATCTTATTACTGTAAGTAAGACTTGTGTTAGATCATTTATTTATTTTTCTATTATATACCTGGAGTCTTCAATGCTGAAATCTAGCTGATTTGTCATTTGCCCATAAATTTCCTTTGTTTGCATGTTGTGGATGGTCACTACTTTGCCAATCACATCTGTCAAGGTTTTGATAATATTAATGATTAATGATGTCGGAAATAATGTATACCAAATTGAATAACCTTACCAATAAGTATAGAAGTATCTGTTGTAGGTAAAGATTCGTATGGGACAAATTGATATATATGCTTTGGAAACATGTCCATTCTCTGAAAATTTTTTGTGTTTGTCATGAAATAAATGACATATGGAAATTTGCTTGTTTTTGTGCCCATTTTGTTGTCAGCAACAATAAAATTTTTCAAGTGGTACAGATTTCCTTCACATAAAATGTGCTTGAATTTTTGAATGAGTGGCCTTCTAATTGATACATGTACTCTAACTCCCTGCAAGGTAACATAACATAGCAATACAGATATCTCACTCTATGATTTAAAAAATTAACAATAACTTTAATTTGACATAATTACCTGACTGTCGTGCATGATACATTCTATTGAGTATGCCTGAGATTTGTTCTCATAGGATTTTCTTTCATAAATTCTAATCATTCTCAGTTGAACTGCCCAAGTAGTTGAAGAAGGGTTGATTTCATTTAGCAGAGAAAATAGAGGCATGTTGGGCTGATTTTGATATCTGAAAGGAAAAATATTACATTGTAGGTAGAAGTAAATAACTTGGAGAATATGGCACTTGCAGGATAATTAGTAAATTTTATTAAGTAAATAACTAAATTACCTTTTTTTTTGTGATACTGGAGCTATTCGTGCAAATCGGACAATATTATGCTTCAGATGGCACTTGCAGTGGGCTGATTATGGTAGCTGCAGGAAACAAAAAATACAAAGTCTGTAATTTATTTTAATAAGTAAATAATTTAACAAACTGATTATTGAAATAGGGCTGGAGAAAATACTGATTTCTTTTTTGGTTGATGCTGCAGTTGTTTCTGAGCTTCGAGAAGAGTATGCTTCAGGTGGCACTTGCAACAAAAGCTCACGAATGTTGTGGCTATGAGATGATCATAAGCTTGTATATATAGTAAAAATTGTCAAATATTGTAAACAATTCATCAAAAGTCAGATATATGATGTGATAAATATCTGGCCATTGATATAGGTTTTTGTAATTTACAGACCATTGATCTTTTGAGAAACAGATTTGTGACATGTCAATCTGCACATGACTGACATGTATGAATACACGTGACATGTATGTATTCAGGTCAAATGTATGTATGCACATGACAGAGTTGTTTGGGCGGAAAATTGTCCTGTACAAACAACTCTCTTTTTATATATAGTAAGATGTCTAATGTTCTATGAAAGACTCCATTTATATATATGCTATGCGGGACGTCAAATCAAAAAAAATATAGAAGATAAACCTGAAAAGACAAACCATTGGGAAATGGAACTTGAAATATGTTACCACACATAAAATAAGAAAAACACGGTCTATATTAATAAATATAAGGCATAGTATTTCTTGGTTTTCTCTTGGTTTTTATTTTATCTTTGTTTCTCGTTGATACGAACGTGCTCTGAAACACTCCCAGCCCGATTATACCTTTGAAGACAACATTTTCTCTTTGTTATCCTCCGTTCTTGACCCTCCTTAGCCTACGCTTACGGGGTAGAATCCTAATATTTATTTGTATTAAATTAAATATAAATTTTATTAATTATCAAAATTATGATTATTAATAGTTATTCTTATTTCATTAATATTAATAATTATTATTTATATAATTAAACAAATAATTATTATTATTATTATTGATATTATTAAATTAATTATTATTAATAATTATCTTAATAATAAAATATTATTATTATTATTAATTTTGATAATATTATAATTATTATATTTATATTATTAAAATACATTTTTTGTTAATTTTAAAAATAATAATATTAAATTAATTATTATTAATATTTATCCTATATATATATATATATATATATATATATATATATTATCAATATTAATTATAAAAGAAAAAACGTGTCCTATGGCTTAAACCAACTAAGGGAGACTAGGACTTAGGCCCCAAGCGACCCAGGACTTTACACGGATTATCGATTAAGCGTAGACCGACTTGGCCCATGTTCACTCTTAGCTATAGAAAAATATATGAACAACTAATTTGTCATTGAAAAAAATTATAAGAAATGACTATCATTTTGCCACAAAAGGTATTTTCATGGCTAATTTATCATGTATTTGTCACCAGGAATATTTTTTTTGTAGCCAACTCATTATGAGTTGTCACGAGAATTTTTTTTTATGGCCAACTTGTTACGAATTTGACATATAAGAATACTTTCATGGGTAACTAGCTATAAATCTATATATATATAAAAACAGAGTTGTCTAACAGACAATATACAGATAAATTTTCCCGCCTAAATTATATCCATTATTACTAATCATTAATTAATGCTGTCATATATTATTGCTAATTATTGCTACTACTAATTAATAAGATGGAATAATTAATATAACTATTTACTAATATAATACACCTATTAATCTCCTATGTGCATTAAATGTATACAACTATTTATTTGCTGCACGTATGTCAAACAATTGATTTTAATAAAGTATTAACTATATAATTTCTAATCAAATATTTTCTAGATTAATTATCCGAACATATGCAAAAAAATATTCATTTCCTATGTATTAATTGAATTGTCGAACTATTTATCTCTTGCATATTAATATATAAATAATTAATTTACCAAAGTGCATATTCATTTGTTTCACATGCATATATCTATTAATATAATGCGATACATATAATTATTCATTTGTTGTACATATGTCGAACAACTAATTTTAATAAAGTATTAATCAAATATTTTTTTTAATTAATTACCTAAACATATGCGGTCAACTATTAATTTTCTATATATTAATTGAATTGTCCAACTATTCATATCCTACATATTAATATATAAATAATTGATAAACAAATCGACCAACACATATGCATCTGCTGCCATTAATACAATGCAATTAGCAAATGCATATAACTAATTTTAATGAAGTATTTTTTTTAAGGTTAGATCAACATCAATCAAATATGATAATAATAATAATAATAATAATAATAATAATAATAATAATTGTTTATAATAATAATTTTATTATTTATTATTAATAATATGACTATTATTATTAATATAAATATAATAATTATAACTATTAATATAACTAATACTAATATAATTATTCATATAATTTTGATAATTACTATTATCATAATTTATAATATAATAATGAATATTAATATAATTGATTATTTTTATTATGAATATTATCATGATTAATAATATAATTATTATTAAAAAAACTAATAACAGAACAACAACATTGCTTATTATATAAAAATAGAGTTGTTTGGCAGACAATATACAAACAAAATTTTCCGCCTAAACTATACCTATTATTACTAATCATATATTATCACTAACATATATTATTACTAAATAATAAGGTCAAATAAATGGTGGAATACTCCTGCGTATTAATTGATTTGTCAAACTATTTATCTCCTATGCTGCATAACAATAAAATGATATTCTCCTCCTGCGTATTAATTGACATATTCATCTATTGCACATATGTCGAACAACACATTAATTAAGAATTTTCTTAATTAATTATCTAAAAATATGCAACCAACTATTCATCTCTTGCGTATTAATTGAGTTGTAAAACTACTGAATATATGAATATAACTATTTATGTGTTGCACATACGTCGAACAATACATATTAATCAAATATTTTCTTAATTAATTACTTGAACATATGCAGTCAACTGTTCATCTCCTATATATTAATTGAATTGTCAAACAAATGAATATATGAATACAACTATTCATATCATGGGAATAACAAATTTATATAACTATTCATCTTCTGTCATTAATATAGCACAACTATTTATATCCTACATGCAATAAATTTATATAACTATTCATCTGCTGCACATATGTCGAATAATATATATTAATCAAGTATTTTATTAATTAATTACTTAAACATATACAACCAACTATTCATCTCCTGCATATTAATTAAATTGTCAAACTATTTATCTTTTATATAATAATATATAAATAATTAATACACCACCCGTGCATTGCACAGGAAAAATATAACTAGTTTACTATGAACATATACTTTTATGTCTGATTGTCTTCAATTGTAGAAAATATATTTTCACGGCTAACTTGGCACATGTTTGCCACATAAATATATTGTCATGGCTAATTTGCCACAAATTTAATGGATAACTCACCAAATATTGTCAATGAAACTATATTTTAGTGGCCAATTTACCACGGATTTGCCATATAAAGATATTTTTGTGGCTTAACTCGGCACAAATTTGTCGCAAAATGATAATTTTGTGGTTGGACTATGAAGAATCTACTATGAAATGATGTTTTCGTGACCAATTCGCCATAAATTTGCAACATTAGATATTATACGGATAACCCACCTTGAATTTGGTATATAAAAATATTTGTGTGGCTAAAACCAATACCTATTTAGCTATAGCTAAAAAAATATGGCCATATTATGAATTAATTTGGTCAAGTTTTGTTTAAAAGTATAGTACATTACATATTCATCCTTTCATTTTGATTATTTTGGACAAACAATAAAATTAACTAATTATTAATTTAATTCCTAGTTTAATATATAATTTAAATGTCCATATGTCAAAGTAAACACCATATTAATAATTAAATAAGTCAATTTTTAAAATTTTCTAGAACATTATTCGTATATTTTTCCGCCTTTCATGTTTTACTAATTTAAATAAAAATGGAATTTACAAATTATTATTTTATGTCCTAAATTAATTGTTTGTATAAATTATGGTATAGTAAATAATATATATCCAAACACAAACACACAAATATATATGTCAATATACTATAGTTATAAGAAAAAAATGTTATTTTAATTATGGATAAAATGTGTGATCATATAAACAAATGCATGATCATATGAAAATCTTATATATATATATATATGTATAATTGAGATGGATTAAAAAACTTGATGCAACTATTTATATAAATAAAGTACATATGCATTAATAGAAGTTTGTCGTTGAATAACTACATATTATAAAAATGAGGTTGACCCACGATCAGTATTGGGATAAGAAGTTACCATTATTGTTATTATTATGATTACTATGAGGGCCACTATAATGGATGTGGCTAATTGAGACGTTGGCTTTGAGACTATTCGTGGCAATTGAAATATTTGTCATGGGATTACCGGTGACTATAAATATGTGAGTTATAAGACTACACATGATTATTTATATGTGTGTAATGCCCCAAATTTATCTAGTTAGTCTCTTAATATCTTCATTAACATTTAACCTTTGCTTTAAACCTTAAACCCTCATCTTTTTCCTATTTCCCTTCTAACCCTGACCCCTCTTTTTTTCTTTTTTCCTTTTTACCTTTTGTGAAATCTCTCCTTAGCCCGCCCATATATTTTTTTGTTCAGTTTGGTTACTCAAACCAAACCCCAACAAAGCTTAATTCCTCACTTAACCCCACTCTTCATTTAAGTGTCAGACACTCAACCTCAATTCTGCCTTTGTTTTCTTTCACATGATGTGATGTTTTAGGTCTCCCCATCATACCTTACCCTAAACACCCCTCATGCCTTTATTTTTTTCTCAAAACAACCATCATTGGCTTACATCCTTTCATATCCTTTTTCTATAGACCATTCAAGCTTTGACCCATGTTCCTTCATCTTCTTTTCTCTTAACTTTTTCCTGCTAAGCCAAATCAGCTCTCTCTTCTTATTCCTCCTAGTTTTCCACTTATCCCTTCATGTTGGACCTACATTTTTCTAGCATTCCTTGCAAGAACAACCACCACCTTCCTCAACCATTCATGAAACCACAACCACCTTACCTTATTTCCTCAAGTTAAAACCCCAATAGTGTCCATAACTCATACAAACATCACCCCTATCTATGTTAATAACTCTCCCAACCACCATCGTAGCTTCGTTAATGACTTACGCAAACACCACCCCTAGATGAGTTGATACCTCACCCAACCACCACCCTAGTTGCGTCACTCCTTCACACCACCCACATAAACTTATTTGCCTCAACTATCTTCTTAAGTTTTCCCTTTTCTCCTTTACCCCCATTTCTAATTTCTATGCTTTCTAACCTCTTGTTTTCCATAACTTTATATGTGACCATACAGTTTTGGAGGCTGGTACTTAAGAGTTTTTTTCCCCTACTTGCTTAGAGATCAATGTAGCTTTTTGTAAGGATATGCACTCTAGATTAGGCCTTTTAATGATATGTGTTTATTTTATGTAAAAATCATACTAGCATGTTTGATGATTAGAAATCATGTTTAAGTTTTTTTAACTTGTATTCTTGTATTATAGATGAGTTTAAGATTTTTACTTTATTTTATTTTATGTTTTGACATGATATGTCCATATTTTTGGTCATGTATACTATGCTTTGCCTTAAATTCTGAAGCATGATTCAATTATTTTTTCTTAAGGTGAATTTGGCTAAATGTATTAAATTAAGTTTGTAATCATGTTGAGAAAATAGGTTGAGGTTAGATTATATGGTAATTTGGGGTTTGACGTGACTTGAGCCTAGGCCATGTATTATTTAGTATTCCATTGCTATGTGTCAATAATGTTGTACTATGGTCTAATCAATATTAATCATCGATTCACCATGATTGATATTTATGCTTCACCACACATCTATGTTATTCAGTTGGGATCTAATCACGTTCTTCTTAATGTTTTACCATGATATACTTAATATGTTACCATCATATGCTTGTTGTTTTACCATTTTTGCCTGTGTTTCACCACTATTGACTCCATGTTTTTTTTGAGAAAACTAACTTATCATGTTTCACCATTATTATATTCATGTTTCATTACTATTATGTTATGCTTAATCACTATTTTTCATCATTTTTTTTACCAATAATATAAATACACACACACACACACACATATATAGAGAGTGTAACACCCCAAAATTTATACATTTTTTAAAATAACCCTTTAAATTTAAAACCGTAAATTCTGGGCATGCTACCCCCATACTTAGTACTAGACCGGTTCACTCCTACCGTTCCAGTACCAAGTGCTACGGCTAAGGAAAACAACTCACAACAGTATTAAAAAATCTAGAGTTCATAAATATGGAAATCAGAGTACGCATACATTCTTACATAATTCGAATAACTAGAGATAGTTTTTCAGAGAAGAAAATAGTGACAATCATAAAATTGTTTCTGAAGTTTCACATAATTAAAAGAAAATAGGAATAATAATCTCAATGGAAAAAGCATCCATGCTACTCCTAGGACTTGAATCCAGCCCAATCATCACTTGGCCCCACTTGATGTCCCATAGACACTAATGACATCAAAATAGGCATCTCCTACTTGCAACACGTTAGATGGGCCTTCTGCTCATGGGAATGAGCAGCACCCATAAAAAGGGTGATTAGTATACTACGTATTGAACAAGGTAACCGGTCACAATGACCAACACACAATCACATAAAATCATGTAGGATAATATTCAACTTATGCATTCAAACCCACACATATAATAAGTAAAGTCATGTAGAAAATTATACAACTTATAAATGATCAAGCCCACAAATAAAGGCCCAAATAGTTCGGATTAATTATTTAATTAATCTTTTATTGAAAGTCAATACATATCATGCCTTTTATCAAATCCATGTAAGTATAGGAACATCCCACTATTTTAGCTAGTGGGTTGGTCACTTATGGGATAATAGTCCACACCACTATTTTTCGCCTGTGGATCGGTCTGGTTCCTACTCACATGATGTTCCACTGTAAGTAATTAGTGTCTTTTAAGTGCCTTAGCAACTCTGGTTTGTATTTATTGAGCTCGAGGTCACCTCACTATTATTGCCGGTGGGCCAGTCACTTGTAGGACAATAGTCCACACCACTATTTTTCGTTGGTGGATCGGTCACTTGCCAGACAATAGTCCACACCACTATTTCTGACTGGTGGATCGGTCTGGACCCGGCTCAATAGTCTTTCCCTTTAAATGATTAGTATCTTAAGTATTTTATTCAAAAAATTTCACCCAGACATGCATGACTAACTCCAACTATTCTTATCCTCCAAACCCTAGTTGACCACACCAAACCATGGTAACCATGCAAACCCTAACTCCCATGCAACCATAAACTCCCATGCAAACCTTAACTCACATACAACCATTAACTCCCATTCAAACCCTAACTCCCATGTAGCCCTAGCTCCATGTAAACCCTAGATCCCATGCAAACCCTAACACCACCATGCATGCAAACATTAACTCCATGCCAACCCTAATTCCATGCAAACCCTAACACCATGCAACATTCATTTCCATGTAAACATTATGACACTCCCATCATTATTTTACAAACCCTATCATGCATGTCTTATGGGCCACACCATACCACAATAATATCACAACCCATGCACATAATACTCATGCCACAATTTTAATGCACGATCTTACCTTAACTCCATATCATGCTGCACATATGATAGATATAAAAATACACATAAAGTAAATTATAATTCACATCACATGGCATGCATGCATATAAAACACATAATACAAAAACAACCTTAGTAATCCCTTACCTAAAATATCACCAGTCTTGGAGCACACTCCTATACCTCTTGAGGGCTTTGACTAAACTCACCTATTATAAAGAAAAAAATAGAATTAGGTTCCCTCCTAAAAATACTATTATTTACTAACTTACCCTAAGACGCAGTTTTTAATTAAAATAATACTATACTAATAATAACTATACAAAATATTACTAAAAATACTAATAATAATATCAATGTAATTTTAAACAGATGGTGATATAAGGGTTTATACCCTTCACCAAAATAATGCTAATAATGATAATAGTAGTAGTAGTAGTAGTAATAATAATAATAATAAAATTAGTAGTAATAATAATATTATTAATAGTAGTAGTAGTAGTAGTAGTAATAGTAGTAGTAGTAATAATAACAATAACAATAACAATAACAACAACAATAACATAAGCCTAAAATTACAAGGTAGGGTTTTCGACCCTACCTCCAAATAATGAAAGTACTATTTAATAATAGTAGTAATAATATTAATAATATATATTACTTATAATAATATTACAAATAATAAATATAAGAATAATAGTAATAATTATAAAAATAGTAATAATAACAATAAAATACAAGTATACGAGTCATAATTATAATTTAAGGCTTCGGCCCTCCTTGGATAAATAATAGAAATAATAAAATAATAATACTAATAATAATAATATTAATAATGATAATAAAACTTATAAAAATACAAATAAATGCCTATAATTCGAAACTAATAGCTTAATTATTTTATTCCTACTCTCGACCCTACCAAGAAAATACAAAAATAATATTACACCCAATAATAATAATAATAATAATCGAATAAATGCTAAAATTTAAAATAAATTAGAATAAACTTAAATAAATAGGGGAGAAGGGCTAAGAGGGTCTAGGGTTTCACCTTGAGTCGGCGGAGATGGGTGGCACCGACGGTGGTGCACGGCGGCGGTGGCGGTGGCCAAAAAAGAGGGTTAAAAGGGGAAAAGTTGGGGTGTGAGAAGAATAGACGGAGAATAAGGGTGGAGGTTGAGGTGATGGTGGTAGCCTAGGCTGAGAGGAGTAAAGTGAGGGTGGTGGCGTAGCAAGTGGCTTCGGCACACGACGATAGAGGTGGCGGCCGAAAGGAAGAGAAGAAAAGAAAGATGGGAGGAGAAGGATACAGGAGAAAAGAAGGTTATGGCTAGGTGGATGAAGATTGGTAGCAAATTTTGGGTGGTGTAGAAGGCAGTAGAAGTGGCGGATGTAGTGGGGGATGGTGGCTCGAGGGGTTGTGTGGTAAAATTTTAGTTTGATGGGCAAGGAACTTTGCAGAGCTGTGGTGGCTCATGCGAGAAGAATCGAGGGAGATGGGTGGCTCAGTTAGTTAGAGGGCGGTGCAGGGAAGAATTTGGTAGGCAGAGGTGGCGGTGTAGTTGGCTAATGGCGGAGGGAGAGTCGCTTGAAGTTGCGGTGGTGCACATGGTAGGCTTTTAGGGTTTCGAGGAAAAGGTTTCGAAGACAACCAATCAAGGGGTATTTATAGAGTTTAGAGGGAATGGTAGGGTTCTGGAGGTCGGTAGGAGGGCAATGCATGTAGGGTTTGGGGTAGCCAGTGACGTTAATTGGCCGACACAAATTTAGGTCATATTCGACCTTTCACGAAGGAAAGGGAGACTTTGAGCGGGAAAAAAGGAAAACGGGTTAGACCATGCTGAACTATGAGTCAAGGGGAAGAGAAAGAGAGAGAAAACAGCTGGTCAAGTCACCCGTGGCCGGTGGCACCATTTTCGGTGCTTCGAAGGTGTAGGTTGATGGTGGAGGAGGAAAGAGGAAGAAGGAGGTGAACCGGGCGGTAGAGGGGAAAAGAAAGAAAAGAAAAAGAAGAAGAATCGGGCTGGTCGGCAACAGTTATAAGGATTTAAATGGAACGCGGTGTTCCATGGGGAAAATGCAAAAAGCGCAACATTTCAGCTGCCAAAGGAAAGAAAGAAAAGAATGAAACTGGGCCGCGGAAGAAGAGAAAGAAAGGAGAAGGATTGGGCTGTGCCATAGGCCCAATCAGGAAGAAGAAAAAAGAAAGAAAATAAAAGAAAGAAAATTTTAAGTAGGTTGGGGTCAAATAAATTAATTAGAATATTTTGGATATTTAAAATAAAATATTTGAGTAAAATAATATTAAATTTTCTTTTTATGCTAATTTAGGGTTTTTAAAAGATTTTTCCTCAATTCCATTTTAATTAGCCAAAAACCCCAAAGTTTCCTTTATAAAATATTTATAAATTCCTTATTAACTTGCCCTAAATAAATCCTTCCCGTTTCAAATAAAATAATTAATTAAATTAAATTTCTAATAAATCCTTAATTAATTATATTTCTTAAAATAAATATTTTTGGGACATTTCAAAGAGAGAGATAGTGAGGGAGAGAGGGAGTGAGAGAGATCTTAGGAACGTTATGATATATATATATTTTTATTTTTCTAATAATCTTACTTAGAGATATTTCAATTCAATTTTTTGTGAACATCATGATGACATCAATAGGATACACAACAATCATGGTATATATATAGTTACATGCTCAGAATTGCAGGGAAGGGGTTCACAAGTGGCAATCGGATGATGACTTTTCATATCACATTTTTTTGAGTCATTTTATGTTTTGAAGTTGGGTTGTTCAAACTTGATTTGATTTCAAATTACCTTGGTTTTAATGTGGCATTTAGTTGGGTTTAAATTGTTTGAGTTAGAATTGTGTTTACTTCATATGGATTTTAGGTTACGATTGGATTTAATTTAAACATATTTGGATTAAATTATGATTTTAATGATTTTGATTTTCTTGAATTATATTTATATTTAATTCATGTTAGGTAAAATATAGGCTTTTGATTATTCAAATAAGATTATATTTGTATTTTTCCATATGAGTTTAACTAAACGTATGTTCTCAAGAGCTTGCATTTGATCTAAATTTCTTAATTTTAATATAATATAATATAATTTTTTATGATGAATATTAATACTATTAATATTAATTAATTAGAAATACTTTTTAAAGTTATTTAATCAAAATAATAATATTGATTATTATTATTATTATTAATTTGTATTATTATGAATATAATTAAATTAGTAATAATGTCAATGATTATTATTACTTACAGTGTTCAATTAATTATTATTATTATTATTATTATTATTATCATCATCAAATATTGATATAATTATTAAACCTTATTTTTATTATTAAATTAATATTCTTAATCATTTTTTATATTATTAACTAATTAAGAATACGATTATAATTATTTATTATTGGCATCATTAGTACTAATAATTATTTATAATATCAACATATTATTGATATAATATTTAATTCTTATTGATAATAAATAGTAATAATATATACGTTGCTTAGTATTTTTATTAATTATTATAATTTTCAAAGTATTATGAATAATAAAATAATAATAAAGTATTAATATTGATATTATGAAATTAATAATATTATTAACTATTATCATTATGACTTATGATAATAATAATAATTATTTATGGCATTATATTAGTCTTATCATTATCTATATTTTTAAATTAACCGAAATATTATTTATTGTTGGAAAATATCTACGATAAACCTTAATTTTAGATTTATCCTAGGATCTATAGTAACCCCTCGAATAGAATAGATTGGGTTTTGTATACATGTCTACATGACCTATTTACATACAAAATCAAGAATATAAAAAACTCTACATAATATAAACACATCAAGGAACAATAATAAATTACCATTCAATTCCTATGTTTTTTCTAACCAAAATTATCAAGAGGATAACAATAGTAATCCTCACTCTCATCCCATGTATACATTTGATGACATCATTCTCTTTGTTATCCTCCTGACCTTCCTTGGCCTATGTCTATAGGTTAGAATCCTAACATTTATTTTTATTAAATTAAATATAAATTTTATTAATAATCAATATTATGATTATTAATAATTTATTCTTATTTAATTAATACTATTAATTATTATTTATATAATTAAATTAATAATAATAATAATAATTGATATTATTAAATTAATTATTATTAATATTTTCCTAATAATAACAAATAAATATATTATTATTAATTTTGATAATATTATAATTATTATCTTTATATTATTGAATTAAAATTATTTATTATTATTATTATTATTTATTTTAACAATAATACTATTGAATTAATTATTATTAATATTTATCATACTATATATATATATATATATATATATATTATCAATATTAATTCTAAAGGAAAAATCTTGTCTTATAACTTAAACCAACTAACGGAAACTGTGCCTTGCATGCTAAGTAACCTAGGACTTTACATAGATTATCTTCTAAGGTTAGACGACTTGGCCAACAAACATGTGCTTCCAATGAACACCACACTCAGAAGTTATTTCACTCAATGGAAGCTCAAGTTCCTTTGATTTTCACTCAATGACTACTTTCAATGATAGCCTCACCATAAGGCACATTATAGGTTGCCACCCTTATAAATAGAGGGGTCATGAAACTTCTAAGGCATAGAACTATAATGGTTAAAATCTTACTTGGTGCACAATATCATCTTAAGCAGTTGCTTACAAAATTTCTCAACTTAACACTTTAAGTTTCGTGAGGCCTTTGAGGCCCCCTAGATACCCTTTGCTCAAGGACTCTATTCTTTACACCTTCAGCGGGGCTATTTTTACAGTTCTAATAACTCAGTCACTATGATCTATTATCTACTTTCATTTCTTATTACTATTAGTCAGTGTCACTCATACTACCATTTCTACCTTTCTTGAAGATAGATTACTAGTGTCCCTCATGCCTTTGTTCTTTACACCAATTATCAAATTGTGAGGGTCTAGCTACATTAATTATATTCAAATTATAACTCTTATATAATTAAATTAAAATTTAAAATATTAATAACTATTATTAATTAGTAATATGAATATTATTCATACTATTAAATTAATTATTATTGTTAAATTAATTATTATAAATATTTATCATAACAATGATAAATAAATATTAATGTTCTCTATTATTTTCTAATTATTATTTTTTATATTATTGAAGTAAACATAAAGTTAAAATTAGTAATTATTATTATTATTATCAATTATTATATTGATCTCATATGATCTTATTGGTGATCATCTGATCTGATATGATCTTTACATAATCATTTAGAAAATGTGAACATCATCCATTTTAAATGATTGTAAATAAGATATTCAAATTTATTTTTGGGTTTTGATATAATATATATATATATATGTATAATCCATAGAAAAATCTATCTTATTTTCTATCCTATGTATAAATATAATATATATATTTATATAATATAGACAACAGTGTATTTAAAGGTCAAAATATTTAGAGTTGGTTTCCATAAAGTCATAAATATATTTGAATTAATTATCAAGGTATAAATAAGGATGACAATAGGTCGGGTGCAACCATTTATAATACCTCGACCTACACCTGATCTAAACATGTCGGGTTTCAAAATTTCAGATTCAGACCCAAACCGCGATTGTGAGTTAAATTTGGATATGTCAGTAAATCGCCTAACAAGATGATTTTGGGATAAACTGTAATAAGGAAATCAATGGTCGAGACATAACGAGGAAGTTGTGTTATTGAGTGGGGGTGTATGTAATACCCAAAATAAGTGGTGGATAGTATAGGCTTAAAAGAATTGATAAGACTACCCATATAAATAAGGTATACATTCTTATTAAGAAATTTATCCTCAAAGAACTTCACATGTAAGTGTGATTGACTAAGAAAAATTTATGGATGGGTGACCTTGGGAAGTTTTACGATCTGCGTGTGAGTTAAGAAAAAACACACTTAAAATACTTGTGGTGATCTATTTAGAAGATCATCAATCCTGAAAGTGTTCCAAGTAACTACTAATGACCTTAGTGAATCTAGGGTGTTACAATTTACATCCTCACATAACATCATTTCAATTACATATATTGCATAGGAGATATGAAATTCTTCACACACATATATGGCAAAAAGGTCAAGGTATTCTCACTTTGAAAACCCAAGTAGCAACATCTTTACTTTTAAACAATGACCATGTATGTGTTGAATATTGTTGGGCAACCAAGTTTATTGTTGGCACATAGAGAAATGTGAATTAGGAAATAAACATTTGAAGTTTGTTCCAATTCAATTTTTTATTTGTCAATTTAGGAAGGAAAATTTTGGTCTTTTTTCTAAATAAGAAAATTTTGACATCAAATTGGATAGAGATCTTTGAAGTTTAATAAAATAATACTTTTGTATTTTACACTATATAACATAGTTTGTATAACAATCTATGAGTAACTAAAATCTTCTTATCATTGAAAAATCCATACCACTCAAAGTACAATGCATTATAATTAAAGAAAACAGAACAAACAAATAACACCAAACCTAGAAAACAATTAACAACCCACCCATCAATGCCAAATGTACAAGTTCTGATGCTAGAATTCGAAGTCAAAACAACAATTATCTTCTAAGCTCCAACTCTGGTGCTACTAAACCTCAATAAACTTTGGCTTCCTTATTATTTGTTAATGGAGGGAGGTTTAAAGCTATTTTGTAAACGTTGAAGCCTTAGAAAAACTCATTTTCATTCACTATAAGATTTAACTCTGGTTGAAGCTACTCACTAAAAATATTTATCCAAGATGCTTATTTATATTAGAAAATTTTTAGCATTTTTTTTTCCGAAATTAGAAATCAATTTGAATAACTAATTTTGATAAACTTCTCCAAACAAGCCATTAGATAATATGTATTAGAGGTGCTTTTTTTGAAATTATGGCAATTGAAATTTTAGATTATTTTTAAGAAAGCTTAATTAAGAAATAGGGAGGGTATTGTTAGCCGATCACTTACCATTAAATCATAGAACTGAAACATGGAGCAACAAATATGAATGATCAAGATCTGAAGGAAAGGGGCCCCACAACAAATGAAATTGAAGAAATAAAACAATGATACTAGGAAACAAGTTTAGATGAATCTACAAACAATAAAGAGGAATAATTGAAAATGGGCAGCCAACACATTTCAAGAAAACTCATCAAATAAAAACTTTGGTCTTTCAATTCATAGATATAAAATTCAACCCAAAAATGGAAGGAGTAAGGAGAACTCGAGAGAATATGAAAGGACCCTTGTAGATATAAAGCTCGGTAAAAAAACTCTAAATCACCTAAATTTAACTCCTTAGGGCACACATCTTAGAGAAAGTGAAAGAAATAAAACAACAAATACCACAAACATCATATCTAAAGTAGTGGTGGAGTGGAATGAAGTTGAAAGCCCATATGGATACTCTAGAGGAGGTGAATATAGTATTTTATAACAAGAATTCCAAATTAAAATTTAATGAGAAATAAGTAGAAGGATGACAAACAACAAACACACGATTTATAGTGGTTCAAGAAACTCTACAAAGTTTTTCTACATCCATTACCAAAATGTTTTTCCTTTTAGATTTGAATATGTATATTTATTTATAGTGGGTGTTTAATGATGATTGCTCATCTCTTATTTTATGATCTTACAATCTCAATAACCCTCTAAGAGATGAATTACACTTTGACTAGTTATCCTCTCTTGATTTATGAGACTATAATCTCAATGACTTCGATTAGGAATTAATGCTAGACAACCCCTACTCTTCACTTGTGTTTGACATGATGAGTTTGAATGAATACAATAAAAATCTTCACTAGATATCATATAAAAGTGATTACTCACTAGTGAAGATTTTTATCTAGTTAGAGAAATAATAATTACAAGTGTATGAGCATTTTAGCTAAATATAAAGAGTAAATTGAGTACTAGAGAAGTTTGATTTTGATTTGAAAGTGTAAAATCAAAACTTTCTTTGATTCTTTGTGAGATGTAAAAATGACTATTTTATAAGAGTTGTACTAGTTTGATTGATGTTTATTAAATTCTAACAACTTTTATTTATAGTTATAAAAGATGAAAAAAATCAACACTAACCATTGGGTGTAGAAAAAATTACTCCAACAACTGAATTACAATGAGAATAAAATCTCATAAATTCCTATACCATTCGATTGGTTTTGACGAACAAGTTGATTAGTGAAATAGTTTATAGCACTACGCAACTTTACAAAAAAGGCCATAACTTGAGCTATAGAGATCAAAATTACATTATATCCTTTTTTTTACTGTAAAAAAGACATCATGAGCTTTTCAAAGAAATATTATTCATCCAAAAATAATGTCTATGTAATATATGGTAAATTTTACAAGTTATATCGTATGCAAAACCACTTAAAATAAAATCAATTTAAGATAAAAGTTTTACAAAAATACTTGAAAATATTTTTGATGCATGAAATCACTTAAGATCTTTCAAAATTATTTTTAAATAGGATTATAAATATCAAATCATTAAAAAAATCTAAGTTCTCAATATGTAAATCATATGTACATAAAACCTAAGGCTATAACATACTCTTTGAAGTTTGAGTCTTAGTATCTTAAACACACTTATTTATCTCTTTATGGTTTGTGTATTACACATATTAAATTGAAGTACTTGAATCTAGAGTCTTATTTTTTTTCTCCTTGTTGATCTTTGGCTTGTGCTTGGGATATGATTTGTAAACTTGATCTCCTTAGCACTCCTTCACTTATTTAAGTGTTGAATACTTTAATTTTTGTTATGATACACATGTACATTTAACAAGATAAGTTAAATTCATAATTGAGTTTTTATTATAAAAAAAGGTTGATTAACCTATGAGGCCAACATAACTCAACTAACATGAAGAACTCAACTAGAGTGGAGAATAAGAGGAATACAAGGGCTGGTGAAGATGAGTTACAATGCTATATATTTTTTTTAGCTTGATTTGTTCTTTGATTGGTTTTATTCATTTTCTTTATTTGTTTTATTTTATAGATTTGAAGTTTTGCATAATCAGTTTTTTTAAATTTAAAATTGATGCAATTTGTTTGGTATGTTTTGACTTTTAGATTTTAGAATATTAGGATTTTTGAGTGAGTTAATTATATGTTTGCCACATATTGTGTAATTTAAAAATTTTAATTAGTGACTAAAGTCCGTATTTAATATGTATACACACATAATATATAGGTTGTATTATATTGATTATATTATACAATATAAAATATAAAAATGATATTTTTTATCAGTACTATATAATAGTGCTTTAATAATAGTTAAATTAAGACTTTAATAATGATTATGAACCATCATTGAGGATCTCATTATGATATATTTGATAATGGTTTATCATACAAAAACTACACTAAAAAAGACAAAGTCTGGACTTTTAATACCGCTTTTACATTAAAGTCGTTATCAAAGCCATCAAATTTCAAGTTTTGACAACGTTTATCAACAAAAACATTACCATAACTCCAATTCACACCAACTTTTTATAATGGTTTATAATATAATTGTTATCAAATATGGTAAAAAATTATCATCAAAGCTCATTTTGGATACTAGTTTCAACAAAAACTTTTACCAAATCTAATTTCTATTTCATTACATTTCTATAGCTACCAATGACATTTAAGGATTGTGAGGATTTGAACCCTCAATAGGTCTTAATTTATAGGATTATACCATGAACTCCATAGGGAGGAAGGTGAATATACATCACCTTTCATTTTTCATACTAAAGCACAAAATAATTACTAATTCAACAACAAAAGTCTCTAATTATATTGAATAATGAAGCAATACAATATACTAAAAGACAAAAAATAGTAATAGTAAGCCCATGATTTAACAGCTTATTACTAATAACTCTTGTATTATGCAAACTAATAAAACTTGAGAATTGAAATTGTACCCCTTTATCATCCCATTTCTTTGTTATGTTGACAAGAATTGAGGATTGAAATTATAGCCTATCAACCTCTATCCTAACTTCGCATGACCATATTAACACCAATCCATGCAAGCAACACAACACAGATAATAATTGGAATTCCATTGCCACAAAACTAAGGCAAAGAACAAGTGTAAAAGTGAAAACCACACACAACCAAAGGTGACATACTTTGATTCCCTCACTAAAACAAAGGAGGAGAAGGGATTGAGGAATATTGTAGATAAGTTGGACAATCAAATGAGAGAATCTTAATCAAGGAGACTAATTTCCAAAAGGGAGAGAGAAAATGTAATATGATTTACTATGCTACAATTGCAAAAAAAAAGGTCAAAAAAGACCAAATCCTTGAAACAAACAACCAAAAATGAATGAAAGAAAATAAAAAAAATGTAAAGAGAAGTGAGAAGGAAAAGGATTTGTCAATTTTGTTCAAATCGAGTAGAAGAAGATCACTAGATTGATGCGAATTGATCTAGATTCGGGGAGGCTGTGTTAAAATTGTTAAGAAAATGGTAGGTTAGCTGTCAAATCAAGCAAATTAAGCACCAACAACTTCAATCTAGCCAAGATAATTGCCCATTAGCCAAGTACTCAAGTAGGTCTACTATTTCCCGTACCAAAATCTTACAAAAACTCAAAATAAGACTCAATCCATGCAACAACAACAACAAAAAATTGAAAGAAAGAAAAGAGAAACATAAAGAGAAGTGAGAAGGAGAGAATCAAACCAGTACTAAGTATGTTGACAAGGAGGATCAATTGTGGTCAGTTAAGGATGGAGGTAGGGTTGTGAGAAGGGATAAAGGTTGGTAGTGGGGGTAGAGGTATTGTTGATGTCAAAGTGGTGGTTAACAGGGAATGAGAGTCTTTGAGGGAGTTTTAGATAACAGTTGTTTAGATAATCATTCTTAAAAGCCAAACTCTTTGATGATGTCTTTTTTCTTTTCTTTCTAAAATTATTACATAAAAGTCTATCCCACGATATTGTCCAACTTTTATTAATAATTTCTACCTATTGCCATTATCTAAACAATTTATATATCTAACAACATATTTAAATTCCTATATTTTTGTTAATGGTTATGTGATAATAGTTATCTTTTAAGGGTAATTATATTCATATTTCTTAGTAGTGTATTAAATTCCAATGTTGTTGCCTTAATTTTTTATTTATTTAAAACAAAGACTCAATTGTTTTTTTTCCTACTTAATTGAACATTTAAAAATGTTTGTTTTTGAATTAAAATAAACCGCAATCGTTTCTTCTTTAACCTACATTTTTCTCACTCATATATTTTTTTCCCTTGTTTTAGCAAAATTTGACTAAAAATGTTTAGGTCTAAATCCCATTTAATAGTACCGCAAGCCTCGGATGATGATTGATGAGAAAGCAGGCAGAGACAGGCTATGGAGACATAATAGAAAGGATATGATTTACAAGAATACACCATACCTGTAACAAACGGCAATTTCATGATATCCCGTATAATATTTAATTAAAATTTCTAAATATTAGAATACGTGCATCGCTCGTTTCAACTTTCAATAAGAGAAATGCACCCTAGGCACATAATCGGTTGAGCCATCTTCCAACACATTACATATATAGCGTGCATTTTATTACCTTGTCGGACAAAGCCCTCACTAGCTAGCTACTTAAGTAAAGGAGGGTCCATATCCATGTATGACTTCTCCTCGTCATCTACTTGTACCATGATCTTATACCGATACTTCCTAGCACAAACCACAAAATATAAAAAATTTACTACTCCCATCCCAGCTAACAAGTAATAAAAATAATCAACCCTTCCACGGTTAATATCATTTGTAAGCCAATCGGGCCGCCCCCCATGGCCGCCGGTCAGCCCATGCACCATATTCACCACCAAACTGCTCAAATAATTAGCTCCGGAAATCGTGACAAAGAACAACGCGGTGCCAATACTCCTCATATTCTCAGGAAATTGCTTGTTGTAAAACTCAATCTGTCCGATAAAGTTAAACGCCTCCGCGAACCCCAGCAAGACGAGCTGTGGTGTCAGCCAAAATACCGACATGGGTGCAATGCCTTTACACTCTGGGTGGGAGTTGGCCGAATTCCTTCTCCTCTGTTCAACTAGTCCAGCCACTACCATGGACATAATGGAGAAAACCAGTCCGATCCCCATCCTCTGAAGGAGCGTGATTCCTTCTTCGTGTTTCGTGATTCGTCGGAGCTTAGGAACGATGAAGCGATCGTAGATCGGAACCCAGATTCCTACGGTGAGCATTGATACGACGGAGATTGATCCCGGAGGGATTTGGAAATTACTGTGTCTGGCTATGTGTCGATCCATTGCCATGGCTTGGGAGACTATGAATGTTCCTTGTTGTGCCACTGCTGTGAAGCAGATGATCCCTGTTGCCCATACTGGGAGAACTTTTAGTAAGCATTTGACTTCTTCGATCTTTTGAACGGTAGATAGATTCCATTTGTTTGAGCAAGAACCATCCGGATTCACTTCTCCGTCGAGTACTACTGCTGCTTTGTTCAGCCACCTACATGTGCATGCATGCATGCAACAGCGGAAAACATATCAACTAATAATTTACCCCGCACATATGAGGGAAATAAGATGCACTCACGGTATCTCAGTTAGATATTCATACCAGACTCTTTAATTACCGAGGGTTGGTTTATATGTATTTATCCAACCTAAAGATAATTACAACTTTTAAAAAACTTTTTCGTTTTTTTTTTTAAAATTACGTATCTCAAATAATAATTTTTTTATTAATAATTTTAAACAAGGGGGAAATTAAAGCATCATGGGTATTGTCTTTGATTTATGAACGGCACATAATATATGTGCTAATAAAGAATACTCCCTCCATCCACAAAAAAAGTGATTTTCTCATTTTGATAAGAGCAGACTTTGACGGATATGTCTTTTAATACATAATAATAAATAAATATAAAAAATAATTTTCAGTACCTATATAATAATTATATTATTATATCATAATATACGTGCAGAGTTTGACGTGCCTTCAGAGCGGAGGCTCTGAGGCAGTAATTAAAGACGCCTACCTGCATTGGTTGGTGAGAGGGAGTTTCGTTGCTAGAGTGCCCTCTGTAATAGGCGGTTCATAGAAAACCTCTTGTTTCCCCTCATCAGGAAGCTCTAGCCTTCTCTTTCTATATGCTGCAACAAAAACTTGGGCAATATCCAAAAATATGCTCCCTTCGGGTTTGACATAGACATAAAGTTTCGTCCCGAGGAAGAAGAGTACGATGGAGAAGAGCATAAGAAGCGCTGGAACAGCAAATCCCCATACCCAACTAACAGAATCTTGAATATATACGACAATCGTGGATGTGATCATTACAACTACAGTGAATGTAGTGTAGTACCAGTTGTAGTAGCTGTTGATCCCTCTTCGACCTTCATCTGTAGTGTGGTCGAATTGGTCGACACCAAAAGGAATGCTGCACGGCCTTATCCCACCTGTACCAATGGACAGGAACCCTAAGCTTAGTAGTAAAATTCCTACCTGGTTTGTGTTTGGTCCCACGCAGTTGTTTGGTTGATCTTGGATTTGACAGTTTGGCGGCCTTAAGTTTGGTTCCCAGGCTGTTAGTGTCATTGTCAGCATTCCCTGTCAACATATACCTTGGAAGAATCAGAATCATTATTGTCGGGTAGAAAATTTAATGATGCAAATAAAAGAGTAGAATAAGTGCTCGGTTGGGAGAGATATAATTTGATTGAAAAAGTATAAAGTCTTGCTACCATCATTAAAACAAATTATTATTGTTAGTGACATAATTAATATTTTTTAATACTCCTAATACTATTGTTATCACTATTATTATTATCAACATTTTTATATTATTTGTATTATTATTAAATTTTTATTAGTTTGATTTGATATGAACCGATACAATTTAAAAAGTCTTAAAATACATTGAGGAGAATGTCACCTAAGTATTGAAAGAACAAAATATTTTATAGTTTGTGAATTTTTATCGGTTTGGGATCTTTTTTTTATTTATGGAGTAATAGGGATGGGAAAAAAAAACTCCTAATGTATACATTATAGTTAGTATTTAATAATAATAAAAATATTTTTAATAAAATATTTATTTTAGATTAAAATTTAATCAAAAATAATTATTTTTCAGTTTTTATTAATTATAAATAAAATTTATAAAAGATGTAAAATAGGAATTAGTTTTTCACTTCTATTATTCTGTAAAATGATCACTTATTAGTCAGAGATCACGATTTTTTTTTTCAAGAGAATTCTGGAGCCAAAGGGATTTTATCATTTCAAAATAATTGTGGACTCAAAAGTATACTATCACATCAGTTTAACAGGTCGACTTACCACGAAGGCAGCAAACGATCCAAAAGCAATGGTTCGAAAACGGCCGAAGTAAGCATCAGAAAGGAAAGCACCAAACAGAGGTGCAAAATTAGTGACACCGCCCCATATATTGATCAGGTTTGAGGCAGACACTTGATCCATGTGGTACTCCCGCTTTAAGTATACCATAAAGTTTGCTAGCAATCCAAATGACGCTAACCTTTCAAACGTTTCATTTCCTGCATGTACATGACAATGTAACAATGCACGAACGCAATTGATGAGTTATATATATAGCAATGATCATGCTTAGTTTAAAATCTGGATCGGCCTGGCCGGTGAACTGCAAATTGACCAAGCTATCGACCAAATTCTAGGTACTGAGAACCGGCAAAAATCAGCGAGACTAATAAAAACCTGTGAAATGATTAACGATCGACTGGTCAAAACTGGTTGGACACAAATTTGGTTGAGACAAAAAAATATAAATTTGATTTGAGAGCTAGTTAAATTTATGTGTATTTTAATTAATTATTTATTTATATATTTCACATTTTTGCCATAATATATTCTCCTTTGTTTAAATTTAAAGACTTTACTTGGAGTTGTGGCCTTATTGAGGTGTAGAGGGGAAGTATATATGTTGCACCTCTGGTGGTTATGTTTTGATTTTTAGCACGAGTATGTACTAGATGTTAGTACTTAAGTGGAAAAATCCATATATATCTGAATAAAATATTTTACTTATCAATATGGCTATAAATTATCTGAGTCAGTATTGTAATTGGTTCGGTCTAATCGTTAAAAATTCAATTTAGATCATTTTTTTAGTTAAATGAATTGAATATGATGCACACTTTTTGGCTCAACTCCATGGAATAATGTTTAAATGACACAGTGGTCAGCGCGTTGGTATTCCATACACTAATTGCACCAAACAAATTAAGTTCAAGATACACTACTAGAACAAAGGGCCAAAAATGATGATGATAATGCAACAATAATATATATGTATTCTTAGTTTAGAAATGTAAATAAATAAACCAAAGTGAATTAACTAAGTTGATGTAATCATGTGTTGGTATTTGTTCATTTAATTTGTATGTGTTTCCTTTCTAGGGCATTTTAACGACCAATAAAAGAGACCTTAAAAATCATG
Source organism: Tamarix chinensis (assembly GCA_030549775.1). Taxonomy (NCBI): domain Eukaryota; kingdom Viridiplantae; phylum Streptophyta; class Magnoliopsida; order Caryophyllales; family Tamaricaceae; genus Tamarix; species Tamarix chinensis. The sequence continues at coordinate 121,079,824 of CM060171.1, forward strand.
TTGTCCAAAGCTCATTTTTGCTAATTTGAATAAAAAAAATTCAACGACTTATTATTTCTATGAGTGTCCTTACTATTGTTATTATCACTATCACTATTATAATTATTATCATTACTTATATATTCCTTTTATTTTTGTTAAATTTTTTTGCTTTGATTTGATTTATTAACCTCTAAAAATAATATGAGGAAATAATGCCTTAAGTCTTATAATAAGAAAAAATAGTATTATAATAATATAACATAGTACATGAAAAAGGTTTTGAAACTAAAATAGAAGATATTCGATCCTAGTCTAAAACAATCAACCAAGACTTTGCTCCAATATATCTGATTGGTCTGATACGGTTTGATAGAAAATGGTTTGATTCAATACTTAACTTGGTATAACTACGGTATTACCTAGTTCAACCAACTTTGATTATATAATACCCCAAATTAGTAATGGATAATTGAGATTTAAAATGGTTGATAAAGCTAATTATATCAATAATGTACACCTTCTTTTTGAAAAGTTGATTCTTAGAAAACTCCATAGTTATACATGTTTTGTTTAGAATAGTTTAAGGAGTGACATCTTGAATTTTTTTCAAAGTATAGGAGTGATGACAAAGTATGCTAAACAATTATTCTTGTTAATCTATGGGGTCAATTATCAACCCCCAAAGTACTCTGACACCAGATGATGTTAGAGAAAAATCGTGACGGAGTGCTTAACTTGAATGAGTTAGTCGGTTGCCTAGTGGAATGGTTCTTAAAATAGAATAATATGAGTGGATTTGAGCTAATTAAAAGGCCCTGCGAGTATCATTATATCTATGATTTTTACTACACGAGGGAGTCATAGGGTGTGTTTCTTAACAAATTTTCCACCTTGTGAGATCTCGCATGACTCGCTCAAGTTTAACCTGAAAAGAGCTCTTATATCCTATAAATTGACATAACACATTCCTTTTTTTTTGACACCTCATAGGATTAATGATTTTACTTAGTTACTTTCAAGTCATGTGCAGGAACGGTTCCAACCTAGCATATCAAAGTGTTTTGCACCCTGCTAAGATTGTAGGAGCCACTGCCTAGGTTGCCATCACAAGTCTGCACGCCGACAAAAAAGAATGCACAACATTCACCAGGGGACAATTGCAGGGTACTATCACCTAACTCAAGATACAACTGCCTGACTCCTGGGTACAACCGACCATCGCAACACCAGAAGACATTTATCCTATCTACATGGTTTCTCATTATAAATACCCCATGAAGATATCAAGCAAAAACATGACCAATTGTCGACGAATCATCATCATCAATAGAGAGAGATAACAATATCAATGGAAGAGTAGTAGAGAAAGGAAAAAAATATGAAGAAGCGTCCCAGTAGAGCTCAAATGAGAGAGGAAAAAGAATGAGTGATTGGGCTAGATAGGGGTTAGATTACCGTGATCTACCTAGTCCCTTCCCTTCTTTCTCTTCTATTTAGTTGGAAGGATTTTAGCCTTGGCTAAACTCCTTAGTGGAAGGAAAGGTTTGAAATCTCTGTTGATGTAATTGTTGAAATTTTAGTCATGTTGGGTTAAATGATATTTTATTTTGTTGAGATGCATTTGTCAAAGTATTGAATGTTGGCCACATTAGGCACTCATCCAAATTCTATATCAACCATGTGATAGTGTACAGAACTTACGATGTCAAATGGTGATAGGGTTGGCATTAAAAAGTGAAAAAACCTTGTCATTAATCCTCCAAACCTCACTATGTGACATTGTCGAGGTCCATGCACCGTGATCCATTCGGCTTGAGAGTATGTTTTACCACTGAGTGAAACCCAGTGAGTCTAAATGGATTAATATCTATTGAGCCTGATGTGTCATGAATTATCATAAGGTACATGCACTTGGTGTTAACAATTCTCCTCTCATGACTCTATATTCTGATTTCCTTCACATCCATCTTGCATGGATATTAGTAACTTCTTGAGCATTTATTTACATCTTTATATTTTCATCATCACCCTACCAACTGTTAATTACATAAGTAGGTTCACAGAACACTTGACTTTGGTGAGCATATTTCATTCATCTTTTCCTTGTGGGATCGACATCCTCTCATCACTTTATTACTTAGATCGACCATGTATAATTGCACGATTGTGTTGTTCTCTATTATTACTATTACCCTACCAAACATTATAAAAGTAACCAGATACCAAAATTTTAGTGCCTTTGTAGGGGAGAAAATTTAATTTTGAAATATGCTACATATTGAAGGATAGCGTCCTATGAATTTTTCTTGTATATAGATAATAATAGATTTTTCGTAAATTTTTGATTCGTTTGTTTTTAAAGGACTAATCCTTATATGACCAGAACTGATTAGGATTCCCTAGTACTATATAGAGATAGAGCTCACCCTATGGAGAACTCAGGCGGCTCTACACCATCAACAACATCAAGGGGAAGGATCAACATCAGAAAGTTATGTCAACATGAGTCATTCAGGCCCACAACAGCCTGGCAATGGCAACAACAGACTACCTTTTCCACAGCCAAACCAGAGGGAAGGATTACCTATGATCTTACCCCCTCACATCTATATAAACCCTATAGGAAAGCGAGCCATCCGGGATTATGTTGTGCCAGTTCAATACCACCTTAACACTACCATTGCCCATCTAGAAATCCAAGCCCCTCATTTTGAGCTTAAACCTGTCATGTTCCACATGCTACAGACCATAGGGTAATTTAGTTGCCAACCTACTAAATATCCACACCTTCATCTTAGAGCATTCATGGAAGTTAGTGACGCCTTTAAAATTTAGGGAGTTCTAGAAATCTCCCCATGACTTAAGTTATACCCTTATTCATTGAGAGAGCGTGTTAGGGAGTGGCTAACTTCCCTACCAACTGGTTCAATCATCTCCTAGGATGACTTAATTTAAAATTTTGTCATGCGATATTTTCCTTCCAACAAAAATGCCAAGCTTAGACATATCATTACTGCATTTTTACAAGAAGAAGATGAGACACTCCACGAGGAATGGGAGAGATTTAAAGAGTTGTTAAGGAAATGTAAAAACCACGGAATCCCTCACTGGTTGCAAATATAAACATTTTATCATGGACTAAACCCTCAGATACAAAACTTGGTGGACGCCTTGGCCAATGTTGCCCTGCTAAGTAAAACTTATGACTAAGACTATGAGATTATCAAGACCATAACATGCAACAACCAGTAGTGGGTTAGTGCTAGAAACGTTCATAAGGTGAGAGTAGTAGAAGCATTCAAAGTTGATGCCATTACAACCCTACGAGATAAGGTACCGTCTATGACTAACCTATTGAAAAATATTGATCCTAATAACTCATAGGTACAGAGAAGAGAGGAACATTTCACTACTTCAATAGCCGAAGTATCATGTGTGTACTGTGGAGCAGGTCATTTGTTTGAGCAATGTTTGGAAAATCAAGTGTCAGTGAACTACATGGTAAACAAGGCCAGGAACTCTCAATAGCCTTATGGCAATCATTACAACCCAACCTGGAGAAAACATCCTAACTTCTCATGGTCTAACCAAAACAACGTGCGAAACCTAGCCAACCAATATAACCAACAACGCTACTACGAACCTCAACCCCAACACCTTCAACAATCGCAATCTCACCCACCTCTTACCCAACACAATAACTCCAACTCTGTGAAAAATCTCCAAAAAGAATACATGGTGAAAACAGATGCTACAATCTAGATCAATACAACCTCCCTAAGAACCCTAGAAATACAAATGGGGCAAGTAGCAACAACCCTGAGTAGCAGAACCCATGGCACTCTACCCAGCGATACTAAGAACCCCATAAAAGAAGGTAAGGAGTAGTGTAAAGTCATTACCCTCATATTGGATATGGAAAATACACCTCCCTACCAATAGAATGAGATGGAGGATGAGCCTCACCCTAACAAACAAGATAGCAATGTAGAACCCCCTAGAGAAAAATTTGAACCACACACCTTTCCAACTACCAACTAACCCCATCAAAGATCTAGAAGAAAACACCACTTCAACACCTGAGCCACAAAAGAACAGTAAACCATTATCGAACATCATTCATATAGCCTTTTTTCCAGCACCACCCTTTCCTTTAGTGACTCAAGGGGCAATAGCAGGATAAGTAATTTTATAAATTCCTAGAGATTCTTCATCAATTGCATGTAAACATCCCATTAGTGGAATCCCTCCAATAGATACTTAATTATGCACAAATTTTAAAGGACATATTAACATGAAAGAGAAGACTATGTGAATATGAAATGGTAGTAATGACCAAGGAATGTAGTTTGATTTTCCAACCAAAGTTACCTATAAAATTACAGGACCCTGGTTCTTTCATTCTTTATTGTTCCATCGGTGACAAATATTATGGTAAGGCCCTTTGTAACCTCGGTGCTAGTATCAATATGATGCCTATGTCCATTTTCAGGAAGCTAAGTATTGGGGAAGCAAGGAATACCACTATCACCCTGCAACTCACTGATCGATCATATGTCTACCCTAAAGGAAATATTGAAGACATGTTAGTAAAGGCAGACAAGTTCATCTTCCTAGTAGATTTCATAATCCTTGACCCTGAGGTTGACAAGCAGGTCCCTCTCATTTTGGGTAGGCCTTTCTTGGTCATTGGTAAGACCTCAATAGATGTGCAGAAGGAAGAATTGAGAATGAGGGTCAATGAGGATCAGTTAACTTTCAATGTTTTCAATTATATGAAACTACCGAAAGAAGATCTTGATGAATGTTTATGAGTTAGCATTATTGATTTGACTATTTGTGATGAGTTTGATGTAGGAATGTTTCATGAGGAATCCAGGTTGTTTGACGTAGACCATCTAACGAGCAGTTACCCTACCCATTATACTAGTTAGTAGGATGAAGGAGATATGGTAGGGTGTAGAAGGATAAATTACTCAACACCTCGAGAACCTCTTGGTTTAAATAGCGGAGAGATACAACTAGTCAAACCATCAATTGTGGAGCCTTCCAAGATGGAACTTAAGCCATCATCAGCTCACTTAAAGTATGCATATTTAGGTAAGAAGAACACCCTACCAAACATTATATCATCTGCCTTACTTGAATTTTAGCAGGACCAACTGGTTAGGCTGCTACAAAAATACAAGAAGGCAATAGGATGGACCATGACAGATATTCATGGAATCACTCCAATAGTATGCATGCACAATTATTTGCTCGAGGATCCATCAAGCTCATCAATCAAGTAGTAGAGACGGCTCAACCCAACAATGAAGGAGGTAGTGAAGAAAAAATCATCAAATGACTCGTCATATTTAGGTATTATCTATCCAATATCCGACAACAATTAGGTAAGTCATATTCAATGTGTCCCAAAAAAGGAGGTATGACTGTCGTTGAAATTTATGAAAGTAACTTGATCACAACCCAGACAATCACTAGGTGGTGTATTGATATGGACTACAGAAAACTCAAAAAGCCACCCAAAAAGATCATTTCCCCCTCCCTTTTATTGATGAAATGCTTGACAGATTGGTAGGAAGAGCTTATTATTATTTTTTGAATGGATACTCAGGTTATAATCAAATAGTCATTGCACCATATGATCAATATAATACCACATTCACATGTTTCTATGTCACATTTTCCTTTTGACAAATGCCTTTTGGCTTGTGCAATGCACTCGTAACTTTTCAGCGGTGCATGATGGCTATATGCATCGACATGGTAGATTTTTATGGATAATTTTTATATTTTTGGAGATATTTTTGAGGATTTCCTAAAAAACTTAGAAAGAGTGTTAGTAAGGTGTGAAGAAACAAACTTAGTTCTTAATTGAAAAAAATGTTACTTCATGGTTCAGGAAGGTTTTGTGTTAGGTCATAGGGTCTCACCTCAAGGGCTAGAGGTTGATAGGGAAAATGTGGAGGTCATAAAAAAATTACCACTTCCCACCACTATCAAGAGAGTAAGAAGTTTTCTAGGACATGCTGGATTCTATCAAAGATTTATCAAGGACTTCTCCAAAATTGCTAAACCCCCTTTTAAATTGTTAGAGCATGATAGAAAATTTGAGCTTGATTAGTGTTGTAAGGCAGCCTTTGAGAGAATAAATTTTGCACTCACTGAAGCCCCCCATTATTGAAGGACTTTTTTGGACTTTGCCCTTTGAAATAATGTGTGATGTGAGTGATTGTGCTATAGGAACAGTCTTAGGGCAATGGAAGAACAAGTTCTTCCACAACATCTACTACACTAGTAAAACATTCAATGAGGAGCAATTGAATTACACTATTATAGAAAAGGAATTACAGGTAATGGTGTTTTTATTTTATAAGTTTTGATCTTATCTCCTAGAAAGTAAAGTGGTTATTTTTACTAACCATTCCTCTATTTGCATTTTACTTGCTAAAAAAGATGCCAAACCTAGATTGCTAAGATGGATCTTAATTTTACAGGAATTTGATGTCAAGATCAAGGATCATCAAGGGAAAGATAATCAAATTGCATACCATATCTTAGATTGGAAGGATACAATGAGGATCAAAAGTAAGTATGGATTAAAGAGAAATTTCCTGAAAAGTAACTCCTAATAGTTAAGCAGGGTCAACCACCCTGGTATGCTGATATCACCAACTACCTGGCATGTAAAATACCACTCCTTGACAAATCTCACCAACAGTTGAATAAATTCTTCCATGACCTCAAGTACTACTATTGGGATGAATCATTCCTATTTTTCCAATGTGTTGATGGACTAATGAGAAGGCGTGTAAGTGAAGAGAAGGCTAAGGAAATCTTGGCCGCATGTCACCACGCAACCTATGGAGGTCATTTTGAAGGAATAAGAACTGCAACAAAGGTCCTACAAAGTGGATTTTATTGGCCCACCATATTCAGATATGCTAGGGAAGAGGTCCAAAACTATGAGCAATGTCAACGGAGTGGGAACATTTAGGCAAGGACTGAGATGCCTCAAAGGGAAAATTTAGAAGTGAATTTTTTTTTATGTTTGGGGCATTGATTTTACGGGTCAATTTCTATCCTCTTTTGGCAATGAATATATTCTGGTAGTAGTGGATTATGTATCCAAATGGATAGAGGCCACTGCATTGCTAACAAATGATTCGAGTGTGGTGATCCGAGTTGGGTCATTTTTGGTTAGGTAAGTTTGGATTAGGTCATTATCATATTTCTATCTGAGTATGGGCTAGGTTTGAGTCTTATTATTTTATGGTTGAGTTATTTCATTTTAGGTCATTTGGATTCATGATATTATTAGGTTATGTAAATATGGGTTAGTTACGGATTTAAATATTTGATTAATTTTAGGTTTTTAGGTTGAAATCGGGTTTAAATTTTTAGGCCTAGATCTAGTTTGATCAGCTTTTCCATGCATAATACCCAAAATTATTGGTAGATATGGAGGATTAAAATGATTGATCTATATCAACAACATATACCTTCTTTTTAGGAATTCAACCCATGAAGAACTTCACAAATAAGGGTGCTTAGCTTAGAGCAGTTTGAGAATGACTAACCCTCCATGTGCTAATCATCAATCCTAAAAGTTCTATGCATAACTTCCTACATATAATGTGAGGTTAGGGTGTTATAGATGTTTCCATGAATAATGTCTAAAACAATGACGATTTGATTCATTTTAGGTAGACCTGATTTGACTATCACAATCTTATTTTTTGGATTTTTACAATTTTATACGATTGTAATGCAAAATTTAAAACCAAAAATGTTTATACTAGTAACCCTTTCAGTATCTGACTTTTTTATTCATCGACTTATATAATGTATTATAGTTGGCTAAATGGATGTGAAGTTAAAATAACTATCTAGTGACCGATAACATGTATATTGAAATTAATTAATGATGTTCATGTATATTTCTTATATTATAGGTACCTAGATGGAAATTTATATGATGATACAAGTTGCATGATCTAGCATCGTCTGACAAGCACTACATCACTCTCTTTATTTAAATTTTATTCTAACTAATTTGTTTTAAGTTTAGTTTATTTAAAGAAAATAATGAAAATGATATAATGTTAATATATTTTGATAAAAAATTTGGTGAAGATTTAGTATATTAGTGGTGAAAGATTATTTTTTAAGTAAAATAATGGTAAAAAAAATGAATATGTACATCATATTACTGGTATCACGGAGCACTTTACATGTACAAATTTAATTAGCTCTAGCATGTCTTATACATACAAGTAAACGGTATGTATAAGAGGTTTCCAATTCAATGCCCATGTATTGCAATTTTGCATGCTCAATGATGTGCATATTTTTAGCTATAAGATGTTCATTTGTTAATGTAAGATGTTTATTTTTTGATAAGATCTGTATTCTTGAGGAAAATATGTGTATTCCGGAGTAAAAGTATAAGATGTATATTTCTTAATATAAAACGAGCTTGTATTGATAAAAGAAGCGCATTTACAATTATAATATGTGTATACTTTACTAAAACTATATGATGCATATTTTTCAATATAATATGTGTATTTATAGTTATAAGATGTGTATTGGTTGATAAAAGATATACATATATAAATAATATATTCATCCCTTGTTGTTCTTTAAAAAAATGACGTCTATTTATATTCGGAAGGTGTGCATTGACAACATTTAAACTATGAAAGACGTGAATGCTTATAAAGATGAAGATGTGTATTTTTGATCGAAAGATGTGCATTGTTGACTAAAATATGTGTATTCTTAACAGAAAAATGTTTGTTCTTGATTTAAATTTAAGATGTGCATTGCTCACTATCAGATGTGCAATTGTCGATGAAAGATGTGTATTCATAACTATAATATGTGTATTTATAACAAATATATTTCCCCTTATTATTTTATAAATGAAAGATGTGTATTTTGTGGGGTAAGATGTGTATTTTCTTAAATAAGGTGTGTATCATTAAAAAAAAGTTCAAGAAATTTAAAAGAATTTGACCTTGTTTGCCTTAGGAGGATGTGTATTTCGTCATGATAAAGGTATATTTTTCTAACTCTCTTTTATACATACATACATACATACATACATACATACATACATACATACATACATACATACATACATACATACATACATACATACATACATAATATTTCCTACTACCGGTAGCATGATGGAATTATCATGAAAAATTGTCTCATTGGTAAAATATTAGTACATTAATGGTGAAAGATTAGCTTGAAGTAGAATAATAGTAAAATATCAGCTCCTTAGTGAAAGATCAATAAAGTAGTGATGAAACATTAGTTTAGTGATGATGAAATATTAGTTTATGTATGGTAAAATAGTAGTTAATATAGAGTGAAACAATAAATACATTCTATGGTGAAAGACCATTTTAGTGATGGTGAAATATCAATTCAGATATAGTAAAAGATAAGTATATCTATAGTGAAAGATATGGACATAAGTAGTGGTACATGCTTAGATAAATACTAAAAGATTTTAATATATTTTCTAGTGCAAAATGTGCTTTCATGGGTGAAAGTTTAGGTATGCAGTGGTGAAAGATATGGTAAGTAATGGTGCAAAGTTATTAGTGGTGAAAGATTAGTTTTAAGTAGAATAATGGTGAAATTTTATTTTTTTGGGTCAAATATCAGTTTATTAATAGTGAAAGATTAATTTTAGGAAAAATAACGGTAAAAGATCAACTTCTTAGCGAAATATCAACACATTAATTGTGAAAAATTAATACATTAGTTATGAAATATTAGTTTATGCATGGTAAAATGTCAATTATATATAGTGAAATATTAACTCCATTTTATGGTAAAAGATTGTTTTAATTATGGTGAAATATCATATCAACTATAGTGAAAGATAAGTATATCTATGGTGAATTATATGGTTAGATGAATGCTAGATCTGAAAAAAAAAATATTTGTTGGTGAAAATATGTTTTACATTGGTGAAAGTTTAGGTATATGGCGTTGAAAGATATGTTAAGTAATAGTAAGAAAATATTTTTTGTAAAAGAGTGTTAGCATATTTGAATGATATCTTTTGAGTACTTGGGAAATATTTGTAACAATAATGAAAATATGTGTAACAATGGTGAAAGATACTTAGATGTATGGTAAAGTATATGTATATTTATGGTGAAAGATATAGACGATACTTAGATCAATGTTGAAAAAAAATTAGGAAAAAATATTGGTGAAATATGTGTTTAACTGTAGTAGAAGATACTTAGATGCAAGATAAAATATACACATAGTTTATAGTGAAAGATTTAGTAAAAGTATAGTGGTGAAAGACATGTATAGCAATAATAAAATATATATATACAAACTATTTTTGAAGTTAAAATTATATCAATATGGTGTCCAGTTGTAGAGAAACATGTCAGAAATGTTATGATATTTGTTTTTGTTAATCCTAATGAAAGACATTTTAATTAATATTATTATTTAAATTACCAAAATTGGTGGGTTGCATGATAAGACATTGTATAACCGATTTTAGCATATAGGTATTGTAGGAAGTTAGATTAATTATTCGATGACCAATACCAATATGATGAAATTAATAAAATGATGTTAAGATATATTTCTTGTATTATAGGCATCAAGATGCTTATGAAGTTAAAATAACTATTCGATGACCAAGAACAAGTAATGTGAAATTAATTTTTGATGTTTATTTCTCTCTCTCTCTCTACATATATATACACACACACATACAATTCATTTCCTTTTTTTTCTTATTCCCTTACTTTTTGAGTAGAAATGATAATCAATTAAATAGATGAGTATTACCTTAGCTAAGGACCAATTCATTTCATTTTTTTTCATTTCCTTACTTTTTGAATAGAAATGATAATCAATTAAATATATGAGCATTATATTAATTAAGGACTAAAAAATAACTAATTAACTAATACTAAATTAAAGTAGGCAAACATTAGTTGGAAAATAATAAATAAATGAAGTGAAATGATGTTTTTATAAATTAGTTGATCATTAGTATAAAGTGGTTAATGAAATGAAATTTGATGATACAATTAAATGAAATGATAATTTTATAAATATAGAAGATGGTAAAATTAGGAAATCACTTTGAACTATAATTACTAATATATATATATATATATATATATATATATATATATAATTAAGTAAAAGATGTGGTAATTGACGAAGATGAATACAATAATATTCTTTTTAAAGTATGAAAAAGTAACTAATCTTCATAATCATTAAGGGAGACACAATATTCACTAAGAAAATAAGACACGTAAATTAGATTAATGAATTTATAATATAAAATCCCTAAGACTAAACATGTAGTATATAATCGTCAGCAAAAACATGGACAATCACTAACGCAAATAGAGATAATCATTAGGCATAGATAATTATTAGTGCCGCAAGTAATATATAATCACCATTTGGTTTATCATATTCGTACCGTATATCTTGAGCCTTTTTTTTTGTTGCTAAAATGACCTATGTTTATATAAGAGGAAATACTATTTAGTCCATGCATATGTAAAAAGAAGTTATATTAAACATTTTTATACTTTTTTTTGGAAGGACGTTTAATTAATTTTAATATTTCAAATACTCCATTCGTATCAACAAGAAATTTATTCTATTACCATTTTTTTTTATAAAAAAGAAAGATATTTTAGAAAAGTCAAAAACTATTTTCTATTTTTACTCTCACTTATTTTTCTCTATTATTCATGAATTAAATGCTTTGTTATTTCTTAATGAAAGATATAAGTGTATTTTTAAGATAATTTTTATTAGTTTCTTAAAAAGTATGTAGATTAATAAAATAATTTTTTAAAATAATATATTGGTTACTTTTTTATTTTTCAAAGCAAAGAGATAAAATTTTAGTATAATTAATACACCTAGAAATAAAAAAAAATAAGGATAAATATAAAAAATATGGTTTTGACATTTCCAAATTGACATTCCTTTTTCATACTAAAATTTGAAGCTAATGTGGTCTCACCCAGCTTAAAGAGCATTCCGCCGACTACTTTTTGTTTTTGTGTTTTTTTTTAGAGAAAAGGATAAAAAACTAAAGCTAAGGTCCTTTGTTTTCACGTATGGAGGGGAGTAATCTAATTTTTGTCAGTGAACTTGTGACTTTTGTCAACAAGTGAACTTATTTTTATGCGCTTCGATCCTGTAGTTAGTTCATTCTTATACCCAATTGCTGTAATGCACTACTGGACCACTCAGAATTTATTTCATCATCGACAAACATAACTATGTTAGAATTTATTTCATCGCCAACAGCCATAACATAGCTCAATGTAGGAAAAAAGGGAAAGAAAGGAACAAAAATGTAATGCAGAGAGCGAGCGAGAGAGAGAGGAGATGAAGTAGTAACAAACATTTATACGTACCTATTATAAACGGCATGGACGTCCATCCACCGGGATTTCGTTTGGTCATTCCCGGCGTTGCCTCACAACGGCCACTTTCCTGATCTCCACCTTCACATCTCCAAGTTCTCTTCGTTAGGCAAGAAAACGACCATTTGTTGGTGTGAGCATCCATCCCCAATTAACTAGCAAGCGCGATCGACTATGCTCAATTTGTGCTCTACCTATCGAGCTCCACGCTTGAAGTTGAAGAGGATCATATACAAACTTAAAGGCTTTGCTGCTAGGTAGAGCATGTATATGCAAAATTCATTTTTAGTGTCAGAATACACACGTCTTTTAACAATCAACAATCCACTAGAAGAATATATGGTAGTGGGGAAGTGATATTGCCTACCTTTCCTTTTCCTGTAAATGAGACAAAGAAGGCGAAGGACGGACAGTGATGAATGGATCAATAATGCGGTATAATTGGTGTTGGGCTTACGCAGGGAGGGACCTCTAAGATTTTTAAGCCGGAAAGAAATAGTGGGCAGTATCTATGAGACTGAGAAAACTTTGGTTCGACTTACTCCAATAATACAAGGTCGTCAAGCGTGATCAGGTCGCCCTCCCATGCAGGAAAGCAACAAATTAATCTTGTACGTTTGTCAGATTCCACTCGTGACGCATCTCGAGACAAGTCTTACCTATATATGTATTAATGTATGTATATATATAAAAACATTTGTGATTGGACGAAACATCAAACATTGCATAATGCTTTTCTTTTCAAAAGTGTACTGTTTTCCTTTTTTACGCTTCTGTCTCTCTCTATCCATGGAAATAAATGTCTATGTGACTTAAAACTTTCAATCCAAATAGGTGCATGTATATAACATAGATAAGTTGAAACCACATCTATACCAAACTACTACATCGTAAGTTTATAACCTAATAGTTAAGGTAAGGGTCATAAAAATTAAAGTTCCTAAGCTTGAAATTTTCTTCGCCTAATATCTTAACGGTGACACCTATAATTTAAATTATATTTATTCGTACAGTCTCTTCAATTATAGATAAAAGAATTAAGGTATGGTTATGTTAAACCCTAAGTTTGAATCTCTAGTAATACCATATGAGGTATTATATTGGCATGTGCTAACAATTGGACTTATGTGTCTATTGTAAATGTCTTTAAGACATTTATATGAATAAAAAAATGTCATACATTAATCTATTATGTATATCACCTATATTTTGTTTGATCCTTGTGTAAAATATATTGTTATTGATAAAGCATTAGTTTAGTAGATAAAATCAATTGGAATTTGGATATCTTAAGAGTCAGGTCAGATTCTCACCCAACATTATATTAAAATATTGATGTACTATCTTAGATGTTAGGTCTATATATTTAATTGTAATTGCCTTAACAACTTCTTATTAACGAGTAGCCAAAGACAAGAAAAGGAAGACTAACGACGGGAGAGAAAAAGCCCTAGTGTAAGAAGCGACTAATCCCAATCCATTTTTCCCACTGGTAACCCTATAATGCCCTTCTTTAGAGCCTATAATGATGAGGGTGAACACTAGGATCAACACCCCATCTTAGGATAGGCCTGTGGTGAAGAAACAAACAAAGAAAATTAGTGTTGACGCCTCAATGGTGGCCAACTTTGCCATATCGAACATGATGCATGCGAATTCAGATTAAGAGGCTGAAATGAAATGTGAAAATTCAAAGAAATCAAAGGAAATTCTTGATGATTACACTATATCTTACAAAGATGCCTTGAATGGGTTATGTGCCTAAAAATAGAAGAGATATGACTCTGAGTCCAATTAGGATGTTGGAATGGATCTATCATAGTTTGTTCTTAAGAAAAGTGAGAAGACTAATATATGATAACGTTGGTGCTCCACCTTCATTATCAAATTATTAGGGAACTTTGTTGGGTTCAAATACTTTCAATAAATGATTTGAAGGATATGGAGCTTGAACCATTCGTTTGAGTTGATTGATGTTGGTATGGGGCTCAATATTGTTCATTTTGAATGTAAAAAGGACCGAATTTGCCTTATCAAGAGAGCCATGGATAGCGAAAAATCATTACCATCTCGTAAGGACATGAAAACCAGAGTTTAGACTTGCTAATACAAACATGAACGTGTTGATAATGTGGGTGAGACTCTTGGAATTACCTATTAAATATTTTTTGTGAAGATATACTCCTACATGTTGGGAAATTGATTGGCACACCACTCAAGGTTAATTTCATAATTTTAGAAATAAATAAAGGTAGCTAATTCAGGATGCAACTGATTTGTTTTAAGTGTGGCCATTATGGGCACAAAAAGGAAAAGCATTTGAGGGAGAATGGTTTGAAAGTAAAGAATGTTGAAGGTGTGGCCATTATGAGTAAGTATAATTGTTTAAGGGATTAGGAACAAGCTGTTGAGTATGGGTTATGGATGGTGGCACAATTTAGATCCATTGTAAGACAGAGCAAGTAGTTAGGACTTATTTGAGGTATTTATCGGATATTAATTCAAACAAATGAGTCTAGAAGCTCTATATAATGCAAATCTAGCTACATGGAAGACCCTAATGCCTTGAGAGCATAAGATTCTAAGTTTATGTCTTTGGACGTAGATGAATTAGGAGGACATGTAGATATAGGTCCCAATAACCTAATTGAGGCACCATTCCCACCTATGTCTAATGAAGATAATCCTCATCTTGATTGAGGGGAGCATAGAGGGAACTCTTTGCCTCCTAGTCACCCAAGGCTAAAAGAAGGGATGAGGCTCTTGATGACATCTCCAATGCAACCCATCTTGTGATTCCAAATCCAAAATTTGAATATGAACATGTCTTAGTGGGTATAAAGAAAGAGGGAGATAAAGAATAAATGGGTGGAGAAAAGAGTTGGCAATGTGGCTATAGGAGACGTAAGGTCTAGTCGTAAGCACTTGCACATGCTAGCTCGACCAAATAAACCTAAGATGAGTGGAGCCATGGTAAAGGGTGACGTTACATTGTTAGCTCTTTGTATCCTCTTGATAACTTCTAACTCAAAAGACCTACTTTTTCTTTGCAATTGAGTCTTCAAGTTTGAAGTGGCATGGCTAGCCACTCCAAGTTTTAAAACCTTATGCAAGACGTTTGGCAGCCAAACACTTCACTATTGAAGATTATAGAATGATTATAATGAGAATCAACAAAGTGAGGTAGGGATGTTTTTAGCTACTTAGATTATAAAAAGAAGCTACAAAAAATACTTCATGGTATACAAATTTTCCTTGAGAAACATCTTAATGGTTACCTACATAAATGGGAGAAACAATTGAGAGATGAATATGAATTAATGTTATTCCAGGAGGATTTATATTGACATCAACATTTTAAGGATCTTTTTTTTAAAAGGGGAATGGAATACTCAATTCTTTTGCTTATATGTTAGATGAGATCGACACTTGGATAAAAAAAAGGATGACATACACTCCCATATGGTGATAGATTATTATATGACCTTCTTACTATCCATTAAGATTTCCCACCTTAATTAAGAGGATGGGATATTTTTAGGGAAGGATTTGGACTTAGAACAAATACGTATTTTTTTGTTTGGAATGATATATTTTAAGGCTTCTAGCTTAGACACCATCTCTTTGATATTTTATTGACAAAATTTGGCCCTCATGAGCAATTAGTTCTTTAAATGGGTCGAGTGCATGATTTCCACCACAAGGGGTTAATGATATAGTGATTAAGTTGATTCCTATGAGGATGAACCAAGAGAATGTAGTAGACTACAAACCCATAAATTTGATGAACATATCCTTGAGGATTATCTCTAAAGTTTTAGTCAACAAAATTAGGCATGTGCTAGAGAACATTATCTCCCTAATGTAGATAAATTTCTCATCGAGTCAAATCATGATAAACAATATCATAATTATCTAGGATCTTGTGCATACATTTAGGAAGAATAATGGAAATAATGCCTCAATGGCGATAAACATCAACCTTTATAAAGATCATGATCATCTTAATCAATATTTTATTCATGATATGTTTTGGTAGATTCAACTTCTCTAGGCCTTGGTATCCCTAGTCACGAATATTATTGCCTTAACTTGTATGAGTATTTCATGGAATGACACTATTTATTTATCATATATTCCATTATTAAGGAATAAGGAAAGGTGGCCCTCTCACCCTTTACATCTTTGATATTTATATTGAGAGGTTGTCCAAAATCAATTTTTATCTCATTTTGAGCCAAGGTATGCAAATCAGTGTGTGCCTATCATAAAGGGCATGTTGTGTCACTTGCATTCTTTATTGATG
Source organism: Tamarix chinensis (assembly GCA_030549775.1). NCBI lineage: Eukaryota > Viridiplantae > Streptophyta > Magnoliopsida > Caryophyllales > Tamaricaceae > Tamarix > Tamarix chinensis. The sequence goes on from CM060171.1 coordinate 121,096,576, forward strand.
GTTTAATGTCCTTTTTTTTTTGCTGAGACATTGATGAACTAATTTAAAGTGATTAGCTTAATTCTTGTGCATAGTAAAATTCTTATCATAGAGGAGTTAGGGAGATCTCTTGTAATGTAGGCAGTTTATGGCAGGTTGGGTCATAATAGCTTTCAACATGTAATTTGTAGAGAAGGTGAAGCTAACTAAATTGGTACTTGTTACCTTGGCTAGCTACATAGCTCAAGAATTTTATCTACGTAAGGGAGTTTGTGATGAAATAGACAAAATTGCAAGGCACTTAATTTGGGGTGGGGTTGAGAACGTAGCAAGGTTATTTGGGATATAGTGATAACATATAACACATCTCGAACCACAAATCAATGTCTAGACCCTATCCCTAGGGTAACTATTCCTAGAGAATATAAAATTTTCAATCTCGAGGCCTTCTACTTTAATAATTATCATTTTATTTAAAAGTAAAATATTATCCACCAAAGAACACAAATGTTCACACATAACATCCAAATAATTCCTCGGTCACATTTAACCTCTCAAGGTCACAAACAAGTAGCTAGGTAAGACTAAGGTTAGACATCTGGCCATAACTTCCGCATAGGTCTCTCCTCGTATGCCAAGGAATTATCAAGTTTGACTTTGTCGGGTTAGATCACATAGGAAGGATCAACAATGTATTTCCACAACTACGAGATGTGCAACTCATTGTGAACTTGTGCCAACTCTAGTGGGAGTGCCAACCGGTATGTAACCTCTCTGACTTACTCCAAGATCTCATAGGGTCCGACGTACATCGGGCTCAAATTTCCCTTTCTGCCAAATCTCTACACACCCTTAGTGGGGGAAACCCTCAACAACACTTTTTCCCTAGGCTTAAGGTTCCTACTCTGGCACTTTTAATCAGCATAGCTCTTCTATCGACTCTAAGCAACTCTCATTTGATCCTAAATCTGGTAGGTCTACTTGGTCATCTCTTCGATCATCTCAAGTCCCAATACCACTGTCTTGCTGATATTGCTCCAGCACAAGGAGGTCCTACACTTCCATCCAAACAATTATTCAAAAGGAGCCATCCCTATGCTGGCATGGTAGCAGTTATTATACGATAACTCAATCAAATGTAGGTGCTCCTCCAAATAACCCCAAAAATCTAATACACAGGCCCTCAGTATGTCCTCTAGGTTTTGTATGGTGCTCTCTGTCCATCCATCTGTAACAAGATGGAAAATTGAACTCATCTTTAACTTTGTTCCCAAGACTTCCTGCAGCTTTTCCCAAACATGAGAGAGGAACCTTGAATCCCTATTTGGCACAATATCCTTTGGTACCCCATGTCGACTAACCACACACTTCATGTAGGCACTGGCCAACTGATCCATGCTCCAAGTGGACTTCATTAGAATGAACACGACTGACTTGGTCAATTTGTCCATGATGACCCAGATAGTGTCACAACTACTCCAAGTCCTTGGTAGCTCACTGACAAAGTCTATGTAAATCAAATCTATAACACCCCAAAATTTACCCATTTTTTTAAAAAGCAATACTCATAAATTAAAACAGTAAATTCTGGGGATGTTACCGCCACACTTAGTACCAAACCAGTTCACTTCTACCGTTCAGGTACCAAGTGCTAAAGCTAAGAAAACACTATCAATAATACCATACAAATTCAAATTTATAAAAAAATGGGGATTAGAGTACGCGCAAGTCTTACAAAATTGGAAATACTAACTATTGTTTTTCAAATAATAATTAAACAACATTAATAAAGTTGTTTCTGCCACTTAAACATGATAAAAATAACATGAGTCATAAATTAAAAAGAAAACGGCCACGTCTCTCTAGAAATCGATCCAGCCCAGCTATCACTCTGCCCCTTCTGATGTCCCACAGACATCGATAGCATCAAAGTAGGTATATCCTACCTGCAATAGGTTAGACGGGCCTTCTGCTCGTGGGAATGAGCAGCACCCATAAAACGGGTGGTCAGCACACTACGTACTGAGTAAAGTAACCGAGTACTAAGGCCAGCATATAACACATTAAATCATGCATGATAATGATCACATATAATTACAACCCATACATATGATACATAGAAGCATAAAGTGAACTCCATAACTTATAATCTACAAGTCCACACATAAGGCCCAAAAAGGTCTAGATTAATCATTTAATCTTTCTTTTATCAAAAGTTGATACACACCATGCATTTTATCGAATCCATGCAGAAATAAGAACACCCCACTATGGTAACCGGTGGGCCGGTCACACATAGGACCTCATGTCCTAACTAGAGCTGGCAAAAGTTGACCCGACCCGCCCAACCCGACCCGACCCGAGCGAAACCCGACCCGTTACGACCCGAAAAATGTAGCAACCCGACCTGACCCAGACCCTATCCGACATTGACCCGACCCGAACCCGACCCGATCTGATCCCAACCCGTGACCCATCATTGACCCGACCCGATAGCGACCCGACCCGTCATTGACTCGACCCGATAGTGACCCGACCCGCTTCGACCCGACCCAATGTTGACCCAACCCGACAATCACCCGATCTGACCCAACATTAACCTAATCAGATATCAAAATATATTATAATAATAATAATAATAATAATAATAATAATAATAATAATAATAATAAATTACACATATATTATCATTTATTTAAAGCTTTTAAAAATATAGTATTTTATAAATTGTACTTATTTTCATAAATTTACCTTAGACATTCTTATTTATTAATGATATCCTAATAAGATATATTATTAATAAATAAAAAATCAAAATAAAAAAGGCAAATATCCAGTTGTAAGCCTATAGAATAATTTTCAAAAAGTGTTCCATTACATCCACTAATCCACCTATTTGAAGAAACTCTTAATAGAATAGCATAATAGTGTCTTTTATCAGTTATCACTTATCACCCACAAAATCTAACAAATAATAACTATACCCCGTATTAAGAAGAGTATCTTACGTTACAACCCTAAATTTAAAGTTTTAGTTTTATTTTTTCATTTAATATTATTAATTTACTTTAAATATAATTCAGTATTCTACGTTAATCAATTTTAAGTTTACAATATCCAATTATTTTTATTAATTATGATATTAATTATTTATATTTTACATTATTTAATTTTTAATTTATATCAATTTATATATAATAATTAATAATTTATGAAAATATATAAAATTATTATTTAATTTAAATTATGTTTAAAATAACTTATTATATTATTTTTTACTATAATAATAATAATAATAATTAATAAATATATTACAATATAAATATAAATATAATAATGTTAATAAAATAAATAAAACTAGAGAAATTAATAAGATAAATTAATAAGATAAATGAATATGAAAAAAAAAAGATAGAATAAATGATATAAAAACTATTAGATAAAAAAATAATACTTTTGTATGTAAATTTTTTTTACTGTTAATATTAACTGTGTTATATATATATATTCTAACAGTATAAATTGAGCAAAAAATATATTAGAAAGTATCAAAAATTAGCTTCAATGATCCGTCGTGTAGCACTTGTGGGTAAAATTTGTTTTCCCATAACCACAATTCTAAATTTAAAGTTCCTAAATTTGAAATTAGAATATATTTTCTTACACCAGATGCTCTAAATAAATATTATATTGGTCGAACTATTTTTATTAGTTTTTTTAATTAAAGTATTGGTATAGTTTATATTTGTGTAATTTAATACTAAAAATGCAATTCAGATGGCTAATATGTATGAGGGATATGGATAGAAATAAAAGTACAGAAATAAATTATGAATATCTTTATTATTTACCTTTGTAAAAATAAAACACATACAATATTCTTATTTTATTTATCTTTACTAGTGATCCTATGATTGTATTGTATCTAATATTTACAATGTAATAAATTATCATTATATATTGTATATTCTTATTATGCTCAACTTTATTTTATAAAATAATCTTTTCTTAAGTAATCAAATATTTTAAGTAATCAATTAAATATAATATATGATAAACATCTAATATTTTTACTTGTAAAATTTATAAATGTTTAAAACAATCAAATATAATACTATTAAAACTTATAAATATCTTTATTATTTACCTTTGTAAAAATAAAATACATATAATATTATCATTTCATTTATCTTTACTAGTGATCCTATGATTGTATTGTATCTAACATTTACAATGTAATAAATGATCATTATACATTGTATATTCTTGTTATACTCACCTTTATTTTATAAAATTATCTTTTTTTAAGTAATCAAATATTTTAAGTAATAAATTAAATACAATATATGATAAACATCTAATATTTTTACTTTTGAAATTTATAAATATTTAAAGCATTCAAATATAATACATTAATACTTTTAAAACTTTTAAATATCTTTATTATTTACCTTTGTAAAAATAAAACACATATAATATTCTTAGTTCATTTATCTTTACTAGTAATCTTATGATTGTATATAATATTTACAATGTAATAAATGATAATTATACATTGTATATTCTTGTTATACTCACCTTTATTTTATAAAATTATCTTTTTTTAAGTAATCAAATATTTTGAGTAATCAATTAAATATAATATATGATAAGCATCTAATATTTTTACTTGTAAAATTTATAAATATTTTAAGCAAGCAAATATAATATTGTTAAAACTTATAAATATCTTTATTATTTACCTTTGTAAAAATAAAACACATATAATATTCTTATTCCATTTATCTTTACTAGTAATCTTATTATTATATCTAATATATACAATGTAATAAATGATAATTATACATTGTATAGTCTTGTTTTGATCATCTTTATTTATAATTTTTTTAAGTAATTAAATATTTTAAGTTATCAAATAAATTATAATCAATGATAAATATCTTTGTTTGATTCAAAGCACAATATTTTTTATTATTAAAATTTATAAATATCTTTACTATTTATTTGTGAAAATAAAGCGCATTTAATATTTTTAATTCTTTTATATGCAATATTAATCTTATGATTGTTTGTCTCTAATATTTATGATTTATGAAATGATAATTACTTGGACTCGAATATGAGTAACCCCGTCAAAACTCAACCCGACCCGACCCATTAAGTTAAGCCGTAACTAATTGAATCCAACCCGTCAAATTGTATGAAATGACCCTACCTATCAACTTAAGTCAATAATTCGGACATAACTAACCCGTCATATTACATGAACGGGCCAAAGCCACCTACTCATGTAAAACAGAAAATGACCCGAAACCAACCCGACCCTACCGGTTAAGTTAATCCGAAATTATCCGAATCCGAGTTTTCTTAATCCGAATGGCCGGACCCGACCCTACCCGACAAATTAACCCGAAATGATCCGACACAAAACCGACCCGACCCGACAAATTGACCCGAAACGACCCGGACCCGAAATGACCCGACCCGGAACCGATCCGACCCGACAAATTGACCCGAAATGACCCGTCACCGAAATGACCCGACCCGGAACCGACCTAACCCGATAAATTGACTCGAAATGACCCGACCCGTTAATGATTCGACCCGACCCGCAACCGACCCGACAAATTGAATGACCCGAAATGACACAACCCGTAATGACCCGACCCGACCCGCACCCGACCCGCAAAAGTTAAATGACCCGAAATGACCCGACCCGTTAATGACCCGACCCGAACCCGACCTGCCTGACTCGATTGCCACCTATAGTCCTAACCACTATTATTACCGATGGATCAGTCACATATAGGGTAAAATCCTAACTACTATTCCTGACCGATGGATCAGTCTGGTTCATGCTCACATGGTATTTCACTATAAGTAATTAGTATCTTCTCATATATTAACAACATATATGGTTTGGTTTTTTGTGCTCGGGATCCCCCACTATTTTAGCCGGTGGATTGGTCACTAGGGTAACATACCCTACCACTATTAAGCCGGTGGATCGATCTCCAGGCTACCGTAGTACCTGGCCACTAATATGCTGGTGGATCGGTCTTGGCCGGCTCAACATCTTCCACTTTACGTATTTAATGAGTTAAGTATCTTATTCAGATGTTCATTTCAAGACATACAAATTAGATTTCTATCATGCTTACTCCTCAACTCAGGTTAACCACTTCAACCCTAGTTAATCATCCCATTATACTTAATCATGACATACCCTAATGTCCCTACAAACCCTAGCTACCATGCAAACCCTAGCTCCACGTAAACCACACTCTCATGCAAACCCTAACTCCACGGAAACCACGTTTCCATGCAAACCTTAACTCTACGTGACCCATGCTTCCATGCAAACCCTAGCTCCCATACAAACCCTAACTCCATGTAGACATACTTCCATGTAAACCCTAATCCACATGCAAACCCTAGCTTCATGTAGACCACACTTCCATGCAACCCCAATTTATATGCAAACCCTTGCTTCACGTATACCACACTTCCATGCAAACCCTAGCTCCCATTCACACCCTAACTCCACGTAGACATACTTCCATGCAACCCTAATCCACATGCAAACCCTAACTTCACGTAGACCATACTTCCATGCAAACCCTAATTCATAAGCAACCATAACTCCACATAGACATGCTTCCATGCAAACCCTAACATCATGCCATTTCATGCAAACCCTAACACCATACCATTTCATGCAAAAACCCAACACTACATTGCTACACTTCCTATCATGAATTTACAACTCTAACATGCATGTCTTAAGGCCATATCATACAATAATGACATAAACATACGCATAATTCTCATGCCATAGTTTATTCACACCAACAAACTTCAACTCTATAATCATGCCACATACTAAATAATTAATAGTAATAAACATAGAATACATGGTATATGAAACACATAATGCATATAAACACACAAATGACCTTAATCAACCCTTACCTAAGACGACACCGGTCTTGGTGGACGCTCCTATTCCACTTGAGAGGTTTGACTGGGTTCACCTATTATATAAAAGTATACTAGAATTAGGCTCCCTTATAAAATTTTATTATTCTCTAACTTATTCTAAGATTTGGTTTTTAATTAAAACAATACTACACAATAATCAACTATACAAAATATTACTTAAAAGTACAAAGAAATTATTATTTTCATTCGAAAGGGTGGTGATATAAGGGTTTCTACCCTTCACCAAAATAATAATAATAATAATAATAATAATAATAATAATAATAAAATTAAAACATTATTAATAGTACTCTTATTAGTAGAATATTAATATTAATAATACCATAAATCTTAAAATTACAAGGTGGCTTTCAAAACCACTCCATTTAATAATAATACTATTCAAAAATGTAATAATGATATTAATATTATATATATACTTATAATATAAAATTTAATAAAGATAATAATAATAATATAATTAGTAGTAATATTAAAAATGTTAATAATAATTGTAAAAAGCAAATGTGCGAGACTTAGTTAAAATTTCAGGTTTCTAACGCTCCTAAAATAATTACAATATTAAATAAATAATTACACTAATAATAATAATATTTATAATATTATTATTAATAATAGTAAACATGTAATAATTCCATTAAATAACCAAAACTCAAGAATAATAATTTATCTAACTCAATAATACTCCCTAACCTGTCAACAAAATTTATCAATTAGGATAAAGTTGATAAAAAAATTAATAATAATTATAATAATAATAATTAAAATTTAATTAACATTAAAACTTAGGGTAAAAGTAGAATAATTATCAATAAATCGAAGGAAGCATTGAAAAGGTATAGGATTTCACCTTGAGTTGGAGGGGATGGGTGGCACCAGTGGTGGTGCCCGGAGGTGGCCTGAAAAGTGATCTACGAGGGGTGAAAATGAATAAAAACATGTAAGGGGAAGGAAAAAAATGAAATAAAGTTTATGGGTCGGTGGAGGAGACTTAGCAGGACATATTGGGTGGTTTAGAGGGTGGCAGAAGTGGCGGAAGCGGTGTTGGATGGTGGTTTAAGGTTTCAGGGTGAAAATTCTGGCGAGATGAGCAGCAACCTTTGCACGGTTATAGAGGGCCATGCAAGGAGAATCAAAGGACATAGATGGTTTAGTTAATTAGAGGGTGTTGTAGGGAAGAGTTTGGGAGGAAGAAGAGGCGGCGAGGTTGGCTAACGGTGGAGAATGGGGCGTGTAAAGTGGCGGTGGCGCACCGGTTGCACTTAGGGTTTTTAGGAAAAGAAAGCTCGATTTCGATCTATACAAGGGGTATTTATAGTAGTGGAGGGTAGGCTCGAGTTGTGGAGGTTAACAGGAGGTCAAATCCGGTGAGAAATAGGACGGTTATGAGGTTGGTTGGGCGGTATAAGTTTTGAAAATTTCCCAACCATTACGAGGGAAATTGGGAGCAACGCAAGGAAGGAAAAGGGAAGTGGGGCATTTCAAACTGAAGTATGTGTCGAGGGGAAGAGAATGAGTGGGAGAAATGCTAATCATGACACGTGTGGCCGGCGGCGCCATTTTTGGGGGAAGGAGGAAGGTGACAGTTATGGCGTCGGGCTGGAGGAGGAAGAAGAAGATAGGGGAGGTTGGAACGGGCGGTTTGGCGGAAAGAAAAGGATGAAAAGAAAAGGGAGGAGGGTGGACCGGGCGACGATATTTAAGTCATGGGGCAAAAAGAAGAGTTTCGATGGATAAGAGGATGAAACACAACGCGGGGTTAAATGAGGGATTCTAGGCCACGGGAAATGGCCCGCGTTGAAGGAAGGAAGGGATGGTTTGAGCCAGTGCGACAGACCCAATTCAGGGAAGAAAAAGAAAAAAAAAAGAAAAGAAGAAGAAGGAAAAGAAAGAAAAAAAAGGAAAAAGGAAGAAAGAAAAGGAAAAAGGAAAAAGGATGAGAGAAAAATAGGAAGGTTGGATTAAATAAATAAATTAAAATATTTGGGTTATTTAAAAATAATAATATTTGATTAAAATAATATTCAAACCTCTTTTTAGGCTAAAAATAGGATTTTTAAAGGATTTTTCATAAATTCCATTTTAATATAATAAATCACTCAAATTTTATTTAATTAAACTATTATAAAATTAAAATTAATTTGAAACTATTTTCTTTTTCTTAATTTGAATAAAATAATTTATTTAAATAAATTCCCAAATTAAAATCTTTAATAGGTAATATACCCAAATTTCCTTTATTTAACATATTTATAAAATTTGTTATTAATTTGCCCTACTAAATTTCCTTTTATTTCAGTAAAAATAATTTATTAAATTAAAATTTCAAATAAAACCTTATTTAAATATAATATTTAAAGTTAGAAAATTTCGGGGTATTTCAAAATCCCACTTCCACGTTCGCACTTCTAAGGGCAGAAGTAGCCCTGTAGGTCTACAGTACTCGATCTTAACCTTCTGGTAGGCCAGAAATTGAGACATGAAGTCATCCACTTCTCACTTCATACGGAGCCACTTGTACACCTTCTTGAGAACCTTATATAGCTTGTCCCTTCTTGGATGGACAAATTAAAGGGTATGGTGTCCCTCTTCCAAGAATCGGTGCTTCAACTCTGAGCATCCTTACGATACACACCAAAGGCCCTTGTAACGAAGGCTACCATCCTTATGGACTTGAAACCCTTCTACCCAGCCTTCCTGCAACTTCTAGTGGATCCTATCGAGCTTGTCATCTCTAGCCTGATTGGCTTGAATCTCCTCAAATATTATGGGAGTGATCGTCAAAGCACTCATACAAACCTTGAGATCACCTTGCTGAATCAACTCGATCTCTAAACTAGACAATTCTTCCAACATCTGGTTAGCAACCACACAAAAGTTCACATAACGTGTAGTCTTCCTGCTTAGGGCATCTACAACCATGTCGGCCTTACCCTCGTGGTAAGCCAACTCAATGTCATAATCCTTAACTAGCTCTAACCACCTCCTTTTCCTCATGTTCATATTTTTTTGGGTGAACATGTACTTGAGGCTCTTATGATCTATGAAGAATTTACACTCGGTTCCGTATAAGTAGTGCCTCCGGATCTTCAGGGAAAAAACCACTACGACTAACTTTAGGTCACGAGTCGAATAGTTCTGCTTATGCCACTTCAACTGTTGGGAGGAATATGCAACTACTCTGTCATTCTATATCTGCACACAACTGAGTTTGTGTGTGGATGCATTATTGTAGAACTCAAAACCTTCTAATCCCTCTGGCAGAGTCAAGACAGGTGTGGTGGTCAATCATCTCTTTAACTCCTACAAAGCCCCATCATAAGACTCATCCCATTGGAACTTGGTGGTCTTCTTTAAGAGGTTGGTTAGGGGATGAGTAATCTTTGAGAAGTTCTACATGAAATGTCTGTATTACCCGACCAATCCTAGAAAACTCCCAACATCTAACATGTTCGTGGGAGGCTGCCACTCTACGATTGCCACGAAATTTTCTAGGTCAATAGATACTTCCCCAGTTGACACTATATGCCCAAGGAAGGCCAATTCCTGAAGCTAGAATCCAAACTTGGACAGATTTGCATACACATGGTGCTCCTATAGCAAGGATAATATGGTGCAGAGGTGATGCTCATGCTCTTCGTTCCCTTGGGAGTATACCAGGATGTCGTCAATGAACACCACAACAAATTGATCGAGGAAGGGTCTGAAGATCCTCGTCATCAAGTCCATGAACACTGTAGGAGCGTTGGTGAGCCCAAAAGGCATCATCATGAACTTATAGTGTTTGTAACTAGTCTAAAAAGCGGTCTTTAGAATATCAACATTTGCTACCTGCAATTGGTGGGACCCTATACTTAGGTCAATCTTGGAGAAAACTGTGACACCCCTCAAATAGTGAAAGAGATCATCAATTCTTAGGAGTGGGTACCGTTTATTTTATATAGAGATTTAGGCCCTTTGTCCTTATTCTTCACAAATAAGACTGGTGCTCCCCTAGGTGACACACTTGGTCGTATGTACCAATGCTCTAACTATTCCTCCAACTGAGTCTTAAGTTCCTTCAGCTCTACAGGTACCATTTGGTAGGGTGCTCTTGATATAGGCTTAGCTCTCGACACTAGCTTGATAGTGAAATCAATCTCACAAACTAGGGGAAAACTCAGTATTTCCTATAAAAATACATATGAAAAATCTTTAAATATTAGAATTCCCTCTAGATCTACCATGTCTTTGTTCAACTCTTGCACACTACATAAGTATAGTGGGTACTGCTTTTGGACCAAGGAGTGTAGTGTAACTATAGACTCCACTTTGGTAGTGGGCTTGGGCTTGGGCTTGGTCTTTCTATACGAGACCCTAATAACCTTTAGGCCTTGTAATACCATGTGCTCTTAAGCGCGGTTGATCACCGTCCGATATCTCCCAAGCATATCCATCCCCAGAATCATATCAAAATCTCATAGGTCCACTAAGAACTTTACCCCACTTATGACTAAGTTGATAGCTCAGAGAACACCACATTAGTAAATGGTGATAGCTCAACCTTAGCAGCAAAGGAAGTAGAAACGAATGATAGAGATGCAGCCAAATCAAAAAGAACATGCATTGATAAGGATAATATGGTGAACATACCAGTGAAGACATCCAGCTGATCAGCCTTTACCCAGCTAATTATGTTCAGGCTCCATCTTGTTTAACCTCCTCTCTGAGGGAAAGGCGGTGGTCCTCGAGGCCTTCCCTTAACATCCTGAACTAGTGCATTGGATGGGATAGGTGCTCTATTATAACAACAAGGATGAGGCCTATGCGTGCTGCTGGTAAGATTATTGTTGGAGAATCAGGGGTCCCCTCGCTAGTACTGCTAACTCTGGAAAAATGGGGATGCTGCTACCTCAGACACTCGAACACTCGGTGGCCCAGCTTGCTATAATTTAGACAAGTCACAAGCCTACTTCCACAATCTCTGCCCAAGTGGCTCTTGCCACATGGTCTGCATGAGTACCCCCTTGGTGGTCCCCCTAGCCTCTTATCTGACCCCTCTACTGGTGTCCCAAGGGTCCTCCTACTTATGGCTAGGTCCTGCTCCCAAAGCTCTTGCCCTCTGGTCTCCTATTCCCCATGATAGATGTGTACTCCTGGACTAGAGTGTCAACAATATAGGTGCACTTGTATAGGGTGGCTAAGTCTTTGAAGGCCACTACTCCCATCATACGGCAGATGCTAAAGTTCAGCCCTTACTCGAACTAGAATACTACTGTGGAGTCACTAGCGGAAATCCTTGGGACAAATCAGAGTAGCTTGGTGAAGCGAGTGTAGTATTGCCTGACCATCATGTTGATTTGGGTTAGCTGCATGAATTCTTCGAGCTTATCCCTCTTCAAACTCTTTGGGTAGAATCTAGAGCACAGGGAAGCCTTGAGCGCCTCCCAGGTCATTGGGGGACCATCTTGAGTACGGTGCTCTACCCACCAGGCATCTACTACACCACTCAAAAAGAACACCATGATATTAGATTGCTAGGAAGGAGGGTATTCCACAGCTTCGAAGATGTGATCCATGTCTCAAATCCACCCCTTGAGAATCACGGGGTCCTCCTCACCCATATACAGTAGAGGGTGATGCTTGGTGACCCTCTGTAACCAATCCTTCCTAGCACCCTCAAAGTGATGTGGGTGTGGGGGATACACCAGCAGTCGACTCTAGATGAACACCATAAAGGCCTCAAAGGCCTCCTCCAATCATCTTACATTCATCATGAAGTTTCGTTGCAAGAGAAAAGACATATTAGGCGGGAACCTACTAGTTATATACATATACCACACATTATTTTCCTTATAGGAAATTCCTAATCTACCCTTTTATTTCCTCACTAGTGAACCCTAACATAGGGTTTGTAAAATAGAAAACCTTTTTAGGGTATAAAATATTTTTGAAATAGAGAAAAAATTGTTATTTTAATTTTTTTTAAAGTGTAGTTACTAGAACCAACGCTCTGATACCAATTTGTACTACCCCTAAAATTTATAGTTAAAAAATTTTCATTTGTATAGAAAACCATACACTAAAAATGGGGGAGTGCTACCACCATGATTAGAACAAGATTAACCCTCAATTAATCTCATAGTAACCACACAACTAGAGAAACTAAAATATTAATATGAGTAATCAATAAAAACCATTATAGTTTTAACATTTCATAAACAAAACAGAGTGGGCAATTGTCAGAGTTAATACAAAAATAAAAATCTAATACAACAATACCCACTATGGGGAAATAAAATTATAAATAAAATGAAAAGGAAATCTAGTAAAGATAAGTTCACAGAATACCCTCTCAGACCCTACAAAAAGTACAACAGGCCATCATTTAGTCCCGCCTAAGGCGTCATAGGCATTTTATTCTATCAACATAAAATTGGGAGGGGACATTGCTAGTGGGAATGAGTAGCACCCATGAAAGGGGTGATTAGTACACTACATACTGAGTAAGGTAACTATATGGATAAGACCATGCAAACATGAAAAAAGAAGGTAATGCATGCAGTAAGTCATTCCGATTAATCAATTTTATCAGAACTTTGGCCATTAATTCCATCTTCACACAATTATCAATTTATTTTCATGCAAGTACGGGAACCCTGCTATTATATCTGGTGGATTAGAAACACCCTGGGTAGGATGCTCCTGACCATTATTATTTTCCCGTGGATCGGTCTCTAGGGTAAAGTGTTTCTAGCCACTATTCTCGCCAGTGGATCAATATAGCCCCAACTCATATGGTGCTCCACTATAAGTGATTAGTACTTTTCCCATGAGTTATTATCATTTAAGGTTTATTTTTTGAGTTTGAGATCCCCCATTATTATAGCTGGTGGATCAAAAACACCTACGGAAAAATGCACCTGGCCACTATTATTCTTTGGTGGATCGGTCTCCAAGGTAAAATGCTCCTAGCCACTATTCTCACCGGTGGATCAGTCTGAGCCAGAATCAATTGTCTTCCACTTTAGATGGTTAGTATCTTATTCAATAAGTACTTTTTTACTAGACATGCATGCCCCATTGAACTTTCCATTCTCACCCTTTCTCCCTAGACTCCCTAAATAGTCCTACCCTATATCTTGGGACCTCTACCCTCCCTAGGACTCCCATACCTCTTCCTCACTTTTCCCCTACTCACCATAAAATCCAAATCCCCCATGCATGTGGGTCCAATCCCACTTTCCCATCTCTCCACCTTATCTCACCATTGCCCACTAGGGTTTCTCCTTAGAAACCCTAACCTAACCTATGTGGCTATAACCTCTATATATTAGATGTGACCCATGCTCCCTTTGATCCCAACACCACCACTTCACCCAACCCACATCCAACATCACAACCCTACTTCCCATCTTCCACATGTGATAAGAAAACCCTAGTTAGCCACCTCAAAACCCTAATACTCCTCCTTTCTTTTACACCATCCCTTCGCACATACATTCCACCCTCTTTACCACTTGACTCAACCCTCTTCAAAAAATACCCTCCTAATATCAACCATGACTCTAACCAATCACCATCAATCATTTCACACAATCCCCTACTTAGGGTTTTCCCCAAAACCCTAGTTAGGTCCCCATGCACACTTCGACCAATCTACGTACTATATTTCACCTTTGAACTCCAATAGCCCAAAATACTCTTTTCTCACCATGCTTAAACCTTAAAATACCTTTTCCCACATAAACTTTACCCCCATGAAAAGGCTAACTACCCCATGAAAGGCTTACACTTCCCATGCAATATTTACTCCAACCCTTCATTATTATTATTATTATTATTATTATTATCCCCTTTATTTTTTCACCCATAAGTCATAAGGTACTTAGGCTTTTTCTCACTTCTTCCTAATCACTCCTTCCTCTTTATTTCTTTTAGATCCTCACAACCTTATCATATCACCAAATGCTTCCTAGTATGTATGTCATAATATAACAACTATACATAAGAGCATGTCATAATATACAAGTCATATCACCCATATCATAACTCATACATTACCTTAACTCCATGCAAAGTAAGCTGCCCTACACACATTTTAGTCCATACTCACATATAATACATAGCACATATCAAAACACCCATGAACACATAAAACATACAACTAGGCCTTAACCATATCCTTACCTAATAAAATGTCGGGCTTGGAGCATGAATCCTATGCCTCCTTATAGGAAGGGTTTAGTTCACATATAAGAATAGAATACTGATATTAACTTTCTTCATACTCCTTTTCCTTTTCCTTTTTTTTTCTAACTAAATATTAGCAAAGAGAATAATAATAATAATAATAGAAAAATATTTTAAATAAATTATACTAAATATAAGCAAGGGTTAGGAC
Organism: Tamarix chinensis; assembly: GCA_030549775.1. Taxonomy (NCBI): domain Eukaryota; kingdom Viridiplantae; phylum Streptophyta; class Magnoliopsida; order Caryophyllales; family Tamaricaceae; genus Tamarix; species Tamarix chinensis. The sequence continues at coordinate 121,111,940 of CM060171.1, forward strand.
ACAACTAGAGGAGATGTGGTAGCTAGGGTGCCGTCGACGACACGAGGGTGATGGTGATAGAAAATATATGATTTTGGGATTGGAAAAGGGGAAGGATGTGGTGTTTTGTTGGGTGGTAAGGTTCCTGGGTTAGAGGGGGTTATGTTGTTGGTGGTGGTGTGCCACGACGGTGGAGGCTGAAAGTGGAGGAGAGGAAATGAGGAGGAAGGAGGGAGAGAAAAAGGAAATGGAGGGTGTGGAAACATAGAGGAAGGATTTCTGGACAGAGAAGGAGGCAATGGAGGTGGTGGTTGTGGGAGTGGAGATGGAGATGGCGTAGGGCAGTGCAAGGGGTGGTGAAGGGTGCAAAAGGATACCTCGAGCTATCCACTTTGTGCAAGTGGGGAGAGAAGGGAAAGGAGAGTTAAAGGTAGGGGAGGGTCACATTTAGTAGAGGGTGTTGCAAGGAAGATAGTCGGTGGTAGTTTGGACAGTATCACAGTGTGGCAGCAACAGTGGCTGCGTCTGAACGACAATGGGAGAAGAAGGCAGGGAATTTCTGGGTTGGAAAAAAAGAGAAAATAAGAGCAGTGAATAGAACTTTTATAGGTGCAGGGGGAGGAGAATACAAGGGGCAATGAAGAAAAGGGAGTGGGAGGGGCAAGTGGCTGTCGGTTGACTGTGGCAAGCTGGTGTAGGCATGCAATGGTGCAGGTTTGCACGGTGTAGGGTTAGGACTTTGGTAGAGTTTTAGGGGGTTAGGTGGGGATGTTGTGACTGCAAAGGGGTGAGAACCAATACAAGGCAGTGCCAGTTGCACGTCTTACAGGTTAGGTTGAGGGGAAGGTGAGGGGAGAGGGAGAGCCATGGCTGCGAAGCAGCCATGGGCATCAACCGATTAGGGGGAGTTAGAAGATGAGGGCCAAAGGGGAAGAAGGGAAAAAGGGAAGGGGAGAAAAAAAGAAAGACGGGCGGAGAAACCTGGGCTATGTAAGGGAAGAAAATAGAAAAGGGCGTTGGGCCACACGAGAAGGAAGGAGAGGAAGGGGAAGGGGAGAAGAAGTGGGATGCGCTAGGTAGGGTTAAGACCGACGGGGAAGGAAGAAAAAGAAATGGAAGAAAAAGTGACAAAAAAGAAAAGGAATAAAAATAAAAATGAGGTTGTTGGGTTGTTTGGGATTTGTTTTTTTTTTTTAAATTTTTAGGAATAATAAAATTGTTAAAAAATAAGTAAATAATTTTTTTTTATTAATTTAGAAATTATGGCTAAATTTTTTTTAAAATATATTTTATTTTAGTAAAGTATTCTAACTTCCACTAATTTTATTCCTATATTATTTTCCTCCTTTTTGGGTTTAATTATTTTTATTATAATAACATTATTTCATTAAAAATGATATATTTAATTAAATTTCATCTATTAATCCTTATTTTATTATTAATTTCTAAATTAAGGTTTTGGGATATTACAACATGGTCAAAAAGGTCGAATGACCACAAAACACCTAACATTATGCTAATTGGAAACTAAATCATATAAACATAATGATTCTATTTACTTAGGGTTTGGGTAGTTTACCTTTAATACCAAACTATGAAATAAAGAAAATATCAAAGTATAACCTTGAAATATCATAGAAACTGATAGCCAAATCAAATAAGAAGAATTAAACAAAATTGGGTACAAGAACTTATCCTCAAATTTGGAAGGATTCTAAGGTATCAACCATAGTGAGAAATGGGAATAAAGTCCTTGGAGTTTCAAGGGATCAAGAAGGGGATACAATTTTTTTGGTGGGGAGATGAAGGAGAAAAAATGACTCAAAGTTTTTAAGTTAGAAACCATAGGTGTTAAGTTAAAAATATAAGTGTATAATGGTCATTTTACATAAGAAATAAAAAAAATAGCTACCACAAGCTCATGGGTGGTGAAACATGGAAGGGAAACAAAGGAGTGGATCTCCTCAAGCCACTAGACAAATAAATAGGTGAAAGAGAAGGAAAGAAGAAAAATGTCCTAACTTAAGATATTTATAGGAAATTATATTCAAAGAGAATGAAACAAAATTTCCTACTATCACCAATGGGCGAGGAAATTACTATGGAGAAAATGAGAGTTTATCAAACATAATAAAAAATAATAAACAATTAGGATCAAGTCTCTTATTCAATAGTTACATGGAGAGTAAGTTGGTTGACCAACTCCTAGGAGCACCCATGGAACAAACTAGGGAAAGGGTGATGAACCTCCCCTACTAGAGCAGCGGTGTAGAAATCCCTGAAAAAATCTCTAGCCAATTTCTTAAGACTTTTCTTATCTTTCAACCAATTTATAGCCTTGTCTTTTAACTTTGAATTAGCTACCATTTGCAAAAACTTAGTATTTCTATCTTGAAGAGTCATAATATTTGTCTTTGCTTTTTGATACCACAATAATTGCTCTTATAGTAGTACCTCACGAAGCTCATGGATCAAATTCTTTTCCAACCTGACTAGATTATGGCCAATACACTATGCAAGGAATTGTTGGACACCTATTAATCATGCACAAAGCCAACACTTCTTACTAAAGATGTATCCAACTTATGGGTCTTCTAAGCTGAGATGGCCCTCAAGCAACAATTAAGGGAACTTTACCATGAAAAATTATGATTCTAGGCTTCTTAAACTACCCTCTCAAGGCTTAAGTCTGAAAGCCAGAAAAATTGAAGCCTAAATATCTAAGTATTATTAGTAACTACACTATCAATAAAAATCTTGAGCTTAATTGGGTGATGATTGCAATAAATCTACTCTAAATGTAACATCAAAGCCTTTGGAAAATAGCTACACCAAGACTCATTCGCCACCACTCTATCTATATGTGAGCTTATCATTCATCCTCCTACTTTGCCATGCCAAGTGTAATGAGTTCCACTAAATCAAATATCGACAATACCTTGGTTAAATAGATGATCTGTGAATCCATCACATCTATTGTAACACCCCCCCCCAATTTTTGAACAAAAAAAATCATTTTTTAAGACAATGCAGAAGCATTTAAAAAATAAAACCAGGAAATGTTACCGCTACATCAACCATAAGAGATGTGTGATTATCACCTAGTCCATGCCTAATGTAAGAAAAAATGGAATAATGAACGAAAAGATGCATGCTCATAATATTAATGTGACAGTGCAAGATAATATAGATGAGAAAAATATTATAGATAGAAAGAGTATGATCATTTACAAATCCAAATAAAATAAATTGATTCAAGAGTTTAAATAACCAAAAAAAAACTTTCCAACGCAATAGGAAAAACACCTCTAATCGGTTAGTATAAATCTTAGGCATAAACATAAAACTCTGACCCTAAGCAATGACCTACTAAAGGCCCATGTCATCACCCTTAGCATACTTTAACTGAGATTTGTGACCCTGTGAATCATCATTTGCTCCTCGGACCAGAATTTAGATCATTATAATGACCACACAAGTGTAGTACCATTGCGGTGAAGTACCGATAAAACATACTACCTATAACATGGTAAGGCTTATGAAACACATTGAAGTCACATAACAACATAATGATAAGCATACCAATACAAATTAACATTTAGTCTCATGATGGTAATACACAAGACATGCTTGCATGGAAATCACAAAAGGATAACAATATGATAAATGCATCACAAACCATACAATATAACCATATTAGAATTCTCCATTTAGTGAACACGCAAATTTCAGTTAATAAGATAGTTCATTTGACCACAACCAATTATTCACCTTAAAAAAAAGTTATGGCAACCCAAATAATCACAATGGGATACCACACCCACCAAATATGGTTAGGATACATCAAAGGGGGCTTTTCTTTATGGATACCACACTCACCACACATCGAGTGTATTTTCCATGAAGAAAAACATAAATCAGGATATCACACCCACTTCACATGGTCAAAGTACACCAAAGGGGGCTTGTATTAAGATACCTCACCCACCACACCTTGAATGTATCTGCCATGAGGGATAAAAAGTTGGGATACCAAACCCACCTAAGAAATGGACAATACAAAGTGCTAGGGGCTTGTAATGGGATACCTCATCCATTCGTACTGGATATCGATGCCATACCAGCCTACCACAATATAATCATATACCTCAAAAATATGTACATACCCCCTATAGACCACGACTTGGTAGAGAAGGAAATAGTTACTAAATGAAAATATAACCATAGGGCGACTCACCCAGTAACTCCCGGTTAGCTATGAAATGCCCCAAAATATGTATTTTAAGAAATATAATTAAATAAGCATTTATTAGGGAATTAATTTAATTATTTATTTTATTTGAAATTGGAAGGATTAATTTAGGTCAAATTAATAAGGAATTTACAAATATTTTTATAAAGGGAAAATTGGGCTTTTTGCTAATTAAAAAGAAATTTAGGAAAAGTCCTTTAAAAACCCTAAATTAATCTAAAAAGGAAATTTAATATTATTTTATTTAAATATTTTTAATTTAAATACCCAAAATATTCTATTTAATTTAATTGACCCCAACCTACTTAAATTTTCCTTTTCCCTTTTCCATTTTTCTTTTTTCCTTCTTCCTTTTTCTTTCTTTTCTTTCTTTTTCTCTTTTTTTTTCCTTTTCTTTCTTCCTACTGATTGGGCTTGGTGTGGCCCAATCCTCCTTTTTTTCTTCATTTCTCCCGAGGCCCATAGTCATTCTTTCTTTCCTTCCTTCAGTAGCCAAATGCTGCGCATTATGCTTTTCCCCCCTAGAACACTGCGTTCCATTTAAAACCTTATAACCGTTGCTGATCGGCCCGGTTCTTCTTCTTTTTCTTTTCTTTCTTTTTTCCCCTAGCACCCGGTTCACCTCCTTCTTCCTCCTTCCTCCTCCACCATCGACCTGCACCTTCAAAGCTCCGAAAATGGCATTGCCGGCCACACTTGACTTGACCGGTCGTTTCCCCTCTCTTTCTCTTCCCCTTAACTCATAACTCAACATGATCTAACCAATTTTTCTTTTCTCATGCTCAAAGTCCTCCTTTTCCTTTGTGAAAGGTTAAGCATGCCCTAAAATTGTGCTGGCTAATTAACATCGTCGGCTACCCAAAACCCTACATGCATTACCATCCTGCCAACCCATAGAACCCTACCATTCCCTCTAAACTCTATAAATACCCCTTTTTTGTGTGGTTTTGAAACTTTTTCCCCAAAACCATAAGAGCCTACCTTGTGCACCACCATGACTTTTGACAACCTTTCCTCCACTGTCATCCAACTTCGCCGCCACTTCTGCCTACCTAAGTCTCCCCTACACTGCTCTCTAACTTACTAAGCCATCCATCTCCCTTGATTATTCTCGCATGAGCCACCACAGTCATGCGAAGTTCCCTGCCCATCAAACCAAAATTTGACACCTGCAACCCCTCAAGCCACCGTCCGCCACTACATCCGCTGCTTCTAATGCCTTCTACAGCACCCAAAAGTTGCTACTAATCTTCCTCTAACTAGCCATACCCTTCTTTTCTCCTTTATCCTCCTCCTCCCCTCTCTTTCTTCTTCTATTCCTTTCGGCCTCCACCTCTACCACCGTGCGCTGCCACCACTTGCCGCGCCACCACCCTCACTTTACTCCTCTCAGCCTAGGCTACCACTAACACCTCAACCTCCACCCTCATTCTCCGCCCTTTCTTCTCAAACCTCAAATTTTCCCTTTTATAACCACTTTTCCAGCCACTACCTCCGTCGCCGCTGCTGTGCACCACCGTCGGTGCCACCCATCTCCGCCGACTCAAGGTGAAACCCTAGTCTCAGCCCTTTTTCCCTATTTATTTAAGTTTATTCCATTTTATTCCAATTTTTATCATTTATTTGATTATTATTATTATTATTATTATTATTATTATTAGATTTAATATTGATGTGTTATTATCTTGGCAGGGTCAAGAGTAGGAATAAAAAATTTAAGTTGTTAGTTTTGAATTATGGGTATTAATAGTATTATTATAAGTTTTATTATCATTATTAATATTATTATTATTAGTATTATTAATTTATTATTATTATTATTTATCTAAGGAGGGCTGAAGCCCTAATTTATGTTAATGATTTGCATACACATATTATTATTATTATTATTACTACTACTACTACTACTACTACTACTACTACTACTACTATTTCTACTATTATTATTATTATTATTATTATTATTATTATCTTTATTACTTTTCATATTATTATAAGTCATATGTATTATTAATATTATTTTTTAGACTTATGTTGTTGTTGTTATTATTATTATTACTAATTTTTTTTATTAATAATATTATTATAATTATTAGCATTATTTTGGTGGAGGGTAGAAACCCTTATATCACCATCCATTTTGAATTACATTAATATTATCATTAGTATTTTTAGTAGTATTTCGTACAGTTATTATTAGTATAGTATTGTTTTATTTAAAACTAAGTCATAAGATAAGTTAGTAAATAATAGTATTTTTAGGAGGGAACCTAATTCTAATTTTTCCCTCATAATAGGTGAACCTAGTCAAAGTCCTCAAGAGGTATAGGAGTGTGCTCCAAGACCAGTGACGTTTTAGATAAGGAAGTACTAAGGCCGTTTGTGTATTATGTGTTTTATATGTCATGCATGCCATATGATGTGAACTATCATGTATTGTATGTGTATTTGTATAAATATCGTATGTGCAGCATGATAGGTGAAATGCCCCGAAAAATTTTGGGGTGTTACAATAGGGAGTTAAGGTAAGATCGTGCATTAAATTATGGCATGAATATTATGTGTATGGATTGTGATATTATTGTGGTATGGTGTGCCGCATAAGATATGCATGATAGGGTTTGTAAAATAATGAGGGGATGTCTTAATGTTCGCATAGAGTTGATGTTTGCATGGTGTTGGGGTTTGCATCGAGTTAGGGTTTGTTTGGTATTAATGTTTACATGGAGTTAGGGTTTGCGTGGAGTTAATGTTTGCATGGAGCTAGGGTTTGCATGAAGTTAATGTTTGCATGGTGTTAGGGTTTGCATGGGAGTTAGGGTTTGCATAGGAGTTAATGGTTGCATGGGAGTTAGGGTTTGCATGGGAGATCATGGTTGTATGGGAGTGAGGGTTTGCATGGGAGTTAGGGTTTGTTAAGGTTACCATGGTTTGGTGTGGTCAACTAAGGTTTGGAGGATAAGAATAGTAGGAGTTAGTCATGCATGTTTGGACAAAATTTTTTGAATAAAATATTTAAGACACTAATCATTTAAAGTGAAAGACTATTAAGCCGGGTCCAGAGTTTGCTAAGGCACTTAATAGATACTAATTACTTACAGTGGAACACCATGTGAGTAGGAACTAGAACATCATGTGAACAGGAACCAGACCAATCCACCAATCAAAAATAGTGGTGTGAACTATTGTCCCACAAGTGACTGATCCACGGGCGAAAAATAATGGTGTGGACTATTGTCTCGCAAGTGACCGGCCCACTAGCTAAAATAGTGGGGTGTTCCTATACTTACATAGATTTGATAAAAGGCATGGCATGAATTGACTTTCGATAAAATATTAATTACATAATTAATCTAGATTACATGGATTTTATGCATGACATTATGTATTATATGTGTGGGTTTGAAAGTGTAAGTTGAATATTATCCTGCATGATTTTATGTGCTTATGTGTTGGCATTAGTGCTCGGTTACCTTACTTAGTACGTAGCGTATTGATCACCCTTTTCATGTGTGTTGCTCCTTCCCAGGAACAAAAGGCCCATTTGACGTGTTGTAGGTAGGTGATGTGTTCTTTGATGCCATTGATGTCTATGGGACATCAGGTGGGGCCGAGTGATGATTTTGGGCTGGATCAGGTCCTAGAGTGGCGTGGTCATTAACCATAATGAGATTATTAATCCTGTTCTCTTTTAATTATGTTTGATACTTCGGAAACAATTTTATTATTGTTGCTATTATTTCTTCTCTGAAAAACTATAGTTAGTATTTTGAATTATGTAAAAAATCATACATACTCTTATTTCCATATTTATGAACTTTGGATTATTTAATAATGTTGTGAGTAGTTTTCTTAGCCTTAGCACTTGGTACTGGATCGGTAGGAGTGAACCGGTTTGGTACTAAGTGTAGCGGTACCATCCCCAGAATTTATGGTTCTGTAACTACTTTGAGGTAGTTCTATAGCACTGCCTAAATTGCCCTTAATAAAAAGCACAAGGCCTCTACATCTCTTACTAAGGAGAAGTCTTACTAGCTCCACTATCTATTAGCTCCGCCCTCTAAATTGGTGGCGTATGTGCCACCGTACCCTACTAACATGCTTTCCCTTGTAAGACACTACCCATGATGGTACAACACTTGAATTAATGTTACCCTAACTGGCCACAACTGTGGCATTGAACCAACTACCCAACATAATCCTTCCTTGGGTGCTTCTTACCACACTGATAGCAAAAGAAACGCCTCAACCCAGTTGAATCAATTTCCCTCCATAACTGATGACTACCCAAGGTATAGAACCTCTTCCCTCTCCCTTGGTGCTGACCACCCTCAATACTCCACTTGGCTCCTAATTGGGTACTACAGGCCTAGACAATCACTGATGCCTCTAAGGCATAATCGTACATGGCCTTTAGGTTTTGATTACGAGTCCCCACTAGCCTTTCCTAAAGTCTGAGACTCAACCCCAAATGGAATTAGTGCACCTTCATCCTCTCTTCAGTGTCAAACTTTAGAGCAAAGAGAACCAAGTCCAAGTAACAACTGCAGTACTTCTCCACCTTAGACGTCCCCTAATGAACTACCATAAATTTAGCATAATTCCCCATCTGTAGTCTTGTAGGGTATGACTGTGCCCTAAGTGTCTTGACGAAGGTCTCCTACTGGTCTATAGTGGCTCCCTTTAGCTGCTGACCTCTCCACCATTCGCTAGCCTGACCCTACAGATGGAATATCTCAATGTCCCCCTGCCTACTCTCTACACAACCACTAGTTTCAAAGATCGAAGTCCCTCAACACATCTAGGTCCTCTTTTTCCCTAAAGACTGAAAGAATATGAAAATCAACCCTACGAAGCTAATTCTCTGGTAATGGCACTAGAAAAAGGGGTGGCGGCAGTAGTTGTGGAGCTTCCTCAAGCATAATTTACCACTCCATGAAGGCTACAACCATCCCTCTTGGTCTTCATTGTTAGACCGTGAAATATTCCTAGAATATCACCCATGGCCCCCCTTGAGAATATACTCATAATCCTCTATCTTCTGTAGTTTTATGAGATAAAAGCCACGGCTTAAATCAATAAGTTCATAGGCACCAATCAAAATCTAGATCTCTAGAAATTTTTTACGATGTGTTTCATAACGAATAGATCAACCAAGTAGTTTTAAGATGAGGCTACGCCTCCAAGGTCAATAGAGCTCCTTCTTATCCTCTGCATAAAGGAAAACTTGTGCCTATTAGGAGTCTGTGAGAATTGGGTCGTCCTCACAATCATCTACAATATATTCTAATTTCTACCAATTTTTTTCATCCTCTTCTAAGTATATAACCTAGGAGGCTTGACCTAAAATGACTTCACAAAAGGCGAACCCATGTGTCCAAGGGTTTTTCATCTCATCGTGTAATGTTTGCTCAATGCCTTTTGATACGTTTAGATTGGGATAATCTAGATCCATACAAGCTACTACTGGCAAATCCAACCACACCAAAATGGAAGAAGAATTCATGTCTACAAATGATCACTTGGCTTTCTTAACAGCACAGGATCACAGGAATGAGGCACAATAGAAAGTGCGGGATAAGGGGAAGAAGATGAAGGGATAAGGGGATAATTGTTGGAATTCATCCATGTGCATTTTCCCTCGTTCTTCCTTCTATGGAAAGAAATAAAGTTCTAACTAATTTGTCAATTAAATTTATATATGATGATAATAATATAATTATGTTGATAATTGTCATTAAATGCATGTGTTGTGATTAAATATTGTATTATTAGAAATGCATACGAATTGTGGTAATAATTCTTATGCAAGTTAGTAATTGTGATTAAATAATTCATTATGTAAGTGGTATAAATATTGTGGTGGTAATTGGGTATAAAATCAAATGTACAAAGAGTAAATAATTAATTTATGAGAATGGAGTACCTACAAAATACATGAAAATGAAAAATTAAGAACACCTGGACTCTATGCAAAACTAGTAAAATGTATTTAACAGATGGAAAACTATTTGAAAAATTATAAATTTTATGCTAATTGAAATAGTTATTTTAAATTTTAACTCATAAGGTAATTACCAAACATAACTTAAAAAAATTATAAAACACTATAAATAGCGATGAAGGTAGGAAACATCTACAAACAAATGGAGCTACCTTGAAAGAAAATTAATAGTAGGGATAAGAAAGTATTAAAGGGGTTATTAATAATATGATAACTATTTTTGTTAATGAGAAAAGATTATAAATGTCTAACCTAATTAAAATTTGCCTAAACTCACACATTTAAAATAAAATTTAGGAAGAACTTGAGAACTACCAGAATGGATGGAAATTGATCCAACCTTCGCAAACCAATGTTATAATTCTAAATTACATGTAGTTTTAATAATGTAGAGTAATAAAAGAGCTAATAAATTATTTTATCCTTAGATAAAATATTATCAAGGTAATAAAAATTCAAAATAGTCAAATATTATTGTCCTTAATTAATTATTATTAAATATGTGGTATAATCTCTAAATATCTATTATATTGACATAAGTATTTTAAAGTAACTAATTTATGTCAATATATATATATAACATCTTATTAAATAAGGTAAATTATTAGATGACAGTAGTCGAAATTAATATAATTTTAATGTCATTAAATAAATTATTATTAAAAAGTGTAATAATTATAATAAAAATTATTATTAGCCTTAGATAAAATATTTTTAGCCAGTGAGTAGAGTTATAACATAGCAATACTTTAATCTAAAAAATTATTTTTAAGCTTATATCAATGATTATTTAATAACTAAGTTTCCCTTTTGTGGGGTTATAATGCATCGTTTACTTAAGAGTTCCATCTGCACTCCTATAGTATGTCTTCGGATTATAATATTATAAAATAGGTCATTTAGGTACATGATGTGCTACATTATATGGTGGGGAGGTTTTATATATGGGATTGTTTAAGTTCAAGTCATATTATCTTCTGTGATCTTACTACAAATTCAACTCTTGGTAGTTGTGAGACAGAGGTATATGGATTTATTTGTCACTAATATTCTATACCTTAAGGTTGTTGATAGTGCACAATTAATGAGACTCTATAAGAGATAGTAAGGGATTTATAGTGATTAATTATGAATGGAGGTCTTGGTATAAGATACCAGTGATTCCGTACCCTAATTATCTTAGTAACTACTATAAGAAGAGTGGAGTGAACGAGTGATCAAGGGCGTATGACAAGGAACTTTGTTTTTGATTTACAACATATTTTTGATTTATAATGATTATTCTTAAATGGTATTTTCAGGTTAATAGTATTTTTACTTTGTAATGTTGTTGTTAAATGTACATAAACAATTTCTCTTAATTAACATGAATAAGTCAACTCGTATCGCTGAAATTTCATTTATTCACCCAATTCCAAATCCTTTTCAAAACCAAACCCATTTTATTTTATATTAACATATTGTATACACATTTTGGGAAATTTTATGGTGTGGTATTACATTTAAACACTAGTTAAGGGATAAATTTGATAATTAACCCCAAAGACTTTATTAGTATATGATTAGAGATAAATGGTTAACTATTGATCCTTAACCATTGGCTTGAACCATTGTCATAGTAAATGAGTATAAATAGTGAATCTTTTTGAATGGTAATTTGATAATAAAATATTTTTACTTTCTTGGATTTAATCTTCTTGGTATAAAATAACATCCCCCATCACGGATAAGTAGTGTTTCTATGGATAGTCAACAAAATTTAAAATTGGTGTGTAACCTCATTTTGAGGTGGTTAAGTTTATTATATTTGATATTTAAATTGATTTTAATCTTAATGGCATAAAAAATATTTTAGGTGGCTTATCTTATTTTTGGAAACTTGCACCTAAGATTAGATTTTTGGGTCTTAGAAGAATATTTTTGTCATTTCATGATTAAATTGATGAATAATGAGTAAGATAAGACTTTAGGGACTTGTTGATTAAAGTTTAACTTTTCACTTCTCTAGGAATCTTGTACATGGGAAACTTTTAGTCAACTAGCATTTTTACTTTGTAATGTTTTTGTCAGATGTACATCAAATGGTTGTAATCCCTTTGACATGAGTTTTGAATATTGCATGCGGTGAGTTATGTTAACCAAATATAACCTATCCTTTGGTGCTTCATGAAATACCTATTTTTAATGGTCACGTTGTTGATTCCTGGTCTGAGTTCTTCAACTATGGATATTGATTTTCTCCTACAGTCATTGGCTGACAAATTGAATGGCCTATGGATGATTGGGTTTGATACATGAGATGCAGTCAACACCATGATTTTCAAAATGCGAGCATCACTACTTTAGGCGATTAATGATTTTCCAGCCTAATAATATCTACTAGGGTTTTTTGGTCAGGAGTATGTAGCATGTCCCAATTACAATAAAGATGATCCTTCCATGAGATTGAGGAACAAGATTGGGTATGTTGGTCTCTGAATTTTCCTCCCCACCAATCATCTATTTAGAAAAAAATTTGTTAATTTAATGGAAAAATCAAAAGAATGGAACCTCTGAGGTGATTGTCATTTGATGATATTTTGATGCACTTTAGTTGTGTTAGAAAATAGGATTTTGGTAAGCATCTTGGCAAAGAGTAAAAGAGGTGTTGATGAATTGAATTAGAAGAAGAGCATATTCTTTAAGTTTCTCTATTGGTTAATAATTTATTGAAACATTAGTTAGATGTCATGCACATCGAGAAAAATATTTAATCCAATTTGATTGGGAAAATAGTCCATGACGAAGAAAAACCAAAAGACATCGATAATGCAAGACTTGATTTAGAGGATTTGAACATAAAAAATAAGTTATGCTTTTATTATAAGAGAAACAAGTTGATAAAAAGGGAGGCACAATCTACTCTTGATTATGATGATTGAATAAAGTTCTTGAGGTTTTTTCAAGCAATTAAAGTTTCCATATGGGCTTGTTGGAAACCTTGAGATGAATGTTAGTGATCATAAACTAATATTGGAGCCCTAAATTCACATGATCATCATGTGCTTATACAATGTCTATTAGTCATTGGAGTTTATAGACTATTGTGCAAACAAGTTGAGAACAATATCATAGAGCTAAATAACTTCTTTAGTCAGATTTCTTCAAGGACAATTTGATTGTCTAATTTAGAGAAGGTAGATGATGATGTTGTTGTACTTCTTTATAATCTTGAACGAATATTCCTTTCAATATTCTTTAGTGTCATGGTCCATCTTATATTACATTTACCAGAAGAAGCATGATTAGATGGTCCTTTGCATGGTAGATAAATATATCCCATTGAGAGAAAATCAAAATATTTGAAAAAGTACATCAAAAGTTGTGCTTGGTGAGAGGATTATGTTGTTGAAAGTTATGTAGCTAATGAGACTTTGAATTTTTATTCTATATACATGTAAGGTGTTGAGACAGGTTTTAATAGAGCATAAGGAAATAAGTATGAGATTGTAAGTCACTAGCTGTTAGTTTTCCAACGTTAAGCTCTTCCTATTAGTAAGTATTAGGATGAGCTTACATATTAAGTGCCTAAATGAGTTTTACTGGTACATTCTCAACAATTGACTAAAGATACAAGATCACTTAGAGTAACTATCAAGTTACCATAATCTAATTGTATTAATTATATGATTTGTGATGGTAATATTGAATTTAATAAATTGTTCTAGTAAACATATGGCTGAAATTAGCCAACGTTGTGGTAATTTGGTTGATATTAAAAAGAAATAGTTTTCATATTGGTTTGAATATAAGGTAAAATGTTACGGCTTCATGTACATTTAGTTAATATAATAATAGTTATAATATTTTTATAGCATCACTTTATTTACAGATTGTACAACTTACGGGAATGCAAATTAGAGAAATGTAATGATGAATTATTTGTGTTGCATCATTGGTCATTTATTGTTGTCTCAACGTATCATGGTTATGTGATTAATGGAGTTAAATATTTAACATGTCATAGAGATATGAATAGAAGAATGCAAAACACGGATGTGTGCATCCCTTAAACTGATGACACTTTTTTCTATGGACAGTTATTGGAGATCATATAATTATATTAATTAAATGATGTTTCTATTACATTTCTCAATTGTAAATAGTTCGACATTGATATGGGAAAGAAAAAAATAAGCAATACAACAACATTAGAAGAGTGTATATGAGATTTGAGTGGTATAAAATTAATTATTATATCTTAAAATCTCAAGTAAAACAAGTTTTTTATATTGATGATCCTCTTAATGGATCTAATTAGAAGGTGGCTTGAGAAGTGAACCACCATCACATTTTAGATACGAATGATGATGATGAGACCGATATGGTGGATGCGATTGAATTCACTACTATAGCAATGGCCATAGGAATTGAAGATATGGATTTCAATAAGATGACATATGGCATTAACAATGATAAGATACCAGAAGATGACATGTAAGATGAGGTCTTAGGTTATTTGGATTTGGATATAGATGGCTACATGATATAATTATGGTTGACATTGATACTAGATATCACAGTGGAGACAGAGTTGGTGATCCCCCCTCCCGGACCTTATATATTAACCTCTTCATATGAGTTTGGTGAGATAATATGTACAAAATACTTGTGGATGAACACATATTTTTATCTAATTTATGCCCTCTTAATTTAATTTTTTTTTCATTTATTTAATTAATAATTGTGGTTATTTATATTATTTATAATTATGTGCTTAAATTATAATAATCTCAAGTATTTAGTTAATTTTGAACAGAAAGATAATTTGAGTATTTTTTATAGCATATTATATTTTGGCAATGAATTTTTTGTATGATCTTAGATTTAGGTGATTTAAGTGGATATAGGAAGATAAAATTGATATCTACAACTTTTATTTATACCAGTATTTCCTAAATTAGATTATATCATGGCTAAAATTTCACTCAAAGTTATAGCAATAATGTAGGTATGTTTAGAAGATTTTCACTTAATTATTTCCAATCTTAGATTATAAGTACACACATGGTGCAAGTTAGCAAAAAGTTAGTATCAAATAGAAGAAAAGAAAGATAAAAAGAATGAAGAGTTTGTTTACTAAGTATGAAATATTGGATGATTCTTAAGATTGTGCATTATCAATCCCTACATATACATATCATATGAATAACATAAACGTTGATAGATGACAAAAAAAATAGAGACTAAAGTCTCTGTCGAAGAAATCAAGAACTGAGGATTTTATTTCTCCTTCATACTCTACCCCCACATATAAATAAGAAACCTATTAAATTAAAGTATTGGATTTATATAAATAGAAGGAATATCTATAGTAAGCGAGAAGGTTCGTAATACTGTAGGGAGTAAACGGCTGATGGAAGAAATCTTTATAAGGGCACTTCAATTGAAAAGTTTCTTTATTTATTCTTAAATTCCTTCTTTTACATAATCCTCTACTTATTTTTTATGTATTTTTAATTATACATGTGAATTGTATTATTTTGTAGTAGTAAAATTTTATTAAGTGTTTATTTTTATCATACCTAAATATTATGGATTATGAATTATTTTTTTATATAAATAAATTTTATTTGTGATTTATGCTCGAAAGTTGACCCTTTATATGAAACAAGATCAATTTTATATTTATAATTGAGGCTTACAACTATTTTGTTAATTCTATCAGATTAGTAATTAATTAGAAGAGGTAGTAATAAATTTAATTTGGGGTTTTCATACGTATTCTAATTAAATTAAAATATAATTTATTCTAGTTATAAGAAAAATGTGAGGTTTTTACTTTGGATAAGGTTAATGAGTTTTCTTAGAACTTAATAAGATTAATTTAACTCATGATAAATTGAAAAGAAAAAAATTAATTTAGAGAGGTTAATTAGTATTAGGAAAAATGCAAGAGTTATCTTAATTATATAAAGATAGAAATAGGGAGAGTTAACAGGGTAATTCTTTATGGTTAGCCTATCAAAATTGATTGCTTATATATCCGGCACTTAATAAAAAAAATTGACAATATGAATTTGATATAGATTTTGGGATGGAGAAGGAAAGGATATTTATATATTATTTTAGTAATTATTTAATTTCATTTAATATTTTTAATTTTGATTTTAATTATTTATATTATAGATTTGTTTAGTTAATAGAGTAGTACGGTTATTCATTTAGTTATTAGTTTTATTTCATTATTTCCTTTATACCAAGTCCCCCAAATCCTTGCTAATATTGTAGTTAATAGTTTAATTTCTTATTTTAAATTTTAGTTGTTATTTAGTTATTCTATGTAATTAAATAATTTAATTATTTTACTTAATATTTTAGAGTTTAGAATCACATCCTCCTCATGAAAACGATCATTTCTTACTCTGTGTTATATTTTTAATTCTTATTTGGGTTAAGAATATGTTTAATATTATAGTGGTAACAACAAGCTACCAAATTTTGGCTACTTTTATCTTAAGCTCTAACTTAAAAAAAAAATAGTTTTTTAATGTGATAAATTTTAAAAATTAGATTTTATGATATTGATTTTTTTTATTTCTCTTTCATAGACTTGTATGTAATTGTGGAATGGTAGTATCATTGGAGAAATCAATGAAGAGAGATTACGATCCTTGTTTGAGGATCTAAACATTCAAGAACATCGATTGGGAGAAATGGTTACACTCAAGCAACTTTCACAACAAAATATGGAAGACCAACTTCTTTGTATCATTTTTTCCTAAACTTGCAATATCTTTTAAACTTAATTCTGGTTTCCTTAATATGTTTCCTAAATTTTATAGACGTGTAGGAGAAGATCCACATAGGCATTTAAATGAATTTTTAGTATTCTATTCTACTATAAGGCTTGAAGATATAGAAGGAGAACGGGTTAAACAAGGAGCCTTTACTTTCTCTTTACATGATTTAACTAAAAATTGGTTATACTGTCTACATACTAGATGCATTAATATGTAGGCTCAATTGAAACAAACTTTATTTGAAAATTTTGTTATTTCTAGTAGAAAAGGCTCACAAAGAAAAAAAATATGTGGAATTAGGTATAATTCAAATAATTCATTGTATGAATTTTGGGAAAGATTTAAAAGAATATGTGCTAGTTACCCTCAATAGCAAATTAGTGACCAATTATTGATCCAATATTTTTATGATGGCCTAATACCTCATGATAGGAAAATGATAGATGCAGCAAATGGACGTACTTTAGTAGAGAAAACTTCTGATCAAGAAAAATAACTAATCTTTAATATGGTTGAGAATTCACAACAATTTGGAACTTGAAACAATGTAGGCCAAACAAATAGAGTTAGTGAAGTTGATGTGTAAGTTATTCAAGATCAACTTAAGGACATTGGCCAACAATTTTCTCCTTTAACTACACTTATATCTAACCTGGTTGTAGGTGGATCTCTATAATCGTGTGCTTGTGGTATTTGCACTAATTTGACTTATACTACTGATGTATGCCCTTCTATGTAGGTTCAGGATGTAAATGTTGTTGGGGGGTTTACTGGAAAAATCTTTAGGAAATATGAAAATTTTTCTAATAAATACAATGAGGGTTGCATAGAACATCCAAATCTTAGACATGCACCTAGAATAAATCCACCAAATTTTAACGCCAATCAGAATGTTGTTAGACCTTCTTTATACCAAATTGGCCTCAAAACCAAAATTTTGGTCCTACACTAGAGGATATAGTTAAATAATTGTCTAACCAAATTGATCAAGTTCATTCTCATAGTTAAGAGTATCCAAAGAAAATATATTCACATCTCCAACAACTAGAAGCCCAAATAGGACAATTTTGCACTAGTTTAAGTAACATAAAAACTCGGTTATCTAGGAAGCTCCCTTCTCTACCCATTCTAATCCTAAGGAAAATTATAAGGATATAACACTTAGGGGTGGAAAGGAATTAGAGGGACCTAAGAGTGACATAAGAGTAATGAGACTAAGATTCAAAAAGAATTGGATGTGAAACCTATGGGTGATGATAAGAAAGAAACTTTGAGAAATGAAGAGGAAAGTGGAGTGAACCATAAGAAATATGATGTGACTTCTAAGGGTGTCCCCACTTTTAAAGATCCCCCGCCTTTTCCCTATAGGTTTGCTAAATCGGAGAAAGAGGTTGTGGAGCAGAAAATATTAGAAACCTTTGGGAAAGTGGAAGTAAATACACCTCTTTTGGATGCTATTAAGCAAGTACCTTGATATGCAAAATTTCTCAAGGAGTTCTACACCAACAAGAGGAAGTTTAAGAGTAATCAAAAGGTGAGTATGGGTGAAAATATTTCTACCATGATTCAAAAGAAAATTCCCCAAAGTTTAAGGTCCTAGGTATGTTTATTGTTCCTTACAAGATTGGTAATTTGAGATTAAGAAGATGTATGTTGACTTAGGTGTTTAGATTAATATATGCCTAAATATATCTATGACTCTCTTAATCTAAGACCTTTGAGCAAAAATAATATTATTCTGTAATTAGTAGATAGATCAAATGCATATCCTTTGGGATTACTTGAGGGTGTCTTAGTATAAGTGAATGAATCAGTTTTTTGCACTAATTTTTTATATTCTTGACATAGGTGAAAATTCATGTGATAATGTGCCATTAATCTCAGGAATACCATTTGTGAAAACTTCTAAAACAAAGATTGATGTGCATGAAGGTAATTTAAATATGGAATTTGATGGTGAAATTATTAAGTTTAACATTTTTAATGCTATGAGATATCCTAGTGATGTCAACTTTATGTGCTCAATTGATACCATTGATGTCGTTGATATGATTGTTCAAGAAATTTTTGATAAGACTCATATGAATGAATTGTTGCATGAGTTTGAGTCGGCAGAATCATTGGGGTTGGATGTGAAAACCTTATAAACTAAGCCTACATTGATAAGTTCTAAAGTTCATTCTCCTTTCTTGGCGTTGCTTCTCACTTCTTTAAAACTTATATTGTAACACCCCAAATTTTACTACTAAAGAATTTTAATTTAAAATGGAAGCATATAACCAAAATATCAGGTGCTACCTCCATAATTGATACAAGTCTGGTTTATTATACCATCCTCACATCAGTCACAAGGTTAAAACCATTAAAAGCACAATAGAGTAAATAGAAATAAGATAAACTTTATATATTTAAACACGATTTTGTAGAATTAACTACAGGGTACAATAATAGAATATAAAATAAGGGATACTATGGATCAAAGAGTCCAAAAGGTATCTGGGTAACATCATCCGAATAACATAACTATTTGCCCAAATGCATCAAAAGTAGTAAAATCATCTGGCCAATCCTCAAAGACCTGTAAGAAAATATTAGGGTCCTTTTCTCGTGGGAATGAAAAGCATATATAAAAAGGATAGTCAATACTCTATGTACTGAGTAAGGTAACCATACTACTGAGTCAGGGATATAGATAAATACATACATTCATAGTAGATGATAAGTGCACATACAATTTACCAAAATTACCACAAGGTAAATATTGATCCATATCTCTTTATTAGATATAACCATTGTCATTCTTTTATTCACATTAAATTCAGGGACCCCCACTATTCTTAAAATGGTGGAATGATTTTAAGCACCCCTTAGGGACAACACACTTGAGCCACTATTATCATCTGGTGGAACGGATCTATAAAATATATTCTTATGGAAAAACACTCTTGAGCCACTACTATCATCTGGTGGAACACATATGAAAAACATCATCTTGGTCCTGACTCACATATTATTCCACTTTAAATCATTAGTATCTTATCCATTGAGTTACTTATCTCAAATCATGTTCTTAGTCAAGGTGAGTATAGGGTCCCACTATTCTTAATTAGATGGAACGGACTAAATCACCTATCAGGGACAACCCATCTAATCCACTATTATAATCCAGTAGAACGGATCTGAAAACAAACCTTCTCATGGCAAAAATGCTCCTAAGTCACTATTATCATTATAAGGAATAGGTTCTTAAAAAAAATACCTTGGCTCGAATCACGTGACCTTTCACTTTAAATGATTAATTCATTATTCATGGTTGATTTGATAAGTACATAACATGTTTAGATTAGGTAAGCACATCACGCAGATTATAAAGCCATTCTCCAAAGTTAAAATCCTTATTTTTCCTACAACCCTAATTCTACATTTTTATCATAATTTTTTTCATATTACTCTTTTAAATACAAAAATTATTAAATGTTCCCCAAATATTAATATTATCAATATACTTGAATTTCAAGGCCTAATTCTAAGGTCTTTCATATATGATAATAACTCTATCCTAGAAGTTACTATTCCCAAGGTTTGAAAACCCTAATTTAAAAAAGCAATCATAAATTTTATTGTAGAGCTCAAACATTGAATATATTTAATATAAATTCCCAACACATTTATATTCACAACATATTTGAGTTCCGCGTTCTAACTCTACCATTTCGCATATGTGATAATAGTATCCTCGTTTTAGGATTACTATTCCCAAATCAAATAATTTGCATATTTTATTTCAACTCAAGTCATTCAAAACTACTCTAAACACTTCATATAAATTCCTCAACACATTTTGGTGATATAATACCTTAAAAATACCATGGTTCCTATATTTAACAGACTTTAACCAAAATGCCCTTATCGATAACATAACCCTTATTTTATATAAATCTTATATGTTTAGTAACATTATTTCCAAATTCACATTGTTCTTCAAAAGACCTTATCATAAATATGTCACATTAATCATACCATTAATAAACCCATGATACCTCCATATTTTACACTAAAGGCTTTACCAAATAAAATAATAATACTGCATGATCTTCACTTACTCATTTCCCATCATATAATATCAACCACATATCATAGTATAAACAATAATATATTATTTAACATAATTATAATAACATGGTACAGCATAAAATCATGTATAACACTTAGCAATCAAAGATCCTACACTATGACAAGTATCCTTATAAAAACAGCTCCAGTCTCTAAGCTCACAAAACTTATTTCGCCTCTTCCAGGACCATGAGGAAATAACCTAAGAAAAAGAATAATAGAATATCATTAGTATTAAACCGCCTAAGTAATAAAATGCTTAAGGAAATAGAAGGGTGAAGGAAGGATGAAAACCGAACCAAGAAAGGTATTGTTTGGGAGGGAAGAACTTGTGTAACCAAGAAAGAGGGGAAAGGGTGGTTTTGTGGGAAATGAAAGGTGAGAAACACCACAACCTACCATTTCAAGGGAAGATGAAGTGGAATAGGAGGTTAAAAAAGGGGGCATGTGTTCAATGATGATAGACAAAAGGGGTGGTGTGGTAAGGTTGGAGGAGCT
Organism: Tamarix chinensis; assembly: GCA_030549775.1. NCBI lineage: Eukaryota > Viridiplantae > Streptophyta > Magnoliopsida > Caryophyllales > Tamaricaceae > Tamarix > Tamarix chinensis. Next base: position 121,133,568 of record CM060171.1, read on the forward strand.
GAAATGGGAAAGGATGGTTGCAGTTGTTGCTACCAAAATGGAGGGGTGAGCTTCGTCCAATGCTTCCAAAATGGAAGAAGGAAATTCGGCCAATGCTATCAAATAGGAGTGGGTTGGGCTACGGTGAGAGTTGCTGAAATAAGGAAGGGAAAGGGGAGAAGAAGGATGCGGTGGAGTTAGCCGAATGAGAGTGGCGAGCTTCAATTATATTGGCCGATGGTAGGGGTGATGTTTGGCAAGGATGGCCAAAGATGGTTTGGGTGAAATGAAAAAGGTTGCTGGTGGTGGATTTTTGGGTTGTTTTTGCAATGCCAAAGAGGTGGTAAAGGAGGGGAAATGGCATTTTATTGGTTGCAGAAATAAAAGGGAGAGAAGAGAGGTGGTAGCAATTAATGTCAAGCATGAATTTACATGTATGTATGTATGTATGTATGTATGTATGTATATATATATATATATAATGCAACTACCAAGACGGGCAAGAAGTGCAAAGGGAAAATTTTCAAACCCAACCCTCATGCATAGGAGGTGGGAGTTGATGGAAGTAGGGGAAGACTAGCAGGTGGTAGGGAGTGATGGGCGTGTAAGCATTGTTTGTGGAAAATGTTCCATGCAGAGAGAAGGGGGGAAAGGAGAAAGAGAGGGATCGACCAAGAGGAGAAAAAGGAAAAGAGAGAAAAGAATGGTGGTTAATTTTTTTAGTTTTTTATTATAACAAGCTCAATATAATTTAGGTTAGAATAATAGGGTAAATTAATTATCAATAAATTGAGATTAGGTTAAATTCTATGGTTATAGAATTAGGATAATGTGGAAATATTTATTTACCAAAATTTGGATTATGTTACAATATTAATTACTTAGGATTAGGCTTAACTAAAATTTTGAGTTATTACATCTACCTTATATAGAGCCAGCATTTGAAGTAGAACTTAAAACCCTACCTTCTAATTTTAATTATGCTTTTCTTAGGTAATCAAAGACTTTACCTATGAATATTTCTATTTCTCTAACTCCAATCAAGAATATAATTATTAAGTGTGTTAATGGAACAAAAAGAGGCCATAGGACGGACAAGTATAGATATTAAAGGAATAAGACCCACTTTAGTTATTCATAGGGTTCTCTTAGAAGATAATGTTAAATGTGTTATAGACGCATAATTTAGGTTGAACCCTCCTGTGATGGATGTTGTAAAGAAGGAGAGCATCAAGTGGTTAGATGCAAGGGTAATTTATCCTATATTAGATTCTAAATGGGAAAGTCCTATTCATGTAGTACCAAAGAAAACTAGAATTACAATTATAGCACATGCTAAAGGGGATTTTACCCTGAATAGACTCTCTAATGGTTGGAGACTGTGTATAGACTATAGGAAATTAAAACAAGCAAATAGAAAAAGATCACTTTCCATTTCCCTTTAGAGATCAAATGTTGGAAAAACTAATAGGGCAGTCTATATTTTTCTTCTTAGATGGGTACTCTAGATATATCCAAGTTGCCATTGCTCTTCAATATTAGAAAAATACCACTTTCACTTGCCCTTTTGGCACTTTTTCATTTAGGATAATTCCCTTTGGACTTTGCAATACGAATGGTACATTTCAAAGAGGTATGATGAGCATATTTTTTGATTTAATAGAATATAACATGGCGGCTTTTATGGATGATTTGATTGTTTTTGCTGATTCTTTTGGTATATATCTCCATAATCTATCTCTTGTGTTGAAAAGATTTAATGAAACTAACATTCTATTGAATTTTGAGAAATTTCATTTCATGGTAGAACAAGTCGTAGTGCTAGGGAATGTGGTGAGTTTGAGAGGTTTGGAAGTTGATAGAGTGAAGATAGAAGTAATTAGCTCATTACTGTACCCTACATGTGTGCATGAAATTAAAATGTTCTTAGGAGATTTTGACTTCTATAGGCACTTTATTAAAGACCTTTCTAAAATTGCTTCTAATTTATGTAATTTCCTTTCAAAAAAGTGTTCCATTTCAATTTGATGACAAGTGTAAAAAGGATTTTGATTACTTAAAACATAAAATGACTATTAACCCTATGATTCGCTCCCCTTATTAGAATTTGCCAATTGAAATAATGTGTGATGCGAGTGATAAAGTAGTAGGAGGTGTATTAGAGCAAAGAAAAGAAAAAAAATCTTATGTGAATTATTATGCTTCTAGATCACTTGATTTTATGCAATGTAATTACATAGTTGATGAAACCTCGGTAGAAATTAAAAAACGTCTGACCAAAAAAAAAAATTGTAACAAGATATGATCGGAAAACCCGATCTTGATCAGCCAAAGATTTAACACCAAAGGAAGATCAAAATACTCAGGGCACGATTGAAAATCAATGGCAAAATGAGTTATTCTAGCAAAGAAGAGTTAGATTCAGTGAGGGTTTCAGGAGGAAGAAGAGTCGATAGTCAAGAGTCAAAAGAGAGAGAGAGAGAGAGAGAGAGAGAGCAAAAGAATCAACAATGTCTTATTCCAGAAATAAGTTCGTCGTATGTATCTGTCCTCCATATACAGTATACATATCTCAATCACCGGCTAATTGAATTGGGCTTCGAATGGCCTCACCCATTCACCCTTACAAACTATACAAGCATACCAAATATTGAGGTGGTGCTAAATTATTTAATTAGCCTACTTACAATTAATTACAATTACTCCAAATTATGGATTATTATAAATCTAATTTTCCATTAGATATTTTATTTAGCTAACAATAGGAATTAAGGGTTGCATAGGCAACAATCCTTCTAACCCAAATAAGGGCCAGGTGGCTGCCTATGTGGCCTACTTAATTCTACTAGCTACAAGTCCGGCGATTGCATCATATGGGATTTACAATAACTTTTTCCTAACTATATCAACACAACTGGATTCAACTTATCCAACAGAATCATAGCAAAATAATCAACACAGTAACCAGTAGCAACACATACAATCACAGTAGCCAGCAGCACCCAATGCTCAATCACAACAAACAGCAATAGACCATTTCCAGCAACTGTATTCTTATCTCCTTTCCTAATTAATCACAGAATAACAAAATAGTTATATGTACAATTTATATTAAAACAATCAACAAAAATATCCAAATAAAAATTAAAATTGTTTAAATACACATCATTCCCCTCTTCTTGGTGGGGTTTCGTCTCTGAAACCTTTATGATTCCACTAAAAGTACATAAATCAGATACATTAAAAGAATTACTCACATTACCAAATTTAGCAGGTAAATCAATTTTATATGCATTGTCATTAATCCTTTCTAACACAGTAAAAGGTCCATCACCCCTAGTTACCAATTTATATTTTCTAAGGGTTGGAAAATGTTCTTTTCTAAGGTATACCCAATCCAAATTCCTAGATTGAAAAAGAAATTTCTTCCACTTTTTATTAGCAACTTCTGCCATTTGTTGAACCTGTTTATTAATTTGCTTACTTATAGATTCATGTAATTCCTTCATTTTTTTCTACATGAGATTCAGCATCCAAATTATGTAGATAAAAAATAGGAAAAGGAATCAAATCCAGGGGAGTTAATGGATTAAAAACTTACAGAACTTCAAAAGAAGTTTTCTTAGTTGTAGAATGTATAGCTCTATTATATAAAAATTCTACATGTGGTAATGTGGCTTCCCATTGTTTAAGATTTTTTCCAAGTACAACACTTAACATATTACCCAAAGTCCTATTTACTACTTATGTTTGTCCATTAGTTTGAGGATGGCAAGTGGTAGAAAATAATAGTTTAGTACCTAATTTACCCCACAATACTTTTCAAAAATTCCATAAGTAGTTCATCAAAAGTAGAGAAATCATCCAAGAAGTCACATCAACCTGCACAACAAATTCAATATCGTCTATAACACCTTTACACACCAACCGTAGATAGTTACTTGAAGTACTTTCAAGATTGATAGTTGGCTCCATACATCAACTCGCGCTAATCTTGAAATATTATGGAAGATATATCTTATTGATATAGACAATCTTATTAATCATTTTAAGCTTTTACTATCCACCGCTAACTTAGTTCAACACCCTCATTGAGCCTCAACTGCTAACTGTCTTATTATAATTTATCCCAAAAATCATCTCATTAGGCAACTGATTAACTCATTCAGGTTCAACTCGCGGTGACAATTCGCTTTGATACCATTTGTAACACCCCGACACACTAATCATGGGTAGTTACTTAGAGAACTTTCAGGATTGTCGAATGGCATTACATATCAAGACGAGTCTTTTTTAGCATTTTTTTATATCAACTCACATGAATTCTATAAAAATTCTACATGTGGTAATGTGGCTTCCCATTGTTTAAGATTTTTTCCAAGTACAACACTTAACATATTACCCAAAGTCCTATTTACTACTTATGTTTGTCCATTAGTTTGAGGATGGCAAGTGGTAGAAAATAATAGTTTAGTACCTAATTTACCCCACAATACTTTTCAAAAATAACTTAAAATTTTAACATCCCTATCAAATACTATGGTCTTAGGTACCCCATGCAATTTAACTACATGTATACAAAATAAATCTGCCACAACTACAACATCATTAGTATTATTACAAGATATAAAATGTGTCATTTTACTAAACATATCCACAAAAACCATGATAGAATCCTCAGCTCTATTAGTTCTAGGTAGCCCCAAAATAAATTCTAAGGAAACATCAGCCCATGGTTGGGTAGGAACTCGTAAAGGTGTATATAAACCAAATGGTTGAGAAGTAGAATTAGCATTCTTACAAGCCATATAGTTCACACAATATTTTAACACATACCTTTTCATATGAGGCCAATAAAAATGATCAGTTAACACATCCAAAGTCTTTTGAAAATCCAAGTGTGCCATTAAATCACCATTATGGGCCTCTTGAATTAATAACTTCATATATGAACAATTGGGTACGCAAAGTCTATTTTCCCTAAATAAATATCCTTCAAAAAGATAATATTTTCCTTGGGCAACAGTATCACAACTCTTATATAATTCCTAAAAATCATTATCCTCAACATATAAAGTCTTAATATGAGAGAACCCTAATAAATTTGCATCCACTATGTTTAATAAAGCATATCTCCTAGATAATGCATCAACAACTATATTATCACCTCCTTTCTTATACTTAATCATACAAAAAAATTCTCAATAAATTTTATCCATCTACCTTGCCTCATGTTTAATTTTGATTGACTCTTTAAATATTTAATAGCTTCCTGATCAGTATTAATAACAAATTCCCTAGGCCACAAATAATGTTGCCATACTTCCAAACCTCTTACTAAAGCAAATAATTCCTTTTTCATAAGTGGAATAATTCAAAGCACTACCACTTAATTTCTAACTAAAATAGGCTATTGGTCTACCCTCTTGAGAAAGATCAGCCCTAATACTATCTATGCTCATTCTCCAACTACCATCTTTCTTAGGAACTAAAAGAACTGGTACAACACAAGGACTCATGGATTCCCTAATATAACCTTTACTTAATAAATCAAAAATCTATTTTTTAACTCCTTTCATTCCTCTGGATTAGCCCTATAAGCAGGTCTATTAGATATAACAACCCCTGTATAAAATCTATTTGATGTTCTATGCCTCTTAATGGAGGTAATCCATGGGGATTTTCTTCAGGAAATAATTCAGTATATTCTTCTAATAAACCCTTAACATTATTAGCTATAGACTTAATTAAATTTGAATGACATTTATAACAATGCTTATAAACCATTAAATACACATTTTCACCTTGACGAACAGCTCGTTCAACATTACCTTTCTTAGCATAAAACCCAAATGATTTTTTAAGTTCATTTGAACAAGACCCAATATCCAAATTCTGCTTAGTCAACTCTTTGTAATCAAATTTCATTTTGAATTAATTATGATAAACTTCCTTAGGAGTCAGAGGTGCTAAAATAATTTTCTTATCATCCTTATATAATGTATACCTATTTTTATAACTATCATATATTACCTTCCTATCATATTGTCATGGTCTTCCCAATAAAATATGTGCAGCATGTATGGGCACTATATCACATAATACGGAATCTTCATACTTACCTAACTTTAAATTTACCAAAACCTACTGACTTACTTTAACAACTCCTAACTCATTCAAACACTGAAGCCTATATGGTTTTGGATGTTTAGTAGTTGGTAACCCTAATTCAGATACTAAAAGAACACTAGCAGCATTGATACAGCTCCCACTATCAATTACCATATTAAAGCACTTATCATTAATTAAACACCTAATGTGGAAGATGTTTTCTCTTTTTACTTCATTTGGATCTGGTAATTTATTTCTATTTAATGCCCTACGTACCAAAAAAAAAGATTACAACTCACTAGAAGTTCTACCTCTTCTTCAGATTCACTAATATCATTTATTACTGTGTTAATCTCCAATTCTTCATCTTCGGATTTTGAAACTATATCCCCAAATTTTCTAATTAAAATCTTTCTCCTATTAGGACATTCAGAATCTATATGCCCAATTCCCCCACTTTTAAAATACTTAATGTCTCTAGCTCTAGTTTGTCCACTAGCATTATTAGATACATTAGTTTTACCCTTATTAGATTTGTTTCAAACTCTAACTTCATTACCTTTGGCCTTAAATTCATATTTTCCATTATTCTTCCAATTTCCAGAATTATTACCACCAAAATTCCTTTTAGAATTATTTTTAAACCCAAATCTAGGTAGTTTATTCTGTCTAGCTCTCCTAATTTGACCTTCTATTTTAGCAGCAATATTGACCATCTCTTCTAGGGTCCCATATGGATACTGTTCCACCTTATCAACAATTTCACAATTTAATCCACTCAAAAATCTAGCCATAGTGGCATCCTCATCCTCAACAATCCCTGCTTTAATCAATAACATTTCCAATTCCTTAAAATAGTCATCAACTGTCCTATTACCTTGACTTAGGGATTGCAATTTCTTATATAATTCCCTATAATAATAATTTGGAATAAATATTTTCCTCATTAAAGTCTTAAACTCATCCCAAGTTCGAATATGTGGATCTCCACTCCTACGCCTAGTTAACACAAGATTATAGTACCATGAGGAAGCATAATCTGTAAATTCAACCACTGCCACCTTAATTTTCTTTTCATCTGAATAGTTATGACACTCAAAAACCAACTCTATTTTTATTTCCCATTCAAAATAATAATCAGGATCACTCCTTCCATTAAACCCAGGTATGTTAAATTTAAGATTACCTAAATTCCTATCAACTTGGCCTAATTCCCTAGCATGCCTATTTAATTGTTTAGGATGCCTATCACTATTATTAGATACTTGATCCTCTATTTCTTCTAAATTGTTCGAGGGAGGAGTTCTAGTCCTAGATTCAATAGGAGATCTTCCTAACACTCCAGCATGTTGTTCATAGACCCTATTATTCTGTAAATTATTAAGTCTAACATCTTATTCCCCTAATCTTTGTTCTAAATTAGCAGATAACACAGCAAATTGAGTAGTCATTTGTTCTTGAAAAGTCTTAAGTGTCTCTAACAGATCATTATCAGTCACAGGAACAAATTGATTTACATATTGATTGTTATTAGACATGTTTATTCTTTCTAATTTATTTAATCTATGTCACTTATTATCATACATAGAAATCACCAGTAATTCACAATCAATAGTACTCAGAATTGATCAGTATAACAATTCCAGCAGACAACTTATCAAACAATATACAGAATAATACACAACAACACTCAATTAATTTTATAAAGATAATCAAGATTCAAATATACAAGAAAATGAAAAAAAAGGAACGAATATACCGCGCCAACAAATGTTGGCGGTTAAAGTCGAAAAGAAAGCAAGATTTGCCCCTCTTCTTGGAGAAATTCACCCCCTTTGTATAATCGTCGGTATTAAGATTATACCTGCACACTCAGTCATTTTCTTAGTATAGAAATTATTCAATAATAAAAATATTGCCAAATATTAATCACAGAAAAGGAAATTGACAGAGAGAAATACTATCGAATGTAGGAAGTAGCAGACAAAACTATCGCAAGGACCCATGGGTTGAATCCACGGTATTAGACCAAACCCTAGCAAGAGACAAAAATCAGGGGAAGCCAATATAGCTTCCTTAAACACTCACTGGTGTCCCTTTAGGGTGCTAAGAATCATGCCAGAATAGAGAAATCTCCGGCCTCAAGAATTATTACAAGAATATCGTTCAATTCTTGTTGGACTCAAAACCCTAATCGGCCACCATTACCGAATTGAGGCTCAAATGAATCCAAGACTTAAAAACCAACAACAGCACTGAAAAATTATTCCTAAACCGCAATAAATCGATTAACCAAGGCTCTGATACCAAATGATGAAACCTCAGTAGGAATCAAAAAACACCGGACCAAAAAACATTTGTAACACGATATGATCGGGAAATCCGATCTTGATAAGCCAAAGATTAACACCAAATGAAGAAAAAAATACTTAGGGCACGATTGAAAATCAACAGTAGACTGAGTTATTCTAGCAAAGAAGAGTTAGATTCAGCGAGGGTTTCAAGAGGAAGAAGAGTCGAGAGTCGAGAGTCGAGAGAGAGAGAGAGAGCAAAAGAATCAACAATGTCTTATTCCAGAAATAAGTCTGTCGTATGTATCTTTCCTCCGTATATAGTATACATATCTCAATCATTGGCTGATCAAATTGGGCATTGAATGGCTAGGCCCAATCACCCTTACAAAATATACAAACATAACAAATATTGGGGTGGTACTTAATTATTTAATCAGCCCACTTACAATTAATTACAATTACTCCAAATTATGGATTATTATAAATATAATTTCTCATAAGCTATTTTATTTAGCTAACTATAGGAATTAAGGATTGCATAGGAAGCAATCCTTCTAACCCAATTACGGGCCAGGTGGCTGCCTATATGGCCTACTTAATTTTACTAGGTGCAATTCCGGCGATTGCATCATATGGGATTTACAATAATTTTTTCCTAACTATATCAAAAAAGTTGGATTCAACTTGTCTAGAAGAATCACAGCAAAAATAATCAACATAGCAACCAATGGCAACACATGTAATCACAGCAGCCAGCAACACCTAATACTCAATCACAGCAAATAGCAACAAACCATTTCCGGCACCTATATTCTTATCTCTTTTCCTAATTAATCACAGAATAACAAAAATAGTTATATGTACAATTTATATTACAACAAACAACAAAAATATCCAAATAAAAATTAAAATGGTTTAGATACACACCAATAATGATTGAAAAAGAAATGTATGCAATTGTGTTTGCTTTGGAAAATTTTCATTCTTACTTGCTTGGAACTAAAGTGATTGCCCTTTTTTTACCATGCCGCCCTTACATATTTATTTAATTTTTTAAAGAGAGAATCAAAGCATAAAATTTTGAGATGGATGCTTTTGTTATAAGATTTTGATATAGAGATTAGAGATTATAATAAATAAATAAAAAGTGCAGAGAATTTATTACTAATTAGCTAAGTAGAATAGTGTCTAAGGAAGATTGGCCTATGAATTTTGAGTTCTTTCTTGATGAGAAATTATATTTATTGATTGTGGAACCTCCTTGGTATGTAGACATTGTGAATTATTTAGTGACTATGACTTTTCCTAGTGAATTATTGAGGGATCAAAAGGATAAAATAAAAGTTGATTATAAGTAGTATTTATGGGATGATCTATATTTTTGAAAGTCTTGTTCTGATCAAGTTATTAGAAGAAGTGTGAATGAATCAGAATATTGGTCTATCTTGAATTTTTTACATACTTATGATGTTGGAGGCCATTTTGGACCTAAGAGAACTACTCATAAAGTAATTGAATGTTGTTTTTATTGGCCCACTTTATACAAAATTGCCTATTTATTTACAAAGGGCTGTGAATTATGCCAAAGGGCTGGTAATTTATCTAGGAGAAATGAGATGCCTCAAAATGGCATTATTGTTTGTGAAATTTTTGATATTTGGGGTCTTGATTTCATGGGCCCATTACCATCCTCTTTTGGATGTGTATACATCATTCTTATAGTTGATTATGTTTCTAAATGGATGGAGGTCAAGGCCAGTAAATTTGATGATGCTAAAACTATGGTGAAATTTATGAAAAGCAATATTTTTAATAGATTTTATGTACCAAATGCAATTATTAGTAATTTAACTCATTTTTGTAATAGAACATTTGGTGCTCTTTTAGAAAAATATCACGTCACACATCATGCATTCACAGCATATTACCCCTAAACTAGAGGATAAGCTAAAGTATCACATAGGGAGATCAAATAAATTTTGGAAAAAATAGTCAAACCTAATAGGAAAGATTGGAGTATTCAATTAGATGACGCTTTTTGGGCTTATAGGACTGCATTTAAAAATCCAATTGGAATATCTTCTTATAGGTTATTTTTTGGAAAACCTTGTCATTTACTAGTGGAGATAAAGCATAACTCATATTGGGCGGCGAGGCGATGTAACTTAGATTATATGAAAGTTGGTACAGAAATAAAGTTACAATTGCAAGATCTACAGAAATTGAGGCTAGAGGCATATCATAATGCAAGGATATTTAAGGAAAAGACCAAGGCCTTTCATGATAAGATGATAAATAGAAAATCATTCCATATAGGGCAAAAAGTGTTATTATTTAGTTCATAACTAAAATTATTTCTTGGTAAGCTACAATCCTTATTGCTTGGTCCTTTTGTTATTACTAACATTTTTCCTCATGGTTCAGTAGAAAGTAAAAGTATTGAGATAGTTAAGGTTTTCAAAGTGAATGGCCATAGATTAAAGGTATTTCACAAGCTGGAAAAAGTGGAGGTAATTGAAGAAATCAATTTAGAGACTATATGAAAGCAAGAAGAATATCCAACCAATGACATTAACCAAAGGTGCTGCTTGGGTGGCAACCCAAGGATAAAAAGATTTACTTTATTAAACTTTATCTCTATAGTTTATTTTGTTTTATTTGTCTAGTGTTTTTTTTAGTGCTTTAGTGTTTTTTTAGAACATGTGTGCTTTTAATATGGACCTACCTTATTCTTAGTTATGATTATGCCTTACATTAAGGGTAGTGTAAGATTTAAGTGTGGGGGTGAGACATATTATTTTCTATATTTTTTATAGTTAAGTTTTTTTTAAAAAAAATAAAATAAATGTTCAAGACATGATTCTTGCCTAAGAGGTTTTTATAGGCTCTTTACCATCGGTATTGTAGAGCCAAGATTTTATTTAAATCATAGTATTTCATTTCTATTTATTTTCTTAGTTAATCTTATAAAAAATGCAAAAAAATGGGGGGCGGGGGGGGGGAAGAATAAGAGAGGAGGTAGACATGAATGATTAAAAACTCTATGTATAGAAGTTTTATTTTGCATGAGTTCAATGATCTATAACAACGTCTTTGATTTGCATTATTTTGATAAATGCGACCAATCCTTGATACTTCATTCGTACAAATGACATTTTAGATTTAAACTATTATCTTACATGGTGAGTTCTAACTTGTTTTTTAAAAATATTTTAACTTATCTAACCTGTGTTCACCTTTTTAAATTAGCGATCAATATTTTATTTGATATCTCTTTATGCTACAATTAGCATAGGCTAAAAAAAGAAGAGAGATATCAAAAAAAAATTGAGGTACCAACATGGAAAACAAGGGGTGGAAGAATCCACAAAATCCTTGTGTTGAGTAGGATGGAGCGTAAAACACACCTACTTTAGTGAAGCATGGCTCAAGTGAACAAAAAATAATGAAAAAGGTAAGGGAAAAAAGGAAGTAAAGAAAAAAAATGTGATTCTCTTATTGTACATATTTTCTATGTTATGAGAATCATGTGAGATGGATAATATAATCTTGATATGATTTTCAAAAAAGGGATAAAATTAATCTAACTATGTTTTTGGACAAAAAACTAATTTTTAACTAATTAACTCTCTATAATGAACAACTAGTTTGTTTTTGAAATGATTATTTGTTTTGGGTCAAGTTTCGATTTAGTGGTCATTTTTATCTTAGGAATATAGAGATAGGAATTAGAATGACATTATTTTCTTATGAATGAAAAAATTATATACATCGAGAAAATGATGGTTAATGTGTTGATTTTTTTAAGGATGATCAAAGTTTCAGTGTGGGAGAATTTGTTGAATATATATTTTTATCCATTTTATGTCCTCTTAATTTAATTTTTCAATAATTTATTTAATTAATAATTGAGGTTATTTATATTAGTTTTAATTATGTGCTTAAATTATAATAATCTCAAATATTTAGTTAATTTCTAGCATAAAAGATAATTCGAGTATTTTTAACAGCTTATCGTATTTTGGCAATGACTTTTTTGTATGAACATGGATTTAAGAAATTTAACTTGCTATGTGAAGATAAAATCGATATCTATAAATTTTATTTCTACTCATTTTTCCTAAATTGGATTACATCATGGATAAAATTTCACTCAAATTTAAAGTTATAATATAGATATTTTTTTAAAAAAAATTACTTAATTATTACCAATCTTGGACTATAGGGATATTCATGGTGAATGTCATTAAAAACTAAGTAACAAACAAAATAAAAGAAAGATAAAAGAAGGAACATTGTGTTGGCTAAGTCTAAAAGGTAAAAAATATTTTAGAGTTTAGAATTGCATCATCCTCATGGAAATGATCATTTATTATCCTGTGATATATTTTTAATTATTATTTGAGTTATGAATAGGTTTAATTTGCTAGTGGTAATGACACACTACCACTTGATCATCATTTGAATATATGAATTTGAGTAACTATTTAATGGTATTAATATTAATTTTGAAGTTTATTTTTGGAGCACCACCAGTGAAAAAAAAGAAAGAGGGTAGGATCTAGATCTATATGATATGTGGCTAGCTAATAGAAAAAATCCACTACACATAGAATTTGCTAATAAAGATTATATGAATAATCATGTGGAGGTGTATGGGTCAAAATGTTGTCCTTGTGTTGGCAATGTCATCAGAGAGTTTATTCCACTATTTTATAAATCAAGGGCTCACATTCCTAAAAAATTAAGTTATAAGATTTTTTAGTGACATGAGGTATATATATATATTGTTGGTTTAAGTTTATGAATTATATTACTTTACACATTAATAATATGGTATACATTAATTTTATAGCAATAGATTGATCTTGATTATTGAAGGCAATGTTGGGTGTGAGATCAAATTCTTCTTGGTCCTAAAATGCTGTCTCACGACCAATACAAGAACACGAACAACAAGATGAAGACACAGTGGTTGAAGGACAACATCTTGAAGTTGGACAGCTTTGACCAAAAAACATAAAATAAGAGCTTATATATTGGACATTTGACGAGACAAAGATAAAATTTAATTATGCTATTATAAATATTGAAAATTCTAAATCATTAACTTTATTTTATATGTGTAAGCAAGGTCTGAGAAAAATAAGCAAAATAGGTCTAATACAATTGATTCTAGTCTCCACTGGTCTATATCTATTTTAACTTATCAACATACAAATGTGTATATATATAATAATTTATTTCTCTTTAATATTATTAATATATTAATTTAACCAAATATGGTAGGTTAATCAAAAGACCCGGCAATTGATCTCGTTATTTGAGACCTCTAAGGATCTATATGCAAGGGTTGGCCACTAGATTAGCAAGCATGGAAGAGAAAATTATGTAAGATTACTAATATTATCCTTTGTTTTATAAAATAATATTTGTGATTTTTAATATTAACATAATATTATTATATTTGTAGGATAAGATGGTAAGACTACCTGATGAGGCTCGGGCAAGGGTGAGGTTAGGATAATTGATGACCCTTCCACTAGTTCTATAGAACTATCTATGATCGGCAAGACCATGATAGGGGATGGGGTTCTTGATCAACTTTGGGGCTTCAGAAAGGATATTGGGTGCATATTATGAGGTGGATCGTCATTGTATTATGTTATTAGTCATCCTCCACCGTCATATACCAGTATACCCTTGCCTACTACTACTACTACTACCACCTCTTTTCCTACAATGGTAGATATTTATGAAATTGTCTTATCTCGCCTTACACAAATCGATGAATTGTTGAGGATAATAATAATAATAATAATTATTATTATTATTATTATTATTATTATTATTATTATTATTATTATTATTATTATTATTAGTATTAGTATATTATATAGTTGAAAGATGAAACTCTTAATCTTCCATCATAATGGCAAACTTAATATTTTTTCCTATTGAAAATACCATCACCTATTTGTAATATCATAAAAGTAAGGTAATGAAAACAAAAATATGTATTCTAGATGGCAGATTTAGCATTCTAATACCAAAATGAGTAAATTATTGAGTCATATATACTTATATTTATTATATTAATAATTAGTAAGCATATTGAAAAACCTTTTTTAGCCTTTATGTTGGACTTAGTTTTCCAAAAAAGAAATATAGGTATATATATATTGATGGCTTTGATACTAGAATTTATTTGTGACCGAGTATCTACCTACAACGTATCTAGTATTAGAGTCAGAGGGAAAGATGGATAAGGTTAGTTCATTCATAGTTTATTTAAATCCAAGGGTAGTATAATTCTGAGTTTTTTAGGGTAAGATGCTTGGTCGTAATTTTTGTGTTACCATCTTGCTTCCGTAGGAATTATACTATATCATTTTTTACAAGCATAGAACTATTTTTCCATTCTACCTCTCTTTTTCCTTCCTCTTCTAATAGTTCTTTCACAAACTCTAAAGAAAATATTGCTAATACTTAGGAATATGTTCTTGAAGGTTTCCAAAAATTAGTTGATAATTTAAAACATTCCAAAATCCATTTTGAATTAATATACAAAACTTTTAAATGGTACCAATTCCAAACAAATTATATTATCAAGACCGAGGAAGATGATATACAATTTTTCAAACCTTTTGAAACTATCCAACTCCTCCCAAAAAAATCCATCAAAAAGGGATTCAAGTATATACACATAGGGCTCGCGTAGGTTGGGTTCAAACCTCCTACCAGAGAAGGATTGAATAAATCAATCCTTACCATCCAACGTGATGTTTAACCCAAAAACATTGATGATTCAATTCTTGGAACCATTGAGTCTAGTCTTTGTAATGGTTCCATCTTGTTTAATTGCTAACCCAGTACTCCTATTAAATTAAAAGATGCAAACCTCTACCAATATCTTGTTCTCTAAAAAAAAACCCATAGTTATAAAATGCTTGAAGGATCAATACTAGTGTTCATGATCTACTAAATTCACCACAAAGCCATGTAAACAGCTTTCAAAATAAAAACCAAAACTAAATGTAATAAAGGTAAAACTCTACTACTCCAAATGGATCCAACCAAAGCCAACATGGTTATCCCAAGCCCAATTAGATAGAATGATGTCACCCTTTCAGAAGATTGACTCCTAGAAAAGGTTATACACCACAAATAAAATTACCTCAGTCTCCCACTTAACCAAATACCAAATTAAGATAGGTTATCCACTTCTAGGATGAGATTGTAAAACTCATTTTTTAAATATCTCTTAACCACCACCACTCAGACATGGCCTCAATTTCCTCTACCATTGACATAGAAAGGATATCAAAAATCCCCTCTACCATCAATCTATCCTATGAACAATGTGGACACTCCATCTCAAATTTAACAAATACATCATTCCAAACAACCACCTATAACTCAAGAGTTCTTCATTCTAATTATGCCAGGAAAAATCAACCACAAAATATTGAATCTCTATAAAGGGTAAAGTCACTGCATATTTCCCTACAAATTCCTAAACCACCACAAGATGCAAATTATGCTCCTGGTTCTATTAGCTTCTCTGAAATCATAGTAAACTTGATTAATCTGATTAAGAGAGAACTATAAAATTAAAAATTAAAATTTTAGAGACAATTTTTATGATCCTTATAACATTAAAAAAATATATGGTTCTTCAAACACATCATTCACCAATGCAAAGCCATTCAAAAAAATATATACCACTTCATCCAACGAAAAGGTATAAGCTATATTCATTGATTGGTTTGAAATCTATACCAAACAAAATAACATTGATTTTCCTTTTAAAAGATCAATCAAGTTACCACTCGCAACAAATATAAAACATAACAGACTAACAGAGGCATTATTTTGTCTGACCATCTCCCTCTATAAAATATCAAAATGGCATAAGGTGATAAATCACTTGAGTTAAAACCCATCTACAAGCCTAAAGAAGATGATAAATATAATATTAAAAATATCATTATCCAAAATAACTACACAAACATCCACCTTAACACCATTGACTCCCAACTTTCAAAACTCTACAAACAAATGTAGGAAATCATCCTTCCAACCTTTCAGGTTACATCCTCATCATAAACCTCTAAAAATAAGAAATTACCCATCTTTAACCTTTCCGAGTTAAAAAAAATGTTGCAACATTCAACTAACAAAATATCAAAACACTTTTCTTTCCGACCCCTAAAGATAAACAATTCCAACCTTTGTTCCATTTATGCTCTAGGTTCGTTTGTCCATGTATTTTCTCCTAGAACGCATAAGACCAAACTATTGATGATATTCCTACAATTGTGCGATGTTTCAAAGTTAAATGGTGGAATAAATTCTAAGCCTTCGATAAATTTTTCAAACAACATCTCCAAGCCTAGGCAAAAATACAAAAACCAATTCAACAAATATCATAGGTCCATCTTCAAACCAACTCATCTCAAGCCCATTTCTTTGCATAAAAATCTCATACAACTAAATGATTTGCCGCAGCCAAAACTCATGATGAATGTACTAATCACTGTATCAACCAAAAGAAAAGGATAAAAGTATAAAGTATCTTTTAGACTTTCTGCGCAAAAAAAAAAGATTGTAAAACTATTACATTCACCAACCCTAATTTCGGTGAAAAATCAAGTGACATACACAACTTTGGGTGGATTCCAAAAAATATTGTTCCTACCCAAGTGTCAATAGGTGAAATGATCATGTCTCGAAGTCTTGAAGCCTTCAACATGTATAAAGAAGACTTAAAGACTAATGAGAGGCATCAGATTTTCTTTGCAGTTTAGATATAGCTCTCTTCTCTCGATTATTGTAAAACTCATGTGTTGACCAATATTTACATTTCACAAATATTATTGTAATAGCACAAATCCTCTTGTAATATCCAAACTCAGATAAATAAAAGCTTTGGATCTCTTCCTTAATATAACAAAGCATCTTGTAATATTCAAACTCAAATAAATAAAAGTTCTTGTTTTCTTCCTTTTCGATTGTTCCCTCCTGCGTCTTTCTCCGGCGAACTTTAAGGATAACGATAATGGAGCACACAACTGATGTATCTTCGTCCAAAAAACAAATCTTCAAAAGCTCAGGGCCAGGCCTGCACCTCCACAAATCTAAACTTATCTAGATAAAGAACACCACCACACGTTTGTACGGAACTCATACAGAGAAAGAACAGTAAAAATCTTACACGCATCCTACTGATGCGACGACGGTGGACGGTTTGGTTCACAGCGATCATGACAAAAGATAACAGACATAGCTCTCATCCCACAATAATATTATATACCCAAATTAAAAAACTAAACCAATATATATATATATATAAGTACACTAATTTTATTTTTTATTAATAATTAACTAATACAAACTAATAATGATAAAAATATGACACAAAATGTACAATAAATATATTATTAGTGTTACTGCTATCATCATCATTATTATTGTTATATAATCATAATTAATTTTTTGTGACATAATATATATATATATATATGGATAACTTAAAAGTTTAGTTTGAATTTAAAATTTACGTGCATAACATTTTTCCTCATGGCATCTTCATGGTTCATAGTGGGGGGTGAGTCATCGCTGACCAATTTTAGTGGGTGCTAGCTAAGATAGTCAGATACATAGTATCTAGCTAGTAAGTACGAGATTGGCTTCTTCAATGTGTCACATTCATTTGGCTTAGCATAGGTATAATAGTACGATGCACGAATGCATTTTGTTGCCCTGAAAAGGTTTGGATATCGATCGAAACTCCAATATGCACCATCTTCTTTATCGCATGCAGTTGAAGCGGGGTCTCTCGTCTGCCTTCTAAAAATAATCACAGTTGCCTTGCCTTCTTGGGCTCTTGTTTTATCATTGCGTGTTTCACGTATTTATAGTAAATTTTCCCGTGTAGAATTAAAGGCTGTGTTAAAGGCACCTATTTGCGGTTGCTAGCATCGATAACGAATGCTTACCTCATTTCCCACCATGTAAGTTCTACACGTATGATTGGTCGAATTATATCGATCCTATATGTATATATATCTACATATAAGTTGATCGCAACAATAATAATGCTGGCCACTATAAATATTAAAACTCATTTTTAGACTTATTTTTAAAAGAATCGAGCCTAAATTTATCCTGCATGACTCAACTTATTGGCGGTCCTTATTGGCAGGTTCTAGACGGATATGTCTATATCGATCTCTTACACGATAAGAAAACTTGTACCTGAATCTATACCCGTATTCGAACAAGGATCTACTAATACATTTATATCCATATCCGTTAAATATCCATTATCCAATGGATAACTCATTTACTCATTAACGGATACTATCCAATAAAAAAATCTATTATCCAACGGATAAACTCATTTAGAATTAAACCAAATGATACTTTTATCTTTAATATTATACTATATTTATTTTAAACTCAATAGTAAAAGCATAATTATATGTTGGATAAATAAATATAAATATGGATATAAATATGAGTACAGGTACGGATATAAATACTTGTTACATGTATTTATATCCGAATTCAGCAGATATTATTTTTATCCTTAGTATCTGTATTTATTTATTTATATATATTTATGTATCCATCAAATAAAATTTATCATATTTCATATAAAATTCTCTCCATTTACGTGCCTACCTACTTGGGAGGGGATTCATTATGACGTTTAATGTTTTTTTTTAAACCTTCTATTCATAGAGGTATTTGCTCTTTTATAGCTAATCGTTCATAGCAATGGATACAATTCTCAGAGGTATCTGCTCAGCCATTGTTAGAATATCTTGAACAATATGCAAGAGTCTCGATCTTTCATCCCACCCTTCTTTGACCTTCGCAAGGAGAGAAGAGCAACCCGATTCAAAGATGAAATAGTAATACTACTGCCTCGATTTTTTCGTTACCCGTAGAGCATGAAGCATGGCCAGCCCTTCAGCTTCTTCTCGTTCTAAGTCACCTTCGATCTCTCCCCGCACTGCATATAATGCCCATGTTGTCTCTGACCAAAAAGTCCGGTCCTCAAGTCCTAACTCGAAGTTTAAGATTTAGTGCTCCTATAAGATAATAAGACTGAAAAAAGTATTTCTATATTTTTTTTATATTTTATATAGTATAATTAAAATTAAAATAATTTTTTAAAATAAACATATATTTAAAATCTTAATTTGATATAAACTAATTATTTTATTAAAAATAAAAAATAAAAAATTTATTTTATTATTTTCATACCAAATAAGTGCATATTAGTAAATAAGTTGCTGACAGTACACCTCGCCATTTTTATTAAATATCATGGTTGAGATCGATGCTTGATTAGATGACCTACGAAGCCGTCAACTACGCACAGCTAGGCTAGCTTATGGCAATTAGAGTACGCAATACGCATACGTCTCTTCGGAGAATTAGGCTACCCCCTCGGCCCTCCCCCAAACAATTATTGTAGATACCGACCGAGAAACATGTTTGTTAATTTAAAATACTTTCTGTTTGGACATTTTCCTTTCGTCCCCAACATCGCATGCCGTAACATTAATAACATTAATAGATATCGAAAAAATTATCACGGACAAATCCTTTTTAATATATACGAAGGAATTAATTTTATTTATTAAATTAATATTTAATTAATAATTAAAATTTAATAAAAATATAATCAAAAAATTAATCCAAACATATATACAAACATCTAAACCCTCTAGACCCTTTAAATCCTAAACCTTAAACTATAAACCATTTAAACCCTAAACCATAAACCTTATATAGCCTAAACCCTCTAACCCCTAAACCCTAAACACTAAATCATCTAAACCCTAAATCCTAAACTATAAACGAATCTAAAATACCTAAAATAATAGCACAAACCCTACCATAACCCTTAAACAAATATAAAAACCCTAAAATAAATAAAATAAACCTTAAAAATCTAAAAAAAATATAGAATAAATAGAATAAACTACAAGCCCTAAATAAATCTAAAAATCCTGAAATAAATATAATAAACCCTAAATAATTCGACAAACTTAAAACAAATAAAATAAACCCTAGACTCAAATCAAACATAAAAATCTTAAAATAAATAGAATAAATCATAAATATTAAATAAATATTTAAAATATAAAGTAAATGGAATAAACCTGCACCCTGAATCTTAAACTGTAAATAAATCTAAAGCCCTAAATAAATGGAATAAATCCTAAACCCTAAATAAACATAAAACCCTAAGCTAAATGGAATAAATCGTTAAATAAATAAATAAACCCTAAACCTTAATAGAAAAAACCATAAACACATATAAAAATCTTAAAATAAATGGAACAAACACTAACTCCTAAAAAATTCAAAAAAAAACAAAAATAAATAGAATAAGCCTTAAAGAAATCCAAAAAAGCCTAAAATAAATGGAATACAACCTTTAACAAAAATATACAAACCCTACAATAAATGAAATAATTCCTAAACCTTAGATAAATCTAAAAAATTTAAAATAAATGAAACAAACCCTAAAATAAATCTTAAACACTAACCGTAAACATTGATAAATCCTAAACTATAAAGAATAAATTTTAAACCTAGACGAATTTAAAAATTAAAAAAAAACTAATTTAATCTATAGATATAAAATTAAAAAAAAAAACTAAAGACCTGAGTTTTATAATAAAAAATGAAAATATTATCATTGAAAGAGGATGTAAGAAAAGGGAAAAAACAACAACTAAAGCACCATAATCGAGGCTCGAAGATAGGTCAACGACGACGTAGAGGAGGGCGACGACTGCCAGGCTACCTTGCGTCATCTGTTACATCTTTTAGAACATTATATAAGAACATTTACAAAAACTAAACAAATGAACCCCCCAGCAGCGCGCGTTGCTCAAACCCAACAACCAAAATGCATCAAAAATCTCGTTTATAACAACACATTTGTCTAAAATATCCTTAATGATACTAATACCTTCGTGCCTCCATCTTCCCATCATTATTTAGTTAGCTTTAATCATAACTGTTTATTTCAGCGATCCAACGATTATTATATATTTCTAAATCTGTACACTAAAAAATATTTCTACCTAGCCATAAATCTATATATATATATATATATATATAAACAAAATATATACATTAATTTTTTCGTCTTAAAACTATCACTTTTATAAATAAATAAATAAAAACCTTCCAATATACAAATGAAAAGGAAGAAAAAAATTATCTTACAAAAATAATATATATAACAAATAATACTTGACAAAGGTATTAGACATTAAAAAAATCTAAATATATATTATATATAAAAAAAGAGTTCTTCAACATTTAATATTCCGTCTAAAACAATCACAAATTAATTTTATAATAAATAATTATTATAATAATCATAGCTGTTATATTAAAAATCATTGTTGAACGGTGGGACCATTTCCCGCAAGTACACCTGTTGGAATGCGTATTTGATATGCCGAACACCGTTCAGACAGAAAACCACTTGGAGCATCAATTAATGCATAAGAACCAGAGGACGAATGCCTATCAATACTAAGAAATTATAAATATTGGTATAAGAGGGGTTGATATATACTTCAATGCTTCATATCTTAGCAAAAGATTGCGCATTATATGATTTCGTTAGAATTCTCGGGCCTTTTTAACTCAATGCTCCTTTTGATTTACTGCCTCCGGGGGTAGAACGAGACCTTACAAATGAGTGTGGGAATGCATCTACCGGCACGTTAATTAAAACTCCGGTCTATATTTTAGTTTTAATTTTATTAAAAAAAAATAACCTTCAACCGGCATCGCGCACGCGGCCTACCTAAATATATTCAAACCTTATACACGAGCATTATTATTATTATTGTGTATCCTATTCCTATGTACGTGTAGATATTAAAACTCTTACATTTATCAAAAATAATCAAGTTTATATATGATCATAAAGACAAAAACTCTTATATTAATACAAAAAAAATTAAATTATACATGATCAGGTAACATCCTTAGGTTTTAGTGCTGAAAAAGTTTGTTTTAGTAGAAGCCTCTAATAATAATATAGTTGGGTGTTACCTCAGTACTCAATATAAGTCTAGTTTATCATCCTGTCTTTACATCGAATATAATATAAAATAATTAAGCTTAAAAACTAATAGACCAAGAATAAGAAAACTTTCATAAACTTGTATAAGAGTTTGATATTAGCTCTAAGTACAATATAATAAAGTAAAATCAAAGGGATCCGTTAGAGCTAAAAGCCCAAAAAAAAAAGTATCCGAATAAAAACTAGTAACGGGATAATTAACATGATTTTATTTCTAACCCTAATGTACAAGATTACTCTTCCATAAGTAGTTCATCAAAAGTAGAGAAATCATCCAAGAAGTCACATCAACCTGCACAACAAATTCAATATCGTCTATAACACCTTTACACACCAACCGTAGATAGTTACTTGAAGTACTTTCAAGATTGATAGTTGGCTCCATACATCAACTCGCGCTAATCTTGAAATATTATGGAAGATATATCTTATTGATATAGACAATCTTATTAATCATTTTAAGCTTTTACTATCCACCGCTAACTTAGTTCAACACCCTCATTGAGCCTCGACTGCTAACTGTCTTATTATAATTTATCCCAAAAATCATCTCATTAGGCAACTGATTAACTCATTCATGTTCAACTCGCGGTGACAATTCGCTTTGATACCATTTGTAACACCCCGACACACTAATCATGGGTAGTTACTTAGAGAACTTTCAGGATTGTCGAATGGCATTACATATCAAGACGAGTCTTTTTTAGCATTTTTTTATATCAACTCACATGAATTCTAAAAAAATTCCTAGGAGGTCACTCATCCTTAAATTCCTCCAGCTCAAATACGCTCAATTGTGAAGTTCTTTAAGGATATGTTTTTCAAAAATAAGATATACCTTATTAATATAGATAATCTTAACAATTATTCTAAACCTCCACTATTCATCACCAATTTGGGAGTATTACATACCTAATTCTTAAGTATCTATACATCTAGAGGGCTCGTCAATCACCTATAGAGTATACTAGGAACTGAGCTAAAATGTCGAGGCATTCGACGAAACCACCAAACTAAAATGAGTGCTCCTACCTTGTCTCTAGGGTAGCTAACCCTAAATAGAAACCATTTCCAAATATTGAGTTCTTCTACTTTAAATACTACTATCTTAATAAATTGATCATAAAATATCTCATAATATACCATGATTTCAATTCTATGCTTAACCATTTTTCATTTATTTCCAAATATTCTAGTTGACCTTAAGGTCAACAATCCATGCTAAAGTCAATATCAAAACTAAGGTCAAGCTAAGAATCTATTAAAGTCATTATATGCCAACTATCCACACTTTTAGGTATAATAAGTCATAAATGACCAAAATACCCTTATATGTCATTTACTCAATAACTACCCACTTTAATACCGATTGCTATTATAATTAAATAAAATTCATGGTAAGGCTAAAGAACATTTAAATAGGCACTTTAATATAAAATTATAATTTTAGAAGTAAAAAATTTGTCATTTTGCCCCTAAAATACAAGTAAGCTCATCTAGCACATAAAACCTTAATCACACATAATTATTTTACCACAAATAGCCCTATTCTAGCATGTTATCATACATATATATAAATAAATAAATTTAACATACTCTTTCATAAAAATACATGGTCACATACTTAGAGAAATTAACAACAATACATGGTGCATGCATATTTTTCATGAGATTATAAGGAAGCATATATTACACTTAAGTATAACACTAAAATAGCCAAACAAGTTATCATATGATTTTTACATATTTATTAAGAGAATTTGGTTTGCCTCTTTCCAAGAACAACTAGAAAATAGAAACAAAGAACCACCAAAATAACTTTAATGCCTTCAAAAAATGGAGGCACAATAGCATAAGAAAAAAGATGACAACTTCAAAATTTAACCAAAAATCAAACCTTCTTTACTTATTATAAAATAAATAAATTCTAGATATAAGGAAATGTAGAAGTGAAAACAAGAGAATAAAGAGAAAGAGAGGAGGATAAGTCTCGGTCATAGGCTCAACAATGCTCAATGACACTTAAGAAAAATAAAAATAAAAAAGATGAAGAAAGAGATGGGAGCAACAAAGAGGAGCAAATGATAGAAAGGATAAATGAAAAGAAAGAAAAATAAATGGGGTATACAAAGGGGATGGTACTAAAAATATGCTGCCAAAAAAGGGGGAGATTGCTTGTTACTCACTTGAATAATAAAGTATAAGATGATTGAGTGTATAAACCGATGGAGTGTATTTAGGTTTAATGAAGTTATGAAAACCAAGAAATCAACCAAGGGATAAGGAAGGTTATGGTGTGAAGGTCCAATATCAAGTTCATGCATGGGAAAGGAAAATGAAGATGGTTAGATGCAATAAAAGCCAAAACAACACAGCTAACATAAGTATAAAATGTAAAAAATTGGCTTTAGCTCAAATTTTGGTTGAATGAACAAGAAAATGGTTAATTTGATACAAAATATGATCATAGAAGTATAGGGAAGCAATTTCATTGGTGAACAATAATTTTAAGATTTATGGATTATTTTTAGTGGTAGAAAGATAAATAAGAAGATAAAATAAATAAAAATATTAAATAACCTCAAAAAAAATACAAAAATCTTTTTAAACTCTTAAAATAATATTCTAAACATACGTGTAAAATTTCATGAATTTACGATAATGTTTGATATATAAATTATTGGCCTGATAGTGAATTAATATGTTTACAAGATAATTACAAAAATTAAATACCAAAAGTTTTCCATATTAGCATATTTACCCATTTAAAACCTAAATAATATTTTTTGAAAATTTTAACACATGTTTTATATGATTTTTAGCCAGAATACCTCAATTATATATTTTGTGTATAAAATTCAAAAGGAAAAACAAGCATAACTAAAATTTATAGATTTACAATTCAAGTCATTTAGGATCCAAATAAAATTTTATAAGAATATTTTACAAGGTGTAACTTAAAAGTTAAAATATATAAATAGTGTTTTATAAGTAAAGTGTATCCAGATACAAAATCACAATTAATACAGAATCACCAAAAATAATCTTGATGCCATAAAATATTCTATAATCGTATAAAATATATGTAATTAATTACACATAAAATAACACACTTTCATATTATTACATATAATTATGACTAGTTATGAATTAGATATTACATCATCTACTCATGAAAATGAGCAACGCCCATTAGAGGATGATCGGTATGTTACGTACTAAATAAGGTAACACTATATTCATAGTAAGGACATACAAATGCATAAGGTCACATGGAAGAATAAGCATGCATATTGATAAAAAAAATAATACAATATAATAGAATAACTAAATCTGAGATCCATTATTAGATATGATCACATTCCATTTCTTATTTACGTTTAGTTTTGTGACATCACTATTCTTAATCTAATGGAAGGGACAAAAGCACCTTTAGGGAGAAAATATTTTGGAGCCACTATTATTGTCCGATGGTACATGCATAATATCTCCTAGGAAAATGCACTATTAACGACTATTATCAAACTAGTGGGACGGTCTAAATGACCTATCAAGGAAAAACTCTCCTAAGTTACTATCATCGTCCGGTGAAATGGACATAATACCTCAGCATTAACTCAAGTGATCTTTTACTTTAAATAATCAATGTCTTATTAAACTATTTTTCATACCAATATCATCATGCATAAATAAATATAATTATTCAAGGCACACAGACACAACCATATGATGATTGGGGCATTCCCTAAGGAAAAAAGGCATAATTTCCCTTACAAAATCCTAATTTCATAAGATAGGTGTAAATTCCACTATATCACCTATTTTATCACCATATTTAATATACCTTCCTAAAATAATGTTATTAACAACATATCCAAAAAAATTAGGGTTTGACTCCAACGTTTTACAATTGCAATAATGAGCCTACTTTCGAGGGTACTATTTATGATTTGGTCATTTTCTCATTTTATTAGAATGATGCTACTCCTAATTGCCCCAAATATTTCACATAACACACTTAGAATATTTGAACCCATTTACATATTAGAGACACCAAAATTTTCAAATTTAACCCATATTAACAAAATTACCCTATCTTACCTAAAGCCTTAAAATATCATTTTAGATAACTTATGCCCTACTCAACCATCATTTGATCATAGTACTTATAAAATAATTTATAAAAAACTTCAAAGATTATTATTCCATAATTATTTTTTATATTATCATAAAATGACCAAAATACTCTTACAATAGCCACAATACCCGAATTTCCACAAACACCCTACAAGTCTAATATTATTAATTTCCAACCCTAGTTTATTACATCATCATACAACTAAACCATATTTACTTCCCCATTTAAAATACTTAATCAATACCACATTACAACACCATAGATCATACTACCTCACTCAGGGTTTCAATATAAGACTTATCGCATGATATACCACATAAGCACACGGTTTCTCTTATTACTCAATTTTTCATAATGTGATACCACATTGTCATATAATACCATTAATAACATGAAATTATCGATATAATAATTCAAACTTGATGACACACATAAAATATACATAGCATTCAAAAACTCCAATTATAACATATATCCTTACTAAACGATACCAGTCTCTAAGTATAAATAACCCAAAGTTGCCTCCTCTAGGACCACCAAAAAATCACCTAAAAACTAAGAGAAATATATAATTATAACTTAAGGGAAAAACAAGGAAAAAATAAGGCAAATGAGGATAGAAAAGAAGAAAAATCTAAGCAAACAAATCTGCGTGAAAATATGGCTCAAGGTTGAGCTTGCTGCATGAGAAGAAGGTGTAACCAAGGGGTGTTATGTCTAGGGATAATGTAGAAAGGGTGTAGTTGCATCAAGGTTTAACATAGCATGGGTGTGGGCGGTGTGATAATTTAACACAACCAAGGGTGTTGTGGTGTGGATAGGGGTGGCCTTGCATGGGGGAATGACATCTGTAAGTATGTGTTTACATAGGATTTTGATGCAGGTAGGGTATGGGTGGTGTGAGGTGTGGATTTTAGAGAATAAATTTGTTGAGGATGAAAGCTACATGAGGTTTGTTTATAGCTCAGAGGTGTGATGCGTGAGAAGTTCACATAGCTAAGGTGTGTTACGTGAGGTTATGACACTATTATGGTGGAGTTGCATGGGTTTTTGACGTAAAAAAGCTTGAACTGCATGAGGTTGGATATGTTGCGCAAAGCTTTCTAGATGAAATTGTTGAATTAACACACAAAAAATTGATGAAAGGAAGAGGTTGTTTGGGGAGAAGTTAGATGGGATAATAAATGATGTGAGGAGAGAGAATATATGGGTATATATAAGAGGGGTGTTGTTGTAAAAATGGTTGGGGAAAGGTTAAAAGGATAGGCATAGAGGGTGATAGGTGGAGCAAGATTGGGGAAGATTTTTTAGACAAAATTCCAACAACATATATTATGCATAGAGGAAGGTGATGGCGGTGATGATGGATTAGGCTTACGTAGGTATATGGGGGGAGGCTAGAAATGGGATTTTGGTCGAGATAAGGAGGGAAACAAGCTGGGAGAAGGAGAAGAAGAAAACTCAAAAGGATAATGAGAAAAGGAGAAAGAAAATTAAAAAGGAATAGGAAAAGGAAAAGGGGGAAAAGGATTCTAGGGTTAAGATTATAATCAGATTTAAATTTAGGGTTTGAGCATTAGGGTAAGATTAAAATATTATTCATCTAAAATTAGGGTTAGGTTAAAGTATTAATTACCTAGAATTGGAGATAGGTTAATTTTGGGATATTACATACCATATAAACAAAATTACTACATAAGCATCAATGATGTGTGTATCCCATTGATCATAACCTATCATCAATGAAAGACCTACAATTCTCCAAATAATTAACTATACATGCATATATCTACATTAATTGAAAACCATCTATAACCAAATTTATTAACTACCTAGGTACTTTAAAGACAAAAGCTATTCACTCGTATTTAACCTCATTAATCTTTCTATGCAAAAATGTCACGTCATGATTTTGATATACCTAAGGAAAAAAAGAATCACAATTTGCATGGTTAGTTAGTATTTAATTGAGGTATATATATTAATAAGTATATATATATATATATATATATATATATATATATATATATATATATATATATATATATATAGAACAATACATGCATGCCTATGATTTTTTTCTCTATCGTGTTGTAGTGACATCTATCATATATTTTATGATAAAATAGCCACAGTTAGACTTGATCATTAGGATAGTCTTGGTTGGGTCCAAGGCACATCATGGTCTACCCCAATCATTTGTTGGCGGGCCTTGAGTGGCCTTTGGCCAATTCAAGGTTCAGTGGGTAGCGCCATGGGCCTTGAAAATTAGTATTTATTTATTTTTAGTTGAATATTCTTAAAGACATTTACAAGTAAAAAAAAGTATTAAAAAAACTAGAAATACTATATTATAGGAATAAGAAAATGTCTGTTGGTAATAGTTATTATTGATGATATTTTTTTGATATTAAATTATCACTACAAGTGAGTTAGTAATAAGCTTGTTATTGACAATTTTAATATAGTTGGAGAAATACTACTTTCATTGCTATAATAATTCTCTAATTATTTATAAACTAAAAATAATGTATATTGAATGAGTGGTATTTTTTCTTTTAATTTCATTAGTCACTCTCTAATGTTTCCTATACATAATAAGTTTTTAATTTTTTTAAACTACACAAAAATTTTAGTTACATCATTGCATAAGGGTGTAAGTATGTAAAATTTAACAATATTAAAGCTTTAGGGTTTTTTTATGTTTATATCATCTTTATTGATTACTCGATAAGGTTAAAGTTCTTTTTACCTAAAATAAATAACTATTATAGATTAATCATTAAATGGTCTAACTATGCCATATTCATTAATATTAGCTTTTTTTTACCTTCAATATTTTAATGCTAACTTATACAATTTTAAAAACAAACTGTATAAAATATTTTTACTCATGAATTTTTTTCATTATTATCAACAATATTAAAGAAAAATAGGCATTCAATGAGAATGAAAAGAAAGCATAGGTGATTAACAAATGATTAAAGAAGAATTTCCTATATAAACCAGTTAATATCATCACCAAATCTTAATCTCCCCTCACCCTTTCATGTGAACTAGGCCATATTGAAATAAAAGTGGTCACTATTATCAACAATCATGAATAGTATAAATGTCTCTTTCATGTCTAACTATTTTTTTTGTTCTTCTATTTCAAATTATTTACTTTCATAGTTTAATCGGGCCCACAGTATCAAGGTTCATGCATACCTATTAATTATTCTCTATAGTTAAGATATCCTAAATATATATATATATATATATATATATATATATATATATATATATATATATATATAGTTGCATAATTTATCAAGGGTTTAACGATATAGAATTAATTAATTAATATTAAAAAGAGTAAAAGCAATATCATATATCTTCATTAATTACTTTCTAAGATGAATGTTTCTATATTTTGATGTATTGGCATCATTATTTTTATTATTATACGATAATGAATGAAAATAACTTTTTTTAGAAATTTGCCTCTCATTTTAAAATTTTCTATCTTACTTTTTTAGAATTTACTTTTCCATACACTGTGAATTAACTTTATATATTTATATATCCCCCTTCCTAATTAAGATGCTATTCAAATAATATAGCATGCTTACATAATAAGATGTTAATTAAACACATAATATAACAAGTATTAATTAAACTCTAACATGTTCACCAAAAAATATAAAATTACATATCACTAAATTTAATGTTCACTAACATGCTACCATAAAAGAATATACACATACTAAGATGTATGCTCACATATATATCAATAGCATCATTAACTAAAATATTTATTATACTCTATTATACAAATATTTATTCCAATCTAACATACATACTAACGACTACAAACAAAGATCTAATTCCCCACATAACCTAACTATAATAATGTAGTTCCCTAATGATACAAAATCTAATTGCAATAATCTAATTAAATAATTATAAAAAAAACTAACTACAATGGTCTAATTCAGAATTTATATATTGTTAATATAAAATGATAAATAAATACATAATGAAATTACCAACAACAAACTAGCAGTCCTCAAATATATATAAACAATAAATATATAAAAACACTAAAAATATTTTAGAAATTACAATGAACTCTAGCTAAATTAGCATTCCTACTGTGTCAATGGTTGTGCTATGGGTGACATTGGTGGCTCCACCGACAAATTAACAATTAGATAATTTCATATCAAAGAACACTAAATAAATAAAATTAGGACCAAAACAAACCTTGACGAGGAGAAGAAATTTATGGAGAAAGGTTGAAAAGGGAAAATAATGAAAGAGAAAGTTGAAGGAGAATGAGAAAAATGTGGTGGAAAGGGGCAGGGGTAAAATTAGGAACAAATGACCAAGGTTAAAGACAAAGCAAGGAAATGATGGGTTAGGGTTTGCAAATGGCTTATAAACGCCCCATAATTGATATGAATCTTAAGAACTTATATTTAATTAATTTTGAAAATTGCGGTAAATTATTTACTTATAATTGTTTGTCTTATTTGGTGAATAAATAGGAGTGTAATGCAGCATATGGACTCTGTGGATCTTTGGATGCAGTTGCTGGAATGTGCAGATTATGTATCTGAAGTGTGCAGATTATGTAATTTTTTGTTAATTAATTGTAATCCCATATGATGCATTCGCCGGTCGAAATTGGCTAATGAAAATTAGGTCGGTTGTATAATCCGTCACCCGGTCCTTAATTTTGGACTAGATGGATTGTGGATTAATCAATCCTTAATAGCCATGATTAGCTAAAGTGTTATTTTTAGTTGATGGGAATTAAGTCTTAAACTTAATTTGTATTTGGGGCATTTTATTTTGTGGATTAAGTGGGTTGGTCGACTATTTATGTGGCCCAAAGTAATAAGCCTGTTCGCCCTTTTCCGTTGTAAATCTGGTCGTGTATTCGTTGGTCTATATTGTGTATTTTTACGTCGTTATACGGTCTGTAATACGCATATAAATAGCCTGGTATACGTGTAATAGTGGACAATTCTTTTTGACAGAATATTTGGCTGAGTTCTCGATTCTTCTCACGACTTGTCTCTCTCTCTCTCGGCGATTCTCTCGCTCGCTCTTCTTCTCTGAATCTGCTCTCTTACTTTGATCGATCTTGATCATTCTTTCTTCAAATTTCAGTTGTCGTTGTACAAACTGTGCCTCTGAATCTTTGGGTCTTCCTTTGGAGTTGTTCCTTAGGCTGAACCGGCGAATCGAACATCGCGCTCGATTAATCTTTCGATCCTTTCAAGAAAACCTAACAGGTTTCCATCATTTGGTACTAGAGCCTCGTTTATTAGAGTGCTCGTAGTTTCTTTGTTACTGATTAAGTTCCTCCATTTTTTTGAGTCGATCTCTGTATTTCGCTAACCCTATCTTGAGGTGTGAAATTTTAGGGTTCGCAGCAACGAGGACTGTTTCGATTTTTGTCGTTCTAAAACCGGCGATTAAAGTATTTTGGTCCGCTGT
The DNA here is from genome assembly GCA_030549775.1 of Tamarix chinensis. Classification (NCBI taxonomy): domain Eukaryota; kingdom Viridiplantae; phylum Streptophyta; class Magnoliopsida; order Caryophyllales; family Tamaricaceae; genus Tamarix; species Tamarix chinensis. The sequence goes on from CM060171.1 coordinate 121,165,714, forward strand.
TTCGAAAGTCCGAAGAGAAACCCTAATCGACCTAGGGTTTGGTCAAGAACTTGAATCTTGACTGATTGTGTGACAAATTGTTGTTGGTAACCTCGATTCGTAAATGTTCTTGTTTAATACTACTATCTGGTATACTTAATTTCTAATTTCTTCGCAAATTACTTGTTTGTTAATAAGTACACAGGTAACATAACCGGAGAACCATTTGGTTTTGAGAAAAGGGTTAGACCTCTAAGAAGAGGGGCACCCTAAATAAGTGGATTAATTGCTTAAGCAGACGCGGTAATATCGTTCCCTTTTACTTAGTCATTATTGTCGAATTATTATAGACATTGAATAAGTCTGAGTAAGCTTTACTATTGCTATTTCTGTTAATCGTTGATACTGTGATACTTCTTGAAATTCTTGAATAAATTGGTTCTATTTGTGATACTTCTTGATACTGTGTGTTCTGTTTGTCTGAAATTCTTGAATAAATTGGTTCTGTTAATTAATTGCTGCTGTGTTAGTTGTTTAAGTCTAAAAACTTCATTATGTCTAACAATGGTCAGTCTGTCAATCAATCTGTTTCTAGTAATGATCTTTTAGAAACCCTTAGAACTTTTCAAGAACAAATGACTGCTCAATTTGCTGTTTTATCTGCTAACCTAGAACAAAGACTAGGAGAACAGGAAGTAAGAATCAATGAATTGCAACATAACAGAGTTGAAACTAATCAAGCAGGAGTTTTAGGAAGGGCTCCAATTGATCCTAGGATTAGAATTACACCCATAACTAATCTAGAGGAGTTGGAAGATCAAGTATCTCACAATAGTGATAGGATGCCTAGACAGAACAATAGGCAAGATAGGGAATTAGAGTTCATTGATAGGAATTTGAATAATCTTAAGCTTAGTATACTAGGGTTTAATGGCAGGAATGACCCTGATTATTATTTTGAATGGGAAAGGAAAATAGAACTAGTATTTGAGTGTCATAATTACTCTAAAGAAAAGAAAATTAAGGTGGATGTAGTAGAATTTACTGAGTATGCATCCTCTTGGTATCATAATTTGGTGTTAACTAGACAAAGGTGTGGGGAATCACCTATACAGACTTGGGCAGAATTTAAAACTTTAATGAGAAAAAGGTTTGTGCCAAGTTACTATTATAGGGAATTGCATAAGAGGTTGCAAACTATTAGTCAAGGAGTGATGACAGTGGATGATTATTATAAGGAATTAGAAGTTTTGATTATTAAGACAGGAGTTATTGAGGATGATGATGCTACCATGGCTAGGTTTCTGAGTGGATTAAATTCAGAGATAGCTGATAAAGTAGAATTATATCCTTGTGTAACCTTGAATGAGATGGTAAATATAGCTACTAAGATAGAAATTTAATTAAGGAAATCTAGGCAATATAAACCCCCTGGGATTGGGTTTAAGACTACAGCAAGGAGAAATTTTGGAGGAAACACTTCTAAAAACTGGAAGAATAATAGTAAGGTTGAATTTAAAGGTAGAAACAATGAAGTTAAGGTAGGACAGAAGTTTGAAAAGGGTAAGAATGTGATTACAAATCCTGTAAATGGATCAAACAGGACTAGGGATATTAAATGTTTTAGATGTGGAGGCCTAGGACATATAGCTTCTGAATGTCCAAACAAGAGAAACATTTTAATTAGAGAGTCTGGAGATATAGAATCTGAATCTGAAGAAGAAGATGAAGAGGTCAATATAGTTGGAGAGGATGATAGTGATCTAGAAGAGGAAGTAGAATTACCAGTGAGTAGGGATCTTTTTGTGGTTCTTAGGGCTTTAAACAATAATAAATTACCTGATTCTAATGCTATACAGAGAGAAAATATATTCCATACCAGATGTTTAATTGATGATAAGTGCTTTAACATGGCCATAGATAGTGGTAGTTGTATTAATGCTGCTAGTACCCTGTTGGTGTCTAAATTAGGATTAACAACTACTAAACATCCAAAACCATATAGATTACAATGGCTTAATGAATTGGGAGATGTCAAAGTTAGTCAACAAGTTTTAGTAAATTTAAAACTAGGAAAATATGAAGATTCTGTTTTATGTGACATAGTTCCTATGCATGCTGCTCACCTGTTGTTAGGTAGACCTTGGCAATATTATAGGAAGGTAATACATGATGGTTATAAAAATAGGTATACAGTACAGAAGGATGATAGGAAGGTTGTCTTAGCACCTATGACTCCAAAAGAAATATTTGAGGATCAAACTAAAATTAAATCTGATTATAAGGAGTTATCTAAACCTAGTTTGGAGAATGATCTTAGTTCAAAGGACATGAAAGGAACTTCTGGATTTTATGCTAAAGGTAAGGATGTAGGAAAGGCAATGAAAAGAAATGCTAATGTGTACTTGATGATTTATAAGGACTGTTATGAGTGTCAGAGAGGAATAATTGAAGAAATACCTAGTACAGTGGAACAGTTATTGGAAGAATATAGTGAATTGTTTCCTAGGGACATTCCTAGTGGATTACCTCCATTAAGGGGAATAGAACATCAAATAGATTTTATTCCAGGAGCTGTTATACCAAACAGATCTGCTTATAGAGCTAATCCTGAAGAGGTTAAGGAATTAAAAAGACAGGTCTCTGAACTGTTAAGTAAAGGATACATTAAGGAGTCTATGAGTCCTTGTGCAGTACCAGTGTTATTAGTGCCTAAAAAGGATGGTAGTTGGAGGATGTGTGTGGATAGAAGGGCAGTAAATAAAATAACTATCAAGTATAGATATCTTATCCCTAGGCTTGATGAAATGTTGGATCAATTGCATGGTGCTGTTACATTTTCAAAAATAGATTTAAAAAGTGGGTATCATCAAATTAGAATGAAACCAGGAGAAGAGTGGAAGACAGCTTTTAAGACTAATTTTGGATTATATGAATGGTTAGTGATGCCTTTTGGGTTGTCAAATGCTCCTAGTACTTTTATGAGACTTATGAACTATGTTTTGAGGGAATTTATTGGAAAATTTGTGGTTGTTTATTTTGATGATATACTTATATATAGTAAATCTTTAGAGGAACACTTAAGGATTATTTTAAATGTGTTTAAAACAGAACAACTTTATGCTAATTTAACTAAGTCTAGATTTTGTTTGGAAAGTGTGGTTTTCTTAGGATTTGTGGTAGGAAAATAGGGAGTATCTGTAGATGAAGAAAAGGTTAGAGCTATTCAGGAATGACCTGTGCCAAAGAGTGTGACTGAAGTAAGAAGCTTTCATGGATTGTGTTCTTTTTACAGGAGATTTGTGAGAAACTTTAGTACTATAGCTGCTCCCTTGACTGCCATAACAAAAAAGGATAGTGGGTTCACTTGGGGATTAGAACAATAGAAATCTTTTGAGACACTTAAGACTAAATTAACCCAAGCACCTGTGTTGAGTCTTTCTGACTTTGAAAAGATGTTTGAATTAGATTGTGATACTTCAGGGTTAGGAATAGGGGTTGTACTTTCTCAAGAGGGAAAGCCCATAGCTTATTTTAGTGAGAAATTAAATGGTAGTACTTTGAATTATTCTACTTATGAAAAAGAGTTGTATGCTTTAGTAAGGGCTTTGGAAGTGTGGCAACATTATTTGTGGCATAGAGAATTTGTAATTAATACTGATCAGGAAGCTATTAAGTATTTAAAAAGTCAATCAAAGTTAAATAGAAGACAAGGTAGATGGATAGAATTTATTGAGAGTTTTCCTTACATAATTAAGTATAAGAAAGGTAGTGATAATATAGTTGCAGATGCTTTATCTAGGAGATATGCTTTATTAAATGCTGTAGACACTACTTTATTAGGTTTTTCCAGTATTAAACTATTATACTTAGAAGATATTGATTTTAAAGAAATCTATAAAAGGTGTGAAGTTTCATCACAAGGAAAGTATTTTATTAATGAAGGTTATTTGTTTAGGGAAAATAGGTTGTGTATTCCTGCATGCTCTTACAGAGGTTTATTAATTCAAGAAGCTCATAGTGGTGGGTTGATGGCACATCTAGGATCTCAAAAAACTTTAGATGTTTTAATTGATCATTTTTACTGGCCACACATGAAAAATGATGTTTTAAAATATTGTGTTAATTGTATTGCTTGTAGGCAGGCAAAAACTACTTCAAAACCTTTTGTTTTATATACTCCCTTACCTGTATCTAACCATCCTTGGGTTGATGTATCTTTGGATTTTGTTTTAGGATTACCTAGGACTAATAGAGCTAAGGATTCAATAATGGTTGTAGTAGATAGGTTCAGTAAAATGGCTCATTTTATACCTTGTAATAAAACAAATGATGCTGTAGCAGTGGCTGAATTATTTTTTTCTAATGTGGTTAAATTACATGGTATTCCTAAGACTATAGTTTCAGACATAGATGTTAAGTTTTTAAGTCATTTCTGGAAGGTTTTGTGGGGAAAATTAGGGACTAAGTTATTGTTTTCTACAACTTGTCACCCTCAAACTGATGGACAAACTGAGGTAGTAAATAGAACATTAGGAAACATGTTAAGAGCTTTCCTTGGAAAGAATCTTAAACAATGGGAATATGTTTTACCTCAAGTGGAATTTGCTTATAATAGGACTTTACATTCTACAACTAATAAAACTCCATTTGAGATTGTGTATGGTTTTAATCCTTTAACTCCTTTAGATTTGAGTCCTTTGCCTCATGCTAAATTGCAAAATTTTGATGCTGAATCTAGAGCTGATAATATGAAAAGGTTACATGAGACTGTAAGCCAACAGATTAACAAAAAAGTGCAACAGATGGCTGAACATGCTAATAAAAGAAGGAGAAAAATGATTTTTAAATTTGGAGACTTAGTCTGGGTTCACCTTAAGAAAGAAAGGTTTCCAAATTTTAGAAAGTCAAAGTTGGACTCTAGAGGAGATGGACCGTTTACTGTGTTAGAGAAAATTAATGATAATGCTTATAAGATTGATTTACCTGTTAAATTTGGGAATGTGAGTAATACTTTTAATGTGGCTGATCTTAGTCCATTTCTGGGACTTATTCAGGTTTCAGAGGCGAAACCTTTCCAAGAAGAGGGGAATGATATGAATCTTAAGAACTTATATTTAATTAATTTTGAAAATTACTGTGAATTATTTACTTATAATTGTTTGTCTTATTTGGTGAATAAATAGGAGTGTAATGCAGCATATGGACTCTGTGGATCTTTGGATGCAGTTGCTAGAATGTGCAGATTATGTATTTGAAGTGTGCAGATTATGTAATTTTTTGTTAATTAATTGTAATCCCATATGATGCATTCACCGGTCAAAATTGGCTAATGAAAATTAGGTCGGTTGTATAATCCGCCACCCGGTCCTTAATTTTGGACTAGATGGATTGTGGATTAATCAATCCTTAATAGCCATGATTAGCTAAAGTGTTATTTTTAGCTGATGGGAATTAAGTCTTAAACTTAATTTGTATTTGGGGCATTTTATTTTATGGATTAAGTGGGCTGGTCGTCTATTTATGTGGCCCAAAGTAATAAGCTCGTTCGCCCTTTTCCGTTGTAAATCTGGCCGTGTATTTGTTGGTCTGTATTGTGTATTTTTATGTCATTATACGGTCTGTAATATGCATATAAATAGCCTGGTATACGTGTAATAGTGGACAATTCTTTTTGACAGAATATTTGGCTGAGTTCTCGATTCTTCTCACGACTTGTCTCTCTCTCTCTCGGCGATTCTCTCGCTCGCTCTTCTTCTCTGAATCTGCTCTCTTACTTTGATCGATCTTGATCATTCTTTCTTCAAATTTCAGTTGTCGTTGTACAAACTGTGCCTCTGAATCTTTGGGTCTTCCTTTGGAGTTGTTCCTTAGGCTGAACCGGCGAATCGAACATCGCGCTCGATTAATCTTTCGATCCTTTCGAGAAACCCTAACAGGTTTCCATCAATAATACTAACAATAAGGCTTATATTGTAAATATTAAATACAAAAATAAAATAACGTCATTTTGATTTGTCTCAAAAAAAAACAAAAAACTTCTTATTACCAAGGAACAAATCGTCAGTATTAAAGAAAGGTCGACAGTATTAAGTATATTTTTTTCTTGCCATTTTTTAGCCACAAGTTTTCCTTCATGGAATTTTGGCCAAAAATATTCCTCATTTCGATGATATTATCATCGGTATTAGTAATGCATTATCGGTATATATTTTTCCAAATTTTTAGGAAATAATTTGTGGAAACATTTTGGTTTCATTTAATACCAATGATATTATTGTCGATAATAAGTATTTCCTGCCATTTTTTGTAATGAAAAAAAAAATTCTTACTTCAACTTAATATCGATGATTATTTACCACTAGTATTACGATCGTCAACATTTACCTTTATTTTTTTTTTTGTAGTGCTATATATAAACTAATTTTAATACTACATTAGTGAATCCTTATTGGTAAATTTGTATCATGTCTTATTTTGTCAAATTATCATTTCTAAATTGCATATTCAAATAGAATTAGTTCTTATAAGATTGATAACATTTATGAAGACATTATCTATATTCAAAATCAATTTTCATATGAATAATACTTTTTACTTAACATGAATTTAATATTATTTTATTTTATTTTTAACAATTTTATTGTACTTTTAAGGAAACCATAAAGAAAGAAGTAAAAGTATTTGTTTTATACTATTATTTACCACAAATTTATCATTATCAATATTATCTAAAATATGATTAATTTTTTAAAAATATATATATAATTTACCCTCAATTATTTTTCTCCTTTTCCTTTTTCTTTAACCCTCACCCTTAGCTAGTTATTTTTCTAGGTTTGGTTTTCCTAATCGAAATCCCTAACCTAACCAAACTAATCCTAAACTAACACTCAACCTCTTCCCTTTTTCTTTCTCACACAACCCTCCCTTTCTATCTATATTCTCCTTATTCATTCACCCACTCCCTGAAATCTACATTCCTTTTCTATGCAATGGATCTCCCTCATGTCTATATTCTCATGCATGTAATCTCTCCTACAACTCTTCCTTCCCCGTACATTTTCTTTCAACCATTCCCTACACCCCAAACTCTTTTCTCCTTTTTCTCTTTCATTTTGTTATGAACCCAACTAAATTTCTCCTTCCATTCCATTATCTCTATTCCTTCAAATACTAACCTAAATACTCCCTCTGTTACTGGTTTTTGGTTTTTAGCAACCAACACCATAAGCCTTGTTGTTGCACATCACTACCACACCAAGCTCCTCTTATCCTTTTTCTTCCTCCCTGGTTCATTTGCTTTCTCCTTTCTCCAACTGTGCCCCTTGTTCACAACTAACCCCCCCCCAAGAAAACTAATCTAACTCCAACATTTTTATTATTTCCCTTCATTGCTTTCAGACCTCCCTCATGATATTGCATCTACCTTGTGTGTAGATCTTGTGTAACTCAACTAGGGATGGCAATGGGTCTCGGACCCGACCCAGACCCGCTAGACCCGCCTCATTTTTAGCGGGTCTGGGTCTATGATTTTTGGACCTGACGGATCTGGATCGGGTTTGGGTCCACATATACCTTAAAGGGTCTGGGTCTGGGTCCAGTTCTAGATCAAGACCCGACCCGCCAGACCCGTTTAATATACATGTGTGTGTGTGTGTGTGTCTAGTGTCTACATATATATATATATATATATATATATATATATATATATAAATACATACTAATATTATGTTTGTCATTATTGTCTTAATTTTATATAAGCTCCTTATTCATTTTTTATAAATTTTATTTTTTTATACTTATTTTATAAACAATATGTATAATATTGTATTTTAAAAGCTAGGGATATGAACAGAGCGAATTTTACGCAAAATCCTACGGATTTTGTCCAACGGATATGGATAAAAGAATATGGATGATGAAAAAAAATACCCGTCGGGTTCGAGTACGGATACGGGTATAGGATATTCATACCCGTACCCATAACCATACCCGTATCCATATCCGTACCCGTTTAACCGATATATAATTACCTTTTTACCCTTAATTTTAAAATAAATATAGTATAAATTAAAGTTAGAATTATCATTTAGCTTAACTCTAAATGGGTTTACCTGTTGGGTGATGGATTTATCCATCGGATAATATCCATTAACGGGTAAACGGATAATCCGTCGAGTAACAGATATCCAACGGATACGAATATGGATTTGTTAGCGGATATCGATTCGGGTATGGGTACGAATTTTCTTATCGGATACGGATACGAATATGGGTTTACCCGCCCCAAACCCGCCCCATTTACATCCTTACTAAAAGCATTAAAACACCATTTGAAAAGTTAATATAACTATTTTAATATATTTATTTTTTCACTTAGATGATTTTTTTAACAAAAAAAATACATATTAATTTATATAAAACATAAATGTATTAGTATTAGCATAGATTATTAATTATTTTAAAAAAAATAACTGGACCCATTTAGGACCCGTTTAGGACCCGTTTACCCGCTAGACCCGATGGATCCGGATCTGGGTATGAACTTTTAAGACCCGACGTGTAATCCCCCGAAAATTTCGAAAACCTATATTTTAATAAATTACTTTTATTTGGAATAAAATTTCTTTAAGATTATTTATTTTAATTATTTTATGGATTTTGGAGTATGTAAATTTGGATAAGAGTATTTAATAAATTAAAAATAAATATTTTGCTACGTATCATATTATTTTATTTGAATAATTTTCCAAATTAATATTTTACCAACTTTATCCTTTTTAAACCAATATATTAGATTATAATAAATTAAATTATTAAATTAAATAATTTATCAAGAATATTACGTTTTTATGATTTTATAAATTGATTTAATTTATTTCCCCTATTTTCCCATTTTTCCTTTTTCTTTTCCTTCTCCTTTTCTCCTTTCCTTCTTTCTTCTCTTTTCCTTTTTCTCCCCCTTGGGCCGCCCGCCCGGCCTGCTCTCCCTTCTCCCTGCGCATTGGGCCTTCGGCCCGTCTCTCCCGCCCCCCTTCTCCTTCACGCACGCCCGACCTCCAGCCCAAACACCCCTTTATTTTCTTCTCCCTGGACCGGCCGACTCTCTTCTTTTCCTGCGCCGGTCCAGCCGTCCGCCATCCCTTTCTTCTTCTCCTCTCTTCTTCTCCCACGCCCGACAACCTGAGCACGACGAGCACGCCGCAGCTTGTAACTGCAGCCGCCTGCCACCACCACCTGCTCCCTCTCCCTCTCTCTCTTCCCCCATCGTTTTCCTTCCCTTTTCGAGCCAAACCAGCCTGGACCACAGCCCCGCATGCTCTATCCCTTTCCTTCTTCTCCCCTCTTTTCCCCTGCCACCCGACCACCACCTGCCACCTGCAGCACCGATCGCCGGCCATCCCTACCCCTCTCTTCTCCCTCTTCTTTTTCTCCATCTCCCCAGCCCTCCATTCCCCTCATTTTCGAGCTCTTCTCCTTCCCTGAGCTCCCTTTTCTCTCCTTCCTTCTCCCTCCATTCTCCTTCACGTTTTTTTATCACCGCTGCCCACCGCCGCCTGCACCACCTCGCCCAGCCCCTGCGCCGCCTTCTGCCACCGCCTACTACCACCCTGCACCACCACGCCGCCCCTCGAGCCCTACACTCCCTCCCTTCTCGACCTCTTCCTTTTCTCCCCAGTTTTTCCCCCTTACCACCGAGCTGCCTGCAACCGCCACTTCCGCGGCCTTCCGGCCACATCTGCCGCCACCCAACCCACCGTTCGACACCCTGCAACCCCCTCTACAACCGCCATGCCTTAATTGGCCGAAAACAACCCTTGAACCCCTCCATTTTTTCCTCCACTTTTCCTTCCTTCTCATCCCTTCCACCTCGACCCACTTCAGCAGCCACCTTCGCCGTCTCCGCCGCCCTATTCCGCCTTGAAACCACCCTTAGCCTCCACCTACACCCCCTCTTCACTTCTGCACCATTCCCTTGCCTTAGAACCTCCCCTAAATACCTTCTTTTCTAGCCCAAAGACCCCAACCCGAAAATGGCTTATTTTTCTCCCTTCACCCACTTTGAGCCCTTTTCTCCCCATGATTTTGCATGAGACTCACGCTGCTCATGCAGCGTGAGCTCCCCCTTATTTTGAAACTCATTTGGTTAAGTTTTGAGGTATATCCATATTTAATTAAAGTGTATTATTATTAAATAAATTTGTTTTATAAAGTTTTACCCTTTTTAACTTCTTATTTCTAACATAATAATGATGGATGTTATTTTTAGGTGTTGAGTTCCTAATTATGCTTGGTAAGATTTGATATTTTGCGGGATTAAGGTAACCGTTAATCCTCCCTTAAATATATGGAAAAATGTATGCTAGCACATTAAGGGTTTAGTATGATTTTATGCATGTTTTGTTTGCTTAGCATGGTATGTATATGGTTTCTTATATTGTTTGATAAAAATAAAAAGCATGATAACTTTTGTGCCATATGTAGGTATGTTAATTAAGGAAGAAGTTTGATTATTGATGGAAATGTTAAATGCTTGTTTATAATGTATCATGTTGCTAATGCATGAATGATGTTATTATTTAAGGGTATTTTAGTAAGTATGCTTATGAGGTGTGTGAATCAATGTATGTAGTTGCTAATGAGTGTTATGTTGAATAATGACAAGTTGATGGACTTAGATGATAAAAACAAAGTATTAATATCATTATTTTATGTAGTGTTAGTAAATTCATAAAAATGGTGAATAAAGGGGTTGAATGGAAATTTTGTAAGTGAAAAGGGTATTTCGATAATTTTATAAGTAAAAGGGTATTTTGGTAATTTAAAAATAAAGGGGTTAAATAATAATTTATAAGTAAAGGATAAAATTGTAGGTTGTGAGAAAGAAGGGTAAAATGGTAATTTTGGAAGTAGGGGTAAAATAGTAATTTTGGATGAAGGAGGGCATTATGGTAATTTTTCAAGTAAAATGGCATTATGGTAATTTTTGGAGGTAGAGGGGCAAAATCGTAATTTCATAAGTAAAGGGTAATATGGTAAATTTTATAAGTGAATGGTGAAGTGGTAATTTATAAGTAAAGGGGTAATATGGTAATTTGGAAAAGAAGGGTAAAATGGTAATTATGTAAGGAAAGATAAAGATGGTGATCTTGGATGTGAAAGGGTAAAATAGTAATTTGTAAAGTAAAAGATGTATGGTGGTAATTTTCATAAAATAAAAGGATATTATGGTAAAATTGGATGTAAGGGGTAACTTGGTAATTATGATAACGACAAAAGATAATTTAACAATTAAATTATGATTGTAGAAGGGCAATTGGATAAGTATGATGCTATAGAAGGGTAATTTGGTAAATTAACCAATTAAAGGGCATTATGGTAATTTTAAATATGGAGAAGGGTAAAATTGGTAATTATAATTATGAAGAAGGGTAAATTAATTATGAGGAAGGTTAATTTGGAATTTATGATAATTGAAAAGGGTAAATGGCAATTAAAATAATTGAGAGAGGTAAACTGGTAATTATGATAAATGAGAAGGGCAATTTGGTAATTTATCCAACTGAAGGGGCAATTTGGTAATTTAGCCGATTAAAGGGTAAAGTGATAATTATATAACCAACTAAAGGGGCAAAATAGTAATCATGATAATGAAGGAGGGTAATTTAGTAATTTATCCAACTCAAGGGCAATTTAGTAATTATAACAAAGGAGAATGGCGATTTGGTAATATAACCAACCAAAAGGGAAATATGATAAGTGTAGTAATTATGAGGGGTGAATGGTGATCGAAAAAGTGTAGGAGACAATATGGTAATCTAAAGTGGACAAGGGGTAATTTGGTAATTATGCAACCTTAAGGGTAATGTGGTAATTTATCAAGTAAGGAATGGATACTTAACAATTATATAAGTAAAGGGCAAATGAGTAGTTTGTACCTAACACGTCTTTGAGATTGTGGAACATTAATATGATTAAATAATGCTGATTAGCCAAGTAAGAATATTTGATAATTAGTATGGCCTTAATGGTTTCTCTGAGGTATACTGGATAATCATCTGAATAAGAAATGACTAATGATATCGAAACGATTGAAAGTGAATAAGTATCTGATTACCGTGCTTTTCGTGATCACCTTAATTAAGACACTATTACTTAAAGTGAAAGACCTCGAGATCGGGAATGGTGATTCCTTAGGGGTCGCTACCCTAAGGACGTGGTTTAGTCCACGATTATTCTGGTATTTGCTGGTGTGCCTTTGTGCCCCAGCCAGGCCCTATGTCTTACTCTTCCTAGCTCTACGGACCTAGTTAGGGGGTATGCATACTTATGGATTAGGTGTCCTTGTAGGTAGGGTACTGAGTTAGCTGTATGCACCAGTACGACCAGGGTACCTTTGCGTCCTTGGGTTCGTGGTTGAAGGGTACTGAGTAGCTGATATGCACCGGTACGACCGGTGTACCTTTGTGTCCCGAGTTATCGATCTCCCATTCGAGGCAAATAAATATGATTGATGTGGTGATTAAAGAAAAGGAAAGATACTATTATTGAAAGTGGAATATTAATGAGCCGGGCCCAAATGATTATGATATTGAGTACTGGTCCACCGGTTATAATAGTGGTCCAGGAGCGTGTTGCCCTGGTATGTGATATTGAGTACCGGTCCACCGGTTATAATAGTGGTCCAGGAGCGTTTTGCCCTGGTATGTGATATTGAGTACCGGTCCACCGGTTATAATAGTGGTCCAGGAGCGTGTTGCCCTGGTATGTGATATTGAGTACCGGTCCACCGGTTATAATAGTGGTCCAGGAGCGTGTTGCCCTGGTATGTGATATTGAGTACCGGTCCACCGGTTATAATAGTGGTCCAGGAGCGTGTTGCCCTGGATGGTGATTTTATATATATTCCGATCCACCGGCTAAAATAGTGGGGGTCCCGAGCTCAATAAAATCAGTTATGTATGTGAATAAGGTTATGGAAAAATACTAATCACTTATAGTGGAACACCATGTGAGTCGGGACCAGACCGGTCCACCAGCAAATAATAGTGGTCAGGTGCGTTCTGCCCTGTGTGTTTACCTTCCGGTCCACCGGCAATAATAGTGGTCAGAGGCGTTCTACCCTGTGTGTTGACTTCCGGTCCACCGGCTATAATAGTGGGGTTCTCGCACTCACATGGATATAAAATATGATATTGATTGAATGATGATGGAATAATGGCTTAAGGCCCGAATGTATTGATCTTACACTATGACATGGCTTAAGGCCCAAAGTATCGATCGTGACTTATAAAGTATTATGTTTGTTATTGTTATGTATGCATCTCTCATTATTTATATGTGTAGCTTGCATTATGTGCCGTATGCGGGCTTGTCTTTAAGTGTGGTATTAAAGGGTTACTCAGTACCGTAGTACTGAAGGGATTCCCTTTATGGGGCCCTGCCTATTAAATGGGCAGTGCCCTTGCAGGTATTTTCAGGTGCTACTCAAGTGGGCCATGGGAAAGAGAGTAAGGAATTATCCGGTATCGTTAGGTTTTTTCTCTTTATCATTTAAATTCTTGGTTTTAAATGTTAACGTTGTTAAAGTAACCACCATTGGTGGATTTTATTCCTGTAAATGATTTGATGCGCTACTCTGATTTATGTGTGTTGAATTTCTTCCAGAATGTATTTCATTTCTTAGCCTTAGCACTTGGTACTGGAACGGTATGAGTGAACCAGTCTGGTACTAAGTGTGGCGGTAATACTCCCAAAGTTCACGTTTTATTTATCGGCTTCCGCTATTATCTTTTGATAAAACGAAATTTTTCAGTAGTGAATTTTGGGGGTGTTACACGATGGGTCTGGGTCAGGTCTGGGTCTAGGTAATATAAACGGGTCCGGGTCTGGATATGGCTGGACCCGGTCCAGACCCGACCCATTGCCATCCCTAAACTCAACCCACTCTAGCATATAACCTTCATGCCACCAATCTTATCCAGCACAAGCCTCCCATGCAACTCCACCACCTTATCATTATCTTTTAGATCTCTTGAATGAATGTCCCATCATGTCACTCAATACATCCTCTTCTTTCCCAACCTTTCCCAACTTCATTAAGCAACCATCACATTCCCTAGATTCCCCATTTTTTCTGCCATCATTTCATGTAGAATAAATACCCTCAGTCCTTCCTTGCATTGCCATCCTTCTTTTAACATGAACCTCTAATGCTCCCTTTTCCATGCAACATGAATCTCTAACATTGAACTCTACGACCTAGGCTACATGTTCACATAGCTGAGCCCTTACAGTGTGAGTTTTCCTTACCATGACTTTAGCTTTGGTTGGGGTTCATTTGGTTGGTTTGTTAATTATTAGAAAGAGAATTCATAGAGACTAGGGTTTTATGCTAGTTTGTTTGTATTTTCACTATTTCACTGGAATTAAGAGGTACCTCATATACCTTACTAAAATGTTAAAAATCACATTGTATCATATATGGTTTTTTATGTGTATATTGTATTAAACATGTCTTGTTGTATTATATTTATTTTCCAAATGATGCTAGAATGAAATTATGTATAATTGAGCATGTTAAATTATTTATAATATTAAGTGTACAAAAGCATGTTATATTAGGTTAATGTTGTAAGTTTACTACACATGATGTACAAGGATGTTAATGTGCCATGATAATGTTGAGCATATTAAGCTTATTTTCGCATGATTAATATTATTGGTATAACCTAGAGGTAAATTTATCTTTAAGTGTACCATATTTTATTTGATCCCAATACGTAGGCCTAATATGTACCACAGGATGTTAAATATGAAAGCGTGTGATTTATAATGATTTAGATATGTATGTTAGGGTTTTATATGATTATATATGTGTAGGGACAAAATAGTTATTTCTCATGCCTTATAATTTACATGCATGCTAAAATGTTTAAAGTATTGTATTTTAGCCTTTTCATGACAATTTTTTAAATAGAAGAAAGATAACATCTAAGATGGATAATATTATGGTAATTATGGTCTCAAGGGCATTTTGGTCACTATGATCTAGTGTTTCTAAATGCGGATAATTGGAACCAAAATGGCCTTAGTAGATTGTAAGGTTGACCTTAGTGTTGACTTTGACTTTGAGTTGATCATTGATCTTAGGGTTGATGTGAATAATTATAAATAAGGAAAAGTGGTTAAGTGTGAAATTGAACATGTTTATGTACTATGTGATATTTGTGATTACAAAATAAAATACTAATATCTAAAGTGGAAGACCATGAGTTTGGGATTGATTTACTCTCTAGGATTATCTACCCTATAGATGAGGTAATAGTCCTCGCTTTGGATTGATTTCATTGAAATACCTTGATGCCCTAGTTAGGCCCTAATCTACTCTATAGGTGACCTACAAGCCCTATAGGGAGTTTCGATGCTAAAATATTAAGTGATCTAAGTTGGAGGTTATTGTGTGTTATACCTCTATAAGTTGTATGGTTAGAGGGTAATGTGTTGCCTTAGTATGCTAGTATGACCAATGTAGTTTATGCCTCTTCGGGTTATCTCTGGTATCCCCTCTAGTAAATAAAATAGAAGTTAATAGTTATTGGTTTTAAATTTTAGTTTGATAGTCACCTTTTTTTTCACTTATATTGATATGGATTATATTGGTTATGATGCTTAATAAAATATTAACTTTTAAAGTGAAAGATCACATAAGTTCATAATCAATTATACCAATCCATTTAATCAAATGAGAATAGTGGCTATGAGTTGTATGCCTTAGGAGTTGTACTTGTCTATTCCACAAGATGAGAATAGTGATAAGGAGTGTTATGCCTTAGGAGTTGTACCTGTCTGTTCCACCAGACAAGAATAGTAGCTAGAAGTATTCTCCCCTGGGGGTTGTACTTGTTTATTCCATTGGATAATAATAATAAGGGTCTCCAAATTTAACATAAATAAGTAATTGGAATGACTGTAATCACTTATTAAATTTGTGTATAGTTCATAATAATGGTATATTGAGAACATGATATTTGTGATGGCTATGATATGGCATATATTACCATTCTTGTTATCATGTGTGTTATATAATGTATTTATGCCATGTTCCTCTTATGATACATTCTATGTGCTCCATGCGGCCTTTGTATACTTAGTATTTTATAGTAGTTTACTCATTATTGTTATATCAATGGTATAATACCTCCAACTTTATATAATTTAACTATTGAGTAATTAATATCCTAATCTAAGAAAGTTAATATTTTTACCTACCCTAATTCTTTAATCCTTAAAACTAACCCTAGATTGTTGATAAATTGATTTTTAACACTAATTCCCTAATGTAAATTTAACCTAATTCTAATCCAAACCCTAAACTCTTTTCCTTTTTCTCTTTTCTTTTCTTTTTCATCTTCTCCCCCGTCCTGATCAACCTTCTTCCTCTTCAAGCCATGCAAACAAATCCCACCACAACCTCTTCTTTTCCTTCCTAGCCATGTAGTTTCGCTACACCAGCCCACCTACCCTCTACCATGCAGCACAACTTGCACCATTAGGAGGTACGTCCATCCCTTTCTATGTGTCACATAAACAAACCCATAACAAACCTCCTCGACCATGCACCATTTAGCATGCACTCACCCATTCCTCCTATAAATACCCCCTATCCCCTTATTAATTCGTTCTTTACATCTCCTACATACTCGCCCCAAACTCCCTCTCCCTTCTCTCAACTTCTTTGTATTTCATTCACCGCTCACCCATCATTTTCCTCCCTTGAACCTTTACAAATCCTTGCATCCTCATTCTGTAAAATAGCTACAACATGAGCACCTAATGTTGTTAAATTTTGGCAATGTGAAATACTCAAGCATACCACCCTTATTTTCCCCACAACATCACATTGCAACTAGCCCAAGTATACTGCCATCTCACAATACACAACCCCTACCAACGCTAAGCCTTCACGCTACAAAAGCTCCCCAACATCAAATACTCATGCCAACCCCTCCTACTAGCATCACTCCTTGATGCAACACGCCTAGTAGCATCAAGAGTCCACACTCCCCCCCCCCCTTGTTGCATGAAATTCTACCACAGCTAGTTTAACCCTTGCATGCCTTGTTTTGCTTCAATTTTGCCCCATTTCCACCTTCTTTTACCTGATTTTTTTTCATTGGTTTTTGTCTTGATTTATAATTAGGTATTATCCTTGATTAGTAGGTGACTTTTAGGTTTTCTTGGAGGAGGCATATTAGGGTATTACATGCTTATAGAGTGGAGATGTTTTTGGTAAAGATACACGATGCAATTAGGGTTTTGTGTGCAATTTATATAATTATATAAAATATCATGTTTTTTATTTTTATGATGATAATGTTATGTTGATAATTTTTTTATATCATGATGTGGTATTGAATCCATGGAAAGTGAGAATGTGTGAAGAGTACGAGATTATCTATTATTGTTGTGATAAAACTCATTTTGTAACCGTAAGTGTGTATTATGACCTATGGTATTTTAATGTGATTTGACTAGGTATAGAAAATGGTTAATTAATGCAGTCAATTATTTTGATGATGATATATATTGGAAGTTAAAAACCATTCATATTGGGACATATAGGAAAATATGTGAAAATATGGGTATTTAGGCTATCTTAAAGACAATTTGGTCAATATGGATTAAATATGTGATCCTTGGTATTTTAATGTGTTAATTAGTTTAAAATAGCTTAAATATATTATGATTAATGTTTTGAGTAATTATAAATGACCTAAGTTTTAAAAATTAGAAAATGGATTAAATTTCGAGTAGTAGCCCTAGAGGTAAGGTCATTATCGCATGTGTAAAATGTTAGAGTTAGACTTTGACTTTTGGATATGTTTTTAATATTATAATTTTAGGAATTTGGATTAAATTTAGTGGTTATATGAGTCTTATGGAAAACATTATGCTTGATTTGTGAAAATAAAGTTTTGTAGGAATTTAAAAATAGCAATCCTAGAGGTAGGCTATTATCGAATGTATAAGACATTAGATTTAGGAATTGATTTTTAGATATGTTGTTAATAATAATATTTTATGGATTTAGATTAATTTTGGTGGAAATATGAGTATTATGGGAGCGATTATAATTAATTTATGAAATTAGGATTTATTAGAGAAACTATGGGCCTTTTTCCTTAGGGAATGCTCAATATTCATGTGGTTAAGATTTATGTTTTACATATCTACATGTTTCCCGTATAATGATCTTGAGATAAAAAAAACTATAGATAAGACACTAATTACTTAAAACAAAAGATCATATGAGTTGGGACCGAGATATTAGGCGTATGCTCCACTAGACGATAACAGTGGCTCGAGAGCTTTCTAACCTAAGAGGTGCATTATTATGTTCCACTAGATTAATAATAGTGCCCCCTAAACTCAATGTGAATGAGTATATGATTTTGAGATAAGTAATTAATGAAAAAGATATTAATCACTTAAAGTAAAAGATTATGTGAGTCGGGATCTAGGTGTTGTATCCATTCTTTCAAACGATAATAGTGGTTGAGAAGTGTTTTTCCCTAAAAGATGCTTCTGAATGTTCCATGAATTTAAGAATATTATTTAGGAGTGTGTTGTACTAATATATGTTGGGTTTATTCCACCAAAAAATAATAGTGACTCGGGTGTATTATACCTTGAGAGGTGCTTCAATATGTTCCACTAGATTAAGAATAGTAGGGTCCCTAAACTCAACGTAAATAAAAGTATAGATTATGATTATATCAAATCATGAGTTCTAGAATCACTATTTACCTTACATCTTATTATGTTAACACACATATATGTTTATTATCTTATGCGAGCTCATGCATTGTATGTAACCTTACTTAATACGCAACATACTAATCATTCTTTTTATAGGTGATACACATTCCCATGAGCAAATGGCCTAGGTGATTTTGTGCAAGTCAATGACTTTCCTACTTATGATGCCTTGATTGTGTAGGAGTAATTCTTGTGTATCGAGGTTAGGTATAGAGACATATTATCTTATTTTTATTTTGGTCCAAATACCTTTTGGGCCACTTAGTTTTAATGTATCCCTCTTTATGTATTTTGTCTATTATACTCAAAGTTAACCTCCGAACTTCTACATAAGTTATGAATCTCTCTTATTAATTGTTTTATCATACTTTTAAGTGTTACTATTTTTTCCTTCTATTCAATTTAAAGGTGGTATGGTAAACCATACTTATGTTGAGTAAGGAGAAACACCCATAATTTTTGTTTTTTACTTCCACTAAAATAAAAAATTTTAGTAGCAAATTTTGGGGTGTTATAGATGGTTTTTTTGTTCATGGTCAATTGCCCATCCAATCTACAATTGTGACTTTATAAGAATATCTAATGGTACTTGTTGATTCAATACTTTTGTTGTATTGATTGCGAAGAGTGTTATCTAGTTTGTTTGAGAATATTACTATCAGGAATCTCTATCTTTTTCTCTCTCTTTGGACTTTTATGTCCTCTATTTTCATTATACATGTTCTCTTCCCTCTATTTTTTTTCATTATACATGCTTGATTCCTATGTAAGATGTTACTTTTGCCTTGTACCGAATATAGATTAGATATAAGGCTTAAGGAGTACATCTTCTATGTTGGATATGACTTAAAACCCTTGTGTTTTATCATTTTAACTTCCACATTTAACTCTTTTAAATAAGTTTTGAGTTTATAAATTTTATGGTGTTATATAAGTGGTCTGTGTTAATTAAGTTTTCCATATTCTTCTACGTCGATGGCATGAATAGTTGTATATAAGGGAAGGTAATATATTTTTCTTTTATCGTTTGTTCTCTTATCTTATATCATACCATCTTATTTGGTGAACTCATGTTTTTATGTCTTTTTATAATTTTCCTAGGATACTGTGTTAATGTTTATGATTTTTTCCTATAGAATGTGAATCTTTTTGTTATCTATGGTTACTTATCATGTCAAGTCATGGGACTCCTTGTGAACATGTATTATGAATTCTCATGAGGTTCATGAACTTTTATGTTTCCCGTGACAACAATTTCCACTACAGAAGCATGCTTCTTTACCATTTCCTCGTGTGATTCTTGAACTCTATTGTATGTTATGTTTTCAATTGTAATAACCTATGGCATCCTCGATTTCATATTATTATCTACAATTATCATGCTTCATTATGATTTGATATATGGTCATGTTCTCTTTCTTATATGTTTCGTCTATTTAGTAAGTTCTTTAGCTTTCCATGATCTTATATGATAGCATATTTGTTCGGGTTTTATTTGTTATGCCATGATAGGATGATTATTCGTAGGCATTCCATCGATGTCATTCATGTTACTGCATGTTAATTAATGTTACTTTTGCTCTTTATAATGATCAAATGTTGACATGTGTGCATGTTATCACTACATGTTGAGTGTGATTTACTCGGCACAACATCGTACTGATACTTTGCTTGTTTAGTTGTCTATGTGCAGGTTATTTTGTTGGATTTCAACTGTGATTGTTGGTTTGGGCAAAGTGTAATAAGTATCCAAAGTTTTTTTTCCTCTTTTGCAAAGACTTATCTTTTGTTTTATTTGTAAACATTTTGGAAGTTATTATATTATAATTTTATTTGGTGTTGTAAAAGGACATTTATATTTTGATGTTTGGTTGAGATATTAAAATTCATATTTACTTCATAGATTTTTTGCTGACTTTAATCAGTGATGACTTTATAGGTTTTCCACTAACTTTATCAATTGTGATGTTTCAAGTTTTGTTGAATAGGTTTTTAGTCTTGCACCTAACAAGGGAAAGATGGCATACATTCGTCTTATGTTAGATGTGACGATAATACTCTTTATTTCTTTTATTTGCTTCTGTATTATTCTTTTAAAATGAAATTTTACGTAAGTAAAAATGAAGGTGTTACACATATATGTAGTACTTTAGCTTTCTATGTGGTCTTTTGTTTGCTCCTTTATAATTAAGATAAAAATCAATTTGATTATTATAGTTTGAAAATAATAAGAATCAATGTATTAACATAATATGTTTTCTTAACAACTCCTTTTTTGCTACATTATTGACGATGCATGAGTTCGTATGAGGGTAACCTTTTTTTTTGCATTTTCTTTTGCTTTTTGTCTATTCTTATGTCACTAATCGCATATAATTTATAAAAAAAACTTAATGTATATATGATTATAAGGATTATTTAAGGCGTAATATATATTATAAGTAGTTACATAACTTACAATCTTTTTTCTTTTTAAACTCAATCCATTATTGAGGAGTGATCACATGCTGATACTTTAAAATTGGCATCTATAAAATTCCTTCAAACACTCCTTTTTAAGAGATACTATAGACAGTTGTTATAATTGTGAAATCATCATCTATGGTTTTTCATAATAACCCCTCATATCCCAACTCGCTCTAGTTTTTATTAGATAAGTTATATATTGGTGTTATTGCTACAAGTTGTCGTTTATTTGTATTTTGTATTGGTGCAAGTATGTTGGAAATGGTTCCACGATGAAAATTATCTGAAAAATGGGATATTGAATATTTATTAGTTTAGTTAATATTTCTACATTTGATGGATATATTTTTTCTTTCTTTCAACAAGTGTTTCCATAAAAACATGTTAATAATTATCTCTAGTAGGACCATTGATGAATGAAACCCTTCCCTTATCTCGTGGTTCATAAATTCTGTAAATCCAAATCACTTTGAGACCCACCTCCCAAATCGTGTTTCATGAATCCAATAAATCCAAATCCGCCACTGACTCCAAGAAAAAACACTCCAAAATTTTGTCCATTTGCTTGGATATTCCAACAATCCGTCAACATTTCTAACGAACAATGCCAAACTTTTGTCTGGAAAATAGTATGTTAAACCAAAATAAAATATTTTTACCCTTTTCCTGTGTGTATTAATATATATTTTTTTGCATCAAAATGTTTTTATTTATTCAAAACCACTTTGAAATAATGCAAGCATAGTACTAACTTTTTCTTGAAATCAATGAATCATGTCGTATGAAATACAGCAGTCGCCGACTCATTCTAAATACTTGGAAATAATTGCAATCGCATGAGATCAAATGAAATAGTACTATTAACATTAGACTTTTCACAAGCAATTCAGTATAAGTACCATGTTTGGTAAGTAATATTTTGAAGAGTTTTAACCATTTTTAAAGTAAATTAGAGCTCTCACAATATTAAGTTCATAAATTGAGTATTTAGGAAAGAAATATTTAAAATTAATTGAGAATTAGGTTTTTTAGTTTACTATGAAACCCATAATACTCTTAAAAATATAGACTGAAATTGAAAAGGTGTACAAAATGATAGAATACATATATATATATATATATTATTACTTAAGGAAAAAATGGTTGGAGTCTATTTAATTGAGAAAGAAATGATTTTTGAAATTTTAATTTATGATTTTGTTTTAGTTCTAGACGAGGAAATTTTGGCATCTAAAGTACAAAAGTTGGCTGTAATATATTGAAAATAATTATTTTCATGTTTTATACTACATTTCAAATTCTGCATAATATTATTTATGTATTATATGTATTTACATATTTATAAGGAATAATATTTAATTAATTAAAAATGGAGGTGGTTTACACCAATGCATTCAGCAATGGATGAGACACTACATCGATCTTTTTTTTGTTTAGAGGTGGCAACGGATCGGGTACCCCCTATCTATTACTCAAATCCGATAAAAAAACATATGTCCATATTTGTATCTAAATCCGACGGATATGTTTTTCTTCATCTATATCCATTTAAATATCTATCAGATAAAACCTATCGAGTTTCGGGTAAATATAAAGTACAAATTATTTAATGTTAGAAATATATACTTAGATTATTAAAATTTAATCATATCTTCACTTTTAGCCTTAGAAAATATACTTAAGGTTACATAAATGAAGATAAAAATGTAATTTTATATCGGGTAAACGGATACGGATACAAGTACAGATTTGAGAATCCCTTATCCATACCCAAATTTAGCGGATATTTCTCCCCTTTCTCGATACCCGTATCTATATCTGTTTACACCTCTAACGGATAAAATTTATTGAATTTCGGATAAAATTCGTCCAATTGTCATCCCTTACTGCATTCGGTTGCATTGATTTTGTGTATTTTAATTTTGGTTGGTTTCGGTTAGTAGAGCTATTTTAAATTTGGTTAATTTTTTGTTGTTGTTTATTAATTAATATTACAATAATCCATATATAAGTTGTGATGTAGGGGAAGGGAAACCAGACGAAATGAAGAAATGTAGATATTTAAAAAATTAGAAAAGGAAGATTAGAGGAAACAATAATACGTATAGTTAATTAATATACTTTTAGTATTGATATAACTCTTTATTTTTATTTGTGTTGCCGTGTTGGTATACATTAATGTACAAGGAAGTTTTTAAATAGTCATTAATATATATATAATATTTTTTTCCCTCCAATAAATTATTATTGGAACGTAGGACAGCTTTAAACTGTAGTTTTCGGATTTTTGTATGTATAAGTTCATATAATACAATATAAAATATAAAAATAATATTTTTTTAATAGTATTCTAATCGGCTCAGCCAATTTAGGTGTCGTAAGTTCGTAATCCAAAATAAAAATTAAAACGTTTTTCTCTTAGTTAAAAATTAAAATATATATATATATATATATATATATATATATATATAAGTTCCTTAATTAGATCAAGTTCCAGATATTTTTTCCTAAATTGATATTTTTCTCAAGCCACATCAGGCACAAAGACGAGTTCGGCTGATATCATATTATAGAATCCCTCTCTAAATTGACGTATTTCATCACGTCAAGCATTCTAATTTACTTATCCAACTGGCGGGCAAGGAATTTGCCTTTTTGGGAGAAAAAGGACCCACTCCTAAGTCCTATCCTATGAAACTCATATAATATCACTGCTCGCGTAACGGAATAACGAATGACGATATCACAACGTAACGGCACAAACAAACATTCGCTTCCCATAAACTGAGAAAAAACACACACACACAACTACTGTTTTTCCGTTGAGCGCCTGATTTCGATTCCCGGGTAAACATTAAGATGCCTTCCCTGGGGAGCCAATTCGAATTGTTCGTTTATTCACGTGGTTTCTCTCTTTTTCCAAAAATTTCACCTCTCTCTTCGTCTTCCTCTTATTCTTCTCTTTCTTCTCCCAAGTATTTGGAAAATTTGCCGATAGCGTCAAGCCTTGGACGAAATGCCTAAAAGATGATCTCCTTCATCACAAGTACACCAACTATTTGTATGGTTAGTGGTCAGACCTTTAAGTCTTTGAATTCCCTTGCTTTTCCCTCCAGCGTTCTTGTCGTAAACCCGCCATATCGGACACAGCAGCATGAGGTTCAAGAATTGAAGTGGCGACAGAATCGTCCGTTGTTCAATCGCTTCGTACTCCGTCTTTCGTCTGATTCTCTTGTTCCGAGGTGCAGCAGATGGGAAGGTCATGGTGACTCTGAATTAGAGGCTGAGGTTTTGGAGTTCATGAAGACATCGAGTAAGCCCGTAAAGTTTCCTCGTAAGACGGATTTGATAGAAGCTGGGAGGATGGATTTGGTGAAGTCCATAGTGAGGAGCGGTGGGTGGATGTCGATCGGTTGGGATTTGGATTATCAGATTGGAATTGATCAAGATGGTCATGTCGCTAATACTACTCGGCAAATGGCGTTGGACGAACGCATTGAAAATGGTGCTTGGAGTAAGGAATCAAGAACTAACTCGGAGGGCGTTGTGGATTCCTTGTTTCTTGGAGATTCTTCGCCAGCTGCTTCTTCCACTACGGGAAGATCACTGTAACAGCCCTCCTCTTTCTATTTTGCTTTTCGTCAATGCATCTTTTTTTTTTTCTATAACGTTACGTGTCCTCTTGGATTCTAAAGTGCCCGAATGGTTGGGTCTTACTGTTTGATTGATATTCCCTGTCTTGTTCTTCGGCTATGGTGGTTGCTGACTTGCCGAAAACTAACTCAAGACCGCAATTACCGAAAAGTTGAAAACCAGACGAAATGGGGCCTTAGAGCGGAGCAGCCGCTATGTCCTGCGTAGATAATTGCCTTGGTGCACCTTGTTACTGCCCTAATAAGTACCTTCGTCATGGCCGGACCAAATTTGTGCATTTGCTCTGGTTTATTTGTTAATTTCTGTCTGATTTTAGTGTCCTGCATCTTAAGATAAATGTATATGTTGGCAGCTACAAAGGAAGTGATCTTGCAAAGTGAATGAATTCAAGTGTAAAACCTTATTGATCGTACCTTTGACACTCCCCCATGTCTGACGCCCTCAGAAATGAATCATTTGTATGACTTACGCTATCTGTTGTATCATGAAATCTGTAATACATCATCCCCATCATATTTTAACAATAGAGCCTCTGCAAGCCCTAGCATTGTTTTGATCTGAAATAGTTCCTGTTTGATATGATGCTGATCATGGCTTGATCTGCTAGCTTGAAGAATAGCTTGCATTAATACAAGGCTGAAGGATCAATATTTCGTAATCGATGGCATATATATATATCAATTTGGAATTGTATATGTGAATAATTTTAAGGTAGTTAATTCTACCACTGATTCTCGAGTGTAGCCGCATGCACAGACACAAGAGAGTTCCCCGCCCCTTTCAAATATATTGCGTTGATACATTGATATTAGTAGGTTTTTGCATGTTCAGAGAGATAGAGACCGAGGACAGTGCGATTCATGGTATATTGAATCGATTGGAGAGAGAGAGAAAGTCCAGCATGGGTCTTGATTTCCTGAAAGATGGCAGCAGTAATCGTGCTTCGAGCAATGCTGTGGATGGGCGTACTACCAGTAGATTTGATGATGCAGGTGAGTCCGTTCAGTCATGGCTATAGTCTTTATATTTCTTTCCAAGTATATTTCTTGCCTAAAAATGAAACTATTGATTGTTCTTTATTTAACTTTGGTCTATTGTCAATGGATGTATTCTCAGACCTATGTGGTATCTGATGTACTGAGCTAGTCACTCTCTTGCTTAGGTTTTCCCCCATCAAATCAGTTTATTCTCTTACTATTTTAAAGCACTTTTAAGACTTATTAAGCAGTGGTGTCTTAGCTTTTTCCTTTTATCTCTACCGGCCAAGAAGATATCTACTGCAGTGTAGTTGCATTGTTTGTTGTATCTCTTCGCTAAAGGTTCTAAAACCATCAAATGTGTTTTTTCCGTGTTATAAATATGATAGACAGTTGCTATGTTGACAAAAGTCGTCTACTTACTTCGCTTGATCATGAGAAAAGTCATTTCAGCAACTCAAAGACTGATTATCAGAGGTCACTGAAGCCAGATACATGGAAAAGTTGGAGTCTTCAAAGGGCTGGTCCTCTTGATATAACTTTTGAAGGTATTTCCTTCCTAGTTGCTAGAGGAGTTTATTAGTTAGGAAACTGCTTTCAAGTTGTCCCATAAATAGTCTCATTGGCAATATATGTCCAGCTGCTGAAATAGACTTCAACAAAAGCAGAAAGGAGTCGGTGGATGAAAAAGTTGCAATGACAGAGAATGATAAGGAACATCCAGGGAAGTCTACGGAGCTGAATTCTCTCAGTAAAAATTTGAACCATCAGGAAATAAGAAAACGTCTTCAAGATCTAGAACTGGAGCTTTCCTCTGTGCTGCAGTTATTGAGGTCAAATGGCAGCGACTTGTATCAGAAGGTAGGAAATATACTTGCTCCATTACATACTTGAATTAATAGCTCCAAATCTAGGGAACTTTCCTAGTTGGTAATGATTTGAGTATTCATACTCTGATTGCTTCATCATGATCATAACTTCTAGCTGTATAGTATATGTGTGTGTGTGTGTGTGTGTGTGTGTGTATAGATCTATGTTTGGCTCAAGTCATTGAAAAGCTAGCTGGAAGGTACATGCTAAAAATATTTACTAAAAGCAAGTTCTAGAAATGCTACCCCACGAGTTTCTAAAATTTAAGTTTTTTTTGTCCCAAAAAACTTGTGTACCTAGTTTTTTTGGGAGTAACATAAGCTAAAAGGTAGCATATGTTAACAAACAAACATAGCATTGAATTTTCTTATGGATTCCCACTATCCATGTACAGCAATGGCTCATGAATTCCCATATAATAAAACACTCTTAAACTTGCTTTTTCAATGATGGGGCTAGGACAGTCACTTCTATGTTAGCCAACTGCAGGTATTGTGTGTAAACCTGCTGCTCTGTTAGAGCCTTTGCAAAGATCACCACTTGCTTATTCAAGAATGATAGAAGGAAATTAGGGACAATGAGTGTAGAAGTTTGCATAGATCGTCTGGTTTTCTCTACCATGGGATGTAATACCTGTGCTGTCTCAGGCATACTCAATAGAGATGCCTTGCTTTGTAAGGTTCTGATTGTATTTTCTCTGCATTGCCTCTTTCTAATAATAGCCCCCAAGTAAATGCATAGTGAGTAAAGTAACTCACGGTTGGCGCAACATCATTTTAGCATTGTAAATATATTTTGGTTGACTAGATTCTTCCTCGGAAACAAAGGAGGTATATAGACCTACAAAAATGGGCTGAAATGTGATGTTGGTAACCTTGATTAAGTTTTTGACTGATGTAATCTAGTATGAAGTGGAGTTCTGGAAGATACATCCCTGATTTTGACTTATTAGATGAATGTTTGGATCCTTAGCAGGATCATGAACGACTGGCTAATGACTTGGAAAAGCTTTCTGATGCTTCAGAATTCAAAGAGACTGAGGTGATGAATGCACATGACAAATTGCGGTCACTACGTGCCAAGCTTTCTGTATTAGAAGGGAAAATGGCGCTATCAGTGATGTTAGTATCTTTCCCCACTTCTCTTTTCCTCCCATGCTGTCTTCCCATGCAGTACTTTCCTTCTTTGCAGGGATGCTCAGAAGTTAGCGAATGAGAAACAGAGGAGGATCAAGGATGCTCGTAGGGCTCAACAACTACTTCGATCAACCGTTGTGGTTTGGCTTAATCCTGCATCAGAGGTCTTATTGACAGGATCGTATGATGGTTGGACTACTCAGGTATGAATATCATTTTATTAAGGTATTATTGATGGAAAACAAGATAATATTACTGCGTAGGTCCCTCAATAATGGGGTTCTACAGGCGTGGTATTGCGAAAGCTACAGCTTGGGATAGCCTTGGATTAA
Source organism: Tamarix chinensis (assembly GCA_030549775.1). Lineage (NCBI taxonomy): Eukaryota > Viridiplantae > Streptophyta > Magnoliopsida > Caryophyllales > Tamaricaceae > Tamarix > Tamarix chinensis. The sequence continues at coordinate 121,193,953 of CM060171.1, forward strand.
ATTTTCCTTTTTGCATGTCGCTTACTAACATCTCCATGTTTTGTATCTGGAGGATTTGTTTCTAGGTAATTTGGTGCAAGCTGTTATTCTCTTTCCGTAATTTTTCTCCCCGTCTATCAGTATTATTGATGTTGTAGTGGATTTGTTGCTGTTGCTGGGTAGATTCAATTTGTTTGTCCGCAAACCGACTTCCTTATAGACTCAATTAGACGCTTGTTATAGTTTTAGGTCAAATCAAAAGGCTTAGAGTGATCAAATGATTTGAGGCAACTTAACTCTCCATGTTTTAGTTAACTGTTTTCTTGAGTTGTTGATCTCTGAAGACTTTTTTGGTGGTTAATAATGTACTGCAGAGGATGATGGAGAAGTCAAGCACTGGTGTTTTCTCTGTCGGGCTAACGCTATATCCTGGGAAATACGAGGCTAGTCATTTTCCTTCCATAGTTAAATTTGTGAACATGACCCAAAGAAACTGACAGTGCGTCAACGCACCCTTGCTAATGACTTTACTGCAGATAAAATTCATTGTTGATGGCGTATGGAGAGTTGACCCCCTTCGACCAATCGTTCACGATGGAGAGCATGAAAATAATGTTCTACTAATCCACTGAATGTATGTAAGGCCAGAAGTCCCAGCACCATGACAGATCAATACAGATGCAGTCGAATTGTAAATAGCCACAATTAAGATTGTCATGTTCCATAGGGCAGGTTAGCTTTAGCTCATATTTTCTCTTCCATTTTCCTTTAATAAATTTTCCCCATTTTCTGTTTAGTCATCTACCCGATTACTGGGTAATTCATTGTACAGTCACCAGGATGTAACATTTTTGTTGGGAAAATTACAAAATTACTCCCATTCAGCATGTGGTTACTCCAATTAAACTTTGGCCGCAAACGAGTGTGGTATGCAGTTGCAACCTGGTGAATATATGAAGTTGAAGAAAAAGTATATATATACTACGAACTCCCGAAATCTTACAACAAAGAAGGCAAAGTTGACGTTGTGGATAAAAAAATCCCAAAGTCGTTGGACTACTGGGAGCTGCTGTCAACCGCCGAAGGTAGGCAAGGTACTTTGAGCAATTGTGAAGCCACTACCACAATACACATCTGATGATATAGGGTTTGTGTAAGCGTGTCCTAGGCGGACCAACCGAGGATGAGTCTGATCATTAGTGTTTCCCAGGCCAAGCTGGCCATGCTCACCCCAACCCCACGTCAATACTTCTCCCCTATCTGTTATAGCAACGACCAAATAAGAGAATAATCAATCCAACGTACAGATATACGTAGAGTCAAGGAAAATGTAATCAGATTGGAAAGCCTTGCCTGTTACTAAAGCTGAGTGCTCAGCTCCAGCTGCAATATGCGAGACATTCATCCCACTTAGACCAGGGACTTTACATAGATTTGGTTGCCTTGAAAGCTCTGGGCAGTGCATGGAAATGACATCAGTAATCCAATAAAGAACTTCAAACCAACGTAAAGAACCAGAAAGAAAAAAGGTCAAGCAGAGAGGGGCAGCAAATGAATAGAGCAGCGAGCATAAGAAAGTAGCAGAACACAACATTGCCAAAATGAAATTTTGGCCCAGTGATTCCAATCTCACCCACATCAGTACTTTAACACCCTCTTCCCCCAAGTACAAAACCTACAAACAAGATTAAAAAGACATTTTAATGCCTTATTTTCCTCATTTGGATCTCTCTTCTTTTTTTTCCTTCAAATTGCATGTTCGTGAACTACAAGGTCACACGGTCCACGGGTACCAATTACCAGATATATCCTGCACTTGGCTTATCTTTTCAGGATCACCCAATGATCCATGATGCCTGCCACCAAGCATGAACAATTCTCCTTCACCTGTTTATGCATCCCAAAATACATATCTGCGAGTCATGTGCCACGTTCATACTGTTGCGATAAAAAACAAGAAAATAAAACTTGTGAGAATATATGTCATTCTTTACTTGTCAATGCTAGAGCATGATTCCATCCAAGTGCAGCTTGTGTGAAGCTCGTAGACGTACAGGAGCAATGAGGAATTGAAGCATCTGCAGCGCCACTGAACCCTCTTCCCCAACTATACAACTGCCCATCAGCTTAAGTGAAAGCCGATTAGGAAACTAATCTCAAGGTAAACACGTGCTAGGGCTGCTGGACAATAGAGGATACAGAACCGATGAAGGGGCTATTCAAACACTCACCAGATAAAGCAGCACTATGATCGCCATTTGCATAAATTCTCCCAATTTTGACATCTTCAAGACCTAAACTCAGCTGAGGAAGGCTTGATGATTTTATTTTATACTTTGAAACACCCAACTGACCACGCTTTCCGGATCCAAATCCATAGACTTGGCCACCTGAAGAGACCTCTTTTCTAATGAGTACCCATGGGATAAGGAGAAGAGATAAAGAGACAAGCCAATGCTATGAAATGAAAGACAATTTTTAAGCTACAATTCTCTGCAAGAGGATGTATGAAATAGTAGATGTTGCAGCAAGGTTGAAATCATAAATCACCTCTTTCTAGCACCAACGAATGGCGCATGCCACAAGCAATTTGATCAACATGCTTAGAACCAAAGAATGAAACCTCAACAGGGGAAGCATAAGACTGGTAATCACCATGTCCAAGTTGACCAAAAGATCCATCTCCACAGGTGAAAAGTCGTCCTGTATCTGAAGATATTATCAAACAAAAGTAGATGAATAACTTAAGTTCATGAAACTAGCACGCGTCAGCCAAGATATTTGTCATTCATCATTAACTACAACAATCGCCTATCAATCTCCATTACATTATGACCAGAAAATAAGTCATTTCGGCTGAAATACTGAAGAGCTATACATCTGACAAGTTATGATCTAACAATGTAAAGCTCACATCTTTGGCCCTTCAAAAATCTGCTCAGATGGGGAATGGCCAATTCCTCGTTAATTCAAGAAGAACCATTACAAGACATTAGATACTACGGGTAAGAACATAAAGCAAAAAATGGATACAATCAACTAGAAGGAAAGTGTGAATTTTAAATAATAATAAAAAGAGGCTGCTGCAGAAAGGAATAAAATCACTGGATCATCACAACAACAACCAGGCCAACAAGATCAACTAATAAATGGAAATCTCTTTGCCTGCCCCACATCATATGTAAAACACTTTGCAGAATTATAAACAACCATTCCCCAAATTCAAACGCAAAATAGGAGCTAACCTGAAACAAACCCAGAATGATTCCACCCGGCAGAAACATGAGAAATAAACAAGGTATCCAGCGACCTGATAAGCTGTGGTTGCAAGCAATTAGTCAAATCTCCATGACCCAGTTGCCCAGACGATCCCCTTCCCCATGTGAGCACCTTCCCACCTGCCAACAACACGAGTTGATATTTCCTCGCACAAAAGGTTAATTGATTTGCCCACAATATAATATCATTACCTCGTCGAAAACTAGTCGAATTTGATGAGAAAGGGGGTTATTTAGATTTAGCTCACAAAGATAATTACGTACAAGAAGTGAGAGCGATGACGTGAGCGCCGCCGCATGAGAGGAAACAGAAGGACGAGAGAAGAGAAGGTGAGAAGCAGAGATGGAGGAGTTGAGGGCTGTGCTCGTCTTCTAGCCTTCCGGTACCAAGCTGACCTTCTGTTCCTGCACCCCAACTCCATATCTCCTGCCGCCCATGCTGCTGTTTCTCTTCTTCTACTACTAAGTCTTCTCCAAGAGCATCTTCTGTATATCTCTCGCTTTTCTCCATCGTCCTCTTTGCCTGCAACCGAATTTATCGGATTTGATGGCGACAGATAGGTGATGAAGAATAGAAGATGGTCGACTTGACAAATTAAAACAGAATGATACTCCTCCAGTCCTCCACCCGACAGTGACGACGGCGATTGGTAGCAACCCGATTTGCTGTTTAGTTTACCCATGAGGATTTGAAACTTCAGTCGACGGCTTTGGATGGATCCAAAAAGGGCCTGGTTTGGAACCTTGGATTTTTATTTTATTTTTTTGGAAAGGATACGTTGCGGGTGGCTATAGGCCCATTGCAGTTAGATCATGACAATAACACTATAGGCTTGTTGCAGTCGGAACATTACAATAATAATTATCTAATTGTTGTAAATATCCTAATTATATATTATAGATATATAATTTATAAATATATATTATATTAAATTTTAGGTTAAATATTTTTATTATTACCATTAATTACAAAAAAAATTATTATAGTTGTAGTATTTTAACTCTTCGTCATCTCCATCACTTTCTATATTCATTATAATTCTCTCTTAAATATAATAAGTATATACAATATATGTAGAGGATATAGTAAATTACAAATATAAAAAAAACTCTTATGTATAAATAACTAAGAGACTCTCTCATGCCTTCTCCTTTATCTTGTATTATTATATCTATTTGAGTTTTTCAATATCACAACATATTATTAGCACGATTACACTCTATATGATATTGGGGCATCCATAAGTAAATAAATATGGAGTTGGTGCCAAATTTGATTGGTGTTTAATAAAAGTGAGAGATATATGTTATTATTCTATATAGATATGATTATTATTTATTACAAATGATCGACCTACCCTTTTTCTTTCTTGTGTGAAATCTCAATTTTTTTCAGGGACATGAAACGTCACATAGGTAATAAATTTTACAATTAAGCAATTTTTATGGATATTGATCCCTTGCTTAATATGGATTCATTAAATATTTTAATAAGAATATGGTATGGCCTATAATTGGCTCAAAACAAGTGAATCATATTTTATTTTCCATATGTTTTTTTCTTATGCTAATTGAAATTTTTATAAGTTATAATTGTATATAGGGTTGTGAATGAGCTGAACACCTTTAGGATCGGGTTAATTAGACCAAACCCATAATCAACTTAGCTTTCTTTTATTTTACGTGATTAGTATTTTATTCATAACGATGGATGATCATAAAAGGATCATACAAAGTAAGCAAGGCAATTTTTCATGTTAATCCATATCATTCCTTTTGCTTTTATTTTTCCAACCATATGGGTTTTCTATTTATACTTACCCGATATTATCTACAACAACCGTATTATTTAATTTGAGCTCATGCTAGTTTTCATTATCCTTTTTTCAATATCATCACTTATCATTTGTGAAGTAACCATTTTGTCATTTCATTGCTCATAGAGTATACCATAATTTATTATCCATTTTAATCTTTTCATTAGGCTAATAATTCGTGATAAAATTTGTATTTTATCCCATTGATAATCATGATATAGTCCTAAATATAGCCTCAAAGCATAACTGAACCAAAAAGAAGTAATTTATGCAAACCAGCCTAACCAATTGATCGATCTGGCCTAACTAGTTAATTAGTTGCACCGACCAGTCGATCGGTTTAACTTAACTGGACCATATTTTCCTCAAACTAGTCGACTAGTTTGGGTAAACCAGTCGATTGTTTATAGACCAATCGAATGGTTTTGCCCAACCAATCAATGAGTTTCAGCAGAGAGCAAGACTAAGGTTTCTGCATGCTTACCAATCAATGGATTAGGTCAACCACTCGGCTATTCTAGGAACCAATCGATTGGTTTGACCTAACTAATCGATCGATTTCCCCTAACACAACACAAAATTACAAATTTTCATGCATATTCTTACATATAAATCATTCCTAACTACATTAAAACATGTATCAACATAGTATAACATATTTCCAACCAAATTAATATGCATTTTTCAACATGGAATCATCAGATCTTATTTTTACCAATTTTTATACTTTTTACTCAATTATGCCATCTAATCATACAAATCACTTATACAAAAAGTATTTATTCATGCCACCATGCAGGAATCTATTGAAGGTAACACCTAACATCCATAAATACTTACTAAACATTTTAGAAGTAAGAATCATTTACTTGCTGCAGGCAAAATTCCTTTAAAATAGAAATTCCAATCATGAAAAATCTCAGCTTTGAAACCCTGAAACCAAAATATTAAACACAGACATTATACTAAAACCTTATTAAATTTCAAACTTAAAAAAATAGAAGAAAACAATAGCATACCACTTGAGGAAAAAACAAAGAAAAGCTCAATTGGACTACTCAAAATTTTTCCGAAATCGAACTCTTCCTTGATTAACAATTGAAACAAGAGAGAGCTAGAAATAGGATGAGAAGGAAGGTGAATACAAGACTTAGAAAATTCAGTGGATGAAAGAAATGTGCATAGTAGGGAAGATTGGGGCTATTCATAGCCAACCAATTAAAGGGAAATACTAAAGGTTCGAAAATCAACTCAAAACCCTACCATTAACTATTTGAATTTGAGCAGAAATAATGGATTTGTCCAATATTTGTTTACCTATTCTCCAAAGCTTAAATGATATCTCTAGAGAACGCATGTTAATCAGACCAAAATTAGCATACACGAATGGAGTAATGGAAGGTCATCGTGGAAGGAATATTCCACGTACTCAGAAACGTGCCTGATATTGAAGTTTTTTTTTTCTCATAATCATATAGAGGAGAGAGAAGGAAGAAGATAGTGCTAAAGTCATCCCTCTCCCTTAATTGTCTCAATTGACCTCCAAATCGATTTGAGGCAATATTTTGAGCTAAATACATCATGAAAATGGTTAGGAATTTTTTAGAGACAAATTAGTATAGGTTGGTAAGGTTTTATTTTAGTGTAATGGATTGTTCAGAAAAATCACGCTCGAAAAATATGACCAGCTCGATAAACCAATTGATGGGTTTAGGTGTACCAATTGACTGTCCTACCACCAGTTGATCGGTTTTTCCCAACCAATCGATCAGTTTAATCGAGGAACCCATATTTACTGAAACAACAAACTAGTCAATCGGCCGATCATCCGATTGGTTTGCCTGCAAAACTCAATAAACTTTATTTTTCCACTTGTTTTTCAAATCAAATTTTGTCCCAAACCAAATCACAACATTAAATAAAAATCAAAAGCCCAAAATTGGCATAATTTTGCATTCAACCATCTTACAAAAATGTGGGGTATTATAGAAGCCGAAGAATGTCTGACATATAGCCATGGCTAGCAAAGGAGAGAGAAAAGTGAGGGAGAAGGAGAAAAAGAAAAAAAAAGTACCTCATAAGTATTTTTTTTTAGCAAACTAAAACTATAAGATAATCTAATTAATATAAAAATAATCCCAAAACACCAAAAAATACTTATTAGCACAAATAAACTCCATTTATAAGTTTTCATAAACATTGGAAAGAGAATCGAAGCCCAAAATAGAAAAGGATATGAAACAACCAATCGATCGATTTAGATAACTAGTTAACTAATTATCCTAGAAATTAAAATTCCACTTCTCAGTCATATTGGTCAATTGATTTGGATAACCAGTCGACTAGTATGCCTCAAATTCACATTTTAATCTACATTTCAAACCATTTTCAAAACCAAAACCCATTTATTTTATATCAGTATAATTTTAAATGCAGTTTGAAGGACTTTAGGATGAATTATTACAATTATAAACCACCAAATGATCTACTAATGATAGTCGATACAACACTCATAGCTAGGATTAAACCACCAACTAACCCTTAATTATATCATTTAAACTCTAATCATGTTTTGTTAATTGTTCTTAGATGATACTCCAAATGTCCCAGAAGAAACGCGATAGGATAAGCATACTGAGAGATCAGAACCTTTTTTGTAAGGATACTAGTTGATGTTTTAGGGTTTTATATTAAATACTTGCATGGATATGTGTATTATCATGATATTGTTATTATATGGTTAAATTTATGATGTTAATGAGATGATATGATAAAATGGATTATGTGATAAAAAGAGAGTATGAATAATACAAGATGTGCTAGTACGACGTTACTACGCTAGGTTGTATGTTTGTGTATGTGTATAAATTATGAAGAGTAATATGGGTCTAATAGAGTAAGATAAGTGAGAAGTAAGTATATTTAATATGTATAATGATAAATGGAGAATTTGGAAATAATGATATTGGAGATATAAGATTTTCATAAAATAAATGCTTTTGGATATCTATAAGGGCATTATGGTCAATATGGACTAATATGAAAATTCGATATTTTAATGTATTTGTAGTATAAAAATATACTAATAATATCATAAGGAGTTATCAGAGTGATGATGAATGTCATAAGTTCTCTAAAATGAGAAAAATGCCTAAATTGTAAATAATAACCTTAAATAGTAACATTATTATCATATGTATAAGACGTTGGAGTTAGATCACGAATTTTAGATATGTTGTTATTATTGAAATTTAAGGATACATATTAAATTTGGTAATTTTATGAGTTTTATTGAAAAAGTTATAACTTACCTATGAAATTAGGATTTTGAAAACTTTATGAATAATAACTTTTAAAATATAGCTATTATTGTATGTGTAAGACGTGGGAGTTAGAACTTAAAATTTGAAAAAAAAAATAATAATAATAATAATAATATGATGGTTAAATGATTAATATGGAAGAAGTTATACCTAAATTGTGAATCTAGGATTTATGGGAAAAAATGAGCATCTTAACCTTCGAGATAGTCTTGTTATCTGTATTTTGAGGTATTGCTTGCCTTAATTATGTTTTACACTCGTAAAATCAATCATAAATAAGACATTAATCATAAGTAAAAGATCATGTGAGTCGGGCCAAGGTGATATTTTCATATTCATTTCACCAGATGATAATAGTAACTCATCAGTGTTTTGCACTAGGAAGGTGATGTTTTCAGATATGGTACATCGGATAATAACAATGGCTTATGTGTATTGTTCCTGAGAAGGTATTTCAATCCGTTCCACCGGATTAATAATAGTAGGGCCCACATGATGTGTGTGTTATCCCTGAAAAGGTATTTTAGTTTGTTCCACCGAATTAAGAATAGTAGGGCCCACAATCATCATGAATAAGAATATTAATTGAGTAACTTAATGGATAAGATACTAATATTTTAAAATGGAATAACATGTAAGTCAAGACCAAAGTGATGTTTTTATATCCGTTACACCGGATGATAACAGTGGCTCGTGAGCGTTTTTTCTTGAGAAAGTAATGTCTTCATATTCGTTCTACTGGATGATAACAGTAGCTCAAGTGTATTCTCCCTAATAATGTGCTTCATTCTATTCCACTAAATGTAGAATAACGGGATCTTTGAAATCAATATAAATAAAAGAGTAAAAATTATTATATCAAATAAATAGGTATGGATTAGTATTTACCTTATGAGATACTACGCAAATTGTATGTGCACTTATCATCTGTTATAAGTGCACGTATGTATCTGTATCCCTGATTCAATAGTATTGTTACCTTACTCAATATGTAGTATATTAACCATCCTTTTTGTAGGTACTGTTCATTTCTACGAGTAGATGATCCTGATGCTTTTGTACAAGTCTTTGAGGACCAACCGTATGAGTTTGCTGCTTTTGATGCATTATGTGAGGAAGAGTAACTTTTATCTATATTAGGTGTTTAGGCAAAGATTTATGTTATCCGAATGATATTTTACCTAGATATTTTTTTGGACTATTTGATCTATGGTATCTCTTAGTTTGTATTTTATTATTGTAAACCGAAGTTAATCTCCAAACTCGCATTTGTATTTATAAAAATTTCTCCCTTATTTCTAATTGCCCTTTTTTTTTAATATGAATGGTTTTAGTCTTATGACTGATGTAATGATGATTTGGTAAACCAGAATTATGTCAATTGACTAAACTAGACTTATGTCAATTACAACAATAACACACAATATTTTGATTATATGCTTCCGCTGTAAACCGAAAATTTTCAGTAGTAAATTTTAAAGTATTACAAGTTGGTATCAAAGCTTTTGGTTTTGACTATTGTGTTTTGAATTCGGTTTTCAAACGATACCTCATAAGATTTCATCTATCTATTTTATATTTTTAGAAAAACTCAATTCTTCGAAAAATCCGAATTAACTTGTCAGGAATTAACAACGGGTAGCCTAGGTGGCCCTTGAATGTGTTTATGTGTAATATGTGTTAGTAAGTGAAGAATATTTTCCCCAACATGTTTTATGTCTTGCAGCTGGTTTGTCATGGCACTTAACAGTCGTGTTGGTCGTTAAAAGAGACCTTTAAGGTATTCATCGAGTTTGTTCAACTCTTGCATCAGTCATCGCCGCCTCCTCCTCTACATTACCCATAGGAGGGTATCAGATAAGACTGACTTTAGAGGGTTACGGGACATCACCCCTGACCTACGCCGGTGACGAGAACTCGGTCATCCCGGAGGGATAGATTTGAGATATAGATAGGGCATTTGAGGCAGCTAACTGCCCACCCGCTCGAAAGGCAAGCATTACAGCTTTCATCTTATGAGGAGTCACCGACATTTGGTGGGTAGATCGTCGTGTTCTTGGAGGATTGCAGATGTCTTGGGCGGACTTTAAGGCGACAATTTATGCTAAATTTTACCCCAAGAAGATGAAGAAATTCATACAACTGACTCAGGGGAGCATGACTGTGAGGTAGTAGCACGACCGATTTATAGAGTTACTGATGTTCGCACTAGGAATCGCAGCTAGTGAGTCGACGATAGTCTACTAATTTGAGTAGGGGCTCCACTTTAGAATCCAAAGGAGGATGGGTGTCATAGCTTTTCAGGACTCGGGCACATTGTACGAGAGGGTGAGTATCGCTGCTATACTAGTTCATAAGAAGACTCCCATTTTAGACAAGAGGAAGCTAGAGATTCAGGACTCTGGAGGCAGAATCAAGTTCCGGGGAGGTGGACCTCCAGGTTTTCAGTAGTAGAGTCTGATCCAGCCTTAGGGAGGTCGGTTCCAACACCAGGGTTAAACAGGCTGTTCGAGTAGATTTTTGAATCACTCAAGGTGCTTCCTATGTCATTACTGCAGTCGAGATCATTTAAGGAGAGAAGGTCGGGGCACTCTTGTTCCATGCAGGATGTGTGGTTAGAGGGGTCACCAGTCATATGAGTGTCAGCGTTACTAAGGTCAAAATCAGCAACAAGCCTTTTGGCAGCGACCTTACCAGCCACAATAGTAGCAGCAAAGGGCACTCGCCCAATCCACTGGTTAGAAGCGACCCCACCAGCCACAACAGTAGCAGTAGAGGGAACTTGCCCAATCCACTAGTCAACCTAAGGAGGCTAAGGAGAGACTGTAGGAGCCTTGTCCTTCATTCTTAGGGAGGAGGACAGGCATAGGGTTCAGGAGGGTATCGTGGAGGATACCATGGAGGGCAATCAGGCAAGCGCCTAAATATCATCAGTAAAGCAGAGGCTGACAGGCGGTTAGAAGTGGTAACTAGTACGTTCTCCATCCTCTCACCACCGACTTATATGTTGTTTGATTCGGAGGCATCTCTATATCTTGTGTCTACTGTGTTTATTGTTAGAGCGGCTTTGTCTCGATCTTCTTTTATATCTATATCTATGATGTTACCCTCTAGGAATAGAGTGAACTATAATAGGCTCTACTAAAATGTAGCCTTAAAGATAAGTGGGTTAGATTTCCTAATAGACCTAGTTGAGATGAACTTTCAAAATTTCGACATTATCCTTAGGATACATATGTTGGAGAGGTACAAGGCGGTAATAGACTACGCCCAAAAGTGAGTCGTGTTGTGAGGACCTTAGGGTGCTAGGGTCTCCTACCGGAGATGCAAGCATAGACCTACAAAGAAGGTAATATGTACCAATATGCTATATTCTTTGGTGCGAAGTGATTACCCTATGTATTTGTGTGGGGTTTAGGAGTTGAACAAGGGTGTGTAGGCATTGGAGGATATTTCGGTTGTCCAAAAGTTTCCACGCATATTTCCCGATGAGATTACAACTATGCCACCGATATATAAGATAGACTTCACTATTGAGTAGGTACCAAGGGTCGAGCCTGTTTTGAAGGTGCCTTATTGGATGAAATCGTTAGAGTTGAGGGTGTTGAAGGACTTGTTGGCTCACGGGTACATTTGCTCGAGTGTATTTCCATGGGGAGCACCAATTCTTTTTGTGAAGAAGGACGGGAGTCTTTGTCTGTGCATTAATTATTAAGGTTTGAACCAACTGACGATGAAGAACCACTATCCGCTTTCGAGGATTGATGACTTGTTTGACCAACTTTGGGATGCTTCGATCTTCTTGAAGATCAACTTGAGATTAAGATATCAACAATTGTGTATCGCCGAAGCAGACATCATGAAGGCGGCCTTTAGAACATGGTATGGACACTATAAGTTTACATTGATGCCTTTTGGGTTTACTAATGTACCCACCATCTTTATGAACTTGATGACGAGGATTTTCTAGCCGTTCCTCAATCAATTTGTTATAGTCTTCATAGACGATATTTTGGTTTACTCTTGAAGTAAAGATGAGTATGAGTAGCACCTGTATACGACATTGTCACTCCTTAGAGAACCTAAGTTGTATATCAAGATTTCTAAGTGCAAGTTTTTTCTTTAGGAGATTACATTTTTAGATCATGTGGTGTCAGCAAGAAAAGTCATCGTAGATCTGACGAAGGTTTTAGTAGTGACTAAGTGGAAGGCGCCCACTAACGTCACCAACGTATGTAGTTTCTTGAGCTTGGTCGAGTACTACAAATGCTTTGTTTAGGACTTCTCGAAGGTAGATCGTCCCTTAACAAACATTCTGGAGAAGATGACTAGGTTTCAGTGGGATGATGCTTATGAAGGAGCATTTCAGAAGTTCAAGCGTTGGTTGACTACAACACTAGTTCTGACTCTACCATTGGGATTAGACAAGTTTGAGGTCTACGGCAACATGTTGAAGCACGTATTGGGTTGTATTTTGATGTAGCATAGTAAGGTAATAGCTTATGCTTCTTGCCATGTGAAGCAGCATGAACATAATTACCCGACGCATGACTTGGAGTTGGCAACAGCCATTTTTGCTCTAAAAATTTGGATGCATTATTTGTATGAGATTCAATGCAAATTCTATACCGACCATAAGAACCTCAAGTATATATTCACTCAAGAAAAAAAATGATTTAAAGGATATGGTAAGAGTTGGTGAAGGATTATGATATCGAGATGACCTACCACAAAGGTAAAGTCAACGTTGTTGTAGATGCCTTGAGTAGGAAGACACCACTCTTTGAGTTATGTTGTGGTGTCTAGTCAGTTGCTGGAGAAGCTTAATGAAATGGGAATAGAGATGATCCTGCATGGTAACTTAAAGGTCTGAATGAGTGCATTGATGATTACGCTGACGGTTTTTATGAGATATAAGTGTGACCGTCTAGGGATATTAAGCTCAAAAGGATTCGGCAAAAGATTCAGGAGGACCAAGCTGAGGATTTCCAAATTCACGAGGATGGTAGCATTTGTTATAAGGTTCAATGGTGCATAACCTAGAGTTGTATTGATCTGAAGCGCTAGATTTTAGAGAAGGGTTATTATACTTCGTATTTTGTCCACCCAAGAGGGGATAAGTTGTATAAAGATCTCAAGAGGATCTACTGGTGGCCTCACATGAAGTGTGAGGTAGTAGAGTTTGTGTCAAGATGTCTGACATACCAGAAGACCAAGATCGAGCACCTGAGGCCTATAAGGTTGGTTCAGCCTTTAGATGTTCTGATATAGAAGTGAAACTTCATCTCGATAGATTATGTGAGTAGGCTAAAAAGGATTCGTAGCGGTTGCAACATGATCTAGGTAATCGTCAACAAGTTGACTAAGTTAGTAATGTTTGTGTTGATGAAGTCGACTTGGAGTATAAATCAGCTAGTCGATGTATATTTGAGGTTTGTGGTGAGTATGCACGATTCACCTACCAACATAGTCTCTAATTGGAATTCAAGGTTTCTTTTGCACTTCCAAGGGAAATTACGGGAGGCTATGGGCATGAGATTGAGGATGAGTATCGCCTTCCACCTAGCTACAGATAGGTATACTGAAAAGACTATTCAAACAATTAAGGGTAAGCTTTAAGCTTGTGTTTTGGACTTTCGGAGCAATTGGGAAGATTGTTTACACTTGGTTGAGGCACCCATTAAGGGATGAGTTCTCATATAACAATAGCTATCATGCAAGTATAGAAATGGTACCCTTTGAGGCACTATATGGACGCAAATGTTAGATAACCTTGTGTTGGAAGGACATCAACAAGACTATTGTACTTGGACCATAGATAATAAGGAGATGACTCAACAGATCCGATTGATCTAGGAGAGGATGTGAGTAGTGAAGAGTTGTTAGAAGAGCTATGTAGATTAGAGGCGTCGTAGTGATGGATTGGAGCCAAGTGATAGAATTTTGTTGAAGGTTTCATCCACCAAATAAGTGTTGACATTTAGTCGAAAGGGTAAGTTGAATCTGAGGTACATTGGTCATTACGAGATTCTTAATAGGGTTGGCGATGTTTCATACCACCTAGTAGGGGTGTGCATTGTCGAATATCCGTATCCGATCGGATATTTTTTTCGGATATCCGATCCAACCGAATATTCGGTATCCCATATCCGAATCTGTATCCGAATACACCGGATATCCAAAACATCGGATATCCAAAATATCGGATCAAATATCCGATCAGATATCGGATATATCGGATTATTGAAAAAAAAATATCCGATTATTAAATTTATATATATAATCTATAACTAAAAAAAATTTCAGCATAAACACTTGTTTAATTATATAGCTTGCATACAAAAAGATAAAATACATGATTAATCATATCCAAAAAAAATTAGCGATCAAGATTTGTGAACAATGGCGCTCTAGAATTGTGGAACGACCTAAGTTAAGATGTTCAAAAAATTTAGGAGTTTTTTTTTCTGATTTAGGTGCTTGCGTGTGTGTAGGTCGTAACCTATTTGACTATTTGTAGAGTGTGGATGTTTATTTAAGACTTTAGTTTAGTAAATTATATTTGGACTCATGTACTATAGTAAAAAAAATGATCCAAACTTGAAGATTGAAAGAAAAAAATCATATTATAAATTAAATTATGCCTAAATATAACTCACTTATTCTTAAAATCGGATATTTTTTACGGATCAGATTATCCACTAAAAAATCGGATCGGATATCCAAAATTTCGGATCGATTTTTTCGGATACCGGATCGATTTTTCGGATCCCGATTTTTCTGCACAGCCCTACCACCTAGTGCTTCTACCAAAGTTGGCCTGAATTCATACCATCTTCCACATCCCCTAAGTGAGGATGTATATCGTAGACCCATCCCACATGATCATAGTAGATATGATAGAGCTTAATGACTCATTAACCTAAGATGAGAGGACTTTGTAGATTCTCGATACCAAGATTCGACAGACCTAGACGAGTTTAAATCAGCTTGTGAAGGTTCTTTAGAGTCAGCATAGAATAGAGGCGACGACTTGAGAGACTAAGAAGGATATGCACGAGTTGCACCCCGAGCTCTTCAACTCAAGTATGTTAGGTTCGGGATTCTTTCTCTTTTAAGGGGGTTGTCTCTGGTAGTATAGTAGCGAATCCAGTAGTATTAACCACCGAGATTACCTTATATACTTTTTATCTTCTTCCCCAACGTCAATTTCTTAACTTTAAAGGGGAAGTGATGTAATACCCCAAATTTTAGTTAACCATAATCCCTAATAATTAATATTGTAACCTAATTCTAATATCAAGAAATTAATATATCTCTCACACCCTAACTAACCCTAATCCTAAATCTTAACTTAATCGAAATTTTTATTTTGGATTATTAATATCTTTTCTATTCTAAACATAATCCCAAATAATCATTAATTTAATTATCCTAATACCCTAACCTAATTTATTTTACCCTAAAACCACCTTTTTTTTTCTTCTCCCTACCTTATTTTTATTTTACTTTATTTCTCCCCTGCCAATCACCTCTCCTTACCTCACATCACCTCTTCTCTTGTCTTCTCTTCTTCTTGAGTGCACGTCTTTCCTGCCACACCTATCCCTCTACCCCATCAACTCATCCTTCCTCGTTTCCAAGGTCAGGGGTTGAATTTTATAGCCCAATCACCTCACCTCTCCTCTCCCTTTTCCTATGTACATGTGTGTGTGCATACGGCACATTAATGCCTAAATATACCCATTATCCCTCTATTTTTCTGTCGAAATATAGTACCCCAAACACAACTTTCCCCCTCCTACTTTTTTCTTACTAGTTGTCGCCAAAATTGCCTAAGATCACCCCCACCGATGAGCCCAATCGAGGCGGCAACACCTCCATCGGCAACATTTTTCATTACCTCACCCCTAGCATTGCTCACTTTTGCCATTACCTCACCCCAAGCACTAGCCAAAACCACCACAACCTTCCCCCAAGCACAGATAAAACTCATCATTGTTACCCCTTTCCATTCAGCCATTTTCACCAAACAAACATACATTAATTACAGCAACAACCACCGCAGCCTACCACCTTCATTTGGTCATTTGTGCCGCAAGCCACCACCCTCCATTGACTAAAACCACCAATCCTCATCACCCCCCTTCGGCCAAACCTACCATTGCCACTCTCCTTGTTTTGCCCGCTTCAATCGATTCCCCCCTTTATTGCACACAAGTTGGTCGAGACTCCTTCGAACCTTGATTTAGTTTTTCCCACTTTTTCACCCTTCCATTACTTTAACCCCTCTTTAATTATATCATTTAAACTATAATTATGTTTTACTAATTGTTCTTAGCTAATACTTCAAAAGCCTCGAAAGAGACGGAATAAGATAATCATGCTTAGAGACCGAAACCTTTTTCATAAGGATACTGGTCGATTTTTTAAGATTTTTTGTTAAATGCTTGCATGGATATATATATATATATGTATGTATTATCATGATATTGTTATTATATGGTTAAATATATCATGCTAATGAGATGATATGATAAAATTGATTATGTGATAGAAAGAGAGTATAAATAATGCAATATTTGCTAGTACAACCTTGCTACGCTAGATTATATGTTTGTGGATGAGTATAAATTGTGGAAGAGTATTATGAGCCTAATAGAGTATGATAAGTGAGAAATAAATATATTTAATATGTATGATGATAAATGGAGAATTTGAAAATAATAATATTAGAGATATGAGATTTTCGTAAAATAAAGGCTTTCGGCTATCTATAAAGGTATTATGGTCAATATGAGCCAATAAGTGAATTTCAGTATTTTAACGTATTTAGAATATTAAAATATGCTACTAATTTCATGTGGAGTTATCGGAGTAATAATGAATGTCATAAGTTTCCCAAAATGAGAAAAAGGCCTAAATTGGGAATAGTAATATTCAACGATAACCTTATTATCACATGTATAAGACGTTCGAGTTAAACCACAAATTTTAGATATTTTATTAATGTTGGCATTTTAGGGATGCATATTGAATTTGTTAATTTTAAGAGCCTTACGAGAAAATTTATGACTTATCTGTGAAATTAGAGTTTTAGAAGCTTTGTAAATAGTAATTTTTAAAATATGATTATTATTACATGTGTAATACATGGGTGTTAAACTTTAAATTTTAGGTATAATGATAATAATAATATTTTATGAAGATATATTAAATTTGATGGGTAAATGATCAATATGGGATATGTTATGGCTAAATTGTGAACTTAGGGTTTTTGAGGGAAAATGAGCATCTTAACCTTTGAGACGATCTTGTTATCTGCATTTTGATATATTGCTTGCCTTAATTATATTTTGTACTTTTCAAATCAATCATGTATAAGATATTAATCTTTTAAAGTAAAAGATCACGTGAATCAGGCTAAGATGATGTTTCTATATCCGTTCCATTAGATGATAACGATAGCTCAGGAGCATTTTGTTATGAGAATGTGATGTTTTCAAATTAGGTCCACCAAATTATAATGATGACTCAAGTGTTTTGTCTCTGAGAGCTTATTAAGTCTGTTCCACCAGATTAAAAATAGTGGGACCCACAATCATCATGAATAAGAAGATGAATTGAGTAACCTAATAGATAATACACTAATGATTTAAAGTTAAAGATTACTTGAGTGAGGACCAATGTGATATTTTCATATCCGTTCCATTAGATGATAATAGTGACTCAGGAATGTTTTGTTCTAAGGAGGTAATGTTTTTAAATCTGTTCCACTAGATGATAGCGACTTAGGTGTGCTGTCCCTGAAAATGTGTTTCAGTCTGTTCCACTAGATTAAGAATAGTGGGATCCCTAAACTTAACATAAATAAAAGAATGAAAATTATTATATCCAATAAAGAGGCATAGATCGATATTTACCTTATGACACTCTTTGCAAATTGTATGTGCATACTTATCATCTATCATGAGTGTATGTATTTATCTGTATCCATGATTCAAGAGTATTGTTACCTTACTCAGTACGTAGTGTACTAGCCATCTTTTTCATGGGCGTTGCTTATTTCCAGAAACAGATGACCCTAATACTTTTGTGCAGGCCTTTGAAGACTAGCTCGAGTTTGCTACTTTTGATGCATTATGTGGGGAGTGAATTTTATTTGTACTAAGTGGTTGGACAAAGAGTTATGTTATCCGGATAATATTTTTACCCGAATATCTTTTTGGGCTCTTTACTCCATAGTGTCCCTTAATTTGTATTATATTATTGTAAATCAAAATTAATCTCCAAACTCGTATTTGTATTTATAAAAACTTTTTAATTACTTTGTTTTACTATGAATGGTTTTAACCTTGTGATTGATATAATAATGGTTTGGTAAACCATACTTATGTCAATTACGATGATAACATCTAATATTTTGATTATATATTTCCACTGCTAATCAAATTTTTTTAGTAATAAAATTTAGGATGTTATAAAAATAATCTAAACAGATTGACACCACACTTAATTGGTGTCCTACAATTTGGATATCTCGTATCATTTATTTGGCTCTTAAATTATTTATGCACTTAACAATGATATATATTCACCACTAAAAAAAGTCTTTTTCAATGCTCTTGAAATGCAAAAGCTATAATTCAATAATTTAGCACCGATGAAGCTATGTCAAGACAATCAAATCAGAATTCAATGTTATATTAAACCTAATATCATTTCCTTGACCACCATGAGAGCTATGTTTTAAACTAGATATAATGCATTTTCTATAGCACACAGAGCACAGAGAACTCCATGTTATCAACAACAATACATTCCATTCACCTTGAACAATCTTTGGAACACTTTGTAAACATTTAGATCTGGATTATACACCAATAATATACCACCTATTTTCACCTCTAGAAGAACATAATCTTAATTGTAGAATAGCTAATTGCTAAATCTAGACAAATATACATAAAATACTAACTTTTGTATCCAACTACCCAGATCTGGACAAATATGCAGAAGATATTAGTTATTGTATCCTATAATAGTTAATTACCAAATCTATACAAATATGCAACTACTCAGATCTGGGGATCTTAAGCAAGATAAATTAATTGCATTTTGTAGTTTAATAAAATTTTTAGTCATCACTTACCTTGAGCAAAGACGACGACGGACAGTGGAGAAGATGACGACCAAAGGTCGAAGACGGTGGAGATGAAGGTTGAAAACACTGCAACTCCAAGGTCAAAAAAGAAGATGAAGACAATGACGATATACAACAGAGACGAAGGTAGAAAAAGGTTGCAACTCCGAAGGTCGAAAACAACAATTATTACCCAGGAGATGAAGATGACGACAACATTATGTTGGGCGAATGGGACAACAACTAGGCTTGACCAAGTAGCAGCGAGCACAAGCAGAGTAGAGAAGAAGGAGAACGATGGGCAAAGAAGGAGAGCAGAGTTTGAGAACGAAGAAGGAAATTTTGTCATCAAATTCTAATTGGAATGAGAGGTAGGGTTGAGAAAATAGGACGAGGGTAATTTCATCCAATTAGGTACAAATTTTACTCAAAATTTTTCTCTCCCCTCCATTACCCCCAGAACCAAAGGAAATCAAAATGAAGCAAATGGAGGGTAATGAGGGTTAATAAATTAACCTAATTCACTAGGGTGAAACATGAAAAAATTTATTTTCAAATAGGGTAGATGGAGGTAAATGAAATCCCAAACCAACCAGGCCATAAACACCAACCGTCCATCCAATATGGATCCCACCAATAGCACGATTGT
This sequence comes from Tamarix chinensis, assembly GCA_030549775.1. Lineage (NCBI taxonomy): Eukaryota > Viridiplantae > Streptophyta > Magnoliopsida > Caryophyllales > Tamaricaceae > Tamarix > Tamarix chinensis. The sequence goes on from CM060171.1 coordinate 121,214,142, forward strand.
GTGATCCAGAAGCACACGGAATTGTTGTCAACGTGGCTTATTAGACTATCAACATGGGAAGTCACGAGAGTATATAACCATAAACGTCATCATACTCATAACAATTGCATCCTAGGTGGTGTGGTCTAATAAACCAACATGTGTAATTTCGCCATAGGAAAAGAAAAGGGGGTCGATTATTGAGAAAATATACATGAGGAATAGATAACATTCTAAAAAACTGCGTTGAAACCTTAGAACCCAACCGAAGCCTGGATTGCATTTTACATATGCACTCCAAAAGGGGAAATGACGAGCCATAATCTTATGCTCAGGCATAGAAGCCGGGGTTCTTGATCCAAGCAGGGTTGGGGGAAGCATTTGGTATGACATCCATAGCTAAACCTCATAGCATTACAGTACAGCAGCATTAGCAGCCATAGAATTACATTTCGGAAATGGTGAACTAGCGTTTTATCACTTCAATCAAACAAAGCTACAAAAATCCAGTACAAATCAGAACCCAGGACAGCTCCTACCTACGCGAAGCAAGCTTTGATCACTACACCCAGTTTATCTGTAACCCAAATGAATCTCAGGGATCAAGAAAAAAAACCACCGTGAACTTTTCATTAACACGGGTCACCTTAATTTCACAAAATATCATCATAAGCAACAATCCGTCTACCCTCAAAGGGTGCTGCTCTATGATCTAACACAGAACCATCGTCACTGTCATTATTATTAGCATTCACAACAACTGAACTCAATTTATTACCTCTTCCATGCCTGCTCAACGGAACTTCACCTCTCACGAGCTTCGACGAATTCATCTTCTCTGCTTCAATCCCACCACCTTCTCTTCCTCTCTCGTCAGTTGTCCACAAAACTTGCACCTGGTGTTTTTTTTATTACATTAAAAAAAAAGCAAACCAATTTAATCACACAAAATTGAACGGATTGAGAGATAATTGAAGACAATACATATCAAATTAAAGTACCCTTTTGGAGTCTATAGTGATACCGAATGACGGATCAAGGGCGGCAGCGAACGCATCGTCGGCGGCGGACTTGGTTCTATAAGTGATGAACCCGACGCCAGAATGGTCGATTCGTATTCGGGATATTGGACCGTAGATTTCGAATCGGGATTTGAGGTCGAGGACAGAGCAATCACCTGGTAGGCCGATTATGAGTAGAGCTGGTGGAGGTGACGGTTTCTGAGATTGGGTTTCCCCGGCACCGGCGGCAGTGGTGGGAGGAGGGATAGGGCGGCGACGTTTCGGGTAGGAGTAAAGGGGATGACGGGAGGTTGGGTTGTAGGCTTTTTCTCTCTTGCGGCTCATTGTAGCAAGTACTTCTGGTTGGCTACGGCTGCTTCTGATTGTGTTTTGTGGTTAGGCTTCGGCGAGGAAAGTACAAGATGTTTGGTCACAGAGAACGCCTCACCGAAAACAAAGTTGAGCACCGAACGCCTCCGCTTGAAGGTTGCTTCAATTTTGATGGAGTTATATTCCCGAAAATAAATAAATAAATTTGGCGAGTGTTTTAGGGTCGGTCTGGTTTAAAAAAAATTAAATGAAAAAAAAAATATAAAAGAATATAATTTTCTTTTCTTTATTTGGTTGTTGGAGAAAATTTTGTGGAAAATTAAATTCTTGAAAAATATTTTTAGTGTTTGGTATATAGAAAGAAAATTCTAAGAAAAATTAAATGTTATTATTTAAATATTATTATACATTTAATGTTATTAAAAATATTATATTGATATACAAAAAATTACATAAAATTTATAAAAAAATTTATAAAAACTCCATAAAATCAATATTAATTCCAATTTGTTTTTATAGAACTATTCTAAAATATTACATGAATAACTTACAATAATTTTAAAAAAAAATCTTAAAAAATCCATATACAAATCCCGTGAATATTTTTTTCCCTCTATATCTATAATTATGTCTATTTCTCCATATCCGTTTATATATCCATCGGATAAAACCTATTGGATTTTGATTAAAACCCATCAAATTTTAAATGAAATTTATTTAATGTTAGAATTATATGGTTAGATTATTAAAATTTAATTATGTATTCACTTTTAGCCTTAGAAAATATATGTTAAATTATATAAATAAGAATAAAAATATAATTTTATATCGGATAAATAAATTCGAGTACTAATACGGATATAAAAGCGGATAAAATTTTAAGTCATCCTACTAAACTTACCAATGTATATATATTAACACTTGAATTCATGTACATTAGTAAATTCGACATTGACAAACAAAATCCTATAATAAACTCAAGAATTACAAGCTGCATGCATCAATAAACGTCAAACTCGGTATTAATTAATTAAATAAAATGAATGCAGCAGATGATGATAGCAACAAGAAAGACCGTCAATAGATAGCAAGAAAATAATAATGGTAATATGCATAACTATGGTAGTATTTAATAAAAAAAATTATACATATATAGAGACATTTAAATTTATTTATATACAATTATATACAAAATAAAAAATGTATAAATATTTTTTTTGAATGGGATATTAATTGTATTTTTCGGATCAGATATTTGTTTTGTTTGACTTTTCGTTAACTAGATCATATATTTGATTCGGAAAAAAAAAATCGGATCGGTTATTTTCTTTATCGAAGTGGATTGCTTCGGATATCGGATCAAATAAGCAGATTATCGAATAACACGAACAACACTATTAAATATATATCTATTTTTATATCTCTGAATCAAGATCTTCAAGCAATTTCCCAATCCTAACTTCATTCCGTGAATCCCGATACTGTTCTCTATCAAGTCACTGGAAAAGTTATAAAGAACAATGGTTCTGCTCTGAGATGGTGTTTTTATGACTAACGAGGACTGCGGAGGAGCATCGACCGAAGGGTCGAGCAATCTTTCGAAAAATTTAGACCTTGTTTCCCACAAAGAAATTGTAATTGGCGATTGATACAGTCCAGGCCATAAATTTAAGGGCTTTCGATCTCCCCCATTTGCGGAACTTGAATTGTTGTAACGGTAAGGAAGGGTGGGGAAGACGGAAATGAAATTCGACGGTGAGGAACTGATATCCATGGAAATTAGGAAATGGGTTTCGGTTCTAAGCCGAAGATTTTGTAAGGAATTGGATGATCGTTGTATGATCGAGTTTGAGTAGAATATCAGCCACAATTTGGTAAGCTACTCTTCTGTGTTATGCCATTGCTTTCTCCCGGCTTTTTTTTGGACGTACTCTGAAAAAACGCTCACCACAACTCTCACTTCAATGTGTCGGGGTCGCTTAATTAATTAATTAATTTTTTAATTATCTTGCTTCCCACGGCCAATGGGAAGCATAGGATGTGATTTCGCAGGAGCCATGGGGAGTCGTTGAAGATAGCAGGAAGCTCAAGAAGAAGGAATCGAATGGGAACACAGGGTTCATGGCAACGAAGAAAGAGAAGGAGATAAAGTGGACGAACACTCTCGAAGAAGGAGAAATCGTCAGTGTTTTCAACAAGTTGGACGAAGGGAGGACGGTGCTGAGTCTGCTGACTGCTGAGACTTGTCGAGGAAAATTTTCCTCTGTTTTTCTTTTATTTTCTACAGGTTTAGCTTAGGAAAGTTATCTAGTATAATATTCCCTAATCCTTTCCTCCTTATTTTCTTTCTTTATAATTTTCTTAGTAACCAAACAAGATAAAAGCATTTTCTTTCTAATTTTTTTTCCTTTCCTCATTGTTTTTCCTGAATCAAACAGATCCTTAAAGTTCAGACCTAACGAAAATCTTAAAAATTATGATATGAAAAAAATTTATAAAAATAAAATAAATGATAATTATATCTTTGTATTAAGTATAAACAAAAAAGAGCCCTATTCAATTTGATATAAATTAGCAGTATTTTTATTCGGTGAGGTAAAAAATTACTTATATATAAACATTTACCTTCGTTACTTTTAAAATCTATGGTTAAAAAAAATATGACTAATTGGGATGAGTAAAACTATAACTCTGATTTACCTTGTCAAGATTAATAAAATTGGTTCATGAACGGATGAATCCATTTTATTCCAAAACAAACATGTCATTAATCAAACAAAATTCTTCTTATATATATCTATATATATATAAGACTAATTTTGCTAAGCTAAAAGTTACTCCTTATAAACTATTTTAATATTGGCAACTACTCACTCACTCAATTTTCATTATAAACCAAAATCACCTCTTTACTTTATCCCAAATTTAATTCATGTAATTAATTCTATATGTGTTTGGATGAGAGACTTTTTTTTGTTCGGAATTTTTTCTTGATTAAGATTATTATGTTGTTTATAAATAGTGAATTAATAAGTATAGTTTTCATTATAACTATAAATTAATAATTAATAAAAATATTATCAACAATAATATTAATAATGGATCAATATTAATAATATTATTTTTATTGATATGTAAAATGTTTATAAGATTAATATTAATCATAATTATAAAAAATAATAATCTCGATTGTAATTATAATTAAATAATTAATAAGAATAATATTAGTTATAATTATTTATCAAGCTTAATAAAAATATTTTTAGTCTTAATTATAATTAAATAATCAAAATAAATAATATTTATCATAATGATACTATTAATTGTAACAATAGTTATTAAAAATAATTATAATTATACATAATAAATTGATAGAATACAAATTTAATTATAATATTAAATAGAAAATTAATAGGGACATTATTTATTATAACAAATAATTAATTATTAGTACAAACATTAATAACTATAAGCATAAATTATTAATTAATATAAATAATATTATATGTATTGATATAAATATATTATTTATAATTTAATATTAATAATAATTATAAATTATAATTTTACCTACAATTATAAAGAAATTATTAACTTAATTTTAATAATTATTTATTATAAATAAAAAATATTATTGTAATTAAATAATCAAACCAATTAATAATTATAATAATTGTAATTAATTAACTAATAATAACGGTATTAATTGTAATGATAAATTAATAAATATTAAAATATTATTAATTTAATTAATTAATAAATGAAAAAAATATCAATTATAATCATAAATTATAAATTATTAAGGATATTATTTATTATAACTACAAAATAATAATAAATATCACATATCTACGATTGTCAATATATATCAAATTATTTTAGGGTAGGTAAGTTATGAAACCCCAGCCAAACATCATTGCTATTATTTTTTATCATATCATATTAGATATAGGCTACCAAACAGACCTTACTTCATAATATGTTGTGTGACAAATGTGACTATCTACATAGATGTACGACCTTTAATAATTAGTGTGAATTAACAGGTCGTGTTTACACCAGCTAAAGAAAACTTACATTTTTAGGCTTTGTTACTCTTCATTTGTATTTTTGTGATCCGATTCGTTTTATTAAATTTTAATATGTTATGATTAATATTTATTATTTTTAGTGGCATAGTTTATTTTTTTTCTATTAATAATATTAACATTATTATCATAATTATACTCCATAGATGTATGGAAAAGCAATTTTTTTTTAAGAATAACGCTAAAGAAAATTTAATATTTAAATTTGGCCATTTATATTTTCATTTTTCTTAGATAGAGTCATAGAGACAAAGTAAAACAAAAATTAGTACATCTTGAAAAAATAAAAGATATAAGATAAAAATGTTAATTAATATTTGAATTTTTTCCAAATAATTATATCTTTTGGTGCAATATATTATGCCTAAAGTAACATTTTTTTAAATAAAAGAGTAATTATTATCATTATATGTATCGATTTATCGGACGAGTGTCATTAAACACTTGTCAATATATAAATTTTTTATAAAAAAATTATATAATTGGTACAATTATTAAAAATATACAAGTTATATATAATTTTAAATAATATTTTTTTTTCTAATACTAGTAAATTGAATATGCATGATGCGTCTCTACATATTGGATTCAAAAGAAGAAAAAGAAAGCGAAAACTCACTTTCTTTTTTTTTTCCATCAAGAAAGAAGGAGAAAATTGGCAAAATAGTACAATCAAGTTTCTAAATTACCAAAATAGTAAAGAAGAACGAAGAAAAACATTTGACCCGCAACCGCAAGGGAGCTTCTAAAAGCCTGACCGACTACATTCCCCTCTCTGAACAGTAAACATCATGGCTGCAGCAGTCATAGCAGCGAAGCCACTTTCTCGCTCGTTCCTCCCGGAAAGATCTCAACTTTTTCAACCTACCTCCCGGTTCAATAGACCTTTCACCTTCAATCCAACCCCAAAGTTCCCGCTCCGAAAAACTCCTCACCTCCTCCTCCGCCATTTGAACACTCACCCACCATTCTTCCTCCCTCCGAATTCATCATCAAGCGGCGTTTCTAATGCATCTGATGAAAAAGTAAATGCACTGAATTCCGAAGAAAATCCAGTAAAATTCGTCTTATGGGTCATTTTCTGGGCGTCTGTTTCCCTCGCATTCTTTGCCTATTCTAAGGATGCTGAGGCGGCGGCGGCGGCGGCTGCTGCTGCCGATTCCATTAGAGCGTCGAGCTTTGGTCTTAAAATTGCCACTGCGTTGAGGAGTTCAGGATGGCCTGATGAATTAGTTGTTTTTGCCCTAGCTACTCTTCCTGTGATTGAGCTTCGCGGGGCAATTCCTGTTGGTTATTGGATGCAACTCAAGCCGGTTCTTTTGACACTCTTATCTGTTTTAGGGTTAGTATGATTATATCTCTTTTGAATTGGATTCTTTCTCCCCTTGTAAATTTAACTACTTTGGAGTAATGGACGTTGTCGTCTTTGCTTTTTATGCGCGTAATCGTTTGAATTCAACCGCAACTGATTTGCTCCGGCTCAGTACGCTTTGATGACGATTGTTGATTTAAGAGCTCCAAACTATTGAGAAAAAGAAAAAAAAGAAAAAAAGCCATTAACCAGCAATTTTTCTATGTCAGATATAAATTCTGATTACATGTTGATCTTATTCTTTTCGAGTTATAGAAATATTGATGTTGATATCTGATAAGCAATTTTGGCATATTTGAATTCCAGGAATATGCTACCAGTTCCATTTATTATACTCTATCTAAAGAGATTTGCCACTTTTCTGGCCGGGAAGAACGAGGCTGCATCTCGATTCCTGCACATGTTATTTGAGAGGGCAAAGGTGAAAGCCGATCCCGTAGAGGAATTCCAATGGCTTGGTCTGATGTTGTTTGTAGCCGTACCTTTTCCCGGAACGGGAGCATGGTCTGGTGCCATCATTGCTTCTGTTCTAGATATGCCATTTTGGTCTGCGGTTACAGCAAACTTCTTTGGAGTTGTGATTGCAGGTCTCTTGGTGAATCTACTGGTCAACTTAGGCCTCAAGTATGCTATTGCTACCGGTATTGCTCTTTTCTTTGTTTCTTCTTTCATGTGGAGCATTCTTAGGAGTCTCAGGAAATCTTTGAGCGCCACAAACTGAACGATCATTATGATCTGGAATGTTTTTGCTGATTCTTCTGTCCTCTGTATGTGGATGCTCCTGTGAAAACTTCTGTTAGGAATGAGAATATAGTGTTAGCTTTTAATTCTTTTCTTTGGCATTCGTGGGCAGTTTTTCTTTGAAATCAGGATGAGTATAAGAAGTTCATTTCTCTTGATTGCATTCAATTTTGAAATCAGGATGAGATTTGTATACTGCCTTGTCTTTGTGATTTTTGGGCAACTATGCCATTCATATGTGGATTCTCTAAGCTAGAAAGGCCGGCAAGAGTGAAGAGCTATTCCAGCAGTCAGCAGATGGATGTTAATTTTATGCCAAATCTGTCATCCTGACAGTGGCAGTGACCATGTGTACCATATGATAAATGTTCTTATCCAAAAACAGCATATATCTTTTTGTTTTCCTCATATTTGCTCAGGTATGCTTGCCTGTCTTAGTTCAGTTGGAGTTCTCAGGCCATTCCATCTCCCCTATTTGTGTTATGGTGGGGGACATATGCTGTTACATGAAGGGATGCTTGAGTATATGTATTTCTGCACATTTAAAAATATAACAGTTTGTATGTATTTGATAGCTAGTAGTTGAGAGGGTGGGAACATTTGGATATGTTTTTGGCATTATGTTTGGTCAAGAAGAAAAATTAAAAGATATTACTAGCAATTTAGCATGTAGGATGAATCTTGTTCCTACCATGTCCTATAGTGCATGAGCTTGAGGGATGGAGAAGAGATTATCACCAAGAACTTCATTAGATTGAGCTAGGAATTATTACCCTCGCCTTGTTTGGGCTTTGCTTGCTAACTACTATAGTGTCAGAAATGATCAAGATTCCTTGGACTTTCCCCAACTGTTCCCAGCTTAAGAATAAATGACTTTGCTTCACTTTTAGGGTGTTGAGATTTTCTTATCTACCTGATTCATTAGTTAGAACATATGGACATGTTATGATACTCTATTTGTGTAGTCTTAAAGCTTCAAAGCATGCTCCATTTGTTTTTGATTGGGGGCTTAATCTATGCTTGTTTTTGGTTAAAAGTTGGAAATCGTTATGGAGAAAGAAAAAAGAGGGATTTTGTAGGATTGATTATTGTTTTTGAGAGATAATTGCTTCAAAGATGAGAAGGTACAAAATTCAATTCGTTTTGTACAAATGGTAGTATCTTGTGGGAGCTATATATGGAAAACATAATACCCTTCATTTAGAATTAGAACCCTATTTACTGAATTTGTTGGTTGTGTATGTTCCCCCCTTCACCTACGTTTGTACCCGCCTTTCTTCTTCTCACAAAGAACCCATCTTCCTCCAATCTAGTAGCCAAGTGCTTGTATCTTCGGCCGACAATAAATCCTCAGCTGTTCTAACAATTCCAACGAACTTTCAAAAAAAAATTTGAATTTCAGATCTGCTTCATCGAGCTGGTAATTATTGTAGATATGTGTCTTTAATTAAACCATATAGCCCATATTGGTTTCGGTCATGCCTGCTCAACCCAGTAAAGAGCGGTAAGTCTGCACCAGCCAATTAAATAGCGGAACGCTAAATCGTTAGCGCCCGCTAATTAGCGGAAATTCAGTGTGCCGCGACGCTAAATGACCGGTTCGCGACGGATAATAAATTTCACGTATAAATCGCCGATTTATCGCCGCTAAATCGGTTATCGGAAATTATCGCCGATAAATTCCCGATTTATCGGCAGGTAACAACAAACTCAGATTCGCACAATCCCCCCCACTTGCCTACCCTGCCCAGCTGCCCTACACCCATCCCTTCTCTTCTGCACCATCACCGAAAGCATCCAAGATGAAAAAGCAGCACAGACACAGAATGAAAAAAAGCAAAAGTAAAAGGGATGGAGTCACGGAGGTCACGGAACATGTGAATCAACAGAGACAAATAATTGAGGGATTTCATTTTACTTATAAATATTAGGGAAGAATTCGTTCGAAATCAAAAGAAAAAATTCAAACTAACCTGCCAAAAAAACGTAGCTTTCATTTTGCATGGAGCAGCTGGAGCTTAAAGCAAAAAACCTCGTCTTTCCTCGTCGTCAGTCGTCGGTGGTGGCTCGTCATTCTTCGTCGACCGGCGGTTGGTGTTGGGTACGTACGTGGCTCGCCGCTCGCTCTTGGTGGCTCGCCGGTGTGGTGGCTGTGGAGTGTGGATAGGGAGTTGGGTGTGCTGGAAAAATTCACTGCGAACTTGAGGTCTGAGGACTAGGAGAGTAGGAGTGAGGAGTGAGGACTGCGACTGACTACTTAGGACAGAGTGAGTCGTGGAAAATTGAAGTCGAATAGTAAAGTTCGAACTTCAAAGACCAAAAAAATTTTAAGTTGTGAGGGTGAGCCGGTGAGGGACGGCAGTGGACGGGTTTAAACTTTAAAGGATTAACCGGCCCAATTTTACTATCAAGTATCAACTACACATATTAAAAGGTTAGTATTTTTAATTTTTTTTCTAATGTTATTTAGTTGTAATTAATATATTACTTACATATGTTTATTTGATTAAATTAAAATTTAGTTTAGTCTCTTTTTTTAATTAAATAATCATACTTTTCTTGAATAAATATTATTAGTTAAGATTTAAGTGGTGTTATGTTAATATTAATTTAGTGTGTATATATATAAGTTATATAATTTAAACTAATGGATAACAATTTTTAGAATTTTAATTTCTTATAAATATGCATAAATATAATATAAATTATAGTCAATTAGTGTTAATTTATTATAAATCAATATAAATATATTATATAACAGTAATTTATTATCAATAAGATAATAACTTAATAAAATTAGTCCTGTAGACTTTAGGTTAATTTATTTAGTACATGACTAGGACTAATGCCTAATAGATAATAATTGCTATAGTTTTAATTTATTATATTTATAGATCAATACAAATATAATATTATAATAATAATAATATTTTTTATTATTAATTTAATATTATTAATCGAGTTGTCTTAAACTTAAACTATTAATATTGATTTATTTAGTACATAACCTAGACTAATAAATATCAAATATCAATTGTTATAGTTTTAATTTATTATGAATCAATATAAATATAATATAATAATAATTTATTATCTATAGTTTAATACCATTACTTAAGTAATGTTAATTATAATTTATTTAATGCATGATTGATAATTGATTACTATGACTAAATACTAATGGATAATAATTATTATGGTTTTAATTTATTATAAGTTTATATTAATATAAACATAACAATAATAATTTATTATCAAAATTTTAATACCATTAATTAAATAATGTTAATATTACTTTATTAATTATATCACTGTATCACTATTCACTAGGACTAATAGATTATAGATAGCAATTGTTATAGACTTATAGTTTTAATTTTTTATAAATCTATATAAATATAGCATAATAATAATTTTTTATCAATAATTTAATACAATTAATTAAGCAATGTTAATTTTAATTTATTTCTTACATGACTAAAACTAATAGTAATAGATTATAATTGGTATAGTTTTAATTTATTATAAATTTATATCTATATGACTATATAACATTATATGATAAATTGATAATAATAAATTTTTATCAATAACTTCATACCTTTACCTTTAGTCAAATAATGTTAATATTAATTTATTTAGGATATGAGTCATATGACTAAAACTAACGATTAACGAATAATAATTGTTATAATTTTAATTGATTATAAATCCATATACATAAATAATGTTAATAATTACTTTGTTTTCAGATAATAATTTTTATTTATAAATAATTACTTTAATGTTAATTACACTTGTCATGACTCATATATGTATTTTATTTTCTGTTTAATTAAACATGTCTCATCGAACAAGTAGTGATGCTGCTAGTGGTCATGATAATCGGGGTAGAGATGTTGCATGGAATTTTGGGGAGTCTGTTGATGAAAGTCGGACAAAAATTAAGTGTACTTTTTGTGGAAAAGTTATTAATGGAGGAATAACACGACTAAAAGAACATTTAGGTCATGTTAAGGGTAATGTTGCAAAATGTAACAATGTGACAACCGATGTTAGAAGAAATATGGAACAATTGTTGCAAGAAATGAAAAATAATAAGATGGAAAAAAGAAGAAGAGATCTTATCGTCGAAGAAGAAATTACAAGAGCGACACTTCGCGGTGAAGATGAAGACGAAGATGAAGAAGATGAACATGTTCAAGCGATTTTAAGGAGGAGTAGGTTTGAAGCAGATTTAGAGTATGAACAAAATAGGTATATGATGGATCATCATGAACATTATCATGAAGGTGGAAGCAGTCGTCAACAACCTCTTCGACCAATGGGCCGGTCATCTAGCTTTAGTGTAAGGGGAAGTCGTGGCTCATATGAATATGCACCCTCATTGACTCCTGCCGAAAGGTTAGCAACTATGGATGCTTCTCTAGAACGAGAGCATCAAAAGATGAAGCAAACCAAAATCAATCCGGGTACAAAGGCATTTAAAATGCTCAAAGGAAAGTTGAGAAAGGCATGGGGACAATGGATTACGCATAATAAGGTGCAATTCAGTGCAATAGAATCCCCATTCACAAAGCCCTTAATGACAACTATTCGTGAAGTTGGAGAACGTGTGCCACCACCCAGTGCTTACGAGCTTGCAGAGGTATATCTTAAAGAAGAATATCAGTCGCTGAAAAAATAGACCGATTCTTTGTTACCACAATGGAAGCAATGGGGAGTAACCATCATGTGTGATGGATGGACCGGACCAACTAAAATGCACCTTATTAACTTTTTGATTTATTCAAAAATGGGGACAGTTTTCCACAAGTCTGTCGATGCCACCAATGTTCCATCAAAGGACGCAGACTATTACTTTAGGTTAATGAAAAAGGTGGTTGAGGAAGTTGGTCCTGAGATAGTTATACAAGTGGTAACAGATAATGAAGCTGCAATCAAGGCTGGAGGTAAGAAATTGAAGAGTTTCCACATCTTTATTGGACAGGTTGTGCTGCTCATTGCATAGATCTTATATTGGCTGATATTTCGAAGAAAAGCAACATTCATAAAGTACTTCAAATGGCTCAAAGCATCACCCAATTCATATACAGATATGATAAGGTGGTGGCGATCATGTTGCAATTTACGAATGGTCGACAACTTCTTCGACCTGGGATAACAAGATTTGCCACTAATTTCATTGCACTAGAGAGTATTATCAAGCATAAGAGTAGCCTCAGAAACATGTGGGAATCAGAACAGTGGAAATGTAGCAAATATGGTCAAATGAACGATGATCACGCGATCCAAGTCCGAAACATTATTCTCCAACTTACAGAAGAAGGAAGAAAGTTTTGGAGTAAGGCGAATGATGTTATTAAGGTGCAAGAGCCTCTCGTGAAGGTTCTAAGACTAGTGGATGGAGATCAAAAGCCAACAATGGGATTTCTTTATGAAGCAATGGAGAGAGCAAAGTTGGCCATAAAAAAAAATTGTCGATATTGGGATCGTTATTGGCAGATCATTGACCATAGATGGGACTTCCAACTTCACCATGACTTTTTTTTCATGTGAATTTTATTTAACAATATTAATGCAAATATATATTACTAAATTGTTATTTCATTTACATGTGAATTTTAAAAGGATATTTCCTCAACCCTCAATTCACATACGAAAGACATGATTATAATATTAAAGAGGATGAAGAAGTGATGAGAGGAGTGAAGAAAGTTATACAACGGTTAGAGCCAAACATTGATAATCAGATTCGAGCTCTTAATGAGGTAAACAGTAAACTATAAACATGCAATTCATTTCCTTATACAAAATAATGATCATAACTTTTTTTTTAACTTAAATGTATAGTTGGAGATATACAGCTTAAAACAAGAAGATTTTAGTGATATTGTCACACAAAGAGCTGTTAAATTCACCAATCCAGGTATATACTTATCTAAGTTATCTTATGTTATTTTAGTATTTATGATCGATTATTTATTCATTATCATATAATTTATAACTTTATAGTTTATACTAATTACAAAACTTTATGATTCCAGCTGAATGGTGGAATTTATATGGAGGTTCTACTCCACATCTCAAGAAGATTGCCATGAAAGTCCTAAGCGCTACTACCTCTGCATCAAACTGTGAAAGAAATTGGAGTACTTTCAGTTTGATGCACACTAAATCGAGAAATATGTTGAAATATAGGAAATTGAACCTTCTTGTCTACGTCCATTACAACATGAGGCTAAAAGTAAGAGGTTTTACAAGAAAGACCCAAGCAGAGTTGGAAAAATCATATAATCCAATTAACTTGGATTATATATTTCATGAAGATGATCATTTGGATCCTTGGCTACAAGAATTGGAGGATCCCTTACTTGATGTTAGACATGAAAATAATCAAACATCTTCGTGGAATGGCTTGTACGATGAGGACGACGACGACGATGGTAATGAATATGAAGGAGGTAGTAGTAGCTTTCGAGCACCAGAATTAGGAGAAGATCCTCCAATCCAATATGGTGTTGATCTTCACTCACTAGCTACAGATGAACTAGATCCAGATCACTTATCTCATGATTCTCATTTGAGTGAAAGTGATAATGACGACGACGGTGATGATAATGGTGGTGGTGGTAGTGGTGGTGGTGGTGGTGGTGGAGGAGGAGGAGGAGGAGGAGTTTATGGATATGAAAACATTCAATCATATGGACAAAGTAGCTCTATTTTTCATGGAGATGCTACTGATCAACCCACTCGTGGACGTGATAGAAGAGGTCATAGAAGTACTAGTGGCCGCCACTCGGCTCGCTCTAGCCAGAGATCTCATCAATTTGATCAAAGTGCCCATCAACCTTTTGAATCTATGTTTCCTACAACTACGTATGGAGAATATGGTACCTTTTCTAACTTGAGAGATTATCAAAACATATCCAGTGGGTCAGAAAGAGAGAGAGATCAAAGACAAAATCCATATTACGATTATCAATCTTCCTCCAGCTATGATAACTATGGTAATATTAGGATACCATCAGGACATCCATCAAATATATATCCAAATTACTACTACCATAATTTAAACCCAAATCAAAACTCATCTCAAGATTCTCGACATGCTGCATCATCATCAATAGATGAGAGTTCTTCTTTAACACAACATCCACAATTTCAAGGTGGAATTTACAATTTTGGAACACTCAACATAGGAGATGTTCATAATGACTATAGTACTTACTATAGAACAAGCCAACAAGATGACTCTTATGAAGATCCTCCACGACATTCTTTTTGGTGGTAGTCGTTGTAGAATATTTTATTTAGCATTTTAGTTTGTAATAATTTTTTGTTATTCATTTGCTATTGGATTTGTAATAAAGTATTGTTGTTTTTTTTAATCAATTAAAATTAGTATTCTTTTTTTTTATGAATGATTATTAAACCATACAACTAATATGATACAATTATAGAACTTATCTATGCAATACACCAGTAACAAATAAACCAACATATATTTTTCCACTATTAGAATGGGAACATCTAAAGGAAATAATATTAATTATAGCAATAAGTCAATAATGAATAAACTTAATGAATCTATGATAGTTCATGCTCATATTTGAATACAAAAACTTATTCCTTGCTCTCTAAACATCATATAAACCTACAGCTAATAAAGCTCTGAAAACTTGAATCTTCACTAGTAAAGCCTGACTTGTCCTCCTAATTGCTGATGCAATCCCACGATTCCAGCTACAGCTTAGTCGTGTACAACCGCCATAACCTTCTTTACCACCTTCCAAGTTCCAAACCCAGCTCATGATAGGACATGCAAGAAAAGATAATGGGATCTCTCTACCTGATCAAAAAAATAACAAGCATAAAATTATGTTATTCATTAATTTCATATCTATAGCTAAATAATACATCTTGTTTTCATTCGAACACAAATGTAGTGTTATTAGAACAATTTAACATCTAATAAGTCATTTAAATGCTTCTAATATAATATAGAACACTAGTTTATTGAATAATTATATTTAAATGAACAATAAACAAAAGTTCAAGCATGATGTGAAATAAAAAAAAATTCACGCCGCGACGACCGCGACACATAATTTATCGTTCGCGACGCTCCGATACCGCGACACCGCTAACGCGACCGCGACCGCTATTTAATTGCATGGTCTGCACGCAATGACCAGTGGATAGCGACAAGTGCTGACGAATCGAGTTGCTGGGAGTGGGAGCTCTTCACGTTTCTCCTCACGCAGGTCTTCCATTATAGCGGTAATACTGCACGCTAGGAGCATTGTACTAAAAATGATGCCTATTAAATATGTTTTAATTTGGAAATAAAAATTTAACCTAATACTGGAACATACAATGCGAATTTAAAATATTTGTGATAAAATATTTATACATAACTGATAAATTTACATAATCAAATCTTTTTGAACACTTCTTTAAATACAACATTTGTTGTTATATTATTTTGATGAACATCATCATGACATATCAAATTTTTTAAACCTCTACGATTTGTGACTCGAGAAACTGCAACATATAATTGACCATGACAGAATACTGATTTTTTTTTAAAATAGACCAACATTACTAAGAGATTGACCTTGACTTTTGTTGATTGCCATGGCATATGATACAATTATGAGAAATTGTCTTCGATTAAACTTGAAAGGCAATCCCGAGTTAGATGGCGTTAAAGATATTCTTGGTAATAATACTTGATAACCAGCATTATTTCCACCTAAAATCCTTGCGTCCAAGACATGTGATCCAAGCCATGTGATGATCATCCTCGTACCGTTGCATAAACCAATTGAAGGATCAATATTCCGTAACAACATAACTAGTGTACCTATCTTCAAATTCAACACATAGTTTGGTACACCTGAATACTTAACTCCATTTAGAAATTCTGGAGTGTGTAGATCTTGCAACAAATCGTTGTTTGCATTTAATTTGCATGTTGTATCAGAACAGAAATATGGTTTTTCTTCACTAGAGTTAATTGACAACATGTATTTATTGATGGACTCAACAATATTAAGAGTTGGTGCTAATATAGATATTCCTTCAAAATAAGCATCATCAGTGATACTTCCATTGTAGTTAGAATAAGTGCACTCCACAATAGCTGCAATTGGGTCTTCAAAATGTTTTATTAAAAGATCATCTGGAATTTCTAATGTTGCATGACCATCATTACTCTCTTCAATTGTTCCATCTCCTATGCTTGCAATCCATTCTGAAAATTGCTTCAACTCAGAACACTCATTAACCGAGCTTAGTTTTTGTAACCTCATGTTCTTTGTTAAACGTAACACCTTACAAAATCTCCATAAATATAAAGAGTTCGCAGTTGCATGAATAATGTCTTGTCTACTACCTTTAGGAATGACTGGTAGTATTTGTCTAAAATCTTCACCTAGAACAAATGTCTTGCCTCTGAATGACTTCTCTAGGCTGAATTCATTGGTGAACCGTAAAATATCTCTTATGGTTTTATCTAAGGCTTCAAAGTAATACATGTGCATCATTGGTGCTTCATCCCAAATAATAAGCTTACACCTTATAATCAACTCAGCCAATGAACTACCTTGTTTAATGTTACATGTTGAATCTTCATTTGGATTTATAGGTATTTTAAAGCGAGGATGAGTTGTCCTTCCGTTTGGTAATAAAAGAGAAGCAATTCCACTTGATGCCACATTTAACACAATATCTCCTTCAGATTTTATACCTGTTGATAAAGTCCTCTATATAAATGTCTTTCCTGTACCTCCGTATCCATAAACAAAGAACAATCCACCTACGTGAGACTTGACTGCATCCATTACAATGTCATACACGTGTCGCTGTTCAAAGGTCATATCAGATAGAAGTATGTTGAGTTCTTTCAATTTTAATCGATCATAACACATTTCGTCACGCATCAATGTATTTCCTACTGTGTCAAAAAACTCATTCATCGGGAATGACATTGATTCAAAATATCGTAAGCTTTTACCACTTTTTTGCAACATAATTTCAATGTCTACCAACCCATAATTCTTGATGTCATCAATTTCCAAATGAAGTTCTGTTAAAAAAATATAGGAATATTATAAAGACATGAGATTTATGTTGTAAAATTAAAATTCAAAATTATAGATAATAAGAGTTTGATGAATAAATGAAGTTACCTTTGTGATGTAACTGTGAACGTTGTTTATATAAAATGTCATCGGTCAAGTAAATCCAACAATTATCCCAAACAACTTCTGGTCTTAGAAGTGACTCTGATGCCAATAACGTGGCAAATAATTTTCTTAAAGATGTAGAAGCTCAATGACTTGCCTCAATAATACCATCAATGTATTCTTTATCATCATCTAACAAACCCAAGGTATAGTAAGCATCACGGTATGATAAATGTTGTTCACCATTAATGCATCTTATTTCATCAAAACTGCTTGGTCCACGAACAACATTAAGAAGATATCTTAAATAGTACAACTCACCAGTATCGGGAGACACATAGAAAATACGTCCAATTGAGAACCTCTTTTGCCTCGGTCTTCACTCTCTATTATACTTATCCCAAATGAATTTTATTGGAAATTTTGCATAAGTTAATTCCCTTGTTTGTGGATATTGTTCATTTGCCTTCATCTGAACCATAAACATGCTTTGTTTAACTGATAACCGATCCACAACATTGTCGATTCGATCAGAGTCAGAGAAAATAACACTTTATTGATTTGGAAGATGAAAGTCTAACATTTCCACTGGTGGATCCCTAAATTGAATATTATATTTGAACATCCTCCATGATGCCTCACATGATGATATATATCTACAGTCATAATACATCTGAACTTCGTCTGCATTTTTTGTTATTTCATCTGTCGTTGTACTTTCATAGAAGGTGGCAGTAACACGATCATGGTCTTTGTTGACATATTTAAATAAATACTTGATAGAGCGCGACTGATTACATCATTCAACATTAAGATGAGCACTATGCTTTAGCAACAAATAACAATTGTGAGGAACAATAAATCTATTATCAAGGGGAACTCCATTCTTCTCCATTGTTACCCCATTATCTTGTCGCATGTACACAGGATACCCATCATCATCGACAGTTGTTTCAACGAATTTCTTGGAAAAATGCTTAGTACAACGATCATCCGACATGCATGGCGAGTTCCTTCTAGTAGAACCACATGGTCCATGTACCATATATTCTTAAACTACTTTGTAATATGCCGGATCAATGTTATTATTATGAATTTTTGCTGAAATGATCTTGTCAATATCCTTGGCCATTGGATACTTGTCTTGCAACGTAAGAAATAATAATATATGATCATGTGGCAAGCCACGCTTCTAAAATTCAATAGTATATATAACTGTAATTCGAAAAACAAATATAAGTATGTCAACAAAGTCAAACACAATTTAATGTGAATTAGAAGTGAAAAATCAATACTAAAATCTTACTTGATTTAATTGTTCAAAATATCTTGTTCTTTCAAAGATCTTTAATAAGACATTGCAACTTCAATTTAAAAACACGGCTAATAATGTTCGGGCGATCATCAGCCTTAAGACCTCTTTTATCAACACAACGAACTATTTCTGGCTATTTCGGATTGCAGGTAAATGTGATGAAAAGGTCAGGATAACCAACCCATCTACAAATCGCCATGGCATCTTGATAATTATGGATCATATATCTAATACCACCGGTAAATGATGATGGTAAAATAACTCGTTTTCCTTGTGTGGATGGATCTGTCTCACCCCTCAATATTGCATCTGCTAGTCCACTAATACTTCACAACACAATTGTTTCCGATGTAACTTAATGTATGCCAATCTAGAAGTCTCAACCATAGTATATGCATCAATAATAAATTGTTGCAGAAGCCGCGTAGAAGACAATATAATTGATAACTTAGACTCCCTTTCATGAAGACAATAACAAAAATACTCTGTTGGGCTTATATTGATTCGACCACTCTACTTACTTCCTTGATGACAGGTTAATGTGATATCTTCTCTATAACCATCTTCACCATATGGAAAGAGTATAGGATATTGTAGTCCAAGATATGAAGCATGAAGTTGGTTAATGTGCTTCAGTAAACCATTTTTAGTTTCAACTAAAATATCTCTATCACCTAAAGATGCATCAAAGTCACCAACAATTAATCCGGCCACTTTAGAAGCAGTAGATAGATTATACCTTCTTCCATCACCAGTCCTTCTCCCAATCAACTTTAACTTCACATCTAAACAACCATCTTTTTCAATTTTTTCTCTAACCATTCTAAATGATTTAACCAACACATTATTCTCATCAAGCATCTTCTTTAGGTCATAAGCTATTTCTTTATGAAGATTGTGCAAGAGTTCATTTCCCCTATTCCAAAATTAGTTATAACATATTATTAGAGGATTTTACTTAAAACATGAATAATCAATAAGAAATGAGAAATGAAAGTTATACAACTCACCTGGCAGAATTCACTCTATTTTGAAGTTCATTCTCCGTGTCATAAATGTAAATTTGAGCAAATTTAGGCGCTGAATCTTCAGGTGACAATAAGCTCCCCATAAAATGATAATTTTGGCCATGTAATCTAAATATTGGAGGAGAGTTTCCATTATTCAAAGTCCTATCAACTTTTTCTCCCATAGATGTGAAACAAAACATATTATTGTAAGATCGGATATTTTGGAGATATTGTTTTCTTTGATCATTTTGTAAAAATAATAGATCATGTAATAATTTTGGAGGATTTCTTGCAGCTGGTAGTTGAACTTTTCCTTGCATACAACATAAAGAGTATTTTGGATTTTGAGATGAGCGACTTTTGCTCATTCGTTCTCCATACCAAAAGAATGAATTACAAAAATTGCATGTATATATCGGATCTCCAATATCCAAATAATATACACATTTAATAAACATAATGTCAAATACTAATGATTTGCATTTGTATATCAATTCATATTTAATTAATATTTGAAGATAAAATAACTAAATAAATATCATTGTACGTATCAGATGATGGTGTTTCATCGTTGCCTTCTAATTCATTATCTATAAATAATTAGAATATGAGTCATTAAGTAAAGTATCATTGTTTTATCTTTTTTCTACGTTATAAATAATGTGAATACTATGACTAAGAAATGCTTATTAAATATTTTAAATGCTAACCTTCATTTAATTGCAACTGTTTACCTATGCCGGAGGTATCAAAATCGTTCATAGAATCTAATCCAACATTGTTGGATTTTAATAAATTGTTAATACCACTGTCATTTGATTCATGGGATGTGTGTATCGTATTGTTGTATGTGATTGAACTTTCCAAACTTGAACAATAGTTCATTCCACCTCTAGTGAACTCCAGTTTATAAGTACAACTTTTAGAGTTGCACGCTTCATTAAACATTGAGTAAAATAGTCAAACAATTATAATAGTTTAAGCATTATATGAAAAATAGTTTCAATAACAAAGATAAAGAAATTACCATTTGTAATGTCACTGAGTGGAGATAACAATCTCTAAAATTGGAAGGGATTGAATGTATAATTTGTAGCTGTATTTATTTCAATTGTTGTCTTCTTTATAGTTGTATTCAAATTTCCTGCATTGTTGAATACATGTAATATATACATATATAACAATGACTAAATTAAATGGTAATAAAAGAAAGAAGAACAATTTGTTTTTGTAACACACTATACTAATGAATGATTATATTTGTTAGTATTAACAAAATCTACTGAACTTTCTTATTATTGTTCCTGTATGAATGTAATAACGAAACAATTTTTTAAAAGCACAAATTTTAGTTATATTAGATTTTCTACAATATATCATATATATAGTATGTTTTATTCATTGATTGCAACATGAAAAAACGTTCAAAATGAATGTAGTTGAGTAAAATTAATATGTTAGTACTATATGCTAAACTTGATACCCAAAATACATGTTCTTAACCTAGATACATAATTTTAAAGTACATGGTACATATGTTAGGTTCAATAAAGTCAACGATAATGTGATTAAGTTTAATAATTAACATCAATAAATATAAAACAAATATTTCATATTACTTTAATTTGCATAATTGAATAATAAATAAAAACCTAAACTAATTACAAAATAAAGTTTAATTTCCAATTTTTATAAGACACATGATATTCTTTTTTGATTTTATTATCTTTCTCAACGTGGAATAAAATTCAAAATACATTTACTTAAGTTAGATAAAAAATTATAAATTAATTTTGTTATATTAAGATTCCATAATATCATAATATATACGAATAATTGTAATGGTCAACATGATTGATATTAAATTTAATTATTAACATCAACAATATTAAATATAACTATTAAAAATAGTAAAGTCATTAAATTAAATGTCATGTCACAAATTTTAAATAGTATTTACATTTACATATTTGACATTTCAATAATAAGGTGAAATAATTAATAACTTAAAATTAAATTTTTACTTTTTTATAATAAACTTAATAGTCAATTATAATTTCATTACATTTATAAATATATAAAGAAATTCACAATACATGTACTAAAGTTAGATAAATAATTGAAAATTCAGTTCATTATAATAAGATTCCATTTCAATAATAAGGTGAACTAATTAATAAATTAAAAAATTAATATTTTAAAACAAATTTAATAGTCAATTGTGATTTTATTACATTTAAAAAGATGAAAAAAAATTTAATTATACATGTACTTAAGTTTGGTAAATAATTGTAAATTAAGTTCGTGATTAAATTTTTTAATAGTTTTTACATTTACATATTTTACATTCCAATAATAAGGTGAAATAATTAAAAAGTTAAAAATAAATTATTACTTCTTTAAAACACACTTAATACATATTTTTCATTTTATTACATTCATGAAGATGAAAAAAAATCATATTACATGCAATTAAGTTACATAAATAATTGTAAACTAATTATGTTATACTATTAATCCATACTGATAAATATGAATAAATATTATTATAAACATCACTAATATTAGATAAATTTATTAACACAAAAAATATTACATTTAATTTTTAAGGTCAAACTCGTGATTAAATTGCATGTAATATATTAGGTTACACAATTAATAACCTAAAAATAGATTACTACCTTTTTAAAACACGGTTAATAGTCAATTTTAAATTCATTACATTTGCCAAGATGAAAATAAAGTCATATTACATGTACTTAAGTTAGGTTAATAATTGTAAATTAACTATGTTATACTAATATTCCATAGTATCATAATAAATATGACAAAATTTTATTATTAACATTGTTAATAATAAATCTAATTAATAACACATGCAAATAATATCCAATGTTTACTATTGCATTTAGTTTTTAACATAAAAAACGTGATTAAATTGCATGCCATATAAGAAAAGTACATGTATTTATATTTACATAATTTACATTTCAATAATAAGGTGAACTAGTTAATAACTTAAAAAATTTAATATTCTAAAACAAACATAACAGTTAATTGTGATTTTATTACATTTACGAAGATGAAAAAAAATTAATAATACATGTACCTAAATTTGGTAAATAATTGTAAATTAAGCTTGTTATAATAATATTCCATAATATTATAATAAGTATGAAAAAATTTTAATATTAACATCATTAATACTATATTTAATGTCAATGGAATTGTTGTAAAATTCATCATTTCAAATAAATCAATATAATAAAAATTGTTCATAATATATTACGAAATGTGATTAAAATTAATTATTAACATCAATAATATTAAGTTTAATTAGTAACATCAATAATGTGATTAAATTGAATGTTATATATTCATTTACATATCTTATTTTTTAAGAATAAGGTTAATTAATTAATAACAACTTACCTTAATACGTTCCTTAATTTAACATATACTTAACTATGTATCTATTAATCCTTAATTACTACTTATTAAGTATACTTAAATGTACATTTCTTATTGTCAATCAACACCATTCGTCGACACCATTCATCAATCAATACTGTTGATTTCAAACAAAATTCAATCGTAGCCGTCCATACAATGCGGCACAGGTCAACCAAAAAAACACAATATCGTGTAATCCTGGTCGTTCAATGGGTTCAGCAAAATTCCACCGTCCAACCTTACTAAATTCCGCAGTCTGACGAACATAAACCAAGGCAATCTTAGCTGCTGATTTTGCATGGGTCGATTTACGCCCATTGATTAAAAAAGCGGAAAGGACGTATGTCCTTTCAACTTTATTGATACAAATGCCGCAATCCCGACCGTTGATTTTGAATGCCAAACCAACTGTGGCCGTCCGTATTGTCGGTAATTCATCAACTGAATAAGAGCCATCGATTTTGTGCGATTTAAATCTAAATCGTTAACACTTTACCGACTTCATGATACAATCAAAACCGTCCATTTGTAAATAATATACAATCGTAGTCGTTGATTGCATTAACCCTAACTATAAAGTCTAAACGCGAAAAAAAAAACTACTATTTTTTCTGCCACTGCAACCTTCGCGAGCGGCTGCTAAGAGAAAATTCTCTCCATTGTTGACTCTTCTACAACCCTCGAGATAATCTCCGATCTGCAATCTTCTCCTTCGTTATGTCCCTATCATTCAACATCATTTCTTTCAAATTTCCATTTTAAACTACAATTTCCTTTCAACAAATCGAATATTAGTTTAGTCTTTTGCATAGTTGAAGTTTTCTAGATGAAAACATTCACGATATTGGTAAGTATTTTCACTACTCCGTCTTCTTATTCTCTAATTTCTTATTATTTTGCCTTAAAATTCTAAAGATTTCAATTACATAATATTGCAGGTTTCTTATTCGACTTTTTTTGTGATGTCATCTAACAGTATAGATCACGGACTGACATATGTAACCATGTCGTCTGGAGGTAAGATTCTATCTATTACAACTCCATTAACAGTGTATATAATCTCAAATTTTGTTTTTTATTCTATGGTAAGTTTCAAAGATGCGTAGATCCGTCCCTTTATTGTACAACTTAATAGTTTCTCTGTTTGTCTAATATAGAAGTGCTTATTGAAATGATTCTTTAAAATAAAATGACTTTGAACTTAATGACAGTAATTATAATATCATACATACACCTGAAATCGAATAAATATTTGCTTCAAAAATTTAACAATATTATTACTTTAGTTGTAAAACAATATTATTTACACTGCTCTTCGTATATTTATTTTAAATATTTTACTTAAATTCTATTTCTTGTTTTCATGTCATGGTTCGTGGTATATCCAAACATCGAGCTTAATTCATCGTCACCGAGGTATATATCTACATCTACTCTTAAATAGTTCTTTCAGTCTTTTATGTTTTAACTAATTCTAATATTGCATGTAGGTAAGATGTCGTGGCTATTGATTTTAGTTTTGTAAACTGGAACGGAAAAATAATCTATGAGGTATAAAATTATTCCATGTTTTTGGAAATACTTTAAAAAATCTATTTTAACAATTTTCACTTGCGTCGGAAATAATTTATATTTTCATATCATGAAAAATCTGTTTAACATTTTTCATTTGTGTTGGAAATCTTTATTATTTTCATCATGTCTTTCAAAATATATAAGTATCTGACATTGTTGTTCAAATGTTATGGTTATTTGAATTTTTTACGATTATTGGTATGAATTGGTTAGTAATTTGCACTCATGTTAGATAAATAATTGAAAATTTGTATGGTTTCACTATATTTATAAATGGCAAAAAGAAATCGTGGCTATTGAGGTATAAAATTAGTATATGTCATTTTTCTAAAATATTTGAAAAAGTGTTGCGTTGGAAATGTTTAATAATTTCATATCTTGAAAAGTCTGTCAAATAATTATTATTTGTGTTGGAAATGTTTAGAATTTTCATATCATGCTAATTTTATTTGTTGTTTCTTTGTGATGTATATGCCAGAAACTAAGTGTCTTTAACATTGCTGTTCAAATTTTATGATTTTCAGAAATTTATTTGACTATTGGTATGAGGCACTAATTTGTACTTAAGTTAGAAAAAATAAAAATTAGTATGCTATAATAATAATTATTACTGACAATTTTTACTTGCGTTGGAAATGTTTAATAATTTCATCTCATGAACAATCTATCAAACAATTATTATGTGTTGGAAATGTTTAGAATTTTCATATCATGGTAATTTTATTTGTTGTTTCTTTGTGTTGTCTACGCCAGTAAATAACTGTCTTTAACATTGCTGTTCAAATTTTACGATTTTTGAAAAAATTTGTGACTATTGGTATGAATCACTAATTCGTACTTAAGTTAAAAAATAAATGGAAATTAGTATGGTATAATGCTAATTATTACTGGCAAAAAGATTTAAATAAATTTCAATATTCAATAATTATTGCTGTTAAGTTTTTATGATTATTGGTATAAATACATAAGTAAGTCATACTTAACTTCGTTAAGTACTTGTAGATTAATGTGGTGTAATTATAATCATTAATGACAGAAATATTTATTCCATATAATTCCCATAAATAAATTTGCATAATCAAATTCGAAAGAATTATAATATTCAGTAAGTAACATAAAAAATTGTCATTTAAGACTGCTTAAGTAACAGAAAAAATGACTATTACCAATACGTTAATCTATGTATTTTAAATGATGCCCTTAATATGGACCGTTCATTTTCGGAGATTAACGAACGGTAATAGTTTAAGACATTAATTTGCAACGTTGCTTTTGGTAGAAATAAGTACGCCAGTCTCTAATCCTTAATCGACAATATTGGTTAATCTTATCTTCATTTCAAACGATATTAAATCCTAGCCGTGCCCCAATAGCAGTCTGACGAATTTGGTGATGCTATGGATCGATTAAACAAACACAATTTTGTGTAATCATGATCGTTCTATGGCTTCAGCGTAAATCTACCGTTTTTCAAACTCATTTGTGTAGTCTGACGAACGAAATATGAGGATATCGTTGCTGCTGATTTTATACACGTCCATTTTCGACCGTTGATTTTGTCCTCTAAACCTTATTGATAAACATGGCTCCTTCTTCTCGGCCCTTGATTTTGAATGAAAACAAACTATGCTCTTTTTTGTCGGCATTTCATTAACTAAATAAAAGCCGTTGAATTTACAGACTCCATACCAACAGTTTTTTTTAGAAAATTTTGTTTCACTTCGATTGTATTATGTTAAATTAATATCCTAATATCAGAGAAAATATAGCTAATTTCATTATTTTACCATATTTCATAATAATGTTATAGTGTAGATTGATAAAAACTAATAAAGAAATTCTATCTTCTGATTATCCGTTATTTTAGTTTAGTTTACCAATTTCATCAAATAAATGCAAAATGTATAAATTAATACTATCTTTTGAATTAGTTTCGGATGTTGAAGATTTAATACTATTATTTTGAATTAATTACATATCAACAATATATAAGTAAGGATGTTTCAAAAGGAAAAACTAACGATTTCATTTCGCTTCTTTAACATGTACATAAATACTCTATCGAAGTAATTAATGTTTTTTGTTTTCATGTGACTGTTGGTGCTGTAAAGATGTTGAGCATAATCGAGGATGCCCCAGGTAAAAATTTACAGTTGCAATACTTATTCTGTACACTATTTTATTCTAATTGTAATTACATGCCTAATGTTGATCTAAATTATGTATTTTCTTGTTAGCTCTCGATCTATGCTAATCAAATAAAGTCTTAAATATCACACATAATGTAAAAAATTGGAGTAAAATTATTTTCAAAGAGGCTTAATAATAACAATACTGCTAGACAGAAGTGATGAAAATTTTAATTTAGACTTAAAGTCCATGCATAATTGTAGCTCAATACCTGTTCTCGCGTCTTCTCTTGGTCTTTTACCTCCAATAATGGTTGTAGCTATTAATTTCTTCATCTTCAACTCCTGCTTGCTAACTTTCTTCTCTCTGACCAAGCATGAAAATGGTACATAAATAGAAAGTTTATTAAAGACAATGATGATGTTAGTGTAAATATATTGGTACTATACATTGAACAATGACTTACATTGATGCGAAATCTTAGTTGGTTGGGCTACACATGTTCTGCCGCATATTCTTAAAATTCATCAACTTAGTATCATCCATATGTTCCAACTCCCTTTATAACTATGGCAATTTTTGAGCTGAAATTGAAGAGGGAAAGTTTGAAAATTTTCAACTGAAATTGTAGCTCTGAGTGCAACTAAAAATTTCGAATATAGAATATAAATGTATTTTGACCAAATATAAAAGTGATATAATATTTTTTTTTCTTTGACAGGTATTAACAAATTAATCTAAGTTTTTAATTGAAAAGATTCCCATATTCCATCAAACATGACTATCAGAACTGGGCAATGAAGAATAATTTACTGTTGATATGAAATTTACTCATTTTACGCTTGGTCATTTGTATTATTAGGGTCGTCTCTGATCCTATTATTTGCATATGACCAGGGGTTGATGATGTAAAGCTTGTGACATATTTTGAGCCCCAAAAAAATCATAAACAATGCTTGTGATTATTTTCTTATGGTCTGTTTGACAGTGATGTAGGGGTTCTTTTTTAAAAAACTTAGAATTAATAGAGGCAATGATGAATTGTGGGGCAAATTATTTATAATGGATGATGTCTAGCTGATTATTTTTTAACCCTGAAAACAGTAAGTGTAGCTACATGTAAAGGGTGTCACAATCGGTTTTACATCGCCATTTATAAATATATTGATTTGAGCCTCCATATTATTCAATGTCTGCTTTTCATTTGCTTGTCCTTTAAATATCATAAAGTTATGTGTATGATATGTTGCTGTTAGATAATTAATCATCTGTAATATCTATGATGGCTTATATTCGAAAGTATTTTAATGGTGTAATTTTGCTATATAGTTCTCTTATATGTTTTCCTTCACATAAATTAAACTTAGACGATAAGGGAGTTTGATAAACATGATCAAATTAATGCATAGTATTAACTTGAATTCTAAAATTTAGTAGTAATAGGAGTACAAATATTTAATTGATAATATCCGTTATATAGGAATAGTGAGGTTCAAAATTTCCTATGTTAAACGACATTTACATAAACTGCTAAATCATAGTTTTCTAGAATTAGTCCATTGCAATAAACTGTTAACTCACAATGTACAATTACATAAAAACTACATGCTTAAAACAAATATAGTAAAATAATACAACTATAAATACAATTGTCAAATACAATTATCCTCTTTTCCTGATCAAACCCGTTCCTTCTTCACAGTCACTCTAGGCTTTCTCTTCTGGGTAACAGATGATAAAAGATCACCATTAGGCCTCCTCTTATTTACCTTTGACAGAGTCATTTGTGAATTATTTGCCTCAAAGTTTGGTGGAGTTGTTACCTCATCTGGTTGAGATTCAACCTTCAGAGATAAAAATAGTTTAGGTTTTAGATAATGAATTATTTTTTAGGCCGGATTAAATTTGTATTAAAATATCTTGATTAAACCTTGTTTCAATGGTACATGCTCATCTATTGATTGATTAAGCTTGGAATTTAAATCTGAGTCATGAAAAAAAGGAAAGTTATATTATACTTAGGACTATAATAAGTGATAAACATGTATCTACTTTTACAAATTGGGATTGTCATAGTTATGATCTTTCAAATATATCGTTGTTAACATAAATAACGCACACCTGGTTGTTAGAGTAATAGAGGCATTTATACTTGCACACTAACCTTGCACCAATAGTTAATTTAATCATTGATTAAACACCCATTTGCGTTTCCTTCACTTGAACTAAGAAAAGGGCTTCTAGGTCCACCAATTTTTCTATTTCTGTTGGAAGTGATACGTAATCTAATTTTCCCTACATTATAAACTTAGAGTTAACATTAGAAAAGAAAATGAATATTGTTGCTTAACATAAGCACTTTAAATACTATCTTGTTTTCCACCTTAAGCTATAGTATTGTTTTTCCTATAACTTGTGTGCACTCCCTATCCCACAGGAGTAGTGCAATGTTTCTCGTTCCATCAACAACTCTAATCTGAAGTTTATATCTTAGGTTTCCCTTGGTGTCATATGTGTTGCACTTTTCACAAAGAAACCTTTGTCCCGAAGGTCTGAGTTTTTTGAGACATGTTTTACATGCCACATAAAACCATTCACCCACAATTTCTATGCTTGTAACTCTAACATTGATCCAGAATTTTCCTACTTATAAAATTTAGAGTTATAAATTGTTTGCGATACAATTATAACTAATCTGGGAAGAATTATACCTCGTTTTCCTGGAGCTCTTCTACTGTTTTAAAAATTGCTTTCCCTGAGGATAACTCTTCTGTTATGGTTTCTGAACTTGATGGTTGCTTTGTGTCAGCTGTTGGTTGTCCTGCGGGTAAACTAAAACCATATTTTTGGAAACTTTATCATTAAAGTTTCCTTATTTAAATTAAAAAACAAAGCAGTGGTATTTTATAACAGAAAATTAGTGATTAACAAAGTTTATTATCTCTGCCATGTCAGGGTCAATTATCAGCTTTATTACGTTCCATGTGTTAGATACCTTCAGTTGATCTGAAAAATTATTAACATAATGCATAATTGTAATTTTAATACTTTTAACTGTCTCTAAGGAACATTGATACAATTCATACCTCGATAAATGTTGACTCTGCAAAATTGTAGGACAACAATTACAGGATTAGGATTAGTGATCCCAAAATAATCACTTAAATCTGTTGCATATTCTCCCCATAGCGTGCATTGAACTCTATTCTCCCTGTTAATTCTAAAAATTGTTAGATAATTAGTATGGATAATTCACTGATATTTTGTATTTTCTTACATTTGATCTTCTAGTACAAAGTCTAGGTAGCTTGTCACTTGTCCAAAGATTTCTTTCTCCCTCACTGCTTGGATAGCTGACACCCTTCTAATAATATCTAAAATATAAAGAATATGCTTCAGTTAAATTGAAATTGTGGAAAAAATATATTTGAATTTGTATTTATCTACTCACAGATAAGACTTGTGGTAGAAACTGTTAGTAACTCATCAAACGGAATAAACTTAAACATTTGGACTGGGAATGCTTCTACTTTTGATTGCCTAATACAATGTGTGAAATTGTTGAAGTACATGACATACTTGAAGTATGTTGTTTTTAGTTTAAGCTGATTATCTACCACAATAAAGTTTTTCACGTGATACAGTTGACCTTCTTTTATTATTGCTTTGTATTGATTTATTTGAGATTTTTTGACTGTTCCATGTATTCTTTGCCCCTGTAATTGATTAAAATATGAAGTTAAATATGAAGCAGGTAGAACAAAAAATAATTTGAATATGAATAGTTTAAACATAGTTATTGCTGTATGGGTAACACTTACATCTTTGTTATGAAAAAGACATTCCAAGCTGAAAGCTTCTTGTTTGTTTCCATGCGATGGTTTCTCATAAATTTGTACTAAGCGCAGTTTTAATGCTCATGAGCTCTTCGACGGATTAATATCTTTAATCAAGCTCCACATTGTCATTCTTTCTTCTCTGGCATACAAATTATAAATGAAAATGAAAATAATGTAAAAATTATTGACATAAAAGATTTATAAATGATTAAGAATATAAAGAAAAAAAGCTGAGTGAAAAGAAGTGAGCCAATAACTACACAGAATACCTACAACTTAAGCACAAGAGGTTATCTGTATGTGAATTTTAGTTGCTCAATACCTATTTATAGAACGGGGTTGATTCTCAAGATTATCAAATCGTGCGATGCTTCTTTCCAGCCGTTGGATGTTAGTGGCCAACTGATTCTGTGTGGCAATCACAGGTAAAGGCTTGCAGCAAATTAAAACCTGACATGTGGACACTTGTAATTTTTTATTTGTATCAGATGATGTAATGTACTTGTGCTGTATTTTTAAATAAAAAATTATGATCTTGTTTTACAGTATAGAGACACGTGTGATAATAGTTTTGGAGGGAAAATATGTTGCAGTGCATTATTCTTTTATATATAGTAAGATAAACACAAAACTGATAACCTTTTATTTTTTCTACTTCGGACCCAAAATATCAATGTTAAATCAAACTACAATGCCTGTCATTATTCAAGGTAATGATTGGTGATAAGGAAAACAACACTATATATAAATTAATGATCAAGCATGCTTTATAAGAACTGAGATGCTTTCTCAGCAAAAATGGAAAAAGTTTGAAGCTCATGTCATAAATCACAGGTTTGTATATTGAAGAAGGACAAAATATTATATTAGGATATTGTGAATTATTATCCCATGGAATAGCCACAAAGAATTTAGTTCATTGATGTTAGATTAGATATATGAGCAGTTGACACAAAATGATCTCCACTTCAGTTCACAATA
This sequence comes from Tamarix chinensis, assembly GCA_030549775.1. NCBI lineage: Eukaryota > Viridiplantae > Streptophyta > Magnoliopsida > Caryophyllales > Tamaricaceae > Tamarix > Tamarix chinensis. Next base: position 121,246,152 of record CM060171.1, read on the forward strand.
GCTCAGAGTTAACCTCACTCGCAATTCTTTCCCTCACTAGAAACAAATCAGTTAACATATGTTAGAATGATTGATGGTAAAAGTTGAGAGTTTACTATTGAGAAAATTAATACGAGAATAGAGAGATTAAGATGGTGGGAGTGGAAGGCTAGCTTGACCATCTAATCACCAGGGGTGATTTACGGTAAAAAGTAGAGATTACTATTGAACAAAAGAATATGATAATAGAGAGATTAAGACGACAGGAAGTGGAAGGCCAACTTGCGCATCTAACTGTCCTAGGGGGTGTTAGTTGCTTACGTTGGAAAGGGGATTGTGAGTTCCTCACATTGTGGAGGGAGGATGTGTTAGGTCCTAATATTGAATGGGGATAATTCATGAGTTCCTTACATTGTAAATGCATGCATGCTTGACTGTCACATGTTGGCTCTATCATGCTATGCAAAACATGCTTACCTCTTCATTGACATTGAACACATTCTTCTCATCTTGATTGTTGGTTGGTTCATTACTGCGTACCTCCTCTTCTTGTTGTTTATGTTTATGTGCATCTATATTTTTTTCTTCACTCTTCCAAATCAATTATATCATGCGGAAAGAGGGACTAGAAGCAAAGGGAAGGTAGAAAGGTTACAAGGAGTGGGCAGAGTTGGGCAAGTATAGTGGGAAGGGTAAATTAGTTAAGGTAAGGACTATTGTTTTCTAAATAGTAATGGAAAATGGAATATTTTCCATATAACAACACCCTCAATTTTATCTTCAAACAATTTGAATCCTTATCCACTTCATCCGTGGCTTCAAAATTTAATTTTACATAAATGTAGCCTTACAACCCATAAATAATCCTATGCCACATGGCAAATCACATTAGTTTTGTAGTAATATGGAAGTAATTTGAGTAGAAAAAAATATCTATTTTTCCCCTTTATATCAAATATTTAAAAAGGATTTGTTTTAATAAAAATGCTAATTTTAATCCAAATTAAGATCTAAAGTGAATATCTATTTAAAAAAGATTTTTAAATGTATACTTGGCAACAAATCATTCGTTAACGTAGTGGTACATCCCTAGGCCAAGCTGATTGGGCTAAAAACCCCGAAAGTCTACTTATTTGATTGACCACATTCATCCATATAAACTTAAACCATGTCATAATGGCGGGGGTTCAATTTCTAGTCTGATTTCATCGTTCCTCTCTTACCTTTGCACCTTGGCCGCCGTGCTTGAATTTGTGGTTCTCCAAGGCGGTACATGCCCATTATGATATGGATAACTTGCAAGCATACTTTGTAGTGAATTCTGTTTGGTTAGGTCATTCCTATTATCATATATCTCCTCTCCTCTCCTCTCCTCTCTAGCCTAACAAAGCATCAACCTATCATGTATCGATACCATGACAAAGTAAAATGTTTTGTGTTAGTTTTAAAACCTATGTTAGATGAAATTTAACAGCTTGAATCATAATTAATAATTTTTTACACACAAAAGCCTGGTGCACTATACAAGTATTAAATATACGGAATTCATTTATATAATGTTTTTTAGGGATTGTAAGTGTACCTCCAACCATTAACATAATTAACTACATTAAAGAACACAATTAATGATGGACAGAATAAATTGTCAACCTTAGTCTCTCAATCCTTTAACTCGATAGTGTGTGCCTCTACAATAAGAATAAGAACATGGATTGTGAACAATCTCCTTCTTCAAGTGCTTGAAGTTAATGGAAATTGAAACTCTAACTCTCTTCTTTTTCATGCGTATATGAGTGTATTTATTGTTGTTGAAAGAGAGGAGAAGTTGTTGGAAAATTGATAAGCGCAATTATTTATTTTGAATGGATTTATAGTCATATATATTTGAGTTAGGGCTTGACCTATTAATTACTTCATAACACGTTTAAAATTTAAAGTCACTGGCTACTCTCTCTCTTGCTCATTTATGCATGTGTCAAGCACATTCATTAAGTATTATTTAGCTCATATACCTCCTACCATTATTTATATCATCAAAAAAATATGAGAATAGATAATCGTGATATATTACTAACTTGTGATGTTATTTTATATAACTTTATGGCTAATATATTTATATCTAATTTAATATAGACCTTATCAACGATTGATTTATACATAAAATAAAACAATTTATTTATAAAATAATAACAATAATTTTATGAAACTAAATATATATATATTAACATTCTAGTACTTGGTCCATTTACATTATATTTTTATTATGGTATCCTTATGTTAGTGCAAACTCAATGATGAAGCTAATACACATATCATGGCAACAAGCCTTCAAAATTCTAAACTTTACTTTCCATGTATTACAATTTATTAATTCTACCCACAGCTTCAACAATAAACCCAATGTTTATTTAGGGTCTTATAGTTATTGTATCATTTCTCATTAAATCATATTTATACAAACTTAATGAGAAATGAACATATCTTAACTTTATTATAAACAACATAATGTATTACAATAATACTATCATATAGAGGGCTCAACACTCATATTACAAACATGATCCTTAAATTTATCTAATAGCATACCTTTAGTTAAATGATCAACTGGCATACAATCTGTATCTATGTGTTCCAAGACCATTGTAACACCATGATTTTTAGAATTGTTTTTTTTTCAATGTAGAATCTAGCTCAAATACACAGGTGTTATCGTCATATTCCATGCAAGTATTTTATGAAATGTAAGGCTAAAATATTCAAACCCAAGACATCATAAAGATATAACATGAAGAGGGAAAGATACACACACACATATACATATACATATACATATACATATTTATGGAGGAAGCCCTTTAAACTCCTAGGTCATCATTAGAGGACGAGTAAGGTCTCATGAAAGGTTCATATATGATATACCCACAAAACCACACACAATTCAATTAGAAAATGAAAAACACACCTATAACACCCTTAACTAGTTGTCTCGAAATCTTTTACTTTCATAACACCAATATTAGCATGTAACCAAGTTTCATCAATGGAAAATTTAAAGTGTTAGTTTTAACTTATGGTTCACATATAAACAGGACAAATATGGATAGAGTAATAATATAGATGAAAATATACCAAGCCTTAGTTACATCAAGATACATCATCACTATGGAGACCCGTTAATATTTTTTCTCCCTCAAATTTTTGGTAACAAATATGGGAAAAATACATTTTTATTTGTGAGATTTAAGATGATAAAAATAGTAATCATCTCACATATATAAATAAGAAAATCTCATATTTTTGTTGATATAAAAACCTTATGAAAGATATCAAATACTTGCCAGATTACAACTAGGTTAGATAACAATTCACCTAATAGTTTCGTTATTCTAACCAAAGTAGGATAATGTTTAGATACACATGGGTTAAAAAAGGAGAATACACCTAGATACGCTTGAGGTGCTAGGTTAGGTACTTAGACTGGCATCTCTCTCATTGTGCTTAATGGTTTAAATCTAGTTAAATATAGGATCCGCTTGTTGTGACTATACTACTAGAATTTAATATTGGCATTTTGTCATGTTAATTATTTTAGGAAAGTGATATAAGATGTATAAACCTATTTTTGTCTTGTAACTTGGTCAATCTCTTTCTTGTGATTAAAAGATAACTTAAAAATTATTGTTATATTTCGACCTAGTCTAGTGATGGATTTCGACTTCCCTAGCAAATTCGTTCTATTAGTATTCACCCTTATTTATTTTCTTATTTGATTTGATTTATTTTTATTATTTTCTATTTTAAAACCTCATAATTGTGTTTTTGTCTTTTTGTGTGTGTGATTTAGAATATTTAATTTTATTATTTGTGAGCTAGCTAAATTTAGGCGAGTCATCTCAATCTCTGACCTAAGACAATACTCTTATTTACCAATACTGCATTAACAACAGAGGCTTTCAATTGTGTGTCGGCTATGACCATACTAAATTATCTTTGAAAACAAATGAGTATCCAAATGGTACAATTTTTAAAATAGAAATCAAGTTTGTACTTAAATCTGAAACATAAAATCTCTTCTATAACATTAACACACGACCACTAAAAAGAACTAGTCTTTATGAGCCTATTACTTTAACGGTTGAGCATATTTTGATACCGATAAAGATAATTTGTTCATTTCCCATTGTTTTTCTCATCCTTGCCATAACCTACAAGGATTTTTACACATGGATTGTAGAACTAGAATCAATTTACCAAGTGTTACAATTTATATCTATTATATGAGATTCAAAACATACCAAATAGGTTATACTACCTTTCTTAACAAGAATGGCCTTATACATAGGACAATTATTCTTGATGTGTCTCTTCTTATTAAAAAATAAACACCTATATTCCTTCTTTACCTCACCTTGGGGTGGGATTTTGCCTTTAACCTTTCGACCTATCTTTTTCTTCTTTTCCTTAACTTTGGTGATCATCATCAAGGTCACCCTATGATCCATTAAGAGTTTTTCCTCCTATTGAGCATACATGGTCATTAGTTCATTGATTAACCATTTCTCTCTTTATCTGTGATAGGTGATCTTGAATGGAGTTTATTCCTTTGGGAGAAAATTTAAGATGAAGTGAACTAAGAAGGCATCAAACATGTCAACCTCCAACGACTTGAGTTGTGTTGCTAAGTCCCGCATCTTCATGGTATGGCTATGACCCTTGATAGTATTAAGCTTCATGAATGAAAACATCATTATCAAGGTAGTAGATAAGGCCTTGTTATAATGGATGAACTATTCATCTATGGCCCTTAGCAAGTCATTAACATCTTGATGATTATCAACTGAACCTCTGATGGAAGGAGACATATTTATCTTTATGTGCATGGAACTTATGTGATTGATTGTCATCCATTGCTCATATACAACTTTTCCCCATTAATGTTTTCTTCGGTTATCACAACATGTGGATACTCAATATCTTCAACCATGTCACAACAACTAAGCTTTAAGAGAATCCTCTCATTTTATTCTCCCTATCTGGTCGGGATACTTTTATTCAATCGGTCTTATCCACTATCCCACTTTAAAATATGCAAGCTTACATGCTTCTGTAGTCCATTAATTCTTAGATTGATAATATGAACAAATCCTTCCTTTGGGGTAGCTTAGTGAGAAAGAAAAATCTACATCTCCTTACTAGGGTACAACTTTCTCCCCTAAAAATAATGGAGGTCTTGGGTCATTGCTCGGATATAATGAATAAATTTCTATTCCTTAGGCTTTCTTGGGATAAGAAATACGCGTGGTTGAATATATTATCTTAACAACTAGAAAATATGTAATCATTGAATGAAGATTTACAATATGGTTTCTACTATGCTATTCTAATGCATGATTTTTATTATTATTCTTCCATGATTTCCTTGCAAGTATGCCTTATTATATTGCTATCATAAGCATGCTTATCACCAAGCTACTATTTGACTTCAATGTGCAGCACAAGCCCTTAACATGTTTTGGGTAGTTTGTTTTACCAACACTTTATTGTACTGATACTACATTTATATGGTTACTATAATAATCTAGCTTCTAGTCTAGTAAGTAGAGAATGGTTTGTAGGGACATGCTTTGGGTAAAGGTTTTGATGGGAGAATATCTTAAGCATTGCTTGATCATTGAAGCCTCTTCCACATTCGGTTGCTCCCCCTTGTGGAGATAAATATGCAACTATGTTAAAGACTTAAGGAAAAGGATTCAATGGACAATAAGAAAATTTGGTTTTTGCTTGATTAGTGGATAGAAGATGGCCCCTTCATTAACCGGGTATCGAGGATCCCTGTAAACTAGTGGCGGGATACCTTAGTCCCTTTCAAGTGGTTTTTAAGATTGATGATACCCCAATGCATTATGGTTAAACTGAGCCTAATATCTCTTTTTGGAGGGAGAACCGTGATGATATTTTCATAGTTAAGTTGGCATATAGCATTCTCCGAGGAGGGAATGGTATGCCTTCCTCTTATTAGAGAAACATTTGGAGATTACAAGTAAGGTAGCAGGTGAAAACTTATGTGTGGTTAGCCATGCATGATTGGTTACTCACTGACCAAGTAATACAACTTTGTAATCTTATGGAAGATGATACTTACGAACATTGTGGGGAAAAGGAATTGATGCTTCATGTTCTTTAGGGCTATAGCTACAACTCTTAATTCTAGGAAGGGTTTGCCCCATTTCTCCATGGACCAATATACATCTCTCCTCTCAAGGATTAGATTCATGATAATATTGCCCAGCAAGTTCACTTGTAGGTCAATACTCCAGCCTAGGTATTTTCCTTCTCTTTGGACATTTGGAATTTGTGGCAACAATAGAATAATAGGCACTTCCAACATGTCTCTTTTGATCTAGGAGGGCTAGTTTACATGATACACGCCCTTGTTAAGGAAGACTTCCATGCTTGGAACAAGTTGATGGAGCTTCAAGATTCAAGTAGGAAGCCCTACAATAAAGAAGTGGGTCGGCCACTTCCTTTTAAGGAATTATTAATATTAACAAAGGTGGTAGCACTTTAGGCCACTTAAGTGTTACCACCTCGGGTAGGGGGGCTAGAGACCACTTAGGTCACTGGAATTTTGGGTTGTCATCTAATGTGAGGCTCAACCATGTTTTACTAGTTAGGTTATGGGATATTTTTTATGGCATAAAATATGAAAAAGGTTGAGTATTTCATAGATTTTAGGTTGAGAGTAATTTGATGATGGTAGTGCAACTCTTGAAGAGACCTTGTTTGTGTTACCATCCTTTGTTTAATGTTCTACAAGCTTGTAACTCTATTATGGATTCATTAAAAAAAATTCGATTTCCCATGTATATGGAAGCTAATTTTATTGAGGATAGGCTCGTTAATTTGGGAACCTCCCATCATTTTGGAGTTCACTTTTATAAGTCTCCTCCCTCGTGTATCCTTTCCCAACTTTAGTTTGATAGAGTAGTAGGCTTTATGCCTCACTGATGTACCGAACCTTTTAAGGTCTCTTTTGGGTTCTTACCCCTTCTTTGATCTAAAAAAAATTCTTATAGTCCATTTGGATTAAGGTAAACTTATACTAGGTTAAATAAGGTACATGAACCTAAGTTAAGAGAATAGAGGTGAATGTTCTAAAATGTTGTTCGGTTATTTATGAAGTTAACATAGATGAATAAGTCATAACCTTGTTTATTTTAAAGCGAATAGCCAAAATTTATTAACAATTTAACCTTAATATCTTTTAACCAGTGATTCAGAGGTGAAAAAAGTTGAAAAGGTTAAATTTTAACCTAACCTAATGTAAATCCCAAAAAAGTTGTAAACTAACCTTAACTTAAAAATTCACTTCATTTAATCTCCATCCAAGTACATTGTTAATTATATATGCCATGAGTTGTTCTTCTTCACTATTTTATGCATTGTGATATTAAAAACATGACTTAAGATAATCTTAATAACAAGATTAGAAACCTATTTAAATGATTTAACTAGATCTAAATCGGCTTAGAAAGTCCATCTCCGTCATACTAAAAGATTTAACTTTCTCGTGATCTATGATTAATAAAGTTAATTAAGATAATATTAAAACAAATACAAGCTACAAAAATTGTGGTATTTTTTTAAAATTATTTTAAAAATATTATAGCAAAAAGCATATAGTGACCCTACATGTCTAAAAAAACATCCATCTCTAGTATAAGTTTTCATAACATGATATCTATATATATTGGATGGGATATTCAATCTAAATTTTTGAATATTCAAAAATACGAATCGAATATCAAATATCAAATATATCTAATATTCATATAAAAATAATATTTTAACAATTTTAATAAATTATGCAAAAATAAAAATAAAGATCGTATATAGTTAATACTCATGTTTATATTCATATCAATGTATTATTTTACCTAAAAAAGTATTAAAATATTATTATTAATGTTTAAATTACAAAACTCAGCACTACAAAAATACAATATTATAATATGTTGTTGATATAATCAATAAAATATCGAATATTTACATGAATCAAATAATTGGGTCAAAAAAAGAAAAAATATATACAAAATGGATATTTTTCCCACCAATTAGTTAGATGTCGAGCACCCCTTCGGCTCATAAAACAAATTCCAAACACAACAAAAATGGTATTCACTTTGACCATGTCGTGAGCAACTAATGCTCGATGGGTGTAGCCCTTTCATTCTTTATTTATATAGGGATGAATTAAGGGGAGAGTAAATATTAAATATTAACCTAGATAAAATGAATGTATGTAAATTAGAGCTAAAATTTTAAATTATTGTTTAGATGATATTAACCTAACTTGGATAAATTATTGCGGACATTTTTTTAATCATATTTAGATTGAGGTGAATAAAGATTAAAAAATTAGATAAGATGACACTTGTAATCTTTTATAACATAAAGGATGAGAAAAGTAGAAAGATATCTTGGTCCTAATATATAAGTTTTACTTAAACTTTTACCTTCCACTCCACAATCTCTAAAATGAGATTAATAAAAATAAAGATAATTGGGGTGAATGAAAGAAATAACTAATCCCAAATAATTTAGGTAAAGTATTTAAAAATTATTTTCAAGAGGTGAATGGCCAACAATTTCTATCATGTATACGCTTGCATCATGCTCACTATTTATATTGCTCATATCATATTAACATTAAAATTTAAAAAAATTAAAATATCTCTTAGAAGGATTATCGAAAAAATAAAAAAAAATGTATCATTATATTCCTGAGATTTTTATTTTTAAATACATGTCCTTATTGATATACTTTTAGCAAAAAAGAAAAATGGTACAATATAGTGATGAAGCATAATACATTAGTGTCGAGACTGTAATACCCCAAAATCTTATAAAATTTTAATCTCAATTTACCAACATTTTAACTTAATATAAATTCTAATATTTAAAATTTTATTTTATTTTAACCTAATCCCAACCCAAAAAATTTATATATAAAATTTATATTAACTTGTTTACAAATTTAAACCTAAATTCTACACTTTTTTACCTTTTCTTTTTCCCCCTTTTCCTTTTTCTTTTCCCTCTTTTTCCTTTCTTTTCTTTTTCTCTTTTTTCTCTTCCTTTCTGGGCTGCACCTGTCCCAGCCCAACACAAACTTCTTATTTTTTCTTATTTTTTCTCTTTTCTCCCCCTTCCCCTACCTAAATTAGTTCAGCCCCTCTTCTTTTTCTTTCCTTTTTCTTCTCTTTCTTTTATTTCCTTTCTTCCTGCATGTCTATCATCTTCCTTGCCCCTATCCCTTTCCTCTTTTGGACCAAAAATTCCTTACCTAGTCTCCCCCCACATCACCCTCCTTTCCACTCTTCGACCTCGCAACTACCCCTATAACCTACGCCACCTACCTCCTGCACCCCAACTGCAACTCTGCGTCATTTTTGTCCTCACCCACATTGCATGTCAGCCCCCTTGCCTGCTCCCATTTATCTTCTTCCCCTCCTTCCTATCAACCTTGTAACCATGCACCCTACAAGTGCGTGAGCGCGCGCATACACACACCCTATAGGCTAGTCGTGGCCTCCTCCCCTCTCCTCCTCCCTTCCTTTCTCTTTTCCTTAATCGTAGAAGAGGCTCAGCCTCCCCTATCTTATTTTTTGTGCCTCACCACACTACCCCTATTGCCGCTAGAAAACCACCTCTGCCATCGCCATTACCTTGGCTAACCTCCCTGCACATCGTCAGTCACCTCCTCCCTACTATGGCCTATTCCTTCTCCTTCCCCTATGTCTGCAGCCTCAGCTAGCCACACCCATTGCCACCAACGCTACACCATTGCCACCAACCTCCTCCTTTCCCCTCTCCTCGCCACCACCATCCCGGTAGCACTAATTCAGACACCTCAACCCAACATCACCACCACACCTAGACCTCTTTTTTTCCTTTCTCTTAGCCACCTCCCTTACGTACACCACAACCGACCACTGCTTATAGCCCTGGTAGCCACATATAGGCCACCACCACTGCTCTATTGTCAACCCGCTAGTTCCACACCACTTCTTTGCTATCAGCAACACTTAGCCACCAACCCCACCCCAAGAAACCATCACCACCATATGTGCCACCTTGACCGTCGGCTACCACCGCCACCACCACTTTCTGCTACTAACTACAGCCAGTCCCAACACCACCATCACCTCAACCCTTACTGCCAACCATCACCCCATCCTTAAACTGCTGGTATCACCACCTCCATGCACCACCCCAAGCTTTCCCACTTCAATTACCTCTATTTCCCTCCCTATTCTTTGCCCTAGTTTTCTTTTAGGTTAAGTTTTTATGTTTAAACTTTATATATTCTTATTTCTAGGAGATACTCTGATGGTGATGGAGGAGGAATTGTAGGTCTTTCGTGCTTGGAGACCGAAATAGCTTCGGTAAAGATACATGTTATAGTTAGGGCTTTGATGTGTTAAAATGTATATCTTTGTTTGTGTTAATGTGTTTGATATCATTGTATGAAATGTTGTCTTGACATTTGTGCTATATGTTATGTGGTATTGCATGTCAGAAGAAAAGGTAAGAAAGTCATGAAAGCATGATTTGTGTTGAATATGAAGTATCTATATATAATGTGGCCATGCATTTTCATGATGATGGTATGTGAAGGAGGTAAAAAAATAATTCATGCTAGGAATCGTGAGATTCAGGTAGGAAGATAAGTATTTTAGTTGCCTTAGAGGCATCTTGGTCAACAAGGTTTAAAATGGCATATTGGGTACCTTGGGATTTTAGATGGTTCAACATACGTTAAGGTAACTATATGAAATGTTTGGAGTGAAAATGAAAGTGTTATGACTAATAAAGGAGGAGAAAGGCTTTACGTGTGAAGAGCAAAACCTATGGATGGAGACGTGATCATATGTATGAAAGGTTGGAGATTGACCCTAAGCTTTGAATATGATGTTAGTGTTGGTCTCTTAAGTAAGCATACAAATTTTAAGATCCATATGAGTTCTAAGGAAAGAGTTATAACTAGAGGGTGAAATTAGAGTTTTATAGGAGTTATGAATAGTAATCCTAAATGTATACTATTATCGCATGTCTAAGACAGGGGAGTTGAACCAAAATCTTGGGATATAATGTCAAAAATAAAATTTTGGGAATGTTGATTAGATTTTGTAGCCATATGGGTTACAAGGAAATTGTTATGACTAAATGTTGAAATTAGGATTTTATAGGAGACATGAATAGTAACCCCTACGGGTAGGTTATTATTGGAATTGTAAGACATGGGAGTTAGATCATGATTTTTGAGTATGTTGTTAATAACACAATTTTAAGCATGGGTATGGAATTTGGGGACTAAATGAGTACCAAGGAAGGGGTTATTCTAAGTTTGTAAAATTAGGGGTTTTAAGGGAAATAGGACATGTTCTGAGATATTTGTTGGGATGGTGCCTTGCATGAGTATGTGTATGTGACTGTGGGATGACTTTAAAATAAATAAATTATGAATAATATACTAATTATTTATAGTGAAAGATCATATGAGTTGGGACAAGTTGTACCTGTCCGTTCCACTAGACAGAAATAGTGGCTATGAGTGTTTTGCTTTGGGTTGCATATTATTAAAACTATTCTACCAATTGAGAATAGTGGCTAGGAGCGTCTTGTCCTGGGGTTATACTTATGTTACCATTCCACCAGTTGAAAATAGTGAGGTCCCTAAACATAAATTAAATAAATCATTTAAATGATCGTAAGCTTGATACGATTTTAATCACTTAAAGTGAAACGTCATGTGAATCAAGGCTAGTTGTACCTATTCATTCTATCAGACGAGACTAGTGGTCAAGAGCGTTTTACCTTAGGGTTGTAATTACGTTATCATTCCACCTATTGAGAATAGTAGCTAGGAGCATTTCTCCTTGGGGTTGTGTTTACATTACCATTCTACCAGTTAAGAATAGTGGGGTCTCTGAACTCAACATGAATAAAATTATGAGTATTGGTCATAACACTATTATTGTATGATTTGGAAAGAAATGAATAAATAAGTTGGCATCAACGAGAGTATCCAATGTGCATGTTATCTCTTGTTGTGATCTTATGAACCTGTGTGACTTTCTTAACTGTATTGTTACCTTACCCGGTATGTAACGTACTGATCATGATTTTCACGAATGTTTCTCATTCCCACAAGTAAAGACCCTTTTGAGCTTGTGCAGGTCAATGAGGACCCACTGAATAATTATGCTACTTATAATGCTTTGATTAGGGGGGTGATTATGTCTCATGTATGGGATTTGGGAGTCGGAGAGCTATGTTATTCGGTTATTGTTTTAAATTAGTTTCCCTTCTTTTGTCATTTTCTCTCAGGATATTTACTTTATGTATTTTGAATTTCGTTTTCGAAGTTAGAATCTAAAACTCTTACTTATGTTTATGAAGTCTCCTTGTGTTTATGTTTATTATGTCTTGCGTTCTAAATTATCTTTGCCTTGTAATTGATGTGAGAATGGTACATAAGCCAGATTTATGTTAATTACGACGATAACACCCATTCATATTTGAATTATGTTTCTAGTAAAAAAAATTAGTTGTAAATTTTGGGGTTTTACATAAACATAAAGATAATTATAGTAAAATATAGCAATTGAGAGAAATATGACTATATAATGTTAGGCCATGGTGAAACATCAAGCATACTATACTAAAATATGAAGCATATCATGGTAAATCACCAAGTATATAACAATGAAATATTAAGAATATCATAATAAAATATTTAGTAATTATGATGAAATATTTAGAATATTGCGGTGAAATACCAAATATATCGTGGTGAAATATAATAATGGAGAGAAACATGATAACATAATGTTGGACCATGATAAAACATCAAACATGGTAAAATATGAAACATATTGCGGTAAAAGATCAAATATATCGTAGTAAAATATCAAACATATCATGATAAACACATCAATTATATTACAGTGAAATACGAAACATAGCGTGGTGAATCATAACAATAGAAATAAACAAAACTATATAATATTATACCATAATGAAACATCAAGTATACTTTGTTAAAACATCAAGCATATGGTAGTGAAACACCTAATATACTATGGCGAAACACCTAATATATCGTGGTGAAACATAACAATATAGTAAAACATGATTACATAGTTTTGACCCATGATGAAACATCAAGCATATAATTATAAAACTTGAAATATATCGTAGAAAAACATTAATCATACCATGATGAAACATCAATTAGACATGCGGTGAAATACCAAAATTAATCACAGTAAAATATAACAATGATTGATATTGATTATACTATGCAAACATATTTTGGTAAAATACCAAGTACATTATGGTGAAACATAACAATGGAAAAAAGTAGGATTACATAATGTTGGATTATGGTAAAACATAAAAAATACCATGATGAAACATAAAACATATTGTGGTGAAAAATTAAACATACTGTGGTGAAATATGAAAAGTTTGTTTTATTTATATACTTGTTGCCGCATGTACCTCAATATACAATTCTTCCGAAAAAAATTGCTGGTGTCTTTACACAAACACCACTAGTATATGTGTAATCGGTGACACCGTATACTAATTGATGAATGACCAAACATACCATCATAGTGCATTCTGATTAGGATGAATAAAATGATTCATCCGGGTTTATCTTGTTTGGGTATTCATTTTGTTATATTTGTTCCAACCAAACTTGCCATTCGAATTATCTTGAATCACTATATTTTTATTACCTCAAGGTTAAGGACAATCATGGTGAATGATAAAAATTAAATAAAATTTTACTAATAGTTAACGACATTACCTTTCGTATTTCTATATATCATCCAGATTAAAATTTCAAAATATTCATCTTAATATATATCTATTTAATATTATTTTTTTATCTAAATTATTTTTTAATATTTATTATGATATCGGTTCACTTGTCCAAACAGCCATAGGAAAAGGTTTTCCTAGCGTCCGGATTCGGACGTTCACGAATCCTACCCAACGGTAAATCGGACGGTTTGGGATCAGATCGCGCGACGGCCTCAGGCCTTCGATGCTCATCATCTCTCTTTAGCACTTTTCTCTAGTTCAAGACCTAAACAAAGTTGGACGAGTGAAGATCCAGCCTCACAACCGTCTATCACTCTTGATCTATCCATCGTTCTACTGGAGTAAATAAATTCAATTGTAATACGAAAATCAGTACCTTTGAGAAACTCGAGCAGAAGCCAAGGATTGGAGAAAGGCAAGCGTAGTCTTTGATCTTCGTTTCATTTTCGCACTCCTATTTATCGATCATTCTAGTCGAATCATTAGTCACATTGTAATTTAAGCGAACATTATATTAGTCTAAGAACTTGGATCGCATCGATTTAACTCAATATTTATTTGACATATCGTTGATTATATAGTATTGTTTGTGAAATCCGGCCGTGGGAAGATGAATTTCCTGCTGCGGTCTACTTCAGCTGCAGCATCAGAACACCGACCTACGACGACACCTCCCCGAGTAACTTCCCCAGTACCATCGATACCGAGTGACGTATATAACGTATCCAAAGCGCCTGTAACGACACTAGAAGGATTAATAGCTGAAGATCAAGTTTATTACCCGTCTGAAGAGCAAACATCTGACATAAATGGATTTGGTAGTGAAAATGATGGAATGGTTGCCGCTATGGGTGACAAGGATCATATATCACAAACGACGGACAAACATGTAGATGTTAACGACGATGAAGGCTGGATCGTTATTCCAAAACGTATGATTTTAATCCTTTTAGCTTTTAATATTTTTGTGAACTATTGCTTTGGGTGATGCCGAATTTTGGATTACATAGATTCATCGGCATAATTTGGATGATTTTCAATCTCTACAAGTTTAGATAGGCTGGCTCTAAAAGGTCATGCCATATAATCTAGGGGCTTGTAGCTCCGTCCTGTTAAAAATGGCTTATATTATCGTATCATGACCATGGGAAGTTGGGATACGAAAGCATTTTTCATCCATGTCTCAGCTTAAACTGGAATTTGCATCCGTATGTCTGCTTGAACTGGCCTTTTTATCCATCTATAAGCTTGAACTAACATTTTCATTATAATTAAGGAAATGGGGATAAATCAGTGACTTGGTATCTGATAATTTACTTCAATTCTTTGCCATATCCTGAAGAAACACAGTAGAATTGATAAACCACTGATTGCTCCTGGATCTTAATTCTGATTTTCCTGTTCTTTGTTCATTTAAGTTTGGTTTTACTTGCTAGGCAGTTTGGTGGACATGGCTGCTTTTGCTAGTGAATATGGTTTTGGATGTTAAACTGATAGTTTTGATCAGTTTATGTTTCCTTTTTGTGGTGATGTTTTATGTCATTATTGGTGGTGTAACTACTTCCACAGTGGACCTGTAGGAGTAAGTCGGAAAATTACAAGGTCCGTCGGGCCTTAGAAAAGAACTACGCACATGGTCTTCATTTATGAGAATGTTACCGATGTCTCTCTAACCACTTGTTTGGAATGCCTGTAGATTATGGGAATGGAAATTCAGTTCTGTTTTTTTTGAGAATTCTCTTGTTGGTGTGTCAAAGCAAGTAATGAGCAGAATTCTATCTCCAAAAAAGCAGTGAGATACTAATATCTTACAAATTCATGAGATTTGGTGAATGGTGATGAAGAAAATGAAATTGCCTTTTTTTTTTTTCTATTGTACCCCAAACAATTGAAATGGAGAAAAAAAAAATTATTTTAATACCTTGGAGTTAGAAATGGATTTGCATTTATATTTATGATGGATTTGATTCCAAATAATCTCTAAAGGATATTTAGGCACAAAGATTTCTGTGTCACATCATCAATTGGTACGTGTTCTCAATTTAATGCAACTTTTTGGCCAATTGGACTCAAATCACAATTGCTTAATTCCCTACTTACACATTTAACTCTTTATTTCTTTCCCTTATATTTTTTCTTTAAAAAATTCGTGGCATTACAGGCCTACAATGTTCATTTTTTTTTATTGATATTCAGCAACAAAGCAGGCTCCTCATCACTTATTTAGAATTGAAGGGCAAAGATGTGTGACCCTTTTTCTTTTGTCCTGTGATATTTCTATATCTTTAGTGTCAGGAAAGTTACTCTCTTAGATTCCCTTCTGTAGGAATGTATAATATTAAATTATAATTTTGTTGACATGAACACTGTCAAGGTGTTCAACTCAGATCCAGTTCCCTATTTTGGTGCACTCGCATGCATGCCTAATTAGTTTTCATGTATGTGCAGAGGAGCTACCTGATAACTGGAAGGATGCAGCGAACATTTGTTGGTTTCGTGATCTTGATCGTTCTTTTGTTTTTCCTGGTATATATCTCTTTCTGACTATTGTTTCCTGGTTGTCTCAGTCAGTCACCTGATTACATATACTATATTTTTCTCTGCAGGCGAACAAGTTCATATCTTGGCATGTTTGTCGTCTTCAAAACAAGATACTGAAATCATTACTCCATTTAAAGTTGCTGCCATAATGAACAAGAATGGTTCTGGATATGGTGCCAAGGGTCAATGTGAAAACATTGCAAATAGAGAACAGTCAGGATCTGAAGCAGCACCATGGAATTCTGAGGATCATAAAGATCAAATGAAAGGAAATTCACATAGGGATAATTATGATCCTCAAACAGATGTATCTGCCAGTGAGTCTCTGCTGAGAATGGAAGATCATCGAAAGCAAACTCAGGCATTGCTGCAGAGATTTGATGAATCCCACTTTTTTGTTCGCATCACAGAGTCAGGTGAGCCACTTTGGTCCAACAGATGCTTGTCCGATACATCTAAAGATGCAGATGGCAGGGGAAATGAGAAAGTGGAAGAACCAGCAGCTTCCATAAACACAATCATTGACCAGGGAAGGTTTGATGCCAAGGTATCTGGTGGTGTGGCAAGAAACTCCATCCAGTGCTGCTCCCTTTCTAATGGTGATATAGTGGTATGTTTCGACAAAATTTATGATGCTTATTAGCTTTTTGAGTGACTACATCCCATTTTTGCCAGAACTTAACTTCTAAAGAGAAAAGCTCTTTTGGACGTCAACACTTGGGGTCATTGTTGTCAACTTTTCATACATGCTTTTGGAAATGGGAATGCTTTTTCATAATTTAAATGATTAGGTTGATGTATTTAGAGATGTTCAAGACCTTAATTTTTGTGAGGTCATATGAATGGAATGGAAACATACAAAGCTTTCGATGCCATAACTTGTCAAGTAATCCTTCAGAAGATTAGGCATTTCACAACTTGTGGAGCAACATTTTATTAAGTCTCTAGCGGGAGATGAAGTTAAATATATTGTTGGCGTAAACATTAGGGTGGAAAATGATACTCCCTCCAATTCAAAATAAAAGATGTTTTGGAGTTTTTATTTTTGTTTCAATTTAAGTGAATTTCTATAATTGCTAGGTAAAATTTTACTTTACTTTCTTAATTTATCCTTACATTTATTAATGTTATTAAAGTGATGACTGAAGAATAAGTTAGTCATTAATTATGAGAATTTTTTTTCGTCAAAAAAAAAAGAAAAAAAGAATAGAGGATATATCATTGATATGAATCAAGCAATACAAGCGTAGGATGCAAATGTGTCTACAATCTTGACATATTGGCCATAGTTTACTTTCCTAGACTCGTGTAGACAATGTCTAGCACATAGAACAGCAGTAAACCAAACTAGATGCCGCCAGTGGATGTTGTTATCTCTGAAAACAACCAAATTCCTAGCTCTCCAAGTCTCAATACACTATGGTAGCCAACAAGAAGCTAATCACTTCCTGTTTCCGCTTAGCACCCCATGCACCATGGCAGTGGATCAAAGCAACTCTGGCCAGCTGAACCTCCTACGCCTACCCAACAATTTGGTTATGACACCTACAAGCTTTCCCATGACTGGACGGACTACCAGTAGGTGCCAGTCCATTTCCACTTGTGCATGGAATACACAACAAACATCTGGGGTAATCTGGAGTTTGTGCATGAAATTTTTAGTGGCCAGGCGCTTGTGTGCTGCTAGCCAATAAACAATTTTGCACCTCAGGGCAGCAAGGTTGACCCACACTGTTCTCCACCGAAGTTGGGTCTCTGTTCTTTTTCAAATTACGTTGTAGATTTTGCTTATTTTATAGGGTCCAGTGGGCATAATATTTGTGAAGATAGGCATCAACTCATTACATAACTTGAAGATACAATGTGAGCCCAAGAGGCATTAGCAGGCAACTGAGCAAAGACAATGTCCTCATGCTTTAAGTACTGAGCATGAATCCATTGAACCCACAAAGTCTTTATTTGCTGCTATATGCCAAAGGTGTTTGGCGATTGCAACCGCATTCCACTTTTCAATGTCAATGATGCCTAAGCCTCCTTCCTCTTCAGGTAGAGAACATGTAGTCCAAGCAATAGGGGACTTACGCAATAAAGCATCTTAATCATCTCTTTGGGTAAAAGTAGTGTTTGACTCCAAAATTTTTGTATCCCAAACAGTATGCTATTAATGAGTCCTAGCCGGCCAACATAGGGAAGAAACTTTGAAGACCAATGCCAAATCTTGCTAGTAAGGTTGTTAATGAGAGCTTCCAAATGGTGAGTTGTTAATCGAGAATACGAAATTGGAAGGCCAAGTACTTGAAAGGGAGCGCACCTACTTGAAATGACAACTCATGAGCAATCTCTGCAGATATTTGATGAGCCAGGCCCTCACATTAAAGGACACTTGTCTCCAGTTTACCGTTCAAAACTTTGCAGTGTATTCAGGGTGTATCATATAGATGCTAAATACTCCATGACAATAACGAAAAAGTAAGGTGACAATGGGCTACTAGTCAGAGGTCATTTTTACTTTGGAAAAGGGGGAGGGTGTCACCATTTATCGATATAGAATACTTAGATCCAATGATATATTCCATCACAATTTTAACGAAATGGGTGGGGAATTGCATTTCTAACTATACTTTTTGAAAATCCCAATCATAGGCTATGTTTAAGTTAACTTTCATCATGCTACAAGGAGATATATGCTTTTGCTTGTAGAACCAGAGCAAATCATGAGCTAATAGAATATATTCCCCTATTAGGTGCCCTTTAATAAAAGTCTAATATGATGCTGTAGTCAAAATCTTATATTGAACCATGCAACAACCATGAGAGATATTATTAATCATGGATATATTTGGTACTTTTCTTCTTTTCTTAATTTGTGTTCACAACTCCAAAATATCTCTTATTTTGAATCGCAGGTAATATGGTATTTAGAATCTCGCTTGTTTGATTCATTTTTTGGGGCGACTTTTATGAAGTTGTACTTGGTGCATCTGTCAACTTACTATTCTGCATTATCTATAGCAAACTGCAAATCTTTTTAGTAATCATTGGAAGATGGAAAATAGTTTGCATACTGTATATATTCACATATATTTACACTTCCTGCTAGATTCCTTTTCAAGCAAGCATTTAATCTGCTCAACTCATGAGGTGCCCACTTTGTACTTGTATTATTTCATCTTGCAAATGAATAGAGCCTGTCTGATGTGCTAATCATCGTTAATTTTCATTCTTGTTCGGGAAGGATGCAGGTTCTTTTACAAGTGAATGTTGGCGTTGATGTTCTGAAAGATCCAATGCTGGAAATTCTTCAGTTTGAGAAATATGATGACAGGATTTTCTCCTCACAAAAAGTGGGTACATCAACAAGCTTAGGGTATGATCCTAATAATCAGAAAACAAATGAAAGCCACAATTCATGTGAAGAATTATTAAAATGGTTATTGCCTTTGGACAACTCCTTTCCTCCTCTTACTCGCCCCCTATCTCCTCCTCTAGCTAGTGCGTCTCATAAAGCCAGCTTCTCTGCTGGAAGTGGTTCTCAACTCTTCTCTTTTGGCCATTTTAGAAGCTACTCCATGTCTTCTGTTAATTCTGTTCCATCAAGTACCACAACTGCCTCACTACAGTCAAATTCCTCGACTTCTTTGAAGCCTTCCTATGACCTAGAACATTGGGATCAGCTTGCAACTCAAAAGCTTGTGCAGGGTCATAAAATTGGGAGTGAGGGATTGCTATCTTTTCGCGGCGTTCCTTTGGAGCCAGAAAGATTTTCTGTTCGTTGTGGATTGGAGGGAATATATGTACCTGGAAGGAGGTGGCAGAGAAAGCTTGAAATAATTCAACCTATTGATATTCAAACCTTTTCCTCAGACTGTAACACGGATGATCTTCTCTGTGTGCAGATAAAGGTCTAATCACATTTATTGTCAGCTTCCTTTCCGTTTTTGCTGGAATTTTATATTATTGTAGAAACAAGTGACTGAATTTCTGTTTTTGATTACATTTGTGCTTTCTCCAGAATGTCTCCCCAGCTCAGACTCCAGATATTGTTGTATATATTGATGCTATATCTATAATATTTGAGGAGGCATCAAAAGGAGATCCACCGCTGTCAGTTCCAATCACATGTATTGAAGCTGGAATTGACTACAGTTTGCCTAATCTAGCTCTCAGGTGGTTCTTCTTGTAGATATCTTGTTCTCCTTTTAATGATTATACTAACCTAATTGCGTCCTAATGTTATATTTTACTCTCAAATCCAAGCAACCCATTGGTAAGTATGTTTGCTGTCCACATGACTTAGTAAACTTGTAATAGCTTTCACATTTGCTATGACTTTGTTGGTGGGTGCTGAATGCGGAGTTTGGTCAAACCCCCTCAAGGAAACATTTCTATCGTCGTCTTGAGGGTTTTTGACACTGCCTAGCATCCTTGTAAGACCTGGATGAAGCTTTGACAACAATTTGAGTCATAGAATCGGATCAGAAAGAGAGAGCAGTGTGATTGGCTATGTAATAGAACTAATGTAAATGCTTTGTTATAGACCTTCACTAATTGCTATTGATGTTTGTTGGACCTGACCTGATGCAGTCCTTTTTAATGGCTGGGCAGGATATTTCATGACTTCACATTCATTCATACATTTTCCCCTTCTTGCAGTCCTTATCCTGATGTGGATACGTTATCTTGCATTGATCGTCTATGATATTAAAGTTTGAATGAGTTTTTGTGTGTCCTAAGACATTTTCGTGTATATTGAGTTGTTTCATGGTATTCTATAACTTACTACCATTTTATTTGAATCACCTATTTTGTTCTAATAATTATTGCTCTTTTTCGTTGACACTGCTTGTAATTTATGCTTTTGTGGGCCGGGCCTATAGGCCTGGTCACATGAGGGTTAGGTCCAATGTCAAATCTTGATAGGTTAGCTTGGGTTTATTAATAAGTAGCATGTGGTGGTTTAGGTTAATTCTAAGTGGGCTTTAATTAATTAGGATTCTTATAATTAGTGTTGAATAGTCTTAATAATAAAAAGCCTATTAAAACCAAGTGTGCTATAAAACCCTGGTTTGCTCTTCAAGCCATGTTCCCCTATAATTAAGAGCCTCAGCAACCTTGATAAATCAGTTTGGAGAATTGGCATAAACCAATTCTTAGGCTCTTTCCTTTCTCCTCTCTTCCACCCTTCTACCTCGTTCGTCAACCCTCTCCCCTCCCACGGTGGTTGCCGGCCTTCTTTCCCTGCTATTTGTTACCTTCCTCCGCCATAGATAGGTGGAAGAAATCATCTTCTAGTTCTTCTTTGGCCCTAAATCCATCCCTCAATTTTCCTATGACTAGATCTATATCTACTGAATTTACCAAATAGGTATTAAAGCCAAAGGACATGGGGGAATCAAATTGCTGTCTTTAGGATTGAATTAAAAGAAGATAGAACTAAAACAAAGCAATTGATTGCCAGTATGGCAAAATTATTCAAGCAAAATCAGCAATTGCAATAAGAGGTCCAAGAAACTCTTAAAGAGATCAAGGAATCCCTCTAGCAAGATGCCCTCAATTATACACAAGATGCAACAAAACTAGCATATTGTAGAGCTAAGTGAGGGCTTAGAATCACCCATCCCTAACTTGGCCGAACCTTCCTCGCTGCCAGCAACTGCTGCTTTTTTTTTGGGGGGGGGGATGTCACTCAGCTGGTTTTCTCCACCCTAGGCGCAAGTTCCTTCATTGTCGATCAAATTTCCATCTAAACCCTAATTTAATTAGGGTTCAACCCTTAACCCTAGATTCTATTGATCTATATCACCACCAAAATCTTCCCAAGTTAATTTCTACACCATCCCAATGGAATTCCTTTCTATACCCCTTAATGGTTTGATGTTGTGGTGGGGTAAAAATGGTTAAGTACCATGGGCCATGTCCTTTGAGACTTCTTTTCCCTAACTATGATCGTTGATGTTGGTGGGCAAAGAGTGGTGTGGCATGAATATATGCTGGAACACCATCAAAGGGTAAGATGGTGACCAACACATGCTCATAAAGGCATTGGATTTTTTGGAATTGTTGAAAGAATCTTTATACTTACACACTTGCTTTCTCTTAACCATTACATGCTTCTCTAGGCCAGAACAACATCAATAGTGGAAAGGCCGTATCAGTATCCTAATATTTAATAAGAGAGATTGAAAAGTAATGTCAAAAGATGTTGCAAAAGGTAATTATTTGCCATAGTTGATCTCCTTTCTCCTCCCTTATTCTTTTGGTCAAGAGACATAATGGCTCATGGCATTTTTGTGTGGACTAGTGGGAACTCAATGCATGTACCATCAAAGATAAGTTTCCAATCCTTGTAGTTGAGGAACTCTTAGATGAGCTACATGGGTCATGGTATTTTATTAAATTAGACCTCTGATTGGGCTATTACTAGATATGAAAGGCCCCACAAGTTGTGGAAAACACATCCTTTTGTACTCATCATGGCCACTTCAAGTTTCTAGTGATGCCCAATGCAGTAACGCCGCCTCCACCATCCAATTAAATAGCGGTTCTGCTATAGCATAACAGTCGCTATTTAGTGGTTTTTAAGTCAGCTAGAACATGAAATTACCGATACACTACGGTTTTAAAATTTCGCATTTATCAACTGATAAATTGCCAATAAATTGCTGATAAATCGATAAATCAAAAAATATCGGTGATAAATCAGGATAAATCGCCGATAAATTGGCAATTTATTGAGAATTCTTAAATCTGTTGAAAAAAACATGCATGATAATTTTTTCTTATTCATTTACTATATATATATTGAACCAAGTTACTATTAAATGATAGTAAAGTATTGTTATTTATTACCTTTACATGTCCTACTAAATAACATGCATTTTTTTATTCCAAGGTAAATTTAGGGCTTTTAGGACAATTTAGCAGATAATAGCTCACTTGAATACTTCTAATATAATATAAATCACAAGTTTATTGAATATTTATATTCAAATGATCAATAAATAATAATTAAAGTATATAGTGAAATAAAATAAAAATTCACGCCGCAATGATTGTGACACATAATTTATCGTTCGTGACACTCTGATAATGCGACACCGCGACCGTGATTTTATTACCTTTCCTCCACCTTCCGAGCGTTAATGAATGAGGTATTTTGGTCCTATCTGCACTGGTTTGTAGTCTTCTTTGATAACATCCTGATTGGGTGGAACACGATATCCACATTCACATGATACTCCAAGTATTAGGGGAACATATATTCCTGAATCGATTTAAGTGTGAGTTTGGCTCAAACTCGATAGTTGACTTGGGGCATATTGTGCATGGCCAATGAGTCCTAGTCGTTTCTTGAAAGCTATAGGTAATCTCCGCATGGCTTGAGCCTAAAACATGTCAAGCACTATGAGGGTTCTTAGCACTAACTGGCTACTACAAGAAATTTATCTAGGATTATGGTGAGGTTCCAACTCTCTTTGCTAAATTGATCCGTAAGAATTGCCTTTGTCGGGTCGTCTAAGGAATCGTCTGCATTCACTGGCTTGAAGATTGCCTTAAAGTTAGCCCCGTGCTTGTGCTGCTGACTTTTTAGAGCAATTTATAGTAGAATGTGATGCCTCTAGAAGCAACATCATTCAAGCAACTTCTGCATCAAGAAGGGTAAGTGGTTAACCCATTGTTTACTTCAACCAATGACTAGCCGAGCGCCACAATAATGTACTTGCTTATGAACAACAATTAATTGTGCTAGCCAAGTCAATTAAGAATTAACGCCCCTATTTGTGGGGTTGCAAGTTCATCATCAAAACCAACCAACTATCGAAGTATTTACTAGAGCAAAACTGAGCATCTCGTCCTTACAACACCGGGTCAGCCACTTGTTAGGGTTTGACTTCTTGGTGGAATAAAACTCTACTTAGATCGATCAAGGCGTAGATGCTCTGTCCAGGTGGGGTGAAGAGGTTGGCTAGGTAATGACCACAAGACCACATGGTACCTTATAGGACCTTTAAGAAGAGGTGTAAGGTTTGCACGAGTTGCAAAATTTTGTTAAAGAGATTCAAATTGGGAGTCTTGGGTTCGATTGTGAGATACAAGATAGACTTATCTAGAATCAAGGAAGGATATACCTTCAGTCCATTTTCCTTCATACCCAAGCTATTGTTACCATGACCACGACCATGAAGGGGTTCATAAGACGATTTAGTGCAAGAAATAAAATTGCGGTTGCGGTCACGGTATCAGGGTGTCATGGACAATATTTTATATGTCGCGGTTGTCGCGGCGTGATTTTATTTATTTTTTTCACAATAAATATCGTTAAATATTGGTATATATCGGTAAATATCGGCAAATATCTGTTAATAATCAATATATCGCCTATAAATACGTAAAATTCTAAAACCGTTGCATATCGGCTTACCCAAAATCCAATAAGTATCGGCCAATATTGCGTATCGGGACCGGTATTTAGTTGTATGATTTAGCGTGTTCAAGCTGAGTTCAATTGGCATGGTGGCTGTTTGAGACTATTCAAAGCTATGCCATTTGCTAGCAAACTAAGGTTGAAAAAAATCACCTGGCAAATAGAGATGGGTTTAAGGACAAGCTTGCTTTGGTTTGGAGGAGGGAAATAATGAAACATATGCTTTCGTGGGCCTATAGGTAGGCTCAGGCCTGTCAGGATTGGGTCCAATCTTTTCTTTGTTGGGTTAGACCCAAATTTATTAATTAGTATGTTGTGGTTTAGGCTAATTCAAGTGGGCATTAATTAATTAGGGTTTTTATCATTATAAACCTAGGCTTGCTGTTTACAAAAAGTTCATTAAACATAGGCCTGCTATAAAGTCTCAGCTTGCTCCCGAAGTTATGATCCTTGAAATAAGAGGCTCAACCTCCGTAAGCAATCAGTTTGGAGAATTGGCATAACCCAATTCTCAGGCTCTCTCCTCTCTCTGGTGCGTTGACCAACTCCCTCCTCCCTACTTGCTGCCGTCAGCTACTCTCTGCCTCCCATAGGGGTAACCAATGGGGGAGCCAGACTTTTGTTTTTATGTGTCCCTATATAATAATAATAATAATAATAATTTTTATATATTTTATTAACTATAATTAATGCACTTGAAATAAAAAATAATGTATCATTTATTTTGCCTTGATAATGTTTTTATCTTGAGTTATGAATTCCCTAATTAAAGGTATTAGGTTAAATTTATCTTAACATCTCACTAAAATATCATGTATTTATCAATTAATGTACAATTGTTTGAGTAATATATAAAGAACTTAATCAAACAATTAGGCAGCAAAAGATTCTTCGTCATGTTTGTGTGATCATGGTGGTAAAGTTGGAGGTCTTGTGATGAAAACCTGGTAGCATTTATTTTTGAGTTAATAGGCGGCCAAAAATTTAGCAAAATGTGCACCAGGGCTGGGTTGATCCCTCATCCTCCTGTGGATAGTTAAGTGATTCCATTGTGTACCTCCGCAGCACCAAACAAAACTAGTATTAATTGTGCCCATAAAAGTATATTTAACCATATTTTCATGGTGTTCTAAGACACCATGACAACCCTGTAGCTCTGTCCCTGGTGATCACCAGCCTCCTTTCCCCCTTCCCTGCTTTAAGTTACCTTCCTCCAACATAGGTAGCGCTTCTAGTTCGTATACCTGAATCCATCCCTTAATCGTCTCCGTTACTAGATCGGTATCCAAGGAACATACTGCTGCCAGTCAAGCAGAATGGGAAGGAAAGTAAGGGAACTGATACTTTCTGATTGTTCTTCTTTGTGATTCTTTTTATGTCACCCCGTTGAGACCTCTGATTTCTTCATGCACTAGGTTGTTTTGCATCTCTATTTTCTCCTCTCCTTGTTCCCTTATTCCTCATCCTGCTGGGACTTCATGGTTTTGTTCTGATTAACTCTTATATTAAACCTGGATTAATTGTTGCATTTCCTAAGTAGATTTTTTTTTGTGAGAAGTGAGCAGAAAACCATACACAGTGTATCAACGCTGCGAATAACCATCCCAAACATGAAAATTCTTTAAAATTACTCGTGAGATTAGTTCCATTATCAGTATGTCACTTTAGTCATTTTCTGTTATGGAATTAGAAAAGACTTGTTTACCTCTTCCAAATACCTTTTTTTACCATTATTTGTTTTCTCATTTGTGAGAATCAAACAAAAAATATCATCCATGATATCTTGCTAATATGTGATGCGATATATCACTGCAATGCGGTGTTAGATGTAATCACATTCATATCTGCCAATACATTATGCTGTGGCTGATATTTCTTGATATATTATCAAATATATATTGTGAAGAAAAAACCCATGCTCGAATAACCAAGACATGTGAATTATCCATATGTGACACCCGATACTTGCAACACTGTGAATGGACCGCAACCACTATTTTATTGCATGCATGCAACCAATAAAGTATTTAAAATCAGCCATAAGGTATTGAAATTGCTAATAGCCACGTGCAACCAAAGAAGTTTTTTAAAACCACAATCCGTCAAGTCCATTCCACTAAGGAATAGACCACCCTCTGTCTAAGAAAATAAAACCAGGACAGAGAGAAGCCTAGAATGGGTGTTTTTGAGGAATAATGGATCTTCTCATAAATTTTGGAAGTAAAAATGGGATGGTTGGTATTGCTAATAGATATAAATACTCTGCAATGGTAATTTTGAACAATTTCATTGTGTATGCTTGTTGCAATTTTGATATATTATTGGTGATTATCTGCTTATTTTTCTTGAAGTTGAGGGAAAGAGCAAGAGTAAAATCGGTACTTTTATGGGTTGGTGGGTGATATATGCTTACATGGCTGTGATATATTCCTATTTCCAAACTTGATGAGTGGCTTTTTGTTTATTTCGCTTTCAAAAGTGATCATGTTTGCAACTGATGTTACTCTGTAACTAGCTTAGCATGCGAATGACTTCCTTAGTCCCATGCATTGGGACATATGGCAGTTTTCGTTAGTTATTTGCCTAATGTATGTTGAAGTGAATGAAAGGTAAAAGAACAGAGCTTAATAGTATTTTTCTCCTTTTCCATTATCCTAACTTTTTGATGATGGTGAAAAAATAACTCAAGGAAGGTTTTATCCCTAATTTATCAAATACCGTGTCCTCTTTTTGCACTTGTGACTCCCTTTTTTCACTGCAGGAGAGGTGAGGAACATTCTTTTATTCTTAAACCAGCTGCTTCACCGCTGAAGAGCCCTAAGCTTCAGGAGTCTAGAACTTCGCAACAATTAAAATTGAAATCTGGTAACAAACAGACAAGTATGCTGCTTCCACCGAAAGTTATGGATGGGAAGCATAATGTCCCAAGCTCTGATAAATATGCAATACTAGTATCATGTCGCTGTAACTACACAGGTATCTTTTTCGCATACTGGTGGTTGGGATTATAACAGGCTTCATTTGCTAGATTTAAGTATTTTATGGACCTTCTGTATCCAGAATCAAGGTTGTTTTTCAAAAAGCCAACCGACTGGAGACCACAAATCTCAAGGGACCTCTTGATATCTGTTGGTTCTGAAATGTCAAAGCCAACCTTTGAGGATGATGGGAGAGTATTGCAGCTTCCAGTTCAGGTTTTCTTTATCCGCCTCAATACTGATTGCTTGTTGAGCTCCATAAACTGAGATATTTACCTAACCAGTTCAAAATTTCAGGTTTTGACACTTCAGGCATCCAATCTAACATCTGAAGATCTTACTTTGACTGTTCTCGCTCCTGCCTCATTTAATCCTCCTCCTTCCGTGGTCTCATTTAACTCATCACCTTCAACTCCAGCAAGCCCATATGTTGGCGTTTCTACAACACAGAGGCTAGGTTCGACACCTCTCCTAGTAGAGAATCAGAAACAGAGGGAAAGTACTGGCTCTGAGCAGGATGTTCAAAATATTCAGATATCTGATTTTATACCAACCACTCCCTTGGCATGTAATCATTTATGGTTGCAGAGCAGAGTTCCGTTGGGGTATCACTTTCTTTGCTTTCTTCTTGCTTTTTTGTTACTTTCATAATTATTTGCTCAGAAGTTTTGTTAACGATCCCAATCAAATTGCTGCATCAGATGCATTCCTTCTCAATCTACGGCAACTGTCAAGCTTGGACTGCTTCCTCTGACGGATGGCATAATTACCCTTGATACTTTGCAGATTGATGTGAAGGAAAAAGGTAATCTGTTGGTACAGTTAAATACACGTCATCTATGAAACAGGTGAAACAATGCTTTGTCAAACTTCTGCAAGAACATGCATTTATTAGATGCATCTTGAGGGCAAATGTTCAACAGAAATATTTGTTTCATGCTAGCTGGTAGAGAGTGCTCAGTGATTCAAAACCTTAAGTAAAATAGCTATTACGCATAACGATTGTTGTAATTCTTTATATTTGCCCTTGCAAACAGGTGCAACTTATGTTCCTGAGCAATCACTGAAGATCAATGCTACAAGAAGCATTGCCACTGCAATTGTATAGGATGGTTCATTTCAAGGTCATATGTGGCGGCGTGCGCCCTTACTATGAAGGAAATAGACAGGTATACCATATATTTGGCAATATTATACTCATTACTTGGTATATTTGCTCTAGGTTCCAATATTTGATGGGTTCTTTCGGCTGGAGAGAGGGTGAATGATCTGTAGAAGGTCATCTTTCGGCAATACAGAGGAGTGTGGATCAATTGTTTCTGCGTTTTGAGTGACATAGGCTAGAAATATCTTTGTGGGATCCGTTTAAAAATTAGTGCCAGGTATCATGATGAAAGAAGTGTTCTTTTTACCTGTAACAATCTTTTGTGCAATGTAATGTGTTCATTAATAAAATGTAGGGGACTCGGTTATTCTTTTGATTCTGTTGTACCTTTGTGAATCGTGAGGATCATCTTGTATGACTTAATTCAATATCTATGACATCAGAGAGAATCAAGGTTTGAATTTTAAATTATGAGTATACCTTCTAGGTGAGCTAATATGATATTCTACTTTATGGACCACTTTGTCCAGCGCCGTTGAGGAGTGACTCTGATCTTATCTATTGTTTTGTTCGAGTGCCCTACATTTACTCCTCCCTTCACCCCTCCGGACATGCGCTTTTGCACTCCTGCCGTAGCCTGTGTTGGGACTGATAGAACGAACCATCGTGAAGGAGTAATAGTTTGTTTCCATTGTAGACGCCTAGATGGTGGTTTTATCAGCTTGTACGCTCCTAAAAAATTGTTAGGGTTTAATCGGCTAATTTGCAGAGGCGTAGATTAAGGATATCTTTTGGCTTAAATGAGATTTGTACACGATGTATAGAAGCTTCTAAGATTCTAGATTTAAAATAAAGAAAAGAAGAAGAAAAAAATGGGCGTTTGCTCCCTCCTTTCTAGCTTCATTTCTACATGTCTTTCCTCTAGAGGCAGCCCCACGAACGATTAGGGTGCATGTCAACGAAATAAGGGCTATTTAGGCGTAGGTGTTATCCATTGAAAGTTTGAAACTAATCTTGCGTAACTAAATGCTCAAGTCATTTTTCTACTTAAATGTCAAAGGAAGATCAAGTTTGATGATGTTGCCATTATCTACAAACGACAAAATTGATTGCTTCCGTAGCTATCGGAGTGTCTCGTCAGATCACTACGTATATGTATGACAATATTTTTTGTCTTTAATAGTACCTTTGAAATTTTTATTGCAAATCATTTGATAGAGACGGCAATTAATTGTAAATATGTACACAAATTTCATTAGGATTCCTTTTGTAGATGATTATCATTTGATTTTCATTTAAGAATTCTAATAAATAGATTTTAAAAGATTTTATAATAAAATTTTTAAAAATAAGAATAAGAAATTAGATAATGTTCATATTTATATTCCTATGAGTCTTTTATTCTATGTGAAAAGAATATTAAAATGTATTGACAAACTTTGAAAAAAAATGAAAATTTTTTAAGTATTAACTACCAAATTAAATTATATATTGTAATAGCCATCAAATGACTATAATTACTAGAGTAGTTACATAATTATTTTAAAATTATAAATAATATATTATTATTTTATATAATTATGAAGGGTTAATGTTAATAATCATACTTTAAATATACATATTTTAACAAGCTAGGCTCTATTTATTGGGTTGAATATCCGATTTATTTGACTCTTTTTTGACCAAATATGTTATTTGATTTTTTAGTTTGGATTGGGTAAGATATCGGATTAGATGGAAAAATATCATATGACAAGAACAACCTTAATCATTATTGAAAATAAAACTATTAATATAATTTATATACCTAATTTTGATATATTTATTAATAATTTTTCACTAATTCTTAAATATTTTATAAAGGTGATGACTATTTTGAAAAATTTTCAAAATATAATGTCACAAAAATTGAAATAAAGCAATAATCTATGTTCCTTTTTGTCAAACATATCTAGTTTTTAGTGACTAAAAATACTTCCAGATTATTATTTCATTTTTTAATATAACATAATCATTTTTTTATACAAAATTCAAAAGTATTCCTAGTTTTACCACAACAATAACATAAAATGAAACAAAAAAAAATTAAGCATATGTTTAAGTAAGTTGTGTCTGTGTCTACACAAATCCATTTTAAAATACAAACATTAGAACTAATCCTAACCATTGGATTAGTGTTTATTCAAACATCAAGATTTAGTGAGTACCTAACTTAAATTCTAATCCAAACTTATCTCAAAGCCTAAGTCAAAACTCATTCAAACCCTAAACACAAAATCCTAAACCATAAACCATGAACCATAAACACTAAACACTAAATCCTAAAACCCTAAACCATAAATACTTAACCCTAAACCCTATAAAACATGAATTCTAAACCCTAAATATTAAACCTTAGATTTAAAATAAATAAAAAAACTAAAATAAATGGAATAAATCCTAAACCATAAAATAAAAAAATTCTAAAAAATCTAAACTATATAGAATTAATCATAAAACCTACACCCTAAATTTAAAAAATAAAACCCCTAAAATAAATGGAATGAATGCTAAGTTTAAAATAAAATAAAAAATCTAAAATAAATAGAATAAACCCTAAACTCTAAACCTTAAATAACAAAAAAAATCTAAAAAACATGAAATAAATGGAATCTAAACCAAAAATAAAAAAATCTAAAAATCTAAAATAAATGGAATAAATACTAAACTCTAAAATATATTTAAAAAGTATAGTAAATATAATAAACACTAAACCCTAAGCCTAAAATAAGTGTAATAAACCCAACTTGAATCCTACTAAAAAAAATATGATAAACACTTAAAAAATATAAAATAAATGGAATAAAATATAAAATAACCCTAGAATAAACAAATCTAAAAAAAGAAAATAATTCAAACCCTAAATCAATCTAAAAACCCAAAATAAAAAAATGAAAACATAAAATGAATGGAATAAACCTTAAGCTTAGATAAATATAAAAATCCTAAATTTTAAATATTAAAATTTATACTTTGATGGAATTGAACATAAGATAAAATAGTAGTAATAATAATAATAATCTAAACTCTATTAATCTAAAAACATTAACACCACCACCATCACCAATAATAATAATAATAATAATAATAAATACATCAAAACAAAATAATGGAGGGGTAAAACATACCTTTATGGCCACAACACAGCCAAGTAACCACAAAAGAGCAAGAAAACCATTATGCCAACATAGGTTTTGTGCTTCAATGTTTCTAATTATAATATAAGATCTTGGTAAGTACGAACACCAAAGACCCTCTTTGCACTTAACATAATCATTTACAACAATTTCTTTTATTTTTACCATATTGCCATCACATCATTTTATTTCCTTATATTCGGGTCTAATCTCAACCTTTAATTTCTATCATCTTACAATTAATAAGCATTCCTATATTTGTATTGTAGACAATATTTTTTATTTGATCCTAAACCTATATATATATATATGGGGAATATTCAATAAGAGCTAACTTTCTCAGTGAGAATTAAAAACTTGTACTTTCGATTGAAGAAACTACCTAAATTAGGTGATATAAATTATTCTTAGTAGATAGTAAAAACTACTATAAGTAGCTGAATAAACTATAGTATTGGAG
The DNA here is from genome assembly GCA_030549775.1 of Tamarix chinensis. Lineage (NCBI taxonomy): Eukaryota > Viridiplantae > Streptophyta > Magnoliopsida > Caryophyllales > Tamaricaceae > Tamarix > Tamarix chinensis. The sequence continues at coordinate 121,278,715 of CM060171.1, forward strand.
TGTAAGGGGAAAAAAGGCCGTGAAATTTTTATAAATATTATGTATTTATGTTTCAGATTTGAAAATTATCTATAGTAAGTGGTGAATACTCTTAATAGATGAAAGAAACTATTGTAAGTCTATGAAGAAATTATAGTATTTAAGTGTTAAAAATAAAAATGATGGAATTCTTTTAAGTATTAGGTATTTATGTTTCAAGTTAGGAAACTACCCACAATAGATGATGGAAACTACCTTCAATGGATGGAGAAAATGATTGTAAGTCTTTCACAAATGTATACTATTTAAATATTAAAAGATGATGATATTTTTTATAAATATTAGGTATTCATGTTTCATGTTAGAAATTTACCTACAGTATGTAGTGAAAACTATCTTTGGTGGATAAAGAAAACTACTGTAAGCCTTTTAGAAAACTATAGTAAAATAGTGATAGTTTTGTAAATATTTGATTTATATGTTTCAAGTTAGGAAATGACCCACAATATGTGGTTTAAACTATCCACAATAGGTAATAAAAATTATTTTAAGTAGCTCAAGAAACTATGATGGTTCTTAATTCTCACTATAAAAAGTGGTTTTCACTAGATAAGACACACATACACACACAAAATTTCATTTTAATCAGCTAATTAATTGATTTATACTTCTATTAGAAACAACATATCTATAAGCATCTTATTAATATAACAGTGACCAACACTGGCTAATAACTGGAGTAAATGCACGTTTATTGTCTATATGATCCATTAGATTGGTATGTTTTTTCTATCAATTATTCATTTAGAATTGTTAAGATAATAATTTCTTACTCAATAAATTATAAATTAGTTTCAATTAGACTTTTGGTTTGCTTAATTAGGTTGATCACATTGTTTTTGTATCAATTAGGTCATTTTTAAAATTTAACTTTCTAATTATATCTAATATTCACATAATTTCACTCAAATTTAGATTTAAAAAAATGTACAATAGATAAGATAAAAATTTTTAAAATGACCTAATTGATACAAAAAATATATATAATTAACCTAATTGAAAAAATGAAAGTCTAAATGAACCTGATTTGAATTTGACTCTATTTTTTTTAATCATTTTGTGAAGAATGAATATGGTTTATAGTATATATGATAAACGTGTTAGGTCTGGGCCAAATGTAACTGTAAATTCATTTACAATATCTAGATATAGACCCAAATATATCAAATCTTAAATGTTTAGATCCAGACTAAGATACAACATATCTGATAGATAAACAGTTCTTAAACATAATAAAAATGGTTTTGGATTTTTTTGAATAAATAAATAATTTATGTAATATTTTATATAGCTTAATATATACTTTTTTTAAAGATAATTCATGAAGTTAAAATAGAAACATTTTAAAGTCATTAATTTAACTTATTATTTTAATACTTTCAGAATAAAATGTTATACAAGTTGATTATAAACTAAATACAAAGAAATAAAACTACAAAAAAAAAATAATAATGAGCCCAAATAAGATCATGAAAAAAATAGTAAAAATAAAATTAGTTGTTGTGGAATAGCGTGGATTGAAAATGATCCAAACCAAAAACTGAAATTAGCAAGATTATGAATAATTAAGGATTCAACCACAAAACAAAACAATTAAGTGATATTTATTTGTGCTCTTGGGTAATTACAAGATGATTAAACTAATCAATTACATAGATTTACAATTCTCTAATCAATGGAGAATTCTATGGAGAAGAAGAAGAAGTTGGGTTGTACGACTTGATGACTAAGGTTTTCTCATATCTCTTTTATACTAGAAAAAAACTTATGAGGAAAAACAACATATTTTGAAAATAAAGGAAAAACAAAGTCCATGTTTAGGAAATACGGGGCTCCTATGTTAATTTTCTTACCCTCGACTTTTTGCCCAAAAATACATCAAAATAATATGTGAGAAAACATGGTTCGTGTTTATAAATACGAGACCCTCGTGTTTCTCACAGATCCCAAATATTAACCCAAAACTTCTCCACTACCTGCACAAATCAATACAATGTTATGTTGTACTTCAAATATCCAGTCAAAGCTCACAATCTTCCACCTTGATGTAGTATTTGTGATGTATTTCATGTAAATACCTCTATAAAAAAACCCTAGCCCAACAAAAGGTCTTATGGCCTTTGAACATCAATCAAGTCTGAGAAACATTTGAACTTACCCACGGTCAGTAGCTTCGTTAGCATATCAGCTGGATTATCCAAAGTATTTACTTTCTCCAACACAACTTTGCCAGTAACAACAATACCTCTGATAAAGTGATACTTGATATCAATGTGCTTCGTTAGGCGATGAAAATAATTTTGATTCTTTGATGAACAGATAACACTTTTACTATCACTTCGAATAACTGGAGCACCATGAACAAACCCCATCTTTCATACTAAACCACCAAGCCACATGGCTTTCCGAAAAGCCTCTATCATAGCCAAACACACAACTTTAGAACCTCTAAAATTGAACACTAGCAAACTAGTGTACCTCTGATCGTCAAGACCACAATAAATATCAGAGTAACTCGTCAATAGAATAGTTGACAACACATACTCAATACAAGTTGATACTATATGCACCAAATACTTCATAATCCACACCACACCTAACCAAGGTGTAGTCAATAGACACACCACACACATGCTCACAACACAAGCAATACAACGGTCGGTACTAATCACATTGTATATCAAGTATCTCATGGCTATAGAGTATGGAATAGTGACTAAGCAAGCTACCACAACTACTTTGGATTTGGGCACATCCAAAGTCTTCAGCTTGTTCTCCTCAAACATTTCTTTTGGTACGATAAGCAAAACATAGACACATAACAAAAGAATAACTAGTGAAACATCACATACTAATGTTTGAGTCTGTCAAAGAGAACACATCTCTTCAGTAACACCAATAGAATACCACAAGCCAAAATCAACATCCAAAATAACTTCTAAGTCTAACACTAACTCCTACACACTAACACTATTAACCGTAATATACAAAGCATAACTAGATCTATCTAGAGTAGCGCCCACTTGCTCCACCTATTGCCCATATTCCTCCTCACTAGAAGAATGTGTACCATCTAGATCAATAACAACTTCCACCTTGTCTAAAGCACCTAGTATATTCTCTTGCTCCACCTTCTTATTAAGAAAGGAATTCATACTTATAATAGGTAAAAGATCTATATGTGACTGAGTCACGACACAAGGACCCCCTAGCTGTGTCAATGACACTCCTGTGTTTTAGTTGCATCAAACCAAGTCCATCAACACCTAAGTTAGACACTCTCAATGTTACCCCAACTACACCTTCAATAGTTATGCCAACAAGCTCATATAATGTCACGACCTGCTTGCTACCAATCGCCGCAACCCCTTTAGCAACATTCAATGTGCCACTGTCAATGACATACTTATAACCTTTGTTATCCAATTAAGGTAATAAAACCAAGCTCTTGGTCATATCGGAAACATGGAAAATTACAAAAAGTGTTTTGACCACACCTTCATGCATCCTCACCCTCACAGTCCCAATCTTAGCAACTCTGTACGAAGCACTATTTTCCAATACAAGAACTCTACCTTGAATAGTGTTATATTTCTAGAACCAACTTCTATTGGGATAAACATGGTAGGAGCACCCAGAATCTAGAGTTCACCTTTCATACAATCAAGTATGTTCATTTGTGATAGTTAGTACATCACCATTTCCATCAGGTATGGGAGCATCACCCTCATTAGATACACCATCAGTAGTATATGTTTTTTTCCCATTAGGAAAATATCTCCTGATATGACCTTTCAGCGACAAACATAGCATGTTATATTCTTCTACCAGCTCTTCAACTTAGATTTGGGCATATTTTTGTCACCAGACCCCCATTCATGTGTCCCTTCACTAGCTACCAATCCCTTACTATGTGAGCCCCTAAAAGTACCATTGCTAGTCAACTGACTATTAATCAACTCTCATTATAGCAGGGCAGATTTTTCATCCTCAAAAACTAACTCATCCATCCTATGCAAAACAATCTTACAAAAATGCTTAAATCTTGCAACAAAGAACATAACAACATAATGGCCAAATCTTCATCATTTAATTTAACATCTATATTATGCAAATCTAGAATTATAGAGTTAAATGCATTCAAATGACTTTTCAAAGATTGACCCTATAACACCCCCAAAATTCACTACTAAAAAATTTCGTTTTATTTGAAAGAGTTAGCGGAAGCAAATTATAAAATCATAAATTCTGGGGATATTACCGTCATACTTAGTACCAGACCGGTTCACTCCTATCGTTCCAATACTAAGTGCTAAGGCTAAAAGTGTAAAACACAGTTTACAATCTATTTTTAAATCAGAGTAGCGCATCAAATCATTTACAAGAATAAAATCCACCAATTATGGTTAGTTTAAAAACATTAACATTAAAACCAGGAATTTAAAAGAGAAAGAGAAAAACCCTAACGGTACCGAATAATTCCTTATTCTCTTTCTCATTGCCCATTGAATAGGCAGGGGGCCCACGAAGGGAATCCCTTCAGTACTATGGTACTGAGTAACCCTTTAATACCACACTTGAAAATAGGTCCGCAATGCAATACATAATGCAAGCTATATACATATATAATAAGAGGTGCATACATAACAATCACATATATAACAAGTTATAAGTCACGATCGATACTTTTGGGCCTTAAGCCATGTCATTGTGTAAAATCAATACATTCGAGCCTTAAGTCATTATTCCGTCATCATTCAATCAATCTCATATTTTATATCCATGTGACTGCGAGAACCCCACTATTATAGCCGGTGGATCGGTCACTTATAGCGTAGAACGCACCTAACCACTATTATATACCGGTGGATCGGTCTCCAAGGTAAAACACTCCTGACCACTATTATTCGTCGGTGGACCGGTCTAGCCCCGACTCATATGGTGTTCCACTATAAGTGATTAGTATTTTTTCATAACTTTATTCGCATACATAACTGGTTTTATTGAGCTCAGGACCCCCACTATTATTGCTGGTGGATCGGAATATATATATATATCAACATCATCTAGGGCAACACACTCCTGGGCCACTATTATATCCGGTGGATCGGTACTCATAATCACTTGACAGGGCAACACGCTCTTGGACCACTATTATATCCGGTGGATCGGTACTCAATATCATAAGTCAACTGGACCCAGCTCATTAATCTTTCACTTTCGTAATTAGTGTTTTTCCTTTCTTCAATCAACACAACAATTCTATTTATTTGCCTCAGACGGGAGATCAAGAACCCAGGACACAAAGGTACACCGGTCGTACCGGTGCATACCAGCTACTCAGTACCCTTCAACCACGAACCCAGGGACGCAAAGGTACCCTGGTCGTATTGGTGCATAAAGCTACTCAGTACCCTACCGACAAGGACACCTAATCCATAAGCATGCATACCCCCTAACTAGGTCCGTAGAGCTAGATAGAGTAAGATATAGGGTATGGCAGGGGCACAAAGGCACACCAGCAAATACTAGAATAATTGTGGACTAAACCACATCTTTAGGGTAGCGACCTCTAAAGAGTCACCATTCCCGATCTCGAGGTCTTTCACTTTAAGTATTAGTGTCTTAATTAAGGTGATCACAAAAATCACAAAAATCAGATACTTATCCACTTTTAATCGTTATGATATCATTAGTCATTTCTTATTCCGACGGTTATCCAAGATATCACAAAGAAACCATTAAAGCCGTCATAATCTCATCTAAGTCCGAATTAGGATTCGTTCTTGTAATGCTTACTAGTTATCAAATATTCTTAACTTGCTAACCAACATTACTTGAATCATATTATGAAATTCCACAATCACAACGACCTGTTAGGTACAAATTACTTATTTACCCCTTACTTATATAATTGGTAAGTCATCCATTTCTTACTTGATAAATTACCATATTACCCTTTAGGTTGTATAATTACCAAATTACCCCTTATCCAATTTAGGTTACCAAGTTATCTCCTACACTTTTTAGATCACCATTCACCCCTCATAATTGCTACACTTAACATGTATCCCATTTGGTTGGTTAGATTACCGAATTGCCCTTCTCCTTTGTTATATTTACTAAATTGCCCTTAAGTTGGATAGATTATCAAATTACCCTTCTTCATTATCATGATTACCAATTTTTTCCTTTAGTTAGTTAAATAATTACCAATTTACCCTTTAGTTGAATAAATTACCAGATTGCCCTTCTCTTTTATATATCCATTTACCCTCTCAATTATTGTAATTTCCATTTTAATTATTATAATCCCCTTCATATTTATAATTATTAATTTACCCTCTTCTCCATATTTATAATTATTAATTTACCCTTCTCCATATTTATAATTATCAATTTACCCTTCTCCATTCTTATAATTACTATATTGTCCTTCTCCATTATTAAAATTACCATAATGCCCTTTTATTGTTTAATTTACCAAATTACCCTTCTTTATTATCATAATTATCCAATTACCCCCTTTTAATCATAATTTAATTACCAATTTATCCTTCGTCGTTATCATTATTACCAAGTTACCCCTTACTCCTAAATTTGCCCTAAACATCCTTTTATTTACAAAATTACCCTTCTACCCCTTATTTCCAAATTGCCGTAATATCCTTTTATTTATAAAATTACCATTTTACCCCCTTACATCCAATTTTACCATATTACCCTTTTGCTTGCAAATTACCATAATACCCTCCTTTATCTAAATTTATTATTTTACCCCTTACTTCCAAAATTACCATTCTTACCACTTACTTAAAAAATTACTATATTGCCCTTGACTCCAAAATTACAACTTTACTCTTTTCTCCAAAAATTACCATAATACCCCTTACTTATAAAATTATCATTTTGCCACTTAATTATAAAATTACCATATTGTTCTTTTGCCTCAAAAATTACCATAATACCCTTTTACATCCAAAATTACTATTTTACCCCTTTCTTACCAATTTACCATTTTGCACTTCTCTTCTAAAATTATCATTTTATCTCTTACTTCCAAATTTATCACTTTATCCTTCACTCCCAAAATTACCATAATACCCCTCTTTCTTACAACTTAAAATTTTATCCTTTTACTTATAAAATTCCCATTTTACCCTTTTCTTTTGAAATTACCAAAATACCCTCTTACTTACAAAATTACCATTTTAACCCTTTTATTTCAAAATTACCAAAATACCCCTTTACTACAAAATTTCCAAAATACCCTTTTCACTTATAAAATTTCCACTTACCCCTTTATTACATCACTTTTATGAATTTACCACCACTACATAAAATACTAATATTAACACTTCATTCTTATCATTTAACTCCACCAACTTTTCATTATTCAACATAATACTCATTAGCAACTACATATATTAGATCACATACTTACATAAGCATATTACTAAAATACCCTTAGACAATAATGTTATTCATGAATTAGCAACATAATACGTCATAGACAAGCATTTAATATTTCCATCAAATATCAAACTCATTCATTAAGTATCATCTTTACACATGGCACAAAAGCTATTATAATTTTCTTTCCATTTATTTTTATCAATCAATATAAGCAACCGTATATATATTATACTAGGCAACACAAAACATGCATAAAATCATACTAAAATCCCTAATGTGCTAGCATACGTTTTTCCATGCATTTAAGGGAGGTTTAACGATTACCTTAATCCCGCAAAAATCGAACCTTACTGGTATCCCGGTTAAATATTCAAGCCTTGATTAGCAAAATCAATACCTAAAAATAATGTCAAAACTTATCATATTAGGAGTAAGAAAAACCAAAGTATAAAAATTTATAAAACTTAATTAATGAAACACTTAACTTAAAATGTTATTATACCTTCAAAATTTTATATTGAAATACTAAAGCAGGCAGCAGCTCATCCTGCTCATGTAGCATGAGTTGCATGCACAATAAAAAGAAGGAAGGCTCGAAGGGGGTGAGAGGAGGAAAAATGACTATTTTTGGGTTGGGGTCTTTAGGCTAGAAAAGAAGATAGATGGGGGAGGTTTCAGGGAAAGGGAATGGTGCAAGAGTGAAGAGGGGGTGTAGGTGGAGGCTGGGGATGGTTTCACGACGGCAGAGGGCGGCGGAGACGGAGGTGGCAAGGCGGTGAAGATGGTTGTCGAGTTGGGCGTGGCTAAGAAGGAAGGAAAAGAGAGGGGAAAAATGGAGGGGGTGTAGGGGTTGTTTTCGGGAAAGTAAGGTATGGGGTGGTAGAGGAGGTTGCAGGGTGTGGATCGGTGGTTTGAGTGGCGGTAGAGGTGGTCGGACGACGGAGAATGGGGTGGTTGCTGGTGGCTTGCCGATAAGGGAGAAAAGTGGGGAGAAAAAGAAGAGGTGGAGAAAGGAGGAGCTGTAGGGGCTCGAGGGTGGCTTAGGGGGTCTCATGGTGGCACAGGGTAGTAGCAGGTGGTGGCAGAAGGCGGCGCAGGGGGTCAATGTGGCATTTGGAGCGGCGGCGAGCAAAAACGAGGGAAAATGGGGAGGAGGAGAAAATGAAAGAAAAGGATTGGGTAAGGGAAAGTAAGGCTAGAAAAATGGGGCAAGAGCTACTGGTGGGGAGAAGAAAAAGAAGAGGGAGGGAAAGGGGGGTCGGTGGCCGGTCGGCGCTGCAGTACGATGGCAGGGTTGTCGGTTGGCAGGGGAAAGGGAGGGAAGAAGAAGGAAAGGAAGAGGGCATGCGAGCTGTGGTCCAGGAGTTGGTTTGGTTCAAAATAGGAAAGAAAATGACAAGGGAGAGAGGAGGAGTAGCAGGGAGGTAGGTGGTGGTCGGGCATGGCTGTTGCAGGCAGTCTGTGTGCTTGATCATGGCAGAGAAATGTGATCGGGCGTGGAAGAAGAGAGAAATGAAGGGGAGGGGTGCGAGTGGGTGGACTGGCGTAGGAAAGAAAGTTAGGCCGGCTGGTCCGGTCTGGGAAAAAAGAAAGGTGGGATGGCTGGGTTGTGTCATTCGTGGGAGATGGAGAAGCTGGGGAGGGGAGAAACGGGCCTGTGGCCTAGCGCGCAAGGAAGGGGAAGAACAGCCGGTGCGGGCGGCCCAAGGAGGAGAAAAAAAGGAAAAAGAAGAGAAGAAAAGGTAGAAGGGGAAATGGAAAAATAGGGAAAATAAAATAAATTAATTTATAAAATCGTAAAATGTAATATTCTTGATAAATTATTTAATTTAATAATTTAATTCATTATAATCTAATATATTAGTTTAAAAAGGATAAAGTTAGTAAAATATTAGTTCGAAAAATTATTTAAATAAAAATAACATGATAAAATAACAAAATATCTATTTTAATTTACTAAATATTCCTGTCCAAATTTATATACTCAAAAATCTTAAATTAAATAATTTTAAAAGCTAATTTATTTCAAATAAAAACTATTTATTAAATTATTGGTTTTCTAAAATTTTGGGGGATTACAGACCCTCACCTAATTTCAGGTCATGAAGCCAACTCTTCAACAATAGCCCATTTGCTACTATTTTTTTTTTATGTACAATGACTCAAGCTTTAACCATAAAGTAGCAGTCGTTGATTCCTTTTCCACTTCTCGTAATACCTCGTTTGACAAGCAAAATTTTATGGTAGAGATGAGCTTTAGATTTACTTCTTCAAATCTCTCACCTATCATCGACTTTAGCTTATTCAAATGACCGAATAACGCTTTCTCCAATCCATTATGAATTAGAATCACTCGCATCTTCTATTTTCATAATATGAAATTGATAGATTAATTAAACTTCTCACTATCGAATCTTATACCCATCTCGATTACCAAGTCTCTTCAACAATGCAACTCTGAAACCAAATTGTTATGGAATAACATGGATTGAAAATGATCAAAACCAAAAATCAAAATTAACAAGATTATGAAAAATTGAGGATTCAATCACAAAACAAAATAATTGAGGAAAAATTAGAGACCTTTGTTCGTGCACTTGTGTAATTACAAGATGATTAAACCAACCAATCAATCAATTACATAGAGTTACAGTTCTCTAATCAATGGAAAATTCTATGGATAAGAAGAATAAGTTAGGTTGCATGACTTGATGACTAGACAGAGTTCTCTTATATCTCTTATATACTAGAACAAATCCTATGGGGGGGGGGGTAAAACAACATGTTTTGGAAATAAAGAAAAAATACAATTCGTGCTTAGAAAACACGGACTCCCGTATTAATTTTCTTACTCTCGGCTTTTTACCCAAAAACATATCAAAATAATATGTGAGAAAACATGGTCCATGTTAATAAACATGAGACCCTCGTTTTTCTCATAGATCCCAAATATTAACTTCAAACTTCTCCACTACCTACAACAACCGACATAATATTATGTTGTACTTCAAATACCCAAACAAAGCTCACATTAGTGTACACACACACACACACACACACACACACACACAAAAAAAAACGGGTTTGATAGGTCAGATTTCAATTAGGTTTAAGTCGAAAGCAGGTGAACTCATATTCAGACACATTTAGATATGCATGGACCTAGAACCTACACCCGTCAAATTTAAGAATCTTGGATCCATACCTATTAAAATTAAGGTAGATATAGGTTTGGTCTTGGACTCATTGCCATATCTAGTCCTAGGAATGAAAATGGGTTGTCCTCGACACGTGACATGTTGACCTTATACTTGATGCCTAAATCCAATATTTAAATCCATATATGCATATTTTAAAAATTGATTAGGCATCCACAATCATACTCATATTCGTATTTGGCAGATATCCAATAGGTAATTCGAGACACTATGGATAACCTATTCCCTAATGGATATCCAATTATTATATTTTACAATAAAAAAAAGGATAATTCAATGCTAGGGTTGAGTTGATTTTTCAATTTCAATCCCTAAATATATGTGTATATATTTTTGTGACAAAAGGTAAATATATAAATCAATAATACCTAGCAAATGCATGTGGGTATGAATTTGAAGGCCCTTATTTTTGTGTGTATCCGTATTTATATCTATATACACACCCTTCTATTAGTCAGATAGAAAATTGTAAGATTTTAGGTATATATTATACACCATGTGGCCATCCTAATCCATGAGAAGTCGTTGTGGAATTGCAAATATATATAAAATAAAATAAATTACCATCACAACAATATCAACAATAATCTAGTGTATAATTATGTTATTTTGCTAAAATTGGAAAGTATAATTGCGTGTATTTATATCTAAGTGTGACTATTATTTATGGTGAGTTGCGCTACTTATGTGACTATTATTTAGGATGAGATGTGTTCGTGGAGAGATTTATCTTTGTGTGCAATTTTTTTTACAATGGTTTGAATATTTAATGACATATGTATTTTAAATAAGTTAAGTAACTTGATAGATTATTATTTTATTTTGGGTTTTGAAACACCAAGTATATGTTTGGGATAACTAATATAGTCGAAAGCTTATGAGTTAACTAAATCTAACTTTCTAATAAAAAGTATGTGATTTTTTTTTAACAACTAGTTTAGGAAGTTGGTTATAAGTTTTTGATTCAGGTAGGCAAATCAATTATCATCTTTGCGTACTAACTTCATGCAAATTAAAAGAGTAATCAAAATCGTACCAGTTTAGTCCTATACGACGACCGAAGGCTATTACGAATGACAAAGCAGACACCCTTATAAATTAGTGTGCCTAAAAACCGATACGATCCGACGGAGCGGATATCGATCTCAAATATAAGTTTGACCGGAGCGGATATCCGATATTAGTGGATAATCCGATCGAAAAAATGATATTTAGGCATAAGATTTTTTTTCTTTCAATCTTCAAGTTTGGATCACTATAGTACATGAGTCAAATATAATTTACTAAACTAAAGGTCAAATAGGTCACGACTTACGCACACGCATCCTACATTTTTTGAACCTCTTAACTTAGGTCGTTCCACAGTTCTAGAGTGGCATTGTTCACAAATCTTGATCGCTAATTTTTTTTGGATATGATTAATCATGTATTTTATCTTTTTGTATGCAAGCTAAATATTTAAACAAGTGTTTATGCTGAAAATTTTTTTAGTTATAGATTATATATGTAAATTTAATAATCGAATATTTTTTTTTCAATAATCCGATATATCCGATATCCGACCGGATATCCGATCCGATATTTCGGATATCCGATGTTTCGGATATCCGGTGTTTCGGATACGGATTCGGATATGGGATATCGAATATCCGGTCGGATCGGATATCCGAAAAAAATATCCGATCGGATACGGATATCCGACATTGCACACCCCTACTATAAATAACTGCTTCATATAATAGAGTAGCAGTTAGGTCTTCGGCGACGATATTGTGTCGTGGGTTGTGGGTGCCGTATTAGTCCGTCATACTAAGCAAAATCTTACCTTATATATCTTCTTAAAGCAAGGATTAGCCTATAATCCAGATTCTCAGCTGTGATTTGCGGGAAGATGTTGTCAAAATAAACACTCAATTCCATTACCACTTGATCGCACTTTACCCGCCCATCCCCCTTCCCTTTGGTTTGTCATACGGTCCAGCAGCTCAAAGCTATAAGCCCTATGATTATGATTAGTCTTCCGTTTATCGCCTATCAATTAGTGAGGCTATGCTCTACTCAAAAATAGAGACAAAGCTGCTACAAAATTATATATATATATATATATATATATATAAGGACCATAGTTGTCATGTCATCTTATATTTAACAGGCAACAAATCCATGTCACTGCCAGAAAGTTAATTTCATCTTTAGTTAATTTCAATTAAAATATAAAATAATAATAGTTTTGACCCATTTTAAATTTTATTTAACTATTTGATCTAATATTTTATGGGTGTTTCATATTTTGATTTATTTGACTTATATGCTTCCATATTTTATGTTGTTGTTATCATGTAGTTATTTTTTTTCATTAATAAAATAATATTTTGTTAAGTTTAATATAATTAAGATGATATTTTTATAATAAATAATAATAAATCCAAAATTTTAAAATAACTCATAAAAGCATATTTTTTAATTCGACATTTTTATTTAAAAAAAACTGATTGCTAAATTGTTATTAAAACAAGGGGTACACATATAAAATATTATATTAAATATTATAGTATTTGAATAGAATTTATTTAAAACGTTATACTTAATTTATGCCCAATTTCTAATTTTCATTGTGAAGTCTTTTTTGAGCTTGAGGCCAACATTTATTTGAGGGGGGGGGGAGACTAATTTTTAGATGAAAACATGAACATCCTTCTAGATAACTTTTATCTAATGGTAAATAAGCTCAACATTAAATTATTTACTTTCAGTTTTGGTACCTTCACAAAATAAGCCCAAAATTATTATTTATTAAAAAAAACTTATCTCATTAACTAAATAAAAAAGAACCACAATTTTAACGAAAGGAAATAAAAAAATTTGAAAGTCGACCATGTTCGCTTTCGCACGGCAGTATCCTCATCCTGTCCATATAACGTTGTCGTTATTTGGGTAGTAAACTACAACCCTAGAAGGGGGAAGAGTATGCTAATGTCAATCACGCGCCTACACGGGGAGTATGCCTACACGTTATCGTTTGAGTGAGTCTCCTACCTTACTTTGCTGCATTATCTGTTATCAGAGAGGGACTCAAAAGATGAAAAAAGAAGGAGAGATGTTTTTATTGATTGATAATTCTTGTTTTCGTACATGCTGAGCTCAAGGCTTATATAATAACCGAGCTTAACCAGGAACAGAATTAACAGATTTACATTTAACATGTGTGTAATAAAAAATATCTAATAACAGATTTTAACTAATCTAATTTGTTGTTGAGTCTAACACCCCCCCAGCGCAAGCTGGAGGAGGGGAAGCCATGCCCAACTTGGGAGTGATAGAGTTGTGTAGCTTAATAGTGAGACTCTTGGTAAAAATATCAACTAGCTATGAGGAAAGAGGAACATAAGAAAGAGAGATCAAGCTAGCACTAAGTTGCTCTCGTACATAATGACAATCAAGTTCAATATGTTTCGTTCGTTCATGATAAACTGGGTTATTTACAATGTAAATTGCAGCTTGATTGTCACATTTAACTGGGACAATAATGATATTAGGAACAAATAACTAATGGAGCAACCGTGTAAGCCAAGCTATTTTAGAGGTGAACATCTAAGAAACCTCTATTCAGCTTCTACTGATGATAAAGAGAATGTTTGTTGCTTCTTGGATTTCCAAAAATAGGACTGTCACCCAAGAGAATAAGGAAACCACTGACTGACCTGCGACTATAAGGACATGCTGCCCAGTCAGAGTCACAGTAAGCCATGAGATCAAACCTAGGAGAGGCATTGAGAAGTATACCCTATGATGGTTTGCCCTTGAGATAGCGAAGGACATGTAATGCAACAGACCAATGAGCTTTATCAGATGCTTGCATGAACTGGCTTAAGTATTGGACAGAAAATGCCAAATTAGGTCTAGTATGGATAAGAAAGTTAAGTTTTCTAATCAACTTTCTATAAGAGGAGGGGTTATCAAGAGATTGACCCATGGAAGGATGAAGCTGGAGATGTAACTCGAGTGGAATGCCAGCTGGGGATAAGTCAGGAGGTAAAAAATTCTTCTAATAATTCATTGGTGAATTTCCTTTGGGTGATGAGCATTCCTTGAGGGAGTTGTAGGACTTCCATACCAAGGAAATAGTTGAGATGACCAAGATCTTTGATCTTAAAGGTGTGATGGAGATAAGCCTTAAGGGAATCAATCTCTGTGGAGTTGTTACTAGTGGCAAGGATATCATCCACATACATAGCAACAACGATCAAGGTATTAGGAGATGATTTGATGAACAAAGAGTAGTCATTTAAGGATTGATGAAACCCTTTTGATAGGAGTGCTTCAGAGAGCTTAGAATACCATTGCCTTGATGCTTGCTTAAGGCCATAAAAGGATTTCTTGAGCTTGAAAACTAATGAAGAGGAAGGTATAGAAAGTCCTGGAGGAGGCTTCATGTAAATTTCTTCATGCATATCACTATGGAGGAAGGCATTGTTTACATCAAATTGGTGAAGAGACCAGCCATACTTTACAACAGTGGAAACAATGCATCTAGTAGTAGTCATCTTAACTACTGGAGAAAAAGTTTCAGTGTAATCTTCCCCTTCCTTTTGAGTGAAACCCCTCACAACTAGCCTTGCTTTATATCTTTCAAGATTGCCATCTGCATTGTATTTCACCCTATATACCCATTTGCAACTAATGGGTTTCTTACCCTTAGGAAGTTTAACCAAATCCCAGGTGTCATTGGCTTCGAGAGCAGAGAGTTCCTTAGCCATTTCCTCTTGCCAATTGGAATCACCAGTAGCTTGGTCATAGGACAAGGGTTCAGATACATGTGTGTGGGGATGGGTAGAAGCTGAGCAGTAGGAACTGTGAGTGACATCAGATTGTGGGGTAGATATAATGCATGAGTTGGTGAGAGTGTGAGGACAGAAATGAAGCTCAGAAGAGGGCAAGACAACATTGCACACATAATCATGAAGGTGAATGGGTTGTTTGATATGTCTTGTGGATTTTTGAAGAGGTGGAGCTTATGGTGGAATATTTTGTGGAGGTAAAGTAGAAGTTTCTGGTTGTGATGATAGTGGAGAATAAATGACGGTAGGAGTGGCTTTGTAATGTTCAGTAGATTGAGAAGGTAAATCAGTGGTTACAGGAAATGGATAATATGTTTCAAGGACTTTGATAGGAGGTATGATGATAAGGAAAATATTGTTCGTAGAAGACAACATCTTGAGAGAGTTGTATAGTTTGAGTTGTGAGATTATATAATTTGTAGGCCTTTTTACCAATGGGAAATCCTAAGAAAACACATGGATGGGATTTTGGAAGAAATTTGTCATTTGGTTTAGGACAACCAGAAGCATAACATAGGCAACCGAATGTTTTAAGATGTGAAAGAGTGGGAGGATGACTTGATAAATTTTTGTGTGGAGATATGTTTTTCAAGATTTTTGAGGGTAGAAGATTGATAAGGTGGGTATCATGAAGAACACACTCTCCCTATAATTGAGGTGGAACTTTGGATTGAAAGTAAAGAGCTCGGGGAACCTCCAATAAGTGTCTATGTTTTCTCTCGACAACTCCATTCTGTTGTGGGGTATAAGGACAAGAAGTTTGGTGTAATATATCCCTAAAGAGAGAAGGTATGATTAGGATTCTTTGCTGGAACCCAACTCGAATGCATTATCACTCCTTATTATCTTAATAGTTTTGTGGTATTGAGTTTGAATAATGGCAATAAAGGCTTTAATAACTGTGAAAGCACTGCTTTTATCACTAAGTAAGTGAGTCCATGTATGTTGAGTATGATCATCTACTATTGTAAGGAAATACTTATAGCCATTATAATTGGAAGTATGATATGAACCCTATACATCAATATGAACAAGATCAAATGGTTCTGTGGTGTGTATATAGCTATGGGGAAAAGTCATGCGATGTTGTCTTGCTTTATTACAAATAGTATAAGGAACAAAAGTATTTTCACTATATCGAGCTGGAAGTACACTTATGGTTTGTAATTTTGTAAAAGGTACATGCCCTAATCTGAGATGCCAAGTATTACAAGAATTTGTGATATTTGCATGAAGATTGGTAACAGTGGTAAGTAAAGAATCAGGAATTGTTGGGTATTGGAATGTAACAGATAGATCCCACTTTAAAGTCTACCAAGAACCAGCTGCCGCTTTAGTGAAGGGCCCTACATAAAACACAGTTCATGGGTAAATGTAACGGTATTTGAAGTTTGATGAAGTAATTTGCTTATGGAAATCAGATTATATTTAAAAGAAGGAACACAAAGAACATGTGTAAGAGTGATGTCTTGAAGAGTGACAGTTCCTTCCAATGTAACATAAATGTTTTGACCATTGGGTAAAGTGATGTTGCAGGGATTTGGTATGTGATTTAGAGATGAGAAAATGGACTTGTGGGCACACATGTGATTCGAAGCATCTATGTCCAAGATCCAATAAATACTTGTAAAAGAGCCATATGACATAGAACACAAGGATAGAGAATTACCTGTCAGCTTGGAGGATGATGATACATCTTGCTTTTGCTGATTCAAGAGAGAAAGGAGTTGCATACATTGATCATTATTGATATAAATACTTGCTTTAGACTTGATATCAGTATCTAGTTCTTTGCTTTGAACTGTAGTTGTGAATCTTTTATTCTTTGTGAATTTGAAATCAGTAGGAAATCCTACTAAACGATATAATTTATCCCTTAGATGGCATGTCTTCTTGCAATAAGTACAGGTGAGATTGGATCTCTTTGTGTCAAACTTGATGTGCTTTTGTGGTTGGGCATGCGCACTGAAGGAGGACTACTCATGAAACATAGCTGGAGAAGAGCTGATATCTTTTTGTTTTTCCTCATGCAACAAAGTAGAATAAGCTTGACTTAAAACTGGGAAGAGGTTTAGTCATGATAATCGAGCCTTAAATGGTAGAATAACTGTCATTAAGCCCGACCAAAAACTGCAATAGTTGTTCCTCTTCAAAATACTGCTGAGTTTCTTTCGCAGAAACAAGAAAGGGATGAACATCTTGAGGTTCATCCCATAACTTCTTAATTCTAGTAAAGTATTTGGTGATACTGTCTGCTCCTTGTGTTGCAGTGGAAATTTCCCTTTTTGGTTGCAAGCGGGACATTCCATTTGATTGCCCAAATCTCTAATAGAGATCAGACCATATACCACTGACTGTTTTGATAAAGATCACACTATTGGATATCTCCTTACTGAGAGTGTTAAGGATCCAAGAAATGAGCATAAAGTTGTAAGCATGCCAGTCTTCATAAGTGGAATCATCTTCCTCGGGTTCAGGAATTTTTCCATTAATGAAACCCTACTTCTTTTTGGTTGATATTGCTATCAATATAGACCTTCTCCATGAGACATATCCAGTGCCATCAAACTTTTTAGATACCAATATTGCATTAGGATGATCCAAATTGCCTAACTAAAGAGGGTTGGAAGAATCAATGGAACTAGCTGAAAGTGTTTGATTGATTGACCGTGTCTCTTCTTGATTCAACATAGTTGAATTTGTGAAATAAAATCTGATGAATGAATTTGAGTTTATTGAAATTGAGTGATTAATTGAACAAGTGAATTGAATTAGGAGAAGAGGAATAGATTGATTTGATAAGAAATGAATCGCGGAAGCTTATGATGCTTTGATACGACGTTATCAGAGAGCGACTCGAAAGATGAAATAAAGGAGGAGAGATATTTTTATTGATTGATAATTCTTGTTTTCGTACAGAACTTAAGGCTTATATAATAGCTGAGCTTAACAAGGAACAGAATTAACATATTTATACTTAACACGTGCATAATGAAAAATATCTAATAACATATTTTAACTAATCTAACCTGTTGTTGAATCTAACATTATCTCACCAAGATAGTATATATTTTTTTCCATCACTTTATTTTATAATATAAATTGTTTTGATTTGATTATTACAATACATTTTTTAAGTTAGTCGGTACATGTACACCATTTTAATTATTTTATTATATAATTAAAAGAGCATTATGCAATAAATTGAATTTATATTATTTTACTTTACTTATGAATGATTATAAAGTGCAAGGCTATGATCCGATCTTATTAAAAAATTAATATATTTATTAGAATTATTAAATATAATTAATGATATAATATTTAAAAATAAACGGATGATAAAGTAGCCTAAATTAAAACATATTTTAAGAGGGCTGCAGCGTTACAAGAAAATTAATTTTCGGACCTCAAGTCCATAATGTCACTTAAATAAGTGGTTTGTGGTACGTACGATATATTTATAAATTTACAAAATTCAAGTGATTAAAATAATACCAGTATTTTATTTCAACGTCCCTTCTGTTGCGGTCTTGCCCGAAGTGCCCAATTCCTCACCTCAATGCTTGCTTTCTATTCTATTTCCTCCACGGAGCTGCCCGGCGAAAGGCCCTGCCCTGCCCTACCTCAGACGACGTGAACTCGTACGGTCAGGTCAGCTATCTGTTCGTACGGGAATCTGCCCGTATTATCTGGGCAGCTTCATTTTGCTTGTGTCTAGACTGTAGAGTGTAGTCTTCTATTCAATTTTTCTTTTTTTTTTATTTGTTTGTCCAAAAGAAAAAGAGAAGTGGGAGAAAGGGATAGGCACGGAAGTACAGTGAGATAGGGGATAGACAGGGAGAGATACAGGGGGAGAATGTGGGAGGTGGTGGGGAGAAGAGAGAGAGAGACTGATACTAATTCGGATTTTCAGAGTATGTTTTCCAGGGTTAGATCGGAGTAGATTTAATAATCTTTATTTATTTATTTATTTATTTATTTCAAGGTTTGAATTTGTCAGCTTCTCTCTTATTATATGTTCCATTTTTTCAGAAATTTGTCATCTTAGAGCAGACATTTTCTAGGGTTGTTTCGAACTGAGAGAAAGTCTCAAGACTCTGGTGTGAGGAATCCATCAAAAGTTTCAGCTTGGCTTCCCTACTCTTTACTCTTTGATCTGGCCGAGCTGTTTCATTTCATTTTGTCTGGCGTTCTTCCTGTGCGAACGGCTCACATAATCCTTCTGCCATAATTTCCGTCTGGGTCTAAGTTATTGGTTTGAAAATTTGTGGGTTCATTTAGCGGAAGCAAGCGTCTCCTGGGACACATTCATTATCGGGCTGGTAAAGTCTGGAGGTCAGTTGGTGGCCGCCTTTGGTGCATAGTGGTGGCCGAGGCGGAGGTAGAGGCGGGTTCCTTACTTATGTTATCGATTTAAGGGTTTTTGGATGCTTGTAATCGAATTGGGAAATTTTAAGAGATGGGGCTAAAAGGCGATGACGATGTAGGCAAATTGGAGAAATGGGATGCGGATAAATCATCTTCTAAGACTAAAATGAAGAAAGACGTTGATGATGATGCTGCAGAGGATACTGGATGTTGGGTCAAATTCAGATTTATTGGCAGCTGCATTACTTCAAGATCCAAAGTCGACTCTTCCATTAGCGGTACCACCACTAATTATGGTATATCTCTCTTCTTATAGTATTTTTTTTTCCTTTTCTGTTTCTGATTCGTTGCCGTATTTGGTATCCATCTATTCTATACACGATCCTTCGTTTTTTATTTTCACTTGTCGGTCTTTAATCTATGTTGTTGTCTCTTTTTAGTTCGTCTTCCTCTCTCTCTCCCTCTCCCCCCTCCTCCACAAGTTGTTTCTTTTAAAGGCGCAACCTTGCCTTCAGTTCAATTTTGCACGACTTTTACATTTGTGATTGTGGAACATTAACACCTGTTTTTGTCCATATATACGATTGATGTTACTTATACATGTTTTTGGGATATTCTATGGAAAATTTACTCAGTTTGTTTGGCGCACTAGAGGCTCTAATATAAGAATTACGCACTATATGTTAAACTGAAACATTTTATTCCTGTTCTATTTTTTTTAAGCCCCGGGGGGGTGGGTGTGGAGGAATTAAAGTGTCCATGGTTTTTCTCATCATTGCTTGGTTTGCTGTCTCCTGAATTGTTTAGGCTAGATAGCAGAACCATTTTAGAACAATTCCTTGTTGCTTCAAAGATATTTTGGGGATAAATTATGATTAGAAGTTCCATACGCCTCTTTTGATCCTTGATTTTAACAGCATTGGACCCACTTCCATATGATTAGCGTTTTGGTGATGTCTTTGATTATCTCCATCATAGAAGTGTTTGATGAAGTCTTTTACTTTCTGTGATTTTCCTTCTCCTGTAGTTTGGAGGGAAAATATCTGGATTATCAATTTATTGGTTATTATTGTGTGATGAAGGTTTTAAAGCTTTTTATTAGAGTGAAACATTATGGGTATGTTTTGCACGACTAATTGAAAAGCTGGAGGATGAAAACTGAAAGCTTAGTGTTGGCTATATGAAAGAGCTTTTAAGTTCAAAACAATTCATCATGTAAATTCTTTTAAAATTAGTTAAAATAACGTTTTTTTTTTGGATCACATAAGCTAAAATCTAGCTGAATGAAATTGTCTTGTCAAACACGCACTATGTGTGTGTATATATATATATACATATTTTGTTTGGTGTTTCAGCAATGATACTGTGACGAAAGGTGTTCTTTGCATCATACATGGTCTTATTTAATCCTTAAATGGAGGAGGAATTCGCCTGTGGAAAGTCTTTGGGAGTAAAAATTACCTGTGCAACTCTGTTGCATCTTTTTCCTTTTCTGTTCTTTCCTTGTTTTGTATCATAAACTAATATGTTTCAAATCTGAGGATCTAGGGAGCAGCTTGTGCACATACAGTTAAATATCGATCCTGATACGCAATATCGGCTGATATTTATTGGATTTTGGGTTAGCTGATATGCGAAATTGGCGATACGCGACATATTTAAAATTTCGTGTATTTATCGGCGATATATTGGTTATCAGCTGATATTTTACCGATTTACCGTCATATGCCAACATTTATTAAGGGAAAAAAAATCACGCCGTGACAACTGAGTTACCGTGACTCTGATTTTATTCCCTGATTGTGTCTGAAGTAATTAATCTTGGATTGGAAAATTTTGCTATAATATGCACATAGGGAAGTCAACCCATGTGTTTTGGGGAGGTGGATTTTGATCGGGCAAAGTAATTGTCTGCTGGAAAGGACCTCAGTTAACCCGACTAAATCTCGCAGTTTCTCTGGTTTTGTTATTTCCAAGTTGTTTTGGGATGCAGAGGCGCTTGACTTATTTTTTCTGCTCTAAATCGCTATATAGTTATTTTTCTTTCTTTCCATTTTTAATCACCAGTATGTTTGGGCAATCCATGTTTATTGCACTGCTGTGCCGTATTCAAATTTCTTAACATTTTCCTGGAAACTCCACTGTGGGTCCTTTGTGGATTCAGCTGAAAGCAAATCGATGATTGACGCTAGCAGAGATCAACCAGCCACTGTGATTTCCTCATCAACAACCACCAGTAATGCTGAAAGTAGCACATCTACATCGAAGCTGGAAGAAGAACTTAAAGTATCTTCTAGGCTTCGGAAGTTCAACTTTAATGACTTGAAGGTGGCCACAAGAAATTTTAGACCAGAAAGTCTGCTTGGTGAGGGTGGTTTCGGATGTGTATTCAAGGGGTGGATTGAAGAAAATGGGACCGCTCCGGCCAGACCTGGCACAGGACTCACTGTTGCAGTTAAAACCCTCAACCATGATGGACTTCAGGGTCACAAAGAATGGCTGGTTTGATACTTTCCTGTCCATGTTGTTTTCATGCATACCTTTCTTATAATGTCCTCTCTGACTCAAATATTGCCCTGATGTGTTTGGCAGGCGGAGGTAAATTATCTAGGTCAACTTGTACATTCAAATTTGGTCAAGCTTATAGGCTATTGTATTGAAGATGATCAGAGATTGCTAGTTTATGAGTTCATGCCTCGGGGAAGCTTGGAGAACCATCTATTCAGGAGTATGTTACTTCTATTCTGTTTTCTTTCAAACATGTGACTTTGATCATTGTTAAATATCTATTTTAGGAAGAGAACTATGATATTGAATTTTCAGGTTTTATACCCACATGCATCATTCAGATAACGTTTGCTTGATTTTTTCCTTCCCTGAAAATTTACTTGCACCTACTATTATAATTTTTCCGTTTAGTTTGTTTTTTGAAAACTTTGGCTGACTTGCCCCTTTTTGGCATATGCTTCTGACTATTTGTCCTTATTTTGTGGTGACTGGTTAAGGAAGGAACAGCCGAGGTGCAGCTATTCTCCCTGCACCGTGTACCTTATTTTAATCTACTTCTGTTTCCCAGTGTACAACACTATCCTTCTATGCATTTGCGGACAAATGAAGTTTACTTCTCTCTTATGTTTGGATGGGGAGACATTTCTCTTCTGATGATCTTTGAATGATAAAGTGATCATGCCCAGTTGTACTTTAGGTCCCTTCTGAAAAGGTCCATCAAATTGATCCTCATGTGCATAGATATCTTATTGCACTGGGTTAGCGCATGTGACCTTGCTTGAATCTTGGATAGTTCAGTCAGTTGTATATACCTTCCAATATTTATTTTCTTTTGAAGAAGTCTTATGAATAATTGACATTTAGTGAAGCGGATGTACTACTGATTACTTCAACTTCTGTATACCCAAAAAGCTATTTCAAACACTATCAAAATTTATAATTATACTCACCGGGGGGCGGCGATAACCTTTTCTCATATTATCATATGAAATGCGAAATGAAACTTAGTGAGGGCTATCTATTAAGGAATTATAAAGACAAGGAGCTATGTTTTGAGATACATATTGCCTGATATTCCACAGATTCTCATGGCTAGAAATCAATTCAAATCTAGTCACTGAATGCAATGAGGAAGATTGAGAAATGATGATGCAAGCACTCTTTTTCTTGGATCAGAAAAAAGAAAAAGAAAATAGAGTGAGATCATTTATGAGTAGCAAAATGTGGATATCTAGTGAACCTCATTGGCATAGCTTTAGTTACCCTGCAGGTTCTTTTCCCAGAGAACAACCAAAAACAGCGTGAAGGGGGATAACACGATCTGTAGCCTCATTTAAGCCTTTTAAAGGGTATAAACTGTTGGCTTCTCTAGGTTTTTAGAAGCAACTGTCAGGCTGTATTCTTAATGATTAAATATATCTAATCTAGTGATTGAAGGATGTAATTGGTTTGATGTGAGCTACTATCTCGATTTTCTGAAAAGATATCCGAAGAGATCTTAAGAATGCAGTTCGGGGTAGGAAATCAAAGGCGTGCTATTTGTGAGATAACAGAATGATATAGTGGTTATATTGGATAAGATGTAACTTCTATGTAAAAGAGTGGAGCTGTAGGGTAGCTGTCTAGAAGCAGTCTGGACTGGAAAACTTTTGCAAACTAAGTCTTGTGTAACAATGATGAAGATGGAACTAGATGAGCATACGAGAGGTGACTTCATTACCGTCTTAGTTGAGAAGAACCCTTTCTCTACTTATATTTATTGTGGGAAATGGTCCCTGTAAATTAAATGTTAAGAGCTTAAGAACTTTCTGCTCTGCTTATATCCCTGTCTAAGCAGTTTTTTATTTTTCTTTTTCTTGGCTCACTTGAAAGTGCTCTGTAGGCCAAGTTATCTGGACAAGTTTACTCATTTTTCATTTCTGGCAATGAAAGAAGTGTTTTCTATCTTATTTTCCTCAATTCCTGCATTTGTGCTATGCTATTTATATCTTTGTTCTTTTCGAACATTTAGGTCATGTTATGGTACATCTATGTTGTAGTGCATTGTTGCTGCCATATTTACTACTTGAATATGTGACTTTTCTTATCTTATACAATAAAATTGCTGATTTAGTTCATTATCGACAATCTGAATTATATTTCTCAGAGCTTGGTGATGATTTTTATTTCTTCTTTTAACATCTTTCTCTTTCTGTTCATCCCAATGAAACTCTGTAATGGTCTTAACATAAAATCTTCATTTCAGGATCCTTGCCACTCCCATGGTCTATCAGGATGAAAATTGCACTTGGTGCTGCCAAAGGTCTTGCTTTTCTTCATGAAGAAGCTGAGAGGCCAGTTATATATCGTGATTTCAAAACCTCCAACATCTTGTTAGATGCAGTATGTGATGAAATGCTTAGCAGTTTCACTTTATGCTCCATTTTTTTTTTCTCTTTCTAACCTTATGCATGATCAGGATTACAATGCAAAACTGTCCGATTTTGGACTTGCCAAAGATGCTCCCGAGGGGGATAAGACTCATGTATCTACTCGTGTGATGGGGACATACGGCTATGCAGCCCCAGAATATGTGATGACAGGTAAGCATTTGTGAATTGAGTTTCTTCAATTCACCTGCTTTTCTCATTCTGTTACGTCTTGTTTAAAAAAATTATATCCATAATGATGAGTGGCCAACTGTTCTTCTGGTGTCTTAATCTTGCGAAAGATATCATGGATTCATAATGGAAGGCAAAATAGGAAGGAAAAAGGGTGTTAAATCCAATGGGGAAAAATGAGACATTTCTTAAATTGATGAAGTGAATCTTTATATGTTGCTGAAGCTGGTAATCCTCTAAGTTTCAACATTCTCTTGTCTTAGTGGCTGTCCTGAGCGGACTGATGCGTATAGGGGTTTGGTAGTCTCGTGCCTTTCAAGAATTGCCAGGGCATTTGTTGAAACTGCCCAAGCTTCCGTAAGGCCTTGCTGCTCCTGAACCTCCTTTACTTTATTGGGCTAAATTATATCCTTTAGAGTGCACGATTCATTTTTCTCTGGCAAAATCTTTGTGCACCCTTGCATAAAAGATCTTAGTCTATGGTCTGGTCTGAAGTTCTACCATCTCTTGTATTCTCCGTTTTCAATCTGGAATGTAGTTATGGTATTTTGAGTGTGTTTAGAGAGCTTGCTGTTGACTGAGGTTCACGTTATTTGTCTACAGGACATCTCACGTCAAGGAGTGACGTATACAGCTTTGGTGTCGTTCTACTGGAAATGATCACGGGCAGAAGATCCATGGACAAAAACAGACCCAATGGAGAACATAATCTTGTAGAGTGGGCACGACCGCATCTAGGGGAGAGGAGAAGATTCTATAGACTGGTAGACCCTCGGCTTGAAGGTCACTTCTCAATTAAAGGTGCCCAGAAAGCTGCTCAACTAGCTGCACATTGCCTTAGCAGGGATCCAAAAGCTAGGCCTTTGATGAGTGAAGTAGTTGAGATATTGAAGCCTTTGCCGAACCTGAAAGACATGGCTAGCTCATCTTATTACTTCCAAACCATGCAGGCGGAACGGATCAGGGCAAGCCCCAACGCTAGAAATGGTCAGGCTGGGTCACTTCAGCGGAATGGACAGCAGGCACTTCGAAGCCTTTCAATTAATGGTACTCATGCTTCTCCATACCATCGATGTCAACAACCATCACCAAAACCTAATGGAAAAGCACAGTAATATCGTGGAATGGCCTCTCTTTTTGTATGTCTCTCTCCTGTGTCTTCCCCGATGCTGATATGAATATGTTTGCTGTGAAGGGCCTTTAGTCTTTGTTCAAACTGAAAAAAAGAAGAGAATTTTTTTAACAGAATACGTATGAATTGTGCTGCTGTTATGATTCAATTAGAGATATCTGTAAAGGAGTATTTGTAATGGAGGGGGATGAAGCTTTTGGATCGTGTCAAAACAATATGTTGTTGTAGCCAGTTTGCAAATATTACAGACTCGGTCGTGCTTACCTGTTTTCCAGCGCATCTATTTGTTTTGCTGCCGTATGTGGATGCCACTGAAATGGTAACTATACGATTGGTTTGGTATAAGCTTGGCATACTAGTTAAAACTTATAGGGACTCTTCTTCCAAGCGGGTCTTCTGAAACGAACTGTTCTATCTCGTCCAATATTCTTTCTACTTCGCATGCTTTATACTTGTATGCTGACTAATATTTGGTGACGTGAAGCATGCACTAAAGCAAGATACCGGATCTTGTTATCGCAGATTAATGTAGGTATATTTACATGCTGCGTTGTACCATCTTTGGGCAATTGCGCATATTTGGTGTGTGTCCGAATTATTGCAATAAAATATTGATAGGTATGCAATTGCACATGACAATTTAGATACCTTAACGACTTATTTGGTATCTGTACAAAGTTTTGAAATAAGTTTTTATTTCTATCGTTTTGTAGAATTACCATGTTTGTAACTCTACCCCCAGGAAGGGGGGGGGAAGGGAAAAAATTAGGAGATACAAATATCAAACAGTTTTTTCTATTTTCTTTTGTTGAGCTGCAAATAATAGAAATATGATTTTAATCTATTCAGTTTGAAATAGATTTTCATTATTGGAGTTAGTAATGGATTCCATTCCAATTAGGCTATAATTCTTATGGGGTGTTTGATAATCATTGGAAATGATATTCCGAGAATTATAGGGTCGGAGGTTAAACGTTCTAACTTGTGAATTGGTCAGGTCATTGGTTAGATTTTATGTACCAGTCTTTAGGAGATCAAACACGGGCAGAAAGGATAAGTAACAAATTGAACTAGTGAAATCTGATGAGTAGATAAAAAAATCGACAAATCGGATTGGTCAAAAAATTGATGGGAATCAAATTAATTTCATGTGTAGTTTAATTATTTATATATTTTAAATATCTTGATATAATATGTGTCACTAATTTGACCAGTCCCAACCACCATTTCAACCACTAAACTAATGAACCGCTCGATGACTTATCCAATTTTTAAAATTATGGTTTGAATGTAGAGGGGAGGTGAGGTTGTGTGTGAGAAGTGGAGAGAGAATGGGCATATTTTGGGGTTAGAAAAAATAAATTGAAAAAAGTAAACTAGTTTAGGGTAGGTTTAATAAAAGATAAAAAGATAAAAAAATAATTAGGAAAATTATTTAAGAATTTATCGAAGTTACATGTCAAAAATTAATAATAAAATAATTAAGCCAAAGTTTAGGGATTAGGTTTTGAATAAAAGTCTATTTTTTTTATAAAAATATTATAAAATTTTGGAATGTTATCGTCAATTATCAATCCTCTTGCTTATAGACCGTTGAAAATAAAGTTCCTGATTTCTTATTACCAATGTCATCTAATAGTGTTCCCTTCCCATGAACCATGGGATATATTAAAAAAAAAGAGAGTGAGAAAACACTTACTCTTCGATTTTCATTTACAAGTCCTTTTTTTTATTTAAAAAAAAATGCCCCTTAAAGTTCGTTGTTATTTGCATCTGCTCCTGCGTATCTTGTTATCATTTCCTGTCTCAAATCTGCAAAGATAGTATATTTTGTGTACCAAGAGTCGGGCTCTATTTTCCTCCGATATGAATATTATGCATTCAAATACACCATGTAGGGTGCTTTTAGTATATGAAATTGTAAAGTATATAATAAATGTAACAATACTTTAATTATTGTATTTTTAAGTTATAATAATTAGAAATATAATTATATTATTTAATTATAATAATTATTATAATTTTAATTAAAAAATTATTTTCTAAGATAAACAATAAAGTTTCTCTTTACTTTTTGATATAAGCAATTCCATTCCTTCACATTATCCAGGATTAACCCACTGCTTTCTACTATGGTAATCCCTAAAGCCCCCAAGATTTCGGTGGCAATTGCTAGGGAGTAAGGAAGTGAAAGTAATTGATAGGGATTTGATTACTGAGAATGATTATTTTGAACTTAAGATTTTCCCTAGGAGAGAATACTATACGATTAGTTTACTCATTTCTCTTATATTAATCTCGTTCAATTGAAAGCTATTGTACAATATGTACTAAAATAAAGATATTTTATTGTTTGTTGGTTCTCATTTAGAGCTAGTTCCACTCACTCAACTTGTCGGTTCTATTTCCTTTCTTTATCCAAGTCATCCGCACCAATGGTTGTATTCATAGCCTCTAGCAGCAAGCCAAGCAGGAGAAAATGCAGTATAACCATCTAGAGATAAAGCAGGAAGGACTATCCATTGGAGGATCGAGTTAGCTAGTTCAAGAAAGATTTTAATTTAGGATAGGTGGTTCTATGAGGTATAAAGCTCTAGAACAATTTTAAAGCTATCCATATAGATAAAGGGAGAATTATTGCACTAAGTCCATCTAGTATGAGTTCATAGCTAGGAAGCCAATTTAGGCTAGGATAAGTTGATAGGTAATAGATTGTCGGTTAATAAGTGAATCCTCCTTTTAAAGTATGCATGTTCATTATCTATGTTTTGTGTCATTGTAGGGTGAATGCACGAATCTTTATTGAAATCCTTAAAGGATAGAAAAAGGTTGGTGGCTTATATTGTCTCGGGCCATTAAGAATGAGATAATTCTAAAGGCAAAACATTAACCTAAAAAGGGAATAACATCAATCGAGGCATAAGTGAATTGTGTGTTGGAGTTATTTTTTTTTACCTAAATATTACTAGTTTATACTTTTGGTGTATATTGCTAGATACACCCAAGAATATTATAGAATTTGTCACTACCTTAATTTTATAATCTCATCTAATATAATGTTATTTGATATAATAGGATCTAATTAGTGTTGATCTAATCAAACTTGATTTGATCCTATTCAATCTGATTAGAATTAAACTAACATATAACAACAAAAATAGTAATAATTATTATGACACTAACATGTTAATAATAATGACAATGATAATAATGATTCTAATTCATATTATTATTTTAGTTTGTGGTACCACTAATATTATCATTACTATTTATTATTATGATTATATGTATAACAGTAATTCTTATAATCCATATAATCATCTCATCATTATTATATTATGATAATAATTTATTATAAATGCAAAGATAAGTATAAATATTAATATAACTATAAGAATATAGCACTAATAATAGTATTTATAATAATATTATTCATAACAATGATAATACTATAACTTATGTTAAATAATAATAATGATAACATTACTAAAAACAATATATATATATATATATATAACTTTAATATTATTATTACTACTACTACTATAATTATTATTTTTATTAATATCATTATAATAATAATTTAATTACTATTATATATAATTATTTAAATAATAATAATAATAACAATATTTTTATTATAAAAACATAATAAAAATGAATTTAATAACAATATATATGATACTATTATTTTGTTTTTATAAATAATGTTAATATAAATATTATTTTTATTTTTCGGGCAATAGATTATTGGGGTGCTGATTTGATCCAAAAATAAGGTGGATTAAAAGACACTTGGTGCAATAGATTAAAGTATCTAATACGACGATATTAATAAACAAATAGGAACGCATCATATTTCCAAATAAACGATAGAAATGGAAGTGCGTCGTAGAGATGGGGGCCCTGGGGGAGAGGGTCTTCGCCTTTTGGTTGCAAGGAAGTACGTCACAAAGAATAACATCCCTCAAAATAAGACAAAATAGAGCCGCTTTGTCGGGCAATCTTCTATGTTGAGGAAGAATAAAGTCATTTAGCAACCTCGATGTACGGGCAGGGCACCGTTTGACGACATCTGAAAACCGAATGGAGGTTGCAGTTGAACTTGCAGCATCGAGTCATTTTCAATTTTGGATACCCTGTAGATCAAATACTAGCATTCGGTCAGATCAAAATTTGTTTGATAAGAAAGCATGAGATCGGCAACAATATGTCATTTTAAAAGGTTATATTTTTAGCGAGATTGGTCATTCATTTGCATCCCTAATACAGATCCTCTCTCAGCCACATGCTCTTAACTCGGCAATAACCTTTGCTTAATGTAGATGGAGAGGAGGCTTATATTGTTTATAGATAATAAAAGAAAAAGAAAGGTTCCCACAAGTCCCTCAACCAAGCTTTTAACATCTAACGGTGTTTTCAAATTCAAGGGAAAATCACTACACTAGGTTTGTTTCCAAATCTAAATATTTGATAATATATGGGTGTTACCACCGGATCCAACATAGATAAAGTATAACTAATATATAATATATGTCCGGTGCAAGACCGAAATGTAACTCGTATCTTAAGATCAAGTGTATCTAGCACCTAATTCAAAATTGATACAAGATTACAAATGAAAGAATATAATAATCAAAAAATCAATAAGAACATAAACAAAGAAACCAAAAAAGATGTATATACAAATTGTATCGTGAAAAAAGAAGATAAACTCCACAACAAGACCAAAAAAACAAAGATATAGAGTAAGACTTGGATACAAAAAAAATACTAAGAATACCGATGTCTACATACAAAATACAATCCAATATTGTAACATCCTAATTTTTTTCCAACTTACAAATTTCATTTAAAAGATATAATATGGAAGCAAAAGCAAAGAACATGGATGAAACCGTCGTATCAAACATAGCAAGAGGTGTATGCAACACCTAACTTATGCTAGATACAAAGCTAGGTATAGAATCATAAACAAAATTAAACATTACAAACCATTATATAAACATAATTGTTCAAAAGGAATTACAACCACAACAAAATCTCAAAAGCCGATGATGGGGTTTAAGTACAAGGGGAGAAGATCCACCAAAACTAATCTAGAATAACAAAAAAAAAAAAAAAAGAACACCAAGGACGCTTAAAGTACTCCTACAAGATATATGCTGCCCATTGAATACTTAGGTGTTCATCGAAAGAACACGTCATTATGGACATGTAATGAGTAAGATCTAATCATCACACATAATCATGGTTCACATGGAAGCATGATAATTAATATCATCCACAAATAACATGAGTTCATATGTAGAATGCAATACCCCATTTTTAACTAGTTCTAATTATGTATACTTAATTACATAAATTATTGTAGAATAGTTTATAGCCTCAAGATTGTTTTGGGTGATTCTATAGTAATTGCGATTTTACGGCTAGATGCACTTTTGCTTATAAAATACTATTTATATATGTAAAATTTTAAGTTAAACCTTATAAAATATTCTTATAAAATTTTATTTAGGTACTAAATGCATTTAAATGTAAATCTAGAAATTTTGGTTTAATTTTATTTGTGTTTTTTATTCCTTTTGAATTTTATATACAAAATATATAATTAAGGTATGCTAGCTAGATATCATATCATTTATGTGTTAAAATTTATGAAAAATTATATTTATGTTTTAAATGAGTAAATAAGATGATCAGAAAAGTTTCGTGATTTTAGGAATATTTTTGGTATTTATTTTAGCAATTACCTTGTAAGCTTGTTAATTAACCATCATTTCAATATTTTATATATCAAATCTTGTTGTAAATTCATAAAATTTTACACGTGAGTTTAAAATATTATTTTAAGGGCTTTATAAATTTTCATAATTTTATGAGCTTGTTTGCTTTTTTTATTTATCAATTTTATCCTCTTTATTGATCTTTCCACCACTAAAAATAATCTATAAATCCTAAAATTACTATTCATGCACAAAATTACTTCCCTACACTTCCATGATCACATTTTGTATCAAGTTGATCCTTGTCTTATTCATTCAACAAAATTTTGAGCCAAAGTTACTTTCATACACTTTCTACCTATGCTAGTTATGTCACTTTGGCTTTTCTTGCACTCAACCTTCTTCATTTGTATTCTCCATGATTAAATTTGACCTTGTACCTGCACACCATCACCTCCCCCATCCCTTAGTTTATTGATTGGTTTTCATAACTTCATTAAACCTAAATACACTCAATTACCTTATATACTCAACCACCTTGTCCTTTATCATTCAAATGTTGAACAAGCTACCTTTCCCCCCTCTTGTGGCTGCAGATTTTTGGTTGCTCCATCCCCTATTTATACCTCATTTGTCTTGCTTTGTTTCATTCAACATTTCTCTCATTTTCTCCTCTTGGTTTCTCCCACCTCTCTCTTCATTTTGGTTATTTTTGCTAAGTATTCTTAAGCTTTATTGAGCTTATAACCAAGACCCATCCTCCTCTCTTTCTCCTTATTCTCTTGTTTTCACTTCTACATTTCCTTCTATCTAGCCTTTATTTATTTTTAAATAAGTAAAGAAGGTTATATTTTTGGTTGAATTGTGAAGTTGTCATCTTTTGTCTTATCCTCTTGTGCCTCCATCTTTAGAAGGTGTTGATATTCTTTGTGTTATTTTTCTATCTATGCTTGGAAAGAGGTAACCCATATGCTCCTACTAAATATATGAAAATCATATGATAGCATGCTTGTAGTTTCTTATGTTATGCTTAAGTATAATTTATGCTTTCTTGTAATCTCATAAAAAAGGTATACATGCACTATGTATTGTTATTAATTTCTCTAAGTGTGTGACCATATATTTTTATGCAAGGGTATGTTAAATTTATGTATTTTAAATATATGTATGATAGCTTATTAAAATGGGGTTGTTTGTGTTAAACTAATTATGCATGATTATGGTTTTATGTGCTAAATGAGCTTAATTGTGTTTTAGAAGCAACATGGTATTTTTGTCACTCCTAAAAATTTCTAGAAATAAAATTTTATATTAATGTACCTATTTTAATGTCATTTAGTCATACCATTAATTTTGCTTAATTATAATAACAATTGGTATTAAAGTGGGAAATTATTGAGTAAATAACATATAAGGGCATTTTGGTCATTTATGACTTATTATACCTAAAAGTGTGAATAATTGGAACAGAATGACCTTAGTGGATTCCTAGGTTGACCTTAGTGTTTACTTTGATTTTGGTTTGGATTGTCGACCTTATGGTCGACTTGAATAATTAGAAATAAAAGAAAAATGGTTAAGTATGAAATTGGAATCGTTTTGCATTATGTGATATTTTATGATCACCTTACTAAGATATTAATATTTAAAGTGGAAGACCTCAAGATTTGGGAATGGTCACTCTTTAGGGTTAGCTACCCTAGAGACGAGGTAGGAGCCCTCGATTTGGTTTGGTGGTTTCGTCGGATGCCTCAGCATTTCAGCTAAGGCCCTAGTATACTCTATAGGTGGCCTATGAGCCCTATAGTGGTTATCGATACTTAAGGATTAGGTGTCCTAGGATGGGAGGATATTGTGTTTCTTTGTTGCACCAGTATGACCGGAGTACTTGTATGTCTCTGGGTTACAAGTTGGGAGGATACTGTGTTGCTTTAGTGCGCCAGTATGACCTATGTACTTATATGTCTCTAAGTTATTATTCTATCCCCTTGAGTAATTAAAATGTAAATAATTGTTCTATAAGGATTTAAATGGATTTTTGTGATTCGTCGATTTGGTAGTTGCCTTCGCACACTACTTGGTTTTGGTATGTTGGTTTGATAGTTGCATTTGGGTACTATTTGGATTTGGTGTATTGGTTGGTAATTGTCTCAGTGATTTCCTTATTATGTTATAAGTGGAATAGATGTGGTTATTGTGAAAGGCCTTAATTATGGTTTGGTGTTTTTCTTTTTGTGGAACACCCTCGGTATAATTGGATTAATGAAATAGTCATAATATGGTTAAGTTTGATGTGATGGACATGTGGCATATGTTATGATATGAGTTATAGTATGAATGTGGCACTTATCTATGGTATGTACTATTTAACGTGTTATGACATGATACTTTGTGTTACCTTCTATGTGTTCCATGTGATATTTACATGCATATTATTGTATATTGGTTTACTCAGTATCGTTGTATTGATGGGTTCCATTTTATGGTCCCCTACCAATTCAACGGGTAGTCTTTACCTTGTAGGAGTACTTTAAGGGTACAACTTGATGACTTTTGGTAGGGGTTGAGAGTTAGGACTATTCGTTGTCCATTTTGGTGTCTTTTGATCTGGATATCTTTTGGACTCTTATGTCCCCTTATATATTGCTTTCCTTTGTCAGTTGTAACTCTTTTGTTTAATCTTATGTTATCAGAACAATTTAATATTGTAATGAAACTCTTCTCTTCTTCTCATCCATTGTTATTCTTAATTTAAGCGGATTAACGTTTTATCCTTAACACTTAGTGTAAGAAAAATAGAGGAACCAGACTTATACTAAGTGTGGTGGTAATATCCTACATTTTTATTGGCTTAACTTCCGCAGTCAACTCTTTTTAAAGAAATTTTCAAATGCTAAAAATGGGGGTGTTACACAGAACTTCCACAACATGATCAAGACATGCTATACACCAAGCCATCATTGTAGATACTCATGCTCTCACATGCATCATCATGTACCCAAACCCTAGATTACTCAAATAAAGTGGACTATCTACCACTAGATAATCCATTATAATTAATTAACATATCCATCATAAAAAGCCTAAGTGGACTAAAACCACTAGTTGACCCAATATAAATAGCCAACACAACATGTAAACCAAACAACATACCCAAATTTACTTTATTTATTATTTGAGATGGATCTAGACCTTATAATTTGAGGATACTAAGATACCTCAGCCATACTAGTTTAACTTGGATATTCTAAGATACACCGATCGTAAAACCGTATAATACTAGTACCCTCCATCCATGTAATTTGAGGATACTAAGATACCTCGATCATACTAGCGTTTAAACGTAACCCAATAACCTCTTATCCTTAGTCACATAGTTCTTAAGTATTGATACCCTTTATAGGGTTTGGAGGTCATTATATAGTAGAATATAGCCTTACGAGGACACTAAGGCACATCGGTGAAACCAAACCAAATCAAGGGTTGTTATCTCATCTCAAGGGTAGCTAACTTTTGAGAGTAACCATTCCCAATCAGAGATCTTCCACTTTAATAATAAGTTTTTTATTCAATAACATCTCATTATTTACTAAGGAACATAAATGCACACACATAATAAACAAACAAGTCATTCACCCAAATTTTGACCACTCAGGGCCACAAATAACTAGCCATGAAAGGCTAAGGTTAGACATTCAACTATAGCCTCCACAACACAACCATATGAGATGAGTTTCATTTTATCAGATATCCAAAAAAAAAGCTACAAGGTATACAAGCCAAAACAATCCAAAAAAATATTTTAAAACACAAGGAATCACATTTGAGGCCATAATAGGCCAAACTACACTTTAAAGATTTGAAACCCGCTTCACAAGTTTAAATAACTCCAAATGAGACAAAAACTCTAAAAATCACTTTTTACTATGATGGCCATTATTAAAAAAAAATGCAGATATAATTAGCTTAACCAAGTGTTCCACGTTAAAATTGTTAAAATTATTATTCAGCATTCATTGTCCGATAGAAATATCATTTTATACTGAGAATCGTAAAAATAAAATTAATTAATTAATTAATTAATTATTATTATTGGGAATTACTAATCACCTAAAATCACTATTCATGAGGATAAATTGTTCAAATGTTAAAGGTCATGACCAATCTTTCACTCTAAAAGTCTACTACATCCTTTTAGAAGTATTTTAGTCATATACTAGTTAATTATCTCAAAAATATAATTGTTGAAAGATTAAAACCTACTTAGGATAATTAGGGTGTAATTAGTTAATAATAATTTAAATATCAGGAAGAACATTCTAAGCATCCAAAACTTTAACCAAAAGTAAGACATTCAAAACTTTATTATGAATAAATATAATATATACTAAAATTGGTGTACAATTTACAAGGATCATCATAGTATGATCATATCTTAAATCCAAATCCAAAATCATCAACATACCTAAATCATACTTAAAGCTTCCAAACCTTATTTGAGCTAAACTTCATATCAAGCAAGCTTGAATTTTAATAAGTTAAACATCAAAGTTTATCTATATCAACCGATCTACAACATGGTATAATCAATTTGATAAAATATGCATAGAATAAAAAAACCTTAAATTAACTAAAATTTCATCCAAAAATAACTCATTCTTTGGATCATCAAATCATAACATGTTATATATCAAAGTTAATCTACAAATTATCAAGATTAACATGATATCATCAATTTAAAAAACCTTAAGAGAATAAAAAAGCCCCAATTTAACTAAAATACCCATAATCATAACCTAACATAAATTAATAATAACCACACTAAATCATGCTTATATGTAGTAAAACAATAATCTTACCTTAATTACCAAATATCAGTTCCTTCAATACCTACACAATACCCATGAAAACTTAGAGAAATATCATGGGAAAAAAAGATTGGAAATGAAGAAGAAGAAGAAAGAACCAAAAAGATGAAATTATGGAGCTTGGAAGTTGAAAATGGTGGAGGATGAATGATGAAGAAGATGCATAAAATTGAGGGAATAAAAGATCGAGTTTTAGGTGGATAGGATGAGGAAAATGAAGTAAGAAAAAAATTATGACAAGTGTGGAAGAATGGAGGGGTAAAAGAGTAATTCAGGTTAAAATTAGTTTTTAAGATTTGTAAGATATTTTGGTGTAAAATATTAAGGAGAAAAGATGTAGGTGGTACAATCAATAGGGAAGAAGATGAGTGGTTGAGGTTCAAACTAATCTCAAATGAGTGGTGG
Organism: Tamarix chinensis; assembly: GCA_030549775.1. NCBI lineage: Eukaryota > Viridiplantae > Streptophyta > Magnoliopsida > Caryophyllales > Tamaricaceae > Tamarix > Tamarix chinensis. Next base: position 121,315,839 of record CM060171.1, read on the forward strand.
AGATCGAATTTGATAAAGTTTAGAGTAGGGTGGAACTTAAAAGAAGGAAAATTGAATTTGATGATGTGTATGCATCTAAAAATATCTATTTTATCCTATAAATTACAAAATTGATTGTACACCATTTTTAAGTTATGAAAAGATATAAAAACTAAAATAATATAATCTTGAAAGTTTCATGAAACTATAATAGCACAAAAGGGATTAACGAGGCTCAAAACACTAAAATATGGCCAATTAGGACATGAATAATATATTTTACCAACATATTGGTTTGATATTTTGAATAGGCTTAGGAGACTCAGAAAAATATAAGAATTTTAAATATCTACATTATAAAAGATTCCCAACAAATTTCATGGGCCAAAACCAGCTCGAAATTCTCATAGAGCACAAAGCCATAAGAAAAGATAAAAATACCTGAATGAAATGTTTCAAAAACATTGTGAGGTTTCTAAAACTCTTAGCAGATGTGATGAAACATCAACATAAGGAAATATAATAACCTAGGTTACCCAAGAACACAGGATATTACAAACATATTGTACTAGATGACCCTATTCTAAACCTATTAGCCATATATTTATAAAGTCTATGTTCCCCACATAGAAGTCCTCCTCAAAAACATGCATATGGTTATAACACAACCAACTAAAAGCAAATAACATGCTTCCACATTGATCATTTTTATGGAGTAAAAGAAGGAAAAATACAAAAACATAAAATCACAATTAACCTGCTAATGTGAGGTAATAACATGTAATTTATAATTCTAACTTGATATTATGAGTAAAACCATGGAATCACACTATAACACTCATATGCAAGGATAAACACTTTGTGTGTGCATTAACTAAAATTATTACACAGTGCACTTCACTTATTTATCAGAGAGAGAGAATCTAAAGCCTTTGGTATAAAGGCTTAAGGAATATATTCAAAGTATAAAGGCAAATGAAAACTACTAAATCCATTTAAGTCAACTTAACTCCTAAGTTGTATACACTCCCTATATCACTTGTAGGCTGCTTATAAAGTAGAGAGAGAAGCTTAACTAATGCATGCTCATGCTAGTAAAACTGAAGTACACTACAGAGACCATACTGAGAGTAAGTTGGACTATATACAACCACCAATTAACCTTTAGTTATCACAACTCATTGATTAAAACCACCAGCTAGTTAGCACAACCTAAATCCAACTAAGTCTTTTAATTAAATTAATAAATAATTTCAGATATATTAATTATTATCATGGCTAAACAAGGTGTATGACCATTTTCTAAAGAATCATTATTCACTATACACATAATTCATTCATGTTGAAATATATTGAAAACCACTTAGGTAAAATTATAAAATAAAATATTCCTATTGTGAAATCGTAGGATTAGATTTGAATATAAATTGGGAAATCTAAGATTGGATTGAGGAACACACAAATTAGAACAAAACTGGAAAAATGATAATCTTATTATGTGTAGTAGTTGTGATTACAAGGAGAATGTATAGTCCTCATAAAATGAATAATTTTCTCACAAATACATAAGAGAGTAAGAGAAGAGAGAGTAGAAGGCTTTCACCTCTAGAATTAGGGTTTTATAAACACTATTCATAGTCGTATGGAACCACAAAAAAAAGTGATGGAAACAAAACCAGAAAAATATGGTTCATGTTTGGAAACACAAGTACCCCATGTTTTTTTATCAGAACACTCGGGTTTTGCTGAATTCTATAGGACTAAGGATTTATAAGAAACACAATCCATGTTATATAACACGCCCCTTGTTTTCTTACTTAGCCCCAATTTCACTTCAAACTTCTCTAAGATCCTAAACATAACAATCCAAGTTATGTTTACAACCAATAGAAGTTATAATTTCACTATTCTTCACCTTGATACAATATATCTAAAATATGACAACACAAACACAAAATATCACCATAAAAGCCCTATTCCCAAAGGACTTCATGGCTTATGAACACCAACTAACCCTAATAAATTCTCAAACTTTCTCATGGTTGATAACATTGGTAGAATATCCATTAGATTCTCCACTATATCCATTTTATCCAACATAACCTTGCCATCAACAACAAAACCTCGAATGAAGTAGTATCTAATATCAATGTGTTTTTTTAGACTATGGAAACAATTATGATTCTTTGCTAAATAAGTAGTGATATGATTATTTTTCTCAAAAATAGGAGCACCTAATCAAACCTAAGCTCCCGAACTAACCCTCCAAACCATGTGGATTTTTAAAATTCTTCATTCATAGCCATGTACTCAACCTCAGTAGTAGATAAGGTTTTCAACTCTTGTAAGGATGATCTCCAATTAATCAAACCATTGAGACAAAACATGAAACCACTAGTAGAACTCCTATGATCCAGGTCTCCACCATAATCAAAGTTTACAAGCCCAATTAATGTATTAGTCAACCTCTTATACTTTAAGAAAGCTCACATGGTACCCTTTAAGTAACTCAAAATCCACTTCATTTCTTGCTTGTGAGTCATCGTAGGATTTACCATATAACTACTCACAACACTTACAACTTGAGCGATATCATATATTGTATTAATCATAGTGTACATCCGACTTCCCTCAGCATTAGAGTAGGGAATCATGGCTATGAAATCCTCATCTTGGATTTGGAGTAATTCTAAATGGACAATATAGATTGGGCAAATAATGAAGTGCTAACCGGCTTGGCATATGTCATATGAAATCTCTGTAGAGCCTTGTTCGCATAATTCTCATGTGACAAGTAAATATGCTTTTGACTATGGCCTCGTATTATCTCTATGCCAAGTATCATATTCACAACTCTAAGATCTTTCATTTCAAACTCACTTTTTAGCATTTTCTTTACCTTTTTAACAACATAGACAATTTTTACTACCATAAGCATGCCATCAACAAAAAAAAACATTATAGAGACATTTAGGTATACACACCCTTCGTAGTCATTTATGGAGAGCCCATGATCAATCATAAACAAATCAAACCACTTATACCATTATCTAGGTGACTACTTCAAACCATACAATGATCTTTAATAAACACACATGGTCCTACTTGCCTTCAACAATGAACTCATCCGCTTGGCACATGTTGATCTCCTCCTCGAGATAACTATGCATGAATATTTTTTAAAAGCTAGCTACTCCAAATCTAAATCGTGTATATATACAAGTGCAAGTAAAATACGAATGGAAAAAACCTAAGAATAGGAAAAACACACCATTATAATCTAAACTGGGTATCTAATTAAACTTGTATGCAACTAAACAAGCCTTGTATTTCGATCTCTGAACTCTTACGACTCTCTATTTAAGTTTTCACACCCACTTACCATCAATTATTTCTTATTTGTAGGTGCCTTTATAAGTTCACATATCTGATTCTTCTATAGAGATTGTATATCAAATGAACACATATTTTTACATATTTTATACCCTTTTAATTTTTATTTTTTTATTTTATTTGAGCAATATATGAGGATAATTATAATTTTGTGCTTAAGTGATAATAATTTGATATATTTAATTATGTGAGCTAAAATAATATAAAATTGATGAGCTTAAATTATGAGATTATTTATTAATTCCTTTAATTTTATTTTATAGGTATAATTTCACTCTAAAAAAAGGTAGAAAGAAAGAAGATGATATAACATGTTTTGCAAAGAAAAAAAAAATAAAACAAAAGGCCCAAATGCCTAGCGTGAAAGAGGCATATAGAAGAGAGAGAGAGAGAGAAGAAAGACAAAAAGAAAAAAAGATGATGGTTGAGAGTAGAGAGGAAGTCAGGCACAAGAGAAAAAGGAGAAAAAGAAAGAAAACAATGCAAAAGGGCGCAAAAAAGAAGGGACATGCAACATAAGACAGAGGCGAGAGAAAAAGAAGAGGTGAGCAATATGGGCGATAGTGTAGAAGAAGAGAAGAGAAAGAAGGAAAAACACACAAAAAGAGAGAAGAAGAAAGAGAAATGTGAGGATAGGGAAAAAGAGATCAAAGGTGGAAGAATTTATTTTGGATAAAGAACAAATAATTTTTTATCCAATTAAAGTACTTAATTTTTTATCCATATCTATTTTCCATTCTTTATTTTTCTATTTCTAATATATATTTTTGTGTAAATAATTTATTTATTATGATTGGATAAATAATTTCTATTAGGGAATATATTAAAATCCTAGACTATGATTTGAGGTGTAATATTAATTTTCTTTTTTTCATGTGATTATCTTTAACTATATTTTAATTGCTATCATTTATATGTGTGATTCTCTCAAGTATGATTTATATAGTGCATGTCTCATTCTGGCTTCTTCATAGTGATAATATATAGTATTAGATGCTTTCTAGGTGGCTATATGAACATGCTAGAATTCATATATATAAATTACAACTAGGTTAGATAATAATTCATCTAATAGTCTTATGATTCTGATCAGAGTAGTAAAACATTTAGATACATGTGTGATAAAAGAGGGGAATACAACTAGACATGCTTGAGATACTAGTCTGGATACTTAGGCTAACATCTTTCCACTTATGCTTAATTTTTTAAATCTAGTTAAATAAAGGATTCACTTGTTGTGACTATATTTCTAGAATTTAATAGAATTTAATATTAATTATTTGTCATATTAAACACTTTAGGGAAGTAATATAAGGTGTACAGACCTACTTTTGGCTTGAAACTTGACCAGTCTCTTTCTTGTGATTAAAACATGACTTAAAAATTTATATTATATTTTAATCAAGCCTAGTGATAGATTTTAACTTCCCTAGTGCATTCATCATATTTTCATCCATCTATTATTATTTATTTATTTTTATTATTTTCTATTTTGAACTCCCATTATTGTGTTTTTTTTATTAATTATTTTTATATGATTTATAGTCTTTTATTTTATTATTTGTGTGCTAGCCAGATTAAGTGAGGCATCTCAATCCTTGTCCTAGGACAATACCCTTATTTACCAACACTACAATTGATAATACGAGGGTTTAAATTGGTATTGATTATGGGTACACCATAGATATATTTAGGTGAGTTTTCTCAATCAACGCCTAAAATGATACATTTCTTACCATTACTACAATTGATGATAAGAGAATTTAGATTGTGTTTCGGCTATGGCCACACCTTGTCTCTATGCTCCACATTCTAAACTACTACTACTTCTAGTAGTAGTAGTAGTAGTAGTAGTAGTTGATGGGTTGTTATTGTCTTTGTTATACCTCTTAAACACTCACTTCATTGTTGCTGCTTTAAGCTATTTATCTCTATTTTTAGAAGGCTTCTATGTTTGGGCCTAAAACTAGAGAGTACCCTTTTTTCAATCACATACTCCTGAATTTTTTCACTACTTTCTCCTACTACTCCTCCCTTTGATAATGGATTGAAGTTCAACACTACATATATACATAGGTGTGGTTATTTTCCCTTTTCATTATGCCATGTACCACACTCATTATACTATAGCTATCCAAATTTAATTTGGTTCTTTGAATAGTTTTGTATAGATTTTTGAGGTTATGGCTCACCAATTTTGGCCTTGGATTTGATATAACTAGTTAGAGTCATAATTATATGCTTTTATTTGTATAATACATAATAAGTACCACTACAGATCTAGATGCACATAGTATCTTGTTAAGAAAATCATGAGTTAACACCTACTTATGTTAATTTGGATTTGTTGTTAAGCAATAAAGTTGTAATATATGTCATTTAGGGATGTAAACGGGGCGGATTTTACCTGAAACTCAACAGATACTTAAATGGATATGGATACAGATATGGAGGATGAAAAAAAATACCCGTCGGCTTCAAGTACGTATACGAGTATGGGATATCGATACCCGTACCTGTATCCATATCCGTACCCATTTACTCGATATATAATTACCCTTTTACCCTTAATTTTAAAATAAATATAGTATAAATTAAGGTTAAAATTGTCATTTGACTTAACTATAAATAGGTTTATCCGTCGGGTAATGGATTTATCTATTAGATAATATCCATTAATGGGTAAATGGATAATTCATCGGATAATGTATATCTAATGGATATGGATATAGGTGTTTTAGCGGATACCTATTCGGGTACGGGTAGGGATTTTCTTATCGAGTATGAGTATATCCGCCCCGAACCCACCCCGTTTACATCCCTATTGTCATTCCTACTTGGTATGCACTAAGGTCTAATTATTAAATAATGGACTAGTTTCTTGAATATTGCATTTAAATTTGGTTACAAGTCGTAACTATGTTGTTTCATCTTACTAAACTATTTTCAATTTGTTGTATTTTAAGAAATTGACTAGTTTTTTTGTTTTGCTTTCGGATGAACTATATTTATTAGATCTATACTTCTATTGATGGCTACTTATTTATGTTGAAGCATGTCATTGTTTTTGACACTGTACTTATAGTTTCTCTTAGAGATAGATACATGTCTCTACCATTGTGGACTTGCTAATGAAAATGCTAGTCCTTGTTTTGCTTTGTGAAGAGTGAAGATCTTAGTCTCCTCATTTGGGGATGAATGACACATGGATTGGATTATTTGAGGAGCCTTTTTGAGTGTTGTTACTTTGGAGTTTCCAAAAGAGCATGTTTACACATTTGCTTTACAAAGTTCAACATTAAGTTCTAGGCCTTTTGATTGTTTGCGAAGTTATACAGTTGGATACTTCAACGTTTATACCCATGTGAGTTTGATTGAATGTAAATTACTTCAAAAAAAATTATAATTATTAGTACACTTTACATGTGGTCCCTGTACCTTTGTGAGATAAGGTCTATGGTAAAGCCGGTTCACTTAAGAATGTTTAGGATTATATACTTAATTTTTTTTGTCATTCAACAAAATAGCATAACTATGGGATTACTCAAATAAAATACAATCTATGCATTGTGTCATGGAATTGCCAAGCTGTAAGACCCTTACTAATTTTAGTTGGACATGATACCTCATGAAAGAGATATATGACACTACTTATTCATTCATTAAATTCTTTTATATCTTTATATTAATTTTGTGTTTATTTTAGTGGGGAAAAAAGCATTAGAATATAGTTGTGGTAGTTATGTGTTACTGATATTTTTCTGTTTAAAAACCAAACTATTTTATAGGAATATGTTTTCTATTGATTTTTTGGGACAACCAAATGGAAGAAAAGTAAATTAATTCCATATTTTTATTTTCTTTTCTTTTTCCTTTTCCTACAAGATTCCAAGAAGCAAACGGAGCTTAAGCATAAAACTAATCTTTGTACGTACGTCTAACCAAAATCATCAAGAGCATCAAATTCCAATGAGGGAGTACATTTAAATATTATCTCATGAACCTTCCTCTCGGCTCTCGCTAGTGGAAGCAACATCAAAGTGGGCGCTTTTCTCATATCATCATTGCTAAATTCCAAGAGCAAGTATGGGTCGCTTTCTATTGTCATTACATGCTTGATGATGGTAATCAAATCGGTCGGGTAATACTCAAAGTATACGTACCCACACAGTCCATACGTGATGTCCCTCCCTCCATTGAACTCTCTCCCTCTCTCTCTGAATTAATCTATGATGTCCTGATATTATTCTCATCTGGACCCTTGGTGGTGCCCGGCAGTTTGGATGACCTGAAGAAGGAGATCATTCATGAGATTTAAATCATGGAAGAGATTTTTGGTTTTCTTAAAATGAGAAACCAAAGTGATTGAGAATTTGTTGCTAGAAATCCATTTCCTTGTGCGTGTATGTACTCGCACAACTATCATTCGCGTCCGAGAAAAATAAATAAATAATAATACTATATTTTAGTAGCACTAATGAACGTAAGAAATTTTGATCACTCAAGAAAATATGTTTAGCAACAATCTTCTATATTGTATTGCTTTTTTTTTTATCATAAGAAGCTTGCTATAAAATATTATATGAGTTTATACAATTATTATAAATGTGTTATAATTTTGGAAGAGGGAAAAAATTCAAATATTAAATCTCTGGAATTCAATACATGATTATTTAACCGCCAGATCAAACTTCACTGATATTCTATTGTCATCAATTACTAATTTGTTGGCTTACACAATGCACATGTATTTTTAAAATATTATATATATATATATATATATATATATAATAAAAGTATATAACAACAACAAAAAATTAAACATGGGAAGAGCAAGTCATAATACATAGTAATACAATATAAATATTTTAATTGAAATAGTTTGTAAAAGAATCATATATAATGATTTCTTTAGTGGTAGAGGTGTATTTATCCAAGCTTTGACTAATATCATTCAAAAATAAATAATAAAGTTTAATATTTCATTTATATCTAAGAATCATTAATTGATTTTGGTTATAATCAACAACAACCTTTTAGGCTCCATTTATTTCTTATAAGGTTTCAAAGAAAAGAAGAAGAACAAATGGAGAGAATTTTTTTTTGTACTTAGTTTACTTGATAAAATGATAGATATAAAAATTAAGAAATAAAATTATTGAATATTATTCATTTGATTTTCCTTAAGGAAAGTTTGAAAAAAATAATTTTTAATTTTGATTTTCTTCCCTTTAGAAATTTAGTTGAACTAAATGGAGCTTTAACTTTTGAGATAAAGTCTCCTTAAAATTAATTTTTTCTAATAATTTGTAGTTAAATAATATTTTATTCTTGAAAACATGTAGTAATATAAAAAGGCTTCAAGAAGAGGCTGATATGAAAAAATTTCATATTAAATTATTAATAATATTACTGTTATCAATATTCATATTATAAATTTAAATAGTGGTATTTAACTACATAATGAAAGATAGTTTAACTTTATATTCGAAGAATAAGAACTTGTAGTTGAATAATTGTCATTCTTGGAGAAATTAATGGAAATGACTTGAAATCATGCACCACATGTTTTTTTTTTAAGAATACTTCTTTTATATTTTGATAATGACTAAAATTATAGAATATTGTTCCAATTTACATTTAATTATTTTCTATCAAATAGAGAAAAAACATGTGAAATTTTAGATCCGAAAAATAAAAATAGTAGAAACGCATATAGAGTTTGATAAAGTATTAAAAATAGTATGAATTACTGGTGGACCTCAACCATTATTGAATATAGTAATTTAAAAAAATAATAAATAAAGATAATTGATTTTAAAAAATTGTGAATTCCAATAATGGGCCCACTACAGGCAAATTATATAGTTGATACTTGATAGATATATAATAATTAATATTATCCCTTTTTGTATGGATAATTAATTATTACTAGTGTAGATTCCATGTGATGCATCAATATTTGAAAATAGATAAAATAATTTAATTAAAAAAATTTAATAATTTAAGAAAATAAAAATGTTTATAAAAATATTATGCGATATATCTCACTATAAATATTCAAGGTGACTATGAAACTATTTGTACATATAAATAAAAAGAGATTTCTTAAAATACGCCCACATTATTTTGAATACTGAGAAATAAATATATAGTTCTCATTTTGAAAATGTAAATCTACAAAATTCAATCCACTTATTATATAATTTGAAATATTAAGAAATAACTAAAAAGTTCAACCGATAATTATGTTTTTTGGTATTAACATAAAAGGAAATATTGTTTTTATTGTAATAAAATTTCTTAAAATAGCATACGTAGAGTTAAAAATTGTAGATAAAAAAATAAAATAAAAAAGATGAAGAAAGGAAACACATATAGATATTAACTTTCTTATCAACCGACATTAATTAGATATTAGTAAAATATTTATCATAATAGGCTGATTAGATATTAATTAATTAGTTGACTTAATAAATCATAATAGGCTAATTAGATATTAACTTTCTTATCAACCGACATACCATAATAATTGGACCGATAAAGCACATTAGTTATAAATGATATTAGTAGATGTATTTTGGTAACTAATTTAATTGATAATTACAAAACGTTAAATAGGGATAGTTAAAATTTATATTGATGGTGATATATTAGTAATTTTTTATTATTCACAAAAAAAAAATAATAGAAGAGAAAATATATTTTTATGTATATATAACAAGTAGAGAGCACAATATACTACTATTATTTCAATCAAATGAAAAGAAGAAGAATAATTTTTTTCATATATTATTAAAAAGTTGTGAATTCAACTATATATAATTAATGTTTAAATTGGTGCAATAAAATTTAACTATTTATTTATATATGCATTCAATGTTTGATTTATTTATTAATCATTCAAAAATATTTAATGTAGATAATATGTTTATTAAAATTAAAATTCTAAAGAGAAAAATATGTTTAATGTTACACATATCCAAAAGCTAGTAGGCATAAAATGTGTACATTTTAATTTACTAAAATGGTGTGGAAGATACATACTATCATAGTACACCATGATGTAGAATGCCTAGCCAAAGTAGAAATATATCACTTATTTATAATGTCTATTTTATTTTATTTTATTGTTTGTTTGTTATGGCAAAGCAAATAAAAAATTGATTCATATCTTTAAAAAAAATGAAAATCTCATCTAAATTATTTCTATATTAGTTTTTCATTGAATTCAAAAGGATAAAAATAGAGATGGCAACGGTTTTCGGACCCGATCTAGATTCGCTAGACCCGTCTTGTTTTTAGAGAGTATGAGTCCATAATTTTTGGACCTGATGTGCCTGGATCAGGTCTAGGTCCATATATATCTAAATGGAATGAGTCTAGGTACAGTAATTCCAACCCAGACTCGACCCGCTAGACCCGTTTATATATATATAATCGTTCATCCAAAACTAGGCAAAAACCCAAAATTCCCTAAAATTATTACCAAAACAAATACAGACCAACCCCTTAGAGACAAAGTTTCCGGCCCAAAAATCAATCACAACAGCAAAATTAGTAGCTGCAAAATCAGAGGAATAATACTTGGCTATACTTAGTCAAGTATTATCTCAAAATAAGACATCATCATCATCATCTTCCGCAGCAACACCATACTATGGAGATGCTAATGAATATGATTGTTACGGAATACTTCCCAGTATTTCTTAACGGTTCTATAAATACCCCAATATAAAAAGGAGTACTACAAGCATGCACCATCTAGCAAGATAAAAATGGTAGACAAAAGTAAAAGAAGTAGTCAGCAAAAGCAAAAGTGAAAAGCATTTTCGATCACGAGAATACTTTTCAAATGGTAGACAACATCTTTTGACCAAGACAAAAGTATAAGAGGCTGAAAGTAAAAGGAGAAAAGGACAAGAGAATCTTCAGCAAAAGAAAAGCACGAGGAGACTTTTAACTTTCCAGGCTACTTTTATTGTTTACTTTTTACTATTTACTTTCAGTGGATTCTTTCTGATCTACTTTTTAAAAGTTGTATTCTTTATTCTTTTCAAAAGTATAATAATTAGATGTCCTCTTCTGTCTATAAAGGGGGATGTAGGCATTCATCTGAACGGATAAAAAAAATTACAGAGAAACTCTTTAATTATAAAACACCGATCATCTTATATTGTATACATTCGCTCAAAATAAATAAAATTTCAAACTTCTATCCAAATCTTTATCGTTTTCCTTTTATTTCCTTTATTGCTCTTTTTCTTTTCAATTACCTAATCATCCTTGCAAATCTTTGTGTTCTTGTTCCTTGAGTCTTCTCCTGTTCCCTCAGGTCCCACAACGTCCTTGGTATCAGAGCCTGGAGGGAAAGTCGTGAAGGAAAGTAAGTTCATTATCTATCTTATTTTGTTTTTGTGCGTAGAAAGGATAGTGCAAATTTTTCTTATGTGTTCTGGGAGTAAGTCCAAGGGGAGGCAGTATATCCAGCTAGTTAGACTCATAGGTTCTGTATATAGGAATAGATAGGAGAAAACATGAATTTATGTTCTAGATCTTCTTCTTCCTCTAGTTCAAGTAGTAAGAACTCACTAGAACTTAGAGAAAAAATGATAACATCTAAGGAGTATGAATTTGAAGATTTCCAAGGATTAGTTGATAATTGGAAACTTCCCAAAATGTAAAAGGAAATGATTAACAAAACATCAAAATGGAATAAATTTCAGACACATTATGTTATCAAAACTTAAGAATGTAACACACAATTAGCAAAACCTTTCGAAACTATAAAATTAATTTCAAAACAATCCATTAAAAAACATTTAAAAGATGGATTCAAATATATCCACTTAGGATTAGTCCAAGTAAGATGTATACCATTAACTAGAGAAGGTCTAAACACTTCCATTCTTGTAATCCTATGAGATGGTAGATTAAAAAACTTCAATGATTTGATCTTAGGAACCATTGAATCCAGCTTTTGTAATGGTCAAATATTTTTCAATTGTTACCCAAACTTTTCATCTGCCTTAGCTGACCCAAACGTATTGCGTTCCCTAACCTTACAAATCAAAAATTATGGCTATAATATGCTTAAAGGATCATGTAATACCCTAAAAAAATTTTAAAACCTATAATTTAATAAATAGTCATTATTTAGGATAAATTAACTTTTGAATTATTTAATTTAATTATTTTATGGATTTCTGAGTATATGAAAATGGATATGAATATTTAATAAATTAAAGTAAATATTTTATTATTTTATCATACTCATTTTATTTAAATAATCTTCCAAACCAATATTTTACTAAAATTAATCTATTTAAACCAATATATTAAATTATAATAAATTAAATTATTAAATTAATTTATCAATCAAAAATATTAAATTTTATTATTCCAAAAATTATTTTTATTTTATTTATCCCCATTTTTCCTTTTCCATTTTCCCTTTTCTTTATCCTTTTTTCTTCTTTTTCTTCTTTTTCCTTTTCTTCTTTTTCTCCTTCGCACTGTCGGCTTGCTTCCTTTCTCCCCCTTGCGCTAGGCCGCCGACCCATCTCCTTCCCTCTCCCACGTGGCGCCCTATCCCACCTCCCTCATTTCTTTTCTTCCCTTTTCCTTCCTCCTGGCAAGGCCAGCCTAGTTCTCTTTTTGTTTTCTCCCCCTCTCCCTCGCACGCGGGCTGGCCTGCTCCCCTTCCTTTCTCCCCTCCCGGCAGGCCTGAAATACTCTAAAATCCTAATTTAAAAAATTATGGTAAAATAAGGATTTATTAGAGAAATTAATTAAATAAATTATTTTATTGAATTAAGGGGGATTAATTAAGGCAAACCAAGAAGAAAATAATAAATAATTTAATTAGAAAAAATTGGCGTGTTTTGCTAAGTAAAATGAAATTTAGGAAAGAATTATTAAAAATATCCCAAATTAACCTAAAAAGAAATTTAATTATTGTTATTATATTTTATATATATTATTATTATTTTGAATAATCAAGAATTCTAAAATATCCTAAACACCCAACCAACCCATTCTTTTCCTTTCCCCTTTTCTTTTTCTTCCTTTTTCTCCTTCTTTTCCTTTTTCTTTCTTTCCCTCCTTTCTCCCTTTCTTTTTCTCCTTCTCCCCCGAATTGGGCCAGCCCACACGGCCCAATCCCTATCTTCTTCCTTTTCCCCTCCTGCGTGGCCCAGGCACACACCTTTTTTTCTTTTTCCCTTTGCCCGTCGCCCAGCCCTGGTCCCCCATTTCTTTTTTTTTTCTTTCTTTCTTCCCGAACCGCCCGATCCACTTCCTTTCCTCTTCCTTCTTCTTCCCCAGCCCCCTACGACTTGTGAACTCCCCTTCGCACCACCGTCCTTCCCTTCTGTCACCACCCCACTCCGTCCTGCCTTCCTTTCCTCTCTCCTCTATCATTTTCTTTCCATTTTTGACCCAATCAAACCATCCTCCCTCCTCATGACTCCCACCCCTCTTTCCCTTCTCTCCCCCGACCACGAACTCCCTGCCATGGCAGACCTGCACCACCTGCCACCACCAGCCGGTGGTCTTGCCTCACCTGCCCCTTATTTTCCTCATCCTCCTCTATCATTTTCCCCTCTAATTGGCCTATAAATACCACAAGAGCAGCCATAATCAGGCTCCCTTGATTCACAGCCCAAAAAACCAGCCCTTACGCCACCTCCCGATCAGACGAATGCCCCGTCATTGCCGCCTGAGCCACCCATAGAACCATCCCCTACATCACCCTCTACCTAACTGCACCTCCCTCCTCCCTCGATTTTCCCTGCACGAGCCACCCCGGCCATGCAAAGTCCACCTCCCAATCAAACCCACCTCAACCACCGCCTCCCTTCGCACCACTATCCACTGCCAATTTTGCCACAACCAACACCCTCTCGGCCCTCCAAAACAACCAAGGGAGCTACCCCTCCCCATACCTCCCTTTCTCCCTGCTACCCTCTCCTCCTCCTTTCTCCTCCCTCCGCCACCTTTGGCCACCACACCCGCCGCCTTGCGCCACCCACTTTGGCTGCACCACCACCTCCATTTCAACCCTCTCCACCTAAGGCACCAACCACCACCTTATTCCCTCTCTCTTAGCCTATACAACCACCTCTCCCCCTCTCTTCTCCCTCCACCGCCACCGCCACCGGTGCCGCCGCCATCCCTAGGTGGTACTCTAACCTCTCCAACCCCTAAAACCTTTTTTATACAAATGTTAGTAATTTTTAGTAATATTAATAGTAATATTCTTAATATTATTATTACCATTAATAATAATAATAATGTTAATATTAATAATATTATTATTTTTATCATCATCATCATCATCATTATTATGTTATCATTATTATTATTTAACCTAACTTCAGAATTATTCTAACTTTTATTATTATTATTATTATTATTATTATTATTATTATTTTCTCTAATTAAATTATTTATTATTTAACCTAACTATAACTTCAGAATTATTCTAACTATTCTTAATATTATTATTACCATTAATAATAATAATAATGTTAATATTAATATTATTATTTTTATCATCATCATCATCATCATCATCATTATCATCATCATCATTATTATGTTATCATTATTATTATTTAACCTAACTTCAGAATTATTCTAACTATTGTTATTATTATTATTATTAAGGGTCGACAACCTTATTATTATGATTATCATTATCAACAACATTATTAGTATCATCATCATCATCATCGTTATTATTATTATTATTATTATTATTGTTAATATTATTATTATTATTACTAACCTTGGCATATTATCACTTTTATTATTATTGTAAATATTTGAATCCTTATATCACAATTACCATTTCGATTATTATTAGTATTATTCTTAATATTATTATTTTTATTGTTACTATTATTAATATAATTACTACTACTACTACTACTACTACTACTACTACTACTACTACTACTACTACTACTACTACTATTATTATTATTATTATTATTATTATTATTATTATTATTATTATTATTATTATTACCATCACTATTATTATAGTTGACCATATTATCACTAAGGCTACTACTATTATGATTAATATGACATTTGTTAGCATTATTCTTAAGATTTGAAACTGTTATTATTATTATTATTACTACTACTACTACTACTATCATCATCATTATTAACTTGTCATTATTGTTAATATTTCATATATCACTAACCCTACTACCTCCACTAGCATTATTATTATTAGTATCATTATGGTCACTACTTTTATATTACTAATATCACTATTATTACAAGGGTTTGGGTTGATATTAGTACTATCACTACAACTACTGCTATTATTATTATTAGTAATATTGAAGCTATTACCTTTAATAATATGAATATCACCATAATTACTTTAACATAAACCATTGTAGATACTAAGACCTATTTTGATTAGTAGTAGCATGATTAGCTACTTTAAAGAATAACAACCCTACTTTTACTTATAAAAATACTATTATCATTATTAGCCTTAATAATAGGCTATGATAAGGGTAAGGTAGGAATAATGGTAATTTTGGTAAGAGGGAGATTAACCCATAGTATTTCCCTCTTATAGGTGAATCAAGTCAAAACTCCAAAGAGGCGTAGGAACGTGCTCCAAGACCGGTATTGTATTAGGTAAGGATGTGACTGGGAACAACTATGTGTGTATTGTGTGCCATGTGTTATTCCATGTTGTATACTTTATGATTTTAATGACTAATTACTTGTAGCACAGCTTGGAGTTGAGGTATGCTTATGTGAATATCTTATGGCATGTGTATAATGATTATATATGTTATACTTATGATGTTATATGATGTTATATGATGTGACCCTCTAGGAAATGCATGCTAGGACGTTTAATAATATGATATAAGGTGAAAGGATAAAAAGGCGGAAATGGGAAGTGATTTCACTAAATGGGACATGAGGTTGACCCAATTATCTCATGATCCATGAGAGAAAAATAAAAGGAGGTTATGCTCAAAATGAACGAGTGATGTGAATCTTGCATGGATTTGGATGTCATAAGATAATGGGCCTTAACCTACACACTTAGAAGTTGGGTTTTCTTTATGGGCAAATGGAAGGAGGAATGGATATCGAGGTGTGATAGGAGGTGTAGAAGTATCAAGATATAGGGCGGGCCCTATTGGGAGGATAGACGTAGAAGGTTGGTGATATGCATGTCAAGGGTGATTTATTTATCGAATAAGACATAAATAAGATACTAACCATTTAAAGAGGAAGATTGTTGAGTTGGGCCCAGATCGGCCCACCAGCAAATAATAGTGGCCAGGAGCGGGGGTGTCCTAGAGACCAGTCTACCGACGAATAATAGTGGTGTAATCCCCCAAAATTTTATAAAACCTATAATGTAATAAATAACTTTTATTTGAAGTAAATTAGCTTTTAAAGTTATTTAGTTTAATTATTTTATGGATTTTTGAGTATATAAATCTGGATAGGAGTATTTAATAAATTAAAAATAAATATTTTGTTATTTTATCATACTATTTTTATTTAAATAATTTTTCAAACCACTATTTTACTAAAATTATCCTTTTTAAACCCATATATTTAATTATATTAAATTAAATTATTAAATAAATTTATTATCAAAAATATTACATCCTATTATTTTATAAATTCAATTATTTTAAAATTTTCCATTTCCTTTTCCTTTTTCTTTCTTTTCTTTCTCCCCTTTTCTCCTTTTCCTTCTTTCCTTCTTTTTTCCTTTTTCCTGGCTTTGGGCCGCCAGGCCAGGCCTGCTCCCTCCCTCCTGCACTTGGGCCTCCGGCCCACTCCTTCCCCTCATCTCCTTCTCCAACGCATAGCCCAGACCCCCTCCCTTCCTTTTTTTTCAAATCGGGCTAGCTCGCTCACCCTTCTTCCTACGCTGACATGCACCTCCCTCTCCCTCCTTTCTTTCTTTCTTCTTCTTCTCCACCTGCCTCAACAGCCAGCCGATCGGTCCCCGTCGCCATGACTGCCACTACATGCAGCCTCCTATTGCCACCTCCTGCAACCACTGCCACCATCTGCCTTCTTCTTCTTCTCTCTCTCTCTCCCCTACCCTATTTTTTTCATCATTTTGGAAACTAAGAAGTCATGCACCCCATCCCTCATTGCCACCTTTTCCTCTCCTTCGTCACCCTCTCCCTACCACCCTAAACGCTGCCACCTGATTATCCACCTATCCCCCTACCCTCCCTCTTCTTTTTCTTCTCCCCTTCACCCCTTTTCTTGTCCCATTAATTTCAAACCTCGCCCCCGATCTCCTCTTTCTCTCATTTTCTTCCTCTCCCATTTCCACCCCTATTTTTGCATGGCCATCGCCCTTCACTGCTCCAGCCGCCTCACCAACCCCCTGCACCGCTCCCTGCCATCGCCCACCTCAGCCTTGCACCACCACAATATCCCTCGCAAGCCATCCCGCAACCTTTCTTCCTCCCCACCTATTTTTCTCTCCATTTTCCCCCTTCTCGGCAGCCCACCTGTAACCCCACCGTTCGATGCCGTCTGGTCTCCTCTGCCGCCACCCAACCCACCATTCAACTCCCTGCAACCTCCTCTACGACCCCCATACATTGTTTGGCCGAAAAAAGCCCCCAAACCCCTTTATTTTTCCCTTCTCTTTTCCTTCCTTCCCAGCCCCTCCACCTCGACCCACCTCGGCAACCACCTTCGTGGCCTCGCTGCTGCCGCCTCCTTGGCCTCCGTGAACCCATCCCCGATAACCACCTACACCCCCTCTTCACTCTTGCACCATTCCCTTGCCCTATATCCTCCCCCGCCTGCCCTCTTTTCTAGCCTAAAAACCCCAACCTGAAAACACCCCTTCCACCCTCTTCTTCATGCAACCTTCGACCCTTCCACCCTTATTTTTACATGCTGCATATACAGCATGAGTTTCTGCATTTATTGGCCATTTTTATTAAAAATTTTAAGGTAAAATAATATTTAAGTTAATTATTTTATTAAGTAAATTTTATAAGATCATATGCTTTGATTTTCTTATTTCTAATATAATACTTATTGATATTATTTTTAGGTGTTGATTTTGCTACTTAAAGCTTGAATCTTTAACCGGGATACCGGTAAGATTCGATTTATGCAGGAATTAAGGTAATCATTAAACTCCACTTAAATGCATGGATAAACGTATGTTAGCACATTAGGATTTTTAATATGCTATTATGCTTGATATTTGTGATTTAATATAATATATATATATATTTTCTTGTATTGATTGATAAAAAGAAAAGTATGCTAGTTTATATGTCATATGTGGAAATTTTGTTTAAGGGAAAAGTTTGATTATTAATGAAAGTGTTAAGTACTTATCTATGCTATTTTATGTTATTGTGATCATTTATGCATGAATATTATTATTGTGAGCTCTAGGGGCATTTTACTAATATTCCTTGTGCTAGATTATGGTCTAATATGTGTGAGTGCTAATATGTATTATGTTAAAATATAATAGTTGGTTGAGTTGGATATTGTTAATGGAGTATTAATATTATTATTCCATGTGGTAATGATAATTTAATAAAAGTGGTGTCATAAAGGGGGTAAAGTGGTAATTTTGGAGGCAAAAGGGCAATATGGTAATTTTATGATTAAATGGCAAAACGGTAACTTTATAAGTAAAGGGGTATTATGGTAATTTTGGGAGTAAAGGGTAATATGGTAATTTTGGAAAAGAAGGGCAAAAGGGTTATTTTGTAAGAAAAGATAAAAATGGTAATTTTGGATGTAAAAGGGTAAAATAGTAATTTGTAAAGTAAAAGGGGTATTATGGTAATTTTATAAGTAAAAGGGTATTGTGGTAATTTTGTAAATAAAAGGATATTATGGTAATTTAAAAGTAAGGGGTAGAAGGGTAATTTTGCAAGTAAAAGGATATTTATAGCAAACTCTGGAGTAAGGGGTAGCTTGGTAATTATGATAACGATAAAGGATAATTTGGTAATTAAATTATGATTATAGAAGGGCAATTGAATAATTATGATAATAGAGAAGGGTAAATTGGTAATTATAATTATGGAGAATGTTAAATTAATAATTATAAGTATGGGAAATGGTAAGTTGGTATTTATAATGATAGAGAAGGGCAAATTGGCAATTATAATTATGGAGAAGGGTAAAATAATAATTATAATTATGGAAAAGGATAAGTTGGTATTTATAATAATGAAGAAGGGTAAAATGGTAATTATAATAATTGAAAAGGGTAAAATGGCAATTATAATAATTGAGAAGGGTAAAATGGTAATAATGATAATGGAGAAGGGTGATTTGGTAATTTAACCAACAGGAGGGTAATTTGGTAATTTTGATAATGGATAAGGGTAATTTGGTAATTTATCCAACTAAAGGGGAAATTCGGTAATTAAGATAATGGAGAAGGGCAATTTGGTAATTTAACCGACCAAAGGGTAAATTGGTAATTATTTAATCAACTAAAGGGGAAAATTGGTAATCATGATAATGAAGAAGGGTAATTTGATAATTTATCCAACTTAGGGCAATTTAGTAATTATAACAAAGGAGGATGGCAATTTGGTAATCTAACCAACCAAATGGGAAATATGACAAGTGTAACAATTATGAAGGGTGAATGGTGATCTAAAAAGTGTAGGAGATGACTTTGTAACCTAAACTGAGGAAGGGATCATTTGGTAATTATGCAACATGGTGGGTAATGTAGAATTTATCAAGTAAGGAAGGGATAACCTAGCAATTATATAAGTAAGGAGCAAATGAGTAATTTGTACCCAACATGTCGTTGTAATTGTGGAATTTCATAATATGACTCAAATAATGCTGATTAGCAAGGTAAGAGTATTTGATAATTAGTAAGTATCACGAGAACGAATCCTAATTTGAAATTAGATGAGATTATGATGGCCTTAATGATTTCTCTGTGTTATCTTGGATAACCGCCTGAATAAGAAAAGACTAATAATATCATAACAATTGAAAGTGAATAAGTATCTGATTATTGTGCTTTTCGCAATCACTTTAATTAAGACACTCATACTTAAAGTGAAAGACCTTGAGATCGGGAATGGTGGCTCTTTAGAGGTCGCTACCCTAAAGATGTGGTTTAGTCCATGATTATTCTAGTATTTGCTGGTGTGCCTTTGTGCCCAAACTAGGCCTTATATCTTACTCTATCTAGCTCTACGGACCTATTTAGGGGGTATGTGTACTTATGAATTAGGTGTCCTTGTCAGTAGGGTACTGAGTAGCTTTATGCACTAGTACGACCAGGGTACCTTTGCGTCCCTGGGTTCATAGTTGAAGGGTACTGAGTAGCTTGTATGCACCTGTACGACCGGTGTACCTTTGTGTCCTAGGTTCTTGATCTCCCATCCGAGGTAAATAAATAGAATTGTTGTGCTGATTAAAGAAAGGAAAGATACTAATAATGAAAGTGAAAGATTAAGGAGCTGGGGTGCCCTAGAGACCGGTTCACCGGCAAATAATAGTGGTCAGGAGCGTTCTGCCCTGTATGTATTTTCGGTCCACCTGCTATAATAGTGGGGGATTTCGTGCTCAACAAATCAAACATAATAATGATAAGACATGGGAAAGACACTAATCACTTATAGTGGAACACCTTGTGAGTCGAGGCCAGACCAGTCTACTGGCGAATAATAGTGGCTAGAAGCGTTCTGCCCTAGAGACCGGTTCACTGGCAAATTATAGTGGTCAAGAGCGTTCTACCCTGTATGTATTTCCGGTCCACCGGCTATAATAGCGGGGTTCCCGCACTCACATGGACATTTATAATCCAAGATGATTGATTAATGATGGACTTATGGCATTAAAGCCCTAAAAGTATCGATTATTCATTATGGCCTGTTAATATTTGGTTGACTTGTTAAGTATGCAAATGTACGAAAGTGAATGATTCGTATACACCATTAATATCTGATTGACTTGTTGAATCTGTGAATGTATGGATCTGAATATTATGTTTACACCTATCTTCATGTACGGATACAGTAGTATATCATGTGTTATAGTGCGAGCCTACTTTTAAGTGTGTTTTTAAAAGAGTTATTCAGTATCATAGTACTGAAGGGTTCCATTCGTGTGGCCCTTGCCTATTCAATGGGTAGTGTCCCTTATAGGTCTATTTTCAGGTGCTACTCAAGTGGGCAACGAGAAAGAGTCTAAGGATTGTCTGGAATTTGATAGGGTTTTACTACTTCCCTTTCTAACTCTTGGTTTGAATGTAATATTCATTCATGTAACCACCATTGGTGGACTTTAATCTTGCAAGATGTTTATTTGCGCTACTCTGATTTTAAATATGATTCAAATTTCTAGCAATTGATATTTTATTCTTTAGCCTTAGCACTTGGTACTGGAACGGTATGAGTGAACCGGTCTGGTACTAAATGTGGTGGTAATATCCCTGAAATTCACAGTTTGTTATTTTGCTCCCTCTAATCTTTTAATAAAACGAAATTTTTCAGTAGCGAATTTTGGGGGTGTTACAAGTGGCCAAGAGCATTTTATCCTACATGATTTTCGATCCATCGGTCATAATAGTTGGGCATCTTGTGCTCAACAAATCAAACGTAATGATGATAAGACATGGGAAAGACACTAAGTAATTACAATGAAACACCATGTGAGTCGGGGCCATACCGGTCTACCAGTGAATAATAGTAGTTAGGAGCGTTATGCCCTAGAGACCAATCCACCGGCAATAATAGTGGTCATGAGTGTTCTGCCCTGTATGTATTCCAGTCCACTGGTTATAATAGTGTGGTTCCCACACTCGTATGGATTGATAAAGAGTATGTGTGAAATGAGTATGTTAACTATCGATCTAAAGAATAAGTTATCTGGACTGTAATCTAGCATTCATTGTATTGGTGTATGTTGCCTATATGATTATGCTTGTGTTATATGCCTTATATGTTTGGCCTTAGCTATATGGTTACCTTACTCGGTACGTAGCGTACTAACTACTTGTTCATGGGTGCTACTCATTCCCACGAGCAGAAAGCCCACCTAAGTTTGTGCAGGTAGGAGATGATATCTTCGATGCCTACGACACTTACGAAGCATCAGGCGGAGTTGAGAGTTGAGTCTAAACTTGGCCTAAGGATCAAGATTCTATCTTTCATTTCATTTTACCTTGTATCATTTTATTTTAGTTATGTTCTATTGTACGGTATTTTTTGTCTTTGGAAACTTTGACTACTTACTCCTTTGATTGTAACTCTTTTAACTGCACTCTGATTTCTGTATGGTGAATGATTTGATCCTTTTATGAATTCTCATTTTTAATTATTGACTTGTGTTTCATTATAATCCTCTTCAGCCTTAGCACTTAGTATTGAAATGGTTGGAATGAACCGATACAATACTAAATGTGGTGGTAATATCCCCACAATTCACAGTTTTGTTATTTCGCTTATGTTAAATCTTTTCATTAAACAAAATTTTTTAATATTAAATTTTAGAGGTGTTACACGACCTTCCTTCCTTCCTTCTTTCTTTATTATTCTTCTTCTTCTCTCATTCTTCCTTCTTCTTCGACGTCAACAACTGCACTTCACCTGCAACTCCAACCTGCAATCGCCGCCTCTACCACCTACCCTTTTGCAGCCTGCCACCCTACTCTCTCCCTCATCCTTTTTTTCCCCTTTTCGAACCAAACAAGCCCCTGCAAACCCTCCTTGCATGCCTTTTTTTCCTTCCTATTCTCTTCTTCCTGCCACCCTATGTGCCGCCCTCCTACACCCTACCTAACCGGCCATACCTGCCCTCTCCCACCCTTCCTTTTTCCTCTCCTTAACCTCCCTTCTCTACCCATTTTTCGAGCCTCCCTCCTCCCGGTTGAGCCTTCTTCTCCTCTCATTTCCGTCCCATATTTTTGCTCCACCATCCTCGACCGTTGTTGCCACTCCCCAACCAACCGCCTGCATCACCTCCCGCCACCCCCTACAACCACCTTACACCACCTAGCCACCCCCATAAGCCCCCTGCAACCACCCTTCTTCCTCTTCTTTTTCGTTCCCCCTTTCTCGGCCTCAACCCTACACCACCACCGTTTGCCACCTCCAAAGCCCCTCCATTCTCTCCTTCTTTTCCCTTCCTTTTCCTCCTTCCCCCAACCTTCAACCCACTTTTTCCCAGCCTACAGTCGCCGCCTCTACTGCCCTAAGCCATCGATCACCGACCCCGGACCACCACCTACACCCTCACTCCACCCCTGCACTCAGCCTCTGCCCTAACTCCCCTCCACCTTCCCTCTTCCTAACCCCAAAACCCTTACCCAAACAAGCCTCCCTCCATTTTCACAACTACCTCCTACTAACCCTTCCTCCTTCATTTCTGCATGCAACTCACTCTGCATGAGCAGCGTGAGTCTTGCCTCCATTTCTAGCCTAAATTTAATTAATTTCAAGATATAAAAATATTTGGTATTAATATGTATTAATTAAGATTTTGATATAAAAATTATTCCTTTGATTTTCTACTTCTAGTATGCTAATTTTTTATATTATTTTTAGGGATTCATTTTTACTAATCAAAGCTTAAGCCTTTAACTGGGGTACCAATAAGGTTTGATTTTTGCAGAAAATAAGGTAATCGTTAAACCCTACTAAAACAAATGGATACACGCATGCTTACACATTAGGGTTTTTAATATGTTTATATGCATGATATATGTTGCTGAGTATAAGGTATTTAGTGGCATGTGTTGATTGATAAAAAGGAAAGCATGTTAATTTATGTGTCATGTGTAGAAATAATGATTAAGGAAGGAGCTTTGTTGTTAATAAAAATATTAAGTGCTTATGTATGATATGTTATGTTAATGTGGTCATTTGTTGCATAAATATTGTTATTTTAGGCCCTATGGGCATTTTAATAATATTTCTTAAGTAAGAGTGTGGCCTAAGTAAGTGTAGGTGCTAATGTGTATTAAAGTTAAATAATAATAGTTGGTGGAGTTGGATGATGGGTATGGAGCATTAATATTAATATTTTATGTAGTAAGGGTATTTTAGTAAAAGTAGTACAATAAGGGCAAAATGGTAAATTATAAGAGTAAAGGGGGTAAAATGAAAAATGGACAAGGAGGGCATTTTAGTAATTTTACATGGAAAGGGGATAACTTGGAAATTTTTGGGTGTAAGTAAGTATTTTGGTGAATTATATATAACGGAAGGGTATTTTGGTAATTTAATAAAATAGAAGGGTAAATTGGTAAGTTGGAATGAAGGAAGGGTATATTAGTAATCTTATAAGTAAAATGGTAATTATGTAAGGAAAAAGTGTAAAACAATAATTTGGTATAAATGAAGGGTATTTTGGTAATTATGTAAAGTAAAAGGATAAAATGGTAATTTGGTGTAAATAAATGGTATTTTGGTAGTTACGTAAAGTAAAGGAGTAAAATGGTAATTTGGTATAAAGAAAAGGGTATTTTGGTAATTTGTAGAAAGATGGGCAAAATGGTAATTATAATAATGAAGGGCAATTTGGTAAATTAGCCAACTAAAAGGGCAAAATGTTAATTATATGATGAAGAAGGACAATTTAGTAATTTAACCAACTAAAAGGACAATTTGGTGATTATAATAATTAAAAAGGGCAATTTGGTAATTATAATAATGAGGAAGGGCAATTTGATAATCTAACTAACCCAATAGGCAATTTGACGAGTGTAACAATTATGAAGGGTGATTTGGTAACTTAATAAGCCTAAGGGACAATTTGATAATTTAGATAAGTATAAATGGTAATATGGTAATTTAATACACTAGAAGGATAAATTGGTAACTTATAAAGTATAAGGGGTAAAGTTGGTGATTTAATAAGTATGGAGGATAATTTAACATAAGGGGTAATTTGGTAATTATGTAACATGGAGGGTAATATGGTAATTTCACAAATAAAAAGGATGACTTGGTAAATTTGCAGACAAGGGGTATTTCAGTGATTTTGTAAAGATGATAGGAGTAAATCGGTAACTTGTGTTTATAATGTCAATGGATTGAATGAGTTTTATAATAAGACACAAGTATCGTTGAATAATAAGATAAGGGTATTTGATAAGTTAGCAAGTATCACGAGAACTTGGCATGACCTAGGATTGGATGGATAACTAAAGAGGGTGGTATGGTGTTATACCATAATTATGCGAGGGGTGCCTGGATGGTAAGTGTGCATGGAGATGCGTGTTAGATATGTTTAAAGTACGTATTAGGGTTTTGTGTATGCCATGATCCTTGATATGAAATACTTGATTCTATGGCCAGTATATCTTTGTGTCTCTGGATTTATGACCTTTCCCTCTTCCCTCGAATTGAATAAATGGACCCGGTGAATAAGATATGAATAAATTACTAATTACGTAAAGTGAAAGATTATTAAGTCGGGCCCAAACCGATCCACCTGCAATAATAGTGACCCGACGCAAAATGCCGTGAAGACCGGTCCACCGGGGAATAATAGTGGTCAGGTGTGTTATTCCCTGTACATTTTCGGTCCACAGCTATAATAGTGGGGGATTCCAAGCTTAATAAACTAAACATTGAATGTTAATAAATTATGGGAAGACACTAATCACTTACAGTGGAATACCATGTGAGTCGGGGCCAGACCGATCCACCGGCGAATAATAGTAGCCAGGTGCAGGGAGCTCTGGAGACCGATTCACCAGCGAATAATAGTGGTCAAGCATGTTCTTCCCTCTATGTTTCTGATCCACCGGCTATATAAGTGGGGTTCCCACACTCACATGGATATAATTCAAAGACGATGATTGAATAATGATTAATTAATGGCTTAAGGCCCAAAAGTAATGATTTTCCGTTATGATCTAATGATATGACATGAGTTTAGCTTTAGTGCTTGTCCTTGCTTGGGTATGTGGTGGACTTACTAAGTATGTAGATGTGTGCTATGCATTTCTCATTGTATGAGGTGTTGCATTGTGTATGATTTCGTATGTTATCATCCTATATATTCTTTGTATTACATGTTGCATGCGAGCCTACTTTTCAGTTTGGTTTAAAAGGGTTACTCAGTACCATAGTATTGAAGGGTTTCATTTGTGGGCCTCTGCCTATTCAATGGGCAGTGTCCTTTGCAGATCTATTTCAGGTGCTACTCAAGTGGGCATTGGGTAAGAGCATAAGAATCGTCCGAGAATAATTCAGGGTTTTCCTTTTTACCTTTTATCCTTTCTTAAAATGATCTTTGTTGTTGTATCCACTAGTAGTGGGTCTTATTCTTGTAAAGTGTTTATCGCGCTACTCTAATTTAAATAAAGTATAATTTTGAGAAAATTGTATTTTTAATCTTTTAGCCTTAGCACTTAGTACTGGAATGGTAGAAGAAAACTGGTATGGTACTAAGTGTAGTGGTAATATTCCTGAAATTCACAGTTTTACTTTTTTGCTTTCGCTATTTTCTTTAAATAAAATGAAAATTTTCACCAGTAAATTTTTGGAGTGTTATAGATCAATACCCGTAGCAATAATATATAGGATTCATTATAAAATAATGAAAATCGCATTCAAAACTAAAGCAAAAAATTCAGAGCATAAAAGGTGAAACCTAATGCTTTAAACTAATTCATCAAAAGCAAACGTAGTTGTTCTTAGAACAATTAAATGGAATGAAATAACCCTTCCAGATGAGTGGCTTTTAGAAATGTAGACCCTCCTCAGGAAGATAAACCGCAACCAATAATTCCAAATCCAAACACCAAAATAAGTCAAATAACCCAATTTAACGATAGAACTGTAAAACTGAGTTTCAAAAGAATTCAAAGCCTAAATTTTTATGATGATGCTTCGTCATCTTCAACTGTAAACCTAGGAAATGTAGCAAACCTTCCCCAAATAATAAATCTGGAATAAAAGGATCAAAAGAGGTATTAAATTTATGACATACGAACTTCCTTTCAAACTACAAAATATAATTCCAAAATCCCAAAACCAATTTATATAAAACCAAATCAACAAATAAATGATCAAAACACTAAAAATGAAGAATCTGCTAAAACAAATCAAGAAACAAACTCACCCCCAATTTCTCCAACATATTCAGAAATAATTGAAAATATGATAAATGTCCTTAAAAAATAATTTCAAATAGATAAAAAAAAATTCTATCAAGATGACTTTTATTCAGTTAGAAATGAAAAAAAGAGAAATTAGTTCTTCAAACATTTCATGGACAAAAGAAAAATATTCAGACAAAGTTTTATAATTTTTTTTAAAATGAAAAGGTTAAAATTTTATTCTTTAACTGGTTCAAATTATATACAAAACAAAACAACATTGAATATCCTTTTAAAAATGCAAACCCAGTAACAATTCAAAATAAAACCAAAACTTGGCAAACTGATAGAGGAACAATTGAATCAGAACATCCTCCTCTACAAAATATAAAAATGACTTCTGGTGAAAACACACTAGAATTAAAACCCTTAAGAATGATAAAAGAAGAAGAAACCAAAAATGCTAAAAATATACTTCTTCAAAAATAACTATATAAATATTTATTTAAACACAATTGGAACTCAATTGACAAAATTAGATAAAAAAATTTAAAAGACCATACTTCCGGCAATACAAATAACCTCTGTGCCTCAAAAAATAGAAAAAAGAAAATGTCAATCTTCAAACCATTTGAAGTTTCAAAACTAAGTCAAAAAAACATTCAGCCTAGAAAGACAAAATTCCTCCAAGCCATAAAAGACAAACTAAACCTAATAATCCCAACAGCTTCATCAAATCAAGTGCAAATTCCTGAAACTTCTGACCTCAAATCCTAAATAAACACAATGAACCAAACTCAAACTAACAATGATAAGATTGAGGAACCAACCGTCTCTCGTCTCCATATGCCATCCTCTTCTAGGGTAATAACTCCTAGATAAACAGCCCCTGATTTAAACCTAGAAATCAGACCAAGCAAACTTGTTCAACCAAACTACAAGCCATCATCCTTATATGAGTGAAATATTGATGGGATGTCAAAATATAACATCCTAAACCTTTTACAACAAATGACCATGGCTGCAAATACCTATAAAACCCAGACAAACACCTTTGATAGAGCCATAACAGAACTCCTGATAGCAGGGTTTTCGGAACAATTAAAAGGATGGTGGGACTTACATCTTACCTCGGAGGAACAAAATCAAATCCTAGATGCCATAAAAATGGATGAAGATGATAATATCATCTTTGAAAATGGTGAACCTATCTCTGATGTTGCTGTATCACTTATCTTTTCAATCTCTCTACACTTTATAGGTGACCCTTCACACATCAAAGACAAGAACGCATAACTCCTTTCAAACCTTAGATGTAAACATTTTAAGTGACTTCCGATGGTACAAAAATTCATTCCTTACTAGAGTAATGCTTAGGAATGATTCAAACCAACCATTATGGAAAGAAAATTTTCTAACTAGACTTCCACCCCTTTTAGGTGAAAGAGTTAGAAACAAAATCAAAGAAGCTCATGGAAATCAAATTCCCTATAATATATTTTCAAGATTCTGTAGGTTAAACAAACAAATTAGAAAATTAAACTTAGATGATGAAACAATGGAAAAAATTCAAGACCTTCTAATTGAATCCTTTGAATATGAATCCCAAAATGAGGACCTTTCTGAACGCCTCCAAATCGATGAAATAATAACTTCATCATCATCATATAACTCTTCTAACCCAAAAGAAGAAACATTTGCAAATCAAATTAGTGTGTTGATAAAAGAACAAAAATTAATGCTTGAGATTGTCCAACACATATCTGACCCCCGAAAACAAAAGGAATATCTAGAAAAACTTTTTAAATCACTTGAAAATAATGATTCAAAACAAACACATTCAAAGATTCCACTAAAACCAACAAACACATATGACCTAATTTCAATTCTCAAAGGACAAAAAAATCAAAACATAAAATTCCAACAACTTCTGAACTCTAGCAGAAAATAAAAGAAGTTAAAAATGAATTGAAACAATTACATCAAAAATAAGAAAATGATAGTAATATCATCAAAATCCTTTTGTCAAAAATAGTTGAAAACACATCTCCAAAACCCAGTGAACAAAATGATTCTAAAGATGAACAATTTCAAAACTTACCAATCCTAGAGGATTTTCTAAATGTGTTAAAAGAAATAACCTCTAGGAAATATATAATCAATATAACCCTAAAACTATCCGATGATTTTCAAATCAATTCAGTTGCCTTATTTGATACTAGCATTGATTTAAACTGTATCAAAGAAGGAATCATACCCAAAAGATTCATATCCTAAACTACAGAAAATGTTCTACATCAAATAACTCCATACTCAAAATCAAAAACAAATGCGATGCAAGTGTTCTTTTTAACAACCTACAAATGAAATCCACATACCTCATAACCCCATATATTATTCATAGCATAATTATGGGTACTCCATTCATAAACATAATAACCCCATACAAAGTATACCTTATAGGAATTTCATTCAAAACCAAAGGAATAAAAAATCTCCTTTCATTTCTAGAAATTCTTAGAAAAAATAAATTTAAAATTGTTAAAAGCAAAATCAATTTATCAAAATCAAATCAACCTCCTTGTTTAAGGAAAACAAACATATTTGAATCTTTTAAAACAAAATATATCCTAAAATAGAGTTCAAAATCAATTGGAAACAAATCTCATCAAAATAAAGATTTCTAAAATTCAAAACCAAATTGAAAAAGAAATATGTGCTGACCTTCTAAATGCCTTGTCGATAAGAAAACAACATATGGTTGACCTATCATATGAAGAAACTTTCCAAGAAATAAATATTCCTACAAAATCCCATCCAATTCAAATGAATTTTAAATTAGTAGAACATTGCAAGAAAGAAATCTAGGACCTAAAAAACAAAAACCTAATTTCAAAATCCAGATCACCTTGGTCCTGTGCCGCTTACTATGTTAACAGAAATTCAAAAATCGAACGAGGTACGCCTTGATTAGTTATAAATTACAAACCCCTGAATGATGCATTAAAAAGGATTAGGTATCCTATCCAAAAAAAATAGACCTACTCCAAAGATTGCATTTGGCATTAATATTTTCAAATTTTGACCTCAAATCAGGATTTTGGCAAATCCAAATAACACCTAAGGATAGGTACAAAACTGCTTTCACTATCTCATTTGGACAGTACCAATGGAATGTCACGCCTTTTAGATTAAAAATTGCACCGTTAGAATTCTAGAGGATAATGAATGATATTTTTAATCCTTACTCAAATTTATACATTGTCTATATAGATGA
Source organism: Tamarix chinensis (assembly GCA_030549775.1). Taxonomy (NCBI): domain Eukaryota; kingdom Viridiplantae; phylum Streptophyta; class Magnoliopsida; order Caryophyllales; family Tamaricaceae; genus Tamarix; species Tamarix chinensis. The sequence goes on from CM060171.1 coordinate 121,346,579, forward strand.
TGTTCTAATATTTTCATACTCCATATATCAGCATATCAAACACCTTAGGACATTCATTAGTGTTGTAAGGAGAAGTGATCTAGTTATGTCTAAATCTAGGATTTCTTTGTTCCAAACTAGGCTTAGGTTCTTAGGTCATCATATAACCTCAGGAACCATAATTCCTATAGAATGGTCCTTAAAATTTGTGTCCAAATTCCCAGATCATATCCTAGACAAACCCAACTTCAAAGATTTTTGAGTAGTTTGAATTATATTATGGACTTTTGTCCGAACATAAACCAAATTGCCAAACCATTTCATGATCGGCTCAAAAAGAACCCAAAACCATGGACCTAGACCCATACTGACACGATAAAAAGAATCAAGGCCCAAATCCAAAACATTCCTTACTTATATTTGGCAGACCCAAACCTCCTAAAAATAGTCGAAATCGATGCCTCGGATATTAGTTATGGAGGTATCCTCAAAGAGGCCCAAGCCCAAACACTTAAACAGTACTAAATCCAACAAAAAAAAACAAATCCAAACCCAAACAGAAGCCATAATCCAATATACATCAGGCCATTGGAGTAAAACCCAAAACAATTATTCCATAATCAAGAAATAAATCCTTTCGATTGTACTGTACATTCAGAAGTTCCAATCCGATCTATTAAACAAAATATTCTTCTGCGCATTGAATATAAGTCAACAAAGGAAATTCTACAAAAAATCATCCAAATGGTGCACCCAAACAAATATTTCCAAATAGCAGACAATTCTTTCTACCTTTAATTTTAACATAGAATATATCAAAGGAGACAAATTTAAATGTCCAAATCCACTCTTGGCATAGTACGTAGGCTTCATTATCCATTCCACACTATCATGTGTGGTTTCCATGCGAACTTGCCATGGTTTACACTTCTCTTGGTCGACCAACTTAGCTTCCACACTTTGGAGTTGATGATTTAGTGTGTTTTGAGTTTGTAATTGGGCATCCATGCCTGTGGTGAGGCTTTTGATGGACTCTACCAGGGCATGCACCTCTTCACTATCCATGGTGAAGGTTGACACATAACCCTACTTGTTGCACACAATATGTTCTACAAAGTGTAGGTGCGAGATTTGTTTTTCCTACAACCAAACAAAGCACAAACCAATTGCTAATTCTCAAACAAATTATAATCACTACCTGAAGTCCTTGGTTAGGCACAAAGGAGATATTTTAGCCCCAAGAATAGCCACTGCACGCAGGTACACACAAAAATGAGAGGATCTTCTACAAAGGATGTGAACTTCATTCATATAAAATCATAGAATATCAATTCTGTGTCTTCAACAAATGCTTGTCTTCCAATGGGAGAATCATATTGGTTTATTCATAGAAGATGTAGAGGAGATCCAGAGGTATAGTATGGAGTGATTCCTTGAGAGAAAATGAGAAGAAATGAGTCAAATAAAGGGCCAACAATTTCCGGGTTTGTTCGGTTGATTTTGAGGTGATGTCTAGGACTTTGACTCTTTTTTTTGCTTTCTCTGTTTGATGCACAAAGGAAACTTGAAATAGGTTGATTCATACTTGATCACACACCAATAGAGAGTGGAATGAAGGAGGAATGAAGTGCTAGGGAGGCACAAAATCTGACACACGGGGCGACACACAGACGGTTGCAACTTAGGCTGGATAATAGGTCGATATTTTATGTGGGAATGTTGGGGAAAATGCAACAAGATCATTGCAATATTGCAAGAACTTCAAGAACAATACAAGAAGTTCATAAATAATCAAGAATTCAAAGAAATGGTTGAGTAGTTTTGGAGTTCTTGGTGCAAGAACACACACACAATTTTTGGCTTGTAGAAGGTAATGATCGGCAGCTTCCAAACACTCGTTGCTTTGATACAAAAAAATGATGTGGTTTTTATCAAAGTAGCTGGAAGGTTGGATTGAAGGGTGATAGAGGAATATTTCACCCACGAAATAATGCAAAAGAAATGAAGTGTTAAGAAGGATTACCAGTGAAGAAATCGAATGACAAAGGTTAGGGGTCTCGGCAGATTTGAGTTGATCTTCAAATCTATCAAGTTTGAGTGTCAATGTTGAAGGATAATGCCCTGGGCTTCCTTGCTCAAAAATACTCAAAATATAGGGATATACTTTAGCTAACTATGCTCAAAGTTTGATAAAAAAATTCTTATTCAAAACTCATACAAATGTTGCGCACAAGAGAGGTATATATAGGAGAGGAGATAGTCGGTGGTTAGCTAACCTAAACCAGACGAGTATTCCCTTAATCCAAGCCCATTTATCATGGTTGAATTAAGCTCATATTAACCTTAATCCAAAGTATAATATCATTGGTTAAATGATACTAAGGATTAATATTACAAAGCTATACAATTGACTAAGATACATATATGAAATTATATCAATACCCTAACTTACATAAAATACACTTAGGGTTAGGGTTTACAACAAGTTAATACAACTAATGAATATCATCACTATATCTTCTTGTTGTAAAGTATCATTCCATGTATGTCATAGTCTTGCATGCTTTGAATACTTGTACACATTACAGTGTATGAACATCTTCTTCTTGAAAATATGTAACATACCTACAATAACAACTTAAAAGTTTTTCAATATCAAGCATATAAGAATTATCAAGAATATTTAATATGATAGGCTCAAACATTAAGAAAGCTAAATCATCTTCCTTACCTTAAGAATTAATATGAACATCATTAGGTTCATTGGATGCTCCTGCATCAATGATGGTATTTCAAACTACGGGATGTCTCAAAACCTCAAACATATTACCTGGTTATCCTCAACTATATCGGCTCAACTTCATTCAAACATTTTACCCTTCCACAATCACCAAATGAGCTAGCCTATTCCACATGTAAAATCCACAAAATAATTCTTCCTATAGATTAGGGTCAAAGCCTCGAGCATCCCCGTTGGCTTCCTAATTTATATAAAACATATATATATTATGTTTGTATTCGTTGTCGTAATCTTATTTAAATTTTATATTATTTTTTAAATTTTATTTTTGTATATTTAATTTATAAGCAATATATATGATATTGTATTCCAAAAATACTAAAATATCATTTAAAAAGTTAGCGTAGCTAATTTAAAATGTTTACTTTTTTATTTAGATGATTTTTTAACAAAAAATATAAATTTATTTATATTTACATAAATTATTAATATTTTTTTTAAAATAATTAAATTTATTTAGGATATGTTTATTTGCTAAACCTGTAAATTTAAATCTTAATCTGAACTTTTAAATTTTGAAAAATTTAAATAGGTTCATATGGATCTGGCCGGATCAAATTATCCATTCTATTGGCTGACGACCAACTTCGAAAGAACGGCAAGTCGCCCACGAGTCCATTCATTTATTTATGGTCTTCTATCTCAAAAGGATCGCAGAGCCCTCGCCTTCTTCTGAATCATCTCTCACCACGGGTAGTGCGCGCGGTCTTCTTTGCTTGACCATTCCGCAAAGGCTTCTACTTTGTGCCTCTTTTGGCCTCTATCTGTCAAAACACTGTCGAAGGTAATTGGTTCTCTCACTCTTTCTCTTTCGCCATGACTCACACGCTTGCTGTTAATCGCTCGAATAGTCTTCTTCGCGGTAAAAATCCAGTTGTAAAATTGAAATTTGCAGCAGCATGCTGAAGGATGACGGTTCATATATAGATTTCATTCGAAGTGAGCCGTTCATCGCAGATTTTACTTCTGTCTGTTTCTAGTAATGAAATTGTCTTATTCTTCTTCTGCTGTCTGTTTTTATTAATTAATTTATTTATTTGTGATTTTGCAGTCTCGGTGATAACTTTACCATCCAAATATTTAATTAGGGATTGTGATAATCTTCGAGTTAGAGCTTGGAAGTTTGAGCGTTGAACCTGTGATGACGATTTGTGGTCATTTCATAATTTTCTGCTATCTTTGTTAAAAAATATTGCTATCCATTGTACTGAGGATCTTAATGCTCGATAGGAAAGAAAAATCTATTTTTTCATTTTGACGTGCACAGCTCGCGTTTATTCGAAATTCGAAGTAGCCATTAACACATGATGACAATCGTTAGCCGCCCCACTCTTCTTCTCTTTTGTACGAGCTTCAATTATTCTACACCATTTGTATTTGCATTCAAACAGTAGGCCCATTTTAAATGGTCAATTCAAACTGTAGAGCCCAGACATATAAGTATTCCATATCATGATTGATATGCTACCTGTTTATGAAAGAAGGTGAAAAAAAAATATTTTAACAAAAGGTCGCCGCGTGGTGATCATTGACAAGTGGGTTATCCTTTATAACTGAGAAAAGAAGAATAAAAATTAAAAAGAAAATAAAATAAAAGGTTATCTTAATTAGTATCCTTTGCATCTTAGCCTCCATGTGGGTTATCTTAGTGTGCGATTTGGTTTCATCTGTCATCCCCGATTGTAGAGTTTATGTTCGTCGGGTCCGTCTGATATCTAATTTGATTTTGTCTGCACATCATCCTTCCTGGTATGTAATCATTTTAAATTGGTATAGCTTTTTTGATTTTCAATGGTATGGGGAATGTGTCTTGAATGGAATTGAATGAAATGGTCTCTTATTTCCTTATGTTTCGGTCCTTTTCTCTTCTCTCACGGGAAAATTCGTTTTGTTCTGTAATTTGAAGAGTCTACTAGTTGTAAACCTGGTTAGTTGCTTCGTTACATAGCATCGGCCGTATTCCTGTGAAGCTGAAAATCTGCTAGCTGTGTGGCATAACTATGGGAAATTACTGGCCTAATAGTAGCAAGGGACCACATGAAAGTCTCGTTTCATTGAGTTTTTAGCTAGGTCCATGTTCTACTAATGGGACTTTTAGTCCAAAGATGGATGACCCTGTTCAATCTAGTACTTAGTGTTCTGGCATTAGCATGTCCAATCAAGTACAATAGATCAGCTGTACGATTTCCGCTTCTAGGGGCCTTTTCTCTTTTTTCTCATTTATAGATGTTTTGTTTCTTTTGATTTGCAGTCGCAAGAGTATGATTAATTAGTTCCTGATATATATTTACCCACCAGTGCAGGCTTTTTTAAACAGTGTGATTCTGGAGCTATGTTAGGCTTTTGAATTTTCCAATTTTTGAATTGGGTGAGTTAGATGTTCTCTCGGCTAAACTGATGAATAAATTTGTCATTTCACCGTGGAGTATTTGTCTGATTACATGTTGCAATAATATTAACTTCTCCAGTTTCTTCATAAAAATGCGGGAGTAGATGTGTCACAGTGGTTCTTTTTGTTTTACCATGAAATGCTTTGAATTGCTGCGCTGATTCTCTGCTGCTTGTGTTCCCTGATTTCTGTCATCAAGTTTGAAATTATTCTTTCTGTTTTTCACAGTGCAACTTCATTTCTCTGCCCTAAAGCCATGATGATTTTGCTATTTATTATCATTTGACAGTACTAAGCCATGGGACAAGCGTTAGGATGTATTCAAGTGGATCAGTCAAACGTTGTTATCAGAGAAAGATTTGGAAAGTTTGATGCCGCGCTTGATCCTGGATGTCACTGTTTGCCTTGGTGTCTTGGTAGCCAGATAGCTGGTCGTCTTTCCTTGCGCGTACAACAGCTTGATGTTCGTTGTGAAACAAAAACAAAGGTCTGTAAAATTCAAAATAATCACCTGCTCTTATAATATCTTTTTCATTCCTGTAATTGATGTTGATAAGGAATATTTGCAAGATAATATTTCGTTCTGAGCTCTTCTATCCATAAGTCACTTGAAAATGTGTGAACAAGATATATCAGGTCATGGTGATGCCTGTGAGTGGAGTGGAGGCATAGAACTTTCATCTCAACATGGATGAGCGGAAATTAAGGGTGTGGAAATCAGTACAAGTTGAACATGTGTTTGGTTGATGGCTACCCCCAATAAATTCACTTGCAGTAACACCCACTTTTTATATCAGTGAAAACCCTTCTATTGCCTGACTCTGAGTCTGTGAGGCACTTTCTAATGTCAATTTAAGCAGATAATAACTTGCTAGGGTGTGCAATATTGGTTACTAGTTTGCTGTTCGAATTTGATTGAAATTGGTCTTTGTTTCATGGTCAAAAAATATAGATACTTATCTATTAGCAATGTAAGTCAAATTTTTGGTCTGGTATTGAAGAAAATTGATCGTACTCTCTTTGCTTCTTGGCTACTTTCTTTCTTGTATATCAGAGTGTAGTATATTCAGACTGCCATTATGGTCCAGGACAATGTGTTTGTGACTGTGGTGGCATCCATTCAATATAGAGCATTGGCCGAGAAGGCAACAGATGCCTTTTATAAGCTCAGTAACACCAGGGGGCAAATTCAAGCATATGTCTTTGATGGTATGAATCTCAACATTTATTTATTTATTTAATCTGAGCACTATAAATTCTGATGCTTGTTTGTATTTCAACATTGTTCTGGGATTGTGTTAGGTAGATAGACGAGGAGGATTGTGAGTATCACTTGATATGTTATGGGCATTGACAGAAGAGGCATTTTATAGCTTTCTTTAGGGGATAAGAGATTCCATTTATACCTGAAACATTGGTATTCAGTATCAAAAGGAAGGAAATTCTTTTCTTCATTGAGGCTATGGATTTCTTATGCACATGGTTGCCGGTGTCATTTGTTTCAAACAGTGTCAAGATTCTGGATGAATATTTTTATTGCTCCTTTCTTGATAGAGGCTGCAGATTCTGTATGTTCATATTCTGTCATTTGTTTCTGTCGGTGTCCAGACTCCGGCTATTCGTCTCCTTTCATGTTTCTTTACTGAGGTTCTTTCCTATGTTGCACGGAAACGGTGGTGGAGTGCCGTTCCTGAAATGGATATGGCAGAGGAAACTAGATCTGGTGTTTCCTCCCGTTTCCTTGCTAAAAAATGAAAATTTTGTCCCTGAAAACTGAAATAAAAGGGAGAAAGGGGAGGGCTGCTGTTGCTTCACACTGGCTGATGGCGGTGTGCTGGACTGCTGGTTGTGTCACTGGCTGCTGCTGCATTGTCCACCACTGTGCGCCATCAAGCTGATCTCACCAGAGTGGAAGGAAGAGGAAAAAGGGAGGTTAAGGATGGAGAAGCTGGGCAGGGTCGAGCTGGCTGCTGTTCGGGTTTCACTCGCAGAAAAAGAACAGGGAAAAGAAAGAGAGAAAATGAAAGTGGGGCTGTCAGTGACTTGGTGGGTTAGTATTAGTTTTTTAAAAAAATTTTTAATACAAACTAAACTAATTTTATCTTTAAAAATGTAGATATGGTATGACTTAAATATTGTATATGTATATTGTCATTTCCGTTTCCTAATTTTTCAAAAATCATCATTTCCCCATGTTCGCCATTTACGTTTCTGTGCAACCTTGGTACTTTCTCTATGTCCATGGCAGTCAGTAGATTCAAGCTGTATCCAGTCTCCAAATGAATATCTCTTCATGGGTTGGGGTTCCTGTCTACTTTATCTTTCTCTGCTACGTTAATCTACCATTTCATTTTGTCTTTTTTTACCAGTTATTCGTGCAAGTGTGCCCAAGTTGAATCTTGATGCTACGTTTGAGCAAAAGAATGACATAGCAAAAGCTGTCGAAGAAGAGTTGGAGAAGGTGCTGCCTTTGTTTATATGTTGTTTACCTTTATAAGCTTTCATTTAGGGCTGAACTGATGGTATGGAGCCAATTTTGCCAACACATGATGGCGTATCTTCTTGTGTACATGCAGGCTATGTCGGGATATGGTTATGAGATCGTTCAAACTCTTATAGTGGATATAGAACCTGATATTCATGTGAAGAATGCAATGAATGAGATAAATGCAGGTGACTTTTCCGCCTATTATATAATTGTATATAAGTGTTCGCCTCTCTGCTTACTTGTCAGCGTCAACTCGTGTTGATAAAATCCGTTTGTGATTTATGCCAAGTGTAATAGTTTATTCAGTGATATTGTGATAAGTAGTGAGTAGTTGCATCTCTGTTCCAATATTGCTGGGCGTGGCCGTGGAGCTGTTGGCTGGATACACCCATGATGATGACGGGCCAAGTGAAATGCGTTGTCTTTTTATACTTCCTTTACATAAAAGATAATAGGGGACCAATTATTAATTAACCGACATTTCTTTTCTTGTGGTTATAGCTGCTAGGATGAGAATGGCTGCAAATGAAAAGGCTGAAGCAGAGAAAATTCTACAGATTAAGAGAGCTGAAGGAGAGGCGGAATCCAAGTACCTTTCTGGGTTGGGTATTGCTAGGCAGCGTCAAGCTATTGTTGATGGGCTAAGAGAGAGCGTGCTCAACTTCTCTGATACTGTGCCTGGCACATCAGCCAAAGATGTTATGGATATGATTTTAGTGACCCAATATTTCGATACCATGAAAGAGATAGGAGCATCCTCAAAGTCCTCTTCGGTATTCATCCCCCATGGGCCTGGTGCTGTGAAGGACATTGCTAGTCAAATTAGAGAAGGTCTTCTCCAAGGTCAGGCAGTCCAGCAGTAATGTGTGTTTGCTTTAAACTCATGGTCGTACGTCTAGTTTCAAGTATGACTCAACAATTTGCTTGGCTTACCCCATGAGTGTATATGTGGCTTGTGAAGGTGTTGGTGTTCTGTCATTGGGTGTGTAAGTGCATCAGCTGTTGTATCAAGGCTTTCGACGACGCTCTCCATGTTGGATGACGCTCTCGTATTTGCAAGGAATCGGGTAGTAATATTTGAAATACAAACGTTGGTACTTTACATAATGTTTGTAAAAAAACTTACTATTAAATATTGGTCATCGCATTTTTCTTTAACCTTTTCTCACATCATTTTTAAATCAACGTAAACCAAGGCAAGGCACGTAGTCTACTTTGGTAAAAGCATAAGATTCTCCGCAACTTAAGCATAGAAATGCAAATTACAGCCGACAAAACAAATGAAATACCAGCACGCCTACCGCTAATCCTTGGGACCTTAACGACACATCGGTCGTGGGAGACGGCGAATTGGTGGAGACTAAGAAACACTATCTGCTGATTCAGTGTCGTTCTGCACAAAAAATCTACGCGAAACATACCAGGCTGAAGAAGTATGGCTTCGCGTGCCTACATATTGGCATTATTCTCACGTTTGTTTCGCCACCCAAAACTTCGAAGAGCACTTCATCTTCGGGGTAGATAACTTTTTTGCCTCCCCTAACATCTCTAACACTGCAGAAGGCAACAGAGGCGGGGTCCTTTTTTTTTTTTTTTTTTGGGGGGGCCTTGAAGCTCCACTTAACCACCCGGGAAGAAGAAAGGCAAGTACAGTGAGCTGGGAAAGAAGAAGAAGGGGTGGAAAAAGGAATGTGGCATATAAATTATATATTTTAATATTATATTAAAGATAACAACCATATATTTTATTATTATAATGGAGGGAAAAAATACGACCATAAAAAGGAATGGGAGATAAAATGAAAAAGAAATTTTATCATACTATTATTATGTATGTTGGATATGATCTAATGGATTGCCCACGAAGCAATACATATCACGTCTCATGCCAAATTTTACTGCAGTTTTACGTATGCGACATGGTGTTGCAAAATTATAAAATAGGCTTCGACTACAGCAAGAGGTTAAAGCATACCATGGAATTATGAATTCAAACCATGGCCCTGTTTATTAAAGAATGGTTTAGAAAGCTTGTAGCATTTTTTTTTTGGGTAAAGTCGAGGTTTGAACCTATTAAAACTCTAATTCAAATGTTTGGTTCAAACGCTTTTTGTATTAGTGAGATTAAAAAAATAATAATAAGAACGCAATATAAAACATTTAAATTAACTCGTACAGTTATTTTATATTTTTAAGCCTCTAATGCCCCTATTTCTACAAGCAAATAACACCAAAATCCTCTATATAAATAACTAATAATATCAGCTACCCAAATCAACTCATGTAATTTCCAATCAACCAACCGCTATACATCCATTAACTGCTATTTAACTATCAACTAACTACCAAATGAGGCCTTTGCTTATTTTTATAATAAATAACTAATAACTAATTATCAACATTCTTATTATTTGTTTATTTCTCTTGTTTTCTTGAAAAAACAAAACACCATCAGACACTTCCTTTTTAAAATTTTTCCACCATAAAAACTCGGCCAAGAACCAAATGGATCTTAAACCATATATTGGACAACAATCATGAGCACCAGAACTACTGCATAAATAAACATACTCTTGGACAGCGGATAGGCAGTTTATCCACGTCCACTATAATAGGAAACAAAGTCGAACTATCATAAAATTGAAGAGAAATCCCATAGCATCCTCCAGTGAACAATCGTAACCGGAGGAAACATAATCTGCATTCTGCACCAGGTTAAATTATTTTTACATTTCGCAACCACAAAACAGTGACCAACATGTGAACCACTTTAACGTACCCGGTAGTTCACTCCAAATAAACCAAAAAGGAATGTTCATTGAACTGCATTCTCTTCCTACCTTATTGCTCTCAGAAAAACAACACCATCACAACACTGATGTCAAATAGAAACCATCGCCTGACCTTCAGGGTTTCAAAGCCAAGGCTAGTCCAATCTTGGCACTCTTTTCAATGGCCCTGGTGTCCACTTCTCCTGAGACGGTGAAAAGTGACTTTGGACGCCACTCGTGCTGGATGAGGGCACTGGCTTTTCCATAGTTGTTGACACGAGCTTTGACCAAGGTCAATGGATCTAATGCATGTTGGGTACCGATGGTGAGGGTATTCTCATTGCTTGAGAAGCTGTGGTTCAGCTCTGCACCAACAGCTGTGTTGGTCAATGGGCTGACTGTGTGATAGTAGGAAGCTTTTAAGTTTTCAGCCTTCTCATTCCTGCACCATCAATGACACCTATTTAACATGAGAACATAAAGCAGCAACCCCTATTTAACATGAGAACATAAAGCAGCAACCGACAAATAAAGTATACATTACGCAGCAACAAGTTGTGCCATATCTCAGTTGTGACGAATTAACAGAAGAACATACATACACCATGTCATACAACAATATCATAACACTGCAAGGCTTGTGCTCAAGGACCACCAATGTGCTGCTTTATATGTTCTGCCTCATATCAGAGGCGGTAAATCAGTGATTAGAAGAAGCTACTTACAATGTCAGAGATGCAATGAGATCAGCATTGGTGAAGCTCAGCCCAGCATTGCACTTGGTGAAATTACCAGAGGCAGTATCAAATGACAAGTCAGTTCCCAAAGCTAGTGTATTTGTTCCAACCACACCAGAAAAGTTGACAATGGGATTTGCTGTCAAACCAATGCTGGTGTTAATCCCAGCATACTCATGCAGATACTGAAGTTCAACCTGAAGATGCAAAAATCAAAAGCACAGAAATCAATAACAAAAGGAAAAACAAGTAATAACTAGAATCACTCATAAAAGCAATCAGATTGACAAGGAGATATGGAATGCAGTAGATCGCCTCATGAGACATAGATAACCTTGCCAGATCTCTGATCGGGGACTCTAAAGCTGATGAGAGCCTTCAAGCCAGGAGCAGGCTCATCAACGGTGATTGTGGTGAACAGCTGCAGTTTGATGGCAAAAAATGGCAAGTCAAATAAATGCAAAATCACTGAACAATGACCACATCAAATGATAAACTCCATAAAAACAAGGGTCTTGCCTCGTCTATGTTTTCTCCTAGGAGCAGACCATGAAAGGCAGCAAAGGATGCTTATGTTCAACCATAATCAGTAGTAATAACATTTGAACCACATCAAAAGTCCTAATACTTACATTAGAGCTCGTGTCAACTTTGACATCAGTAGTAATGTTCTTGTTAGTTAACTTAGTACTCACATCTGCCAAAAATAAGTCTCCCTTCCTTGTACCTGATGAAGTGATGGCCTGTGATACATAGAAACAAAAAATTAAAAAGGATACATGGTCAAGGAACAATGCCAAATGGCCAAGATAGCACACATATGAGAGAAAGAACATAATGCATTATTCACATTCATTAAGAGCTTTTCAAACTGCCAGCCGAGATTCAGAAAAGTGCTACATGTATAATCCTGATTAAACTATATGATCCACAGATTCAAGTATTAACCTCAATAACAAAAACCGCACATAGTAACATGAAAATGATATCTGAAGCATTGCATGACCCCTGAAACTGAGATAGGATGTTATAGCTAATTGACATTGAAGGAACAAGAAGGTAAACGTTGACATGGCTGCGATCACATCAAAGAGCTATAAAAGAGACCAAACCCAGATGAAACAATAACATTTTTTGTGCATGCTTGCCAAAGAAACAAATACTTAGTGGTTGTATGGATCAAAATAACAACAAAGTTGTATCTGAAACCAACATATCTTTCTCATCACACCACGTACGGTATATCAGCAATTAGGTCTCTATATTACAACTTCGAAGTCAAGTATGGCTAAATGTTGTGAAATCAAAATTTAATATTACTATAAATGTCCAATGCCATCGCAGAAAAATGCAGAGAGCTCACGGATCATGAAAGTGGTTTTCTTTACATATCTACTTCAATGCGCTTCCTCTCCAGTATATGACAACAAGCATGTAGAACTTTCCTTGTACATATAATTAAATATCACGAGATCATTTCTAGTATATTGTGCTTATTTCACAGTTAACTCTTAAGCGTAAAAGATACGCCATTAAACGGCTCGACAATAACCGAGATAGCTTGTATAAACCGAATTATGACACCAAATAATCGATTGAGAGCAAATGTGTGGGAGACGGAGAGAGAGATGGAGAGCGGCGATGAGCTTACAACTCCACTGGAAGTAAAAGTAGTGATGGTAAATTTGTGGTCACTTTGGTAGTCCCTGTACAAAAGATCTGAAAAATATAGCAACAACAATCACAATCAATTAAAATGCGCGTGGGGACATTCGCCTAACAGTTTAAAGAAAATGAGGTCAAACAATCGATTTCCGGAAAAATTAATTGAACATGAGACGAAATGGAAATTTTTTTTGAAGAGCAAGGAAATCACCTCTGGCTTTTTTGCCAATGTCGGAGTAAAGCCCAGGACCTTTCACCATCTCTTCTGTCGGTTGAAATCTGAACGAAGGAGAAGAGAGGAAAATGAGAGGACTTCCGCTGGTGTTTCTGGAGAAAGACAGCGAGGAGAATCGGCAAAATGAGGACAGGTGCTTCGTGCGCGCTCGCTGTCACTGAGTCTGCCGAGCAGCTGAGCTGTTGCCGATTGGTCTCCCTAACAATTGCAATGATACAAATATTGAAAACCCTAACCTTTTTTCTGGCCCCTTGACCGTGTGTAGAATCCGGAAGGGACACGGACACCGTCCGAATCGGTCACCAAATTATAATCTTGCAATTTGGAATTTTTAGATAAATCAAATTGTTTTAGACAATCCCAATTAAAAACCCTAACCTACACTTAGTTTTTTTTTATGAGTGTCAAAATGTAGAAAAAAAAATCATCCATCATCCCTAACCTATCCTTAATAATAATATCATTCTTTATGTTTTTTTTTAAATATTATGTAGTTATTTGTTTCAAAAAATAAACAAAAAAATGTGTAGATGTCATTATTAGTACCAACCCCTTATATGCCCTCACTAATTATTTCTTCTTCTTCTTTTCATTCAATGGAAGGGGGCATGAGAACTAAAAATACTATGTAAAAAGCAAACTAAGTTGGATCCCTCACAACTTTGGTAGAGAATTCAATATGCAGTGGACTAAAGGATAAGTCACGTCCTTTGCGTAATAGCTTATTAGGCAAAACATTAGCCTCTTTGTAATCATCACAAATCTTATAAAAGGGTAAACAAGTCATAAGATGATTGCATGCTTCAACGAGTGATACATAAGGATGAAAGGGCAAGCTTTGTCGCATTATTAATCTAACAACTGCCAAAAAATCATAAGCAACCACCAACGAGACAAAACCATTGTCCCATAACTACTCAAGTCCATAAAAGACAACCCATAGCTCCACTAAGGCAATAGTGCCATATCCCATATTCCCAACGAAGCCATTATTCGATGGATAATGTGATCATGGAGAACACTACTAACAAAAATAAGACTAGGGTTGTCATATGCACTGCCGTCCACATCAAGCTTCATTGTACCATAGATCTATAGCTTGGGGGCTTGCCAATGAATTGAAAGATATACCTTATAATTACCAGCCAAACCAAGTTGGAGATAGTAAGTCTAAGACTGATGCTCGTTCTTGGCCAAAAAGAGAACAATGTGCTTGGCTTTAATAGGCCAAAAAAAATAACCCTCTAAAGTTAACTTGAGTCACTAGTTTTTGAGCTTCCAAAAAGTTGCAGCAAAGATAGTAGATCAAGGAGTATGTTTATGGAAATGAGTAGAGCCATAAATGAATCGAATCAATTAGCGAGTTTTTTGGGCTCGGCTCGTTTATTTAGCTAAACGAGTCGAGTTCTAACTTTATTTATAAACTTGTGTAATAAACAAACTGAGTTTAAACATAAAAAATTTGAACTCGAACTCGTTTACATTACTAAAATTTGAGAGCTAATTAGGCTCAATTCATTAAAAACTCAGTTAATTTATAAATAAGGTGAGTGCAAACCTTATTTTTAAACTTGTTTATTAAACGGATCGAGCTCAAATACAGTCCGACTTAGCTCGACTATTCTCGTTTACGATCCTAAAAGTGAGTTACTTTGATCCTGATTCTAGTACCTTACTAACTATTTCAAATATCCCGTAAAGAAGTAAGAGTAGCTTTGGTTGTGGTCCCGTAAGATCTTTTAAAATCTTCCCACTGAACAATTCATACATGAACTCGACTCACGGTGATCGTTAATCATCATATAAACGTGCCGTACATCATAGAATCTACATATTCTAAGTGAATCGGATTACCGCGAGGAATTCGTGCAAAAATTGGCCCTCCCGGCCCCCCATCAATTTATTCTGTTTCTGGCCCTCTTCACCACGCAATTTTGTATCAACGGTTGATATATGTGAAACTGACTTTATCTTTCCTAAAATTAGCCGCAAGGAATAATCTCCTACTCCTTCACACGCAACCATTAAACGACTCAGATTAATCTAATTTTAACTCAAAAGAGTATAACCGCTAATGTAAAACTCTCCTACTCAAATTTGATTTGCAGCCCAAATTTCAAATCCCGTCAAAAAATGATTTGTAAAATGGGCCGGGGTTTACAAGAACCGTAAGATACTAAAATTAGAGATGCAGGTATGGATTTTCCATTTACAGAAATTGATCTCAATGTCATGCCAGAAACTGATATTGATGATTCAGATATACAAGATAATGAGGCGCAGATTAAATCGATCTCAATCTTGATCCGAATTGTATCATAAATAATTCTGCTGTGATCGAGGGACAACGGCTAGATTCTTATGACAGAGATAACATTATTTGTACCATCCCTCATTATATTTCAGCTATCTCAACCGATGCCATTGAGTTTGCAAACTCCACGAAATCTTCTACAATCTATTTAATTTCAACATAATCTTAACTCTGTCGTCAGTTTTCCAGTACTCTTCACTTTTTTAAAAAAAAAAAAAATTAGTACAGCATTCAGGGTCACCCGATTCATCAGCTATCCCTTCACACTCTATTGAATCTTCAAAGTCCATGGAGTCCCCGAAATTTTGTGACGGCCACTAACAATTCTCTGGTACAAATATAAATGGCCGGGAAAACAGAGGATTTGGTGTAGGTAGCTAAGCATTGATTCCCCACGGTCACTTGCCCGAAGAGTTGCTTTTGAGATATATGATGCGATAGCAGTCACGGAGAAAGTAAGTAATGGGGCAGGGATAAATCACTTGTACGGAAAATGTAAATAAGTAGCCTCCTAGCTTGCTCCTTTAAAATAGGGAATTGATCAGCACAGTATGGCTCCATTTGGGAAGGGGTGAATTGAGGTAGAGCTAAACATTAAAAATTAATTTAGGTGAAGGAAATTGATGTGAATTGGAGTAAATGTTTTAAAATACTGTTTGGATGATATTAACCTAACTTGAGTGAATCGGAGTTAATGTTTTAAAATTTTCATTTAAGTTGAGGTGAATGAAGATTAAAATAATAAAATAATGATATGTATACACTTGTATTAAATGAATAAGTCATGTTGAGGGGTATTTTGGTCCTATCAGGTCAAAAAATTACTTATTATTTCACCTTCACCTCCGTTATCCCCGAAATCGGAAGTTAATAAAAACGAGGTTAATCGAAGTGAATGAAGGTGAAATATTAACCTCAATTCACCTAGATAAAATTATTAATCCGATATCCAAACGAGATGAATCAATTCATTCACCTCCATTAACCTTCTTCCACCCCAATCCAAACGGAGCCTAAAAGGAACTCGGATGAAGAGAGATCAAATAAGAAAGAGGGGTACATTGGAAAACCTATCATTTAATACAAAAGGGTGTGTTATTTCACACCCCATAAAACTATAAATAAAAATAAAAAAATAACTTTTTACACCTCTATCCTTCTACCCTTCGCATAGACTTTCTTTAACTTTCTATCTTCTCTTTTCACACTTTTCTTTAATTCTCTCAAATAGTATCGAAATTTTTTTCCACAAAAAATCGATGGATTATTATTTCACGGGAAAAAAATTGAAGAAATTATGGTAATTGATTTTTTTTATCGAATTTAAAGTCTATGGATGAACCATCCAAACAAAATGGCAAAGCTACATGTGAACCATCTATCGCCATAATTGTATGACAGACAATTCACCTGAACATGTGGCCAACGTATGGATGAACCACCCATCCCAAGCAGACGGCCAACATGCTACTCATTCGTAGCTCAAGCAAGTAGATGGGCGGCCCACCCGTAGCCTACGTTTGGCAGCGGGTGGTCCACCCATAGCTTGGTGTGTGTGACAGGCAGCCCGCCCATAGCTCGGCTGGTTGTTTTTTTTCCTTATTTTCTTTATATATTTAATAATGCAATATTTATTTTTTGTCATTGAATTCTGAAAGTGCACGATCTTTTGGGTAAAAAAAATGTGACTATAAATTTAAAATATGCGGGAGGGAAATTCCTTACAATGGTTAGGAATTGAAAGTTGAATGTAGCACACACAACCATAGTTTGGATAAGTTCATACAAGGGTATTCTTTTGGGCAACGGTTATCGCCAAAAGAATGAAAGCTGGTAGAGGAATTGATCGCAATAAATTTAAAACCGATGGAGATCATCAACAAATTATAACATGGTAATGGTGATATTGTTGCAACACTTAGGACAATCTACAATGCAAGACACAAGTTTAGAGTGCAAAAGTTGGTCAGGCATGCGGTTATGCAACAACTATTACATTTAATGGAAACCAACAACTATTCGATATTGGTATCGTAGGTATCCAGACTCTAATATGGCCAGTGATATTATATTTGCACATCCTGATTCCATTGCTCTTTTGCATGCATTCCCATATGTCATTCTTTTGGATTACACATACAAAACTAATAGGTACAACCTTTCTTTCTTGGAAGTTGTTTGTTTTGTGTCTAGTGGTAGGAATTTCACCATTGCTTGAGTATTAATGGGAAGGGAAAAGAAAGATAATTATCAATGGGTGATTGATAAGGTGAAGAAGATGATGGAGCCCCATGAACCAAATGTTGTCATCACTGACAAAGAATTGGGTGTGACAAAAGTAGTGCCTAAGGTCTTTCCTAATGCACCCCCTCTTATGTAGATGGTATATTGATAAGAATGCTCTCTCACATGCAACAAAAAAATTATAATCAACAACATCTAAAGACCATTTCATGATCAAATAGAGGAAGATTGTGGAGGCTAACATATTGCAGACATATGAGAATGAGCTTTTACTGATGCACGATAGATGGGGCCGATTTTCTCATATGATACAATATATGCCTATGACACTTGGTTGAATCCTTATAAGGAGAGGTTTGTTTCCGTGTGGGTTGACTATGAGCTTCACTTTGGTACTTATACAAACAATAGGTATAATTTCATTAGTGTTGATATTTTTTATTTAACTTACAATTATATAACCAATACTTATATTTTGAAATATTAAATTTAGGGTGGAAAGTGAGCATTCAAGGCTGAAGAAATATATAGCATCGTCTCAAATGAGTTTTGTTACATTATGGACAAAGATCAATATGTTGATTTGACTCCAAGTGAATGAGTTGAAGAAAGATTTGGAACAGTCTTGGGTTATTATTCCTAATTACTCTACTAATAACATATTATTCAAGAAGATCACATATGTTATACATTGTAGAGCACTAGATCTGATTGATGAGGAGAATAAAAGATCTGATTTGGTTGTTTCTAATCATTTAGGATGTAGGTGTTACTTCAGGCAGACACAAGATCTACCATGTGCACACGAGATATTTTAGTAGAAATGAGATAATCAATCTATCTCAAAATTAGCAGTTCATCAATTCTGGAAGACTTTTACCTTTTAATTCAATGATTCGGTCATTCCTCCAACTACATGTCCTTTTACCTCTAATATTATATCAAATGTACAAATCTAATACAACCATTCTAGTAAGTCAAATTATTATATCTTCAATTCTAACATTACTACCTCAAGTACAAATGATGTTGGACCATTCCAATTCTCCTGAGCGTCTGGAGCAATATTCGAATATCATGGATGAGATCTTTGAATCCACTACAACAAGTATGGTTGGTCCAGATGTTCAACAAAGTAGTGGTCACCATAGTAATAGTACATGGAGGGAACCATTAGAGTGAGAGTATACAATGCGTGCTTATTCCAATTCACCTAGGGGACGTGGTAGATCGTGTCAAGGACGTTGTAGAGGACAGGATTCTCCTGGTCGATTGGAAATGGGTCAAGGATGGAGTAGTAATAGTAGTGGGATGTATAGTATCAAGAGGACATGCTGATCCTTACATGATTTTCCATGGTCATTAGATATCGAGGCAGTGATGCTTCGGTGGGTTGAATCATGGTGTAATGTTGTGGGTGATGGAAATTTTGGATTTAGAGTTGTCGCAATACAAATCTTTGGAAACGAGGAGTTCTGGGCCAATGTTAAGGGGCGATGTTTAATGAATTGCTCACAAATTCGGGATTGTATGAGCATGCCTTTGTAGATTTGATTATCCAAAATAGGGAGCATCTTACCCATTTTCATGGATCATCTCCAATAGAGAAATGGTGGCAGTAGCTTGAATTTGGATTTCTATTGACGATAAAGTCTAATGTTGTATTCGTCTGCGCAAGTCAGGAATAATGGATTATATGTTTACTACATAGAGCTCCTCCTAACGGCCAACAGCCTGATCACTTTATTAGCATCTTAAACTGCAATGATTTTACCCACTATGTATCAGTATGTCATGTGTTCTCATTTGAATAACATCTTCATTATACTATATCTAATAGGTAACCTTAAACTCTTATAATTTTTTTTGTAAATTTGTATAAATAACCTTAATGGAAGATGCAATGTTACCACCTATATCTAATATGTGGTACATTCATGCTAATCCTAGCATTACTGGATAGGATGTGTCATATCTCAATCATATTTAGCTTTACTAAAATGCGACAGGTACTAGAAAAGACCAAGGTGGTGACTTTGGTTGACGATTTTGTATTGTGTCGATGGTGTTATATTTGTTATATATTATAATAGTAATCTTCATGTATGATACATGGGTATTGTAGCAAATATTTTATTAACATGCAGATATTTTTTTTGTTCAAAACTGATATATAAATAAAAATAACTAAATACACTACTAAATTTCTTATTAATCATGACCATCATCATCAACATGTTAGTCGGTATCCTCTTCACTAGAGGTAATTGCTAGTTTCCCAAATTCTAAGTACATTTTAATTTTTCACACAATATTTCTTTATTGAATAGTCTCCTCCTCTCTTAGTTGAACCAGTACCGATACACACCCGTTATCGCATTATGGATCTCTGCTTCTGTAGAGATGTAGTCTGAATTAGCTGGTCCTTCATTTTCCATGCGATGGACTCCTAGGTGGGATTGAGTTAGGAACCATGCAAGGTAACCATCAAAAACATCGTGCAGATAAACACATCAGCTAGCTCAACTAATGAAGTTTAATGTATAATCTAGCCAACTATTCCACAATGCTCCACAACTAGAGTAATCTACCTTATACTTCTGCACCTTTGCACCCTGGTAGAATCTAATGGATGTTTTAATAGGAGGCATAGGAATGTGGTGGGGTGTAGCTAAACTGTCGTGCAACTCAATCTAGCATGTATGGCTCCACAATGTCCATGTAGACGAGATCACCCTAATACAATGACACCTCTTACACTGATATTGGATCAGCGGTGAAGGGCATAAAATCAACCTAAAAATACATGAAAAATATTTTTAGTAAAAAGAAAGGTAGTAAACCATCTGCGTTGCCTCTACTGTATCTAGCTGCTTACTATAATGAACAATGTCCTCCAATAACTCTAGAGGACATGTTTGATGAGAGGTGTCCCATCTCATCGCTCCAACATCTCGTGAATTTATAAATGTGTGGGAATAATACCGGCGGAAAATGCGGAAATACTCATATATCCACACTTGTACATATTCACAACAATATATGTAAATCTTATACATTATAAGAATTAGCTAATTAAATTAACAAATCAACATAAATTATTACCTCTAACAAAGTCATACAACCACCTATTTGCCTGCACCCAACTCTAGATGCGACTCCAAGCTGCATGTAGAGATATGCTAATATAGTAGCCCCAATTGACCGATAGCACAAATTATCCAAATTGACAACTAATCATAATAATGACAATGAGGCACGGTTGCTAAACTCTTCAACAAAAAGTGTGTATGACAGTAAGTACCACAGATAGAGTCTAGCATAAGACTCAGTATCATCTACCCACTTGTTCATAATCTTATCCATAATGGCATCCAAAGCGACCAAGTTCCCCTTCAAATATATCCCCCTAACCACCGTCTCACCTTCACCCCACATTTGTGCAAGTAAAGTCACAACATCATTGTCGTACAAGTATAGCTCGCCTGTACACGTATACCCATGACAATTAGGTGCATAATGAAACATACATCATGGAGGGTAATAGTTATCTCACCAAACAGAAGATGGAAACTATTAGTCTTTAGATACCACCTTTAAACAAAAGTAGATATCGTTAGATAGTTATGATGGTGAAAGTAACTATCACGAAGAGCTCTCAACCCTGTGTGATCAATGAGATAATAGACATTTCCATCTTTAGAACTGAGACGAGGTAGCCTTGCAAGCACCTTTACCCTTGACTACACCCTTAATGGCCCACATGGTTCCTATAACAAAAATTAGAAAAACATTAGATGACATGAATTATGATAAATAAATATTAATTTATAAATAAATTTTTAAAAATTACCTTATCAAAATTCCATATGGTGTATGCCACATAGCCTTTAAAACTAGTAAGGAGATCATGAATCTATAGACTACCGCCTGTAGGTCCAGTCAACCACCAATCATCACCGTAGTCATGCTAAAATGGCATATAATTGTCATGAGAACTATACGACATCGTCTCAGTACCGCGTTCTGCTGCAGCATGTGCTTTAGCACTCATGGTCATGACTCTTTTGGACACCCTACTAGTGGGCATCATGTCTAATCTCTTTAACCTTTCCTTTGTTACCTTCAATCTATAATTTATAATTAAGATATCATTAATACATATTATACTAAATAATAATTAAATATTATACTAAATTAAATCAAATTGGGGTTTACAATTGAGGGTTTGGGTTTGATGGTTGATAATTGAGGGTTTGGGGTTTAGGGAATGGGGTTTGGGGGTTTGGGATTTAGAGTTTAGGGTTTATGTTTTAGGGTTAGGGTTAGGGTTTAGGGTTTAGGGATGATATTTGAGTGTTTGGGGTTAAGGTTTAGGGTTGAGGGGTGAGGGTTTGGCCTTAGGGTATAAAGAAAAGGGTTAGAAGGATAGGTCGTTGCCATATAAGGGGGGAGTTAACAAGTGAGTGATATGTAGGTGGGGGGAGGCGACGTGTCATTGGCGTGCATGAGGGTGGAGGGGAAAGGTCAGTAGTGCAAAGCAACGGAATGTGCTACGGGCAGTCAACACATAGGAAGGGGGAGCTATGGGGCTCTCACCCGGATCCTTGCAGCCTCAACGAGTGACTCGCTCGTAGCTCCCATTTTTCGTCGTGCTCAACTCACCCGCCCTTCTACCTACGTACGACTTGCCCATCCATCCCTCCCCCATTTCTTTCGTAGATTTTTGCATATAATCAACGACCCAATCATACTAAACATAGAGTTTAGATATAAAATACATAAATAAATCTATTACTCATATTGAAGAATAGCAATCGGGAGCAAGGGATATGGTTGATTTTGGTAGAGAGCTACGTGGAGAGCTTGAATCGGGAGAGAATGAGAGACAAGGAGGGATGAGGGGTAATTTTTGAATAGTGAAAAGAAGGAGGGGGTATAGGGGTGTACAAATAGAGAAATAGGTGTGCAACGAGAGGGAGGGATTGTTTAAATATCTACTACTAATGTAAGTATATACGTAAAAATCAAATATGTGGCTTAATTATGTTTGATTTTTCTGAGGACATTTTAGATTTCAATATCAAATTAAAAAAATCTCTCAATGCATACTAGAGTACTTTTAAAATAAAAGTCTAAGACAATATAACTTTAGTTGGGATGAGAGTAGGTTAGGTGTATAATTTTAGACGAATGAAAGCTTAACTCAAACTCCATGGGCCCCTAATATTTGAACCCATATTCAAACCCAAAAGGTCTAACATAAATGGATCTTAAACTAGTCTTAATAATTTTTTTAAATAAAAAATTACTTCAGTAATGTTGTTATTTACCATATAACACATTATTTTTTGTAATATTGTAGATATATGTACCTTTTTGTATCACAACTTATTATAAAATATTTTCAATTAAATTAATTAATATAAAAGTATATGTCAGAAAAATGAATATATATCACTATGACTTGTGATACAATGTATAATTTTTTTATGAATTACACAATTATGTCCACATACAATATAATCTTTACATTTTAATTGATAATTGAGCCTTTAACTTATTAAATGGGGAAACTAATCTTGAACAATTTTGAGTTACAACACCCAAACCTATACTCTTTTGTATTAAATAATTTTTTTAAATCTTAATTAATATTTATTTATAATAAAATTGCCATTTTGTAGTTTAACTGGATTGATATGTTAATTTTTTTTATTTATATTAATTTTGAAAATATGTTTTTTTTAAAGAATAATATTTATGTGTTATGAGTGTGTGTGTGCGTGTGTGTGTGTCCATACATATGTATATATGTATGTATATGTTTGTATGTATGTATGTATAAGAATTGGATTGGCAGTACGATAAACCATCCCAATAGTAGATATTTAGTCTGATCGTCTTAGATCAAGGGTCAAACTTATCCTTTGGGTGGTCAACAACCTAAGCCCATTTTTTCCACCAGGCTTTTGTTTGGCCTTATCTTGGTACTAAATTATATGAAAATTTAAATGTTACAATATATTTGAATTAGAATATTATTTTAATATTTTTCTTAAATTTTTATAATTTATGTAATGCCTACTTAACATTTATATTTAAAAATATACAAAAAAAAATTATTTTGTGACTTAAGATCTCATCCTCACGTCTTCTTGTCAGTTTGGAGTTGATATATTTTTTATTGTCATTAAATCATCAATCAGTCAAATTTTAGCCCAAAACAATGATGACACCCTTTCCCTTTATCCACCTAACTAAGATTTCTATTGCAATCTACAATCTAAGTTCTACCCCTCGCGTCTTGTTGCTTCCTCTCTTTATCTCTCTTCTATGCGGTTACCGATTGATTTAGGGGATTGGGGCAAATTTATTTGCCCTTTATGCATCAAATTGTTTTACACTTCATTTCTTTTTGATTTACACATTTTGACCCAAGTATTAGAAGCATTTTTTCTCTCTTTTCCTTTTTTGTTCTAGCCTTAGTTGGTTCTTTGTAATAATTGAAACTTTTTCTAAACCTAATCCTATATCATTAATAAAATAATCTTATTCTAATCTCAAGAAAATTTTATTTTAGCCTTAACTAAATTTCTTAATCCTAAAATTTTAACCTAATTCAAATTGGTGACTCGAATAAATTATTTTTTGAGAACCCAATATTAATTTCAGTAAATTTTTTCACGAATCCTACCTATTTTAGCTAATCAAAAAATTTTATAAAACTAACCTTAAACCCTTTTTTTTCTTTTTTCATTTCTTTCTCCTTTTCCCTTATTCCTTTCTACTCTCTCTTGCCTCCTTCTGCCGTAATACTTAACTTTAGTATTCTTATGACTTGCAACTTACAACCATCACTCTCACCATCTACTACAACCATCATCATCATCATCCCTCATCATCACCATCTCTAATGTTGTTGCTGCCACCGACTGCATACACACCTCCCCCTGCCATTTCTTTCTCACACAACCATCACCATAACCTACAATAATCATCATCATCCTCATGCTGCTACCCTACCGTTTTTCACCCAACACCCCAACCCCTCGTGCCCTTGTGTTCTTGCTACCATCACCCTATGTAACATATCCCCTTACATCATTCATTTCTAATGCCACCACGCATGTATATGTATATCTATATATATATATATATACAACTCATCACTCTCCTTCTCCCTCATTTGTTTGTTCCATTATACCCCAAATTGTCTGTCAAACATCAAATACATGAGCCCCCTTTATTTCCTCCTCCTCCTTCCTTCATGTGCTCTATTTCACATGCCGAACCACCTCCATCACCACCGTGCACTACCACAACCACCAAGCATAGCCTACATGTAGTACCCCAAAAATTTGCTTAGTTTAATCCCGCATCAATAGAAACCTAATTTAATTCTAATCTCAATAAACCTTATTTTATCCTTAACCTATCCTCAATCCTGAAACTTTAACCAATTTTGAAAACCTTAACTTTGATAAACCGTAATTCGTAAACCAAAATCAAAACCCGCTAAAATTTTTGCTAATCCTAATTACCTTTAGATAATCTAAAATAACCCTAAACTAATCCCCCAACCTTTCTCTTCTCTTTTCTTTTCTTCTCCTTTTCTTTTCCTTCTTCTCTTCCTCCCTCCAAACTTGAGTTGCAACTTCTGAATCTATGCAACTTGCACCGTCACCTTTCTGCATCTATCACCCATCACCTTACCTCCTTTCTCCTTTTTTCTTCTCCTTCTGCATCCTTATCCTTGCTCGAGTACACCCCATCGCATACTCTACACACTCACTTTCCCCCTACCATTTTTCTACTTCTCACGCAACTCTTAAATCAACCATCACCATCCTCACCCTGCAGCTACTACCCTACCCTAACCATCCCTTGCAACCATCACCATCACCATGTAGCTGCACAATCACCACCATCACTGTCGTATGCTAGCACCCCCTGTTCTTTTTCTTCTTCCTCAACTCACACCACACACGCACACATGTATGTATGTATATATATATACCTCACACTCTCCCTATTTCTCTTTGGTTTTGCCTCACTCTACTAATATTTGTGCCAAAAAGCCATTATCGAGCTCCCTCTTCCTTCTCCTTTCCTCCTTCTCTCTTTTCTTCTTCTTCTTCTTCTTCTTCTTCTTCTTCTTCTTCTTCTTCTTCTTCTTCTTCTTCTTCTCCTTTCCTCCTTCTCTCTTTTCTTCTTCTTCTTCTTCTTCTTCTTCTTCTTCTTCTTCTTCTTCTTCTTCTTCTTCTTCTTCTTCTTCTTCTTCTTCTTCTTCTTCTTCTTCTTCTTCTTCTTCTTCTTCTTCTTCTTATTCTTCTTCTTCCCTTATCGTGCACCACCTCGGCCACTACTCTTCTCCCTTTGGTCGGAGGACTGACCACCAAGGTCACCCCAACCTTCCCCCTCACTGTCGTCGGCCACTGCCGCCAACCACCGCCTTGTTTCCCTTATTCTTCCTCTCGTGTGTAGCAGCGTTGAAAAGTGCACGAACGGTGCACAACCTTGCAACTCTTAAGTCCCCTGCTGCACAGCCGTACAATCCTTGCACTGTCTGACCATGCATAATTTTTCCTCTTGGCTTGTTTATGCATGGCTGTGCAAATTTCACACCGTCTGGGAATGGACTTTGTTTTCTCTCGATTAGAAGCTACACCGCTTGCTGCACAACCATGCAACCTTGTTCCTTTGGTCGTGCATCCCTATTTTCACCCCCAAACCTCAACCAAACACCACCAAAATTTAACCATATCCCCACTACACATTCCTCTACACATCCATACATCTCAAGTTCCTATTTGACTGAGGTGGTATTCTATTAGCTTTGGAGGATGAAGTCTAGGATTTGCATGCTTAGAGCCAGTGTCCTAGTTGGTAAGGATACTATTCGATGCTTAGGACTTTTGATGATATTTGCTTGTATGGCTAAATGAGATTTTCATGATATTGTTGCTATATTATGTAACATATGTTGATATTGATAATTTTTGATGATATGAATGTTATGTTGAAAGAAAATAAGAATTGGTAAGAGATATCATTATGTTATGATTTGTGACGATAATATCATATTTGTGAAATACATCTTATGGTATGAAATATGGGTTAAATAATGATAATGTCATATTTGTAAAAATATATCTTATGGGTTGAACAATAATAATGTCATATTCATGAAAATATATCTTATGGTATGAAATAGGGGTGAATGAGTTGTGGTAAATGGACTTAAGGTCTCTCATGAGGTATGATGATAAATGAGGACTTGGAAAAGTAATATGTGTGGAAGGTATAAAATGAAGGTTTTAATTGTACTTAAAGGGTAACTTGGTCATTATGGGATATTAAGGAAGTTTTGGTAATTTATGTGTTAGGAGGTTTAAATTATGACAATAATAGCTTGAGTAATTCACCGGAAGATTATTGTTATTTGGGGTTCTTACATATTTAATAGTAAATTTGAGGCAAGCTATCTTGAAGTGTTAATATCATTATTCCATGTTCAGGGTTTAGAGGTTATCTATTGGAATTAGAAGTCATGAAAATTTCATGGGAAGTATTATCACAATTCTATGGAATTTAGGCTTGGATACTTTAGTGATTAATATATCAGAATGAGATTATTAAAGCAAACTCATGGGAATTAGGTTGTGCATTTTGGGTATGATACTAATGATGGGATTTAGGTGATGACATAATATAATGTGAGTAGAACAACCAACATGGGAGAATGAACACTAAATAAAATGTAATTAGGGTTTGATAGGACTTAAGGACTTGGACCTATGCTATATGTATATCTATTTTAACTATGTCCTATGCCTAAGAATCAATCTTGAATAAGATACTAATCACTTAAAGTGAAAGAGCACGTGAGTAGGGCCATCGTGATTATTTTTCTAAACCTATATATATGTATCCCGTTCCAACGGGGAGAATAGTGGCTCGAAAGTGTTCTACCCTAAGAAGATATTTTTAATCTCTGTTCCACTGAAAATAATAGTGGCTCAGGTGTGTTGTCCCCGAGAGTCTCAGACTATTCCACCGGTTTAATAATAGTGGGGTCCTTACTCATCGTGAAATAAACATATCTTCATAAACCATGGAAAAGATACTAATGATTTACAGTGGAAGAATACATGAGTCAAGACCATAGTGATATATTTTCTATATGTATATGTATTCCCATTCCACCGGGTAAAATAGTGGCTCGGGAGCATTCTGCCCCAATGAGATGTTTTTAACCTCCGTTCCACGGGAAAGAATAGTGGCTCGGGTGTGTTGTCCTAGAGAGTTTCAGACTATTCCACCAATTTCAGAATAGTGGGGTTTCTGCACTCAATGTATATAAAAGAATGAAAATGGACTATACTTAATAAAATGATCTAGATCGTAATATGTCTTATGAGATATTTCATTTACTTGGTTATACTCCTTTATTATCTAATATGGAAGCATGTGTTATTTGTATTCCCATTTTGATAGTATTGTTCCCTTACTCAATACATAGTGTACTGACTACCCGTTTTATGGGTGCTACTCACTTCCACGAGCAGAAGGCCCTAAATCTTATATACAGTTCTCAGAGGATCAGATAGATGACTTTGCAGCCTATGACGCCTTATGTGGGGATGAGTGGCTCCATCTAAGTCGGGGTTAGGTGAAGAGTATATGTTATCCGGATTATATATTTAACCGGATATCCTCTTTGGACTCTTAATCCATGGTATCCTCCTTTTGTATTTTAAAACTTGGAGTTAAACTCCAAAACCCAATTTTATACTATAAATGTGCTTTTGTTTTATAATTTCCTCATATTACCTTAAATGTTTTAGCCTTGTGATTGATGTAAGGATGGTTGTATAAACTAGAATTATGTCGATTATAGTGGTAACCCCCACTATTTTACTTAGTTACTTCTGTTACAAAATAAAAAAAAATAGTAGTAAAAATTGGGGTGTCAAACTACAGCCTAATGGACCAACCACCAAGACCACCCCATCACTCCCCTTCATTGTCATTAACCATCGTCGTCGACCACTGCCTCTTTTCCACTTCTTTCATCACGTCCATTGCATTTTTGTGAGACCCACAGCTCATACACAGCCTCACGCACAGTCATGCACTACTAATTTTCCTTGTCGCACATTTGTGCAAACCATCATGGTTTCCCTGTGCACCCTTACACGGCTTACACACAACCTTTGCATGTCCATGCACATCTGTTCGTTATTTTCCTATGTAATTCCTTATCAATCACGACCGTGCTTCTTCTCACAACCTGCCTGTGCATGACCCCAATTCATGGCCTAGGTGTGCACAATTTGCCGCATGCCCGTGTATCCTCCTCATTTGGGCCTTGCACCCTCTTTTTTACCACCAAACCTTACCCAAACACCACAAAAAATTCACCATACCACCACCATACATTCCACCACACTTCCATGCATTTCAAGCTTCCATTTGCCTCTAGTTATTTACATTTTTACCCTCCTTTACCTTGACTTTGTCCTCGATTATAATCTTTGAGCCTAACCGTGTATTATCTTATTTTTCATAGGTGATTTTTTTGATGATCTAGGTGGAAGAGATAGATGTCTTTGTTGATAATGATACATGTCGTAGCTAGGACTTTATGTGTATGTGTATATGTATGTGCTTTTATTGGACATATGATATGATTAAGGTTATATTGTGATATGATATCTTGAGTAATGAGATTCAAAATTATGCTTTTGATATAAATGTTGGATATTGTATCTATGAAAATAATTGAGGATGTATGTTCTGCATAAATATTGGAGATGTATATGTATTAGTATTGAGATTATCAGAACTTGGGAGAGTATAAGCATTTTTAACTACCTAAGAGTATTATGGTCATTTGTGGATAATTATGTGGTCCTAATTATGTTATTAAATTTATTTCTTGTATATTACATGTGTCCCATATGATAATATTCAATACACAATCAATAAGATATTAATTATTTAAAGTAAAATATCACGTGAATCGGGTTGAGGTGTTTATATGAATATGCTCCACCGGATAATAATAATGGCTCAAGTATCTTGTCCCTGAAAGGTGCATCGGTCCGTTCCACTAGATTAAGAATAGTGTGGCTCCATATTCAATGTGAATAAATATACAGTTAAGAAATAAAGTATTAATAGAAAATATACTAACCATTTATAGTGAAAGACTACGTGAGTCAGAATTAAGGTGTTGAGTATGCTCCAATGAATAAATAATAGTGGCTTAGGTGTTCTGTCTCTGAAAGGTGTTTCAGACCATTCTACTGGTTTAAGAGTAGTGGTTCATGAGCATTTGTACTTTGAGAGCAATTGAGTCCATTTCACCAGATAATAATAGTGGCTCATATGTCTTGTCTTTGAGAGGTATTTCAAGCCGTTCCATCGGTTTAAGAATAGTGGGGTCCCTGAACTTAACATAAATAAAAGATTATAATATGATATAGTTATATAGCTAGACTTGAAATCATTGCTTACCTAACAAGATTTTATATTAAGTACGATTATTCTTTAATTTGAGTTCATGTATTATGTGAAATCTTGCTTCAACTGTATTATTATCTTACTCAGTATATACACAGCGTACTGATCATCCATTTCATGGGTCCTGCTCATTTCCATGAGTTGAAAACCCAAATGTATTTATGTAGATTGAGGCTGATCCATTGGATGAGTTCATGGCTTTTGATGAGATATATGTGGAGGAATGACTTTGGTATCAATGTTATAAGCATAGAGTCATGTTATCCGATTGATGTATTTACCCGAATACCTTTTTGAACTCTTTGATCCACAGTATCCCTTAGTTTGTATTTTGTTATTGTAATTTGGAGTTAACCTCCAAATTCATATTGTATTTCTAAAAGTTCTTCCATTTTTAATTTTCTTGTTTTACTATGAAGGGTTTTTAGCCTTGTGATTGATATAATAATGGTTGGGTAAACCAAACTTATGTCAATTACGATGGTAATACCCAATATTTTGCTTATATGCTTTCGCTATAAAATGAAATTTTGTAGTAATAAAAATCGGGGTGTTACACTCTTGTTCCTCTTATTCTCCTTTTTTTTCTCTTAATCTTCTACATATTTCTCTTATATCTTCTTTAAGTATAAAATATTTAGTCTTCAAGGAGAGTTGAAGAACCCCTTGTCTACTTCTTTTAAGTCTTATTATTTTTAGGAGGAGGTTGAAGATATATTCTCCTTCAACTCTTATCCTATTTTCTTATGTATTTTAGCTTGTCGAAAATGATTTTTACTAAGTTTTAACTTTTTATTTTGAAAGGTGAATAACTGGTCAAAAAAGCTTAAGCTAAGAGTTGGCTCTTTTTCTTTGGTTTGCTTGGATTGCTAGAAGAAGCATAAATCTTTAAATAGTCCTATATAAAATATGTTAAAAGCATTATTAGGGGTTTTATTTGCAAGTAATACTATAAACACACACACACATACCATGTGTTGTTAATGTTATGGCGAAATATGTAAAACCCCAATATTTATGATTCTTGATATGTATGTGAATCATGAAAAATTAAGTGTAAGCTTATATGTATTTTAACATAAGTATGTATTTATGTTAATATATGGCTTAAAATTGTAAAATAAATATGTGTGCATTATGGGAGGGACTTGACAAAGGGAATTTTTGTCCTTTTCAAGAAATTATCTTGATTTTTTTAGGATACCATTAAAATCCTTGCATATTTTACTTAAAATTTCATACATAATATATTAGTATTTTACCTTATTGGACCTAAGTTATGATAATGCAAAGTTTTCAAATATTTTGGGGTAGTATAGCAATTTTACATATGTAGTATTAATTTTCCAATTATGAAGTCATATTTATGTTATCCATATGTGATATGTGAAATATGAATTTTATGGGATTTTTTACATGCATAAAAAGGTTTTATGGACTAAAAATAGAAATTTTAAGTAGGGTAAAATGGTCTTTTCACAACATTTTTTTGGAAATATTATACTATTTTTTTAGTTAAGTATGATATTTAGGGATTTAAAAAATAATGTGGTATTTATTAGAGGCCTAGGAAATGCCTTAGTAATTTTAAAGAATTAAAAAATAATTTGACAATGGAAATACATTTTTGTCATTTAACAAATTTGATGGTTTTTTCTAGAAAACAAATATTTTATTATGCATATTGTGAGTGTAAAAATATACAAGTATTGATATGTATGCTATGTGTTAATGAGATGAAAATGGTATTTTTATACATTAAAAGAATATTTTTCCTTAAAGAGGTATTTTGGTCATAATAAGTTAAAAACATGTATGGAATAGCTAAAGTAGACTTGTATTGGCCATAATGAACTTCTTTGTTATTATTTTTAGTTCAAACTTTGACTTTTACTTTGAACTTTGATCTTTGAATTTTGAAATAGTTTGCTTATATTAACTTTTAGTAAATTAGATATTGTTGGATGATCCTTTGTGATTAAATGGTGAGTTAGCTTATATCTTTCTTTTAGTCTTGATGGTTTGGTTAAGTGGAATCATTAGTTGACCAATAGTTGGTCTACTAGACATGGTTACATGGATAATGGTTGAGTGTGAAATAATGGCTTATTTGTGTTAAGTGTTATTGCGTAATAAAACCAATGTCAACATTGAGTTATGGGGGGTCCATATCGAGAATAAATATTAGGCCCCTATATATATGAAAATTTTACTTTGACAAAGCTAGGATTTGATCTCGCAAAAATATTCCCCTTATACTTCCCTTGATAAGGTTGTTTGCCAATAGCCCCAAGATCAAGCTCTATCTGTAGACAATGTTTTCTTTTTATATACTATACATATAGATACTAAAAATGAAGGTCGCAATAGGGAATCAATCCTACGTGCTTTATATTTGTAGCCTAAGCATGTAAGTATACATCTACACAATAAGAAAATTAATGTTAGACCATGATTAATCTATTAAAAGGGCCTAAAGTTTAGTTTAGGGTGAAAAATTATTTTATTGCACTTTAATAATTTAGGGAAGTGAAAATGTGATATCATTTCTCAAAGTTTAGTTTAGGGAAATAAAAATATTTTGTTGCACTTTAGTAATTTAGGTCAGTAAAATTTTAATTTCGTTGTTAAAAGTTTAGTTTAGGGTAATGAAATTTTTATTTTGTTTCCTAAAGTTTAGTTTAAGGTAACAAAAATATTTTGTTACACTTTTCTAGGGCAAAGAAAATTTTATTTTGTTCCCATTACCTTGTTGGTCATTACCTTTAGTTGAAATATTGGTAATGAAATAATAGTTTTAGGCTGCAAAGTTTTGATTTGTTGCCCAAACTTGGTTTGGGCCTCACAATTTTTTTGTCACCCAATTTTCATTGGACTGCACTAAAAAATTTAGACTCATGATATTATTTCTCCTTTAAATGTTGGCTTTACTTATAGACTCTAGAGGCACAAATGGACGGAGATTATTTTTGAAAGACACCATTCCTGTGATATTATTTCTCTCTTATGAATTATTGGGTCTCCATTATGGTGAGATTACTTCTCTCTTCTATATTCCTGGTTCTCCATTATGGTGAGATTATTTCTCTACTCCTTGGTTCTAACTCAGTTACAAAATATTGGCTCTATTACCATGAAAGGCCTAACTAGTCTTATTGTAGGGAGAGAGGAAAACCCATATTTGCTAGAGGGAGGGGTGGTAAACCCATTTATTACTAAAACATGGTTGATTTCGTTGGTGATACCATAAGGTTTCCAGCATTGTAATAGCAGGTTAGCTTATCCTTGAAACATGGTTGATTTTGCCAGTCAACTTTGCTTGGTTCTAGAGGCAAAATTTTATTTGTTAATTTTTAGAGGAAGATCTTCTTCTCTTGTTGATTTTGGTTGGTTCCTTTTATCTTCAATCTCTTAATCTTTTTCCTAGGGATAAAATTTTTTTCCGTGGATTCGGGGGCCTGTCAAGGATTCCCTATTCGAGTTCATGAATTTTTTTGGAGACTGGTTTGGGGTCCCCATCCTCTAAGTTGCCCCAAAATTTGTTTTATATTTATATATATATATATATATATATATACTATAGAATATAAATTAAAATATATTATAAAAAATAATATCGGATATTGGGGATTGGGAATAGTTTGGGAATCGAGTCAGGTGTGGAGATTTAATCCACACAAGGATCAAGTTGGGGACTTTCTGATAAGAAAAAAATGAGGATCAAAGCGGGTTTGGGGATGATTTTTTGCTTATTGGGTTTGGGAATGGGAATGGGGTCCCTATCCCTAATCCACCCCATTGCCATCCTTAATTCTTCTATCTCATTATAGGTTGTTTGGGGAAGATTTGTTCTTATGCAATTAGGTTTAATCATTGGGATAATTTCTTAAATTAGGTCTGATTATGGGGATTATAATACCCCAAAATTTACTACTGAAAATTTTTATTTTAGTATAAGTGTAATAAAAAAATATTGGGTGTTACCATCATACCCAACATAATCTTAGCTTAACATGTCATCCTTATATTGAACATGAGACTAAATATTTAAAACTTAAAACATGATAAAAACCGAGATTGAGATAGATTTATAAATGTAAACACGAGATTGGAGGTTAAATCCGAATACAATAATAAGCAACAAAGTCGCTCCTAAAAAAAGGCACTCATAAGTAGCAAAGTTATCTGATGGGTCCTCAATGACTTACACAAAAAAAATTGGGTCATTCGTCCATGGGAATGAAAAGCACTCATAAAAATGATGATCAATACATTATGTACTGAGTAAGGTGACAATACAATCATATCAAGGCTACTCCAAGTACATAAGGTCATAAGGGAGAATGAAAATGCATAATGATTAAACATGAATACAAAAGTAAAGGGATGATTGCATTATAATTCCATTATTAGGTATATCCACATTCCATTTCTTATTTATGTTGAGGTTAAAACCCCACTAATCCGGTGGAGTGAAATGAAACACCTATTAGAGCAAAATACTCTCGACCATTATTATTAAACCAGTAGAACAAACTTAACACCTCCTAAGAAAAAAATTTCTTCTAGCCACTATTATTAAATCAGTGGAATGATCTAAATCACCTCCCAAAAGAGAATGCACCTAGACACTATTACTAAGCTAATGGAATGAACTCAACACCTCAATCTTAGCTTACATAAATTTTTACTTTAAGTGATTAATATCTTAATTTTTATTATCCATCTAAATATCACATTCTTATTTATGTGAATTTTAGAAACCATACTATTCTTTTTCAGTGGAACAGACTAAATCACCTTCTAAGGAAAAATGCGCCTAGCGACTATTATTATGCTAGTGAAATAAACACAAAACACCTCGCCCTCTGACTCATATAACCTTTTACTTTAAATAATTATTATCTTATGCATGGTTATTTATCTCAAGATCATCATGAATACACTCATGTAGGTATTCAAGTCACATAATCCAACATAACATAATTAATCAAAACACATAAACACATAACTAGATGAATACCGAGACATTCCTTGGGAAAAAAAATACCATATTTCCCCTAAACAACTCTAATTTTACAAGTCAAGCATAACTTCTTCCCTGGTACTCATTTTATAACCAAATTCAATAACCATCCTTAAAATATTATTATTGGCAATACATCCAAAACTTAGAGTCTAACTCTAACATCTTACACATGCGATAATAGCCTACCTTTAGGGTTATCATTTATAAATCCCTACAAAACCCTAAGTTCACAAATTAAGTATACCTTTTTCCATAAGACTCATATAACCACCAATTTTAATAATAACTCCAAAAAATCCAATAATCACAACATATCTGAAAATTAAGGTCTATTTCCAACATTTCACAAATGTGATAATGACCTTGCTTCTAGGGTTATTTTTTCCAATTTAAGTCATTTTCTTATTTTATTAGACTCGGGATACTCAAAATATTACACATAATATATTTTAATATTTTGAACCAATTAAAACATGAGAATACTAATCATTTTATACATAACCTATATTAACAAAATTTCTCCTAAGATAGTCAAAACATCCATTTTCACAATAACCTATAAGTCCCAATATGAACAGTTTCCAAATTCTAATATTTATATCATCATGAAACTACTTGAAAACATCCATTAACCATTTTCCATACCTATTCATACCACATTAAAAATACCATAGATCGTATTAACATACCTAGGGTTACAAAATGAGATTTATTACAACAACACAGAAGCTCATACTCTTCAAATATTCTTACTTCCCATGGATTTGGTACCAAATCATCACACCATAAAATTATAAACATAACAATATCATCATAAAAATATCAAAAATAAGATATAATAAATAAAAAAATACACATTGCACACAAAAGCCCTAGTTACGATGTGTAGCCTTACCATAAGCATCTCATGTCTCTCTACACCTATAACCTAACACTCATCCTTTGAGACCCAAAAAAACCTAAGAATCAATAATAGTACACCATTATAACTTAAGAAAATAAACAATGAAAAGCTAAGGCAAAGGAGTGTGGAAAATTGAGCAAAGCCAAAGAAAACCAAGTCACACAAGGCTCGAACTTGCTATGGTAGAAGTTGGTGTAGCAAATGAGATGTAGGGTTAACTACTACCATAGCTAGGGATGAAACTTCACTCCTTGATGTATCTAGGGGTGTTTTGGTGTGGATTCTTAATGCCGTGGAGGTTATGTAATTTGAAGTCTTAGCATTGGTAGGGGTTGTACAACGTGAGGTTGGGGCATTTTGGTGGAGGGTGTATCTTGAAGTTGAGGTTATTTGGGGGAGGTAATTACATGAGTATTTCAGGTAAATAAGGCTTATAAAAGTTATTTTCCCACGATATGGATATCTTACAGTGTAATGAGGTAAGGATTTTGTAGAGGATCAAGGAACGAAAATGGTGGATGGGGAAAAATGAAGCACAAGGAAGCTGAGGGAAGGGAGAGAGATTTTAGGGTGAGTTTTGGTAGTTGTGAAAATAAATTTATATTTGAAATAGGGGTATTTATAGGAGATGAGTGTGGAAGTGAGAAGCACTAGAGGGGTGAGGGTTAGGAAGCGATTTTTAGTGTGGGTTTGGTTCTATGACATAGATCCAGGATGAAAAGGACGGGCATACCTTTTGGTAGTGCAAGTTGTGCTCTAGGGAAAAGGGTAGGTGGATGGTGTAGTGGTGGTGGAGGGCTACAAAGGGAAATAAGAAAGGGAAAGGAACCATGTTGGGAAGTGATTGTATGGCTAGAAGGGGAAAGAGGGAAGGAAGCAATCAGGATGGGAGAAGCAGAAAAGAAAAAGGGAAATAAAAGAGAGAAGGGAAAAGAATTTTGGGTTAGAATTATAGTTAGGTTTAAATTTTATATTAGGGAATTAGGGTAAATTTTATTTAACAAATATTTGGGGTTAGGGTTAGGTTAAAATATAAATGAAATAGAATTAGGATTATGATTAGATTTAGGACCAATAAATTAGGGTAAAATAAAATTATCAAGTATCCTAGATTAAGATTAGGTTAAAATATTAATAACTCAATATTAAGGTTAGATAAAATTTGGGATATTGCAAAAAAAAATATCTAATTACTTAGGTGATTTACTTCTCCAAATTCATCTTCCTCCGTTTTTTATTTTGATGTTGAACTGAGTATGGTGGTTTCATCGACTTGTTCTTCCATTTTTAATTTACTATTTTAAAGAGTGTATATTTGGGTACTCTATATGTTTGTTGTTTTTCATTTTTTTTTATTTAAAAAAATCCGATGCTCTATATGTTCTTCAAATGGGATATGTATGGGTTTGACTATCTATAAATTCATGTTCTAGGTTTGATGCTCTATCTGTTCTTCAAATGCATTGTTCTGCTTTGATTTTGCTCAAATATTTAGTAGTATCTAGTAAATTCAAGACTCGTACTGCTATTGCTAGTTATTTCAAGAGCTGGGTATTTTTAGTTTGGTGCTTATATATTCAAGTTATTCTATTATCTATAGACTCATACCCTTGTCTCTCTTCTTCTGATATATATTTATGAGCTAGTATCATATGTTTGATTTAGGTTGAAGGAAGATTTTATTTTGAATATTTGAGAGCTTAGAGAATATGGCATAAGGTTTAATTTGGGTGTAGTGACATATACTTATTAGCAAGTATATGATAAAATATGTTGTAGGTGCTTATGAGCATTGTTTTTGCGTATTTTCAATAAATTTAGAGAATTAAAGTGGAGAAAGTTGATAAAATTGGGTGCAAAAGGTAGAAAAGGTCACATTTAAGTAAACTTTAGAGGGGCATACCTTTTAACTCAGTTGTCTGATTGAGACAATTTTTTTTCATTTCATGTATTTTTTTGAGATCTAAGTGGTGGAACTTTTAGGGGATTTTGGGGATTTGATACATTTATGGAGCCCAAAAAAGACCCTAAGGCCTTTAAAAATAGGTTTGTGTGTTTTGCATTTATAAATAAAAAGGTTATTTTAGGTATGATATCTATTTGTTCTATCCAAAATACATAAAAGGGACCTGATGAAATTAATAATTCAAAAAGGTATCCAGGTAAAAACTAACTATGGGATAACATGACTCTATGCTCAACCTTAGTATATAAGATCACTCATCCACACAGAGGACATCATATGAATCAAAATAATCTAAAGGG
This sequence comes from Tamarix chinensis, assembly GCA_030549775.1. Lineage (NCBI taxonomy): Eukaryota > Viridiplantae > Streptophyta > Magnoliopsida > Caryophyllales > Tamaricaceae > Tamarix > Tamarix chinensis. The sequence continues at coordinate 121,384,930 of CM060171.1, forward strand.
TCCTCATCAACTCACACAAAAGCATCTGGGTAGTCTGTTCATGGAAATGAGCATCACCCATGAAAAATGACGATTAGTATGCTACATACTAAGTAAGGTAACAAAACCATTGGAAATTGGGTATAAAGAATTACATAAGTTCACATCAAATAATGAGCATACATGTGTGCTAACATAAAATTATACATAACTATTTATTTAAGATCTCATTATTAGATATGACACAATCTATTATTTTATTTATATTGATTTTAGGGACCCTATTATTTTTAATTCGGTGGAACGGCTTGAAACAACTCCTAAGGCGAAACATGGCCAACCACTATCATTAAGCCAGTAAAACAGACTCTACACCTCTTAGGGAAAAACGGTCTTGGAAACTATTCTTTAACTGATGGAATGGTCTAAAAAATCTCCCACAGCACAATGCTTCTAGCCACTGTTATTAAATTGGTGAAATAGACTCCTACTCCTTGGTACTCATGTGATCTTTCATTTTAAGTGATTAATGTCTTATTCATTAGTTACTTATCTAAAAATCATATTATCTTGCACCATAACACACCTAAATTCATGAACTATAAAAATTTGTTTTTAAAAGTTAAATGCGAAAGCTAAAATAATAACTCATGGGGTGTTACCGCCATACATGGTATAAGTTTGGTTTTCTCTACCATTTTATTACCAAGTACTAAGGCTAAAAATGTTATTCCATTTAAATTAATAGCTCAATTGTAAATCAGAGTAGTGAGAAAGTTAAAGTAATTTAATAACATTTCGAATATAACCAACTATTAGTGGTTACAAAATGTTAATGAAAGGAAATATATAAAGACAATAAGAAGTACAAAATCTTTTAGGTCAAAAGAAACTAGACAAAACACTGGATAACCCTATACTATCAACCCACAAGATAGCCTTCAACAGATCTTGTGAAATAACCTACAAAGGTCACTGCCAATTGAATAAGGAGGGTTCCAAGAAAGGAACCTTTCAATACAACAGTACTGAATAACACGTTATACGAAACTAATATGAAGGGTATGCATGGAACACATAAAATGCATCGCAGCAATACATGAATATTTAATTATGCACATATTAATTGAAATACGACAATTGTTCATATAACCACATAGCATCAAGACCATATACTACCAATGCTCGTTCATCTAGAAATAATATAAATTTACTAATTAAGCATCCAAGAGATGTTGTTTGTAGTATAATTAGAAAACAACATCATTCTCAAATCATAAGCATGGTCACAATTCTCATTATCAAAACCAACAACTCTCTTAACATATGTAAGCTCTCTAGCACAAAACTTTAACAACACATATCATCATAGGTAGGCACTAAGGCTATTATTAAAACACAGGTAGGCACAAAGGCTAACACCAACCACAGATAGGCACAAATGCTACTACCAAATCACAAGTAGGTACAAAAGCTACTACCGAATCATAGGTAGGCGCAAAAGCTATTACTGAACCACAGGTAGGCACAAAGGCTACTACCAAGCTACAAGTAAGGACAAAGGTTATTATTAAACCACAAGTAGGCATAAAGGTTGCTACCAATCAATCCAATAATCATTTCAAATCAAACAACAATCATTTCCATTTTTATTTAGTCGAGGGGAGATCAAATGAAACTTTAGACACTAAGATACCCCGATCATACCGGCGCATAAAGATAGCAAAGTATCCTACTGACTATTAACTTTGGGACGCAAAGTTACCCTGGTCAAACTAGTACATGAAATTACACAGTACTCTATCAATAAGAACACCTAATCCATAAGTATGCATACCCCCTAATTAGGTTTGTAGAACTAAATAGAATAAGATATAGGGCCTGGTTGGGGTACTAATGCACACTTGCAAAATCCATAAACAATCGTGGGTTAAACCACATCTTTAGAGTAGCAACCCCTAAAGATCCACCATTCCCAATCTCAAGGTATTTCCCTTTAACTATTAGTATTTTATAAGGGTGGCCACAAAAATACATATTAATCACATAGACCCGGTTCTTTATACTTAACCATTTTTTTCTTTTCCAAACATTCTATGATGAGCTAAAATCAAGTTCATTACCAATATCAATGTCATAAAGCTACTAAGGTTATCTTAGGTTCAAGTATTCACATGTAGGCACTTTAGGTCAAAATGACCAAAACACCCCTAGGGAGAAAGTTACCACTTTACCATCCATTTCGATTACAAAATCCATTATATTTATTAGCTTACCATAAAAAGGATAAAATAACATAATTAAATTATTTATCATGTAATTAAGTTACCAGACACGCCAAATAAATATTTTGACCTTATACCCAATCCTACACGTAAAACCCTAACATGTGCTCTTAGAACATCAAAACACATACTCTCATGCTTAACAACAAATAACACATGTCATGCATGTTTACCATGGTACACTCCAAATTACCAAATTATCCCTAGACCATACAATAATAATAGTTATACTGAAATATGTGTTTCTGAAACAATAAAACACATATTCATATGATTAACAACAAATAACACACATTATGCATGCTTATTAGAATAATCATCACAGTACACTCAAAATTATCAAAATACCCCTAGGTCATACAATAACAATAATCAAGGTTAAATATGTGTTTCTAAGACAACAAATCAGCTACCACCATTATTAGCAATAATTAGAAGACATTAGGCATTCTGGTTGAAATTAAATATCATGATGTACTTAAATAACCAAATTACCCCTAGGGTACATGATTGTAATAATTATGCTATATTTGCATTTAAACATGCTTAACCTAACATTTCCACATGTACATATCATACAAAATCTCTTCCCAACATTAGAACCATTTTAATTACACTTTTGTACACACAATATTTTACATAAGATAACATGTCTTTTTTTCATGATAATATAATAATAATAATAATCATATAATGTAAAAAATCATGTCAAACACAATTTACATGTCAATACCCTAATGTGTTATCATATGATATCCAAACAATTTAGTGGAGTTTAAATGTTACCTATTTTCTAACAACAGAATAATGTGCTTGTAGCCTCCTAAAAATTATTAGGCTCTGCTAATAAAACTTTTGTACCTAAAAATAATACTACAAATACATATTAATATTTGGTCAATAATAATTTTTATTAAAAATATTTACTAAATACAAAATTATTAAACTACCTATATATATTAAATATTACTAAAAAATAATATAAAATTCCAAAACACCACTCATACTGCACGTAAGGGGCTTAGTGGCCGGCTGGTTAATGGTTAGAGGTGGCGGTTGTGTGGTGTTGGTTCAACTGGTTGGTGATGGAGGTTGCATTGGGCTATGAAGGTGGTAATGGTTGGGTGGGTTGGTGTAGGAGGGCTAAAGGTTGTGATGGTAGCAATGTAGGGTTGTAGGAATGAGGCGACGCGGAGGAAGGGAAAAAGAGGAGAAGAAAAGGAAAAGAAGAATAAGGAAGGAGGTGGTGATGGGGTGGTCACGGGGTGATGGTGCAGGAGCTAATGGTGGTTGTGGTTAGAGGTAGACCAGTTGAGAGGAGTTGTAGGGGCGGAGGAAATGGTGTTGGGATAAGGGATTATAATCCTAATATTGCAAATTATCTTATAAGTGAAATCTTGCTTAAAAAACCTATTATATCATCAAAGGAAGAAATTTATGCATAACATAGGTTATTATTTTTAAGATGATCCTTATCTTTATAGAATTTTTTTTATCAAATAATTAAAATATGCGTGTAACACCCAAAAATTCACTATTTTTTTTAAAGCAGAAGAATTTAAAATTTGAAATCCGTGAATTTTGGGGATGTTACTGCCACATTAAGTACCAAATTGGTTCTCTCTGATCGATTTAGTACCAAGTGCTAAAGCTAAGAAAAGATAAACATTAAACTTAAATCAAGAGTTCATGAAAGAACTAGAAAGATCATACTATCAAAAATTAGAGTACGCGTAAAGAATTATAATTCATGTCCAAAAGAAAATAAGCTTACAAGCGATAAAAGGTTCATTTAAAATACCCAACATAGGTAATGAATCAAAACGGGTAAATCCGATACAGAAGAAATAACCAAAGGAGATAAAATAACAAGAAGAGAGAATACGACCACGACACTCTCGAACTTGGAGCCAACCACAAGCTCAACACTCAACCCCGACTAATGTCTTGCCCACCTATACAAAGTCAGAAGGGCCAACTACTCGTGGGAATGAGCAACACCCATGAAAAGGGTGATCAATACCTTACATACTGAGCAAGGTAACTATGCACTAAGGCCAACACATAGAATCACATAAATAATGTAGAAGAAATAAAAGAAGCATAGAGACCATCATGATAGCATACTATCGTACAATCATTCGGTAGATAAAAATAGGCCCAATTATATTCCAGATTAATTACTTAAGTAATCTATGATCAGAAATCGATTCACGCTATGCTTTTTATCAAATCCATGCGAGTACAGGAACCTCCCATTATTATAACTGGTGGGTCGGTCACACATAGAGCATCCTGCCCTAACCACTATTATAACTGGTGGATCGGTCACACACAGGGTAAAACCCTAACCACTATTATAACTGGTGGATTGGTCACGCATAGGGTAAAAACCCTAACCACTATTCCTAACCGGTGGATCGGTTCGGCTCCTGCTCGCATAGTATTCCACTGTAAGTAATTAGTATCTTTTAAGTGTCTTAGCAAAAACTATGGTTTGTTTTTATTGAGTTCGGGATCCCCCACTATTATAACCGGTGGGTCGGTCACACATAGAGCATTAAGCCCTAACCACTATTATAATTGGCGGATCTGTCACACATAGGGTAAAACCCCTAACCACTATAATAACCGGTGGATCGGCTGGACCCATCTCAATATCTTCCATTTTAAGTGATTAATGCCATAAGTATCTTATTCAGAAGCTTTCACCCTAGACATGCATGAATCATTCTCTTTACACTTCACACATCACAAATCATAAATTCCACCCTTATAATTACACTTTAATTACCAAATATACATGATACCACAAAAACTCTAAGTAGCCATAACAAACCCTAATTGTCCACACAAACTCTAGCTCGGTCTCCTACGTACCCTTATATTGCTCCACGTACTATTTTTCATCCAAAGTGTTCAAACACCCAAACAACACTTACATTACCTTCCATACATCCCAAATTAACTTTTCATACGTAAATTCTACTCCCATGCAGACTTTGCACATCACATGCAGCCTTTCAAACTTTTCATGCAAACCCTAAAACTCCCACATAAAAACCTTATAATCAACCATGCAAACCCTAGATCCATCCGTATAAAACCCTAAATTTCTCCCTATAAAACTTTAGATTCAATCCATACAAAACCAAAGATTCATCCATACCAAACCCTAGATTCAAACCATATAAAACCAAAGATTCATCCATATCAAGCCCTAAATTCAATCTATACAAAACCAAAGATTCATCCTTACCAAACCCTGAGTTTAAACCATATAAAACCAAAGATTCATCTATAACAAACCCTAAATTCAATCCATACAAAACCAAAGATTCATCCTTACTAAACCCTAAGTTCAAACCATATAAAACCAAAGATTCATCCGTAACAAACCCTAAATTCAATCCATACAAAACTAAAGATTCATCCTTACCAAACCCTAAATTCAATCCCTACAAAACCAAAGATTCATTATTACCAAACCCTAAATTCAAACCATATAAAACTAAATATTCATCCATACCAAACCCTAAATTCAATCCATACAAAACCAAAGATTCATCCTTACCAAACCCTAAATTCAATCCATACAAAACCAAAGATTCACCCATACCAAACCTAATTTCAATCCATACAAAACTAAAGATTCATTCATACCAAACCCTAAATTAGATCCTCCCATACAAAACCATAAATTAGATTCTCCCATAAAACCTCATAAAATATGCCATGCAAAACCTTAAGTCCATCCATACGAAACCAAAGATTCTCCTATGCACAACCATAGATCTTTCCATACACAACCATAGATTAGAATCTTCCATGTTATACCATAAATTAGATTCTCCCATATAAAACTATAAATTAGAATCTTCCATACAAAACCATAAATTAGATTCTCCCATATAAAACCATAAATTAGATTCTCCCACACAAAACCTTAAATTTTCCATTTTATTCCTTCACTCGTGTATCATTAAAATATCTAGGTCAACTCACATCCCTTGGTCAAATTATTTCCCCATTCTCCTTTTTCATCCTTTTCCCTACACAAACCATATTAACATCCTCACATGTATGTCTTACAGGGTCACAACACATATCATCACATACCACAATATTTTATCACATACATATAGAACACATGCCATATAACAACTCATTAACACACTTTAACTCCATGCCATACCACTCATGAAATCACTATAATGATAAACATAGGATGCATAACATACAAAGCATATAATGCACATCAACACACAATAAGCCTTAGTAACACCCTTACCTAAAACGACACCGGTCTTGGAGCACGCTCCTACGCCTCCTTAGAGCTTTGACTGGTCTCACCTATATGAGGAAAAAACTAGAATTAGATTCCTTATTACCAAAAATACTATTAAATACTAACTTATTCTAAAACTAGGCTTTTGATAAAATAATAACATAATGATAAAAATAACATTAACTAATTACTAACTGACTAAAGATATAAGAAATAATAGTAATATTATAAAAGTTGATAATATAAAGTTGAAGACTTTACCCTAATAATAATAACAATAATGATACCAAAAACATAATAGCAAAGTTACTAAAAATAATATCAATGTTAAAATAACAAGAATAATAATAATAGTAACAATAATAATAAAAATGACATTATTCAAAAACAAAGTGAAATAAGGGCTTCGGCCCTTTTACCAAAATAGTAATAATGATAATAACAATAATACAAAAAATAATAAAAATAAAAATAGTAATAATAAAAATAGAAATAATATAAATGATAAAAACCATAATAATAATGAAAAATAATTATAATCATAACGGTAATATAGTAATGATAATAATTGAAGATAAAATGAAGTAGGGTTTCAACCCTACATTGGATAATAATAAACTTATTAAATAATAATAATAACAATAATAATAATAACAACACTAATAATAATAATAAATGCTAATGATAAAAATAATGATAATATTAATAATAATAATAAGACTTGATATTTATAATACCGCTACTATAATTCAAAACAAGCACAATAGGGTTTCAACCCTATATAAAATAATAATACCAATAATGATGAAACCTGGACGGGTTTCATCATTTGGTATCAGAGCCTCGAATATTTGAGTGCTCGTGGTTTAATTCATTTGTTACTGAACTTTTATTGTTTTATTCATCATTCTTGAGTTTGCTAACTCGTGGTTCTGAAGTGTTGATTCTAGGGTTTATGACTGACAAGAATCGAATGATTCTTGTTGCGATTAAGACGGCGACCAAGAAGGTTGTGTTGACGGAGGTGGAACCATTTGGGAAACCCTAAATAGATTTTGACGAATTCGTAGTTAGGGTTTGGTTAAGATTATTGAATCTTGACAATATTCAAGGAATACTCCTTGATCGGTAAATTCGAGCTTTAATTTTGCTAATTACTTCAATTGTTAGACATCAATTTAACATTTTATTACGAATTGATATTCTGCTCACAATTGAAAGAGTGCGTAGGAAGTGACTAAATTCTGGCGAACCCTTGGTTCTAGAAAGGGGTACGGACTCCAAGAAGAGGGGTCCTATCTCATTAATTGGCTTAATTTCACAATTTGCTCTCGCGATAATCTCGTTCCTTTCTTGAAATTTTCTATCCTACTCGGTTCAACAACTGTTTGGAAATTATTGTGTGTTCTGTGTGTTCTGGTAGACTCTTTAATCTTGTGTTGGTGTTGCAATCCCTTTTACATATAATTGTGATCAATTTGCTTTTTTGATTGGATTGATAGTAAAGTGATCTTAGCTATAGATTGACCATTATCTGTGCCTTATCTTGTGCTTCATGAAGTAAACCTTGATAAAAATTATAATGTCTAATAACGACCAATTTGTTAATCAATCTGTCTCGATATCTAGCAATGATTTATTAGAAACTCTTAGGACTTTTCAAGAACAAATGACTGTTCAACTTGTTGTTTTATCTGCTAACTTAGAACAGAGGATAGGAGAACAAGAAATAAAAATTAATGAATTGCAGAATAACAAAATAGATAACCAACATGCCGGGGTATTAGGAAGGGCTCCAATGACCCTAGAACTAGGATTCCACCCTTAAATAATTTAGAAGAACTAGAAGATCAAATATCCAATAATAGTGATAGGAGGCCTAGACAGAATAATAGGCAAGAAAGAGAATTAGATCTAGTTGATAGGAATCTAAGTAATCTTAAGTTTAATATACCTGGATTCAATGGGAGAAATGACCCTAATTATTACTTTGAGTGGGAAAGAAAGATAGAATTAGTGTTTGAATGTTATAATTATTTTGATTAGAAGAAAATTAAGGTAGCTGTAGTAGAATTTACAGAATATGCATCTTCTTGGTATCACAATCTTATATTAACTAGGCATAGGAGTGGAGAACCACCTATTCAAACATGGGATGAATTTAAGATTTTAACGAGGAAAAGGTTTGTTCCAAGTTACTATTATAGGAAATTCTATAAAAAGTTGCAGACATTAAATCAGTGGAATAGGTATGTGGATGAATACTTTAAGGAACTAGAGGTATTAGTGATTAAAACAGGAATTGTTGAGGATGAGGATGCTACAATGGCTAGCTTCTTGAGTGGGTTAAACTCTGAGGTAGCTGATAAGGTAGAATTATATTCTTGTGGTACCTTAAGTGAAATGTTTAATATAGCTACCAAGATAGAGAGTCAGATAAGGAGAACTAGGCAGTATAAACCCCCCCGGAATTGGGATTAGGAGTACCCTAAAAAAGAATTTCGGAGGACCTAATTCGGGAAACTGGAAGAATAATGGGAGGTTTGAATCTAGAAGTAAGAGTAATGAGGTTAAAGTAGGAAATAGGACTGATAAAGGGAGAACTATAATAGCTAATCCTATTAGTGGTCCCAACAGAACTAGAGACATAAAATGCTTTGAGTGTGGGGGATTAGGTCACATAGCTTCTGAGTGTCCTAATAAGAGGAACATCTTGATTAGAGATTCTGGAGATATAGAATCTAAATCTGAAGAGGAAGAATTGGAGGTTAACTTGATTAGGGATGATGCTAGTGAATCAGAAGAAGAGATAGAACTTCCAATAAATAGAGATCTTTTTGTGGTACATAGGGCTTTAAATAGTAGTAAATTACCTGATTCAAATGCAATTCAGAGAGAAAACATATTTCATACTTGATGTTTGATTGATGATAAGTATTTTAACATGGCAATAGATAGTGGTAGTTGTATTAATGATACTAGTACCTTATTAGTATATAAGTTAGGCTTACCAACTACTAGACATCCAAAACCTTATAGACTACAGTGGTTAAATGAGTTAGGGGATGTTAAAGTTAGTCAGAAGGTTCTAATAAATTTAAAATTAGGTAAGTATGAAGATTCTATTCTGTGTGATATTGTTCCAATGCATGCTGCTCATTTATTATTAGGAAGACCTTGGCAATATGATAGGAGAGTGACACATGATGGTCATAAAAATAGATATACTGTACATAAGGATGATAAGAAAATTATTTTAGCACCTATAACTCCAAAGGAAATCTTTGATGATCAAATTAAAATAAAGTCTGATTATAAGGAATTATCCAAATAGAGTATAGAGGCTGGAATTAGTTCAAAGGAAGTTAAAGGAACATCTGGGTTTTATGCTAAGAGTGGAGATGTTGAAAAGGCTATTAAAAGACAAGCAAATGTATATTTGATGGTTTATAAGGAATGATATGAATGTCAATTGGATTTAAGTGAGGAAGTGCCTACTGATGTGAGGAACTTGTTAGAGGAATATAGTGAATTATTTCTTGAGGAAATTCCCCATGGATTACCTCCATTAAGGGGGATAGAGCATCAAATAGACTTTGTGCCAGGAGCTGTTATACCAAATAGACCTGCTTATAGGGCTAATCCTGAAGAAGTAAAGGAGTTAAAGAGGCAAGTTTCTGAATTATTGAGTAAAGGCTATATTAAGGAATCAATGAGTCCCTTTGCATTCCCAGTATTATTAGTACCTAAGAAAGATGGAAGTTAGAGGATGTGCATAGATAGTAGAGCAGTAAACAAAATAACCATTAAGTATAGGTATCATATACCAAGATTAGATGAGATGTTAGATCTTCTCCATGGTGCTGTGATTTTTTCAAAAATAGACTTAAAGAGTGGATATCATCAAATTAGAATGAAGCCAAGAGATGAATGGAAGACAGCCTTCAAAACAAACTTTGGGTTATATTGCCCTTTGGGTTATCCAATGCTCCCAGTACTTTTATGAGGCTTATGAATCATGTGCTTAGAAATTTTATTGGGAAATTTGTGGTTGTTTATTTCGATGACATACTTATTTACAGCAAATTTTTAGAAGAGCATTTGAGACATTTAAGAATTATTCTGGGTGTGTTTAAAATAGAACAGTTGTATGCTAATTTAGCTAATTCTAGGTTTTGTTTAGAAAGTGTAGTATTCCTAGGATTTGTTGTGGGTAAGGATGGTATATTTGTGGATAAAGAAAAGATTAAATCTATTCAAGAGTGGCCTGTACCAAAAACTATGATTGAAGTGAGGAGTTTCCATGGTTTGTGTTCTTTTTATCGTAGAGTTGTTAGGAATTTTAGTACCATAGATGCTCCCTTAATAGCAATAACAAAAAAGGAAAATGGGTTTAAATGGGGTTTAGAACAACAAAAATCTTTTGAAACTCTTAAAGATAAATTAACCCAAGCACCTATATTAACTCTTCCTAACTTTGAAAAGATGTTTGGATTAGATTGTGATGCTTCAGGGTTGGGAATAGGGGTTGTACTTTCTCAATAAGGTAGACCTATAGCTTATTTTAGTGAAAAATTATATGGTAGTACTTTAAATTACTCTATTTATGAAAAAGAATTATTTGCATTAGTAAGAGCATTAGAAGTTTGGCAACATTACTTATGGCCTAGAGAGTTTGTTATAAACACTGATCAGGAAGCTATCAAATACTTAAAAAGTCAGTCAAAATTAAATAGAAGGTAGGGTAGGTGGATTAAATTTATTAAAAATTTTCCTTATATAATTAAATATAAAAAGGCAGGTGATAATGTAGTAGCAGATGCTTTATCTAGGAGACATGCTTTGTTGAATGCTGTAGACACCACTTTGTTGGGATTTTCTTGTATCAAGCTTTTATACTTGGAGGATCATGATTTTAAGGATATATATAAAAATTGTGAAAATGCTACAAAAGGAAAATATTATATCTCTGAAGGTTACTTATTTAGGGAAAATAGACTATGTATTCCTGATTGTTCATATAGGGGACTATTAATTCAAGAAGCTCATAATGGTGGACTAATGGCACACTTATGATTTCAAAAGACTTTAGATATACTAATTGATCATTTCTATTGGCCTCATATGAAAAAGGATGTGTTAAAATATTGTCTTAATTGTATAGCTTGTAGATAGGCTAAGTCCACATCAAAACCTTTTGGATTATATACTCCATTACCTATTTCTAATTAGCCCTGGAGTGATGTTTCCTTAGATTTCATTTTAGGCTTGCATAGGACTAATAGAGCTAAAGATTCAATAATGGTTGTAGTAGATAGGTTTAGTAAGATGGCCCATTTTGTACCTTGCACTAAAACTAATGATGTTGTGGTTGTAGCTGAATTGTTTTTTTCTCATATAGTTAAGTTGCATGGAATACCTAAAACAATAGTGTCAGATAGGGATGTTAAATTTTTGAGTCATTTTTGGAAGGTTTTGTGGAGTAAATTAGGAACTAAACTGTTATTTTCAACCACATGTCACCCTCAAACAGATGGACAAACAGAGGTAGTAAATATGACATTAGGCAATATGTTGAGAGCTGTCCTTGGAAAGAATCTTAAACAATGGGAAAATGTATTACCTCAGGAAGAGTTTGCTTATAATAGAACATTACATTCTACAAATAAAAAGACTCCATTTGAGGTTGTGTACGGTTTTAATCCTTTGACTCCTCTTGACTTGAGACATTTGCCTAATTTTGAGTTACATAATTTTGATGCTGAATCTCGTGCTGTAAATATAAAGAAATTACATGAATCTATGAGTCAAAAAATTGCTAAAAGAGTTCAACAAATGGCTGAGAATGCTAATAAAAAAAGAAAGAAAATAGTTTTTCAACCTGGAGATTTAGTTTGGGTACACCTTAGGAAGGAACGTTTTCCAAACCTTCAAAAATTGAAATTAGATCCTAGGGAAGATGAACCTTTTACTGTATTAGAAAGAATTAATGATAATGCTTATAAAATTGATTTACCTGCTAAGTTTGGTAATGTCATACACTTAAATAATCCCAAGTGAACGGAGCTAGAGTCGTGCTAATGACTATAAATAAGTACTTCTTAGGACATAACTCAAGTGTAAGTGTGTTTAATTTAGTTTATGTTTTAATTTATCTTTATTTTTTGTTTTGATTTACTAGGAATTTTTATTTTATTTTATTTTGTTTACAAATGCACAATAGGTTAATATGTTTGTGAAGGAAATGTAAGTCATGTAGACTTACAACGTTTAAAGAATTGTAGCTATGAGGAGTTAAAGGTTGGAGGAGCAACGCCGTTAAAAAAATCAACTCGAATAGAGCACTTATGAAGTTACATGAGGAGGGTGCATGTTTCTCACTACAGGTCGTGTCGGCCTAGAGATATGAACTCCCCTCCCCCCACTAAAAAAAATTTTATAGTGTTTTCGTCACCTCTTTGATACCTTCTATATGATCTCACATGTACCAATTAACATTTTTCATGTTTGTATTAAGTGTGGAGGAGTTTTCTTTCATTCTTATGCTTCATTGATATACCATGTATTTATATTTTTCTTTCGTATTTTTCATGATGTTTTCTAGTGGAGTCTTTATTTTATTTTATTTCGAGTGTAATGAGTCATTAACTAGTCAATGATGACCATATCTTTGAAATCTAACTAAAAGAGAATCACAAAACTAAAATAAGGCTTGGTTAGAGATTTTAGTGTTAATTTTGATGTAGGGAACACATATCTACATGATTATATATGAATAGAGTGATAACATGTATGATTTTATAACCATCAACATGGAATGTTGAAATTCATCATGACCCATAGCGAGTTTTTGAACCATATATGCCTTTTTTTAGTGTTTCACATAGAATAATCTATATTTTCTTGACTTAATTTTTTTTCCAAACATCTTGTAACCGGCTATAGATATTACTGAAAACTATGAATTCATAATTACCACTTATTGAGAAAATAATAAAAGCATCTTAGGATTTACCACCACATAACCAAATAACTTTCTACCCCATTTTTGTGTACATGAGATGTGCACCCCTTAGTTAACCCTTTTGATCCTTTTACCTTTACCTTTATTTATTTCATCACCCACATTTTCCTAACCCCAAACCTAAAACACATCTCTAACTTTGTTCTAGAAACTAGTACAATTTTTATGAGACATATATATGTTATTTAAGGTTTCTTGTGAAGGAAGTAATAAAGAGCATCCAAAAGAATATGTTTGGGGGAGGTAAGTTTAAAAATAAAATAAAAAAGGATAAACAAAAGAAATGACTTGAGGTACCAATGTGGAAAAAAGGGGGTGGATTGTGCAACCACTAAATCCCCATGTCAAGTAGGATCGAGCATAAAATATAACTACCTTGGTGAAGCATGATTCAAGTGGGAATGAGTGAAAAGGAAAAAAAAATAATAGATTATCCCTTTTTATATACTTTGAATAGAAGTGGTGAAATTGATGCGAAGACCTAACATGAAGATATCTAGTCTATGTGACACTATTTTATGTCATGTGAAGATGCCTTGAGAAGTTCAAATTTGCAAGAAAAGTCTCTATACCAGCATGATTTTACTAGGATTTAAGATATTTTTTAAAATCTTTATTTCCCCTTTTTCTTCGTCAAACCTTTAAATCTAACCCCATTACAACCATTATGAAGTCCTATTCGATTCTTGAGATTGGAAATCTTGATCTATTAGAGATTAGTCACATGAGCCAATTATACGATTCGGTCCATTTAATAGGTATTTGACATATTTCATGAGGTTTTGAACCCACAAAAATATGAGTCTTCCTTGTTTATATATGGGAATTACTTGTCATTTAATTATCTTATCTCACGTATCTAAGTATGTTTATGTATATAAAGCCATGAATATGAGAAAAGAAAAAAGAAGAAGCCATGCCTTTATGAAGATGGATCTTGATGTGACTAAAGTGTGGTTAGATTTTTAGTTATTATTATTACTTTGTCATATGTTGAAATCGACCCTTTAAATTTTTTCCGTGTTGAATCTTGATTGAGTGCTAATGTTGGTGTTATGAAAGTATAAGATTATGAGACAATATTATTGAAGTGCATTAGAAGTGTCTTTTTCATTTTTGTATGAATTATGTGTGATTGTGTGACTATATCATATCCGAAATCCTCACGAGATATTACTTTTCCTCTAAAGGTGGCCTAGGGGTTTAAATGAATTGTTGCACATGTTAAGTACAATCGTAAAACCTACAAAAATACCTAGTTAGTTCTATTTTATTTTTTATATTTTTTTTAGTTAGAGTTGTATCTTACTTAAAGAAAAATAAGAAGCTTAATGTAAAGTGTTGATGAATGTATATTTTTAGCTAATTTATACACTTTTAATTTAATTTTTTTGATTAATTATTTGAAGACGTTATTTATATTATTTTTAAATATGTGCTTAATTAATTATAACCTCATGTATTTAATTATTTTCAGGTTAAAATAAAATTAGCATGGAATTTATAACTTTTTGACTATAATTTTTATGTACGAAATTGAATTTAGGGAATTCAAAGTTATATATAAAGATAAAAATAATATCTATAATTTATATTTCTAGCAATATTTCTTAAATCAGGTTATATCAAGGTTGTAAATTTAGTTGAAGTTACATCTAAAGTACATACGATTTGTTAGGGAAGTTTTGGAAAGTTTGTTCGCTTTCGTTTATAACCCTGCAGGTACTCAAATAGGCAGAAGTTGTTGGTCAACAATCAACAACTAAGGAAAAGAAGAAAAAGAAGAGACGAAGGGACTGCAAATTGGCTAAACGTGAAATGGAATGCATAGGGATAAAGAACGAAAAAAGATAATGGTGTATGACTTTTTGACCAAAAATTGTGGAAAAAAGAAAAGCTAACGTATGCAGAGCAGATAGATGGGAAGAAAGAAAATAAAGTTCTCTTGCGTAAGATTGATTTAATATCGGCCGTGACAACCAAAGGAAATGATGTGGCTTGTTGACCAAGCCTTAGTGATCTGTCATCTAACGATGAAGAGATTGGCTACATATACAGATACGACAAGTGAAAAAAATGGGAGAGCCGTGCTGCACAACAACAACATAAAACTAGTAATTAAAATGGATCCGATTTGGCTTAGGATTCGTTTATTTGCTAAATTTAGTAATTAAAATGGATCCCATTTGGCTTAGGATTCGTATATTTGTTAAATTTAGTAGCTGTAATCTGAGTCTAAAATTTTAAATTTAATTAATTTGGATCAGATGTAGATTAGGTCTAATTAAATTTGGATTCAAACCCTTTTATATTATCTAGATTTAAATCTATTAGGTTTCAAAAGTGTAGATCTACATTCAAATTCACTAGGTTTAATAAGCAAACGAATTTTTAATGGGTCTGACTATTTTTTTTATTAATAATCTATATAAAAACAAGTATATTTATATTTTATATAATTTAATATGTATTTTTGTAAAAAAAAATCTCTGAGTAAAAAGATAAATATTTTAAAATAGTTATTTTAACTTTTTAAATAATATTTTTTATTTTTAGAATAAAATATTATACATAATATTTATAAAATAAATATATAATTTTTTTAAAAAAAATAAATAAGGATATCAAATAAGATTACGACAAATATGACAAATATAATATTAATATATATTTATATACATATACATACATATATATTAAATGAGTCTAATAAGGTCGTATTTGGGTTTGAAATTATTGGACCCTACCCATATAGATATATATTTAACTAGATCCAACTTATACCCACTAAAAATAAGGTAGATCTAGTAGATTTGGGTCGGGTGTAGGATCCTTTGACATGCTTGCATAAAACAAAGTACAATATTTCCCAAAAGAAAAAAAAAATACAAATCCACACATCAAGAGCGAGACAGACATGGAGATGAAGACAAATCAATTATTTTTTTAAATCTAATTTTGGATTCAAAGTTCCTTAATTCTATATTTTAATTTTTTAGGTTTAATTTTTATGCATAATTTAGAATTTTTTTTAATTTAATTATATATTTTTAATTAATAGTATGTTTTCTATTTTATTATAAAAATGTTTAATTAATAGCATGTATTAATAGTGTGTGTGTGTATAATTCTATTCATTATAATATTTAATTAATTGATTATTTAATTATTGGACCAACTTATGTGTTTTATGTTATTATTTATGATTGTGTCTAGTTAATAAATTGATTACTTTTAATTTGTGACTTATAAGTCGAGTTGAAAGCGATAGCTCATTCTAGACTTTAATTTAAATAGTATGAATAAAATTTGAATGGGTTGTGAGAAAATTTATATGATTTCTATAATAATAAGGGAAGATAATTAATAATATTAATTAAAAATAAATCATCATTTTTTATTTAAATCATTTGATTAAAGATATCGGGACTAATAATTGACAATGAGACCATAAACCTCGAGAGACTACATTAGTTATATATTTCGGTTAACATATAATGGATAATTGAAAAAAGATTAATTAAATTAAGTTTTTATTAACTAATTTGATGTTCATTAGATTTATTTATTTTATTTTGAAGATTTTATTTGACATTATTAGTTTATAATAATTATTTTTATTTTTATTTTATTTTAGTGGTCTAGGCCTAATTTAGTTTATTAAACTTTTTGAGTTATTAGTTAGTTTATGTGGAAACGATAATATGTATATTTAGCTGGTATCAATGTGAGAATAATATATAACAAGAATGAAGATAAAGTTATTGTACATTTATTTCATGATCTTACTTTATGCACACGAAGTTAACAAATTAAAATAGGAAAAAATTTAAAGTCCTTAAAATATGCAAGTTGATGTTGATCAATTTACGAAGTGAACATAATATTTTATGTTTATAAATTGTAATATAATTTTGTAAATTAAATTTTATTTTTTTCCAATTATAAATTGGACCATAATCATATAATTATATTTTATTATGTTATACATAAAATGCAATTAATTTATTGTCGAATCCAAAACCATTCTACTCTAGCGGATCTAATTATGCTTTTCTTTATATATTTTTATTTGTTATTTAAATATGACATATATTTTATATTGTCAATCCTTTTTTTTTTATAGAAAGTTAACAGCCGAAGGAAAATTTTAAATGTACGATATGTAGTATAGTATTTTGTGTACGATGATTTGAAATTATTTGTTTTTAACATGGGTTGATACAATAAGTATTTAATAAATTTTTTACTACAACCATAATTTATTTTAAAATATATTGATTTTTAATAAATTTATATTCTAAATGTAACCAAACAGCCTAAATAATTTTTGAACAAAAGTGCGTATGTCCACTTGGTAAGCCAGTGTACGTTTTGTTTCCCTTGAAGGCATCTCAGAAAGAATAAATCTTCTCAACCCACACGAAGCAATAAAAATCAAGAGTCGGAGTCATCGACTCTGTGGCCAGGGAATTTTAAGCCGAGCAAAGACAAACCACCCCCCCCCCTCCCCCCAAAATTTTAAGCCCAAGTCCTACTCAGTCTCTATCATGACGCCACTTCTTATCTTTCCGTCGAAGCATTAGGCGATGGCTCCGCGGGGAAACGAGTCCGTGTCTACTTCATCCCCCTTCTTCCTCAAGCAATGGGCCATCATCGGTTAGCACCAGAGTCATCTCTCTCGGGGTGGGCCGCTACCGGTGAAAAAGCAAGGCTGTGAATTGCTGCCGCTTAGACGGTACGTAAAGCTGCTATTGCTTATTTTGAGCTGTCAAACCATGAAAGACTGTGCTCCGCGATCGGATCTCTAGATATTTCTCTGCATGGAGT
The DNA here is from genome assembly GCA_030549775.1 of Tamarix chinensis. NCBI lineage: Eukaryota > Viridiplantae > Streptophyta > Magnoliopsida > Caryophyllales > Tamaricaceae > Tamarix > Tamarix chinensis. Next base: position 121,403,336 of record CM060171.1, read on the forward strand.
CGCCGCTGCTGCCTCGCTGTAAAACAAGCGGACCTAAATTAAAGTCCTCCCGCTCCTCGCTTAGGCTTGTTTGGTTCGAAGAAACTGATAGGAAAAGGAAAAAAAATCAGGTGAAAAATATTTGTATACCATTTAGTAGCATGAAAAATTAAACAAAAAGAAAATATGAAGAAAAATAAGAGGAAAACTTACGCTAGTGTATTTTCCATACTGAAAGCTGAGGAAAACAAAAAACAAATAAAGAAAATTTGCGCTCGACACTTTTCCAACAAACTTGCGCTCCTCCCCTCAGCCATTTCTAACGTCAACAATCTTCCATCTCCTTCGACCTTCCTCCAACCTCTAGTGCTTAATATTCAAGCCAGTCATCCGTTCATTTCGAGTTCCATGCTCCCTAATAGTATTCATTCATCTCGGCCAACTGGAGCTTTGACTGGCTTGATTTGAACATGTAAGTTTCATTATGTTTCAATTGATGTAATCTCAAAGGCCTAGTTTGATTTTGGTGTGCGAATTTGTTGTTGGAAAATTAGGGTTTATGGTAACGTATCACTCTAACTTGCTGTATTAGTAACTAATAACTATGAATTATCAATGCACTTTCTTATTTTTTTGTTTTTGTTTTTAGAGATCTTGATATATTAATATTTAGAAGCTTTCTTGGTTTTTATGAGTTTTGGTTTTTAAATTTTTTATATTGGTGAGCAAAGTAGGATTATTTATTTTATTCTTGTTTAACCTATGTCTTATTAGTAAGAAGTTCTGAAGGTTACTAATATTTTGCGGATATTTTAAAAAAATTATGCTTAATTATGCATGTAATATTCTAGAAGTTTTTTAAAAAAAAAATTAGAATTAGTATTGAGTTCATACAATTTTTATGATTTTATTATAAACTTTATCAAAATTTCCATGTATTAATATCATATTTTAATTTTTCTTAAATATATAAAAGTATTTAAATAATAATATTCAACTTTCCTTATAATTTTCTTTCTATACACCAAATACTAAAAATATTTTCCAAAAATTTAATTTTCCACTAAATTTTCTCCAACAACCAAACAAATGAAAGATTTTTTTTTTTCATTTTCTTTCCTTCAATTTTTCTTCTTCTATATTTTCTTTTCCACTTAACTTTCTTCAAATCAAATAGATCCTTAAGCTTACCTCGACTAGTAATATATTTATCCAATCGTGTGTGCCTCAAACTCAATTTTCGATCCCCGATGCGTGGATATTTCTATGATCAAATAGTTTTTTTCTTTTTTGGGGAGGGAGGAGGGAGGAAACGTTTCATAATTTTATTTATTTTTTGAAAACTTACTTAAATATATTTTATATCTTTAAAACTTGTTGTTACTAAATTTTATACATTTTCCTTTTGCCGGTTCCATCCTTCTACCATTATAACACATAATTTAACTTGAATAGACTTACGAAAGTAATTTAGGTTTGGTCTAGTAAAAATCATCCATAAATTATTACTCAATTTTATTTTATCAATCATTACTAATAATAATAAAGGATCAAAGTCGGTTTTTACTCTTTCTAATAGTATATCATTGAAATTAATTATTAAAACTTATACCTTTTTGAATATATTACATATCTTTTGTGTTTTTTAATCTATTTTCTTTCTCAAGCGGATCCTTATTTACAGATAAAATTATTTTCGTAATTTAATAATTACATTAATATTATGTTATATCATATGTGATGAAGTGGCCCTTATTAGAAATTGATGTGAAATGGAGAAGGCCAGCCAATCCCAAGACTAGAAGGAATAAACTAACTATACAGTTGATGAATAAATGATATTTGGAGGAAAATCCTCCAACAATGGATTCTTCTAGCCTAAATAAAAACATGAACGATGGCTTTTTTTTGGCTAATATCAGTACGTTATACCGTGTGACATGCATCACCATGCTTTTATTGTGCGATGAGCATAGTGACATTTTTCTCCTCTTAGGGATGGCAATGAGTCTCAGACCTGACCCAGATCCGCTAGACTCGCCTCATTTTTAGCGGGTCTGGGTCTATATATGCCTTAATGGATATGGGTCTGGGTCTAGTTCTAGATCTAGACCCGACACGACGGACCCGTTTAATATAAATATGTGTGTTTGTTTATATATATACATATATAAATACATACTAATATTATGTTTTTCATTTTGTCTTAATCTTATTTGAGCTCCTTAATCATTTTTTTAATTTTATTTTTGTATATTTAGTTTATAAACAATATGTACAACATAAGATTCTAAAAGCATTAAAACACCATTTGAAAAGTTAACATAACTATTTTAATATATTTATTTTTTCACTTAGATATTTTTTAACAAAAAATACATATTAAGATATGTAAAACACAAGCATATATTATTAATTATTTTTTTTCAAAAATAACCGAACCCATTTAAGACTCATTTACCCGCTAGACCCGGTGGGTCTGAGTCTAGGTCTGAACTTTTGAGACTTGATAGATCTGGATCGGGTCTGGGTCTAGGTAATATAAAATGATCTGGGTCTTGATATGGCTAGACCCGACCCATTACCATCCCTACCTCCTCCTCTGTCGCTAAATTCGACAAGACAACAAAATGAAATCTGGTCTCCTATAAGCTTTGATCTCTGACTACTCCTTCACGTGTTTTCTTTTCTTTAATTCTCTTCAATGCTTTCATGGATCCGATGGATGCTCAAGAGGACAACAAAACTAAAGGAACAAGAAGGACAGTGAATAAAAAAAGCGAGCATATTTTTCAAAATTATGACTTACGATTAATTTTTCATTCGATTGGGTTGTCTTTCTAATTCTAACGACATCATTAATAGCCATGATTCTACCAAATCTTGGTATTATGCTAATTCTAAGCCCAATTTTTTCCCTATTATAGTCACAACATGATTTTCTCTATATTATTTTTGTATTTGATTTTTTTTCTCGTTTCCTAGGACATGCATTTCAGTTGAAGGAGATTTGAAGTAGTTGCTTGAAGATAACACAACAATAAGAGTGCAAAAAAGATACACCTCTTTTATTAACCAAGGGCAAAGCTCTTGCTGAAAGATTTGCTGCTCAGTCAGATGCCACTGACCTAAGAAGCGTAACTTGAAGGTAAGAGGGAATTCAAGATTTGTCCTAACTCATACAAGTGGACAAAAGTTCTATCTACATTTAAGCATTACTTATTTCTTAGCGCACTGGCCTCTCATTAATTTATAACAAAATATCATGCAATTTTTACAATTCAAGCTCATTACACCATCCTAGAAAGAAGTTTTAATAATAGTTTTGAAACATTATTGAATTGTGTATTGTTAAAGCTTTAGTGACGGTTCAAAAATCATCATAAAATATCTAAAAAAAGCAAAATTTGAGAAAAATTGAGGTTTTAATAATAGTTCCACCTAAAAACTATTATCAAAACTATAATATATCAATATAATGCATGTTTTTAATAATGTTTAAATCCTAGAAAACCCTAACTAAATCTCAATAAAATACTAATTAAAACTCTCAATAATTACCATTTAGCATTAAATGTATGATTTGATAATGCTTGTTTCCCAAAACCGTTATTAAAGCATACGAGTTAACATTAATTATATGATTATGTAGTTATTAAACCTTAATTAGTACTTAATGATCATTTAATTCACCTTTTATCAACAATTTTCTCTAATAACTATTATTAAAATCCTTTGAATATATTAAACCATTAGGGGTTTTAATAATGCTTTAGTCAAGAGCCATTATTAAAATATAATTATTTTTATAAATTTTGTAGTTTTGTTCCAACCAACATACATGGTTGTATGTTTGAATATTTATCAAACTTATAATGAGTAAAAAAACACCAATTCATGCATATATTTATCCCAGGAATGGAAATTAGTGGGTGTACCACAAGTCGGCAGCTCTACACTCAAAAGTTAAAGGTCATTAATCATATAACCTAACTATCAATAACTTATAAACACTTGCACGCATGCATGTGCATCTCTAATCGCATAAAATAATAAAAGACATATGAGATACAAACCAAAACATGTATGTAGATCCCTAATACTAAGTTTGTGAGCGCACGAACTTGACCCATTAATATCTAACTTTATCAATTTCACAACTTACGTATTTCTAGCCTCGTGCATATCCATCATTGAAAAATTACAAATTGACATGATTTAACCATTCCATTAGTAATGAATACGACATAGATTAATTAATGAAAAAAATACAAAAAAAGAACATGTATGGCTTGGATCTATGTTAACATATTTGTTCTTAATTATGAGATAAATTACACTACAAGCATAGCATCCACGATCATTATCGTTTTGTTGTTATGGATATCTTAAAATAAATTTAGTTGGTTTTTTGTTCTATTAGATATAAAATATTTGTATTTCTACATACCGTTATATGCTCATATTCAAGATTCTTTGGATCCAATAAAATATTTTCGCATCTCTTTATATATGCTATCCATAGTGCTCTAATAAATAAAGTTGATACATAATATTGTAACTTTATTTAACTCAAAATATTAAAGTAGAATTTATGTATAAATAAGCTAATGAAGTGAGAAGTATACTAACATGTAAATTAAATCTTTCCCTTCAAATACGCGACAACAAAAAAGGAAATATTTTTGAAGGGAATAAAACACATATACTTTGTTTTGATTAGGATGGATGACGTAAAACACCCAATGTTCACTTGCGAGGTGAGGTATGAGATAAAGTTTGTTGTTGTATTCATTGCTTAAAGTGCAATTTGCTACATAGTTTATGTGTCTATCCCCACTTATTATAATATGGTCAGATATGTAGTATGGACACATAAACACAATAGAGGACATTATCCCCTCTCTCGGAACACGAATAGCTACCAACCTACGGATGACAATAATAATGCATATTTATTAATAACCGATAACTCATATATAATAGGTCATACAATTATAAAAATCAATGAAAAGTGTTAAAATATATCATATAAAATAATACTTACTTAACATATATGACAACATTCATAGTTGGCATCCATTCATGCTTATATATGTTGCTAATAAAATCTATCGATACCATGTAAATGGCGATATCCATCCCAACATACTTAGAAGGATAATCAATTATAATTAGATCGCTATCGAGGTAGTTTTGGGTGAAAAAACATAACATCACCAAGTTTAGTGGTAGTTGGTGGGGTTTTTGTAATTGTTGATTTTCCTCCAAAGATAGAATCTTTTGTGGGGCAATTGATTTTTTTGATCTAGCTTTATTTCCTTTCTTGACTCCCTCTTTTTTTTTGCTACTTCCACTAATAAATCTCTTTTTTTTGCCTTAGGAGCATCATTATTTTTTAATTCCTTAATTCATATTATTAAATAAAATATGATGCCCATATATATATATATATTAATAAGGTATAACAAATGTATATAACATGTTAGGTATACACATGGATGGAGAATGTCATTATCTCTTCAGTAGTGAGACATATTTGATATGTAGACCAAGGCATGAAGTGTAATACCCGAAATCTTAGTTAACCCTAATTTTTGAGTAATTAATATTGTAACATAATCCTAATATCGAGAAATAAATATTTCCACCTTACCTTAATTATCTAAATCTAGAATTTAACCTATTTCTAAATTATTAATAATTAATATACCCTATTATTCTAACCTAAATTACATTGATCTTCTTTTAACAAAAAATACTAGAAATACTAAACCTTGTTCTTTTTTCTCGATTGATTTCCCTCCTTCTCCTTTTCCCCCTTATCCTGCATGGAACATTGTCCACATACAATGTTCACATGTCCCACATTCCATACCCTTTACATGACCATCCCCTACTCACATCAACTCCCACCTCTTGCATGTGAGGGTTGGGGTTGACAATTTTCCTCACCTCCCTTGTCGTCTCTGCAGTATACACACACACACATACTTCACATTAAATGCTACCATATCTCTATCTTTATCTTTTATTTTTAGCAACCGAACCACCATCTTCTTCCCTCTTTCACTGCCTCCTTTTTGTTACCAAGATCGCCCAAAATACCCCCATCGACAGGCTCAAATGAGGTGTGAATGCAAGCACCAACCATATTTTCCATTTACTTCTCTATAACACCGATCAACTTTACCAAAACCTACCCCCAAAAATCAGCCAAAACCATCAATCCTATCCTCCTTCATTCCGCCATTTCCACCGCAACAGTCCCCACCTTTAGCTAACTCCATCGCTCCCCTTTTTCTTTCTTTATTTCCATTCCTTGCTGCACCATTTTTTCCCGCAACCTAAACCTTCCCTTTGGTAGATTTGGTCGAAGCTCCCCCCTTCACTTTGGAAACTTTGGCTGAATCCCCATCCTCTACTTTCCTCTCCTTTGGTTATGCAACTTCTTCCCAAACAATACCCTTATTTGGTTAGGTTTTCTTCCTCCCTTTATCCTCTTATTTCATTAAGCATTTCCTTACTTAGGTAATTTAATCCTAATGATGTTTTATTATGTTTTTATTAGGTGATTTTTCCGTGATCCTAGAAGAGGCGGAATAGGTTTTGCAAGCTTAAAGACCAGATCCATTTTATAAGGATACTTATTATAGTCTAAGTTTCTTGATTGCTAATTGCTATACATGATTTTATGTTGTAACATGTTATTGAGATTACGTGAAATCGTATATCATTTTTGACACTATGATATGTCATTAGTATTATATGATAGTAAAGAGTAAGGAGGGTTCATGCGATATTGTTATTTTATGTGGAAAAACCTTCGGTGAGATATATGGTTGCATCATGGGTTTTAATTATGGTTGATTAATTTCAAAATGGCTATGGAAATTCATTTGGAGAAAATGTGGATTTAGGAATAATGTTACTAAACATATGAGACTCACATGAAATAAGGGTTATGTTACCAATAAAGACATTTCGGTCAACATGAGTTAAATATGGGAATCACAATATTATAAGGTGTTGTATCATCCAAAATAGTACTAAATAATATTAAGTGTTTGGAATAGTTGTGAATGATCTAAGTTTAATAAAGTATGAAATGCGGTTGATTTGGAAATAGTAACCTTAAACCGAAGAGGCTATTATCACATGTGTGAAACTGTAGGGTTAGATCATGAAACTTGAATATGTTGTTAATATTAGTGTTTTGGGAATTCATATAAAATTTGGTAAGTGTTTGAGCTTTACGTAAAAAGTTATGACATATGTGTGAATCTAGGGTTTATAAGTCTTAGGAATAGTAATTTTTGAGATATGGCTATTGTCGCATGTGTAAGACATTGAGTTTAGACCTTGAATTTTATAGATATTAATAATAATAATTGAGGAATATATACTAAATTTTGTGGGTAAATTATCAATATGGGGGAAGTTATGCCTAAATTGTGAAATTAGGGTTTGGGGAAATAAGGTTTTAACTCTAGAGAACAAACTTATGACCCGCGTGACGTGTTGATATGCCTTATTGTGTTTTGTACTTATAAATCAATCATGAATAAGAAACTAATCATCTAAAGTGAAAAATCACGTGAGTTGGGCCAATATAATGTTTTCATATCCATTCTACCAGATGATAATAGTGGCTCAAGAGTGTTTTACTCTGAGAAGGTGATGTTTTCAAATCTATTTCACTGGATGATAGTGGAAGCTCAGGTGCATTGTCCCAGAGAAGCTGGTTCAGTCTATTTCACCGGATTAAAAATAGTGGGGCCATGCTCGTCATGAATAAGAATATGAATTGAGTAACCTAATGGATAAAACACTAATGATTTAAAGTGAAATAGTACATGAGTCAGGATCAATGTGATATTTTTTATACCCGTTTCACTGGATAATAATAGTGACCGAGGAGAGTTTTGTCTTGAGAAGGTGATATTTTTCATATCCACTCTACCAGATGACAATGATGTCTTAGTTGTATTGTCCTTGAGAAGGTGGTTCAGACCGTTTCACTGGTTTAAGAATAGTAGGGCCCCTGAACTCAATGCAAATACAAGAACGAAAATGGTTATATCCAATAAAGAGGCTTGGATCAATATTTACCTTATGGGAATTCTCATAGATTGTATGTATACTTATCATATGTTATGACTGCATGTTTTTCCTTTGCTTAGTATGTAGCGTACTGACCATCCTTTGAGGACTAGCTGGTGTTGATCATTCTCACGGGCAAAAGATCCTGATGCTTTTATGCAAGTCTTTGAGGACTAGCTGGATGAATTTGCTTCTTTTGATGCAATGTGTAAGGATTAGTGACTTTTATATAATGGGTGTTTAGATGAAGAGTTATTTTATCCGGATAATTTTTTGACCCGAATATCTTTTGGACTCTTTGATCTATAGTATCCCTTCATTTTTATTTTATTACTATAACTCGAAGTTAAGCTTCAGACTCGTATTTGTATTATAAAAGATTATCTCATTTCTAATTACCTTGTTATACTATGAAAGGTTATAGCCTTGTGATTGAAGTAGTGATGGTTTGGTAAACTAAACTTATGTCGATTATGATGGCAACACCTAATATTTTGGTTATATGCTTCTGTTGTGAATAAAAAAAATTAGTAGTAATAATTGGGGTGTCACATGAAGCTTCCATGAGCTTCCAACACTATAGCTGACTCATTATCTTCTTTATAATAAGGTAATGGTGTATATCTAATCATTAGAATGTCAAGACTTACTAGCCTCATATTTAGGCCTAATATAGACTCGTGGACCATTAACGCTTCGGTACCATGATTGATGCATAACCTTCCTTTCGTTAAAAAAATTGAGGAATTATTATCTAATAAGTCACATTCATGTAAACCTTAAAATAAAATATTACATATTTCTAATTATTAAGTAGACACTTAATACATTTTTAAACAATTCATAGTTTGATATTCTCACCTCTGGAAGAGAAGGAAAACGTGTATAAGCTTCACAACTATTCCTAATGCTATTTACATTAGGTATATAACGTGGACCATGTGCATCTGAATTGGATTAGAAAGAATTCATATTTTTATAATGTACTATGCTATTTTGTTACTATATATAAACAATTCCAAGACGTCTCCAAAAATATACCAATTCTAAAATCGTCCATACTTAGAAAAGAATTCATATTTGTATAATATATCATGATATTATTTTACTATATATACATACCATTCCAACATGTTCCCAAAAATATACTAATACACAAACCGTTTATGCTTAGAAAGAGTTCATATGTATATACATATCAAATCTTTATACAAGGGTTGTAAATCCAAAAGATATACATATTACATGTTTAAAACAAGACCTGAAAACTAAGAAGAACCAGAAGACAATGCCAATACTATATACATCAAAAGGTTTCAATTGCCTAAACATATAACTAAGAACAACCCCTAACCAACTTATGAATTTTTTTGACAACCTTATTTAAGCTGATTAGCAATCATCATTCTTAGAGTTTACTCATCTCCACATGTCATCTAATCCCTCACACCATCAACGGAGAATCCAATGACTGATATTATAGGGTAAGCAAGGTGGATAATCGGCAGTAAGCTATGAAAAAACCTCCACTCATCATCTATCACCATTATCTCTTTAGCTATTCAATCATAATCCCTCGGGAACGCCTCACCCCCAACAAATCTCGCTCACAAATAAACTACCTAGCTCACAAACTCTCAATAAATCTCGCTCATAATCCCTCGCAAATGCCTCACCCTTAACAAATCTCAGGTGTGGTGCATTGGTATGGTCGACAAACCATTACAAATAAGTAGCTAAAGCTCTTAACCATGGCTCCATCCAAGCTAGGGTAAACATCAAGTGATATGATTTGAAATGGAACAACTCAAAGTACTATCCCACTCACAAATAAGATACTTTGAAATGGAACAGCTCAAAGTACTATCCCACTCACAAATAAGATACCTAGCTCATTGTATAACCATATCATATGACCTCAAATATCCACATCAAATGTCATGCACAAATATGGTGGTGGTATGTTGGTAATAGGTAAGTGAGACATCTCACTACGTCTAAACTAAGTTTAAAAGATATCAACCACTAAATTATGCCACTAACATTATTGCCTAATTATTTTAAATTATAAAATATGTAAATTCTATAACTAAATTAAGCATAAATATATTATATCATATCTTAACAAATTATGTTTAGCTAACAATATACCCACTTATATAAGATATCAACCATGAAATTAACTTTTATCAGCAACATTTTATCAAAGGTGCATCCACACCATACAAGCAATATCATTTTTTTAAAAAGAAATTAAATTAATTACACAATGTTTTTTTAGCAACAAACTATACCAACATACATGCATACATTTATAGATTTTTATATAATTAAAATGCATCAACCTACAACCATTCATGCATATATTTATAGAGGCGGAGAACTAATGTGTAGCCAAAAAGTATAACAACAAATGTGAACTTATATTATACAAATAACAAGACACGTAAAATCAAGCTAAATATCAAGCATGCATATATTTATATTTATAATGAAAAAAGAAGGAAACAACTACTACCTAGCTAAATTTGAAAATAGGATGCGACGGAAAAAATAAGAATGACCATTAAAAACAGAGCAAGAACCAATTTTTATGCATAAGAAACTAGTGGCGGTGGCGGAGAAACACAAGATGAACACAACAAACGAGCAGAAGAGAGGGAGCACATTATAATAACGGTGCATAACCCAGGCCAGAATTAAGAGAGAGAAAATGATGACAAGTAAGAGGAGGAGCAAGGTACTCGTCGGCAAGCAAAAGGAAGACAACGGTGACCGTTGATTAGCAAGAAAAAGGGAGAGGAGTGAGAGAAAGCAAGAGTAAGAGAGAAAATAAAAATTAGAAATTTAGAAGTAATAACTAGATAAGAGGGAAATAATGAGGTTGATGAGTTTAATGTTGACATTTTAATAACCTTTCTATTGATAAATTTTAATAAAATGAGTTTTAATAACAATTACATTTATAATCATTATTAAAATGGTGCACTAATTTTTTTTAATGTTTTGACAACAATTATAAATATAATCTTTATCAAAATATAGTATTTTTTTTGGCATTTTATTAAGATTTTTTTTAAATAACTATTATTAAAAGATGCTCTTCATTCCTATGCCCAAATTTTCACACATTTATCAATAGTTTCTAGTAAGCCGTCATTTATGTGACATTATTAATTGACTATTCCGTAATTGTGAGCCATAATGAAGACAAGTAGTAATTAATAACATCTATATGACTTATGATTCTAATGGTTACATTGCTAAAACACAACTAATGCATAGAAAAAACTGATACAACCAAAATAGAGCAGATACAAATAAACCACAAGAACATCAAACCAATATTAGATAGATAACGATGAGAAAAAATGTTAATTAGAGTTAGTGTTTGGGGCTTTTATGTAAGATTTTGCATAAATGTTAATAATGATTTTATGGGTGTTTAATTAGGTTTTAATTAATGAAATTAAGGCTTAATTAAAGGTTAAAATTTGTGGTTATAGATGGTGGTGATGGGCGTTGCAAGATCCTAAGGTAAGGGTTTCAAATGTAGAAGATGAGCATGATTGTTATTTTATATGATGAATGTTGAAGATAAATGTGTATGGTGGTGTAAGCCATGGGTGGTTAGCATTAATTGAGGACAGATCTCCATATTATCTCACAAAAAAATACAAATAATTTCTAAATTTGTTACTCACGTAGAATTGACAAAAATAAAGAAGAACTCACACAAAGTTCTATTGAAGATTCAATTCTTAATTCTCATTCAACTCATGTCTATGAAACCAATGTGATCTACATAGGATTTTAATTCTTGGTTCATGTTGAATCTTCCACGCTAAAGATAATCTAAGAATTAAAGGAAAAAGTAGACAAATATCTTACAAATCCATGCAACACCTATGCACACACAAAGATAAATCAAATTCTAAGAAGATAGAACTATATCTAACGAACTCTAATATTATAATAAGCTACTTAATGATTAAGTAATAAATCAAATAATAACTAAGACTTAACCAACCAACCTTAATGAGGCTTATAGACATTTACCACATGTGGATGGCAAATGATTTCATTAAACTTATCATAATTTCTTTTATGTCCTCTTATGATCCATGCTAACATTGTATTTGGCTCATGTGTATTCTTTTGATCAAGTTCTTCAACCAAACCTCTTCTAATGGGCTAAATGAACCCATTAGATTGTCTCCCAAGTATAGGATAATGTGGAAGAGTTGTAGGACATGCTCTTGCATTGCTAGCAAATAAAATATTTATTACGACAACTTAATCAAAATATATTCAGTATTATTATTAATTTTTATTTGTATAAAACATGTAAGGATGATTATAAACACACTATATAGGTGTACAATACCAAAATGAGAGATGAGAGAGATTTAAACTTAACACTTCTAGCATCATTGTCAATAATAACTAATCATAACATTCAAAACTACGAATATATAGATACAAAAGTATAGGGTAAATGAGTTCTCATTATGTGTTATATTATTAAAAAATATATTCTTATTTTTATGGTAAAGTAATATAAAAACATCAATCTTAACCGAACATATATTAATTAATGCATATTATTTTATTTTATCTATCGTCAATTTATCATATTGATTTTTTGAATAAAGCCAATTTATTCAATTGGACAAACAATTAGACCAAAATAGTGGTAGTATCTACTTATTAGGGTATGTTTTCTTCATTTTACTATTTTTAAGAATTTAAATTGGATTCAATTATGAAACTTTTAATAATAATAAAATATTAATTGTGAAAATAATAATAATAATTTTTTATTTATATTTTTAATTCACATCAGGTACCTTACAAATAAATTTAGGAGAACAAATTCTTACAAAATCTAATTGCTAGGTTGGGAAAAGAAAAAAGAAAAGAAAAAAAAAAGAAGCCTTTTAAGTGACTTGGACCAGTCGGTCCCTTTTGCTTTAATGATAGAAGCTTTGAAATCGCCTAGTGAGGCTCCGAAGAACACAACAAAAGGCAAGGGAGGAAAGCTCTTTTTGATTCGTACCGGAAAATATCAACAGATAAACCACACATTTTTTCGTACAGCAGCTTATATCATCTATCTCCATCTTTCCCTCTTTCGTTCTCTCTCTTACAGGTGCCGCCAACCAATCTCAGAAAAATGCCGAACGTGGCACTGGAACCTCTTCTGTATCCCACTCTAGGACGGACACCAAACCATAAAATTCACACTAAACTTGTAAAATCGAAATCCTTTTCATTGAATTGCTCTCTTAAATCTGTTAAATTTGGCGGGAGCATAAGTAGCTTCCTTAAACCATCTGTTTTTCCTTTACTCACTCCTTGTTCCGCCACCACTACCACCACCGCTTCCGATACCCAGACTGCTGAATCTACAGATATTGTGTATAGTAAAACCTTTCCGTTACACCGAATCGAGACGGTTGTTCTCTATCTCGCTTGATGGACCTTTTTTTTTTTCTGAGCGCGATGGCATCTTGATGGGTTTTTGTTGATTTTGCGTGTTGCAGATTGAAGGGAAGATATTTATTAGGCTGGACCAAGGGAAAGATGGAAACAATCGGCAGTTGTCAGTGGGATGCAGCCTTCCTGGGAACTGGCTCCTTCACTGGGGCGTATATTACGTTGGAGATAGCGGAAGGTCTTTTATTTATTGCTCTTAATTTACTTTGAAAGTGTTCTATGCATAGCAGGTTATGTGAACTTATGATTTGTTGATACTGAGTTAGAGCTGTTGTCATCATGATCTTTCTTTGTCTACATGAAATTTGAATTGGATTTCCCGAAGCCCGTAGAGGGGTCAATCATACGTTTCAGTGACAAATGGCTTGGAAAGTGAATTTGATTCTTTAATTTTATTTTCTGGCGGCTGTCTTGCTGGCAGTTACGCAGTATCCTGTTTTTGTTCTAACATAAATTGATTACTGTGCTATTATAACTCTTTTGTAACGTTGTGTCCAGTGAATGGGATCAACCTCCTGTTGAAATGAGGCCTCCTGGTTCTATTTGTATAAAGGTATGCGTATTGCTGTCAGTTCAGTTACTGTCTTCATCTATTACTACCCTTGCGGTAATCTCAATTGGGTGCCTACTCTCAGGACTATGCCATAGAGACACCATTGTTGGATGTGTCAGAAGGAGGTGAACGTCTCTACGAAGTGAAGATTGATGTTAACTGCAAGAGTGAAATTGCAGCGATAATCTTTGTTCTGAAGGTTTTCTTTTTCAATTGGGCGCAGTTGTGATCTGAGTTTTTCATATCGTAGTCTTTCTTCTTCGTCTTTTTTTTTTTTTTTAATGTTTGGTTTTCACTCTGGCAGGACGAAGAAACTGGATCGTGGTATCAGCACAGAGGGAGAGATTTCAAGGTGCCTCTTGTTGACCGCTTCCAAGATGGTGATTGTGTAGTTGGGGCAAGGAGCGGTTTTAATCTATTTACGAGTAGGATTTGTTCCATATCTATTTGCTAATGCATTTTTCTATACTGTGTTATGATGTTAGCCCTTTGTAGTTATATGAACTTTTCTTCGCTAACGTGAAAATAGACCTGTTTTTCATAGTCAATTGACGGATGAAGATCTGACACAAAAGTTTTCTGTATCTTTGACTGCTTCTTTACTTCCCTTTGTGGTGGGCTGATTATCGGATGAACTTTTGGTGATAATTTTGAAGAATCTTTGTTATGCTGCTGAAAGCATGTAGCTGAGCTCGATAAGATGTTCTTTCTTGCAATGTACAGATATGGCCGTAGTTGAAAGATGATGCTCTAACTGCAGATTACTGACTGTATTGAACTTATGTTTTCATCAGAAGCTACAAGACAAGTGTATAATGTTTTTGTTAAAGAAGAACGTCGACCAAAAGCTCAAGATAGCAGTAAAATATCCGCGGAAGGAAGTCAGCCGAACAGACTATCAGAGGGGATTTATTACGAACAGCATGTAGTAAAAAATGTTCCAGTTGACAATTTAGTTACTGTATCTGTTCGAAGATGCCCTGAAACAGCAAAGAACCTGTTATATATGGAAACCGATTTGTCTGGAGATGTTGTTGTTCACTGGGGAGTATGTAGAGATAGCACAAAGAAATGGGAAGTTCCAAACGCTCCTTATCCAGCAGACACTGGAGTATTTAAGAACAAGGCATTGCGGACAAGACTGCAGGTATAATGTTGAGAATAAATTGGTAAATAAAGTTATTATTTTTTTCTTCCTGACCACATCCTGTGGGATTAGGGCTTTGTTTGGTTCTTGACTGTTTCCTGACCACACCCAGCTTGTAGGAAATATCTCTTAAGTGCATCTCTGTTTGTTGTTTTCAAGGACCATCCAGTCATCTATATTTTGAGTTGTGCAACTTTTAATGACCCAGCTTCGGGGCATATAGCACTACCTTTCGGTATCTTTGATGCATTTAGCTGACACATCAATTGTAGAAGTATAGATGTCCCAAACTATGTGAGAAATTATTTAGTTTGAGCTACAATATCAACCTTTTGCTGCCCTGTCTTGATTATTTCCATGTCACTGCAATTGGCATCAGCTTATTTTATCTGCCTTACATTTTTGTCATGTGAAAGGGATAATTAAAGGGCTTACTTTGCTCTGGTGATGAGTTTGGGGGTTGGATGAATTGTGGAAGGCCTGATTGATTGGCATCCAACCTCAGCACTTGATTGACCTTTTCATCCTTTTAGATCTGTCAGGTTTTCTTTTTCTTTCTGTTTCCTTCTGTTATTTTTTATTTTATTTTTTCTTTTCCTATTTCAATATGGGAATAACACATTGAAATACTTTTTTAGTTTACTCCATGGATGTCTAATTGAAGGATTTCTGAGCTGTCACTGTTTCCTGCTGGCACAATTTTTTTTTTCTACTTATCACTACATTCTTTCTTCTTTTTGCAGCCGAAAAAAGATGGAAATGGACACACAGGATTTTTCACATTAGACCAAGGATCTGCAGCATTTGCTTTTGTGTTGAAACTTAACAATGAGACATGGTTGAATTGTATGGGGAATGACTTTTTCATTCCCCTTTCAACTCCTAGCTGTGCAGATGTTCCATCCCAAAATGATCAATGTGAAGATGAGGGAAGAAATGATACTTTGGGAATGAGATCCAGCTCTAGTGATGTAGTGGAAGAGGCAATAGAGCAAAATCAAGAAGTTTCCACGGATCATACTGATGGCATCATCCATGAGATAAGGAGCTTGGTGAGTGACTTATCATCTGATAAGAAATGGAAAATAAAGAGCAAAGAAGTGCAAGAAAGAATTCTTCACGAGATTGAAAAATTGGCTGCTGAAGCTTATAGTATCTTTAGAATCTCAGTTCCAACTTTAACGGAGGAGTCCATATCAGAAACTGAAGAAGAGCAGCCTCCAGTGAAAATCGCTCCGGGGACTGGTTCTGGGTTTGAAATACTATGCCAAGGATTCAATTGGGAGTCTCATAAATCAAGAAGTTGGTACATGGAGCTCCATGAGAGAGCAGAAGAATTATCGACAATTGGTTTCACTATAATTTGGTTGCCCCCCCCTACTGATTCTGTGTCCCCTGAAGGATATATGCCAAGAGACCTTTATAACTTGAATTCTAGGTGAGCGGATAACATAATGTTGAAGCTTTAACTAAGAACTTGGAGTCAATATTGCTGTCATCATTTTTGGGTAGACAGCAAATGTGTATTTGGTAGGATCTAAGCTAGCGCTTAACTTATTGAATTAGTCTTCAAGGTAGTTTTTTTAAGTAAAAAAACTTTGTTTTTAAGTAGCTTTTCACTAGTTTAAGTGCTGATATTTGGATAACCTTTTTTTTTGTTCAAAAAACCAACTTTTCATAATGTAGCTTCTCATAATTTTATCATGTTTGATTGTGCTCATACCATATATAGCCTATGTCCTTCCCTTGATAGGGATTTGTTGCTTCATCTAGCCATGTTGATTTTATGCACCCAGGGCATATTAAGGTACTTTTGCCAACACAATTTAGCCTTTTTTTCATGTTTGAATTCCATGCTCTACTGTGCATTAAAATCGTCATTCTATTAGTTTTTCAATTAAGTTTCTTCTAGCAAATCACCAAAATTCATAATATGATATAGTTCTGTTTAAACATGTTATGATCTCTAGGACTATTTTTGTGATTCCTGAATCAGTCGCAGCATAAAAATGTGGTAATGTGATAACTGATATACTCTTTCTTGCTTCATATTACATATGCCATGTGAAGTGCCTATGTTGCAAATTTTGGATAGTGTTTCTCTTCTTGCAACTTCACCTTTCTTGTATCCTTAGATATATACGTCAGCATATACTTGAACATTTAGTCTTTATGTAATAATTTGATTTTGCTGTTTTTATGGGTCATATTTGTAGATATGGAACCATTGATGAGCTGAAGACTGTTGTGAAAAAATTCCACGAAGCTGGCTTGAAGGTTCTTGGAGATGTTGTCTTAAATCATCGTTGTGCCCATCACCAGAATAAAAATGGCATTTGGAACATTTTTGGAGGTCGTCTAAATTGGGATGACCGTGCTATAGTGGCAGACGATCCTCATTTCCAGGTATATGACTGTTTTGGTTTGATGACCGAGAGCAGCTCCCTTGCGAGTAATTTCTTCTTGTGTTATAGTATTTTCGAGCTAGACAACACATAAGGGGAAAAGGAACATCTCAAGGTACTATAACAGTAATTTCATTTGTGTAGGAAAATGATCATTTTCTTCTTATTCCTCCTGCCTTGAAAATAGTCACATTGTCTTCTCTGTGACCAGAATAGGGTCAAGGTGTTACAAAACAATCTTAGGCAACCAGTTTAGATCACATCTAGTTGCCAATGCAGCAATCGGTTGGCAAGAAGACAAGAAACAGAGATGATAAGACAGAGGCAAAGTGCCAGCTGAAATTCTGAATAGCAATTGGCGGAGGACTGATGAAAGATATGTTGGTCTACGCTTCATCCAAATTGAATTCGCTGCAATAGAGGAATGCAGGGAAAAGGGAATCTGGTGGTGGGGACTGAGATGTTGTAGATCATTGGGTTTCATTGAGATATGATTTCCACTACCATTCTGGTTGACCTCCTATGATTTTTATGTAGACCATAGCTTTAGCCAGTTCCTCTGTCCCATCCATTATTTTGCAATGGAGCTAAACCCAAACCTTAACCTGTCCTCACCCCCTAAATTGGGTGGCATGGGGGACACCTCGCAAAAAGCCATACTGAGTTTCCCATTAGTTCAGATAAGTAAAAAAATTATAAATAATAAAAATAATATAAAATTAATTATAATAACTATAATGATGATTTTAATTATAACAATAGTTAGATTATTAATATGAAAAATATTAATTATGACAATAATAATTGTCAAAATAATAATAATAATAATAATAATAACCATCATCATCATCATGCATTGAATTTCTTAAATTAGATCAGTAAAATGAACAAACTCTTGTATTCATAATATTCCGATCCCTGTAAAGTATATTTTGTTAGTATCCGCTTTCAATATCTGCCTTCCTTTGATTTTTAATCTTCTTTTGTACTAAGGTCATAAGTGACCACCGTTCAGAAAGTCAAGTATGGAGACCGTAGAAGCCTGATATTTCTGAATGTTTCAGCCAGTTTTATTCTTTCAGAGATTACAAAATAAGTGGCTGCTGTTAGAGTGCTTGGTAGTCTTCGTGGGCCTTCATTGTCTGTTTTCTTGATTGGTGTACCTAAATGATTTATGCTGCTGAAGACTAAAGAGGCCTGCAGGCTTTACTACTTAACTTGGGTTGCTGATGCTGCTCCATCCCTTTAGATTTACCTAGCATATGTGTTTGTACATGATTTGATTGGAAAACCCCCCTTTTCCTCACTGGAGTACAACATGAGAAATGCTACTTCAAAGATGTTTGATAATCATGTTTTCTTTCATGATATAGGCATTCTGAGATATATTCTTGTAACTGTATATAGATTTAGGATATACTGAATTATTGTGTTCTCTTGCTTTCATTTAGGGTAGAGGCAACAAGAGTAGTGGAGATTTTTTCCACGCTGCTCCAAACATTGATCATTCACAAGAATTTGTGAGAAATGATATTAAAGAGTGGATGCGCTGGCTGAGGTTATTTTCTGGGTCCTTGTCAGATCCCTGTATCATCTATTCATTTTAGTCAACTCATAGGATAACTTAATGATTGCATTAATGTTCTCTTTGTATAGCAGTCACTTTTTCTGCTGTTATTTATTAAGGAGAAGATTTTTCTCATTTGGTTCTGTTCACAGTTATACACTGTCAATGGACATTGACTTGCAGTGTCTTCTTGGCGCCTGCCCTGCAGGAAAGATATTGGTTATGACGGATGGAGACTTGACTTTGTACGTGGATTTTGGGGTGGTTATGTCAAGGATTATTTGGATGCTACTGAACCCTATTTTGCTGTTGGTGAGTACTGGGATTCCCTCAGCTACACCTATAATGATATGGATTATGATCAAGATGCCCATAGGCAGAGGATCATAGATTGGATTAATGCCACTGGAGGCGCTGCTGGTGCATTTGATGTCACTACAAAGGGGATTCTTCACTCTGTAAGTCATTTGTACCATGCAAATTTATGTGATTCCGTTGTCCGCTTGATGAGTTTTGAGGTGAAGTATGTTGTATCGTGTTGATTAACTTAATGCAAGGCTTGGAAACAAAACCTACGCCTTTCAAATCTATTTATTTTCTTATCTACCACTTTCATCGTTAAGCTGGTTGAAACTGCTTTACAATGGATGGGCTGCAGTTATAAGTTATTCCTCTTAGCTAACTGCATAAACATTATTTTAACAAGAATGTGACCAAAATACTGCTAGGTAATGGGAATGGCTAATCTATTCTATTATGGAAGAGACTTTGGTTAACTAATATTCTATCTGAATCTTAACTGAAATGATATATATTGATACTTTTGGTATTTACTTAATATTAATTTATAAGATACTTTATAGTAAGTTGTGATGAAAAGTAGGGGTAGTATTGAAAACTTGCAAAAAGCAATGTGTCAGATAATATAACCATAAGATAGAAATAATATGGTAGCCAAATGCACCCTTATGGTGTAAGCCAGCTGTGTAACTGAGGGTATATTGATCCATTCTCGTTGTTTAGCATGGAAAATGTAAAAAGGTGATTATTTGATTATAAAAGAGACTTGCGGGCTGCTATTTTGAGATATTCCATTTTTTTTTGGGGGTGGTTTTGTAACACTTCTCAAAATATATTGAAATGTAAGATAAAATAATATTTTAAAATGTTTTGAGCTGGTTGTACTCAGATTCAGGGATGAAATGATACCCTATACCAGGAATCTGATTGAATAAAGAAAATAGTTGCAAGCTTGTAAATAGTTGTGATTAGCTGCGTAAATTGCCATTAAGATATACTGGCCTGTCTGACTAAATCTTTTCAGCTTGGAAAGTTCATGTGATGTATTTATATCTTGAAATGATGGAGAAGCTGCCACCTAACTTTCTGGAATGCCTATAGCTGTGGCAAACGGCATAAATGATTAAAAATCTGTACTCTGCCAGCATTACCGTCTCTTCTTTTGTGTTATGTGATAAAGCTCTTGACAAAAATGCCATAATCATGTACCAAATTCTTTCATTTAGGCTTTGGAAAGATGTGAATATTGGCGGTTATCAGATGCTAAAGGGAAACCTCCAGGAGTAGTTGGATGGTGGCCATCACGTGCTGTCACCTTTATAGAGAACCATGATACTGGATCTACTCAGGTATGCAGTTTTCCTGTTCTGTTCTACCAACTAAATTGTTGTTTACTGTAAGTTCGGAAAATTTAAAAACTCCTGAATCAAATATTATATTCTGGAATTTATAGTTGCCCCTATTGAATTGAATCCCGTGAAGTCTGACTAATGTAATGTAAAATTTACAGGCATTTTTGGATTCAATGTTAACTTTTTAGTGATTAAAACATAAGAATGTTTTGAAGCCAGAAATGAATATTTGTGAATAATATGGATAGTAAAATGTCTTGTTCATTTAAATTGTCTCATAACCTGTTATTCATGATTGACCAAATCATGGATATAAATAATATCCAAACACCAACCTTTTGATTCGAGAATGTGTGATGGCCTTGAAAAGGTTGCGACTCCCACTGTGCTGTCTTCAGGAGGGTCTCAAAAGAGTAATATCATTATTCACGGTTTGGTGGATACATTCCTCTGTTGGATGTAGAAGTAAAGGTTTGTACTTGGTAAAAAACTCTCCAAAATCGGAAGAGATGGACACTGATAGCAGTAAACTGAGTGGTTTTAAGAAAAAGATAAGCTGCAACTTTCACCAACCTAAGGTCTGATTCAAGAAGGCTGTTTGTTGGATGTTACAATTAGCTAGTGCATTTATTAGTAAAAGTGAACTTACTGGAAGGGGGAAGCCTGTACCCGATGGGTATCAAACTGTGGTCTGCAACATAACAGCCTTGCATCCGACCATTGAACCATGGTTGGTCACGCGAAATACATAGAATGTTGGAAAAATTGGTTGGAAAGTTGTGTTTACGGACAAAAACCTTCCCAAACCAAGCCTTAGATAGGTTTTGTTCTTTTATTCTCTTATGCCTGTTTCCACATTGCTGAAACTAAGCAGTGTTCTTGAAGTAGGTTGCCTGACATTTCACATTTTCATTTATCATCATTTTTCACAGGAAGGGGGGTGTTGGATATATGTCAGTAAATTAGATTTTAACGCTCTATTGTTTGGAAAAATGAAGGTGCCTTCCCAACAAAGGAAAGTAATTCGTGATCTTAATGGGGCATGTAGAAAGAATATAATTATATGAATATCTCAGCTCCTTGTCTTCTAGCACATTTAAAAAATCGCTTTGAAGGCATCATTCTTTCTTTTCATTGTACTCTGTGCTGTTCTTTTCAAAGGGTCACTGGAGATTCCCTGGCGGAAAGGAAATGCAGGGATACACATACATCCTAACCCATCCAGGAACACCAGCAGTTTTTTATGATCACATCTTTTCTCGCTACCAATCAGAACTCTCGGCTCTCATCTCTCTCAGGAACAGGAAGAAGATTCACTGCAGAAGCACCGTAAGTCAATACTTTTATCTCCACTCGCTGCTAGTCTAGCAAGGAAAAGTGAAGTTCCATTTTCATTTCAATTGAATATAAATTGATTGTTGTCACAATTTGCTGCCTAAAGCATGGTCTTCCTATCATAGTTCAATTCCATCACCGATTATCAACTGCTACAGGTAAAAATTACCAAGGCAGACAGGGATGTTTATGCAGCAACTATAGATGATAAAGTGGCAATGAAGATCGGTCCTGGACACTATGAGCCATCAAATGATTCCAGGCAATGGTCTTTGGCCGTAGAGGGGAACGATTACAGAGTGTGGGAAGCATCATAAGTTGCGAGATGCAGCCCTATTGCTGGGAAGGATGCTGTAAATTTGGAAGACGGCCATGGTGTAGATATCCGTGTCTGGGAGAGATACCAAAGTACCCAGATCAGGCTGAGTTTTCCAAGACCACAAAATTTGTTATTAGTAGCCTAAATATTTTTTTGTTTATGAATCATAAGAATTGATAGATTGATCAAGCCTGTCCCAGGTATATATCATCATAGGTGTATAATCTCCAGAAATGTTCACATGGTAGTTTTAGTTCCATTGTGTCAAGTAAGCACCATTGAGATTGGTACTTTGAACCCGCAATTCTGTCACATGTAACTTATGTCACTGCAGAATCTGAGAAATAAAAGGGATCTTTCTTATTTACTTTCATGATGATTGAAACTTGGATGGTAGAATAACTATCATTGAGTCCCACCAAGAACTGTAAAAGTTGCTTCAAAGTATTGTTTCCATGGTGATCACAGGAAATGGCTGAACAACTTGGAGTTCATCCCACAGTTTCTTGATTCAAGTGAAATAACTTTTGATACTGTTTACTCGGATTGATGCGGGAGCATCCCCTTCATCTAATACTATAGTAAACATACTTCTCCTTAAGAGCATCCCCTTCATCTAATATCATAGTAAACATACTTCTCCTTAAGTTAGACGACCCTAAAATTCTTCTAATTTGAAAAGGTATCTTCTAAACTTTTTTTCACAAACTTTTCCTTTTCATTCTCCTTCTTTTTTGAACATACTATGGGCAAACAAACATATCCTAAATCTGCCACTTTTTTATGTAAGAAAATCAACCATGCATGAGCCGTGCAAACTTTTCCAAGCTACCCTAAACTTGTAGCCATGTTTTAGCTAATCTTCAATCCACTATTGAGGCTCATTTTGATGTCATCATCCAAGTTACCTTACAACCAATACTCAACCACCTTTTATCCTTCCTTTCAACCCCCACCTTCAAGACTTTGCAGTCCAAAACCCACATGTCCAACTTGCCATTTTGAGCCTGCAAAAAGCACCTCCTCTTGCCACCCTTTTCCAGCCTGCACCACTTACCATCCCTGTC
Source organism: Tamarix chinensis (assembly GCA_030549775.1). Taxonomy (NCBI): domain Eukaryota; kingdom Viridiplantae; phylum Streptophyta; class Magnoliopsida; order Caryophyllales; family Tamaricaceae; genus Tamarix; species Tamarix chinensis. The sequence goes on from CM060171.1 coordinate 121,426,962, forward strand.
ATCTTTTGCAGCCTGCCATTACCCGCCCTCCCTACCAAAGACCTGCAAGGAACAAAATGAAGAAAAGTAAGCTGGTAGCCTACCATTGTGTATAATTATGACCCTTTTTTTATGCCTTGTAATCCCCACTTTTACTTATGACCGCCCTTCTTACAAGTTGACTTTAGGGGTTAACCATTTTTATGTTTAAAATTAAGTAATAGCTTGTACTTTAGGGGATAACTTGTACTCGATCCAAATCAGCCAAAGTAAGGGCTGAATGGAAGAGGGACACACATCCTCCATAAGGGTGGAGAAAACTAGTCTATGTTTGGTTAGAATTAAACTAGAATAGGCAACTAATTAGTAACTATCTAGTTTGATTTCTAACCAGCTCTAGTTTAGTTGGATTGTAACTAAATATTTGTAACACTATATAAGAGTAAGAAGGGGATGATTGTAGGGGTCTTTAGTCGCCTTACTTCCCTCTTGATGAGTAAAAATTACCTCATTGGTTAGTGCATACCTTGGTTGATTTATCTCTACAAATCTTTTATTTTTTTATTTTTTTATTTATTTTTATTTTAAGTGTTACATAGCTTAAGTGATAGATTCAAATGTATGAATTAAGGGTCACTTAATTCATATTTTCAACACTTCTCTCCTCTAAATGTCTCATTTTTGTGGCTTATTACCTAGCCATTTTAATTTACACCAAGTCTAACCAAATTTATATCCACCATGCATTAAATTGGTATTAAAGATTATGTTGCTATAAATAAGGTATTATTTTTGTTCTACCATAAGCTCTAAAACATTTTCCAAGCCAAACACTTACAATTTTTTTATAACATAATAGACCCTCAAGGCTTTCCCTACAAGAAGAAAAAATTTTCTTCACTTTGCAGCCCATTTGACCCCTCAAATTGCAAATAATTTTTTTCTTCACCACTAATCCCATTCAAACCCCAACATGTAAAAGAAAAAAATTTCCTACACCATCTAACCATTTTAACCCTCAACTTACATGACACAAATTTTCCTTCACCTTTACCCCCCTTTTCAAACCTATTTCATCAACATATTTTTTTAACCTTATGGATGATCATCCCATACCTAGGGGTTTAAATCTCAATGAGTCACACAATGAAAAAAGGGATTGTGCCATTGATTCCCTACAACATGACACTCAAAGAATAGATCATACGTTGGTAGCCTTAAAAGAGAAAATGGGCCACATTCGAGCCCTGTTGCAATAACTTATCCCTAACAACAACCCTCCAACAAAATGTCCAAACCAAACACCCCATGAGGTAGAAGAACCCCATGGTGTTGACAACCTCTCAAGTGAAGATGAATCTTTAACAAGTGAGTCATCTAGTGAACCAAGAAGAAGGGGAAAGGAAAAAGGAAGATACTTCGGGGATATCAAAACTAAAATCCAAGATTTTGAAGGCCAACATAATCTGGAAGAATTTCTAGAATGGGAATTAAGGTGCTCTAGGCTTTTTGAGGCCAAAGGGTACAAAGATGACAAAAGCTTCAAAGTATCCACCTTGAAGCTAAAGGGGAACACATCTCTTTGGTGGAGAATCTTACCAACCAAATAAGGAGGAAAGGGAAATCGAAGGTTAAGTCGTGGAAAAAGATGAAGAAGCTCATGCGGGAAAGATTTTGCCATCCTCTTACACTCAATACTTTTTCACCAAATTATCCTCACTAAGGCAAGGGCCTATGAGTGTGGAATAATATGTACGAGAGTTTGAAAAATTGATGCTAAGACTTGGCATTGAGGAAATCAAAGAACACACTATGTTATGGTTTGTGGGAGGTCTTAGGCAAGACCTTGCTAGAAAAGTGGAGATGCAAATATATTACACCTTGGATGAGCTCTTCCACTTAGCTAGTAGAGTAAAAAAACACAAGAAAGAGAATAGGACCACTTGATTTTGCATCAACAAACCAAGTGTGTTTCATTCTAAAAATATGCCAACACCATCCAAGCCACCTTCCACTCCCCTTTTATTCTACTTGAAGGGGAAATGAAGAGAAGGAGTAGGTGAACCTAGTAGAACAAGGAATGTGAGATGCTTAAAGTGCCAAGAAGTAGGGAATTACCAAAATGAATGCCCTAACCGAAGGTTCATGACACTTAATTAGCTGAATGAAGCCATACCCGAGGAAGAAGTGAAAAAATGTGCCTTGTTCCATGAAGAAGAAAAGAGGAAGAAGCACTACCCGATGTTGGAGAAGCTCTTATAGTGAGGATGATTTTGCATACCAAAGAAAGCCATGTTAAAGAAATCAAAGGGAGTGCATCTTTCAAACCAACACCATTAGTGGCAAGGTTTGATCCCTCATAGTGGTTGGTGGGATTTGTGCAATTGTTGCCTCATGCACATTGGATGAAAATTTAGGGTTGGCCACCACACCCCTACACCAAACTATACAAGTTGCAATGGTTGAATAGTGGTAGTGTTGTGGAGGTGACCAAGCAAGTACCCGTGGTTTTTTCTATTGGAAAAACCTACCATGACCAAGTTTTGTGTGATTTAGTTCCAATGGACGCATGCCACTTGCTTTTGGGGTGCCCTTGGCAATATGATAGGAAAATGACACATGATGGAAGGAATAACACCTACACCTTGAAGTATGCAAAGAAGAACACCATCCTCACACCTTTTAAGTTTCCATTAGCCACAGATGGAAGCACCAAAAATTGTCAAAAATCCTTTTTTATCAATAAGAAATGTGTATCTAGGGCTTTAGACAAAGGAAAAATGTTGTATTTATTGTTATTGGTAGGCGAGAATGAGGGAGGAGCACCCGTGAACCCTCGGGTTAGGGTTTTGTTAGAAAAGTTTGGAGATGTGCTTCCAAACAATTTACCCCATGTACTACCCCCATACGACACATAGAGCACCAAATATATCTTGTACCTGACACTACCTTGCCTAACAAGGAAGCCTATCATTGTAATCCCAAAGAAGCCATGGAGCTTCACAAACAGTGGAAGAATTACTCACTAAGGGATTGATTTGAGAATCCCTTAGTCCTTGTGCGGTACTGGCCTTGCTAGTACTAAAGAAGGATGGAAGCATGAGGATATGTGTTGATAGTAGAGCTATCAACAACATCACCATCAAGTATAGGTATCCAATACCTAGACTTGATGACTTGCTTGATTGTTTGCATGTCACTTATCTTTTTTCCAAAATTGACCTTCGTAGCGATTACTACCAAATTCGAATGAAAGAAGGTGATGAGTGGAAAATGGCATTTAAAACAAAAGATAGATTGTATGAATGAATGGTGATGCCTTTCAGATTATCAAATGCTCCTAGTATCTTCATGAGGCTTATGAATGAGGTACTTAGACCATCCATTACCAAGTTTGTTGTAGTTTATTTTGACAACATACTTGTGTATAGTCCAAATGAAAGAGAGTATGTAAAACATCTTGAGCTTGTATTCCTTACCCTTAGAAACGAAAAATTTGTATGCTAAGTTAGAAAAATGTGAGTTCTTTGTAACTAGGGTTACTTTTCTATGCTTTTTGGTTTTTAAGGATGAGATAACCATGGATGAGACCAAGATTGAAGCCATCAAGACCTGGCCAACCCTAAGGAGTTTGATTCAAGTAAGATCCTTCCATGTACTTACCTCCTTCTATTGAAGATTCATCAAGGGATTCAATAATCTCCTCACCCCCATCACAGAATGCATGAAGAAAGGAGAGTTCAAGTTAACAAGAGTTACCTAGGATGCTTTTGATGTGATCAAGACTAAGTTAGGAGAAGCACACATTTAGCCTTATTTGATTTCTAGAAACTATTTAAGTAGAGTGTGATGCTAATGGAGTCAGAATTGGAGCGGTCCTCATCCAAGAAGGGAAGCTCATGGTCTATTTCAGTGAAAAGCTCAATGGGTCTTGTATGAACTATATCACTTTTGATAAGGAGTTTCATACACTTGTAATGGCCTTAGATAACTAGTTACACTATCTAAGACCCCAACAGTTTGTATAACACAATGATCACGAGTCTCTCAAATACATTAATGGTCAACACAAACTCAACCCTAAGCATGCTAGATGGGTGGAGTTCCTACAATACTTTTCATTTGTAGCTAAAAATAATAGTGACAAAACCAATGTTGTAACCGATGTCCTCTCTAGGAGATATTGTATTCTTTCTTTATTAGAAGAAAGAGTCTTAGGATTTAGCTGCATCAAGGAGATCTACCACTAAAATGAAGATTTTGGCACCTACTTCAAGGAACAAGACAAGATCAAGGGTTTTTTCACTCTTTAAGATGGGTTCCTCTTCAAGAACAACAAGCTTTGCGTGCTCAAGAGTCCCATGCAAGAGATGCATAACATTTTGGAATCAACAAAACCATCGATGTATTGTAGGAACATTTATTTTGGCCTAGAATGGTAGGAGATGTACAAGGTATAGTGGCGAGACGTGCCACTTAACAAAAATCTAAGAGTCACTTCCATACAGGATTGCATACTCCCCTCCCCGTCCCTCACCAACCATGGGATCATGTTAGCATGGATTTTATTGTAGCATTGCCTCGAACACAAAGGCAACATGATGCTATAATGGAGGTGGTAGATTGGTTCTCTAAGATAGCTCATTTCGTTTCTTGTTATAAAATGGATGATGCCTCTTATGTAGCCTATCTCTTTTTCAAAGAAATATTTAGGCTACATGGTATACCCAAATCCATTGTTTTGGATAGGGATACCAAGTTCCTTAGCTATTTTTGAAAGACCTTGTGGAGGTTAGTCAGTAAAAAAACTTCTCTTTAGTACCACTTACCATCCACAAACCGATAGTCAGACAAAAGTAACAAAGCAAACCCTCACCATGCTCCTCCAAAGTTTGGTCCATAAATCCTTACAGGATTGGAACACCAAACTTAGTCTTGTTGAATTCACTTATAATCGGTTTCCCACCAATGCCATAGGGCATTCACCTTTTAAGGTAGTATATGGTTTGAGCCCCACTATTCCCATAGACCTGCAACCTCTCCTCACAGGTGAATTAATAAGTTTCGAAGCTAAGGACGGAGCCAAAATCATGAAGAGAATCCATGAGAAAGAATGGAAACAAATTGAAAGGGTAAATGAGCTAAACAAAGTAAGAGCTAATAAACATTGCAAACAACACTTATATGAGGCCAGATATTTGGTTTGGCTTCACATACACAAAGAATGATTTCCCACAAGAAGGGAAAACAAGCTGATGTTAAGAAGTGATGGTCCATATAGAGCCTTGGAGAAGATAAGATATACTGCTTATAAACTTGAGCTATCATACAACATGGGAAATATTTCCAACACCTTCAATGTAGGAGATTAACTCCCCTACATCCATGACAAACCTTTAAACCCAAACCAAGAACCCTTTCAAGAAAGGGAGAATGATGCAGGAATATCCTCTTCATCTAATCCCATCTTAAACACCCTTCTCCTCAAATGAGATAACCCTCAAATTCTTCTACTTTGGGAAGGTGTCCACTAAAATTTCTTCCATAAACTTTCCCTTCCTAACCCTATTCTTTTTTTAACACACTATGGGCAAACAAACATATCCCAAATCTACCACCTTTTTATGTAAGAAAATCAACCATGCATGAGCCATGCAAACTTCCCCAAGCCACCCTAAACTTGCACCCATATTTTATCTAATCTTCAATCCACCTTTGAGGCACCTTTTGATGTCATCATCCAAGCCACCTTGCAGCCAATACTCAGCCACCTTTTTTCCTTCCTTCCATCCCCCACCTTTGATACTTTGTAGCCCAAAATCTACACATCCAACTTGCCATTTTCAGCTTGCAAAAATCACCTCCCCATTCCACCTTTTCCAAGCTGCACCACCCACCATCCTTGCCATCTTTTGTGGGCTTCCATGACCAACCCTCGCCGCCAAAGACTTGCAAGGAGAAAAAGGAAGAAAAGTAAACTAGTAGTCTGCCATTGTGCATAATTATAACCTTTTTTCATGCCTTGTAATCCCCACTTGTACTTATGACACACCTTTCTTATAATTTGACTTTAGGTGTTAACCATTTTTATGTTTAAAATCATGTAATAGCTTTTACTTTAGGGGATAACTTATACTCAATCCAAATAAACTAAAGTAAGGGAAGAATGGAAGAGGGATGCACATCCTTCATAGGGGTGGGGAAAACTAGGCTATGTTTGGTTAGAATTAAACTAGAATAGGAAAGTAATTAGTAACTATCTAGTTTGGTTTCTAACTATCTCTAGTTTAGTTAGATTGTAGCTGAATATTTGTAACACTATATAAGAGAAATAAGGGGTTGACTTTAGGGGTCTTTGGTCAGCCTTACTTTCCCTCTTGATGAGTGAATATTATCTCCTTGGTTAGTGCATACCTTGGTTTATTTATCTCTACAAATCTTGTGTCTTTTATCTTAAGTATTACATAGCTTAAGCGATAGATTTGTATATGAATTAAGAGTCACTTAATTCATATCTTCAACACTTCTTCTCTCCTCTAAATGTCTCACTTTCATGTCTTATTACACAACCATTTTAATTTTCACCAAGTTTAACCCAATTTGCATCCACTATACATCAGTTGATTAGAGATTTCTTTCTTGAGTAGTAATCAAGACATGCCATTGGATTGGCCAAATCTTTGATTGAGGTTAAGCCAAATTTCATTAGCTCTTTTGATGAAATTAACACTATCTAATATTTCTTTGTTGAGAGCAATTTTGTACGTGGGATCATCTCATACAATTATATAGCAATGCCGTTATAGTATAGCAGTTGCTATTTAATGGTTTTTGGATCAAATGCAATTTAAAATTATCGATATGCTATAGTTTTAAAATTTCACATATCGATCGATAAATCGTTGATAATTAAAAAAATATTATAGATAAATCGGGATAAATCACCGATAAATTGGCTATTTATTGAGAATTGTTAAATTTACTAAAAAAACATGCATCATAAATTTTTTATATTTATTTCCTATATATATATATATAGGACCAAAATACTATTGAATTATAATAAAGTATTGCTATTTACTAATTTTACATGTACTACCAAATAATATGTATTTTTTTTTTAATATTTTACGGTTAATTTAAGGTTATTAGGACAATTTAGCATGTAATGACTCACTTAAATACTTCTAATATAATATAAAATACTAGTTTATTGAATATTTATATTCAAATGATTAATAAATAATAATTAAAGTATATGGTGAAATAAAAATAAAAATTCATGCCACTACGACCGATAGGGTTGTGCATTGCCGGATATCTGTATTTGAATGGATATTTTTTTTCGAATATCCGATCCGACCGGATATTCAATATCCTATATTCGAATCTGCATCCGAATACACCGAATATCCAAAACATTGGATATATAAAATATTGGATCGGATATCGGATATATCCGATTATTGAAAAAAATATCCGATTATTAAATTTACATATATAATCTATAACTAAAAAAAATCTGCAGAAACACTTGTTTAATTATTCAACCTACATACAAAAAGATATAATACATGATTAATCATATCCACAAAAATTAGCGATCAAGATTTGTGAACAATGACGCTCTAGAACCGTGGAACGACCTAATTTAAGAGGCTTAAAAAATTTAGGAGTTTTTTTTTTCTGGTCTGGATGCTTGCATGTGTGTGGGTTGTGACCTATTTGACTGTTTGTATAGTGTGGATGTTTATTTTATACTTTACTTAGTAAATTATTTTTGGACTTATGTACTATAGTAAAAAAATGATCCAAACTTGAAGATTGAAAGAAAAAAATCAGATTATAAATTAAATTATGCCCAAATATAATGGGCTTATTCTTAAAACTGGATATTTTTGGCAGATCAGATTATCCACTAAAAAATCGGATCGGATATCCAAAATTTTGGATCGGTTTTTTCGAATATCGGATTGATTTTTTGGATCCCGATTTTTTTGCACAACCCTAACGGCCGATGCATATAATTTATCATTCGTGATGCTTTTGAAAGGGCCCAGGTAGTATACGATAACACCCACAAGGATCAACACCAAGACAATCAACCAAATACCAGAACCCAAATCTACCACAAATAATTTACCAAAGCGAATCACCAAGCAAAACTAATTATGGGCAGCAAGAATAAGCAAATATATCAGAAAAATAAACCAATAAACTCACACGATTTATATGTGGTAAACTCCTTCGATGTGAAGAGTAAAAACCGTGGGACGTTTGAGGAGTCCACCCTATTTCCTTCTCTTATTATGATAAATTGAGGGAAAAATGAACCCAAATCAGGTTCACAACAATTCATAATCATAACCCACCGACAAGTACATACATAAGAGATTAAGTAAGAAGAGATCAAAGGTGAAGAATATCACCACAAATAAGAGGTTTAGTCCTGCTGCGATAACAGAAAATCCAGTCTCAAAACGAGATCCAACCATTCAAAATGAGGCCCTATGTGTCCCCAATAAGCCGACCAAATTTCAGTAAAATCCAATGGTGGAAACTTCAACAATTGACAACTTTTTGAAAGCTATCATTACAAAATCACAAATAACTCTTCTCTTCAACCCTTTGTCATCCTCTCTTTTTTTACTTCTAATTGTGTGTGTAATTTTCTAAATACATATCCTCACTTGCTGCCCTAATTTGTACAACAAGTATTTATAACAAAGGCTTAATTAAGAAGCCTAAATAATAAGCCCAAGTTAGACTTAATCTAAGATTAGTAAACTACTATCAAATGCTCATTCATTAGGACAAAGCAAAATACACATTTTACTAACACATGTGGGCTGGACCCACAACAATCTCCCCCTCCAGCCTAATGCGGGGAAGACATGATCACTTCAGCTTCAAATGCTTCTCCTTGATCACATTCTCAACCAATGATATCTAACATCAATATGCTTGGTGCGAGTGTGATACATTGAATTCCTACTCAATTCAATAGCACTTTAACTGTCACAGAATACTACATACTCATGTTGCCTCAAACCCAAATCTCGAAGGAACTTCTTAATCCATAACATCACTTTACTTGTTTCCACGACCGCAATATACTCTGCTTCGGTTGTGGACAATGCTACACACTTTTGTAACTTAGATTACCATGAAATGGCTCCCCCTAAAAATATAGACACATAATGAAATACCCCAAAATCCCTAATTTGGAAAATCGTGGCCGAATAGAAAATTATTAAGGAATTAATTAAAATAAACTACTTTTAGTGAAATAAAAAGGAATTAATAGGATAAATCAAGAAGGAAATTATAAGAGTGTAAATAGGGAAGATTATGGTATTTAAGTTAATTAAGGTTTTCATTTTTGAAATTTATTAAATACATTAAATTATATAAAATAGGGAGGATAAAATAGTTTCAAATTAATATAAAATTTTTAAATAATTTAATTAGATAAATTAAGGGGTTTTGTTAATTAAAATGAATTTAGGAAGATCTTTCTATAAATCCCAAAATTTACCTAAAAATAGAAATTAATTATCGTTTTGATAATTATATTAAATACCCTAAATTATCCAAATGATACTAATTAAGCCAACCCCTAATTTTCCCTCTTTTTCCTTTTTCTTCCTTCCCCTTCTCTCCCTTATTTTCCCCGGCCTGGGCCGGCCTGCTGGCCCAAACCCCCTCCCCTTTCCTTCTTCTCGCCGCGGCCCAGCGAGCCCGGCCGTCCGTGACCCAAAACGCGGCGTTTCGACACTGAAGTCGCTGAAACGCCGCGTCGCGATAAAAGGGAAGAGTACCGTTACCTATCGACGCGAGCGCTGCGTTTTCTCCAAACCTCGCCCAAAACGCAGCGTTTCAATAACGAAGGAAATAACCGCGCGGTCCGGCCGGTTTCCCTTCCCCTTCTTTCTTTCCCCTGGACCGCCGGTCCAGCCCTTCCTTTCCTTCTTCTTCCTCGCGACGCCGTCGTTCCCCTCGCCTGCAACTCGAGCTCGCCGGAAAACGCAGCGGCGAGTGTCCCGTCTTTTCTGTCCTTTTCTCCCGTCTTTTCACCCCTGATTGACCTCCCCTCTTGATGTGACCAATCGGGCAGCCGTTTCCCCGCACGCAAGCCCTGATTTTTCTTCTCCGACAGGGTTTGGTCTGCAACGGCAGACCTACGCCGGACGACCTCACCGGACCTAACCCACCTAACCTCCCACGTGTTCTTGTCGTTTCTCCCTCGTTTAGGCCTATAAATTGACCCCTCCACCGCGAAATTCGGGTTCGAAAACCTGGAACCCAGAACAATTCTGCAACCTCGCCGCCCGACCTTCAGCCGCCCTATTCGCCGCCTCCGACCGCCGCTTCCCCCTGCCCGCGCCACCATCCTCTTCCCTGCACCCCCCTCTGTTCAACCAACCAACCAAAACACAGTATCTCGCGCTGCACGTGCCGCCCTGGCCGTGCGAAAATCCCTCCCCGAAAACTGACCACTCCAGCCGCGCAACCTTCGCGCCGCCACCGCCGGCCACCCCGCCGCTTGCAGCGCCACCACCACCCCCCAAAACGACCAGCAACTCCTGCCCTACCACCCCGTACCTCCCTTTCCCTCTGGTTTTCCCTCCCCACTCACGCCACCACCCTCATTCCACTCCCCTCTCCCGGCTGTCTCCTTCCCCACACTTAACTTCCTTTTTCCTCCTCCCATCTAACCACTTTTCCCCACCTTTTCTCTCTTCTCCTCCTCCGCCGCCGCCACCACCTCTGTCAGGTTGTCAACCCCCTGAACCCTAAGTCCTAAGAAAATAAAAAAAAATAAATAAATAAATAAAATAAGTAAATAATAATAAGGAATAAATACATAAATAAATAAAAGTGATTAGTGGGTTAATATTATTAACTAATATTATTAGTATTATTATGATTAATATTATCATTATCATTATTATCACTAATATTATTGTTACTACTAATACTACCACCCATACTATTATTATTATTATTATTATTATTGATATTATTATTATTATTATTATTATTATTATTATCATTATCATTATTATTATTATTATTAGTACTATTATTATTATTATTATCCCTATTATTATTATTAAGTGTTATTATTACTATCGTTACCATTAGTGTTATTACTATTATCGTTATTATTGTTAATATTAATATTAATATTATGATGGTTATTACTATTAATAGTATTACTAGTATGATTATTATTATTACTATTATAATTATTATTATTAATATTATTATTGTTATTTTTACTATTTTTATTGTTAGTACTATTATTGTTATTATTATTATTATGGTTATTATTATTATTATTGCTATTACTATTACTATTATTATTGTTAGTAGTATTGTTGTTAATATCATTATTATTATTGTCTTTACTATTTTTATTATCAACGTTATTATGGCTGTTGTTATTATTATTATTATTACTATTATTATTATTATTATCATTACCATTATTACCCATATTATTATTATTATTATTATTATTATTATTATTATTATTATTATTATTATTATTATTATTATTATTATTATTATTAGTATTGTTATCATTATTATCATTATTATTCTTATTATTGCTTTATCGTTATTGTGTTTAACACATCTATCATTTTATCGATTATTACTATCATTATCCTCCTTAATGTTATACTTTAATGTTATTACCTTAGTATTTTGCTATGCTTAGTATTTCCACAACCATTGTGTTATTATTATCGTAATTATTATTATTGTTATATTTATTAGTGTTATTTTCACTATTGTATTATTGTTACTAGCATTATTGCTATCATCACTATTATCGTTACTATACTTAACACTAATGTTTTTATGTTTATTTTTCTTAGTATTATCATTATCATCGCTATCATTCCTATTAGTATTATTCTAGTACTCTTACTATCCTACGTATTATTACTATTATTCTTATTATCCTTATTAATATTATTTTTATAATCGTGATGTTATTACTAATAATTTCATTGTATTTATTATGATTATTTATATTATTATTGTCTTCATTCCTATCATTATTATTATTATCACTATTATTATTATTAACATTATTATTAATTTTGTCACCTAAGCGACTATGGTTGTACAAATACTTTATTATTATTATTATTATCGATAATACACTATTACTAATGCTAATATGATTTCAATTATCACTATTATCATTATTATCATTATAGCTATTATTATTGTTATTAGGAGCACTATTATTATAAATAGAATCCTTATTATGGTAGGTATTATTCGTAATTATTATTAATGTTGTTAAAACCCTCACCTTAGTATTTGGATTGCTAAAATCTACTTAATTAGTGATAATCCGTATAAGCTATCGTAAGAGTAGTAATAACCTAACCCTTTTATTTATAAACCCCATTATTAATAGTAACCTTGGTATTAGGCCATGATAGGGGTAAGATAGGAATTTTGATAATTCTGGAAGAGGGAGATTAACCCTAAGTATTCCCCTCTTATAGGTAACCGGGTCAAACCCCAGGAGGTGTAGGAGCGTGCTCCAAGCCCGGCGCCGATTTAGGTAAGGACGTAACTAAGGCCACTTGTGTGCTCTGCATGTTTTAAGTGCCTTATATGCTTTGTATGGTTGTACGCTATAACCTGTATGTTATTTGTATATTTGTGAAGCGCAGCATGGATCCGAGGTACGTCCCCGTATCCTAGTCTTCGTGTACTAATCTGTTGTGGTACAAGTGTGATGTGTTGTGATGTGGTGTGATGTGACGTGACCCCTACGTCATGTAGGTTGGGTTATGTGAGGGAGTGTGGTGAAGTGGGGGACTTGAAAAAGAAAAATAAGAGGTTAGAATGACCAAAGGGGAGTATGCTGGCTAAACAAGGTATGGACGACCTAAGGAGTTCACCATTTGGGAAATAATGAGGAGAAGGTGGAATTAAGTAAACAAAAAGGTGGGTATAAATTAAGGTTGCATGGGGAAGACGGTTTGCTTGGTGATATTATGGGTAGTATTGGAGTTTACATAGTGGTATTAATGATTACTTGGTGGTATTAATGACTTATGGTGGTATTAGGGTTTGTAAGGTGGCATTAGGGTTTATATAGTTGTTTTAATGATTATTTGGTGGTATTAATGACCTATGGTGGTATTAGGATTTGTAAGGTGGTATTAGGGTTTATATGGTTGTTTTAATGATTACTTGGTGGTATTAATGACCTATGGTGGTATTAGGGTTTGTAAGGTGGTATTAGGGTTTATATAGTTGTTTTAATAATTACTTGGTGGTATTAATGACCTATGGTGGTATTAGGGTTTGTAAGGTGGTACTAGGGTTCATATAGTTGTTTTAATAATTACTTGGTGGTATTAATGACCTATGGTGGTATTAGGGTTTGTAAGGTGGTATTAGGGTTTATATAGTTGTTTTAATGATTACTTGGTGGTATTAATACTTATGGTGGTGTTAGGGTTTGCAAGGTGTATTAGGGTTTATATAGTGGTATTAATGATTACTTGGTGGTATTAAATACTTATGGTGGTATTAGGGTTTGCAAGGTGGTATTAGGGTTTATATAGTGGTATTAATGAATACTTGGGTGGTGTAAATGGCTTATGATGGTATTAGGGTTTTCGTGATGGTATCATGGTTGTTATAGACAAATGAGGTTAAGAAGGGTTAACCATGGCTTGGTGTGGACAATCATGGTCCGTATGGCTGTTTAGAGTTGTTTGGTGTTATTATGTGTATTATTGAGTAAAGTATAGTTATGAATGTGGAATTTTACCGTTTGTTATTATGTGTAAAGAATGTAGTGAATGATTTATGCATGTCAAGGACATGATGTGATTCAATAAGATACGAATAAGACATTAATTACGTAAAGTGAAAGACTGATGAGCCCGACCCAGTCCGTTCCACCGGTTATGAATAGTGGTCAGAGGCGTTCTGCCCTGTGCGTTTCGTGCCGATCCACCGGCTATAATAGTGGTCAGAGGCGTTTTGCCCTGTGTTTTTATTTCCGGACCACCGGCTATAATAGTGGAGGGATTCGGGCTCGACAGACCCAAATGAATAAGTTAAACCACGGGAAAGATACTAATCACTTACAGTGGAACACCATGTAAGTGCGGGGCCAGTCCGTTCCACCGGTTATGAATAGTGGTCAGAGGCGTTCTGCCCTGTGTTTTATTTCCGGACCACCGGCTATAATAGTGGGGGTCCCCGTGCTTACAGGTTAAATGAAGAATGTGTGAAAAGAGATTATTATCATAATAAGAAATAATGGGCATTGTATGAGCATGATTTAGCTTTCCGCTTACTTATCCTGATGTATGGCTGACGTGTTGAGCATGTATCTTGTGTATGATTGCATGTTGCTTTTATGATTGTGTCGTGTAGCCTACGTGTGGTGATTGTATGCTTGGCCTTAGCGTCTACGCCTTACTCAGTACTGGACCCGTACTGATACTGCCTTGATTGACCGGGTCCTGTGATGATCCACCGATGGTGGGGAGCAGACCTTTGATGCAGGTCTTGATCAGTTACTAAGTTGGGGTGGAAGGCTGGATATGAGTGAGTAAGTGGTCCGGATAATTACCTTCGAAAATCGCGTGATTTAATCGTATTTGTCTTTAGAGGATACAAATGTCGCATTTAACTTTTCAAGGGTTTTATCGTATCTTGCTATTCCGCTATTTTAAGTATTCTGATATATGGACCTTTTAAATTGTATTCGGAATGTAACTCCTTACCTTCACACCCTGATTTGTATAATTCGTGTTTTATGAATGGTTGGTTCTGGTTTTATTTCTTTCTAGCCTTAGCACTTAGTATCGGGTCGGTAGTTATGGATCGATCTGGTACTAAGTGTGGCGGTAATGCCCCCGAGTTTACGGTTTTAATTCTCTTGCTTCCGCTAAAACTTTTAAGTTAAACGAAATTTTTCAGTAGTAAATTTGGGGGTGTTACACATAACTTGAGGTAGACTTTCTGTTATCAAGATCATCTGCTATGTCGGCATCAGTGTAGCCTTCAAGTATAGGTTTGCCACCTCTATGACACAAAATCAGTTTGGAGTTACCCTGCAAGTATCTGAAAACCCACTTCATAGCTTCCCAGTGAGCCTTACCCAGATTGAATAAGTATCTGCTCACCAAACCAACAGCATGTGCAATATCTAGCCTGGTACACACTATAGCATACATCAAAGAACCAACATCAGAAGAGTAAGGAATAGGTGACATACTTTCTTTCTCCTTCTCTGTTGCAGGACAATCTCTCTTACTTAGCTTGAAATGAGTATCTAGTGGTGTATTAACAGGCTTGGCATCTTTCATATTGAACCTTTTAAGCACCCATTCAATATACTTTTCTTGTGATAGCCACAATTTTCCAACTTTCCTGCCACGAGCAATCTCTATACCTAAGATTTTTTTTTTGTTGGACCCAAGTCTTTCATATCAAATGACTTGGACAAGTCTTTCTTCAAATTCTGAATCATATTTGCATCTTGTCCAACTATTAGAATATCATCAACATATAGTAGAAGGATGATGAATTTACCTCCAAGGAACTTTCTGAAATACACACAAGGATCGCTAGAAGTTCGTTTATAACCATTACTTGTCATAAACGAATCCAAATTTCAGTACCATTGCCTTGGTGCCTGTTTAAGCCCATAAAGACTCTTCTTAAACTTGCAAACAATTTTCTCTTTCCCTTTCTCTTCAAATCCTTCAAGCTGCTCCATGTAGTTTCCTTCATGCAAGTCACTATGTAAGAAAGTATTTTTCACATCAAGTTGATCCAACTCAAGATCAAGACTTGTAGCTAAACCTAGAACGGTTCTGATAGATGTCATTTTGACCATCGGAGAGAAGATTTCATCAAAGTCAATGCCATTTTTCTAGTTGCATCCCTTAACCACCAATCTGGCTTTCCGCTTCACAATCTTCTCACCATCTTTCTTGTTCTTGAAAACCTACCTATTATTCAAGACTTTCCTACCCTTGGAAGGCTTCACTAACTCATAAGTATCATTATTTTTCAAGGAATCCATATCTTCCTTCATAACATCGAGCCAAATATTTTTCTCATCAAATGACAGTACTTCCCGATAATTCTCTGGCTCTCCATCTTCTGTGACTAGAATGTACTCCGAGCTTGGATACTTTGTTGAAGGTTTATGCTCTCTAATTGACCTTTGAACCTCTATATCCTCCACTTGAGGGTTAGGTTTCTCCCCTTGCTCATGAACCTCTTCATCATAAATTTCTTCTTCATGAAACTCTTCTTCATCAGATGAATACTCACTATGATCTGAATGATCACCATCATCATGAACTAGTACATCACCACCATTAGATTGTACCTCACCAACATCATCAGGTATCACATCAACATAATCATTTGCTGGCTGCTCAACAGAAGTAGTAGAAGCAGAAACATCGGTAGTATCAAACAATAATTCTGAGGTAGAAGAGTACATTGTATTCAGAAGCTCTGCATCCATCTCGTGCTCAAAGAATACTACATCTCTACTTCTCTCTACCTTCTTCTTTTCTGGATCGTATAGTCTAAAACCATACTCTTCATCACCATAGCCAACAAACACACAAGAATGTGTTTTGGAATCAATTTTTGACCTCTATTCTTTTGGCACATGCATATATGCCTTACACCCCAAAACTCTCAGATGTGAGTAAGTGGGATCGCATCCCTTCCATGCTCTCTCAATAATGTCAAGGACAAGAGGAATTGATGGAGCTCTGTTGATCAAGTACATTGCACACTGGACTGCTTTACCCCATAATGTTTTAGGAAGATTTGACATTCTAAGCATATATCTCACTTTCTCCACAATGGTTCTGTTCATTCTCTCTGCAACTCCATTGTGTTGTGGTGTGCCGAGATTTGTCTTCTCATGTCTAATGCCATGTTGTGAACAATAATTCTTGAATTCATTAGAAGTATATTCACCACCATTGTCTGATCGAAGACACCTCAGCTTTCTTTCTGTCTCCCTTTTCACCATGTCATGAATTTTCTGAAAAATCTTGAAAACTTGACTCTTTGTCTTTATCATGTAGACCCAAGTTTTTCGAGTAGCATTATCAATAACGGTGAAAAAATATTTATTACCACCAAGAGAATCCATCTCAATAGGGTCACAAACATCATAGTGTACTAGCTCCAACTTATCTTGCCTTCTAGTGGACTTCCTAGCAAAGGAAGCTCTATGTTGTTTTTTGCTAAACAATGATTGCAATGGTCAAGAGAGATAGTTTTTATCAACAGGAATAAGAGCTTTACTTGCTAAAAATTTCAACCCCATATCACTCATGTGTCCTAGCCTTTGATGCCACAAATTAAGAGAGTTCTTTTCTTCCACTGCATTCAGCTCACCAGAACACACACTCAAGTATGTCTTGTATAAAGAACAACACAATTATCTCCTCGAGCAATAGTCATAGAACCCTTGGATAATTTCTACTTGCCATCACCAAAGGTATGTCGAAAACCCTTTTGATCAAGGACATTTGGAGACAACAACTTAAGGTGTAGATCAGGAATATGGCGCACATTTTTCAATGTAAGCATGCATCCAACACTCGTTTTCACATGAACATCACCTAACCAAACAATGCTTGCTGAGCTCTGGTTTTCCATCTTAACACTACCAAAATTACCAGCTTGGTAGTTCATGAAGTACTCCATTTTGGGAATACAATGGTATGAAACTCATGTATCTACAAGCCACTCTGAATCTGAACTCTCAACATGATTACAATCATTAGTTGCACAAATCAAAGTGACCTCATCATCCCTTTTAGAAGCGGTTGCCACAGTATTTTTTATCACCTCCCTCCTTTTTTGAATTTTGCATCTTGCCTTACAGTCTCTTCCACTTGTAGCAAAACATTTTCAAGTGGCCAGGTTTCTTACAGTAATGACATGTCCTAGTCTCCTTTTCTTTGGACTCGGACCTTTCTTTTGAGTTGCTACACCCTTTGGGACCTCGACTTTTGCCTCTTCCTCTATTCTCAACAACAAGAGCTTGTGAATAATCAACTCCCATATCCTTTCTTCTTATCTCTTCATTGAACATGCTTTCTTTGATCACATCCAATGATAGCACACTATCCGAAGCAAAGTTACTAATAGTCTCAACCAAAGTTTCTCAACTATTTGGCAAAGAACTCAATAAAAACAAAGCCGGCAATTCATCATCAAGAACAATTTTTATGGTAGTCAACTTGTTAATGATGTCTTGGAAGTCACTAAGATGTTAAGACACTGACTTTCCACCCTTTAATTTTAAATTAACAAGTCTCTTGATTAATGAACCTTTATTATGAGTGGTCTTTCTTTCATGAAGACCCTCCAATTTCTTCCATAGTTCATATGGGTCAGACTCCTGAGACATATGGTTAAAAATACTAATATCAACCCATTGTCTAATAGTTTCCAAATCTTTTCTTTTCATCTTTTTCCAATCTTTATCTTCCATCGTTTCAGGTTTTGTAGGTTTACTAATGGTGCCTTTTTCATTTATGGTTGAATCAATTAGGTCAAACAAGTCTTTACAGTATAATAAATCCTCCATCATCGGTCTCTAAATGGAATAATTGGTTGATGTCAATTTAACCATTGAGTTGCTACTACTAGACTCTATAATATCAGTCAAATTAAACTTTCGCTTTGATACCAGTTGAAAGGGCTCGGGTAGTATACGACAACACCTATAAGGATCAACATAAAGACAATCAACCAAATAATAGAACCCAAATCTACCACAAATAATTTACCAAAGTAAATCACCAAGCAAAACCAATTATGGACATCAATAATAATCGAATATATCAGAAAAATAAACTAATTAACAAACACGATTTATACGTGGAAAACCCCTTCGATGTGAAGAGTAAAAACCACGAGACGTTTGAGGAGTCCACCCTATTTCCTTCTCTTATTATGATAAATTGAGAGAAAAATGAACCCAAATTAGGTTCACAACAATTCACAACCTACCAACAAGTACATACATATGAGATTAAGTAAGAAGAGATCAAAGGTGAAGAATATCACCACAAATCAGAGGTTCAGTCCCGCTATAATAACAGACAAGCTAGATCTCAAAACGAAGATCCAACCGTTAAAAATAAGTCCCTATATGTCCCCAACAAGTTGACTAAATTTCAGCAAAATCCAACGGTGGAAACTCCGGCAATTGACAACTTTCTAAAAGATGTTTTTAAAAAATCGCAAATAACTCTTCTCTTCTCAACCATTTGTCTTCCTCTCTTCTTTTGCTTCTAATTGTGTGTGTAATTTTCTGAATACATATCCTCACTTGCTGCTCTAATTTGTACAGCAAGTATTTATACCAAATGATTAATTAAAAAGCCCGAATAATAAGCCCAAGTTGGACTTAATCTAAGATTAGTAAAATGCTGTCAAATGTCCATTTATTAGGAGAAAACAAAATACACATTTTACTAACACATCTGAGTTGGACCCATAACAGCTTTGAACCCGCAACACAGTGACCACGACGCTGATTTTATTGCCTGGATCATCTTGTTGGGGTTCTGGGATTCTGTCATTGATGAAATCTTGTCTCTTCTTGGTTGAGATTGCTATGATCATGGCCCTTTCCCATGACATATAAGCAGTTTCATGGAACTTTTTGGATAACAAAATTGCAACCGGGTGATTTGAATTCCTCAAATACAAAGGATTGGAAGAAGCGATCGAGCCGGCAGATTGTGTTCGAATGACCGATTGGATTTCTTCTTCTTGAACTGGCAGGATTGAGTTTACAGAAGGAAATAAGATGGCTTATGGGTAAAAAATGAGTGGATGAGTGAGTGCGGATCAACGCTTTGATACCAGGCTTTGAGAAAGAGAAGAAACGGGAGGACTATTTCTGCATAGACTGTACGTGTGTACAGTAGTTGGACGAATATCATGCTGAGCTCAAGGCTTATATAGCCGATGTTGATCAGAACTAATTACTTCCAACTTCATTCTGTTATTTACAATTGATATGTGCTTAATACACGAATATCTTCAATAGATCTAACCGATCTGATGTGAGTCTAACAGAGGGTTGTAGTCCCGGGGTTAAGGTCGTGAGAGACTTGGAATTGATGCATGTACGTAGAATTGAAGGAAAGAAATTATTCGTATAATGAGATTGATGAGAAGATCTTTTGATTCCAACTGTCGTAAAAATCAAATGAATTTAATTGGAACACGTAAAATGGATTTACAGAGTATAGTTAATTAATTTTTTGTTTTCAATATTCAAAATTTTGTTGATTACTCGGAAAATGATGTGTGAATGCAGGCATATAGAACCTCTCTTTCTTAGCCTGGAGCGCAAAAAGCTGTATTGGTTGGCAATATTTAGAACTTGCCTGCACTATATATCTGTGGCGGTAGGCCAATGATGAAGAGGAGCGGACTGTAGATAGAGCTCATATTATACACTGTTTTTACACACGGTCTTGATTGAATAGTGTCCTCTATTTAGGGCGACTGGTTCTCCACCCTTCCCGTTCTCCCTCCCCTCTCCCAATGCCTCAAAGCTTTTACATTCCTCGCATTTTCTTTTTTTAGCCCATCCCAGAACACTACTTAAAACTTGTTCATTTCATTCTTTCTTGTCCCATTTTTCATCCACCCTCAAGCGAATTTGCATTCGCTTGTGGGTTTGATTAGAAGAACTCACATATAATCAAAAGAAAAATAAAAAATACACAAACCCTTTTGATGGGTTTGGCAAAGGTGGACGGGCGATTTGATTGATCCTGCAAACCAGCAGCAGCAAGGCCTTGGCCACCAAAAAAATTTGTGTTGAGGGAGAAATAGAATGGCAAAAAGTAGCAACAACAGCTGTTTTGTTGGCAGCTTCTTCCTTCTATGGTTGTCAGTAATTGTCCCAACCCTGAATGCTTTTATAGCCGAGTACGATGATTATTGGAGGGAAAAGGAAGCACATGCATGGAGAGCTATTCAAGAGGCTCATCACCCGGATCCTTTCAGTGTTACCAACCATTTTAACTACCATGTCCACGTGTGAGTCCTCCTCATTCATTGATCGGTGCATGCATATGTGCCCGTACTTCGCTTAATTTCTTCTGCAAATATGTGCATCTGATCCTTTCTGTTTGCTTTTTTTCCCCCTCTTCTTGGATATTCATGTGTCCTCATGATGACAAATTTTAATTAAAGAGCTTTGAAGAATTTGGGAAATAGCACAAGGAGGAGCCTAGCAGCCAAAAGATACAAGGGTCCATGCACTGCAACAAACCCAATTGACCAATGTTGGAGATGCAGAAGAGACTGGGAACGGAACAGGAAAAGGCTAGCAGACTGCGCCCTTGGGTTCGGTAGAGGCACAACCGGTGGTAAAGACGGAAGATTCTACGTCGTAACCAACCCGTCCGACGACGACAACATGAATCCTAAGCCAGGAACCCTACGCCATGCAGTGATTCAGGAAGAGCCACTTTGGATCATATTCGATCGACCCATGGTCATTAGGCTAAACCAAGAGCTTATCATGACAAGTAACAAAACCATTGATGCTAGGGGCGCTAATGTTCACATAACCGGTGGAGCTGGTATTACTATCCAGTTCATTCAGAATGTTATCATCCACGGCTTACATATCCACAACATTTATCCCGGACAAGGCGGCTTGATCCGTGATTCCGTTAACCATTACGGCCTTAGGACGAGAAGCGATGGAGATGCTATTTCTGTCTTCGGTTCGAGTCATATTTGGATCGATCATGTCTCTCTGTCTGCTGCAACCGATGGTCTTATTGACTGTATTCAAGGATCAACTGCTATTACCATCTCTAACTGCCACATGACGCACCACGACGAGGTGCTCTTGTTCGGTGCCAATAATGATTACACGGCGGATGAGAAGATGCAGATCACCGTGGCGTTTAATCACTTTGGAAAAGGTTTGGTTCAGAGGATGCCCAGGTGTAGGTTTGGGTTCTTCCATGTAGTTAACAACGACTACACCCATTGGCTTATGTATGCTATTGGTGGTAACATGCATCCTACCATCATTAGTCAGGGTAACAGGTTCATTGCCCCCGACAACATCCATGCTAAGGAGGTACGTACACACGTACATATTCATCATCATTAAATCAAATTAAATTAAATCAATCAATTATATAAGTCGCACGTTTTTGAATACATAAGCTATGTTAATCATTTAAATACATTGATTCGCTAATTAATTAGGTGACAAAGAGGGAAGCTACAGAAGATGAGTGGAGGCACTGGAACTGGAGATCAGAGGGCGATGAGTTCTTGAATGGTGCTTACTTCAGGGATTCCGGAGTACCAGTATCGAACAATGCTGTCGCACAAGACATGATCCCTGCTATGCCGGGGAGCCATGTAAGGCATCTAACCCGATTTGCAGGACCAAGAAAGTGTAGACCAAATAGGAAATGCTGATCTTCTTCTCATTACTTCCATTTTTAATTCCCCCCCCCCACCCTTCCTTGTGCCGGTGGATATGATTTAAATGTAGAGGGAAAGGAAAATTTCTTGCTTCTTCCATTCGGACTTCTTTCAGTTTTGAACTATTATGATTCTTAATTTCTTGATACGCAGTTTTCTCAGGACATTTGTTTGTTGTACTATAGTTGGTCGTCAAAACTAAGAAACGATTCGTTTCTTGCTTAACAAATAATAACCGGTTAGCATTTTGTAATTTTTGTTCTCCGCTTATATATAAAGGGATTATATATATTTATTTATTTATTCTGTATAGTATAAGTCATCTTAGGGAAAACAACGGGCCCCATGGGGATGAGATGTTATTCCCATCCCCGAACCAGAAATAAATCTCCATCCTCAAATCCGTCCCATTTCCTGACTTTCATTAACGGGGATTCCCCGCACCGATTCCTGTAAGGAATATATCTCCATCTCCATCTTCATACCCGAAAATCTTTAATAAATTTTTTATTTATTTATAAAAATATAATGTTATAATATATATATATATGTACATTTATATATCAAGGCGAATTCGGAGACGGGGACCCTATCCCCGAAAATTCACCCCAAATCCAATCCTAAATGGAGAATCTCTGATGGGGCTCCAAACACGTGGGGATTTTTGCCATCCCTAAGTCATCTTCTAAGTTCTAATCAAAATTCATTATTATTATTTTTTAATTTATCCTCTCCCATCTCATTAATATATTTCATAATAATTAAAATTTTCAAGTTTCAATTTGACATTTGTTCTAGATTTTTAATACTCTTCTTAGCATGTGTTAAAAAACTATAAATCATCTATAATGATGTGGAAGAAATGTTTAATTTATCTATAGATAAAAATAAATAAATATCCAAAGGTTCGTAGAGAACCATTGTTTCAACTTTCAAGTGATATCATTTTCTCTATCACTATTTTGTGTACCACAACCAATGTTGCACGAGTGCAAAGGCGGAAAACAGAAAGGAAATGTGTTTTTTAGAAAACCATTAGATATGTTTTGCTCATTTTTTTGGTAGTTGTTGATACTCTAAAAGTTCAGGGAACCTTTTGTTGTTGTTGCTGTTGTTATTTCGGCCTGATTTCACGATTTCTAGGCTCGCTTTCATCCCTGAAATTTTCTAGGGATGTAAAACAACCAAATTTATCTGTCCCCGTGCTTCCATGGTTCCAAAAACATCACATAACCCAAACTAACTATTACCCAATCCAATGTAGACTAAACCTATACAAAGGCAGCGATGTTTGATAAAAACGGTAGCTACACTCAAGATTCTATCGCTTTTATATTAGGGTTAGGTCAAAGAATCTGTATATGATTCTTTGATGCTATTAACAATGATTGCATTCCCTGGCTAATGTATGATGACATTGGTGTTATAATGATGCACCATACCATCACTAGCAAGTGCAATATGCCTTTTGTTCTTCATTCATTTATCCACATATCCATCATTAGCTAATATAATTTTCATTTTATATACATTGCTAATTTTATTTTTAATATAAAGTATTTTATATATTATACATATATAAAGTCTAAAGTGCGATTTGTATGAGATTAGATATAAAATTGGCCCATAAAATTTATTTAGCATGGTTTAAAGTTGGTAGCCTAATTACCCATTTTTCTATTTTTGATGGTAGAAATAGTAGTAAGGTACATATGTGTATACATAAGGATAAAGATTACCATATGTGCTAAGCAAATGTACAAAGAGGGTGAGGGGGGGGGGAGAAGTTTAGACTTGTTTTGATTTGAACATGTTGGAGGTGGGTAAAAGAGTATGGCCCTTATTTTCATTTTAACTCCCTCTTTAGATGTGATATACATTCACCAGTTTTAATTCTTCTCTTTTCTCTATTCCTCTCTATATACACACATGCTTAAAAAGAGAAGAGAGATAGATTAGGTCTTCAATTATCCGTTCAATTTAATCACTTCTATAAGGAGATCATACCGAGGTCCTTATTCCTATTTCTTTAAGAAGAAACATGCACTATCAAGTTGAAAGCAGAAGGGAGTAGAACCATTCCATTCAAATGTTCATAGATTAAGTGATTTAGACTTTTCATTATTGTAATTCATTGTCGATGGCTACACGTAAATGTAATACTACATATATTATGGATTGAATTCTGCATATGGGGACGATTTCACGTGATCAGGATTTTCGTATGACACTTGATTGTATAGTGCATGAATTTAATTTTGTTCTAATCATGATTCATGCCATAATTTAGTAAAACACATCAAACATATGGATGGAACATGTGGCCACAACAAAAGATTAAACTCAAACATTATTTACCCAACGGTTGTAGGATACACTAACGATGAGAAATAAGAAAGAGAAAACCAATCACCAATGATGATTTACTCGCCCTGTGCCAATAACAACTATGATTTGGTTCAATTGGCATTAGTATATGCATAGTTTGGTAAGTGCTATTCACCACAAGTAACCTTTTTCTCACAAGGGTAGGCTATAAAAGGATAGCAAAATACCTTTTATAAAAAAAGAACAATATTCATGATTAAGGTTTTCACATGATAATTGATTATATAGTACATCAATTTGCAAATTTAATTTTGTTTTGATCATGATTCATTCTATAATTTAGTCTAATAATTAGAATTAGAGCTTTTTATGTCTTATGGTTTTATGTGGCCATGAGGTTTTGATCACATGACATTCAAGCCGTTGTCCCAATCACTCTTCATGCTTTAACCACATGTGCTTTGGTATTTTTGTTGTTTTTATTTTCATTTATGCATAACAACCTATGCCGTTGAGTAGCTTTTTTGGCCCAATTTTGTGTTGGTTGAGACATAATCATGTCTGTTGGCAAGGTTAAGTCATGCTCTCTTCTTTGGGGCATGTTTGGCTTATTTTTTCCATGGTTGTTTTCCCATGCACAATAAGGCCATGATTGGGTGATTTTATTTATAAATATTTAAGTACTATATGTGATTAGTATGAATTTATGTGAATAAGACTTAGCCACATAAAACCTAAGAGAGGTGTGGCCATTAACCTAACTTATGCTCAATCAAGGCTAAAATGTTAAACTAAACTTATTCACGAGGATTAGAGATAGCATAAGAGATGGAAATAGGGAGGGGAGAGAAATATGTATGCCATATATTCCATGATAAAGTTTACAAAACCCAAATATAGGAACTTAGCCAAGAGTTTAGAAATTGGAAAAAAACATCCAAATGCAATGGAAAAAACCCTCCCTAAATCAATAGCCTAACTCTCTGATACATTAACTCTTCCTAGGAAATGGCCATATAGGGGCCAACATCAAGCTAATAAAACTTGCAAAACATCATTTTCTCTCTAGAATTAAAGCCGAATTGACATACTGATCACACAAGATAGTATGAATACGGTGAAGTACTGGTAAAATAAGCCTATCTTATAACATGGAAAAGACTCATGCTATATCTAAAGGTCATACTAATCATAGCATAATAAACACACTTACCCATAAAATCATGGAATAATGTCAAACAAGCAAAACAATTTCATGCCTCATAGCTATGGATAATTGTTATTATTATTAGTATTTCGACAAAGAACCACAAATCTAATTATATTAATATATTTGGATAATCACACCTAATTCTATACCATGAACGAGAGTTATGGAAGTAACACAAGGATCACATGTTTTGCAAACATGGGAATACCCTTTACTACCCGCAACCTTATAGATCACCAATCCCATTATGGGTGTTTGTAGGCGATCATATCAAATGTGGATCCGAGAATACCCTCTATTGAGCACAACTCAATAGACCACCAATCCTAGTCACAAACCTAGGCATATCATTTACAAACCATAACCCAATCGAGCACCGATCCTAGCATGAGGTATTTGTTATTGAAAAAAACTCACTACAACGTAATATGCATATTATAGGCATCCACAACTTTCAAATTGGGTGTTTAAATGATTATACTAAATGCAAGGGATTAACATACCCTCTACAAGCCAAAACCTTGTAGAGAATTGACACCATGATGGTTTACCGCAATTTTTTTTCCTAATCCTGTATACAAGCCATAACGTAGTAAGACAAGGAAGGTACTGAGTAATTAAGGGGGTGAAACCCCACCAATTATGACACACCCTCCACTAGCCTCAACCTTGTGGAGCACCATGGTCATAATGATCTGCCACACTATATATATGGGTACTGAGTGAAAAAGATATAAAACACCACCAATCACGATACACCCTCCATAATCCGCAACCTTGTGGAGCACCATTGTTATGATGATCCACCGCAATAAAACTAGGTAATGATTGAAAATAGGAAAGATAGAAACCACATGGGTGACTTATCCACTAGCTCCCGGCTAACCACCTAAGAATTTGAGGAGAAGACTCAAATGTAATCTAAATCCCATTATTAGTGTTTTACAAGTGATTATGAAAAATTCAACCTAAGGCCATAAGTCATACAAAAAAACAATTTTCATCTTTACTCAAGTTCATTTATTTAAGGCCAAGATTATTATTAAATGTCAAGTGCGCTAAGTTAAATCTTGGTCAAACATCAAAGTTAATCCTAAAATATCACAAGATTATCCCAAGTGACCAATTTTAGTCCCACAAACCAATTGGTTGGTTTGTGAACGCAAAATAGAATAAGTAAACAAAAAAAAAGATACTAGACTTGTATAAGAGTAACTGGTTCACTAGTGTACCAGTTGACGGGTTACCCTTTTACCATTTGATTGTATCTAGACAAAAGTGAGGATAAAAATTTAGACGAACTAGTTGATTAGTTTACCAACACTAGTTGATTGGCACCACATTCAAAAAGATATAAACCAACTAACTACGCTATAACACATAAATGAAGTCAAAATCTAGCTCAACCAATCAACCGATTAATGAGCACTAGTAGACTGACGCTGTTGTTAGGGAAACCATACACCATTAGACATAACTTGTAGCACCCCCAAAATTTACTACTAAAAAATTTCATTTAATCAAAAGAAAATTAGCGGAAGTAAAATAACAACCATAAATTCTGGGGATATTACCGCCACACTTAGTACCAGACCGATTCATTCGTACCGTTTCAGTACAAAGTGCTAAGGCTAAAGGAAAAAAAATACAAATTTATGAGAAACTCAACTAATAATTAAATCATAGTAGCGCAAGTAAACATTTTATAAGAGTATAATCCACCTGTGGTGGTTACAAAACAACGAATACATTGAAACTGTGAATTAAAGGAGATAGAGTAAAACCCTAACAGATCGGGATAGTTCCTTACGCTCTTTCCTGAGGCCCACTTGAATAGCGCTTAAAAACGAGCTGCAAGGGACACTACCCATTGAATAGGAAGGGACCCTACGGATGGAACCCTTCAGTACTACGGTACTGAGTAACTCTTTAAAAACACACTTAAAAACAGGTCCGCAATGCAACACATGATACACTACTATATTCATACATCACGACAAGTGCAAACATGATATTCATATCCATACATTCATATATTCAACAAGTCAATCTGATATCAATGGTGCATACGCAACATTCACTTTTGTACATTCGCATACTTAACAAGTCAATCAAATATTAATAGGCCATAATGAACAATCGATACTTTTAGGGACTTAAGGCCATTAGTCCATCATTGATCAATCATCTCGGATTATAAATGTCCATATGAGTGCAGGAACCCCACTATTATAGCCGGTGGAATGGTCATGTAGGGAAAAATGCTCCTGGCCACTATTATTCGCTCGTGGACCGGTCATGCAGGACAAAACGCTCCTGGCCACTATTATTTGTTGGTGGACTGGTCTGGCCCCGACTCACAAGGTGTTCCATTGTAAGTAATTAGTGTTTCCCCGTGTCTTATCATTTTTATATTTGGTTTGTTGAGCATGAAATCCCCCACTATTATAGCCGGTGGAACAGTCATGTAGGGAAAAATGCTCCTGGCCACTATTGTTCACCAGTGGACTAGTCATGCAGGGCACCCTGGCCTTGGCTACTATTATTCGCCGATGGACCGGTCTAGGTCCGACTCAACATCTTCCTATTTAAGTGATTAGTATCTTATCATATCTTATTTGAAAGTATTTCACCCTTGACATGCATGGCTAACTATATCCACACTTATCCTCCTAGGAGGGTCTGTCCTATATCTTGAGACTTCTACACCTCCTAACTTGCCCCAACATCCTTCCCTTAATCCACTTTCTCACACTCGGAGCCCGACTCCTAAGTGTGTGGGCCAAGCCCACTCACCATCTTACTCTAGGGTTTTCTCCAAACACCCTAATCTAGACCTGTGTGGCCCATCCTTCTCTGTCTTACACATCCCAAACTATTTCAACACCCTACATGTTACGACCCTTAGATCCAACCCTCACTTTCTACCCTACTCATTCCCCTTTATTTTTATTATTTCCTTTTTCTTTTTCCACCTTCTCACATTAGGGTTTCCTCGCAACCCTAGATTAGTCACCTACGCACCCTTATACTGTCTCACATACTATTTTTTGCCCGAAGCCCCTAGACACCCAAACGACACTTTTATTACCTTCCTCATGTCCCGATGCAACTTTCCATACGTAAAGTTTGCCCCCATGTAGACTCTAACCATCCCATGCAAACCCTAGTTCCTCCCATACCTACATTAGCCAACTTACTTCCCCTTGGTTATCTTTCTCTCCCATTTCTCTTTTTCATGCCTCCGTCCCACATTACCACATTAATTATCCTAGCATGCATGTCCTAAAGAGCCACATCACATCACATCACATCACATCATAACTTACAACATATCCGTATTATCACATACTAAAAGAGGACACATGAACACATCTCGGTTCCAAGTCATGCCACACATGAAACAGTTAAGATAATAGCATGTAAAATATGACATATAATTATATAGGACATCCAAGGCATGTAGGACACATAGCACACATTCGGCCTTAGCTACACCCTTACTCGGTTTAGGTTACCGAGCTATTTCCCATACTTTTTATGCCACTAATCACCCTTCGTAATTGTTACACTTAATATATTTCCCATTTGGTTGGTTGAATTACCAATTTACCCACTTCCTTTATTATAATTAACACATTGTCCTTTAGTTGGTCAAATTAACAAATTACCCCTTTAGTTGGTTAAATTACCAAATTGCCCCTCATATTTACCATATTTACCATTTTACCCTTCTCTATTAGTAAATTATCATTTTCCCCTTTTCTTTTATTAAATTATCATTTTACCCTTCTCAATTATTATGACTACCAAGTTAATCCTTTCCAATTTCCACTTTTACCCCCTTTTGTTTACAAAATTACCATTTTACCCCTTTACTTTCAAATTCACCATTTTACCCCTTAACTTTCCAAAAATTACCATAACACCCTCTCACTTATAAGATTATCATTTTATCCTTAATTACGAAGTTACCATTTGACCACTTTTAATATCAAAATTTTCATTTTGCCCTCTAATTACGAAATTACCATTTTACCATTTTATTTTAAAACTACCATTTTGCCCTTTTATCACAAATTACCATTTTGCCATCTAATTACAAAATTACCTTATTACCCTTTTATTATAAAATTACCATATTACTATTTTATCATAAAATTTACCATTTTACCCTTTAATTACAAATTACCATTTTACTCTTTAATTACAAATTACCATTTTACCCCTTCACTTCCAAAATTACCATATTACCCCTTAATTACATAATTACTAATTTATCCTTTTTACTTACAATTTACCACTTTGCCTTTGCCTCCAAAATTGCCATAATAACCCTTTTAATTAAAAATTACCATTTTATCCCTTAGTACACCACTTATATTAAATTATCATTTCTACATAAAATATTAATTTTAATACCTCATCCACAACTCTTATATTTAATATAATACTTATTAGCACCCATATATATATATATGGCCATATTCTTGTACAAGATACATTACTAAAATACCCCTAAGGCTCACAAAATATTAATCATGCGTTAAGATCACAATAGCATAATACAACATGGATAATACTTAACATTTTCATTAATAACCAACTCCTACCTTAAACAATATCTCCACACATAGCACATAATCTATCATGTTTCCTTTTCATCAATCAACACAAGAAACCACATATATCATATTAAAAAACATATACCAAGCATAATAATATATTAAAAATACTAATGTGCTAACATGCGTTAATCCATGCATTTAAGTGGGATTTAATGGTTACCTTGATTCCTATAAAAACAAACCTTACCAATATTTTTTTTAAGGTTCAAGCCTTGATTATCAAAACCAACACCTAAAACAATATCAAGATTGATTATATTAGAAATAAGGAAAAACCAAGTGCAAGACTTTATAACACTTAATTAATAAAATAATTTACTTAAAATATTATTATACCTTAAAATTATTAAATAAATAAATCAAGAAATGAAGAAACTCATGTTGTTCATGCAGCATGAGCTGCATGCAAAGAAATGGGGAGGAGGGGCTTGAAGGTGGGTGATAGGAGGAAAAATGGACATTTTTCGGGTTAGGGTTTTTAGGCTAAGAAAAAAAGGCATGTGGGGGAGGATTTAAGGCAAGGGAAAGATGCAGAGGTGGAGAGGGGGTGTAGGTGGTGATCGGGGATGGGTTGACAACGATTAAGGGCGGCAGAGGCGGTGGGAGCGAGGCTGCGAAGGTGGCGGCCGAGGAGGGAGTCGAGAGGGGGGGTTGAGAAGGAAGGAAAAGGGAGAGGGAAAATGAAGGCTTTTGGGTGGTGGTTTTGGGAAAAGGAGGATTGGGGGTGGTAGAGGGGGTTGTAGGGATTAATGTGGTGGCTCAGGCGGTGGTAGAAGTGACAAGATGGTGGCGGATCAGGGCGGTACAGGGTGGTTTCCGAGAAGGGATGGAAAGAAGAGATGAGGAAGAAGGAGGCTGTGGGGTGGCTTGAGGGGTGCTATAGTTGATCGGGGGTGAGGTAGAGGGTGGCGGGGGTGGTGTAGGTGGCTGTTGAGGCGGTGGAAGCGGCGGAGCAGGGTGGCTAAGAAAAAACAGGCTGAGAGAGGGTAGGAGAAGAAAGGGAGATAAAAGAGGTCGGGGCGACATATGGAGCTAAGAAAATGGCCGAATGGAATAGGAAGGGAAGAAGAAAAAGAAGAAGGAGAGAGAGGAGGGGATAAGGGAGCTTCAAGGGCAGCGGTAGGGTGGTAAGGGAATGGGAGTTGTAAGGAGAGGGAGAAGAAGAGGGATAGCAGGGCGTGGGGGAAGGAAGCGATGGTGGAGCTGGGATGGGGTAGATAAATGGCGGGAGAGAGAGAGAGAGAGTTAGGGAGGTCAATAGGGGAGAGGGGGTTGCAGGTGGGGTGGCAGTGATGGTAGGTTGGTTGGGGTTCTAGACGGGGATAGAGGAAGAAGAAAGAAAGAAGAAGAAGGGGAGGGGGCTGGGTGCGACGGGCGGCCGAAGGGGGAAGGAACGCAGGCCAACTTGGTCGGGGAAGAAAGGAAAGAAAAGAAAGGGAGGCAAGTTGGGCTCGCGTGGGAGAAGGAAGAAAGAAAAGGGAAGCCAGGCTGGGGAAGGTAAAAGGAAAGGAGGGAGGAAGGGGAGAGATGAGTCGATGACCCAAGCAGAGGGGAATGGGTAGGCCAGGCCAGCTGGTGACCCAAAGAAAAGAAAAAGAAAGGAAAGAAAAGAGAAAAAGAAGAAAAGGAGAAGGAAAATGGGAAAAAGGAAAAAGAAAAGGGAAAATGGTATTAAATAAAATAATTTAATTTATAAAATAATACAATATAATATTTTTGGGTGATAAATTTGTTTAATAATTTAATTTAATATAATTAAAATATAAGGGTTTACAAAGGATAATTTTAGTAAAATAATGGTTTGAAAAATTATTTAAACAATAAGAGTGTGATAAAATAACAAAATATTTATTTTACTTTATTAAATATTTATATTCAATTTTATATACTCAAAAATCCATAAATAATTAAATTAAATAGATTTAAAGGCTAATTTATCCCAAATAAAATTTATTTATTAAATTATAGGCTTTTAAAATTTCGGGGGATTACATAACCAAAAAAAGGGAAGAGGATAAACTTGAACTTAACTAGTCAGCCAATTGGCTGACACCAATCAACTAATGCCATTGGACATAAAACACCAAAATCATTTAATTAATTGCAAATAAAATCCTAACTTAACCAATCAACCCTACCATACTCCTATATTGTTAGAACATATATAGATCCATGATTAACATAAAAATCACGAAATCATGCTCATAACTTGAGGATAATCAATAACAAAAGCTTTATTTTCACAAGTCTATTGGTAATCAACACTAGTTAACTGGTTTAACCAAGAAACACATAGGTATAAACATGCGAATGATACTGAAACTTTCTCTAATTTAAATGGACCGATCATAACATGTTGCTATACAAAAAATGTATACAAAATCATGATTATTCGTTAAATACATGAATCATGTTCCAAAATTGAATTAAACAACAACCTTATACTTAATTCACCGAATTCTTTCTTAAAGCCAAAATGGCTAAATCATTCTCAAGCACCTCATATAATTCATCAAACTCATGCTTGCATTCCAAATAACATTAATACAAACTAAGCGTGCTCATCAACCAACTTACACTACACTCTTATACTTAATTCATCATATTCATGCTTAGGGCCAAAAATGGATAAAACATGCTCACATGCTCAACATTAAGGAAGAATCAATAAGACTAATTATAAACATTCAAATCAAGCTTGTAGGATCATATGGACTACTTGCAACTCAACTCAACCAAACATGTTATACATAGATATAATTCAACGATCATGGAATTAACTAATCACATTAAGCATTATTGACAACTAAAAACTCTAAAATGTACATATAAGCCATTTTATGGTTAAAATTTGATATAATACCACAATTCATGCTTCCAATAAATGATACTTCATAATACACACCTTTATCATTTATATATAATAACTTATTCTTTTACATAGAAACATGCTCAAAATCAAAGATAACAATTAAGGCAAACATAAACACCAAGCCTCATGATAGGGTAGATATTTGTGTTACCTCAAATCAAATCTTCTA
The DNA here is from genome assembly GCA_030549775.1 of Tamarix chinensis. Taxonomy (NCBI): domain Eukaryota; kingdom Viridiplantae; phylum Streptophyta; class Magnoliopsida; order Caryophyllales; family Tamaricaceae; genus Tamarix; species Tamarix chinensis. The sequence goes on from CM060171.1 coordinate 121,460,678, forward strand.
GAAAAAGAGAAAATAATCCTAACTTGATAGACAACTACAAGATCCTTTATTTTCTAAGGAACCAAGTACTTGAAAATGAGAAAAACACACTTTAAAATTGTTTTAAAACAAGGAAAATAGATCAACCTAAAAAAGGAAATGAATAGTTAAAAGGAGAAAAAATAAGGAATATTCAATCCTTTCTATACTTTAATTGTTCTTTGTTTAAGGAAAACAAATATGTGTTAAAATAAAGATTAAGAAGAAGAAAAGAGAAGGAAAATTATATCAAGAAAGGGGGAGGTAAAAGGTAAGGGCCTTGGTTAACAAGAGAAAATAAAGGAAGGATATAATGAGATCATCTAACACTTAGAGAATTTGGTTAGAAAGAAAAGAGAGAGAACTAAGGGGTGTATGAGTGTGTTGGTAGGAAAATGAATCAAATGAGGAGGCTTAGGGAAGCCTTCATGGCCAATAAAAAGGAGTAAGAGAGAGGGTGAACATTTGACTTGTAAGGTTGGTGCAGAGTGTCATCCATAAAGATGTATGCTAATCAAATGATGAAGCATATAAGAGATGGAAGGTTTTAGAGCCAAGGGTAGGGGTAAGATCAGATCAAGGTAGAGAAAGGGGTGGAACGCAAAAGTTTGAACATTAGAGGAGAGAGGAAAGTGAGATAGAGAAGATAGGTGAGAAAATGTACCTCACAAAGTGTTTTTGGGTTGCTTTTAGCTAAATAAAATCATATAAGTATATGAATAATATAAAAATAATTCTAAGGCACCAAAATATGTTTATTAGCACAAATAAACACTAAAAGTTTAGAAAAAAATTTAATAGAGAATCAAAAGAAAATCCATAAAGCACCTAAAAGTTGCCGTAGAACTAGTCGACTAGTTTGTGAATACTATTTGATTGGTTTCACTAGTTAATTGGTTTTCTCTTACCAGTTCACTGGTTATTCTAGGGTGATTAGCTGGGTTCCTAGACAAACTAGTTGATTGATTTTGGATGACCAATTGAATAGTTTACCTAAAACTCACATATTCACCTATTTTTCAAGCACTTTTCAAAACCTAAACCATTTAGGCACTTGCAAGTTGAAAGATATGAGGAGTAGAACCATTTCATTTAATTTTTTGTAGATTAAGTGATTCAACTTTTTGTAGTATTGTAATTCATTATTAATGGCTCAAGGTAATTGTATTAATATAGATATTATAGATTAAATTCCACATATGGTGAAGCTTTCCTGTGATTAGGGTTTTCACATGACACTTGATTGAATAGTGTAGGAATTCATGAATTCAATTATTTTATAATCATGATTCATGTTCTAATTCAGTTTAACACATCAGCCATATGGGTGAACATAAAAGAGAAAATATAGTGTAACACCTTGGTTTTTATGAACCGAAAAAAAATCGTTTTAAGCGGAAGTGTATAGTCAACTACCTAGGTGTTACCCATAATTGGCATAAGTCTTACTTACCATACCATCATTATATCAATCATAAGGCAAAACAAATAAAAATGTAAAACATGATAAATAGAAGTTGAAGGAACTTTCATAAACATAGATAATTGTTTGGATATTTACTCTGAGTACAACAATCTAAAACACAAAAGGGATACCATGGATCTAAAAGTCCAAAAAGGTATCCGGTCAGAAAAAAATATCTAGATAACATGACTCTACACCCATAACCTCGCTACCAAAGTCACTCCTCCATATATAAATCATCAAAGGCTTCAAACTTGTCCAAAGGGTTAGCCTTGACCTGCACAAATACATATGGGTTGTCTACTCGTAGAAAATGAGCAAGACCCATGAAATAGATGATATATATGCTAAGTATTGAGTAAGGTAACAATACAATCAAAGAAAATTTACATATAATACATGAATTCACATAATAAAGTAAGCATACGTAAGATAATATAAATTGTGTCGCGTAGATAATGATTTTGAGTCTTGCTATATAAATATATTATATTCCATTCTTTTATTTATGTTGAGTTCAGGGACCCCACTATTCTTAAACTGATGGAACGGTCTGAAACTCCTCTCAAGGAGAAAACACCTAATCTACTATTATTTTTTGGTGGAACAGACTCAACGCCCCTCAGTGCAAAAATGTTCATAAGCCACTATTTTTAAACCGGTAAAACGGTTTGAAGCACCTCTTGGGGACAAGACACCTGAGACACTATTATTATCTAGTGAAACGAACTCAACACATTAGTCCTGACTCACGTAGTCTTTCACTTTAAATGATTAGTTTCTTTTTCATTTATACTTTATATCTTAATCATATTTTCATTCACGTTGAGTATGGGGTCCCACTATTTTTAATCTAGTAGAATGGACTGATGTACCTCTCAGGGACAAGACACCTGAGCCGCTATTATTATCTGGTGGAACTGACCCATATAAACACCTCGGCCTGACTCATGTGATCTTTTTCTTTAAATGATTAATATTTTATTATAGTTGATTGTGCATTTAAGATTATTATGCGGGAACCATGTAAATATACAAGACATAAATTTAATAAAATAATTAGGATCACATAATTATCCTCAAATGACCATAATATCCTTAGGTAGTTAAAAATGCTTATATTCTTCCAAGGTCTGATAAATCTCAATACCAGTACATGTACATCTCTAATATCCATTCATCACATAAATTCTCAATTATTCGCTTAGATACCATATTCAACATTATACCAAAATCACACTTCCAAAATCTAATTACTCAAGATATCATATCAAAAATATAACAATAATCATATCACTTGTCCAATAAAAGAACATACACACACACATGCACATGAAGTCCTAGCTATGACATGTATTCTTACCAACAAAGACAATAGACTCTATGCACCTAAATCCTATACCTCCTCCTATGAGATTGTTAGAAAATAACCTAAAAAAACCAAGACAATATATAATTAAGATCGAAGATTATAATTGAGGGAAAAGTTAAGGTAAAGGAGGGTAAAAATGAAAATAGCCGAAGTCAAATGGAAGCTTGAGTTGCGTGGAAGTGTGATGGAATGTATGGTGGTGCTATTTGGTGGTGTGTGGATAAGGTTTGGAGGTGAAAAAGAGGGTGCACAACCAAGAATAGGGGTTGCATGGGAGTGCTATAGACAGTGCACTCCCAGGCCATGAGCGGAGATCCTACACGGGAAGGCTGTGCGAAGAGGCATGTCCGTGCTTGAGCAATAAATTACCCAGGAAATAACAAATAGGTGCACATGAGTGAGTAGAGGCTATGAGTGAGTTGTGCAAGTGTGCACCATAAAATTGTGCCTCAATATTATTGGTTGGCGACGATGAGGGGGAGTGATGGGGTGGCCTTGATGGTTGATCCAACAAGATTTGGGCGGTGCTTGGTGGCTGTGGTGGTGCACAGTGGCAATGGTGGTGGCATGCACACAAAATAGAGCAGCACAAAGCATGAAGAAGAAGAAGAAGAAGAAATGTTGGAGATTTCTTTGAGGCTCCAGTTGTGAACCGTTCTTGGAAGATTGAAACAACTGATCCACAGTTGGTTCGTTTTGGTCTTTTTTGGAAGGTTGATGATTGGTTGGCTTTAAAGGGTCTTGATTTCCAAGTGCCAATCTTGGAGTCCTCAAATAGAACATGTGTGTATTTTAGGGGTGGTGTTTCCAGGACCAAGGTTGGCTTTAAAGGGTCTTGATTTCCAAGTGCCAATCTTGGAGTCCTCAAATAGAACATGTGTGTATTTTAGGGGTGGTGTTTCCAGGACAGAAGAAGAAGAAGAAGAAGAAGAAGAAGAAGAAGAAGAAGAAGAAGAAGAAGAAGAAGAAGAAGAAGAAGAAGAAGAAGAAGAAGAAGAAGAAGAAAGAGAGGGACTTAGGGTAATGGAGATTGACAGAATATTTTGGGAAATAATGAGATAAAAATTAGGGAGATAGAGATAGATGAGAGTAGTATATACATGTGTGCATTGGTGGTGTGCGAATGGGGAGGATGTAGGGGGTGATGCAGCAACAATGATAGGGGTATAAAGGATGGCACTGGCATGAGGGAGTGGAGAAAAATTAAATGGAGAGGATGGTTGAGAGTGATGGTGGAGTATTGGGTGAAAAATAGCAAGGGTAGCAGTTGAAGGTAATAGGAGTCGATGGTGATGGTGATGGTTGCTGCACAAGATGGTGATGGTTGTAGCTGTAGTAGGGGGAACATGAGAGTGATGGTTGTGTGTTACAAGTGGTAAGGAAAACAAATAAGTCAAGTATTATGGCCCGAAGGAGGTAGGAGAAAGGAGAAAGGAGAAAGGAAAAATGAGAAAGAAAAGGAAAAGGGGAAAATTTGGGGTTAGTTTTAGATAAATTTTTGATTAGTTAAAATAGGTAAGATTAGTGATAAAATTTACCAAATTTAAGATTAGGTTACGAAAAATAATTTATCTGGGTCAAAAATTTAGATTAGGTTAATATTTTAGGATTAAGGAGTTTGGATAAGGCCAAAATAATATTTTATCAAGATTATAATCAAACTAAGACATTAATGATATGGGATTAGGTTTATCAAAATTTTGGGGTATTACATGTAGCCACAACAAAATATTAATGTCAAGCATGAATATCTTGGAAGTTAGAATTTAATGGTTGTAGAATACAAAATGATGATAAATAAGAAAAAGAAAACAACTCACTGCTGATGATTTTCTCATCATATGCTAGTATTAACTATGTATTTGATATGAAGAATATAAGCATAAGTGTAGTTTGGTAAGTGTTATTCAACACAAGTAACCCTTTTTATACAAGGGTAGGCTATAAAAGAATAGAGAAATGCGTTTCCCCAAATCTACAACACTATACCTACAATCTTTCATAAGGCTTGATTGAAGTATCCTTGCCAAATTTATAATAATATAAAGAGAATAAAAAATGACAAATATTTGAGTTTTAGAAATGATAGTACAAAAACCCAAAGTTCACGTTGTATAATGATATTACTGTGTATGCTTCCTATTACAAAATGATGAGAATTTAAGAACCATTTTGAATCAAATAAAATAACATTAGATCTAACATTGATAATCAGATGGTACAAAATGAGTGGGGGAAATGCCTTAAGCTTGCATCACCCTCAAATGATAATGATCTTGATTAGGGTTTTTGCATGACAATTGATTGTATAATACATGAATTCGTGTATTTAAGTGTGTTCTAGTCATGATTCATGCCATAATTCAACCTATCGATTGGTATTAAAGCATTTTCTCATAATGGTAGGCTATAAACGAATAGTAAAATGCCTTTACTCAAATCTACATTTCTATACCCACAGGCTTTAATGAAGGCTTGATGACGATACCCAAAAAATAAAACTAAATAGTATGATGCATAATGACATTAACATGTATGCTTCCTAATACATAATGATGAGGACTTAAGAACTAATTTGGATCAAGTTCATAACATTAGATCCAACATGAATAATCAAATGGTATAAAGTGGGGAAAGGAAGCCATAAGCTTCTATGCCCTCTAATAACAAGATAATAATAATAATAATAATAATAATAATAATAATAATAATTCTGATCAGGGTTTTTGCATGACAATTGAATGTATAATGCATGAATTTGTGAATTGAATTTTGTTCTAATCATGATTCATGTTCCAATTTGGTATAACACATCAACCATAGGGGTGAAAAATGAAAGAGAAGTTATAGCCACAAATAAAGATTAACTTCGAACATTAATACTTCAAAAATCATAATATAATGGTAGTGTAATTCACAAATGATGAGAAATAAGAAAGAGGAATCTAGTGACACTGAATTATTTTCTCATCATGTGCTAAAAATAACTACATATTTGGTTTAGCTAATGTCACCATAGTTTGTTGAGTGTTATTTATCATAAATAACCTTTTTCTCATAAGGGTAGGCTCTAAGAGAATAATCTAATGATTTTCCTCAAATCTATAATGTCATACTTGCAAGCTTTAACAAAGGCTTGATTGAAGTAGCTTTGCCAAATTTATAATATGATACAGAGAATTTGAAATCACAATTATTTGAGTTTCATAAATGAGGGTATAAAAAAATCTCAAGGTTGATGGCGTATAATAATCCTAACGTGTATGCTTCCTAATATAGAATGACGATATCTTAAGAACTATTTTGAATCAAGTTAAATAAAATAATATTCAACATAGATAATTGGATGGCACAAAGAGAGTAGGGGTAAAGCCACAAGCTTCTACCCCCAAAATAATAATCATGATTATGGTTTTTCCATGACAATTGATTGTATAATGCATGAAATCATGAATTAAATTGTGTTCTAATCATGATTTATGCCATAATTTAGTCTAAAAATTGTTATCATAGCCATTTATGCCTCCTATTTGATTAATATGTAATTTATGGTGCAAAAAGTGGTGTTTATAAATGGCCAAAGTTATTGATTTTTATTCGCTCATGGATGATATGGGTGCCTTTAAACATAATTGGCTTGTGTTAGACATTTTGGTTGTAAAAATACATAATAATTGATGATATCAAGAATCAATCCCTTATTATCATCCATGAATTCAAGCATAATGTCCCCTCTACTGTGTGTATTCTCTAATGTGTGCATGTGGTAAAAAAAATGTGGTTTTGATCTCATCACATCGAAGTTAACATCCCTTTAATGCTCCATGCTCGAACCACTTGTTTGTCAATAGTTTTATGATTGTTATTTACATTCATGCATAATAAGCTATGTCATTGGGTAGCATTTTGGTGCATATTGGAAGCACAAAAGACGAAAATAGGAAATTTGAGATCAAACTACTACAAATTGTATAAAAATTAGAAGAAATAAATTATTAATTTTTGTGCTTAAGGTTTGGGATTAAAGGTTTTAATTTTTGTTTAAGTTTATGATTTTAATGGCAATTTTGGTAGGATTTATGAGAATACTAATTGCATGATTAATGGATACAATTAATGAAGCAAGTGTTTTTAATGAAGATGATGATCTTTATCGTTGATGATGAAGAGGGTTAGGGCTAGTGTTTAATGGCTAAATGATGGTATTTTATGTGGATGATTGTGTGTGGTGTGGGTTGTAACGATTTGGGTGAAACAACTATATTATGGAATAACACAATATATATATATATATATATATAATTAAATCACAAATAAATTAAGTAGATAAAATTTGATTATGAATCAAACAAAAATTATAAATAAGGAAGAACTCACAAAGAGATTCAATGAAGGTTCAACTTAATTTGATTATACTATAAATATCAATGTCGATTACACCATGCTTATATAAATTGATTTAAATCTCCTCAAGTTGAATATTGAAAAAAATGATAAAATAAAACTTGAAATATAAGTCGCACAATATCTATGCTAATTCACACTACATATAAAAGAAAAATGACAAATTAAAACACACTTAAATAAAATAAAAGTTCTACTAATTATTTAATAATTACTAATTAAGCAATATGGTAATTCCTCATATGACATGGACATAAAGTACATGTTCTAGGCATGTGACATCATTAAAATTTACATAATTACCCTTAAGTACTACTTTAACCCATGATTAAATACGTAATCACCTTGCTTTACCCAATGGTGCTAGTTTGACCCAATTCCTCAACCAAGTATAAAATAATTGGCTCTATAACCAATCCAACCATTCATGTGTAGTACTTGAAGGAAAAACCATTTGATCATTATATCCTTTTTGAGAAGAATTTTTCCTCGAATTTATATCATCATAGTATAAAGAAAGATCATCCACATTGCATATACTTGAAAAAACTATATAAGAATCCAATAGATCTATATTATAGGTATTCTTCCCAAACATTATTGTAACACTTTGAGTCAACACGACCATGTCAGAGCTACTTTGGAGCACTTTCGGATTGATCACTGACCTCACAGATCAACACGAGTCCTTTCAGTGAGCTTTGTCCTCACTTATATGCTTCCCAAAAAATTTCCAAAAAATATCTGAAACTTTCCAGGAGGTCATCTATCTTGAAAATTGCTCCACGGATAGCACGCTTAATTATAGAGTTATTAGGATGGAATCACCAAAAGGATGTTATACCATGTAAATACAAATAGCCAGATCAATCCTTATAACACTTTGCTCAAATTGGGGTATTACATTCACCCCCACTCAAATAACGCAACATCGTCCTTGCACCTCAATAAATAAGTATCTCAATATAGTTTTATCCCAAGAATCGTCCCACTAGGTGGCTGACTGACTCATCTAAGTTCATCTCATGGTTGTGGTTTTGCTTTGATACCATTTGTAATGCCCCAAGTCGACACGACCATACGGGGATACCTTGAAGCTTTTTGGATTGATCGACTGACCCTACAAACCAACATGAGTCCTTTCAGTACTCTTTATCCTAACTCACATGCTTCTAAAGAATTTTTTAAAAAATTTCTCCACAGCCAGCATAGTAACTATGGAGTTCTTAGGATGGAATCACCAAAATGATGGTATACCATGTTGATATAAGTAGCCATATCAATTGTTATAACACTCTGCTCGAATTGGGGTATTACAATTATTAGGACTTTACATGGATCGCCCACCCTTGTAATCAACTTATTCTTTATTAAGTGAGGAAAAATTTCCTTCCTTAAATGCAACCATAATAAATTCTTAGAGCAAACACATGTTGACTTCTATACTTATTAGTTATATCTTGATAAGTAGCATTACTATTCTCTATGTTAGCCTTAACTTGCTCATGTAATAATTTGAAATAATACACTATATAATGGGATTCATAGATGTTCAAATAATCCTTATTCAAAGGTACTAGATCAATAAGCATATACAGATTTGTACCACATACCACTTTAAAAGGATTTTAACCTATTAATTGTGAAGGACTCTAGATGTAGGAAAATATTTCATGCGCCAACTTCCCGTCCTAATTCTAATTATTCTTAGTCACTAATATCCTTTAGAAGGTACCAAGTATCTTGTTAGTTTCCTCCATTTGACCATTAGTTTTTGGTTGATGAGATGTGCTAAATAGAAGCTTTGTTCCTACAAGTGTCATAAAATCTTCCTAAAGCAGCCTAGGAACTTCAAATGTCTATCACTCTTGATGATTGTTCGAACATCATGCAACCTCACCACTTCTCTAAAGTAGTGATCCATAATTTGATTAGCATCATCTGTCTCGTGGCATGGAATAAAGTGTGTCATGTTGGAGAAAGTATCCTCTATTACCATAATTGAATCTTTACCTCCTAAATTCCTTGTTAAACTTAGTATAAAGTTCATTCTAAACTTCTCCCAATATTTGTTAGTCATGGGTAGTGTTACATAAAGCCCTTTATGGAAGAAAATCTTACTTTGACACATAACACATATTCCAACCATATCTTGCATACCTTTGAACATATGTGGCTAATTAAAGTGCTCCTAAAGTTAATCTAATGTCTTTTTCACTCCAAAGTGTCTCACAATACCTCCTTTATGAACTTCTTGGATGAGTAAGCCTCAAATATAAGATCTTTGGGATGCATAAAATATTGTGCATGAATCATATAATTTCCATTACTCTCATGCTTCCTAAAATCTTAAAATATTCCCACAAAGTCTTCATATTTGGCATATATTCCTTTCATCATCTAGAAATATAGCAATTTTTCATCCACAAGAGTAAGTACCATATACCTTCTTGAAAGATATTCCACTATCATATTCTATTTTCCATCTAAGGTTTTAGTAGAAAATATGAAGGATTGTAAAAAGCTCACCCACTTGGCATGTCTTGGACTCACCTTCTTTTTACTATACAAAACAAAAATAAAATTCAAACTCTCATGATATGAATGAAGAACAACTTGTTTGTCATCAAATAACGACTTGAATTCTCTAAGTATCTTATGATGGCATATAATTCTTTATCATAAGTTAGGTAATTGAGTCTTTCACCATTCAAATTCTCACTAAATAATGTTGTTGACATTTTCTCTCATAAAAGTATACCTCTAATGCCTATACCACTTGCAATATAGGCCACTCTCCAAATCGCTTGTCAAAGCTAGGTAATGCTAAAACTGATGCATTAAATAGATTTTTCTTCAACTCTTCAAAATCTCTTATTATAGCTGCACTCCATTTATATTCCCTTTTTTCATAAGTTGTGTGATAAGAGTTTCAATAATAGAGAATTTCTTACTAAATATTTTAAAAATTATGTCATCCCATGAATATTTTTACTTTATGCACATTGGTTGGTTGTGGCCAATTTCAAACATCTTTAACTTTTTATGGATATACTCATAGCCCTTATCCACTCATAATATATCCAAGGAAAATTCTCAAAATTTTCATATAGTTATACTTCCCTCATTTTATCAAACAACCTCTTCAAGAGCATAAGATGGACATATTCAATTCTACTATGAACAAGAATATCATCCAAATACACCACCACAAACTCACCTAATAATGGTCTTAACACCTCATTCATCAATCTCATAAAGGAAATAGTGTATGAAATAACCCAAATGGCATCACTAAACACTCATAATTACCATATTGATTCTTGAAAGTTATTTTTCCACTCATCTCATTCTCTAGTTCTCATTTGATGATAACCACACCTCATATCAATCTTAAAGAAGATCAATGCTCCATAAACCTCATCCAACATGCCATCAGTTATCAAAAGGAAATCTACATTTGATTGTGATGTTGTTTACCCCCTATAATAAATGCACATCCTAAATGATTAATTTTTATTAGAAACCAAAAAATATGGAACACAACATGGAGGCATGCTCTCCCTCATATAGCCATATTCCAACAACTCTTGGATTGCCCTTGAAGCTCCTAAGATGGTTCAAGATTGCATCAATACACTAATTTTTTTTGGAATATAAATTACTAGCATAAAGTCAATAGCATGCTCAAATCCCCCCTCAAAGGAATAAATCTAAGTGGTAACTCTTCAGAAAACACAACACCAAAATCTTTTAATAACTTGGTAAGTCTTGAATTATAATTTGTATTATCACTTTATTGTGTTTCTTCTTTCACATCAATGCATAGAAAACTCTTTCTTCCTTGATGGCTTCCATCATGGTTTTCTTTGGGAGAAAAAAACTATAAATCTAAGGTTTTTTAGTCTTCTTAGGTTTGTTTGCAAGCTCTAAAATTGGTTTAAACTTAAATTTCTTCTTCCCCCTACACACCATGTATATTGAGCGCTCCATCATGACAAACTCATCTGTTATATTGATATGGTCTCCTAAGAAAGACATGATATGCATAAATTGGTAATATGTCACATAAGAAATCATCAACATAATTATCAATTTTAAAATCAATAAGAACTTGTTTAGACTTGTTGAGTCAATATAGAGAATAAGGCCTTGGATGATTTATGATCTTTAAGACAAGATTTTTCACCATCTCTTCCTTTACAAAATTAGTGTAATAGCCACTATCAATAATATTCATCCACACTTTTTCTCCCAACTTCCACTTGGTCTTAAAAAGATTATATCTTTGAGCTGAAGAAGACTATAAGTACACTTATATAACTCTTTGAACAATGCAACAATCTTAACCATATACTTTATAAGCGCTCTATACACCATCACTATCCTTATCCTCAACCTCTAAATCATCATCACTACATGGATCTATACTTGAAATCTTTCTCAAATTCAAGGTATTTTGATTAGGGTAAACTTTAGTAAAGTGTCCGTAACCTCTACACTTGAAACATTATTTTCTAGCCACCTCAACCAAGTTATCATTTCCCTTTTCTATTAGGCCTTCATCCTTGTTTCTCTCTAAATTTGAACCACCATTAGCATATGGATAGGAAGTTGTTGAAGATAATGGCTTGGAAGTCACATTTTCTCACTTCAATTGCTTCTCAAAATTTAAATCCAATTTCATAAATTCTCTATAGTATCATAAATGCATACTTCCACATTCTTTCTTAGATTAAAATTGATACCATCAAGGAAAATTGTATATATTTTTTCCTTATTTTCTTGGACATCACAAATCAAAGCTAGTTTCTCAAATTCTCTTACATAATCCTCTACACTCATAAAGCCTTATTTAAGTGTAGCCATCTTAACGAATTTGTCATGTTCAAACTATTTTGGGAAAAAAATTCTCTTAATATGAAACTTAATGATATAATATTCTATTTATCCTATCTTTCACATTCCCTATTCAAGTTTCCAAACCAATTTCCAACAAAAAAATTGACTTTCAAAGTTGCTAGCATACACATCCTTTCATGATTGAGATCTTTAAACTCAAAAATTGCTTCCACGGTTTGTTTCCACTCCAAATAAATTTATGGGGTTCAAATTAACCTCAAATTCATGAATATTAAACCTAAAAATCCTATCCCCATCATAAGGCTGTAAACAAGCCGAGCCGAGCCGAATACCCCTAGGCTTGGGTTTGGCTCATTTAACTAAACGAGCCTAAAATGCTGTTTGGGCTCGGCTCATTTAACTAAAAGAACGAGCCGAATCGAGATTTTAACGAGCCAAACCAAGCTGAGCTCATGATCCAAAGACAAAAATTAAACCGAGCCGAGCCTGAGCCCGAGCCTCACTTTGAGGCTCGTTTAATTAAACGAACAAGCCGAACCGAGGTTTTAACGAGTCAAGCCGAGCCAAATACCGAACTGGCTCAGCTCATTTACAGCCCTACCCCATCATAATAAGCCTTAATTTGTGTCAAACCAAAGCTTTAATTGTTTCCCTCACTTTCTTAGTCTTCTTCTTCAATTTGGTTATGTATATAAGGTGGAATATGGTGTCCTTTGATATGTGCCCTTAATGATTACATCGTTTTTATATAATTTTATTGATACCTCATCAATTTGAGCCTTCCACACAAAATAGAAACTTAATATTGAAAGATTAATAATAAAATATCTATGCTAATTCACACCATATAGAAGAAAAGTGAAAATAATAACACACCTAAAAAAGATAAAACTTATACTAATTATGTAATAACTAATAACTACTAATTAAGCAATATGTTTAGTAATCTCATGCCATGGATTTCCACTCAATGTGATAGGCATGTGACATCATTAAACTTTGTATAACAACCATTAATTCCTACTTTAATCTATGCTTAAACAAGCAATCACCTTGTTTAGCGCAATGGTGCTAGTTTAATCCATTTCCTCAACCAGGTCTAAAAAAATGTGTTGTATAACCAAAAAATCCAACCCTTCATGTGTAGGAATTTTAGGATATGCCTTTGCATCACATTTTATGGCCTAGTTTTTCACTAGTTGAGATATAATCGTGCCTTTTAGCATAATTAGGTCATGCTCTCTTTTTTTAGTACATACTTGGCTTATTTTTTCCCCCATGGTTGTGTTATCATACACATTGAGTCTGTGTTTGGATGATTTTATTTATGAATATTTAAGTGTCATATGTGATTAGAATGATTTTATATAAATAGGATCGAGCCACAACATTACTAATCATATCAAATTGCGCATTTGTGTATTCAATTGATCATATGTGGTTCACATGATACTAATTGCAATGAGTTATATGTAATATCCCATATTTAAAAATATATTTATTATAATTATTATCATATTGGATTCATAAGATGTAATACCATCTTATTTTAAAACACTATACTTCTCAAAAAAAATTATTTTCACCAGTATAAAATGTGGTTTCAATTGTGTGATAATATTCTTATAAGTACTTTAAAACCAATTTAATTTTACATATTAATTTTTCAAAGTGTATTATTTTTGTATATATGCTTTAAAAGGAATTATTTGGATAATATGATATAAAGGTTTTTATAAGGTATTCATATGGTATTATTTAGTAAAGGTATTACAAAAATGGTGGGCATGAGATTTTCATGGGAATGTGTTTGAAGAAAAGGAGGGATAAGTTGTACTTGTTTTTATTTGAATGTGTTGGATCTAGGTAAAATGGTTAGTCCCTTATGTGTGTTTTAAACCCCTCTATTCCTCTTTATACAATCACATGCTTGAAAAGAGAAAAGAGATAAATAGTGATATGAACCTTAAAAATTTATACTTAATTAATTTTGATAATTGCTGTGAATTATTTACTTACAATTGTTTGTCTTATTTGGTGGATAAATAGGAGTGTGATGCAGCATATGGATTCTGTGGATCTTTGGATGCAGCTGCTGGAGTGTGCAAATTATGTATCCGGAGTGTGCAGATTATGTAATTTTTGCTAATTATTTGTAATCCCATATTATGCATTCGCCGATCGAATTGGCTAATGGAAATTAGGGCGGTTGTATAATCCGCCACCCGATCCTTAATTATGGACTAGTTGGATTATGGATTAATCAATCCTTAATAGCCATGATTAGCTAAAATAGCTAGTTGATGGGAATTATGTCTAAAACTTACCTTGTATTTGGGGTAGTTTCTTGGGCTGGTCGAACTCATATCTTCGACCCAATTGTTGTCGACCCTTCCCTCCAGTTTCACTGGGCTGTGCTGTTGTCTGGGCTGTATTGTGTGTGTATTTTATATGAGCTGTTATACGGTCTGTAATGCTGGTATAAATAGGCCATATAACATTGTAATACACAGATAATGAAAACAGAATACAATTCTTGATTTTTCTCTCGATCTCTCTCGCGACTTGTCTCTCCTCTCGGCGAACCTCTCACTCGCTCTTCTTCTATGTGTCTGCTCTCTTACTTTGATTGATCTTGATCATTCTTTCTTTGATTTCAGTTGCCGTTGTAAAAACTATGCCTCTGAATCTTTGGATCTTCCTTTGGAGTTTTCCTTAGGCTGAACCGGAGAATCGAACTTCGTGCTCGATTAATTTCTCGATCCTTTCGTGAAACCTTAACAGGTTTCTATCACATATTGGGTCTTCTATTCTCCATTTAATGCAAGCTATTCTAAGAGGTGATTATGTAGAAGTCGATATTCTCATTTCTTTGAAAAGGAACACACACCTTCAAGTTGAAAGATAAAGGGAGTAGAACCATTTGATTCAGTTGTTGGTAGATTAAGTGAATTGGCTTTTATGGTGTTCAATTTGTTGTCAAAGGATAAAGGTAAGTATATAAATACATGTATTATAGATTAAATTCCATATATGGTGATGAATTTAAGTAATTAGGGTTTTCACATTAACATTGATTGTATATTACATGAATTTATGAATTTAATTATGTTATAATCATGATTCATGTTATAATTAAGTCTAATACATCAACCATTAAGGTGAAACAAGAAAGAGAAGTTATTTTCAACATAAGAGATTAGCTTCAAACATTAACATCTTTTCACTAAAAATACAATAGTTGTATACAGAAATGACGAGAAATAAGAAAGAGGAAACCAATCACAACTAATGATTTTCTCATCATATGATGATAGTAACTATGTATTTGGTCCAGCTGATACTAGTGTGTTAAAAATGACACTCCAAAAATATCAAACCGTATAGTGAATAATAATCTTAATTTGTATGCTTCCTAAAACAGAATGATGAAAAATGAAGTTTTTTTAAAATCAAGTTAAATAACATCATATCTAACATCGTTAATCAGATGTTACAAGTGAGTAGGGGGGAAGTTGTAAGCTTCTATCCTCCCCCCCAAAAACATAATAATAATAATAATAATAATAATAATAATAATAATAATAATAATAATAATAATAATAATAATAATAATAATAATTAGAGTTTTTGATTGAGAATTGATTATATAGTGCATGAATTCATGAATTTAATAGTGCTTTAATGAATATTCTTCCATAATTCAATTTAACAATTGACATTAGAGCCTTTTATGCTTATGCTTTGATTAACATGTAATTTAGGGTGTCAAATTTAGTGTTTATTAATGGATAAAGTTAGCAATTTGTATTTGCTCATGGCAAATCAGGCGAGCCTTTAATGATGGTTGGGTCTTGTTCAATATTTTTATTGTGAGAAATACAATATAATTAACGACCAAGAGAATCGATCCTATATTCTCTATTGTGTGTTTGAGCATTGGGTCGTCTCCACTGCTTGCATTTTTCATGTGTTTATGTATGTGTCCTTGGTTTATTTATTGTGAAGTAAAATTTGTGGTTTTATGTGGCCATGGAGTTTCAATCTCATGACATCCAAGATGTCATCACATCCACACTACATGCTTGAACCGCTTGAGCTTATCTATTTTTGTGATTGTTATTTGCATATATGCGTAATAACCTATGTCGCTAGGTAGCCTTTTTTGGCCCAATTTTGGATCTATTGAGACATGGTCATGTCTTTTAGCACGGTTAGGTTATGATGTCTTATTTGGGACATGTTTGTCTTATTTTGTTTCCATGGTTGTGTTTCCGTGTATATTAAGGCTGTTTTTGGGTAATTTTATTCATCAATATTTAAGTATCTTATGTGAGTGGAATGGTTTTATGTGAACATGACTTAGCCACAATATTTCTAATCATATATAATTGTGCATTTTTGTATTTGATTGATTATATATGGTTAACATGATACTAACTACAATATATTATATGTGATACCCCATATATTACAGATATGGTGAGCATGAGACTTTCATGAGCACATGTATGAAAAATAGGAGGGAGAATTTTGGAATTTTTTATATGGCATGTGTTAGAGGTAGGTAAAAGGATCAAGTTCGAATACTAGGATGTTGACTCTATAAGCCATATTACAAGTGTTGTGGGTTGTCCCTTATATATGGATGATATTACTAGTTTAGGAGAAAGAATTTGATACGCCACAACCTTAGTTGTAGTGAATGTGACCTAATACACCACACAAGTTCTAGTATTAATCACTATTGGTATGATAAAATGCCAAATTACCACCCTATTGATCTCTATTTTAGCCCAAACAAAATTTCCCCATTAGAGTTTAACTTGGGTAGTTTGGATGAGAGGGAAAACATGGGCTTGGTGATGGCCTCTCTCTTGCTCATCAAATTATGTAAAGATTATGGAATGTAAGAGGAATACGTAATGCCTATTAAGAAAAGGAGTTAAGGTTATGGCTCAAAGCTAATAATATTTCTATAATGGGTATTATTGAAATAAGGAGGAACCACTATGAAACATTATATAACTATTTAATGGTAGAGTTTAGGTTTTATGAGATATAAATAAATGGTAAGTTTCATTTATATGCTTTTATGCCCAGGGCATACAAGTTAAGGTTTACTACCTCAACTTAGGTGCCTCCTTTATACATTCTCATAATTATGGGAATAATAGAAGGGATTAGTGGACTTGGTCAACATCTACAACCATTCAAGAATCACCTTGGATTTTCTTAGGATATTTCAATATTTTCCTTCATGACCATGAAAAATTCTAGAAGGGTTGGCCTAAATGTGGGAGATATTATGTATTTTTGTAATTTCATTCAAGATATCATGGTTCAAGACATTAATTTTAGTGGTCACACCTTTTATTATAGAAACATGAAGGTAAGAGAGGAGAGAAAAATATGTAAATTAGATTTCACCCTTGCTAATAATCCCTAGCTGGATTGTTAAGCTCATTCTTCAGTGGAATTTCAATCCACTTAATTTTTGGACTATTGCCTAATCATAGTAACCATATTCCAACCAAGACCCCCAATAAGAAAAGATTTAAGTTCTACGACATGTAAACTAATTATGAGAGTTTTGCACCACTGGTTACTAAATTCTGACACATACATAACATAGGAAGTACCACTAAACATATCAAAAGTGCATTGTTCAAGATTAAATATTGAATCAAGTGTTCAAACAAAGATAAATTTGGTAGCATTTCATTTGAATTTTTTGATCAAAGGAGGAATTTTGAGGATGTTTAATAACAAAGATAAACAAGGATGTTTAGTCATATACCTAGGGATCTAACCTTCCAACATGAGGAACATTCTTGAATCAAACTGTATGAGCACTATACATGGTGTGATGAAAGCTTTCTTAAACATAAATAAGGCATTAAGTGGCTCAACCTAGATGACTCTAACACCAATTTATTTTTTCCCATTATGAAATCTTGTCATATTACAACAATATTAGGCTATAACGACAATGTTTTTTGTGATGGACAAAGTCGTTATAATAGAGTAGGTTATTGTAATGACATTCCATAATTAATGAAGGAATTTGATGGCTAGAAAAAGTGAGGATACATTGATGACTATAATTATTGGTTTAGATGTATTGTGACAACTAGTAATTACTTTTATTTTACCCTAAGAATTCCTAAAATTAATTTTAGGGAAAAAATCAACTTCTATAATGACCCATTGTCTTAGTATGATATTATCCTCAATAATTAAAAATCTTGTGTCTATATATATAAAAATGACCCGTTGTCGTTGTAGGGGTAGCTAAAAGTTTATGCAACAAATTTTTGTCCTACTAAATTTTGTGGAAAATTAATGCAGGAAAAATTTTAGGAGACCATATTGCTATGATGTATCATTGCAATTGAGGGGAGGATTGCTCCAATAGACCCCTTTAAAACAATGTTGTTCCTTTTAATAACAGTTTATTACGTCAAATTTTTTGTCTAAATTAATGACAAGGGTCACTGCAATAGGGATCATCTATATAAAGCTGAAAACCCTATTCATGCTTGTAATTCTCTAGCACTCTCTTTCTCTCCTATGGTTTTCTCTCCTCATTGCTCAAATTTTAGTGTTAAATTGGGTAAGATTTTACATTAATCTTTGATTTTTTTTAATAGTTCACACATTATTATTATTATTATTATTATTATTATTATATGATTTTTGTATGTGTTCTAATGTGTTCCCACCAAAGCCACTACCTCTGCCACCACTTTTTCTACCTTGCACTACCACCTCCTCCGTATCTCACTTTATTCTTCATTTTTTTTTACTTTTTTTAGTTTATTTTATTTTACTTATAAGTTTATTAATGCAATCATTTTTTAATTATTTTTTGTTGGATTATATCTTGCTAGAATTTTGTGGGAGAAATTGTGGTGCCACCCATTTGCTGCTACCACCTCTAGTTTATGATTATTATTATTTTGGTTATTCTTAAGAACTTTTTATGTACACACACACATATGATTAATGTTGATGGTGGTTATTGTTTGTTGATGTATGTATTGTGATATATATATTAATTATTAATTAATTTTATATTTTGATCATGTTATTATGTTAAGTTAGGTTTTTTATGATATATGAGTGCAGATATATACTAGGTTAATAAGTATTGTCCATCATTTTTAATACTATCATTTTAGCAAAAGAAAAATATAAATTGAATATATGAATGTCGTAAAAAGAATATAAAATTACTAATAGTAAATTAATTTTAATCTTAGATAAAGTATTATTAAAAAAAGTAGAATAATAAGATAATAAAAATGTAGATTAATAAAATATTGTTGGCCTATGAAAATTTATTATTAAATAAGTAAGTGAAATAATATGATAATAAAATTTTAAATTAATAAAATATTATTGGCCTCTGAAAATTTATGATGGAATATTTAAGTGAAAAGAATGAGATAATAAAATTTTAAAATAATAAAATATTATTAGACTTTGAAAATTTATGATTAAATAAGTAAGTGGAATAATAAGATAATAAAAATTAAAATAATAAAATATTATTGGCTTTTGAATATTTATGATTTAATAATTAAGTGGAATAATATATAATAAAAATGTAAATTAATAAAATAATGTACACCTATTTCTTAGTTTCACTATGATAAAGTAATGTATATCTATTTTATAATTTAATTCATAAATTATCATTTAAATCATAAATATATATTTTTTTAACTATAGATTGAACCTCCAATAAATAAAATTTTAGGTGAGGTCGACACGTTTATAAAGATGCACAATAAGGACAGAAAATGGGGGAGCAATGATGCAAAGAAAAAATATGTAAGTGTATAATTCTTGTAAAAGATTATATTTATGATTTAATTAATCTAATTTTGAATTTCTTATAGCACATAATGGTAAAGAGGAGTCAAAAGATGATAAAAGATGTCCAAGTCCAATCACTTAGAGTGGATGTGGATCCAACAAGCTAATAGTAATTGATAAGGAGACAATTATACTAGAAGTTCTCCAAAATTAATGTGTCCATGACAAATCTATTGGCATATTATTAAAGGGTTCTTCATCTACATCATCTTAAGCTGCGCCAATACCACACTTTCTGCTAGTTCCAACACCAATGCTTCTACATTTAAAGAAAATTTGACAAGTTAGCCAAAATTGTTCTAAATCAAAACAAAATGATAAGGCATACAAAATATACTATTAAGTTTTAGACTATTATAATACATATCTTTATGGATGAAGAGGATGAGGAGGAAGAAGATGATGAGGAGTAGGATGGGTTTACTTGTTCATTGTTGATAAAAAAATGTGTATGATGAAAATTTCGGATTGTAAACAATATTCATATTTTGAATATTTTTTTATTTAATATTATTAATGTAACACCCTCATTTTACCAGCTATTTTTTATTATTTTTCTAGAAGGGTTAATTATTAAATTACTAGGTGTTACGACCACACTAAGCATAAGTCTGGCTCCTTGCCTTTCTTACACCAAGTGCTAAGGCTAAAATAAAACTTAACCAAAGCAAATTAGCAAATATAGAAATAATACATAATAGAGTTATCAATAAATATCATAGTACAATAGTTTGTCCAAAGTATAACAAGGGGCATAAGAGTCCAAAGGAAAACCAATTATAGCAAAAACCAGCACCTGAAGGTACAAATCCAGTTTGCCTTAACTCTTAAACCCAAAAGTACATTATAAAAATTGAACCTCTTCCCAAGGACTACACTTGTCTTACCCACGCTTATAAGCTTCATGACATTCCATGGTCCTCACATAGTCATCCACAAAAGTAGTATCAATATGACTTTCTTGCACAAAGTAAATTATAATACCTCACAGAAGGTAGCACACACACATTTCATATAGTCACACAAAACCGTAAATTATACTTGAGTGCAAGGTATGAACCATACAAACAACATTCATGGAGAAACATATATCAATGTCCAAGTCTCAACTCAATAGAAAAACATACCAATCCACTTCTCATCATTTCAAATTGCAAAGTCATATTTGATTAGTTAAATACATTCCAATCATAGTGGTATGGCACTAAGGCGTCTACCAAACCAACAAATCCAACATAAACCAAGGTAGGGCACTGAGGCAACTATCGAACCAACAATCCATCACAATACCAACATAAGACACTAAGGTAACTACCAAATGAATAATCCATCATAATACTAATGTATAACACTAAGGAAAATATTGAACCAAAAATCCATATCTTTTAGTTTATTACACAACAATCATTTCCATTTTTTATTTCCTTACTCGAGAGGAATAAAAATCAACCCAGTGACACAGCGGTACACCTGGTTATATTGAAGCCTAAGAGTAACATAATACTCTTACCTAGAACCCAGGGACACAACAGTATGCCTGGTTATACCAGTGTTTGAAAGCAACATAGTATCCTTCCAACCTTTATCACCTAGTCCTTAAGTATCAATATCCCCTATAGGGCATGTAGGTCACCTATAGAGTATATTAGGGCCTTAAACTAGGGCACAACGACACAATAGTGAACCAAAATAACAATGGATAACACCTCACCTCTAAGGTAATTACCCTTATAGGAAAACCGTTTCCAACTCTAGGTCTTTCAATTTAAGTATTAATATTTTATGAGGTGATCACATAAGTTACATATGATGTAGAAATTTCCATTTTCCATGCTTAACCATTTTCCCTTTTATTTCTAATTATTTAGATAAAACCTAAGGTCATAGGTCTATGTCAAGCCAAGTCAAAGGTAAGGTCAACTTATCAAAAGGATAAGGTTATCCTAGCATTCATTTATTAGTAAATGATACATTAGGTTAAAATTACCAAATACCCATCAAAACCCTAGTTTCCACATATTATTCATTTTTTATATCAAACATTATGATTATGAGAGATTTGTCATGAGAAGGAAAAAAAAGGCAATATTCTATATTATTTTAGCACGTGGGTAATTTTTTTAATTTTGGTGATTAACGGTATTTTTCACTTTTTATGCATTTAGTGGGTTGTGCCTATAGCTGGCAATCGGACGGGTCGGGTCACTATCGGATCGGATTATATGATAATCGGGTCATATCAGTTTCGGATAATTTCGGATCATTTTGTCGGGTCGGGCTGGGTCGGGTTTGAATCGGATCAACTCAGTATCGGATAATCTCGGGTCATTCTAAGGTCTCGGATCGGGTCTGGTTGAGATCGGATGGACTCGGGTTCGGATAAATTTCGGTTGTTCTAATTTCGGTTCAGGTTCAGATCGGGCTCAGGTGAACTTGAATTATTATATTTTTGGGTCAAATTTAGATTGGATTTAGGTTATTTCATATTTGAGTCATGCTTGTGTCATTTTTTTATTCCAATATATTATTAAAAGCTAATTATTTTGAGATCATTTATTTTAATTTATCTTATTCAATTAAAAGTGAATTATTATATTAATTGTTTTGGGGTCTTAGAATTTTTTATCATTATTTCATCTTTGGAGATGTATTTGACATTTTAAATTTAAAAGTTTTCAAATCATATCACTTTTCTTTTTATGTTAAGGTGTAGCTTATAATTCAACTCCATTATTAGCCTGGTCATATTGAGTTCAAGTATTATTTTAAGTTTATATTATATTTATATCTTATACGCTCCTTACATAATATTAACTTATAATAATAATTGATAATTGATAACAAATGAAGGCTTCTAAGGTTGTGCTTCTCATATTATTTTTATAAAAAATTGATCACATCATATCAACATAATTTTAATAATAATAATAATACAAAAATAATGATAATAATAATAATAGTAATTAATGAATATCAATTATGGCAAAAATAATAATAACAACACATTAGTTTTTTTTATTATATATTTTGATTATATTATATCAAGAAAAATAAGATAAAAATTAGATAAAGTAAGTAATAATGACTATTATTGACAAAAGACCAACTAATATTGACTTATTACTATTTAACACTATTGATGTAATAAAAAATATTAATCTTCAATTTTCATAATAAATAACTAACATTCTCACTCTATATTTTTCCTACTTTCCTATGATATTATAGGTGTTATATTGTAAGGTATGGCCATATAGATACTAACATATAGTGTTCAAGGCCGCACTGTTATTATCTTATGGTACTAGATGAAATTATAGAAGTGAACTAATATTTAGATGGCATAGTAGAGTTTTTCTTTTTTTTTTCTCTACTTTTATTTCTATACTTTTATATTGGTATCAATGGATAATTTATTTGTATATACATAAGTGATATAAATTTTATGATTTCTAGATTTTGATGTAAGTGCTAGTATGGATTAGTTGCACATCTATATTATTTCATGCTTTATGAAGTTTTGAAAAATTTGAGTTATGGGTTAATATTAATTTTCAGGTAGTACCAAGTAGAATATTTATAGATTTATAATTTTTCAGATAATATCGGATTTCCAATAAATAATGGATCGGATCGGGTCATTTTTGATTTATAGTTTTTCGGGTTATATCGGGTTTCGGGTGAGTAGCGGGTTGGGTCGGGTTTATTTCGGGCTTATAATTTCTCGGGTTATATCGGATATCGGATATGTATCGGATCGGGTCGGATAGATTTTGGGCTTTTAATTACTCGGATAAAATCGGATCGGATTTGGAACGGATCGAGTCGGTATTCGTCGGATTTTTCGGGTCGGGTCAACTTTTGCCAGCTCTAGTTGTGCCACCAAAACCCTAATCATGCGACTATCACATATGAAATCTTTCATGCAGTGTATACATAGAAATTTAAAGCATAAAACACCATTCACAAAAGAATATTATCATCATAGTACATGTAGGAGAATATCTCTAACCCTAAGTCATTCGAATAGGATTTATTATAAGTTAACCCTTATTATGCGCATATGTGTCCATATAAATTATTGTAACCCTACTTCCATGCATGAGAAATAATGAATCATATATCATGGAATTTATCATAACTTGATATTAATGGAATCCCTAATAAATTTTAGATAGGAGGACATAAAACATTTGACATATTACCATGCATACAAATTAATTATTGATAATCATGCGTATCATCCATTCAACATATTATTATTTTATCATGCATTCTAAAATACTTGAAAATAATAAACCCTATCATGATTTGAGTTCTAAAAGTTATTATCATGCTCATACATAATTTATACCATCCTATGAGTGATTAGATTTACCTAAACCAAGCTTACACAAAATATTTCTTCTCCAAAGCTCTGAAGTAATACTAAGGAATTTAACATCCAAACACATGCATATATTAGCATATAATAATACACAATAATAATCCACAATTACTAAAATAATTATGGGCTACCAACTAGTGGAATTAGAAAGAGGAAAGATGAGGGAAAAACATAACACCAAAGGAGGAGTTTTTGCCGAAAGAGTGGAGTTTGGCAATAGTGAAAATGGCCGGTGCTCAAGGGACCGAGAAATGGTGAGAATGGCCAAAGATATGGAGGGGAGAATGAAAAAAATGGTGGAGAAAAAAGGAACAAGGATAGTCCATGAAAAGGGGTTGAAGGATGGGGAAGTGTGTCGATAAAAATAGGTATAACAAATGGTGGAGCTTCAGTCAAAATGGCTGAAGGTGGAAGTGTGATGTTACAGTGGTTATGGTCGAATGGTAGAGGGAGGGAACAACAACAATGGATGAAGTTAAAGGTATAGAAACAGTAGCTAAGGCTGTTGGTGGGGAGGTTGAATTGATCAGGAGTGTTGAAGGTAGGAAAAGAAGGAAAATTTTGTAAAGGAAAGGGGGTTGTGGGGTGTTTATGGGTGGGTAAAGGGGTAGCTTTGATGGTGGTGGTCGGTGGTTTGATAAGGAAGCTGAAGGGGGATGGTGTTGTAAAATAAAAAATTGGTGGAGGAAAGGAGCTATGACGGGGAGAAAGGAGAAGTTTCGTGCACCAGAGGAAGAATGGGTGAGGTAGAATTTTATAGGATGGTTGAGGGCTTGGCACAACACATGAGGGTATAAGTAGAGGGTTGCATGTAGGAAAAAGATAAAGTAAACCAGGAGAGTAAAATAAGGGGAGATGGGAGGTTTGGTGCACAGTGATGGAGTGATGGTTTGCAAGTAACGTGCAAGGGTAAGAATAGTAGGGTGATGGTTAAGGGAAAAATATAGTATAGGTCAGAGGTAGGTTAGGGTAAAAATATAGGTAAATATTTAGGGTAAAAATTATATAAGATATAATTTAAATTTATCGGGCTAGATTTGTTTGACGAAACGAATACCAATTGTGACCCAACCTAGGTTTAAATTTGAATGCACAACCTATAGCATATTTTAACCTAATTAAAATTTATAACTAATAAGTCATAATAATATTATAAATATTAGAAAATATATTTATTATTAAATATCCTAAAATAATTATTATAAAAAATACACATAATTATCGGTTATAATTAAGGTTTTATGAAAATGGGGTATTGCAATTAATTTTATATTAATTTGAAATTATACATTAATAATTGTTTCACTTAATATAAAAAAATTTAAAAAAAAATTAAAAATTAAAAATTAATAAATTTCTTTTACTTATAAAAGATTATTCAAAAAAAATTAAATTTGGCTTTTAGTAATGACAGGGGTCACTACAGTAAGCCTTGTGTTGTCATAATAGACTGATGATTTTTTTTTTAAAATTAGTGAATTAAAGATGATGGGGTCACTATAGTAGGTACGGGGTCATCACAATATACATATTATTTTTAATCAAGATTTTAGTGACAACGGGATCACTATAATAGGTCTAGGGTCATCAAAAAAGACCGACTTTTTTTTATAAAAAAAAAATCAGGCTTTTAGTGACGATGGGGGTTGTTGCATTAAGCCTAGAGACATCACAATCAACTGATGATTTTTTTAATTATACTTTTAGTGACAATGGGGTCACTACAATAGGTCTTAAGTCATCACAATAGACCGAAAACAAATTGGCTTTTAGTGATGACGAGGGTTACTCCAGTAGGCTTATGGTTTTCACAATAGATCATTTGTATTTTTTTTAAAAAAGGCTTTCATCACGGTATTATTATATTGGAAATGCAATCATTGTAATAAGAGGCTTTTAGTGATGACCATCAGTCATCGTAAACTTATATATTTTACTATGAAGAATGTATGACGACAATTATGTGATAACCCATTGTTTTAATAAACTTTCTACGACAAATTTTAGGACTTTTAATGACTTTATTATTCATCTATATTACTCCCCCAAATTAGTGGTTAATAGTGGATGCTTTAAAAGATTGATAAGACTACATATATCAATATCGTATACCATTCTTTTGGTAATTATGTCCTAAGAACTCCACACTAAGAACTCCATTTTTAAGTGTACTTATCGTGAGACAATTTTTAGGATGTGTAATCCTCGTATAAATTTTTGGATTTTTTTAAATTCCTCAAGATGTGGGTAAGGTCAAAGTGCGCTAAAAGGAATCGTGTTGATCTGTAGGGTCTTCTAATCAATTCAAAAGATCTTCAAGGTATCCTCTACAAGCCTTGTAGGCCTAGGGGGTATCAAGTGGCTACCAAGTAGCCTCTACATGATTATATCAACTCGAAGTGTTACAAATAGTATTAAATCAAAACCACAATTGCGTTATGAACTTAGATGAGTCATTCAGTTGGCCAATAAGATAATTTTTGTGGGGGTAATAGGTAATGCTTTTTGAAGTCTTTTATCAAATACATTTTCTTCACTAGTTCCTTACTCCCCTTCATCATATCAAATTTTCTTATTCTTATTCCTAAATGTGAGAATCCTTTTTTGTTGTGTGATTTACAAGATTTTTTCAAACAAATTGACAATGAGACTTCAATCATTACTCCTTGATATCATAAACCTCTCACAATATGCATTTGTGAAGGGTCGATTAATTGATGATATTATTTTTTTTGTTCTATGAAGTCATCTATATTTATATACGTACAAAAACAAATCCCCAATTCATGATGAAGGCGGACTAAATGAAGGCCTATGATTCCATTAATTGGAAATTCCTTGAGTAAGTTCACTTGGGTCTTATTTTCCCCATCACTTTATCAAGGTACTTATGGATTGTGTGTCCCAGATAATATGTTCTATGATAAAATATGATGATATGATACTTCCTTTTAAAGCTAAACATGGTATTATGTAAGGTGACCCCTTTTCTCCATATTATTTTGTCATTGCCCTAGAATACCATGCTAGAATGCTTCAACAACTATGGTTAATGAAGGATTTTTTAGGACATCCTAAGTGTTAAAGACACCTAATTTTTAGCTTATCATTGGAATATGAATTAATCTTCACATATGTGATCTCCAATCAATCCATATCCTTAAGAACATATTTTATGATTTTGCTATCATATTTGATATACAAATCAGTCCCTTGAAGAAAACCATCTACTTGGATGGGTCTAAGATTTAATCAAATTGTAGATACTTGAGATCCTATCCTTTTATGAGGGTAGCATGTGCTTTAAATACCTGGGGGTTCCCTTATCTTCTTCATGAATTAAAGAAGACAACATGTTAAGCCTAGTCTACAAGATAATGAACCAAATGCAACACTGGTCTACAATGTTACTATATTATGCAAAAAAGAGGCCAACTGCAAAGGTATGCGTATTATGGCATACAAATGTACTGGTGCTAAATTTGCATTCTATGTAAGGAACTTATGATGTTAGTCTTTGTATTACATTCTTGTGTATTAGGACTACACTTGAGAAAAAGAGCTCTTATGGATTAGTCCATTGTATTCCAACCAAATAAAAAGGGCGAACTAGGTATTATAGACATACAAGTGAGGAATGTGGCTATTGTGGATAAAAATCTATAACATATTACCTAGGATAAAAATAACCTCTAGGTAAAGTGAATCCATATATTTTTCCTCAAGGGAAACTTAGTGTGGGATGCTCAACTCCTATGCACATCTTTTTAGATTGTGAAAAGGTTAATTGACTTAAGAAATACTCTAAATCCTATTTTAAACGCATTGAATGCCATGCAACCCTACAATATTAGCTACATTTATGATAGATAAAGACATAGGGGGCCTCTCTATTTTCATAATTTTATCCCTCCCCTACAAATAAAAAAAGGCATAGCGTACCTTAGGTTTGCTGGTGGAAGGCTATTTGGCATAATAAATACAATCCAAAACATAAATTGGTATTGTGGTTGATGGCTTACAATAGACTATCTACCAAAGAAAACATCAAAAAATATTGTGATTTGGAGGACTCCTCTTGTTGTTTTTATGTTTTTTCTTGATTTCCTACCGAATCTCTTATTGGAGTTTGATTTTATGAAACACTTATGAAGGAATGCACATGCTAGTATGGGACTTCACATATATGATAGAAGATGGACAAGAGCATCGAAGAACATGATTCGACCCACTTGAAAAGTAAAATAGAATACCCAAGGTGTGTGGACCTTATGTATTTTGTGCCTCTATGAATTTTGATACACCATAAATGCCTATATGTTCTCCCAATAGGAATTGAACTAGATAAACATAGTAAAGGAAATAGCGTACATAGAATCCTCTAGTTTTTTTTGGCTTTAAGATATAGGAGTGATAATGTTATTGGGTGTTTAAACTGGCTTTACTAGATGAGTTGTAATTTCTTAACAAATCAATGAAATGTTCATATTTTATTTATAAAAAAAAATAGGCCCTTTCTTGTGTTTTAAGTTCCTCTCTAGATGTGACATACATTCAACAGTTTTTTATTATTCTATTTCCTTTTTTCCCTCTCTATACATGCAAACACTTGAAAAGAAAAAGAAGAAGAAGAAGAAGAAGAAGAAGAAGAAGAAGAAGAAGAAGAAGAAGAAGAAGAAGAAGAAGAAGAAGAAGAAGAAGAAGAAGAAGAAGAAGAAGAAGAAGAAGAAGAAGAAGAAGAAGAAGAAGAAGAAGAAGAAGAAGAAGAAGAAGAAGAAGAAGAAGAAGAAGAAGAAGAAGAAGAAGAAGAAGAAGAAGAGAGAAGAAGAGAGAGAGATAGAGATATTAGGTCTTCCATTCTTCATTAAACTCAAGAATTTCTATGAGGATGTCATACAGATTTCCCTATTCTCAATTCTTACTAAAAAAACACACACCATCAAGTTAAAAGATAAATATAATAGAATAATTTTATTCAATCATTCGTAGATTAAGTGATTCCACTTTTTCGATGTTATAATTTGTTGTCAATGGTTTAAGGTAAATTTAATAATACTTATATTATAGATTAAATTATGCATATGGTGATGATTTCATGTTATCAGGGTTTTTGCATGACAATTGATTGTATAGCATATGAATTTGTCAATTTAATTGTGTTATAGTCATGATTTATGCTGTAATTCAGTATAACACATCAACCATAGGGGTGAAACATAAAAGAGAGATGTGGTCACACAAAAGATTAACTTCAAACAATAATATCTCAAAATTTAGCATATGATGATTGTAGAATACACAAAAGGTGAGAAATAAGAAAGAGCAAACCAATCTCAATTGATGATTTTCTCATCATATGCTAGTAGTAACTACATATCTGATCCAACTAATACCACTGTATGTGTAATTTAGTAAGTGTTATTCAACACAAGTAACCTTTTTATGTCAAGGGTTGGTTATAAAAGAATAAAAAATGACTTTCGTCAAATTAACATCCTTATACTTGTATGTTTTAACAAAGGTTTGATTGAATTAGCCTTGCTAAAATTACAACAGGATAAAGACAATAAAAAATTATAAAAATTTGAGTTTTGGAAATGATGGTACAAAAAAAAGGTGTACGGTGCATAATGATCTTAATATGCTTCATAATACATAATGATGAGAACTTAAGTCTTATTTTTACTCATGTTAAATAACATCATATCTAAAATTGATTATTGGATGATACAAAGCTAGTACCCTTATAATATGGAAAGAATTACAATACTAATATAATAAAACTAAAAAAATCATATTGTAATGGTTAAATTTTAGTAAAAATCATGTTTACCTCAATAGAAAGCATACAAACATGAGATGATGCCAAAATATTAAAGTATAATTTTAAACCTTGTCAAACTTCTTGGTTGTTCAATTGAGATATCATTACCATCATCTACTACACGACTAGATTGTATAGTCTTAAGTATAGGGAAAAGGTAAACCATCTCCTTTGGGTAGTCTAATGCCTTTTAGAGGCTCCATGATCAGGGATGCCTCAAACATTTTGAAGGGTCTATCTTTAAACAAAAATAAATTCTTATATATATAATTATCAAAATATCAATATGTGCCATAAAATAATTATATTTTATGTGTTTAAAATAATTATAATTATTTTTCTATAAATAATGACAGAAGTTTAAAAATATTTCTATACAAACATTTAGTTCAAAATTGTTCATTATAATCTTAAGTATGAACATATATACTTATAAATATAAAAAGTAAATTATGATCTCAATCATGTGATGTCACCATATTTTATGATATATAAGTGTGATGTATAAATATAAATATAAATAAATAAATTTAGATTAGGATAGCTTTTTGAATAACTTTTTTTCTTCAGATTATTTATTTAATGTATATTATTAAAAAGAAAATTACATGATGACCTACATTTATATAAAATAAATAATCATTAAAATAAATAAACTATTATACTTTGTCAGGCTCACTTAGCTAATAAATCAAAATAATAAAAATGTAGATATTAGATTAGTTAACCAAACTTATATAAATAAATAAGGAGTAAAAATATAATCAATTTTACTTTTAATGAACCTTAAAGAGAATAAATTTTTTAATTATATATTATTACCAAGCCATAAAAAAAACCAAAGAGATAAATGTATAATAAAGGGCCTAGACTAATTGGATGATGATAGTAGTGCACCTTTTTCCTATAAATACTATACTTGTTCTAATTATGCTCTTACACCTTTGAGAGTGGGAAAATCAGGAATACAAGGGTAGTAGCATTAATTCAAACCATTGACATGTGTTGAGTTAAACAACCGCTTGCCGCCGCCACCACAGGAAATAAGTTCTTCCAAAATTAACTAAGAATACATAAAATATAATTGATGCTCAAAAGAATAATGGTACCATAAATTTTTAGGGGATTATATGATGGAACAGCCTACACATGGCCTTAGAAAGGTATAATTATTTCCTTAAGTCCTTGTAAAACCATAGACACAAAATGTTAAAGCATAAGATGATCTTCCAATATCACATAATTACAACGCAAAGTGGGAGAAGATATGTTAGAACTTTTTAGAATGAGGATGGAACATAATGACCACAAAATATAGAACTATAAACATGATAATATTCTAATTGATGGAGAGACAAAAAACTCAAAAAATGGTGATTCTCAATAGGCTAGCATACTACAAGACTTGTGAGAAAGTATTGCTTGATTTTGGCATATAACTAAACTCAAGAAATTTTTCCTTGATTTTAGAATTTAACTAGCCTCCCAAAAAATAAAAAAATGCTTAAATTATTGTAATATTTATAAACTCAATTAGAGATAATATAGAAACATAGAGAGGAAGAGAGAATGTGAATTTTGATTCTCTCTTCCTTAGTGTGAGTTCTCTCTACCATTTACAATTCACAATATCCCATATATATATATATATATATATATATATATATATATATATATATATATATATATATATATATATAACCCACACTTATTACATCCATTATGAGAAGGAGTTAGAGAATATGAAAGGAGGTGGAGGATACGTAAATTCAGGATGGAATCATAATGGAAAATATATTACAACTTATAGTACTAATGAGAAAATTAAACCTATGATTTAATACAATACATATTCATAAATGATACTTACACAATATGTAAATAGGATATTTACAACATAATGAGAATACTAGAAAAATCCACTGTCCCCAAAATTTGTTATTAGAGCCTTTTATGCCTTTCTTTGATTAGTATGTAAGTTAGGGAGAAAATTTTGGTGTTTAGTAATGACCAAAATTGGCAATGTGTACTCGCTCATGGATGACATGGGTGTGCCCTTAAGAACATTTGGCTTATGTTTGGTTTTTTAGATGCTATAAATACACAATAATTAATATCCATGAGAATTGATCCCGAGTTCTCCTATATGAATTCGATCAATGTAGTTTCATTGTCATGACATCCAAGTAGTTATCCTATCCATACTATATTCTTGAATCTCTTGTGCTTTGGTAGTTTTGTGATTGTTATTTTCATTTATGCACAATAAGATGTCATTGGGTAGTACTTTTTTGCCTAGTTTTGCACTGTTTGACACATGGATATGCCTCTTGGCAGCACTGTCAAGTCATGCTCTCTTCTTTAAGATATGTTTGGATTATTTTATCCATGATTGTGTTCCCATGCACATTAAGTTAATGTTTGGGTGATTTTATTTATTAATATTTAAGTATCATATGTGTTTAGTATGAATTTATGTTAATAGAACTTAGCCTTAATACTCCTAATCATATAAAATTTTGCATTCAGGTATTTAATTGATCATATATGGAAAAAAATGATAATAAATGCAATTTATTATATGTGATACCCTATATTTTAGACATTATTTAACAATAGTAGTAGTAGTAATAATAATAATTTCATATTGGGTTTATAGGATGTGATGCCTTATATTTTAAGACTTATAGTTCTTATAAAATGTTGTTACGATGGTGTAATATTAATCTCATAAGCACTTTAAAACCATTTTAAATGTTAAATATTATGTTTTCACGAAATATGATTTTAGTATATGGCGCTTTAAAAGGTATTATTTGGTTCACATGATATTAGGGTTTATATAAGTTCTTCATATGATATTATTTTCTAAAGGTATTACAAAAACAGAGAGAATGAGATTTTCATGGTCATGTTATTGTCTTGTTAAGATATTCTTGGTTCTTAAGGTATTTGTAAACTATTGTTCTCCTATTCTATAAAATGTTCTTAGGTGATAAAGTATACACAAAAATTATTGTTATAACCCAAACATTACTATTTATAAAATGTTAGGATCATATAGTTTTATTGAATTATTTCTTTTCCTCATTTTATTACTGTTGTTTTCATAAATCATTTTCTCAGAAAAAGAGATAGAAAGAGAAAAAGGTTATAAAAAAAATTGTATGATAAAGTTTGACCACTACATAGAATTTGTTATCAAGTAATATTTGACTAAAAAGATTTGAAATGATAACTAACTAATATTTTACATGTAGTAACTTTGATAATTATTTATTTAGGTTATCTTATTTCTATTAAATAATTTAGTTTACCTAGTCAAGGAAATTATTTCCTAAATCTTAATAGTCCCTTACATAGTCACTTGAACCCATCTATGAATATGGTTCATAAATTAGTCATCCACTTTGGAGAAATCAAAGAGAAAGAGTTGGTGTAGAGAAAAAAAGAAATATTTTTTTGCTCAAATTAATTTTCAACACACTTCAATTGCTTATTAAATTAATTTAGATATTTTTTCTAAAGGTAAATAAATATTGAATTGTCTAGTGTAAAAGTTTTTAGAAGGATATGTCATATTTATATGAGAATAGATGAACTTGGTTGTAATACCCCACTTTCTAAAAATAAATTTAATATTATAATTAGATAAAACTATATCATTTAGATATTTACTACATCTCTTGAGTGAAATTAAAACCCTAGTTACAATTTAGAAACAAACCATTTTATTTTTGTATTCTTGTTCACACATTTGTTGTATGAGATTTTTTGAGGTACTTTAGGCCTTCTAAATTCACCTAGATCATTTTAATTTTATCATATTTAAAATCCTTATATTTTTATAAGTATCCTAGATATTTTAAAAAATTGTAAACAAAGATTTTGACAAAAATTGCTATTTTTGTTATGGATAGTTGTTATCATATTTTACACTTTAAAATGACCTCATTAATTATATAAAAATTATGAAAATTTGAAAATTATTATATTATGGTTCTGTTTAATTAAAAGTATTTTAATTATATTTTTATTATCATATCAATTTGCTATTCTTAGGTTAAATTAGCTACTACAACTTAACTTTCTGTATTTGAATATTATCTAACCCTTTTGAGATTAAATCCAAGCTATTCAACCAATATAAGACTCCAATATAGGTCCTTGGTTTATTGCCCAATCATTGTGAACCAACCCCTTCATGTAAATACCATATATGCCTAATTTAAAATAATATTCTTCATCATTTCATGTAATATTTTGTCACATGCTACCATCCTATCCTTTCTATAATCAAATTTACAATCCAAAAATGAGTTAAAGAATCAATACCTCACTTTTATAGTCATCCAACCATTTGAAAATTTTCATGTAAACAACTATATCTTGAAAGAATATATCCTAATATTTACAAGATTCTGATCACTTTACATAATCTACTACAACTTCATCTATCCTACTTTATTATACCATGTAAAAATTCACTTCTCTATATCGACCAAGCCACTAACTACTCATCATCTCCATCCTCCACTATTTCATGGACTTCCATGGACATTACCACCATTAAAGAACTTTACTTTTCCTTCCAAACATCAATATAAGGATAGTTTTCTCCTCCTATTCAATCCTTTCTCCTTTGATTTTGTTTTTAAGTAGTAATTCTCCTAATCTTTTCTCTTGATTTTCTAGATTCATGAAGATAAGAGATGGAGTTATGATTGGGTATTCATCTTTTCTTTTGTTGGATAACTAATGAGCTCTTTGAAAATAGAATTATCATGATAAGTATTATTTGTGTCATATTTGTGTATGTTTATGGTCATTAATGAGTTGTGATGAGTTTTATGCTCAAATATGTGATTTCTTATGGTTGTATATATACGAGTTGTGATTAATTGCAAGCTTAAATCCATGGTATTTTTAAGGTTGTATATGTGTATGAAGTATGTTTGTGAAATTTTAGAAGCATGGAAATAATTATGTCTTAATGATTTTAAGTGTTGTTATTAAGATTAAGCTTAGAGAAACATGGAAAGGGTGGTGTTTTAAACTACCCAATTTTATAGAAATTCTCATGGAAAAAACTATACGAATAGGTAAAGATTTATGATGCAAATGAGTAGCCAAATTAAATCTTAATATGCCTATTTTGAATGAATGTTATAGTTTGTTGATTCATTAAGTATGCAAAGAGTTATGGCTAATTTAGAGTAAGTGTGCAAAGCTGTCAAAATCTACCATATTTGCAAATTTGTGTATTATTATTGTTTTTGTTTTTTTATGTAGGTGCATCTAATGAATCTAATGATTCTTATATTTCTAATGATTCTCAAGGTAAGGAAGAATTAGCTTTCTTAATAATGGATCCAATCATTTTAAATGTTCTTGATAATATGTCTATGCTTGGTATTGAAAACGATTCAAGATATTCTTGCAGGTATATTACATATTTGCAAGGAGAAGAAGTTAACACACAAAAAGAGACTTAAAGTGTACAAGAATTCAAAGCATGCAAGGCTACGACATACATGGGATGACACTACAACAAGATATAGTGATGTTATCATTAGTTATATTAAACTTATTGTAAACTCTAAGTGTATTTTATGTAAGCTAGGGTTTTGTTGTAATTTCATGTATGTACTATAGTTGATTGTGTGGCTTTGTAATGTTAGTCATTAATATCATTTAAATGATGATATTATGAGTAAGTTTAGGTATTATATGGGCTTAATTCAAGTGAGTTAAGGTAGCTTGAATTAAGATACACAACTGGCTGGTTTAAAGCCCATTATGCTGGTTGATGCCTATACAAAAATCTTGAGCCTTTGATTGCATTTTATCCTCCCTTTTTGGAGTCCTATCTATATTGAAGAGCTGCCTAGGGTACTCTTCATTTTAGGCCTTCGAATGTGCCTTAAACATTCAAAGACTCATCAACCTTCAAACTTGCAACTTACTTCGAGTTTAACAACATTAAACCGAAGTTATTCTTGCAATTTCTACCTGTCAACATAAGGAGCAATAGATGATAGATCCTGAGTGTTTTCCTTCCCTTTGATTCACATCAATGCTTACATATGCTCCTTTTCCCACAATTATTAC
Source organism: Tamarix chinensis (assembly GCA_030549775.1). Classification (NCBI taxonomy): domain Eukaryota; kingdom Viridiplantae; phylum Streptophyta; class Magnoliopsida; order Caryophyllales; family Tamaricaceae; genus Tamarix; species Tamarix chinensis. The sequence continues at coordinate 121,497,006 of CM060171.1, forward strand.
ATAGGTATAGGATTAATCCAATCCATATTCAAGGTACTAAAGAAGGGTCAATTAAGGTTGAAAAAAAAATAGTCAACGCATTTTATGTTTTAATTATTTCACTGTCTAAAGTTTACCTTTAACAATTATCCAATCTCAAAAATAAATAATGGTACGGTTTCATATAGCACTAATACTTTATATATATAATTAGTATAACTTTAAGTAAATCATATTAAAATATCTAATTCATAGTATTAAAAAATGGACTAGACTAGTTGGTGCAACTAGTGAACCAGCTGGATTCAATGTACTGATTCTCAAGAGCTTATAATTGGTTAGATTGATGAAAATTAGTGAATTGGTTAAAAACTTATTTGATCAGACCAGTAAAAAATCGGTTGAGAATCGGTTAAATTTATGTGTAGTTAATTTTTTTTACCTAATATGTACTACTAGTTTGACCAGTCAAAACTACTGATCTGACCACTAAATCAGTAAATCAATTATGATATCAATTTGATGGCGGGTCCAATTTGTGAAACTATAATGTAGTTCTTTTAATTATAACTAAATAGTGTTTAGTACCCAAGACCAATAGGCATTTACTATATAAGGAACATGGCACTTTCCTTTAGTATCATTATAATAAGTTCATATTTTATACTCTCATAACCTTAGTTTTTGGTATTTTATTTGAGTAATATAGGTGAATAATTATAATTTTCTGCTTAAGTGATAATAATTATATATATACTATTATTTGAGCTAAGATGATAAGAATTAAATAAATTGTGAGTATAACATTATTTATTAATTTTTATTAATTTTATTTTACAGGTCTTATTTTTAAATAAAAAAAAGGTAAATTTTGGACTAATGGTCCAAGGCCCAAAGGCCTGGAAACAAACAAATAAAAGAATGAGGCAGCGCAGCTAGAGTCTATCGGCAGAGGGTTGCATGAAAAAAAAACAAAGGCCAACGAGGGCTGAGTCAGCGCATAGGACGAAAAAGAAAAGGAGAAGGGACGTGGGGCACGAAACAAAAGGGTAGGTGGTAGCTAGAGATAAAAACCCAAAAAAGGAAGAAGCAGGGGAGGAGAAAAGTACACACATAAATAAAGAAAGCTGACGGAGCAGTAGAAAGAGAAGAAAGGAGCTGGCATACTCACACTCACACATAGAGGTGGCTATCGGGTCGGGCGGGTCGGGTTCGGGTCGGATCATTTTGGGTCATTTGACTATTGTGAGTTGGATGCGGGTCGGGTCGGGTCATTTTGGATCAATTTGTCGGGTCGGGTTAGGTCCGACTATTCGAGTTAAGAAAACTTGGATTAGGATAATTTCGGGTTAACTTGACTGGTGATAGGGTCGGGTTGGTTTCGGATCATTTTCTAGTTCACGTGAGTAGGTGGCTTTGGCCGGTTCAAGTCATTTCATATTTTTATGTAATAATATAATATGACGGGTTAGTTATGTCCGAGTTGTTTCGAGTTAAGTTGATGGGTGGGGTCATTTGACTCATTTCATACAATTTGACGGGTTGAATTCAATTAGTTACGAGTTAACTTAATGGGTCGAGTGTTGACGGGTTTACTCATATTCGAGCCTAAGTAATTATCATAAATAAATATTAGAGACAGACAATCATAAGATTAATATTGCAGATAAAAGAATTAAATGCACTTTATTTTCACAAATAAATAGTAAAGATATTTATAAATTTTAATAATAAAAAATATTGCGCTTTGAATCAAACAAAGATATTTATCATTGATTATAATTTATTTGATAACTTAAAATATTTAATTACTTAAAAAAAGATAATTTTATAAAATAAAGATGATCAAAAAAAGACTATACAATGTATAATTAATTATCATTTATTACATTGTATATATTAGATACAATAATAAGATTACTAGTAAAGATAAATGAAATAAGAATATTATATGTGTTTTATTTTTACAAAGGTAAATAATAAAAATATTTATAAGTTTTAATAGTATTATATTCGATTGCTTAAAATATTTATAAATTTTAAAAGTAAAAATATTATATATTTATAATACATTATATTTACTTAATTAGTTAAAATATTTGATTACTTAAAAAAAGATAATTTTATAAAATAAAGATGAGCATAACAAGAATAAACAATGTATAATTATCATTTATTACGTTGTAAATATTAGATACAATCATAAGATTATTAGTAAAGATAAATGAAAAAAGAGTATTATATGTGTTTTATTTTTACAAAGGTAAATAATAAAGATATTTATAAGTTTTAATAGTATTATATTTGATTGCTTTAAACATTTATAAATTTTACAAGTAAAAATATTAGAGGTTTATCATATATTATATTTAATTGATTACTTAAAAAAGATAATTTTATAAAATAAAGGTGAGTATAACAAGAATATATAATGTATAATTATCATTTATAACATTGTAAATATTAGATACAATAGAATTATAAGATTATTAGTAAAGATAAATGAAATAAGAATATTATATGTGTTTTATTTTTACAAAGGTAAATAATAAAGATATTCATAAGTTTAATAGTATTATATTTGATTTCTTTAAACATTTATAAATTTTAAAAGTAAAAATATTAGATGTTTATAATATATTATATATAATTAATTAGTTAAAATATTGGATTACTTAAAAAAAAGATAATTTTATAAAATAAAGGTGAGTATAACAAGAATAAACAATGTATAATTATCATTTATTACATTGTATATATTAGATACAATAAAACCATAAGATTATTAGTAAAGATAAATGAAATAAGAGTATTATATGTGTTTTATTTTTACAAAGGTAAATAATAAAGATATTTGTAAGTTTTAATAGTATTATATTTGATTGCTTTAAACATTTATAAATTTTACATGTAAAAATATTAGATTTTTATTGTATATTATATTTAATTGATTACTTAAAATATTTGATTACTTAAACAAAGATAATTTTATAAAATAAAGGTGAGCATAACAAGAATATATAATGTATAATTATCATTTATTACATTATATATATATTAGATACAATACAATCATAAGATCACTAGTAAAGATAGATAAAATAAGAATATTATATGTGTTTTATTTTTACAAAGGAAAATAATAAAGATATTCATAAGTTTTAATTGTATTATATTTGATTTCTTTAAACATTTATAAACTTTAAAAGTAAAAATATTAGATGTTAGAATATATATATATATATATATAACACGGTTAATATTAACAGTTAAAAAATTTACCTACAAAATTATTATTTTTTTATCCAATAATTTTTATATCATTTATTCTATCTTTTTTTCATATTCATTTCTCTATATAATTTATCTTATTAATTTCTCTAGTTGTATTTATTTTATTAACATTATTATATTTATATTTTTATTGTAATATTTTTTATTAATTATTATTATTATAGTAAAAAAAATATAATAAGTTATTTTAAACATAATTTAAATTAAATAGTAATTTATATATTTTCATTAATTATTAATTATTATATATATATATTCATATAAATTAAAAATTGAATAATGTAAAATATAAATATTAATTAGTAATTGTAAATTTAAAATTGAGTAACGTAGAATACTAAATTATATTTAAAGTAAATTAATAATATTAAAAGAAAAAATATAACTAAAACTTTAAATTTAGGGTTGTAACGTGAGATACTCTTGATACAGGGTATATTTATTATTTTTTGGATTTTGTAGGTGATGAGTGATAAATTGATAACTAATAAATGATACTATTATACTCTTCTATGAAGAGTTTCTTCAAATAGGTGGATTAGTAGATGTAATGAACACGTTTTGAAAATCATTTTATAGGATTATAACTGGATGTTTGTCTTTTTATTTTGGTTTATTTATTTACTAATAATATATCTTATTAGGATATCATTAATAAATATGAATTTCTAGGGTAAAATTATGAAAAATAAGTACAATTTATAAAATACTATATTTTTTAAAAGCTTTAAATGAATAATAAAATATATGTAATTTATTATTATTATCATAATATATTTTGATGTCTGATCAAGTAGTAAAATTTTTAGATACGTGTGGGTCAAAGAAAGGAAATACAGCTAGACATGCTTAGTGTGCTAGTTTGGGTACTTAGATTGATAGCCTTCTAATTATTCTTAATCAATTAAATCTAGTTTCAGTACCAAGTAGCAAGTGCTAAGGCTAAAAAGATTAATATAAAACTTAAACTAAGATTTCATAAAATAAATTAACGAGATAATAACTTAGAAATCAGAGTGCGAAATCAAAATTCCTCGAAGGGAATAATCTTACAATTTATAAAAGGTTTAATCGAAACATTTAGCACAAGGTAATAAATCAAAAAGAATAAATGCGAATTAGAAGAATAACATAATGAAATGAAATCACATGAAGAGAAAATACGGCCACGACACTCTCGAACTTTGAGCCAAAACATGCTCAACACTCAACCCTGACTGATGTCTCGCCCACCTGCACAAAGTTAGAAGGGCATACTACTCGTGGGAATGAGCAGCACCCATGAAACAGGCGATCAGTATGCTATGTACTGAGTAAGGTAACTGAGCACTAAGGCCAACACACAAATTCATACAAATAATGTAGAAGAAATAAAAGAGTATAATCCATCATGATAACATAACGGCAAATGTACGATTAGGTAAAATTGCCAATATCCAATATACTTCAGATTAATTACCTCATAAATCCTTTATCAAAATATTTTCACACCATGATCTTTATCAAGTCCATACGAGTACGAGAACCCCACTATTTTAGCTGGTGGATCGGTCACGATGGTACATGCCCTACCACTATTTTAGCCGGTGGATCGGTCGCTAGGGTAACATACCCTGCCACTATTTTATGCCGGTGGATCAATCTGACCCCTTTCTCGTACGGTGTTCCATTGTAAGTAATTAGTGTCTTTTCCATGCCTTAGCAACTGTAGGGTTTGATTTTGTTGAGCTTGGGATCCTCCACTATTATAGTTGGTGGATCAGTCGCAAGGGTACATGCCTTGCCACTATTTTAGCCGGTGGATTGGTCGCGAGGGAAACATTCCCTGCCACTATTATGCCGGTGGATCGGTCTGGGTCCGGCTCAACATCTTCCACTTTACGTAATTAATGTTTTAAGTATCTTATTCACAAGATTTCACCATGGACATGCATGAATCATTCTCTTTATACTTCACACATCACAAATCATAAAATTCCACCATCATAATTATACTTTAATCACCAAATACACATGATAATACAAATTCTAAACAACCACAACAAACCTTAATTGTCCACGCAAGCCCTAGTTCGGTCTCCTATGGGCCCTTATATAGTCTCCACATACTATTTCTCATCCAAAATGTTTAAACACCTAAATAACACTTACATTACCTTTCTTATACCCCAAATCAACATTTCATATGTAAATTTCACTCCCATGCAAACTTTACACATTCCATGCAACCTCTCAAACTTTTCATACAAACCCTAGATCCTATGCAATCATTAACTCCCATGCAAAAGCCTGAATCCACCATGCAAACCCTAATAATGCCATACCACCATTAATACCACCATGAAAACCCTAATACTACTATACAACCAGTAATACCACCATACAACCAGTAATACCACCATGCAAACCCTAATACCACATTACGACCATTAATACCACCATACAAACTCTAATACCATCATGCAACCATTAATACCACCATGCAAACCCCAATACTACCATGCAAACCTTAATACCACCATACCAACCCTAATATCGTCATGCCACCATTAATACCACTATACAACCATTAATACCGCTATGCAACCATTAATACAACCATACAAACCGCAATATCACCATGCAATCATAATATAACCATAAATTGGATTCTCCCATACAAGACCATAAATTATATTCTCCCACACAAAACCATAAATTAGATTCTCCCATATAAAACCATAAATTAGATTCCCCCATATAAAACCATAAATTATATTCTCCCACACAAAACCATAAAAATCATAAATCAGATTCTCCCACACGAAACCCTAAAATTCTCCATTTTATTCTTCCACTCATGAATCATTAAAATAATTAGGTCAACTCACCTCCATTGGTCAACCTCTTTCCCCATCCTCCTTTTTCATCATTTCTCCCACACAAACCACATCAACACCCTCACATGCATGACTTAGGTCACAACACATATCATCATATATAAATAATACACATGCCATATAACAACACAAGAACATGCTTGAATTCCACGTCATACCATATACGAAATAATAACAATAATAAAAATAGGATACATAGCATGTGAAGCACAAAATTCATATAAGCACACAAAAGGCCGTAACCCCCTTACCTAAAAGACACCGGTCTTGGAGCACACTCCTATGCCTCCTTAGGGCTTTGACTGGTCTCACCTATTATGAGGGAAAAGCTAAAATTATACTCCCTCCTATCAAAATACTATTAATCACTAACTTAATATAAGACTAGGATTTTGATAAAATATTAAAATGATAATAGCAAAAATACCAAAAATTAATATCAATATTAATATTACAAGGAATAATAAAAATAGTATCAATAATAATAATAATAAGGGCATTACTCAAAACAAAGTGAAATAAGGACTTCGGCCCCTTTACCAAAATAATAGTAATAATAATATTACTAAAATAAATAACCAAATTTAGTAATAATATTAATGATGATAAAAACCATAATAATGTTTTAATAATAATAATAATAATAATAATAATAATAATAATAATAATAATAATAATAATGGTAATAATAGTAAGGATATTATTTGAAGATAAAAAGAAGTAGGGTTTCCACCCTACATTGAGTATTAATAACTTAATAAATAATAATAATAATAATAACATTAATAAGAGTAAATACTAATAATAACAACAACAACAACAACAACAAAAACAACAACAATAATAATAATAATAATAATAAGGCATGATGTTTATAATACTACTACTAAAATTTAAAATAAGTGTAATAGGGTTTCAGCCCTACATAAAATAATAATACTAACACTTGAAAATAATAATAATGATAGTAATAATAATAATAATAATAACAACAACAACAACAACAACAATAATAAAATTATTAACAACACTAATGGTAAAATAGTTGTATTAATAAGAATAGAATAAGAATAATAGAAATTTGAAATAGGAAATAATAATAATAATTATTATACTTATAACATATTAATATTAATAATGGTAATAATAGAAATAATAAGGGTAATAGTGCAAAAATTTAATTAAAAATTACAATAGGGCTTCAGCCCTCAATAGAATAATAATAAAAACATTAACATTCATAACAATAATAATACATATTAAAAATGGAAATAATAATAATAATAATAATAATAATAATAATATTTATGTTAGAATAAAAGAAATACAATAATTTAAGGCTTGTAAAAATAGGGAAAAGGGCTGAGGGAGTCTAGGGTTCAACCTTAAGCTGCTGGGGACAGGCGGCACCGGCGGTGGTGCACGATGGCTAGAAAAAGAGAAGAAAAAGGGAAAAGTTGAATGTTGGGAAAAAGATAGGGAGAATGGAGGTGGAAGTTGCGCTGTTTAAGAATGCCTAGAAGGAGAGGAGTAGAATGGAGGTGGCGGTGCACGGCGGCAGTAGTGGTGGCCGAATGGGGAAGAAGGAGAGAAATAAAGGAGGGGAGGGAGAAAGAGGCAAAGAAAAGTAGGGGAAGGTAGAGGAGGGTTTGTGAAAGAGAATGGGAGGAGAAAGAAGCGGCAGAAGTAGCTGAAGTGGCGGCGGATGGCGGCATGAAGGGTGAGAGAGACATAAAATTGTTTGATTGGGAAAGGGACTTTGCACAGCTGGGGTGGCTTGTGCAGGAAGAATTGAGGAATATGGAACGCTTGGTTAGCTAGAGGGAGGTGCAAGGAAGAGTTTGGTAGGCGGATTGGGTGACGGAGTTGGCTGGAGACGGCGAATGAGGTGTTAAAAGGTGCAGCGGTGAAAAGGAAGGATTCCCTAGGTTTGAAAAATGAAACTGAACTACAGGGTTGGTATGGGGTATTTATAGGGTTTAAATGAAAGGTTAGGGTATATGGATCGGCTAGAGAGTAGGGCAAGTGGGGTTAGGGTTACCGACGACAACAAAACCTGTGAAATTCAACTTTGAGGCAGGGGGTTGTGCGTAAGAGAGAGAGAGAGAGAAAAAACGTGCGAGGGGAGGGGGAAAGTGGGCAGACAAGTGTGGTCGGTGAAACAACGTGGAAGAGAGGGGGAGAAAATGGGCAGCGAATGTGTATAGTCGCCGACGGAATTTTTGATTGGTGGCTACGGTGCAGTTACATGTGCAGCGGCATCGACGGGAGGAAGAAAGAAGAAGAAGAAGAAGAAGAAGAAGAAAGGTGGGGGACCAAGAGGTTCGGGGAAGAAAGAAAGAAAGGAAACAGAGGCAGACTGGGCCGGTCAATTGCGAGGGTTAAGGTCGCTTAAATGAAACGACGCATTTTAGGTAAAAAGGAGAAGAAAATCGTCGCGCTGGCTGTCGAGGGAAGAAGGAAGGAAAGAACTAGGAGTGGGCCGCGGAAGGAGAAGAAAGAAGATAGGCTGCGACCGAGCCCAACTCGGGGAAGGTATGGAAGGAAAGAAAAAGGAAAAAGGAAAAGAGAAAAATAATAATGTTAGGGCCAATTAAATTAATCTGAATATTGAGGATCTTTAAAAATAATAATATTTAAATAAAATAATACTTAAATCCATTTTTAGGCTAAATTAGGATTTTTAAATGATTTTCCATAAATTTATTTTTTTAATTAGCAAAACACCCTAATTTTCTCCAACTAAATTATTTATAAAAATTATTATTAATTTGTATTTTAAATAAAATAATTTATTTAATTAATTTTCAAAATAAATCCTTAAATAGCTAAAATACCTAAAAATTTTCTAATAAAAATACTTATAAATTTCTCCTTGATTTTCCCTAATTAATTTCCTTTATTTTAATAAAAATAAATTATTTAATTAATTTTTATAATAAAATATTATTTAATAATAAATAATAGAATTAGAATTTTCAGGGAATTTCACTTAATGCATGAGTAAATGAGGTAAGTTCAAGTAATTTTGATGATAGACTTAACCATCTCACTGATCTTATTTTGCAGGTTGTCATAGCTACTGGAGCTATTAATACAAGTGGAGTGTATCATACACAACGAAACCCATATGCTTACCATTCACAAGCTATGAGAGAAGGAGGATGGACACAACCCAGTAATCAATCTTTCAATGGATTCCAAGGACATAATCCCTACACAAGCGCATAATACTTGGGAATGAGGCATCACCCCAACTTTGGATAGGAGATGAATGATTGTTATCAAGTGCCATATCAAGTGATGCATGCACGGTTAGAGTTTTAGATTTAGATGGAGTTTATATGGAGTATTTGATGAGTATGGATTATGGAGGTTGATGATGAGGATTCGAAGGGGTGGATGATGATGGAACATGAGGTAGAAGGGTAAATTAATCTTTAAACCACACAGAAATAAAGATTAAGGTTTCGAGAACAAAACCGTTCACACAGATTCGATTTTATTTCGAGATGATTCGAAACAAATTGTTCACACAGATTCGACTTGTTACGAGATGAATCCACACAAAATTCAGGTTTAAGCAATGCTTAAGGTTGTTCTTCTTATTCAAGTTGTGTCTTTCTACTCGGATTTCTATGGTTTATATAGCCAAGGAACCAAGCATCTTCTCAAAAGATTACAAGCATATTCCCTCCCAAAAGCATTAATTCCCTTAAGACTACCTAGTTAATTTTTAGTCACTAATTGACTAAAAGTAAATAACAATAACTCCCTCCCAAAAGAATTAATTCCCTTAAGACTAGCTAGAAGATATTAAATGATCTAGCTACTAAAAACCTTATTTGACTCAAAATAAAAATAATAATAAATGACTGAAGACTAGCTAGAAGATATTAAATGATCTAACTACTAACAACCTTATTTGACTCGAAATACAAATAATAATAAATGACTTAAGACTAGCTATAAGATATTAAATGATCTAGCTACTAACAAACTTATTTGATTCGAAATAAAACTCAAATTAAATGACTTAATAATAAATTTTACGCTAACTAAAGAATGTTGCATGCAGCCCATGCATGCACCTCCATGTTTATGTATCTGTGTGGAGTAGCATAACCATCTGTGTCATGCAACTCTGCTCCCGCATCATCAAGACCCTTGCATACACGATTATGAAGCTTCAAAATATTATCAATATCCTCAACAAGAATCTTCTCCAGTTTCAAAACCCTCAAATTCAAAAAAAAAATAGAGAAGCTTTTTGAAGCATTAACAAATGGGTAGAATCAACTTATGCAAACTCAAATTGAACAAAATGAAAGGATGCAAGTTTTATAGGAGCAAATGGGTTATGAGGTCAATATGATCAATCAATTACAAGCAAAAAAGGAGTTATCTAGTACTTTAGTTTCAAATTCAAGTGAGAGTTATGAGTATGATGATGTCATGTTCGAATGTGAGGATGAGCTAGTTGAGAAGGTTTCCATGGAGCACATTGAAAAGCGTGATCAAGTGGAAGAAGAGCTTGTAAAATTAGAAGAATAATCTCATCAAAATAAGGATCAAGTGAACAAAGAGAACTATATGGATGGCAAGGCTATCACTTTCATATGCCATAGACCATCTTTGAATATTTATTTCCCAATTTTGCTTGGAGATGACCATGAACCACGAGGTAAGCATTTGAACCACTTTGATTTTATTTATGCTAACCATACTCCTTGTTTTCCCTCTTTTAGTTGGTTAAATGGGTTCAAGATTGAAGAGAGTAATCAAATCATCTTGTATACATATAATAAGAATGAAATGCTCCAAAGGAGAGGTTATGTTGGAAATATGTGTTAAAATACTTTGAGAAGGTCCAATATGTTCCTCCTTTGATAGAGAGATCACCATACATTGATATTGGGAAAAATATTTTCTCTTTACACGAGTTTAAATCCCATGATAGTTAAGTTGCATTCTTGCTGGGTTAAATCTTTTATTAAAACTAATACTTTGCCTTTTTATACCTTGCAAGATGTATTTGATCTACATGATGAGGGATTTGGTGAACCAGCTCTCAAGTAGACATACTGTGATACCCCAAAATCCTAATTTCCAAATTTTTGGCCAAATAGGGAATTATTAGGAAAATCAACTATATAAATTCATTTATTAAGATGAAGAGAGTTAATTAAGGTAGATTAAGAGGAAAATAATAAAGAATTTAATTGGAAAAAAATTTGGGTATTTTTCCTAATTAGCATGGAGGTTAAGGAAATTTATCTAAAATAGTCTAAAATAAGCAAAAAAAGGAATTTATTTAATATTTTATAAATATTAATATTATAAATAACCCAAAAATACCCCAATTTCCCCATAAGTTATTTTATTTATTTTTCCCATCCTATTTATTTCCTATTTTCCCCTTACTTCCTTTTTCTCCCTCCTCTTCTTTTTTTTTTCTTCTCCCCCCCGGTTCGGCCAGCCCACCGGCCCAAACCCTTCTCCTCTCCCCCGTCTCGCGTACAAGCCGCCCAAACCCCCCGTCCCTTCCTTCTTTCCCTTCCCGCGGCCCAGCGTCGTGCGACGCCAACCATTGTGCATCCCATGCGCTGCGTTTTGCCCTCAGAGCCGTCGAAACGCCGCGTCACGCTTAACGACCTAATGACCGTTCCCAGCCTACGACGCGACGCTGCGTTTTCCTCCCACAACCCTTAGTACGCCGCGTTTGACTTACGGATTAAATAAAAATGCCACTGAACCGGCCGGTTCCTCTTCTTTTTCTTTTTCCCCTAGACCACCGATCCACCCTGCCTGTCTTCTTCTTCCCCGACCTGCACCGCGTCCTGCAAGTCGACGCCTGCAGCACGATCTTCGCCGGCAGCCACCAACCCCGACCGTCCTCCCCTGCCTCCCTGTCATTTTCTTTCCCTTTTTCGACCCCAACAAGCTCCACAGCTACCCTCCCCGCGTGCCATCTCCCTTCCTTTTTCTCCCCTCCTCCCGACCCAACCTGCCATGGCAGGACCTGCATCGCCTGCCACCGGCCGGCCACCTACACACCTTCCCCGCTTGTGCCTTTCTCCCCTTGTCGTTTTACCCTCCCAATTGCCTATAAATATCCCCATTGGCAGCCATAACTAGGTTCCTTTTCAATTTTTTCCCCGGAACCCTGCCTCTCCGCTGCCTCAAAAAGACGGGCTTTCCGCCGCCACCGCTACCCACCGTTATCATCCTTGCACCTCCCTCGACAAAACTGAGCCGCCACCACCCTCCGCCTTGCCTTACACGTGCCGCCCTAGCTGTGCAAAGTCTACTGCTCGAAACCACCTCTTCCAGCCATCGCCGCCCGTAGCCGCCACCCCCGCCGTGTTCCACCCTCCTTCCACATCCCAAAGTAACCTGCAGATCCTCCCCTACCTGCCCATACCCTCCTTACCCCCTGCTTCCTTCTCCACCGACCTCCACCATTTTTCACCACCTTCTTCCTCCTTCGGCCGCCACGTCCACCACCGCGCGTCGCCGCCCTTCTCATGCCACCACCCTCATTCCACTCCCCTTCATCTGTTGTTTCTTCCCCCACCTCAAACTTCTTCTTTTATCCTCCCATCTAACCACCACCTCCATATTTCCCCCTCTTCTCCTCCTCCACCTCTGCCGCCGTCGCCGCCACGCGCCGCCGACCCTAGGTGGTTCTCCACTCATCCAAACCCTAATATCCCTTTTACATAACTGCTACTATTTTCTACTAATATTAACACTAATATACTTATTATTATTATTATTATTATTATCATTATTATTATTACTTTTATTATTGTTATTATTATTATTATTATTATTATTATTATTATTATTACTATTGTCATTATTACCATTATTATTGCCTCTATTATTAAGATCTTATTTTCTTACTAATACTAACATCCCTTTTGAACCCTAACTTTTATTATACTTAACTTTAATCTTAATTTTTATAATTATTGGTATTAACATTATTAATAATATTACTATTATTACTTCTATTATCCTTACTACGGTTATTATTGTGGTTGCTAAACCTTACTTGGTTGTATTATTGTTATTATCATTACTACTAGGAGTATTATTATTATTATCGTTATTATTAGTTTTATTATTATTATCACTATTTTTCTATAGTTAACATGAACATTACTATTATAAGAATAGGGCTAATGGGTTTTAATAAAATAAGTGTAACAATAAGTATCAAAAAAATAAATATATTTGGACTACTAATATTTAGTATACTAATCCTAAGGTAAAAACCCTAGTTTGTGTATAACACCCTCTTTAGTAATAAAAACTCTAATCCTAAACTAGAATGAGGAATTGTGGTACTTATAAGGGAAACTAATACTTAGCATTTCCCCCCTTTTATAGGTAATCACGACCAAAGCCCTAAGGAGTTAGAGGAGCGTGCTCCAAGCCCGGCGTCGCCTTAGGTAAGGACGAAGCTAATGGCCTTGTGCTATGTGTGACATGGATGTGTTGAATGTTGTGTATGCCATGTTATGCCATGTATTATATAATCTGTGTATAACTTGTCTTATGTGTAGCGCAGCTTGGAGATTGAGGTTTGTTGTATGTGCTCCCATGGTATGAGCATGACATGTATATGTATGATGTTTATGATGTATTATATTATGGCCCTCTAGGACATGCATATTAGGATAAATGGTAATATGAGTTGGGAACCATCATGGGAGTCTTGAAGTTTGTATGATGGTATTAATGTTCTAGGGCGGTACTAATGGTTCGCATGGTGGTATTCGGGTTGTATGGTGGTATTTATGATTTTATGGAGGTATTAATGTTGTATGGTGGTATTAGGGTTTGTATGGTGGTATTTGTGATTTTATGGAGGTATAAATGTTGTATGGTGGTATTTGTGATTTTTATGGGGGTATTAATGTTGTATGGAGGTATTAGGGTTTGCATGGTGGTATTAGGGTTTGTATGGGGGTATTAATGATTGCATAGTGGTATTAATGGCTTATAGTGGTATTAGGGTTTGTATGGTGGTATAAATGTTCATATGGTGGTATTAATGATTGCATAGTGGTATTAATGGCTTATGGTGGTATTAGGGTTTGCATGGTCGTGTTATGGTTTGTATGGTGGTATTAATGTTTGTATGGTGGTATTAGGGTTTGCATGGTGGAGTTAGGGTTTTGCATGGGAGTTAATGATTGTATGGGATTTAGGGTTTGTATGAAAAGTTTGAGAGGTTGCATGGGATGTGTAACGTTTGTGTGGGAGCAAAATTTATGTATGAAAAGGGTGATTTGGGATGTAAGGAAGGTAATGCAAGTATGATTGAGTGTTTAACTGTTTTGGACAGAGAATAGTACGTGGAGTATTATAAGGGTATGGAGGAGACAGAATTAGAGTTTGGAGTGACTAACTCTGGGTCGTTGTGATTAAGTAGGGTTGGAGAAGCTAATTGTGATTTGTCGAGGATAATTAAGGTTTGGGATGGCTAAGTATGGTTGTTATGGTAAAATAGGGTTAAGAGTGGTTAACCACGGTTTGGCATGGACAATTAGGGTTGGTTATGGCTGCTTAGAGTTGTTGGGTGTTATCATGTGTATTTATTGATTAAAGGGTAGTTATGAATATGGGATTTTATTAGTTGTGATGAGTATAGTATAAAGAGAATGATTTGTGCATGTCAAGGGTGTGATGTGATTCAATAAGACACGGATAAGACACTAATAACGTAAAGCGAAAGACTGTTGAGCCGAGCCCAGTCCGATCCACCGGTTAGAATAGTGGTCAGAGGCGTTCTGCCCTGTGCGTTTCGTTCCGGTCCACCGGCTATAATAGTGGTCAGAGGCGTTCTGCCCTGTGCATTTTGTTCCGGTCCACCGGCTATAATAGTGGTCAGAGGCATTCTGCCCTGTGCGTTTCGTTCCAGTCCACCGGCTATAATAGTGGTCAGAGGCGTTCTACCCTGTGCGTTTCATTTCGGTCCACCGGCTATAATAGTGGTCAGAGGCGTTCTGCCCCGTGTGTTTATTTTCGGTCCACCGGCTATAATAGTGGGGGCCTCGGCTCGATAGACCCAAAGTAAATAAGTTAAACCACGGGAAATATACTAAGTACTTACAGTGAAACACCATGTTGAGGCGGGGCCAGTCCGGTCCACCGATAAGAATAGTGGTCAGAGGCGTCCTGCCCTGTGTTTTATTTCCAGTCCACCGGCTATAATAGTGGAGTCCCCGTGCTCACATGGATTGTTGAAGAATGTGTGAAATGGACTTATTATCGCAAATGAGAATAAAGAATAAGTCACCAAAAAGTATTCAGGTCTTATCTTGCGGGTTATCGCATGTTGTCTATATGATTGTGCTATGTATGTTATGTGGTACGATTGTGTGTTTGGCCTTAGCGCACCAACGCCCTTACTCAGTATTGGACCCGTACTGATACTACATTGATTGAATGGGTCCTGTGATGATCCACCAATGGTGGGGAGCAGACCTCCTATGCAGGTTTGATCGGTTACAAATTGTGGGGTGGAAGGCTTGGCTTAAGTGAGTAGGCGATCCGGATATTGGTCCCTTGGGATCTGTTTTATTTGGCTATATTTTGTACTATGCTTCTTGTTTTGAAACCGTACTCTAAGTTGTATTCCTAAACGATATTCTAACTGTTGTTGACTCGTATTTTCGTGAATGACCTATGTTAACTATGGACCTATGTTTTGATGACTCTTACTTAATGATTGTTTAGTTTAGCCTTAGCACTTAGTATCGGAATGGTAGGAGTGAACCGGTCTGGTACTAAGTGTGGCGGTAATACCCCCAATTTTATGGTTTTAATTCTTTCGCTTCCGCTAAAACCTTTGTCTTAAACGAAATTTTTCAGTAGTAAATTTGGGGGTATTACACATACCCACCTTGCACGGGTAAACTGAGATTATGTTAGGCTGAAGACATAAAAACAAGCGCTGCTTGGAAGGCAACCTAATGTGATAAGGGAGTTTCTACCCTCTAGTTTTTTTTTCTTTATTTATTTATTTTGTCTCTCCATTTAAATTACATATTCCTTTAGTTGTTTACACATTGAGGACAATGTGTGATTTAAGTGTGGGGGTGTGTGTGTTTTATGTGTTTACATGAAAAAAAATTAAAAATTAAAAAAATATATATTACAAAATTTTGTTTAGTGGTTTTAAAGTCTTAGAAACCCTTAACTAGTTAATGATGAGTATATCTTTGAAATCTAACGAAAATATGATCATAAAATCATGATAAAGCAAGTGGAGATTTTTTGTGTTAATTTCGATATAGGGAATACATATCTACATGTTTAGATATGAATGGAGATAGAACATATACGATTTTCTAACCACCAACATGACATTTTGAGATTGATCACATTCCTTGGTGAGCTTTTGAACCATATATACCTTCATTTTTTTTCTTCTGAGAGAATTCACATAAAATCATCAACTTGTCTTGGCTTCAAAGTTTCTTTGCTAACTTCATATATGTCTAATTGCTTTGATCAAATTATTTTCTATAGCTCTTATAATGGACTCTAAAGATTACCAAAACTTACTCTTGTGCTAGTCGAAGCTTATAGTCAAAACAAGCTCTAATTGAGAAAATGATAAAGGCAATGTAGGATTTTTTTCACCACATGACCAAATAGATTAACCCAAATTTGTGTATACATGATGTGAGCCCCATATAAAACCTTTGAGCCTATACATTGAACATGTATTTTTATTCATTATACGCATTGAATAACCTTCGGGCCTTATCCTTACCCTTGCTTAAAGCTAGTGGAAGGAAATTAATTCTTTATGGATAAAGAGTGGTTGTGTATGTGAAAGAAATATATGTATTTATGATAATAAAGGTATTGGTTATGTTTGGTGGAGGAATATATATTGATTAAAATATATTAAAAAAAGGAAAAATATTGAGAAAAAAAGAGAAAAGAAGAAAATAATATGATATAAGGAGGAGAGGGAGATATGGAGATGATGTTGAGAAAATTCTCTTCATGTTCTAGTTTGGTTTTAAGGTGGAGATGTATATTATTTATTTGGAGTTAATACTTATATATCATCTAATTATTAGAATTTCACTAGCTCTTGACCTTTTTAGCACCACAATCCTAGAATAATCCATACTCTTCTATACCTTAAACCCATTTCAACCAATAAGTAAGTCCTATTTGATTCTTGAGATGAGCAGCCTTTGATCTAATGGAGATTAGCCATAAGAGTTGAGCATATGGTTCGGTCCATTTGGTAGGTATTTGATATCTTTCATGAGGTTTTATCAACAAGAATATGATTCTTCTTTGTTTATATATGTGATTCAATTGTTATCTTTATCATCCTATCTCACATACTTGAGTGTTTCTATTCATTTGTGGCCATGAATCTAAGAGAAAAAAAAATAGGGTGTCCACAGTGAGGATGGATCTTGATGTGACTAAGGCGTGGTAGACCTCCATTCATAATATTGATATGTCCATACCTGTCATGTATACGTGTGAACCATATGTTGAAATTAATCCCTTAAATCTCTCAATACCGAATCTTGATTGATTGCTATACTTGATGTATGAAAATAAAAGATTCTGAGAAAAGTTAAGGGTGTTAGGTGTAGTATTATTTATCTTTTTCTTATTGTGTGTGATTTTGTGGGTATATCATCTGTGAAACTCTTAAGAGACCTTATTCGTCCTCTATGGGTGACCTAGGGGTTTAAAGGCTTGTTGCACATGCTAAGTGCAATTGTGAGACCTATGAAAGTGACTAGTTAGTTTAATTTTATTTAGTTAGAGTAATAACTTGCTTAAGGACAATAAAGATATTATGTGTGAAGGTGTTGATAAGTTCATATTTTATACCCTTATAACCTTAGTTTTTGGTATTTTATTTGAGTAATATAGGTGAATAATTATAAGTTTATACTAAAGTGATAATAATTACATAAATACTATTATTTTAGCTAAGATTATAATAATTAAAAAAATTAAGAGTATAATATTATTTATTAATTTTTATTAATTTTATTTTGTATGTATTATTTTTAAATAAAAGAAAAAAATTCGGACCTTAGGACCAACGGCCCAAGGGCCAAAGGCCCAAAGGATTAGAAACAAAGAAATAAAAGAACAAGGTGGTGTGGCTAGAGACTACCAACAGATGGTTGTACGAAAAAAAAAGAAAAGAAAATAAAGGCCAACGAGGGCTGAGTCAATGCATAGGACACAAAAGAAAAGGACATAAGGGACGTGGGGCATGAAACAGAAGGGTAGGCCGTAGGCAGTGATGAGAGATAAAAAGCAAAAAAATGGAAGCAGTAGGGGCAGAGAAAAGGAGACACAAAAATAAAGAAATATAACGGAGCAGTAGAAAGAGGAGAAGGGAGCCAGCATACTCAGGCACACAAGAGCTAGTCTAGGCAAAGAAGACAACACAAAAATAATAGGAGAGTAGCAGGTCAACAATAGAAATCAGAGGTAGTATGAAGGCAACAACCACCCAGAGAACAAAAAAAAAGAGAATTGTGCATGGAAATCAAAACCGAGGAAGGAGAAGAAGAAAGAGTAGAGAAAAGTATATCAGTAGAATTCATTTCAGATGAAATTAATTAATTTTTTATCTAAATAAATTTTAATCTTTTATTCATAATTAATTATGGTTATTTTTTTCTCTATTTTTTATTTATATTTTGGATATATATTTCTGTGTAATTAATTTGATAATTATGGGTGATTGATTATTTATTATTAGGGAATATATTGAAACCCTAGATTAGGGTTTGAGATGCGATTTTATTTTTTTTGTTTCATGAGATTGTTCTTTGGCTTTATTTTAATTATATATATAATTCTATCAAATATAATTTATTTGGTGCATGCCTTATTCTGATTTCCTCATAGTGACAGTATGTAGAATTATTTACTTGCAAGTGGCCATATAAATATACTATAATTTTTATATATATTGTAGCTAGATTAGATAACAATTCACCTAATATTTTTGTGATTCTAACTAAAGTAGTAAAACGTTTAGATACGTGTGGGTCAAAGAAAGGAAATACAGCTACACATGCTTAGTGTTCTAGTTTGGGTACTTAGATTGACAACCTTCTAATTATTCTTAATGCATTAAATCTAGTTAAATATAGAATCCGCTTGTTGCTACTATATAGCTAGTATTTAATAGGGTTAATATTAGCGCTTTGCCATGTTAATTATTTTAGAAAAGTAATATAAGGTGTATGAAC
Source organism: Tamarix chinensis (assembly GCA_030549775.1). NCBI lineage: Eukaryota > Viridiplantae > Streptophyta > Magnoliopsida > Caryophyllales > Tamaricaceae > Tamarix > Tamarix chinensis. Next base: position 121,516,435 of record CM060171.1, read on the forward strand.
CTTGTTTTGGTGTACAACTTAGTCAATTTCTTTTTCATGATTAAAATTAGACTTAGAAATTGGTATTATATTTTGACCTAATCTAGTGGTCGATTTTGATTTCCCTAGCATATTTATCATATCTACGGTTATTCATTATTTTTATTATTATTCTATTTTATTTTATTTATTACTTTTATTAATTTATTATTTTCTATTTTTTTATAAACCCCATTAGTGTTTTTATTGTTTATTTATTTTATGTGATTTGGTGTTTTTATTTTTATTTATTTTTTAAGCTAGTTAAATAGAGGTGGGACATCTCAATTTTCAGTATAGAACGACACATTTATTTACCAATACTACATTTATCAACAAAAGGGTTTAAATTGCGTGACTTCTACGGCCACACTACATTATTCCTTAACTAAAGCATATATACATATGTCTAATATTTCACATTTTTTTTTACTTTGTGGTGGTCTTTTATGGTCATAAATCATGTGTTTAGTTAAAAAAAACTTTAATTCATACCTTAAATAACATGTAGTAGACAAAGCCAATAATTTCTTAAACTATCACAACTTTATTTTGCTACTTTTAATTAGTCATTAATGGCTTTTATTGTTGATAAACTTCTTTCATCTTTGATGCCGCCCTCTTTAAATTCGATACTCGCTACTGACACCACTAGCATTTACATCGTATACAGAGATGGAAATACATAATGAGTATTATATACTTTAATACTAGAGAACCAATGTAAAACCTCCATTTTTATCATAATTTTTTTCATTTAAAACACAATGCATAAACTAAAAAAAAATGGGAGATGTATACCCAATTTAAATCTATTCCACATTAAGTGATTTTGTTTTAGTTCAACTAGATATCCAAGATCTAAACAAATTCAAAATAAGTCATTAAGACCTAGATCAGTCAAGGTCAAAACCAACACTTAGCCATGAAAGACTAAGTAGTTCAAAAATCAAGCTATAATCTCACCACAATTAAATCATTCCAATTTTTATCCTTTTTTCCAATTATTTAAAAGTTAACCTAAGCTAACTACCAACAACATGGTCAAAGGTTAAACCTAAAGATGAATACAAGTCAACTTAGGATCAACCTACTCTCATTTATCATACACTTGAACAATTTAATTCACTAAAGCATAACACAAGTATTTGAAGATAACACTCAACTTAGCATAAAAATGCACTGATTAAAAACCTTGAAATAACCTTTTTAATCTTAAAAGATCACTTAAGGTTCAATTTAGAAAAAAGATCATGTATATTTAAGTCTCAAATTACAAAATAAAGTCATGTGCCATTTAAAAAATACTTTTCATGATTAATGGCCAAAATCAAGGTCAATTGTTAGGGTTACGGTCAATAGTCATACTTTAACTCTAAAAGCCAAATTTAGCACAAAAATCCATTTTGATACTTAATTGAGAAATTTAGGCATAATATATCATTAAGTCATAATTAGTCCATAATTAATCATAAAACCATGATTAGTTTTTATTAACCCTATTTATGGTGATTAGAGGATAATTAGTGAAGAACATGAAGAACATTCAACATATATTCCCTAAAATTATTCAAATATTCATCAATCATAACTTAAGTTATACAAACCAAAATGACAATATATTATATACCAACTTGCATTAAAAAATACCAATAAAAATTATGGAATCATCAAAGTTAAAAAAAACTAATGTGAATCAAAGGCAAGGGAAACACTCAGGATCTATAATATATTCTCCTTACATTGGTAGGTAGAAATTGCAAGAAAAGCTTTGGTTTAATGCTGTTAAACTCAAAGTAAGTTGCAGGTTTGAAGGTTGATGATTCTTCGAATGTTGAAGGCACATTTGAAGGCCTAAAATGAAGATTACCCTAGGTAGTTCTTCAAGCTAGATAGGAATCCAAAAAGGGAGGATAAATGCAAGCAAAGGCTCAAGATTTTTGTGTTTAAAATTCTCTTATTCATCTTCTCTTCATGCGTGTACAAGGTAGGATATATATTGGCATCAACTAGCATAATAGGCTTTAAACCAGCCGGTTGTGTATATAAATTCATGCTACCTTAACTCACTTGATTTAATCCCATATAATACCTAAACTTACTCATAATATCATAATTTAAATGATATTAATGACCAACATTACAAATCCACACAATCAACTATGGTACATACATAAAATTACAACAAAACTCTAGCTTACATAAAATACACTTAGGGTTTACAACAAGTTTAATATAACTAATGATAACATCACTATATCTTGTTGTAGTTTCATTCCATGTATGCCATGGCCTTGCATGCTTTGAATTATTGTACACTTTAAGTCTCTTTTTGTGTGTTAACTTCTTCTCCTTGTAAATATGTAATATACCCATAAGAATATCTTGAATTGTTTTCAATACCAAGCTCACCACCTTCATACACCTTCAACCTTTGTCCATTCACTTTGAATGGTTCTTTATCGGGGCTAGAGAGTTCGACTGCTCCAAATGGAAAAACTTGCGTGATTGTGAACGGTCATGACCATCGGGATCTAAGCTTTCCAGGGAACAATCATAAACATATTATCAAGAATATTTAAAACAATTAGCTCCATTATTAAGAAATATAATTTTTCCTTACCTTGAGAATCATTAGATTCATTAGATGCACTTGCATCAAGCATTGGGTGATAAAATAAGGGTTGATAAATTTGATGGTTTTGATAAATTGAACTTAAATTTTCTATATTATGTTTATCTAATATTTTGTTTCTCTTCACTCAACATTAATAAAATATTGGTGCTAACTATAGGACTTAGTGACTAATGTGCATTTGTGATAATATTGTATTCCAAGTAACACAATTACCTTTCTTAATAGCCATAGGTAAACTAATAACCCTATTTTTATGTATATGATACAATCTCTCTATATATAAACCAAGGTGCTCTGAATTTATGTAAGTGATAATCATGATTTTATGAAATCTTTAAGTTTTGTTAAGTTAGCTTTAATTATTATTTAAAATTATGAATTGAAGTATATATATATATGGTGTTTATGAGATTTCATGTGTTATTTTACAATCAATATAAAATTTGTGGTATTTGTCATCTTATTATCACATATGCCTAATTTTTAGTGGCCTCATTAGTAGTGAATTATGATGTTGGTTGGGTTATAACCCAAGTGGTATTCTTTTGGCATGTGCTTAAATTGATCTTTTTTCCTTTTGTGAAAAGCTTTACTTATGAAGAGTAACACTATGAAAGATATTAATCATGGAAGGTACTATTGAGGTAAGATATTATTTTTGAAGGTGTCAAATGTAGAAGGTACCTACCATTGGAAAGGTGAATTAATAAGGAATGAATAATAATGTGTATATATGGTTGTGTGCTTTAAATGCGTTATGTGGTCACCGTGAATAACATACTAAAACTTAAATTGAAGGTTTTGAGTTGGGTTTAGGGTTTTCTATGGTTTTTCTCCCAAATCTAGTAATTGACAATATCATTTTCTTGGGTTATAGTGTCGCATATTCAGTTGGTTTATTTATCTGGTCAAGAATCAATATGGCACCATTTATACTCTACTAAGATAATTGGACCTCTTAAAAGGTGTGCATACTTAAGGATTAGATGAAATTATTAGAATTTTCTTTTGGGATTTCTTATGAGGTAGATATCATGTGGTTGGTTTTGGTTTTTATTGGATGTATTTAGACATATTTGTTAGGTGAACATCCTGGTTGGGTTATGCTCCCTTAATAAATAAATCTAAATGGTATGTAGTATGTGGCTAGTAAATGAAGAGGCTTGATAAAATGGTGAACTAATAATTGAAATAGTTTGACTTAAATTTGGTTATGTTTGAAATAATATATATATATTATTTCTTCCTTTTATTTACTTGGTTATTTAGTTATTTTCCTAACTAACTTGTTATTTGTTTCAAAAGAGGTTGTGATACAATTTACTTAGTTATTTCCCTACCTAACGTATCACTTGTTTCAAATAGGGGTTCAATGATCCATTATGATGAATAGAAAACAACATGTTGCAAGTAGATTGTGATTATACATGATAATGGATGCATCTTTGTAAGGCTGGTTGAAAGCATGGTTTGTCTTACGGTGTATCCTTTTTAGTGTTTTTATTTCATCAATTTTTAAATATAGTAGATTTATTTTATTTACTTATATATCATTAGCTACTACCTTGTGACTTCTTATTATATTAATAATATAATGGAGTTTTGGTTTCTGCTTTGAGTTTCAATCTTTCATCTAGTATAAGTGGGACAATGGTATCTACTTACACAAGGCATGTGATAACACCCTAAATAATGATTTTAGCTTCCACATTTTCCTTAAATCAATAATATCTTTAATTTTGGAAATTGAGGGTGTTACATTATATGTATATAATAAATGTTGTCTTATTGGATCATTTATTAATTATATATATATATATATATTACATGGGATTAAAATAAAAAGTCATTATTCTTAATATGACTATAGAGAATGGGGGTTATGGGATGACTTCACAACTTTTATTATAAGGTGCATAAACCTAGTAGAGTTGAATGTTTATCCCACATGCAAATTTAGTGTCTTTGATTCATGCTGGTTTATCTTTATTGTTATGATATTCATTGGTAGAGCATACATGTATGTTTTGCTTTCAGACTAAGTATGAGCATGTCTTTATGTGTTTAAATTTGCAACAAATTATCCTAGTTTATTCTCTATGTTAGATTTGAATGTTGAATTCCCAAAGTTTAATGGGAACAATTACAAGGCATATGAGGAGAGAATTTTTCTTAATTTAATTTATTGTGATAAGGATGAGATAATTGAGAATCTTAAGTTGGTGATAATAGATGATAGTAAAAAAGAGGAGATAGTTGCACATGAGTGATGGGTGAAATATAATTATATAAATTGTATGCACATTAAGACCAAAATGTTTATTTCTATCATAGGATTTATTAGTCCTAAGGGTTATGTATGAACAATTCATCCATTATAACAAGGCTTTGGCTAGGACATTGATTATAAAGTTCATGTACATAAATATCACTGCGGTCAAGAGTTTGCATTAGCACATTATGAAAATGCGATACATGGTAGCACAACCTAAGGTGTTGGAGATTAACATATTAGATGTGGTAATGTAATCTCTTTGGTATGTCTTGAATCTTATATGATAGATACAAATCATAATGCTTGGTGAATTAACTTGGGCTCCATAATCTATGTTTGCAACTCCTTATAAGTCAAAACATAGATGAGGGAATGGGTAGACAATGAACATAGTGTCTTAGAGGGTAGCAAGATACAATTAGTTATTAAAGGAGTTGTCTCATGTAGACTAGTTCTCTTTATTGGTCATCTATTAGTATTAGAAAAGATCATTTATGTTTTAATTTTAATATAAACTTGATTTTAGCTTCATTACTTGTACAACTTGGTATGGTATATTATCATTATTTTATTGAATTGATGCAAGATGACACTAATGGTGTGATAAGGTTGAACATTGGTTCAAAAACGTGTGTTATAAATGAGGGTTCATTAATGTTATGACATAGAAGAATATGACATACCACCATTGAGAGAATTAATATATTGATGAATGATGGAGTATTTAATGCTCTTGAATTCACTAAATTTGGAATTTATATTAATCGTATAAAGTAAAAAAAATCTAAGAAAGGCTCTAATATAAGTACTTAATGTCTTGAGATCATACATATTGAAATTTTTAGTATTTGTATGGGCTCATATGGTTATAGATACTTAATCTCTTTCATTGATGACTATTCATGATTCATGTATATGCACTTTCTTAACCACAAACATGGAGAATTTAAAGTGTTTAAAGCAAAGGCAGAGAAACAATGTAATAAACAAATTAAGAGTGTGAAGTTTGATAAACAGAGAGAGTGCTATAATAGAAAAACTAAATATGGACAATCACCTAGTCCATTTGCAAAGTTTCTTCAATATAATATAATGGGATAGTTGCCTAATATACTATGCCTAGTTCACCAGACCCAATTGGCATAGCTGGAAAAAAGAAACCAAACATAGTTGACATGGTGTGGAGTATTCTTAGTAAATCCAATCTTCTTAAATTCTTGAGGACTGAGGTAATTAAGATAGTTGTGTATATTTTAAGCCTATTTCTAACCAAAGTAATGTCTAATAAACCTTTTGATATTTTCAAGGGTTGGAATCCAAGTTTAAAAAATGTGTGTGTTTAGGAAAGTCCATATAACGTAAAAGTTTATAATCCACAAGAGATGAAGATATATCCAAGGACCATACACATGTATTTTATTGGTTATGTTGAAAAGCCTAAGGGTTATAGATTCTACCATCCATTATATAACACTAGATTTGTAGAGTTAAGGAACTCTAAGTTTCTTGAGCATGGCTTGATCAGTGGAAGTGATTGGATTCGAGACTTAGTTCTTGAGTGTGCACATCCTATAGAGGAGGCTTCCACTTCATGTGATAGAGTAACCTTTATTCATAATGTACTTTCAGTTCCAATAATGGTTGAATAATAGGTCAACAAAGCGCTATAGAAAGATAACATAAATTTAGTAGATCAAGTTCTTCAGGAACTTCTCAAAGTTTTTGAACAACTAGTTGTTAAGCATCCTCCATAGGAGAATATTAGGTCAGTCTTAAAAAGTTTTGCTAAAGAAAGAAGGTTGGTTATGTAATACCCAAAAAATTTGCTCAGCCTAATCTCGTATCTTTAGCCCTAATTTAACTCTAATCTCAATAAATCTTATTGTTAGCCTTAACCAAATTTATTAATCCCGAAACTTTAACCAAATTTCGTAAACCGAAACCTAAATCTGCTAATCTAAAATATTTGGCTAATCCCAAAATTTCTATTCTAATCCTAACCCCCTAACCTTTCTCTCTTTTTCCTTTCCTTTCTCCTTTTCTTTTCTCTCTTTCTTTTCTTTTATTCCTTTTCCTTTTCTTTTCTTTTCTCTTCTCCTCCTGCTCTGTTTCACTTGTGGTGTGAGAAGCTTTTCTTTTACTGCACATGCACCCCTCCACTTGCCTCCCTCATGCCCATCACCATCACCTACCAGCCCTACCATCCCCTTTCTTCTTCTTCTTCTGCCTTCTTCTCCCTGTGCACACCCTATTTTCCCAGCCATCACCCACCAGCCTGCCACCTTTCCTCTTCTTTCTTCTCCTTTCTTCTTCTCCCTACCTTCTCCTCCCTTGCATGTCTCCTTCTCCATCATCACCCCCTCGTGCCTCTACCTGACTCCTATCCCTCTCAGCCATCACCATCTACCCCCTGTCTTTTTCTTTCTTCTTCTTCTTCTTCCTGGTAGAAATTTATCATCACCATCGTTGTCACTCCTACACTTTTCTCCTCCTTAGCGCGTCACCCACTAGTATAAATACCCCTCCAACCCTCCATTTTATTATCCCTCATCAGCTCCCTAACATTCTCCTCATCTTTCTTCTCATTTCTCCTTCTTCTTCCCTATTTTCATCATCTGCACCACCTCATCCACCACCCAAGCCACCACTAGCTACCTTTTAGCCGGTGGACCAATCGCCCCAACCTTCCCCCTTGCCATCGTTGGCCATCGCTACCGACCACTGCCTATTTTTCCTTCTCTTTTCCTTCATGTATTGCAGAGTTTCAGAGTGCAGAACCGTGCGAACACTCAGATACCCTGCTACACAGCCGTGCAACCCCTACACAGTCTGACAGTGTAAAATTTTTACTCTCAGCTTGATTCTGCACGACCATGCAACTTTTGCACCACCTGACCGTGCATCTTTTCTTTTTTCAAATTGTTGTGCACTACTACTGCATGGTTGTACAAATTTTGCACTGCCTGGTCATGCGTTTTCTTTTCTCTCAACCTATTGTGCTTTGATTCTGCACAGCCGTGTAACTTCTGCACCGCCTACCAGTGCAACTTCTTTCTTAGTCGTGCAACCCTATTTTCACTCCAAATATTCTCCAAACGCCACCAAAATTTAACCATAGCTCCACCACACATATTTCTACACTTTCATACAAGTCAAGTTTCCATTCGACTTCAGTAAATTCTATTTTTACCCTTCTATACCATAATCTCCGTCTTAAATTTTAACCTCTGATCCTAATCATATTTTATCTTGTTTCATAGGTGATTTTTTCGGTGATCTCGGAGGAAGTATAGGATTTACATGCATAGAGCCCAGTTTCCTTTTCGGTAAAGATACATGTCGTAGCTAGGGTTTTATTTGCTCCATGTATTTTCCTTGTATGGTTTATGCATAATTTTGTGTTGAATATGTTCTATTAAATCATTTAATTATGGGAATGCTATGGGATGATGTTCTTGGGAGTAATGGAATTATGTAAATACATGTTTGGGTATAATATTGGTCACAAAATATCTATGGGAGATTAAAGATATGTACTTCGGATAATAGGTGAAAATGTATATGCTTTGGGTTTTATAAAGATTCAGGAGAATACGGTTGTCTTGATTACCCTGAGGGTATTATGGTATTTTGAGGATAATTATGTAGTCATAATTATGTGTTTCATTGTATGTCTTGAGTTCATCATGATAATATACAATCAACTCTAAATAAGATATTAATCATGTAAAGTGAAAGATCACTTGGGTTAGGACGAGGTGTTTATATGGCTTCGTTCCACTGGATAATAATAGTGGCTTGGGTGTGTTGTCCCTGAGAGGTGCTCCAGTCAATTCCACCTGATTAAGAATAATGGGGCCCCATACTCAATGTGAATGAAAATAAAATTAAGAGTTAAAGTATTGATGTAAATATACTAATCATTTAAAGTAAAAAGACTACGTAATTTAGGGCTAAGGTGTTGAGTCTGTTCTACTGGATAATAATAGTGGCTCGGGTGTGTTGTCCCCAAGAGGTGCTTCAGACTATTCCAACAATTTACTAAATAGTGGATCAGGAGTATTTTTACTCTGAGAGGTATTGGCTCCGTTCCACCGGATAATAATAGTGGCTTGGGTGTCTTGTCCGCAATAGGTGTTTCAGACCATTCCACCGGTTTAAAAATAGTGGGGTCGCTGAGCTCAACGTAAATAAAAGATCAAAATATGATATATCTAAAAAAAGACCTGGAATCAATATTTATCTGGCTTTCTTTTATTTGTGCATGTATGATTTACTTATAATAATTATTGTATTATGTGTAATCTTGCTTGATTGTACCGTTACATTATTCAGTACGTAGCGTACTAATCATCTATTTAATGGGTGCTGTTCAATCCAACGAGTTGACGACTCGGATGTTTATGTGCAAGTCAATGAGGACCAGGTCAATGATTTAGCAACTTTTGATGCTATATATATGGAGGAGTGATTCATTTATATCAGGGTTGGGCGTAAAGTCATATTATCCGGTTGATAGTTTTATCCAGATACCTTTTTTGACTCTTAGTTCCATGGAATTTCTTTTTGGTTATATTTTGATATTATAATCGGAGTTAATCTCTAAACACTTATTTGATGTATAAAAGTTGTCTCATCTCTTTCTAATCATGTTTTAAATTTTCTAATCTTTTTTCCTTATAATTGACGTAAGGATGGTGGGGTAAGCCATACTTACGTCAATTACAGTGGTAACACCCAAATATTTGATTAAACGCTTCCGCTTAAAATAAAAAATTTCAGTAGTAAATTTGGGGGTATTATAGATTATTCCTGGTGATTATTACGTGTACTTACCAAAATATGATTGTTGATGATCCAACAAAATTTTTTTTCATGTCATGAGTAGTTCAAAGTCGTAGTTATGATGCCATGAAATACAAGACAAGCTCCGTGAAGGACAATGATGCGTTGGACCTAGTATCATTACTTGATGAGGTTAAGACCATTTGTTGTAAGTTGGTCTTTAAGACCTAAATAAACTCTTCAAGAAACATTTACATGTATAAGGTTAGGACTAAGAGGTTTACTTAGAGAGTGGGGGAGGACTACAAGGGGACTTTCTCTCAAATGTCTACCAAGGACTCTCTATGCATTGTTATAGCATTAGTAGCTCATTTTGATTTTGAGTTACAATAAATGAGTGTGAAGATACCCTTTATTAATGGTGAGCTAAAAGAAAATGTATATATGAAACAACTTGAAGGGTTCTCTTCTAATAAAGGTGCAAACCTTATATGCAAGCTTGTATACATCTATAAGGTGTTAAAAAGCTACAAGATGATATATTGCACATCAAATGTAGGTTCTGATGTCAAATGTGAGAGGTTGCAGTTAATTTGATGTCCTAAGAATAACCTAGAGAGAAATCAAATGAGGAATATCCTATATACTTTTGTAGATCGAAGCGTTATGTATACTCGGGTTTGTAAAAGATATGGAATTGCATATGCCGTTAGGGGTATTTAGATGTTTCCAAAGTAATCAAATAGTTTTCCATTAGAGGGATACAAAGAAGGTTACGAGGCAATTCAAGGTGACTAAAAATTACATGCTCAAGTATCATCAAGTTGAGGATTTAGAGGTAATTGGCTACTTAAATGTTAGTTTCGTTGGTTGTGTAGATTCATGTAAATCTATGTGTGGATTCATTTTCATATTAGCTGGGGAAGCTATATCCTAGAAAAGAAAAAGAAAAAAGGATTGTATAGCCAATTCCACCATGGAGGTAGGACTTGTCTCATCATTTGAAGCTTCGAAACAAAGTGTATGGTTAAGGGATTTTATTTTTAGTCTTAGAGTAGTTGACTCTATATTTAGGCCTTTGAAGTTTAAATGTGATGATTTAGTTTTCATATATATCTCAAGAAAAAACAAAAGTGGTAGCCATACTATGGGAAATGACATTAAGTACTTGAAGATAGTGGAATGTGTTCCTAAAGGTGAAGTGGTCATTGAACACATATGGATCGATTGTATGTTACTTGATACTTTAGCTAAAGGCATGGCACTATGTAAGTTTAAGGATCATGTGCATCATATGGATCTTGGACCCTCTATATGATAGTATCATTGTAATACAATGTGGTTGTTTGTAATAAAGTTGTGTTGTGTTTGTTCCTCATTTAGTTTGTATGCCTATAGTTCATTGAGAAGAAACACACTAAGTATAGGACTTTGAATAAATGTTGAGTTTATTCATAAAGGTAAATTGTATTTTTACATATGGAAAATAACTTTCAAAACGTTAAAAAGATTGTTGCCATGATCATTTCATTATTAAGTTTATATTAACATAAGAAGATCATAATAAGAATTTAATTTATACGGACCAAGTGAAAAAATGTTAATATATTTTTGATTTTATAGAAATTGGTAATTTTATTTTGAATCTAAATTATTTTATGTATTATAAATATACTAACACTAAGGTATGATCCATATAAAATAAAATATAAATTTTAGCTATAAAATTTATTTCGTATGGTCTAAAGTTAGTAAATTAGCCTAATTATCCATTTTTTCTATTTTTTTTATTGTAGAAATAGTAGAAGAGTATTTATATATATCCATGAGGATAAAGGTTATCAAGTGAATAACACAAGTACAAAGAACCACAGGGAGAAAGTTGGATTTTTTTTATTTGTACTGTTGGGAGTAAAATGATCAAACATTTATTTTTTAATTTCCCTCTTAGTTGTGACAATGACATCCATTCTTCAGTTTTAATTCTTCGTTTTTCCTCTATTCCACTCTATACTCACCGCTTGAAAAGAGAAAATATTAAGTCATCCGTACTCCATTCAATTCAAGCAATTTCATAAAGAGACCATGTCAAGATCCCTATTCCCAATTATTTTCGAAGAAACAGATATCATCAAATTACAAAAAAAAAGGAAGTAGAACTTTTTAATTCAATTGTTCCTAGATAAGTGATCCGGCTTTATGGTGTTGTAACTCATTATCAATGGCTACAGGTAAGTAAATTAGTACATATATTATACATTGAATGCCTATCTGGTGACAATTTCATGTTACTAGGATTTCCGTACGACAATAGCGTGTATAGAGCATGAATTCACGAATTTAATTGTGTTCTAATCATACTTCATATCGTAATTCACTCCAACACATCAGCCTAGTGGTAAAGCACAAAAGAGAAGTTGTAGCCACAGCAAAATATTAACTTCAAACATTAATACCTTAAAAGTCTATACAATGGCTGTAGAATACACAAACGATAAGAAATACGAACGAGGAAACCAATCTCAATTGATGATTTTCTCATCATGTGCCGATGGTAACTACATATTTGGTCCAACTGATATCAGCATATCTGCAGTTTGGTCAGTGTTATTCAGCACCCTAAGGTAGGGCTATAAAGGAATAGCAAGATGTATTTCCTCAAATCTACAATACTAAACCCGCTGGCTTTAACGAATGCTTGATTGAAGTAGCCCTGCCAAAATTACAATAGGATAAAGAGAATTAGAAATAACAGAGCAATGACGATACAAAAATATTAAAATGTACAGCACACAATGATCTAAACATGTATTCTTCCTAATACAGAATGATGAGAATTTAAGAACTGTTTTGACTCAAATAACATTAGATCCAACATCGATAATGGGATGGTACAGAGCGAGTGGGCAAAAGCCACAAGCTTCTATTTCACCCCCACTAAAAAAATTAAAAAAAAATCAATGAATAAACCAGAATTTTTAAGCCAGGAAAATGGCAATCCCATCCTATGACCCTTCCAATCCGGAAAGCATTACAGTAATAATATAACAAATAAAATAAAGACATCAGATTGTAATGGTTAAATTTGCAGCAAAAGTCAGGACTCCCACAACAGATATGAGATGATGCCAAACAATTGCAGTCTCAGTTCAAACCTTGTGAAACTTCTCGGCTGTTCAATTGAGATATCAGCACCATCCGGTGCACTACCAGATGTTATAGCCTTGGGTGCAGAAAAAATGTCTGCAATCTCCTTAAGTCCCTGTAGACCCATAGTCACAATATGTTAAAGCATATGATTATCATCCAATATCACATAATTCCAACTCGAAGTCAGCAAAGATATGTTATCACCTAGCAGAAGACATAGGAGGAGGGAACATAGTGATAACATCATCTAGAAATATAAACACGATGATGTTCTGACTGATGGATAAAGAATTAATCATCAACTCTTTCCAGTAAAGGAGAAATACAAAACCTGAGCCAATGGAGCTTCTGAAGATGTCAGCATACCACGAGACTTGTGGGCAAGTTTTGCTTGATCCTGGCATATAGTTGAAACCAACCAAAGATTAAATCAGTAAGCACCTCACTTAACTAGCCTCCCAATACGCAAAAATGCTTAAATGAGAATGCAAAAAAACCTCCGCAGTCCCCAGCACCTCTTCCATTTTAGTTATATTAGATGCTGACTCCTTAACATCTTGACACTTCATTTGGTTGATAGCTATTTTTATTTGAGGTTTATTGAAGGTTTATTAAACGACTAATTGAATTCATTGAAGAGATCAACTGAACGGGTCATCATAGTCAAATCATCTCTTTTCTCATTTCCTCATCAACTCAACTACTCTACCTACTTTATCCTTAAGACGTAAATCAATATTTGTACTACAGTGGTAACTGTTGAACCTTCTTGTATCTAATTGCTGCTCTCTTTATTCCGTTTCTATTTCAAGTTGTCTCAAGATATAGGTTTGTTTCTATTTCCTATAACTCAAATTAATTTAACACATCACCAAAGTGAGAATAAATATGGAAAATCATTGAACAAAACGTAGCATTCTGTGTGAAAAACTAAACAAGACTGTTATGTTGGGACCCGGGGGAAGGGGGAATATTATCTTTCATGTCAAAAAAATTTGTAATAGCTAAGAAAAAGAATAAATGTCTAGCGATTAGTGACTTAGCAACAGCCTCAATCTCCCGACACAATTCATATTAGGTCTGGGCTTGCTAGGGGCTTGGCTTTTAGACTACAAAAGCAGGGGGCCTTTTCAAGATAAATGCAAAAGAGAGAAGGGGGCCTCTGACAAGCAGACGGCACAAAATGGCTTGTGTCTGGAACAGCAAAAGGCACAGGGTCCTCCCTCTGCTAGCCAGCAGTCACAGAAAGCACACGACTTTATCATAGTCTTTCTCAGAATTGCCGCACCCCTATTTTGGGCCACATGATTGATTTCTATGTGACCTAAGATAGGCATATGATACATCAAATATGTCCTTATGAATTGATAACCCCAAAAATCAGGGGTCGAGCATGGAAACCTTCTTCCTTTCCTCACAATCTCTCTTCTCTGCTCCATTTCTGGAAGCCACAACTACATGCTCTACTTCTCATCAGGTGGTTGGAGTTTCAGTCTCATTCTCACTCCTGTTCTTTTGAATATCCCTCTTCGTATCACTCTATAAAACTTCCTCAATTTAACAGACTCGGTTGACGCAAGTAACTCTAGTAATGACCACTTGATCACATGAGAAAGAACAAGAAATAAAAATGACAGGCGGAACCCAGCTAAAACGCACAAGAGAAGTGTATAATGCATCACATTAGCATGGTAATCTGGTAATGTGATATGCCAACACAGCTCAATTACTACCTTTAAATTAGCACAATTTGACCATGTGCACGTTGTCCTCATCAGGCATGCGGCTGCACTCAGCAGTCAGCACCATCGGGCAAGGCCCCAAAATATTGAACCACATATGCTTCGTGGCTCTGACCTTTCAATATTTTATTAGGGAATATACTTGAATTATAATATGATTTAGTAGATTTTATCACGATATGATTTTATTGCATTAGATTTCAGTAATATTGTGCCATATATATATACAGATTGATGTATCAATACATCTCCCCCTGGTTTTCAGGATTTGCTCTCTCCTCAATCTATTATTAAGTGCCAAAATCACTTTTTGCTCTTCAACTTCTCATCTTTAATTCCTCTTCATCAACAAATATCTATTCTATTTCCCTACGTCATAAAGTCATAACGGCATAATATTAACAATATCATGTGCACTACAGTAACAAAAACAAATCTGTAACAAAAACAAATCTAAAGCTGATAGACTAATCATTTACCTGCAGGAAGTGGTTATATGACTGGACTTTCCTTCCATCAACGAAACGGCACAAATAATCCACACCATCTAGTGTAAGGTTCTGTTGTAGCAATGTAGGAATGTATAAATTGCAAGAAAATAACAACAAATAAAACCATAATCAAACACAGGCAGAAATACTGTTGTAAGGGCAGTTATGCAAGAAACTTCATGTGTATCAGAAATGCATCAGTAATTTGATCAAGAGCATATGATAGATCCTCAGCAGATATGCGTGTAAAAAATGCTGTGCTAGAGAGTCTTAGGAATGTGTCAGGGAAGATTTACCATCTTATCATCCATTGAACTAATTCTACCGTCCTGCAAAGAAAGAAATAATGAAAATGATAAGCAAGGCAAGCAAATAAAGAACAAAGAAAGCTAAAAAAAAATCTCTATGCTCCAATGCTGTTTTTGAGTATGAAAAGATGTACAAACAACATAGCTTGCCTTGTTGCAGAATGAAACCCCCTACCGCAAACACAGAAACACACACACACACACACACACATATGTATAAGAGGACAGAGAGAGGGGTCACATATGTTGTTCTGGAACTCACCAAAAGAGAAACAGTGTACTTAAGTTCATACAACTCGCTGCCAATTCTAGATAGGTCTCCACGAACATCAGAAACCTGTTCCACATGTTGAATATGTTAGAAGTTGAATGGCTGAAGTACAAAACATTCTAAAAAGAAACATGAAATGAAAAAAATTAATTTATAGTTGTCCCCATAATAAATTTGAGTAAATAGCAGCATCAGACTTATTAACCAAACACGAAATATGAATGCAAGTAATGAACATATAAAAATTTTGTGGTTGCCACAGAAAATATGCAACTCAAACACCACCAAGAACAGTTGAAATTTGAGATGATAATATCAGGAACAATCCATTTATTTTATTTTTTTGGAACACCAGAAAAGAAATTATGTTTCAAACAATATACGACAGAAAAGAGAAGGGATTTATAACTTACATCATTCTGAATCAGTTTTGTCATGTCCTTCATATCATCCACCTTTGCATCCACCCTCTCAATCCGCTGTGCTAAATGCTTCTTTGCTTTCTGCCAAAAGAGAGAGGAAAAAAATAACATGTATATATATAATAAATCATTTATATTACCTAATGTGAACAAAAATATAGCCATGGACAGAAATAAAATTTCTAAAGCCTACATTTAACCTATAATCACCAAGAGACACATAGCATCATCAACCCAGGCCAAATAAATAAACTCTAATCAGGAAAGTTCATGTGTTGCCTGCCATGTCTAACAATCATCTTAATATTCCTTCATATTGTGCAATTTATGGGAATGCAATTGAGATAGGTTTTTAAAGCTTGCAACCCCGAGTGCGGTGGGATGGGGGGAAATACAATCCCAGTACCTACTATTTTTCTTGTCAGATACTCTCATTACCTGATGACTAAGGATCATCCTAATATTCCTTCATACTGAGCAATTTATGGGAATGCAATTGAGAGAGGTTTTTAAAGCTCCCAACCCTGAGTGGGGTGGGATGGGGGTAAACACGGCAACTTATATTGTGCAGCCTATTGCATGGTTTAACACCGTGCAACAGTGCTACAATACTTTTTTTTAAATTTATTTTTTTTCCAATTAATTTATTTTAACTTTGGTTTATTAAAAGATATATCATAACGTTTCTAAACTTTTAAGTAGAACAATAGTAAAAAAATCATCTCGTTGGTAAAATATCACATTAATAGTGAAAAATTAGTTTTAAATGGAAAAATATCAACTCTCTAGTGAAAAATCACCATATTAGTGGTGAAAGATTAATATATTAGTAGTAAAAATCCAGTACATGAGTGGTGAAAAATCAAGTTAGTAAATTAGTAATGTAAGATCATTTTGAATTAGAATAATGATAAAAGATCAACTCTCGCGATGGTCGAATATCTATTCAGTGATGGTAAAAGATTAGTTTAATATTGGTGAAAGATACTTAGAAGTATGATGAAATATATATACGAATGCAGTTGTGGTGAATTTTCAATAAATTAATAATGAAAGATCACTTCACTAGTGAAACATCAGTACATTAATAATGAAAGTTTAGTATATTAGTGTGAAAGATCATTTTTATGTAGAATAATGGTGAAAGATCAAATCGCACAATGGTGAAATATCATGGTAAAGGATTAGTTTAATAGTGGTGAAAGATCCTTAAATGTACGATGAAATATATTCAGATATGTAGTTATGGTAAAAGTTCAATAGAATAATGATAAATGATTAATTCATTGGTGAAAAATCAGTATATTAATGGTGAAAGATTAGTATTTTAGTGATGAAATATCATTTTTACGTAGAATAATGGTGAAACATCAAGTCGTGCGGTGAAAATGGTGAAAGATTAGTTTAAAAAATCAATTTTTAAGTAGAATAGTAATAGTGGTGCACAATCAATTTACAAGTAGAAAATCGATACATTAGTGGTGAAAAAATAATACATTAATAGTGAAATATTAGTATTTTAATGATGAAAAATTATTTTTAAGTAGAATAATGATAAAGGATTAACTAGCCAGTAAATAATCAGTTCAGTAATAATAAAATATTAGTTTAATATTGGTGAAAGATACTTAAATAAATGATAAAATATATGTATATGTATATTATTTTTTAAATTAAAAGTACATCAATACGAGTATCAATTTATAGAGAAAAATTTCAGAAATATTATGGCATAATTTTTTTATTTTTCTAATAATTATAGTGAGATATTTTTTTAAATGCTGGCATCAGCATGATGTCAGCAAGTTGTACCTATCTTTTATGTACAACAAATCGTATGGTATAGGTATTGGGGTAAATGCAATCACGGTACCAATTATTTTTCTTGTCAGCCACTCTCACTACCTGATGTCAACATTGTTTATTCCTTTTCATTGTAAATCCAATATTCAGTATAGAAAAACATAATAATGTTTACTGAATCCACAGTGAAGCGCAGCTACAAAAGCTAATCATAACATTCAGCATGGAAAGAAGGTAAAAATGGAACATAAAAGGTGAAAGTTTCTATTCTAATTGGTGGTGTCAATTTTCAGAGGAACTTCGAATCCCAATCCTCCTCTCTGCACTTGTTTCTTTCCAGGACTCGTCATTAACAACCTAAGGCTAGCAAAATGCAGATGAGAAAACAGCCAGAACTGGGAGCTATCTCCTGGGAATATTAACATAAAGGAATAGTTGGGACTCACAGCAAGAGCATCTGAAACACTCTCCAGATGTGTTGTCAGATTCGCCACAGCAGTTGCCATGTTGCGTTTTGTTACATACATAAGATCCGAGAAAGAGAAACCCTGTGCATCAAAGAGAGAATTTCAGAGCAGAAAATACTAAGATCACCTTGATGCCCATACATTTTATACATTATTAGCACGTCCATAAAAAGGGGGAATATGAAGCCACAAAGCATCCATTTTTATGTAATACCTTCCACCACATGTATCCATAACCCACTGCACCAAGGGCGGTAACTGGGAGTATAAGTGATGTTACGTCTGCAAAGAAAGAACATGATCAAACAGAAACTTAGGAAAAATCAACAATGCCCTCCGTCCCCCTTCCCGGAAAAACAACCAAAGTAAAAATGCAAAAAAACACTCTTGAGAACAAAAGGAGTAAACAACATAAGGCAAACAACATAAGGCAGCAATATAAAAGATCCACTGAACAGGCTGTCCAAGCAATCTGTGAGAGCTCACCAATTGAACCAGAAGAGCCATTCAGCACAGTGACCGGCCGTGCATGAGCCAAGTTTCGAATCTCTTGTTGCAACCAACGCATCTAGAGGTGTCAAATACAAGTCAGATGACGATGTGTCTACTGCAAACATACTAAGGGACAACCAACCAAAGGCATATATCAACAAGCCAGGCACACCTTAGAGACTCCAGCCTCATGAATAAACTAAGATTAGATTCACGCAATCAACAATACCGAACCATCAGTAGAAACTATCACCATACAGCACGACCCAACTATACAGAATTATCTCAAATAACTATGCTTTAGGTGGCTGGAGCCTGGAGTTTTCATATGCTTTGACTCTTGAGATACCTTAATCAAAATGCTGTTTTAGTTTTAGTTGTTTGCCTTGAAATTTGCTTATACTTACAAATTGAAACTAACAAATGTCTACAGCATGCCATAAAGTCATGATGAGACAAACCGATAGCTAATGAAGCCATCACTTAAACAGGATGCGCAAACAAGATGATAATTATCATCTGGGCAAAAACTAGCGCAGCTAGCAATATCTGCCGGATAGTATCCACAAAACTCAGAATGCCTTCAGAGATACTAGACATGATTGGAATAGCAAAGATGCCCCGACAACATCATTTAGCAAAAAAAAGTTGAAGCCTATTTCTGCACAACAAAACACTTGTATCCACCCCAGACTTCAGTAAGCAATAAATTTATGCCCATCTCATACCTGGGCAGCAACAGGATCAGAATCAGCATTAGCGGAGTCCCCGGACTTTTCAAGTCCTTTCACCATAGCCTGAAGGAAAAAGAAAATTAGAATGTTTAAACAGCTGTATCCACCAAGGCCATCGTCTATAAAGTTCCTTCTCTCCCCTCAATTCACTGTTGTACTGATAAAGCCCAATGTTAAACGTAGATAAAGAAGTAACGGCAGTCCGAATTCGGAAGCTAACGACAAAAAGAGAAGATTGTGTACACTGACTGACTACAAAGTACCTGGAGCTCGCCAATCATGTCAGATAATTTTCCATTCTTTAGCAAAATTGTACCGGTATAACCTAAAGGTGAAAGCTGAAATCAGATCGAGATGTAAGGCGACTACGCCATATCATTGAATTAGGTTTCGCCCAGCAATTACCTGCTCCAAATAAGATTATGACTTTCGATAACCCTACTCCAGTCTGCATCGCCATCTCTGATCGACAGCTCGGAGTTGCTCGAAATAGATAGACGAGGGGTAAGGAGTGTGATCGTAGTTTGATCGAAGAATTTGCTGCTATTAAATTCAGTTGGTTTGGACTTCGGAACCCCTTTCGTTCTTTTCCGATTAATGCCGGCACGTTTTATAATTATATCGAGGCCTCGTGGACGTCTCTTAGCCTCCGTTTGGATTGGGGTGAATCGAGGTAGGGGTAAACATTAAAATTTAATATAAGTGAAGGAAATGAAGGTGAATCGAGGTGAATATTTTAAAATTCTGTTTGGATGATATTAACCTAATCTGGGTGAATCGGGGTGAATGTTTTAAAATTTTCGTTTAAATTAAGGTGAATGAAGATTATAATAATAAAATAAATGATATTTATATCCTTATATTAAATAAATAAGTCATATTGAAGGGTATTTTGGTCCTATCAAGTCAAAAATTTACTTATTCTTTCACCTTCACCTCCGTTAACCCCCGAAATCGGCGATTAATAAAAACGAAGTTAATCGAGGTAAATGGAGGTGAAACATTAATCTTAATTTACCCAGGTAAAATTATTAACCTGATACCCAAACGGGGTGAATCAATTCATTAACCTCCATTAACCTCCTTCCACCCCAAAACAAACGGACCATTAATTCATCATCACCTGTGTATTGCTGCCGCTCTGTTTACAAGATTATGGGCCGGGTTAACTTTCCTTACGGCACTTCATGGGCTTTGTCATTATTTGTAGGCCTGGGTTGGCCCGGAAATAAACAAAGCCAACCAACTACTATTCACACTTGCGTAACATAGCCAGTAGCATGTCCTTAAGGTCAATACCCACTGTCGTTATCCAGGGTTTCGGCCCTTGTCAAAAACACAAAACCTATTATTCTCTTTCTTCAAAAGAAATAAAAAAACTATATATATTTTTTCTTTTCTCTTTTTATTTAAAAGTTTAATGGGTTAAGATATTACAAAAATACTCTGTTCGATAAACTAATTTGTTGAATTAAAGAGGACATCAAATGATACGGATATTTGTGGGTACTATATTTTATCTCTCTTGTCTAATTGAGAATACTTTTATATTAAATTATAATAGATAGAAGAATAGTTTCAAAACTTTATTGAATAATTGTCATATCAGCTAAAAGGAAATATTGATAGCCATAAAGGAATTGTTGTCCCAAACAAAGTAAAATTTCAATTCATTCATTTAATCAAACAAGTTAAGATCGATTTGAGTATTTAAAAACTTATTTTCTGTTTGTTCAAACAAGAGCCGGTTTATTTTGGCTCGTTTAAAGGGTGGCTCGAATTCATAACCAACGCCTCTGCCAAGTGTCGATGATTATATCCAAAAGTGGTCACTATGCAAACCGGCTTGTTTCGACGAGTTTAAGCGGGGGGACAACAAAAGATCGCCACGCACTTAGAGGCAAGCCACTTTACCATTTGGTAATTGAATATAATCAACTCCAACGGGGAAATATATATCTACAAAAAAGATGAGGTTTTCCGTTACCAGGAAAACGGCACTGTCTGTAAACAAATTCAAGCTATCCCAAAACATCAAAGAGTTTCCATCCAAACAAAGTGTCGATCCATTAAACACCCCGCAATAGAGCACTGCCGCTTCGAAACACATGAAAAAACCACTGATGCAAGGTACAAAGTGCAAAGTGCCCTACATAACATCGATTAACTTTCGTCATCAAATAAAGTCCACAGCTAGCTACACCCATCATGGAATGAAGTGTGCAGATTCACAATATTTCTCTCAACTTTTCGACAATATATAAATAACATAACTCTACAAGACCATCCTTTTGTAGAAGAACTACTGCAGATAATACGGTACTTGAGACGACGCTATCACAGCTGTAATCTGGCGAGGCAATGCAGCATCCACCAAAGTTGATTTTCTAAGCGAATGACGAATGGTAATGGATGCGTCAACCCCCAAGAACTTCGCTCCAAATTGCTTCAAAAGATCTTCAAAGCTTACTATCTACTCCATTCATAGCTCGTCCTAGCCCCAGGATTTGTATTGTTAACACGACCAAAATCTTCTGGCTTTACAGAACTAGCAAAGGCATGCCAACCCATAAGATAGGGCAAAATGAACTGCAAAAAATAGCAAGTCAAACAGGCGGGTTTACAATATATAGCAAAGATGATACAGCAATGTTGCACACCCAAATGTCATGTGCTAACCAATTATTTGGCAGACTTAAACCTCTCCA
Organism: Tamarix chinensis; assembly: GCA_030549775.1. Lineage (NCBI taxonomy): Eukaryota > Viridiplantae > Streptophyta > Magnoliopsida > Caryophyllales > Tamaricaceae > Tamarix > Tamarix chinensis. The sequence goes on from CM060171.1 coordinate 121,538,739, forward strand.
TTAATTTTCTCCCTGTCAAGGTGGGATCCTTGTATCAAACTCCATGATGAAAATGAAAACTTAAACATCAAAGAGAGTACAACAACGTTAACAAATCCAAAGGTAATTGGACAAAGCTAGCAAGGTTACGACCACACCAGATAAATAAATTCCTAAAAGCATTCACATCTTTCCAGGTAAATAGGTCGATGCAACTATGAAAACAGGAAAGCCATGATCCAGTTCGCCCAGAATGAAAAAGTTGGCCACAACTTAAGTTAAAATAAATATATGTAAAATAAAAAAAGTGCCTTACATTGAATGCTGCACCAAGAACAGCAAACTCTGCCTTAGAAATGGGAATGTAGATGCTCTCGTCCATATTGAGTAGCTTGTTTTGAACACCTAGCACAGAAAAAACAGAACAAACAGGTAACCATCAGCATTTAAGGCAGATAAAAAGTATAGCTAACATGTACTGCTATTTCAGGAATCCATCCAGTTTGGATGACAAGCTTTCGATTATCAGACAGAATTTATGTGCAGTAAATAAACCATCTTGAATATTTTTTTTCCCAATTTCTTAGTGGGAAACACAAGTCAAAAGGTTTTTAAAGACCTCATCAGACGCTTCTAGTTCTAGAACACACACAGCATCAAAGAAACACCAACCTTCATAGCATCATGAAAACTAAGGGTTTCCTAACTAGTGTCAAAGAAGGTGGATGAAAAAGGACACTCTAACTCAAAGTAAAAAGATCAATCTGAAGGTATTAGATGACAAGAAGACAAAGAAAGGTCTCTTTAATGACAGCCGCCAAAGATCTTGGTATCATAGGTTTCATGCTCAAACCTCCCTTAGTAGCATTCTATGGGTCTTTTGGAAACGGCCTGCAAGTTAATGAAAGTAATGCTACATAAATCCAGACCTACCCAAAGTCCCAGACCCTGTCAATAACAAGAATCATAATGGACTATTACTTTTTATAGAAATGTGTGAAAAAACAATGTTGACAATATTCCTTGAAACAGAAGTTGAAAACTGCAGGAGTATCAGGAAAGACAACTTACTAAAGGAAAACAAGGAAAAAATTACAGACAGCATAGAGAAGGTCCCTAATTGTGTTTCTGAGGAGCCAGTTTTGTCCCTCACACAACTTACTGCACCAATGGTTAAATAGGCTGATGCAAGTGAAGTTAGGGATGTGTGGTCAATAAGCTGACTAAGATATCAACCATGGTTGTGGATGGTTAGCAAATTAGAATTTGAAGTATGCACTTGAACTCAGTTAATCATAATATCTTTCTTTAAGGTCAACAACTCCTAACAGCTTTGCTCTTCATGATGAACATGACAAGCTTCCAGGAGAAGGAGCCAGATGTCAGCAAACTCGTATAATGGCTCAAAAAGTAGGAGCGAGCTATGTGTGACTCAACATAAAATCTTTCAAGTCAGCCTGAATTTCTATACCTCCTCCATATAAAATATTTTTCTGGATGACAATGTTAAGTTGCAGCATCCTCGCCACAAATTTTGTAATTACCAATTGAGTCAAGGAAACTTACTTCTCTGCATCTGGAGCACTCCATCAAGAAGACTTGCTCTCCTTGATCACTCAAAGCAGAGGTTCTAATCAAACTTTGAACAAAACAAAGGATGGGAATACACTAAGGGCTTCCAAGTCACCATTTAAAGTGAGATGTTGATAGCCAGAAAACATTGCTGATCTTACTATATGCAGGTGATAACTATTCCTGCAGTCTTAATGCTCCCAACATAAGTGGCTTGGGATGTATCTTTATTGAATTTGAAGCTTTGTTGAAGCAAATATGGGTAAATCAGAATCAATTTTTTCATTGTTGCTATATGGAGTGTAGCCTGATTAGCATCATAAACATCCTTGGCTGAAAATATGCATTTCAATATTCATTTACACAGAATTACACCTTGAAGGAAAGTATGAAGCCATTTGGGATCTGATTAACGGAACATCTAACACAAAACTAGCAGGATGGAACACACAATGCCTTTCTGACGGCAGCCACTGTGAATTCATATCCTTGGTAACACCTATTTCATGAACTTTTGTACGGTGAAATGGTTCCTGCCTTTATAACTTGTAAGTTCAGCACCACCATTAAATCAGATCAGATTAATATAATAATGAAAAATAATAATAATTAATAATATTAATATTACTTGACATATAAAATAACAATTAGAAGATTATTAATATTAATATTAATATTAATATTAATAATATATATATATTAGGATTATTAATAATAATAAATTTAATAATAAGAATTAATTTAATTGTATGAATAATAATATTAAAATATAATAATAATAACCATGAATTTGATAATATAAAATAATAATAATTAATAATGATAACATTAATTAATATTAACATGGTATTAATAATATTAAATATTAATGATCAATCATAAAATAAAAATCATAATTGAATAATACAGTTAATAATAATAATTAATTTAACAAAATAAAACTATAAATAATAATTCATATTAATTCAACAATCATAATATTAATATTCAAAAACAATAATAATTAATAAAATGTAGATTAATTCTAAAATATAAATAATATTAAGATTAATTCAACATAAGCAAAGTATTATTATTCAGACAGTAATTTGTGCAGTTATTGACACCATTTGGATAAATAGGAATCATATGAGTTTCCATAGAGATCAACCCACTGTTACTACTTACTAGGGCAGCTGGAATGTGGATGATTGATCTGTCTATTCGCCTATTACAGGGGCATGAATTGACCCTACAGGGACTTGTTAAAGGCTCTCTCTTCATCTTTTTTTTTTTTTTCATTTATAGGGAGCTTGTAAAATCAAGTACAATTATCATAAATGTGTACAATGCTTCGAACCTGAGATCTTGGAGGACTTAGCCTCAGCCATTAGACTTTTTTTTTTTTGAACTTTTCTCTTAAAGAGTATGTTTGGTAAAACTAGTTTAAAAGCTGGCTGAAAGATAAGTAACTTTTTAAAAACTAATTTAAAAACTAATAAAAAACTACTTGTCAAACCAAGCTTTCTAAAAATAAGCTAGTATCAATAACTTAAAAACTAGCTTTTAAGCTACTTTTTGTCCTGCCAAACACACTATTAGTGTTTCCATATTGTTAAGAGCATATTCAAAGCAATAATATCAAATCGCAAAACCATGATACCAAATGATACCTACAATCAGAACTCATACTGCATTAACTAACCATAACTTTAAATGTATTCCATGAAGAACAGTGCCAAGACATGGCTGTACTTATCGTCAGTTTACTGAACAGTTCAAAATGTCACAAGATCCCTCTGACTCCTGAGATGATACAGAGATCCCAAAATTGACAACTTGGCATTTAAGCAACAAAGTATTCAATTTTGCATACGGCTCTACCAGATCATAACACCAGAAAGGCATGTCCTGGTATTGGTGATTGAGATTGTTGCCTGCAATCAACCTGAACACTTGACTCCCATACAATAATAATGAAACATCTGTTTTTTCATGCTCGCTCAGTGCCATCTATCCATATCTAACTTCACTTTGGAGGTCAAACTATGCTCACTATTTGACCATTAATTATGTTAGATTCATTTTTAAAGATACTCTTCTGAAAAAAGTGTATGTATGTATATATATATATATATATATGTTATTATAATTTTTACTAATGTAATAATAAATAGTTGATTTGTCTCAAGAACCCTAAGATTAGTGGACTAGGAAGAAATAAGTGGAGTAGAAAAGGATACATCATAACAAATGCTTCTACAAAACAGTGAGAGAGAAGAGTGAAATAACCTATGACCTCAGCTGGGGCTGCATAAAATTAAATAGAACTTGCGAACTCCCAACTCAATACAAATATGAAGGATATTATGCCCCTTCAACAATTTAAAGGATGACCATATAAATCACGTAAAGAAAAGGCAGGAAAGAATATAATATTAAGATATGATTGTAGAATTTTGAGAAAGTATTACTTAGGTTGAAGAAGTGGCCAGAACCATCGGGAAGAGGCTCTACCTTCAACACCTTCCTGACCTTACCTTCATCACTGCAAAAGAAATGAAAAATAAGAGGAATGCTCTAAAATGAAAACAGATGGAATCATAAAAATTAACTTTCCAAATAATATCTTATCAGCTATCTCTTCAGGGAAACCAACAACCCCAAACTTTCCACATCCTATAAAAAGAGAAGAGAGGGGCTAAACCAGATCAGATAAAGAATTCCCTCCATTTCCCTCCTATCTTGTTTGTCTGTTCTTCCCATTTGGGATGTATTTCAACATGTATGTTTATGCTAAAATTGGAACTATCAAATATTTTGAGCTTCCCACATGCCCAGAAAAAAATTTGAATCATGAAGTATGTGTCTTCATGCATTAAATAATAGGGGATAGAATTGCGAAAGAGATAAATAATGACTTGGCATATCTGATTACAATTTTTTGTCACTAAACTCCAATTTTAGTGAATTGCCAAACAACTTATGGCACCACAATAGTTTAGATTTGAGTTAAATGTACTATAAGCTATTTCATTGTGGAAGGGAGGAACCCCAGACCCTAACGTGGGAAGGGAAGAAAAGGACCTAAAACCATATATACGTGTTTGATTTATAGGAAGATTGTGAAGACAAGTACAAAACACCATAGGTTGCTATAATCACCATAGAGGTGTTAGGAGAATTTGAACTTGAAGCATTTGGAGCTAGCCTTAACCACTAGGCTAAACCTTACCAAAGGATAAACCAAATTAAATATATACTCTCTATTATTGTTTTTCTGTTCTTCCATTTTATGTCCCAAAATGTTTGATTGCGCTAAAATTGGAACTATCAAACATTTTGACCTTCCCTGTAATGCCCACATAAGAATTCAAATCGTTGTATATCTTCTCAATGCATTAACCAATCGGGGAATGGAGTGGATGTTACAAACTAATAATTAAGTAGCATGTCCAAAATATCTTCCTTTGTGACTAAATTCTCAATCTAAGTGAATTGTCAAATCAAGAAAAAAAATGGAACAGAGTGAAAAAGCAAGTTAAGGGCAGTCTCCCTATGCCCAAAAACAAAAGAATGATTTAAAAAGTGAGTGTATGGAATGATGGCCTAAGAAGCCAACTATGATCTTGTAATTTCTACACGTGGGAGAATAAGCCATCTTGCCTGTGAGAAGAAACCATCAGAACTACTGTATATAGTTCTAAAAAGAAGCCCCAAAAATAAGGATGCACAAGGTTGTATGCCAAGCTATTAGCCAGTTGCAAAATTAATATAAAAAAAAAAAAAATCACCAAAGTATGAGCTAGGTGAACCACAATGGAATATCAAAAACGCATCTGAAACGTATTTACATTCCTCCGTATAATGAGAAAGCAGGCAGCAAACTGATGAAGAGAAAACACAAGGAACTAATAGTTTAGGAAAGCTAGGAGCTAATTTTGACTCAGGGGTTTACATATCCAACCAGGATTTACTACAGAGTTTCCATAGCCATTAGTAGATGTACTGTTAACATGTTCATCATACATAAAACTTGTTACTATATGGAAAAAGAATTTCACACATCATTGAGGCTTAAGCACTCCACCAAAGGAAAGGAAAAGTGATTGGAACATTCAGCACACACCAAGTATCAGATCAACATCCTTGCAGGTATTGTCAATGTAGGAATCTAATGTTTTCTAGCAGGGAATATACTGACAGTCAGCCTTAAATCACTCCAATGATTCAGTTTTGCTCAAAGGTTTTCTAACAGCATCTGCATAAGCAGCAGAAACCATAAAAAAGTACAGAGCATTCAAATTACATACCTCTTCCCTTTGTTTGGATCATGAAAAAATTCACATGACTCCCTCGGCCCAAGGCTGATCAAACTTCCAATTTCAGACACTGATAGAGAAAACACCTGGAAGAGGATTAAGTTTATCAGAGAATTAAAGTCCTATTGTAAAAGGTGTAAGCATATTTATGATATGATTCATACATTTGCCACATATACTAATACATGAATTCATATATGAACACGGAAACCCTATCATGTGACACCCTAATTACCTGGAACATAAACTTAATGCAGAATTAAACAAAAGGCATACTACATGTATATAGATATGAACCTACAATCATTAATTGATTTAGATATACCAGAAAGAGACAAAATTAAACACCAAAATCTGGAATTAATAAAGGTCACTGTGTCCTTTTCTCCTCCACTTGATGGTGTGTGTGCTTATGAAGAGAATAGGAATAGGGACCTTACTTTTATCTTCTTCACACTTAAATTTCAAGCAAATTGATAAGATAAATGAAGAAGAATAACACTCTCATGTCTCTCTTGTGCCTTTTGTGTGTATAATTAACAATGGAGAAAAATGAAGTTTTTCATAAATCGGTTAGAAGGAAAAACAAGAGTTCAATACTTTTAAAACTTTTATATGTGCCCTTTGTAGTTGGTTTGGTACCAACTTTTTTTTTTCAATTTTAAAAAATCATCAAATATTTCCCTCCATGTCTCCTTATATGCATGTGCCCAACACATGCCCTCATATATACACATATGAGAAATAGATTAGGCAAATTACTAACATTAAACCATGCTAAAATATTTTATGGCCAAAATTTATATCTAATTTAATATAAATTACGCTTTAGGTTAATATATTTATAATTTTATACTTTACAAATTACTTTTTATATATTAAAATAATCATAATAATAATAATAATATAAAACTGAAACTATATTAATAAAAGGCATATTGTGATAAACATGATTTAAATACAGACAAAATATAAAACATTTGAACAATGAGAAGACTGCATCTATTTTTACCTGTTTCCTTGTCCAATCATACTGTCGAACTCCAGCTGCAGGAGCAAACTGAAGCAAGACATAGCCCTCACGGGATATCTTGAATGCACCTGACTGCAAAAGAAATAATCAAAACAGCTATATAGAATGACTGTAAAAAACAATTAACAGAATTCAATCCCCAGAATAAACAAACGTGAATATCAATAATACTTTACCTCCAATGGAACAAACTCTGGAGCCCTTGGATCAACGGTAAGAGCTGCTTTACCTTTGTATATCGAATGGCCAACAAAATACCTAGGAGGCAAGCCTAGATTTCAAATAAAAGGACAAAAAAGAACCAATTAAATATACCATCACAGATATCACACTGAATGCCCATTGCTTATTAAGGAAGGTAATATTCTCCCAACTTATTTACAGACCTAATAAGATTATATCAAATAATATCTTACCTCTAATAATAATAATAATAATAAGCATAACAATCATAAAATATTTTCATTGTTTTTTGTTCACATCTGATCAACAAAAATTAGACAAAGAGAACATGGCCAAAATTCTTCAAAATGGTAAGAAATACAGAACAAATCTCTTGCATAGTACAACCGATCCTTAGGTATTAGATGTTCACGACACAAAGAACAAACCAATTAGCCATACATTGCATTCAACCACAGCAAGTTCTACAAGTTGCCCGCATGGTGAACAATGCAAACTATTTATGAGTATATACTATGTACATACTTTGCAAACAAACCGTTGTTATCCGTATATAATCAAAATGGACCTGTGATGTAATTACAACAACCCTCAAAGTACCTAACCAAAAACAACTATTTCAAAATTGAACCCATCGTCACCAAAGTACAAGACCCCATGTAACTATCTATCCTCTATATAATTCTACCCTCCTTATCTCCAGTATGTCATGTTTCAAATTAAAAGAAAATCCACTTGATGTTTATATCTTTTTGGCGAACTATACTGAAAAAGTGGTTTCATGAATATCAACAAGTCATACACTTCGCGATATGAAAATATATCAGATTGTAACATTTAGTTTCTAGTTTCCATTTGCATCTTCCAAATATATAATTTACATTAATTAACGAAGGGGGAGGGAGGAGCGACCTGACGCAGGCCTAAAATTTCAAATAACTGTCGTAGATTTTTCACTCCTAACAGCTCTTCCCTAAACCCTTTCAGCTCCAATTGAATGAGAAATATCTAATTTGCTTGCCATTGCCCACTGAACTAAGGTTCATTCTTCATTTTTGTGCTCAAATAGGCAACACAAATAATTATGCGCAAATTAAAATTTCAGAAATCTCTTTTCAGTAACCTAAGCGTATTTTCCGGCTCTGTTTTCCTCTTATGATGGTAATAATAATTAATATTGACAAATTACGAAGAAAGCAATAATGATAATAATAATTAATGGTTACAAATTACGAACCAAAATCAACCATAAACTAAAATGAGCACCTGTAGCTGGCTTTGGACCCTGTGATGAGTAAGAAGGGTCGCTAGGAGCTCCGACAGTGAACCTCGGCGACTGTTCAAAGTACTCCGACTGACGGCAACTTACAGACAGCTTGTGGTGTGAGGTATCGCTACTAGTGAACAATTGCGCGGGAAAATTTAGGTTAAAGCTAGCACTAACACTACAACAACTATTACCACTGATGAATGAAGAGATAGAAGAGACTGAACGGTCGAGCGGACATGCTTTTGGGTTGCGAAAAAATGCCTGTGACGATAGAAGGTGCGCCATCTTCCTCTCTCTCTCGCTCGCTGTGCAGCACTTCTTAATCGCGGCAGAAGGTGAATGATGGGCTGATTAAAGATGACGTATGAATCTCATCCGGTAAAAGATGATGCGTGGACCTTCAACAATAGAAAGGCCTTCTACTTTTATGGTTTGTTTTGAGGGGGACGAGGGTAATCGTTAAAAATAGGTAAATAGAGTGGAAGTGAATGTCTTAAAATATTATTTAGATGATATTAGTGTAATTTAGGTAAATTAAGGTAAATATTTTAAAATTTTTGTTTGAACATAGGTGAATAAAGGTTAAAAAATAAAATAAATAAAGAACAAAACATATAATGTGAGAGAGTAAACGAAAAGAGAATGGTGATTCAATTGATATACATTAGGAGCATTTTTGTCCAGTTAAGTCAAACTATTAGTTATATGTTAACATTCACCTTCATTATCCTGAAATCGGAGGTTAATAAAAATAAGGTTAATTGGAATAAATAAAGGTAAAATTTTAACCCCGATTTACCTCGTCAAGGTTAATAAAATTAGTTTCCAACTTTGATAAAACAAATAATTTACCTCCTTTCATCTCAAAACAAATAGGTCATTAAGTCTGACAATGGAAATTGATAACCTTCGACTTTTTTTCACAAGAGGCGAAGGGAGCGGTGAAAAAATGTGGGCATCTTTGTATGGTGCGGTCCAGCTTCTCTTTCTAGACGGGAGTTTGGCCTGTTCAAAAAGGAAAATTCTCTTCTCTACATATGAGAGTATTGCCTTGTCTTCTTAGTCCAAGTTTTTTGTCTTATTTGATTTGCTCCAATAATAATTAAATTTGAAATAATTAATTATTGTTGTTATTGTTATTATTGTGTTCGTTGCTAGTATTTGCTATCAACATCCTTATTATTACTATCATTATTGATATGGATATTTTTAAACCGGCAAAAGTTAGTCTAAAAGCTTATGGACATGCTCATCTCTCCTTTAAACCAGTCCCGGATAGTCTTATAGGTTTTATACTAGGTATGTTTCCTATGCATTACAAGGATAGTTTGTTGTCTTCGAGCACATAATATTTTTCCATCTTTCTTTTCCCTCATTCTACTTCTATACGTATGGGGTCTTACACCCATTTTTAGAATCTAAACTCATAATACAACTCTTATACTTTTCCTCTCTTCTCTGTTCTTTAAATTTTCCCTCAACATTCCTTAGTTGCTAGACACACCCTAATTTTCTAAGAACTCATCAGTTCACAAATCACTAACAACAATATACGTCGTCGTTTATGGGGGCCCTTACAAAAAGTTATATATCATCCAACATTATGATCAATTTGATCATGATACTATTGATCATTTCTATAAAGGAGAATCTAGTCATTACCTATCAGGTATAGGCTGTTAATGTTGAGCTCCAAATATCCATTCAAGAAATGGTCTCAGACATGCTAGCCCCTTTAGCACAAACCCTCGGCTAATTGCTACACTTTATGGATTAGCATCACAGTGATATGCACTAACAACCTACTCTATAAAAAAACTCTAGTAGAGGCTCTAGACCTTCCAAAGAGGGAACCAAGGACTAGGTTGCATGATATCATCATGTAGGATGAGGAAGCAAGGCCAATGGAAGATGCTTATGCCAAGAGAGCTAAGAATGGCAGACATTAAAAATCTCTATGTCCCCTAGACGAGATAGAAAGGAAAAAAATTGATTCCAAGAAGAAGGTATGATCTCCGTCAACCTAGCGGGGATAGAGAAGAAACTCAAAGATATGACTCACATTAAAATAGTAGAGATGATGAGCAAAATCCAGAACATAAAGGTTGTCGGAATATTAGAAGTGTGGAAGACTCTATTAACAAATTGATAAACCAAATGATACAGGAAGCTTTGGAATCTATGAAAGAAAAGAAAGATGCAATGTATGGCTAAAACTGGCAAACATCCTTTATAAAAGGCATACCTAATAGTCTTGCACAAAAAATAAGAATTTTGACATTTAAATCATTCAATGGATTCATAGACCTAGAGGACCATTTGAACGTATTCAAGAATTCTATTTTGCTAGTTGAGGTACAAGATGAGACATTATGCCAACCATTCCTTGGTACTTTAAAAGGTGCAGCACTTAGATGGTTTGAAAAACTTAAGGTAGAATCAATAAATTATTTCTCCCAACTCGTAATAGCATTCTTTGAGCAATTTGATATATATAGATGTTCAAAAAAACTATTCCTCATGGATGGGATTCTCCCAGTGCCTGGTAGAATCTGTTTAGTCATTTTTTTAACAAAGTTGTTGATAAAGAAGTACGACAAACCAATGATTTGGACAATAGCATCCTCAGATCTTCCTTTCTTAGAGGTTTAACCTCTAAAGATTTAGTGAAAAATTTGTACCTAACCAAACATAAATTGTACACTTCTTTGAAAAAGGATGTACAAGAAATAATAGATGCTAAAGAGATGAGTAAGACAATGTAGCTAACAACTAGAAGAATAGAAGCATCCTAAATGACAATACAGAGATTGGACAAAGAAGTGTATGGCTTAGAACAAAACTGTAAAGATCTAAGATTGTAATACCCTATTTTTAGGAACCCTAATTATAATTAATAATTACGTATGATTAGTTATAATTATTATTTTATGAGGTTTAGCATTAAACATGTTATTATTATTCGTATTATTACAACATTTTAGATATAAAAATAATTAGGTTAAAAAGTTGATAGAAAATGAACTATTAGCCTAATTATTTTATTAATAACCTTGACACGTAACCTAAAATAAATCCCTAAAATTTATTCCCCATTTTTTTTATCTTTTCTTTTCTATTAAACATATCCCAATCCGGATTATTTATTTTTTACCCAATACCCTAATCTACCCAAACTAAATATAAAATATATTTTCAACCCTATATCGTGTACAATCCCTCCCTTCTAAACACTCTACATGTCTCCCTCTTTACCTCACCACACTCAACCTATTTGTATACATCAGCAACCTCCCTCTTTACTTGTGCAGCCTCTTCCCCCTCTATTCTTTTTCAGCACTCCCTTACTAACCAAACAACCCCCAACCTCATGCACCCTTCCCCGAGCCAAACCTAGCCCCCTTGCATTATAAACACACATACACATTAACCAAGCAGCCCTCCACTACCCAACTCCCTCTCCCTATTTTGTTTGGATATCATAGCTTCCATTTGCCATAGCACCACTACACCACCATTCAATACCCTGCAGCACCCAACCACCTTCTCCATTTCCCTCTAAACTTCCCGACCACCCTAGCAGAAGCACCACGCACACACCACAACCCCAACCCCGATCAACCCAATGGTCCACAACCCATCCCAACCACTCCACCACCACTCCTGCCACCCTCAACCGAGCCCAACCATCCACCATCCCAGTAGCCCTTTCCCCTTCTTTATGCCTTCGTCTTCCAGCCGCCACCACCTCAACACCAAATGGATCACCACCCCCACTGCCCCTTCAAGTCAACCAATCACCATCCCACCATCACCATCGAGCCCCAACCTCCTTCTTCTTCCTACCCACAGCCTCCCCTTCTCCCTCTGCACATCACCATCGAGTCGTCCAGCGCAACTAGCCCATACCACCCCAACTCCGATAGTACCACCCCGTCACCACCAACCATCACACAACTCCTCCACCACTTCGCAGCCACCGCATCTCACTAACCACCACTACCACCCTCCCCCCGACCACTACAACACCACTACCATCCTTCTCGTAGCCAACCACCTCCCACAGCTACTGCCAACCATTGACCATCACCACCGCAGCCGCTAGTCTCCACCATTACCACCATCTCGTTCCCTTGCCTCAGTTGGCCAACCCCTCGCCCAACAGCCCCTTCCTCTACGTGTATGGCTCACGTTGTTGTATAGCGTGAGTTGTGTGTGTGGTTTTAATAATTTTGGTACCCATATTAAATGTAAGGGTGTTTTGGTAATTTTATAAAATAAATATTTTTATATATTAATTACTGTTTTATCTAATAGATTTTAACTTGGTAGTTGTGATATTATTTTTTAGGTATGAAAGTTGATTAGCAGAACCTAATAAATTTTAGTAGATATTGCTAATTTTATATTTTTGCTAGAATTTAGGTAACCGTTATACCCTACTAAAATGATATATATTGCGTGATAACACATTAGGGTTTTTGGTATATAAAAAATAAGTTAAGCGTGATTTATTATGATATAATTATGTGTTAATTATTTATTATCATGAAAATTGATAAAACTAGCATGTTATCTGATGTAAAATATTTTGAGTACTAAATTATGATTAAAATGAATCTAATGACTGAAAAATATGTTGTGTGATAAGTATATATAAAATAATAGGGTAATCATGCTTAGATATAATTATGGAATAATAATTATGGGCGTGTGCCCTTGGGACAATTTAGTCATTTTTAGTGTATTATAATTTTATCCTAAAAATCATGTCTAATATGTATTATCTGTTTTTGATTATGCGATCATGTATTTTGTACGTTTTAAAAGCGTATGATAAGGTTTTGTATGCAGAAACAGGTGTAAAGGCAAAATAGTCTTTTGACATAGTTGATAATTTAAATTTCATAATAAATAATTAAATTATTTTTTTAGCCTTTTCACAAAAAATTGATAAATAATATGGATTTAGTATTTAAATGGATGATAATCTGATAATTATTTGTCTTAGGGGCATTTTGGTCATTTCGATCTAATGTGCCTAATATGAATAATTGGACATAGGATGGCCTTAAACTTTTAATAAATTAACATTAGTGTTGACTTTAACCTCATTTTGGATCGTTGACCTTAAGGTTAACTTGGATAATTGAAAATAAAGAAAAAATGGATAAGTATGGAAATGAGAATAAGTGTGCAATATGTGTTATTTGTGATCATATTATAAAATATTAATATTTAAAGTAAAAGACCTTGAGTTTGAGAATGATTTCTCTCTAGGGGTAGCTACCCTAGAGATGAGGTAGTAGTCCTTGATTTATTTGGGTTTCTAGTGTGCCAGTTGTACCCCAATAAGGCCCTAGTCTACTATTTAGGTGACCTATAGACCCTATAGGGAGTATCAATACTCAAGGATTAGGTGTCTAAGGTGAGGAGGGTATTGTGTGCCTTGTGCATTAGTATGACCAGAGTGTTGTTATACTCTGGGTTAGATGGTTGGAGGGTACCGTGATGCCTTGTGCGCCGGTATGACCGGTGTACTTTTATGTCTCCAGGTTATTATTGTATCCCCCTCGAGTAAAAAAAAATGGAAATGATATGACTTGATTGGAATGATTATTATTGGATATTGGATTGGTTTTGGTAGTAGACTTCATACCTACCTATGGTTTCGGTAGCAGCCTTTGTACCAACATGTGGTTTCGGTAGCAGCCTTTGTGCCTATCTGTGGTGGTATTATGTTTATGAGCATATCTGTGATGTTAGGGATTTTATTATACAGTACTTGTGAGTGTACTTGTGGTGATATGTATTTTATTATATTGTATCTGTGAGTATACCTGTAACGTTATGGATCTTATTATAGTATACCTGTGAACACACCTGTGATGTTTTATATTTTATTATATTATACTTGTAAGTATACCTGTGATGTTATGGATTTTATTATATTGTACTTGTAAGTATACCTATGATGTTATGGATTTTATTATAGTATACCTATGAACATACCTGTGATGTTATAAATTTGGTTGGGATTGATGCTGAGATATGCGTCATGTTGTGAATGTTATGATTGTTATGCTGGAGTTTGGGTTCTCATCATTACTTTAGAGAGCATCTTCAGTATGTTTGTTTGGTAAGCTTTTAGTTGTTTCAGATAAATAAAAATGAGTAATATATGACCTTAATAGAATTTGATTATCTAAATGATTACTATATACTAATCCTTGTATGAATATTTAAATGTCTTGTACCATGTTAGTTGTATGCCTTGTATGTGTTCCGTACTAGTTTTTCATATTATTTTGGTATAAAAGGGTTATTTAATACCATAGTACTGACGGGTTCCGTTTCATGGTCCCTTACCTATTTAACGGGTAGTGATGACCCTGTAGGAATACTTTGAGGGTTCGGCCTAATGGCTTCTATAGAGAGTTAAGAGTTAGGACTATACGGTGTTTGTCCCAACATCTTTTGATCTGCATATTTCATGGACTCTTAATTACCTTGCTATTTCCCTTTGTTATATTACAACTCTTTGCCTGATCTTTTTGTATTTATCAGGACAATGTAATTTGTAATGAAATTTATATCTTGCCTTCATTATAAATATTATTTAAGTAGAGAAATATTTTAGTCTTAGTACTTAGTATAAGAATGGTAGAGGATGTCAGACTTATACTGGGTGTGGCAGTAACACCCATAATTTTTGTAATTAATGCTTCTGCCAAACGAAAATTTTTGGTAGTAAAAATAGGGGTGTTACAGAAACCGATAATACAACTAGTTTCCCAACTAACTCATGTTAGCAGATTTGACAAACATACACCACCAGTACTTAGTCTATCACACATATATAATGTGAAAATTATAAACATACATTTCCAAGGCTCTTTCCTATAAAAGTTGAGATGAAGTACAGATATAAGAATAAGTGGCGTGCTTACCATGGAGAACATTGTAACATCCCCATTTTCAAAACTAAAAACTCACTAAAAAGTATGCCCGGAAGCTAAATACAATGAGGGCATCACCGCTACATCTAGTGCAAATAGGCACCATAGTCCCACTTACACTAGATGCTAAGGCTAAGTAAAAAAAACACACACACACAAAATATATTTATTAATTCAAACCAACCAAACTGAAAAGCAATTGAAACCATAAAAATAGTCTACTAAAATCAACATGATAAATGAAACTCTGAAAGTCACCACCACTCTCAATATTCCCTATCATGCATGCCATCAATGCCTTGAGTAGATTCATACACAACCTACATTGGATCATTTGCTCACCATGTACATCATGGGTCATCACATCCCCATTTAAAACATGTAACAAGTTAGGTAGGGGAAAAACTAAGTAACACATAAATACAAAGGAATGATATTGTGTGTACACATTTATATAAGCATAAAAGTCATAGACATACACTTAAGGCATATAAGAAAAATACCTGATTATTAATCTTTATTTAGGTGATCGTGGCATCTAATTTTTATGTGGGTAAACCAAGGAGTCACTTGGAAAAATCAAAGTCTGAAGACCTACCACCAACCACAGGAGGAATATCAATCGCATATAGGCTCTCCCAGTGGACATAGTCCAAAGGGGATAATAAAATTCCAAAGAGCTATCACCTCTCGGTCATCCTATCCTTAAGTGTGCACACCCTCTAATAGGGTCCGGAGAAGCCTAGAAAGTAGATGATGAGCCTTAACTAGACATAGATGGTAAATAAATAGACATCCATAAGAGAAAAGAGAAAGGTCATTGGCGATCCCTAACTTCAGGAGGCGAAAACCCGAAGAACCCGTATCCCACTTTACATTCCACTTTAAGTTATGATATTTTAATTAAGTATAGTCACACAAGGTCATGCAATCTGCCACATTACATCCACTTTATCCACTCTTCATAACGGTTAATTTTCTCAAATTAAATATAAACATACCCCAGTTGGGTCACCACTCTAGATTCACAAGACTAGAATAAGAAAATTTATCCAAATGAATACTTAAGAATAAAAGGGATCAAACTAATTCAAACCTGATTAAAATATCCTAGAATTTAACTATGCGTACACATAATTAGCAAAGACATAATTTAACTGCATAAAGTATCAACCTTGTAACTTATCTATGATAAAGGAAACACTTTTATAAAATCAACTCTTTATTACCATATTATATTTATATAGAAATATATATACAGTTATAACAAACTTATAAAATTACAATATTTATATTAAATTCATAATAAAATTAAAATATCATCCATGGCCTAAATATACAAAATCATAGATATCCACGTAATGTCTCATAGTGAGATAAGACCATTTATATCAAACAAGTGTATAATTAAGGTATTCATGACCGTACATACACTTATATATATAAATAGGTTGAAAGTAATGTTACTTAGAAAGCAACCCAATCAACAAATGCTCACTATATATGTAATATCCCGAGTCGATACGACTACTCGGAGGCTACCTTAGAGTGCTTTTGGATTGATTGGTTGACCTCACTTATCTACCCAAGCCCTTTCAACGTACTTTATCTTCACTCATATGCTTCATGAGAAATTTTTAGAAAATTTTCAAAATTTCCCAAGAGGGTCACCCATCTTAAAAATTATCCATGACGAGCATGTTTAACTACAAAATCACCAAAGGATGGTATACCATGTTGATATAAGTAACCAAATAAATTCTTATAACACTCCGCTCAAGTTGGGGTACTACATTCACCCTCACTCAAAGAGCGTAATTTTCTCGTTTCACCTCAATCATTAACTATCTCAATATAGTTTTATCCCAAAAATCGTCCCATTAAGTGGCTGACTGGCTCATCTTAATTTATCTTACGGTCACGGTTTCACTTTGATACCATTTATAACACCCCGAGTCGATACAACCACGTGGGGACTTCCTTAGAGTGCTTTTCGTATTGATCAGCTAGTTCCATCAATCAACACGATTCCTTTCAGCTTACTTTATCCTCACTCACTCGCTTCTCAATAAATTTTCAAAAAATTTCTGAAACTTTCTAGGAGGGTCACCCATCCTAAAAATTACTCCACGGCTAGCACATTTAGCTGTAGAGTTCTTAGGACAGAATCACCAAAAGGATGGTATACCATGTTAATATAAGTAGCCAAATAAATCCTTATAACACTCTGATTAATTTGGGGTATTACATTCACCCCTACTCAAAGAATGCAACGTCCTTATTGTGCCTCAACCACTAATGGTCTCAATACAGTTTATCCCCACAATCGTCCCACCAGGTGGCTGACTGGCTCATCCAAGATCAGCTCACGGTTGCATTTTCACTCTGATACCATTTGTAATACCCCAAGTCGATACGATCACACATGGGCTATCTTGGAGCGCTTTTGGATTGATCGGTTAGCCCCACAGATCAACATGAGTCCTTTCAGCACGTTTTGTCTTCACTCACGCACTTCCTGAAAAATTTTCAGAAAATTTCCTAAACTTTCCAGGAGGGTCACCCATCCTAACAAATTTTCCATGGCCAGCACGTTTAACTATGGAGTTCTTAGGACAGAATTACTAAAATGATGGTATACCATGTTGATATAAGCAGCCAGATCAATTCTTATAAGGCTCCACTCAATTTGGGGTATTACAATATAATAGTCCTATAAATTAACATCAAATAACTATTAATATTAAAAATATACTAATTAAGTAAATTTATATATTATATACCAATTAGATTAATTAACATATTTAATACCAAATACTCGAAACCTAAAAATATCAACTTTTCCCAATTTATCATCTTTGTGTTATAGATTAATTGTCCTTCTAATCTTAAGACACTCAAGAAATTTTAAATAGATAAATTACCTAAAAGTGATGGATCAAATGTTATCAACTTACTTAGCCAAAACTTAATCCATTATAATAGCTAGTTAAATAAATTAAATGCACTAACTATCTAAGGCTCCCAACAAGAGTAATTCACAAAGCTTTAACTTGTGACTTGTATATGGTATATGTGTTGTCATCTAACTCCTAAAATACCAATCAAATGAATCTAAGACTATACCCACAACTATATGTATGTGTGTAGGTGTGTGTGTGTGTATTACATGTGTCGTGAATGGTTGAATAAATATATGTATGGTAATTAGCTTTAATCTGTGGCATCTTCTTTGATTCTTTATTTGTTCATTGACCGTAGCAGCTATATATATTTAACTATCCCTCAAATTATAAATCTAATAGTTAACTAACCAACTTACAGAGTAGACTACTAGAGACAAAAGCTATAATAAGTTGTGATCTCTACCAAGTAATGATACCAATATTGAATGGCATTAATGCCAACATATAACCATGAAAGGAAAAGAACCAGTATCCTTAATTAGGCCTAAATCAGGCCATGCACACCTATATTGCTAAACCTATTAATCAATAGCCATCATATACTCAGTGAAACCTAGGAATGAATTCTATCTATCCAATGTCGAAATTAATTAATGGACGTTGACTAAAGATAACAATAATGATTTGTGTACTAGTGTAGATGAATTAGAGGAATGAATTAAGAATAACTCGTAGTATATCAATTAGATTGGACGAGGAACAAATTTTATCATTTTCTTCCTGATTGCCGCCAAACCTCTACTCTTCCTTCATCGTGTTATAGTACCATATGTCTAAGGAAGTAGCTAAATATTTACAATGGTAGGGAGTTATTAGGGTTATAGAGTTAATTACATTTTCCCCCAAGTTACCTTATAATTTTCAAATTAAGAGTAATTATTAAATCTTACAAATAGTTAAATATTAAAATTTACCAACAATAACATATTAGTAAATAATTTAAATATTAATGGATAAACCTATAACAACCTTTTATGAGCCAAATCCCACCACACCATATTATTGTTGTTGTTGTTGGTGTTGGTGTTGTTGTTGTTGTTGTTGTTGTTGTTGTTGTTGTTGTTGTTGTTGTTGTTGTTGTTGTTGTTGTTGTTGTTGTTGTTGTTGTTGTTGTTGTTATTATTATTATTATTATTATTATTATTATTATAAAATTACCGGGTATTATGTTCTCCCTCACTTAAGAATGAACTTCATCCTCGAAGTTCGAACCTAATTGAATAAGTAGATATATCAACACAAGCATGACATTAACTTACTGATGTAGCGCCACATATTAGGATATATCAAATTATCAATTAAAAAAAGAAAAACCATGATAAATAAGAAATGAGATAATAGAATCTTGAACCCTAAGGCTTACCTAGTTGAATAACTCAAGGTAATAACGCTTCATGAACTCCTCGGTCTCCCAAGTGGCCTCCTCCACTTTATGGTTTAACCAAAGGACCTTCACCATCGGGATCGACCTCAACCTGGTCTTCCAAGTCTTGGTATCTAAAATTTTTACTGTTCGCTCATCATAAGACAAAGTCTTATCTAATTCTAACTCCTCTAGCTGGATTATATGAGAAGGATCGTGGACATATCAACGATGTTATGAAACATGAAACACGTTATGCACGCGTGCTAACTCCATAGGTAAGGCAAGGCGATAAGCTGCTTCCACAATCCTCTATATTATCTCATACAGACTACTAAACCTCAGGCTCAAGTTTCCCTTCCTTCCAAACCTTATCATGTCTTTGGTAGGTGAGACTCGTAAAAGGACCATCTCGCCACCTGAAACTCATCTAATCTTCATCTTTGGTCTGCATAACTCTTCTATCTATCTTGAGTAGCTTTCATCTTCTCTTGGATCACTTTCACCTACTGTATTGTATCATCTATGAGTTGTGGTCCCAACACCACAACCTCACTAAGATCATTCCAACACAATGAGCTTCTACACTTCCTCCCATAAAGTGCCTTAAATGGAGCCATTCCAATACTAGCATTATAGTTGTTGTTGTAAGAGAACTTGATCAAATCCAGCCTATCCTTCCAATTTCTTTGAAACTCCAGCGCACATGTTCGCAACATATCCTCTAATGTCTGGATGATCCTCTCTGTCTGACTATCATTAGCTAGATGAAATATCATGCTCATTTTTAACTTGGTGCCAAATGCCTCTTGTAACTTTTGCCAAAATGGGATAATAATCAGGAATCCCTATCTGACATAATATCCTGGGAAAATCCATGCAGCTTCACCACATACTTTACTTATGCGTTATCCAATTGATCCATATACTAAGTCAAATTTATTGCAATGAAGACTACCGACTTAGTAAACCTATATACAACAACCTAAATTGTATCCATACCAGTCCTAGTATTAGGAAGACCCAAAATGAAGTCTATATATATAGAATCCCATTTCCAAGCTGGTACCTCTAATGGTTGTGTCAACCTTGTCGGCCTCTTATGCTAAATATTAACCTTCTGACAAGTTAAGCATTTAACCAAAAATTCAGTCACCTCCCTCTTCATCCTTGGCCACCAAAACATCTTCTTTAGATCCTTGTATAGCTTATCACCCCCTGGGTGCATCGGATACAGAGTACACTACCCCTCTTCCATGTTCCTCTTCTTCAAGTCCCCCCAACTCAAGGAACAGACCATCTCCCTCTGAATCTGATGCTTTCATCCTCATGAATTTGAAAACCCTCGGCTCTACCTTCTTGCATCTTCTGTCGAATTCTCTCTAACTTCACATCTTCTGGCTGATTGGCTATATATCATCAAAAATAGTGGGAGTGATGGCTAAAGCACTCAATCTTGCTTCTTGAAATACCCCAAAATTATAATTCTCTAAATTATAGCTAAGTGAAGATTTATTAGGAAAATTAATTAAATAAATTATTCTATTAAAATATATGGGTTTTATTTAGGGATAATCAAGAGGAAAATGATAAATAATTTAATTATAAAAAAATTTTTAGGGAGTGTTGCTAACTAAAATGGGATTTAAAATATATATATTTTTCTAAATATTATTATTTTAAATATAACCCAAAAAAATACCAAAATAACAAACCTACCTATTTCTCCATTTTTTCTTTTCTTTTCTTTTCTTTTTCTCCCTCCTTCTCCTTTTTTCTTTTCTTCCTCTCCTTCTCTTTTCTTTTTTCTTTCCCCTCGACCTGGGCCAACCTGCCGCGCGACCCAGCTTCCTCTTCCCCCCGGCATCCCAGGCCCGCACCACTCCTCTCCTTTCGTTTTTCTTTCCCCAGCTGGTCCGGTTCTTTTTTTCTTTTCTTCTTTTTCTCCCTGAGTCACCTGGTCCCGAGCCCTTCTTCTTCCCCGAGGCATGGTAGCGACCGAGGAGCTGCAACCCAACACTCCGTCGGCCACTATCACTGTCACCGTCCTCCCCCTCCCTCTCCCGTCACTTTCTTTCACATTTTCGACCCCAACTGACCCTTTTCCCCTCTCCCAAGCACCCTTCCCTTTCCCTTTCCCTCTTCCCTCGAGCTTGCTGCCCCTGCCATGGCAGTACCGCCTCGACTGCCACCACGGGCGGCATGTCTGTCACCTACACTCTCTTGTCTTCTTCCCCTTATCATTTCCCTCCCCAATCGATCTATAAATACCTAATGAGCATCCTTAATTTGGGTTTTATTTTGAAACCCAGAAATCCACCATTCTCGCCGCTGCCCCATTAGACGAGTCGTCCACCACCGCCGCCTATCGCCAACGGCCAAAACACCCCTAGAATCAACCCTTGCACCACCATCTACCTAACTAGACCCTCCTTGCCCCTCGATTTACCCTGCACAACCCACCCCGGTCGTGCAAAACTGCCAACCCAATCAACATACTTTGACCCCTCGCCGCTCTTCGCACCACCGTCCGCCACTGATTCCATCGCCACCAACGCCACCCCTATCCTCCAAAAAAAATAGGGGAGCCTCCTCTACCTTCCCCTACACCCAGCTTTCCCTGCCTCCCTCTCCTTCTACTTCCTCCATCTTCCACCACCTTCAGCCGCCGCCACTCCCAGCTGCACCACCACCTTCATTCCACCCCTCTCTACCTGCTGCACCTGCTACACCTGTCTCCACCTCAAACACCCCTCCACTTCCTCTCCTTTAGCCTACATAGTAATCTTTCCACCTCTCTTCCTCCTCCACCGCCGCTGTCATCGCTGGTTCCACCACTAACCTTAGGTGGTTCTCCAACTTCCCCAACCCCTAAACTATTTTCTATAAGTGTTAATAATTTTATTTAATATTAATAGTATTATCCTTACTATCACTATTATTATTATTCTTATTATTATTAGTTTTGTATTATCATTGTTATTATTATTACTATTACCATTATTAATATTATTATTATGTATCACTCTTATTACCTAACCTAATTTTAGAAATTCTTATAATTAGGGTATACTATTTAAAAGGTTATAAATTTAGCATTAAAATGGTTATCCTTATTATTATTAGTATTATTATTATTGTTATTGCCATTATTATTATGATTATTATTATTATTATTATTATTATTAATGTTATCTAAACCAAAGTTGGAATATTATCGTTTTGTCGTTAAAGAGGAAGAATACTTAAGCCTTAGTATTTTACTATTTAATTTTAGAATATCATTAATAATATTCCTAATGCCTTTAGCACTAACATTATTACTATGGTATCATTATTAGTTATTACCATTCTTATTGTTATTATTTTATTACTATTATCGTGACAAAAACATTCGAACCCTTATATTATTATTATTATTCCAAATATAACTTCTATCATTATTATCTTTAGTAGTATTAGTACTTTTTTAGTAATACTAATATTATATTATTATCTTACCCCTAAAACCATTATTGGCCTTAAAAATAATAGGGCTTCTATTTCTAGGAGCATTGGTATTACTATTATTATTATTATTATTACTATTTTATTTTAACAAGTATTAGTACTATCATTAGAAGAAATAAAGCTATTAGGTTTGATGATATAAATATAGTTATGAATAATAACATAAGTATATTTTGACTAGTAATAACTAGTAGGCTAACTTGATGGTAAAAACCCTAGTTTTCACTTATAAAACTCCGTGTAATAATAACAACCCTAATCTTAGACTAAAATAAGAAATAATAGTATTTTTGGGTAGAAGGGAAACTAATAATTAGTCTTACCCTCTTATAGGTGAATCGAGCCAAAGCCCTAAAGAGTCGTAGCGTGCTCCAAGCCCGGCGATGCTTTAGGTAAGAATGTAGCTAAGGCTCATGTCTGTTGTGTGACTTGTATGCCTTGGATGATTTATATCATGCTACATCGTGTAATACATGATTGTTATTAACTTGTCTTATGTGTAGCGCAGTTTGGAGTTAAGGTATGTTTGTATATGTTTTCGTGTGACATGTGTGTTATATGTATGTATGGTGATCATGATGTGATATGTTATGGCCCTCTAAGACATGCATGATAGGACCATTGATAATATGATATGGAAATGAAAGGACAAAAAGAAAGAAAATGAGAAGTGGGTTCACTAAGGGGGATATGAGGTTGACCAAAATACCTCATGATTCGTGAGAGGAAATTAAAGAGGGAGGAATGGCCAAAATGAATGAGAGATGGGAACCATGCATAGGAGCCTTAAAATTTGCACGGGGTCAAGAGTTGAACCTAAGCTTGGCTTGGGGGTCGAGAGTGATTGGCCGGCCTCTATCTTACTTTTGCGATGTATCATTTTACTCTGTCATACTGTGTTGATGTATTCGAAAAACTTATTTAACTACTCTTTTGGTTGTAACCCTAAACCGCACTCTGATTTCTGTATGACTTGTGTTTTATTAATGACTTGTGTTTTTATTAATGACTTGTGGTTGATGTTGACCTTGTTTAGCCTTAGCACTTTGTATTGGAACGGTAGGAGTGAACCGATTTGGTACTAAGTGTGGCGGTAATGCCCCCGAGTTTACAACTTTGTCATTTCACGCTCATAAAACCTTTTATTAAAAAAAAATTTCAGTAGTAAATTTGGGGGTGTTACACTTCTAGACTCCCACTTATGATCAACTCAATCTCCATCTCTCGTAGCTCCTCATATAGTTTATTTTCTATCACCAGGGTATTTAGTGAATGCAATGACTTTCTACTTAGCGCGTCCACCACCACATTAGGTTTACCCTCGTGGTATGTAAGCTCCATATCGTAATCTTTTACCAACTCTAACCGCCTCCTTTGCCTCATATTAAGATCCTTATGTGTGAATATGTACTTGAGGTTTTTATGGTATGTATAAAACTTACATTGCACCCCATATAGGTAATGTCATCAAATCTTTATTTCAAACATAACTACTGCTAAATCTAAGTCATGAGTGGGATAGTTCTCCTCATAGGAATTTAACTAACATGATGCATAATATACCTCCTTTTTATTCTAAATCAACACACAACCAAACCCCTTCTTTGAGGCATTGTTATAGACTTTGAATCCTTCATTTCTTGATAGAAGAGTTAAAACTAGAGCAATAGTTAATTTCAGCTTTAGCACCTGAAAAGCTGCCTCACATTTGTCATCCCATTAGAAGTGTGAAGTATTCTTCGATAAATTTTTCAATGGCCTGGCAATCTTTGAGAAGTTCTACATAAACCGTTTACAATATCCATCCATCCCTAGGAAAATTTATACTTTTGTTACATTCGTAAGGGTTGGCCATCCCTGTGAAACTTTGTACTTCTATAACATTCGTAAGGGCTTTGTGTTGGATTTGTACTTGTAATCTCAACTCCAAAACTAGCTTTGATACCAAATTTGATGTGGAAGATCATATAAAATAAATATCATCATGTAAAGGTGGATAAGAGACATGGAGAATACCTTCACCACTTGTGGATGTCCATTGGATAAGAGGGTTGACTTGGTAGTATACTACCTAAGGGGAAGATTAGATAGATGGTGAAGGAGCATCCAATGTAGAGGTAGAGAGCCTGTTATTTAGGGACCCTTCCTTAAGGCTCTTCAAGCTTGATTCTACCCACTCATCTTCATATGAAGAAGTATAACAATTTTATTGCCCTTCAGCAAGGAGGCATATTGATGAAGGAGTACTACATCAGGTTCATGAACTTATTCCAATTCGCTCTGAAGGTAGAGGCTAGTGAGACAATGTAGGTTCACTACTTCAAGATTGGCCTAAGGATTAGATATCAAGACTTTTTGGTGGGAGTTACCTTGCTAAATATGGTTGGAATATATAAGAAGACCTTAAAGGCTTCTCGAGTCATCTAAGCCAAAAGTGCCCAGTTGGGGGCAAGAGGAAGTTCGAGGGTCACCAACATCCAGGCAAGAACTCCTACTCTAGAGGTAGCATGGTGGAAAGGTATGGCTAGAGTATAGGGTGGGCACCCTGAGTTGGAGGTTAGTTTAGGGGAAGTGTTGAGGAGAGGTATTGCCATTATAAGCGTTGTGAAGCAGATCATCTGAGAGTGAATTATGAAGGCAACAAGATGCCTTACCATGGATGTGGTATGATGGGACACAGAGCTTATGAGCATTGTGTCAATGGAGGTAGTGTTTAGAGAGGTCAATCTTGAGCTCAGATCATTAGATCTATACAACAACCATAACCATAGACTCTAAGAGTTTCTCCCTCACTATTTAGCATTGTCATCCATACCAGTCAACCTAAGGGTTAGAAGCCCTACCTATTTTAGTAGGGTTAAGGGTCAGGTAGTGCTGCATGGATTCCTTTAGGAGGAGGCCTAAACATGATTAACTAAACTGAGGAAGATCGTCAAGCCGGTGTGTTAACTAGTATGTTTACTGTCTCTACCTTTCCAGAATGCATATTGTTTGACTCTAGTGTATCTCATTATTTTGTGTCATCTACATTCATAGCTAGAGTTATGTTATCTCCTTCCTATAATATGTCTACTTCTATTTTTTTGCCTTCGGGAGATAGGATTGCGTGCTCTAGGCTCTATAAAGGGGTGGGCTTGATATTTAGGGAAGTAGAGTTTTCCTCAGATCTCATGGAGCTTGAATTGCATGATTTTGATGTGATTATCAGAATGAAAATGCTAGGGAAGTACTAAGCATTGAAATATTACGAGTAAAAGCATGTGATTCTTTGAGGACCAATGGGTTTTAGGGTCTCATATCAAAAGTTTGAGCCTAAACCCTCTATAAAGGCAGTATCGGCAATCGTGATGAGTACACTTGTTTGTAAGGGGTATCCACTCTTCATGTATAGTGTTCGAGATACAAAGGCCAATAAAACATTACTAGAGCAAATTTTAGTGATTTAAGAGTACCCTAATGTGTTTCTTGATGAGATTTCAGGTATGTTGCATGTTCAAGATGTCGAGTTTATCATGGACATGTTTCCAGGGATGGAACTTGTATCTAAAGCATTGTATCACACGACACATGTATAGATGAAGGAGCTTAAGGCTCAGTTAGAACTTAGAAGAGTCATTAGAGAAGGGCTACATTCGACCAAGTGTATCTCCTTAGGGAGCTCTAGTCTTGTTCATTAAGAATAAGGATGTGAGCCTAAGATTGAGCATCAACTATTAAGAGTTGAATTAGATTATATTTAAGAACCATTATCCATTACCAAGGATCGACGATTTGTTTTACCAACTCAGAGGAGCCTCAGTGTTCTCTAATATTGATATTTTGTCACAATACCATCAGTTGCGAATAGTGGAGAAAGATATTCTAAATACAACATTTCGAATAAGATATGGCCTTGATAAGTTAGCCATAATGGCTTTTGTACTCTAATTTTCTAACATCATTCATTTCTCTCATGAAATATATTATTTTATAGCTTTTTGATCAATTCGTCATAGTATTCATTGATGACATCCTTATCTACTCTAGTGATCAAGAGAAGCATGAACAGTATCTAAGACATATCTTGGCATTATTAAGGACACATCGGTTGTATGCCAAGATTTCAAAGTGTGAGTTTTGGATAAATCAAATGACTTTCCTTGGGCATGTAATTTTGAAAATGGTGTGGAAATGGATCCTTCCATGGTTTGAGCAATTTTTGAGTGGACAGCACCAAGTTATGTCAAGGTGGTGTGTAGTTTTCTAGGGTTGACTAATTACTAACATAGGTTTGTTGTAGACTTTTCCAAGATAAATTGTTTGTTGACTAATTTACTAAAGAAGTCTACATGGTTTTAGTGGGATGAGAAATGTGGTGAAGGCTTCTAGGAGTTGAAGAGGGGTTTGAATCCTACCTCTGTACTTACGTTACCGAGTGGATCAGATGGTTTTGAAGTATATAGCAACGCTTCTAAGCAAAAGTTAGGTTACTTGTTGATGCAACATGGGAGAGTGGTGGTGTATGCTTCTTAACAAATGAAGAAACATAAGTAGAACTACCCAACACAGATTTAAAACTTATCATAGTGATGTTCTCCCTTAAAATTTGGAGGCATTACCTCTATGGTGCTTAGTGCACCAATCATAAGAGCCTTAAGTCAATTTTCATGTAGCAAGAGTTGAATTTGAGATGGCATCGATGGTTGGAATTGGTAAAGAATTATAACCTAGAGTTGACCTACCATGAGGGAAATGCTAATGTGGTGGCAAATTGCCTTAGCTAGAAGATGTTGCATTCCTTGAGCATAAGTTTGTTTTTAGATCATTTGTGTCTTGATCTTAGGGAGATGGAGATTGGTTGATCATTGCTAGTAGTTTGGAAGCAAGGATGAGTTTACTCACCATCACACCTTCTATCTTTGAGGAGATCCAAGATAGTTAACTTGGTGATGTTCAACTCAAGAGGATTAAGCAGGGTATTAAATAAGGTATATCTAAGTGGTTTTAGCTCTATAAGGATGGTAGTGTTAGATATCATGGTAGGTGGTGTATACCACGGGGTTGTGTTGAAATCAAGAGGAAAATCCTAGAGTAAGGTTATTGTACTCTTTTATTCCATTCATCCTGGAAGGGATAAATTATATAAGGATTTTAAGATGGCATTTTGGTGGGCTTGCATGAGGTAGGATGTTGCAGAGTTCGTTTGATTTGTCAGAAGGTTAAGATCTAGCATAAGAGGCTAGGAGGGTTGGTATAACCATTAGAAGTTCCAGAGTGGAAGTGAGACAACATATCTATGGACTCTGTGGTGGGTCTCCTAAATAATCGGAGAGGATTTGATTCCATCTGGGTTATTTTGGATCATCTGACTAAATCATTAATGCTCATACCAATGAAGATATCATAGAGTATAGATTAGTTAGCCGATGCTTGTGGGAAGCAAGTTGTGCTACTGTGTGAGGTTCCTAGAGATATTGTGTCAGACTTAGACTCTAGATTTGTATCACGCTTTTGGTAAAATTTCCAAGCTTATTTTGGGACTCAATTGAAGATGAGTACTACTTTTCACCCAGCCATGGATGGTCCAACATAGAAGATTATTTAGACCTTAGAAGACATGCTTTATACATGTGTGTTGGATTTTAGGGGTAGTTGAAAAAACTGCTTGGACTTGATAGAGTTCTCTTACAACAACATTTGCCATGTAAGAATCCAAATGAAACCTTTTGAGGCCTTGTAAGGGAGGAAGTTTATGGTCCCTTGTGTTAGAGCGATATCATCGAGAAAATTGTGTTGGGATTAGAGATAATTGAGGAGATGATGAGGTAGATCTGACTAATTTAAGACCATATAAGAGCAACCCAAGATCATTAGAAGAGCTACGCATATTTTAGAAGAAGAAATGACGGTTATGAGTTGGACAATAGAGTCCTTTTGAGGGTCTCTCCCACTAAGGGAGTATTGAGGTTTGACAAAAAGGGTAAGCTTAGCCTAAGGTACATTTGATCATACGAAATTATAGATTGAGTCGGCGAGGTCATTTACTATTTAGCCTAATCGGTGGAGTTATCACGTGTGCACAATATCTTCCACAAATTCCAGTTGAGGAAGTATGTAGCAGATCCTTTATACATCATTCAACCAAATTCATTAGAGCTTGATGGATGTCTCATTTACGAAGAATGACTAGGAAGCATTTTGGACATGAAGACTTGAGCTATGCACACGAATACCTTCCTACTAGTAAAGGTCATTTGGTCATGACATGGTGCCAAGAAGGCTAAGAAGGAAATTCGAGCAAAGTACCTAGAGTTATTCTCTTAGTGTGAAATCTATTGGTGTGACCTTTTATTTTAACGGGGTAGTAATCCCTTTTGCCTTGTTAAATGTAATGTGTGAATTATTGTGTATTATATAAAGTGTCTAGATCTTGGTTAGTAGGCTTTGGAGATGCAACCTCTTTAAGAGGGTAGTTTTTTAATGCCCTATATTTTTTTTGTAAAATTTATAAAATGGAAAACTATGGTGTTTAATAAAATTTTATAATGTTTGATCTTGATTTGGAACTATAGTTTTGGTTTGAGGTAATAAGGAATTTGAGAAAAGATTAGAAAATTGAATAAAATAAGTTTTTAGGTAGATTAATTGACTGGTTCATCATTTCAGAAAAGGGTTTTATTTGACCAAATCGATCTATTGGTTTAAGAAAACTGATCGATTGGTCTATAGAATAGTTGAATGGTCTAGTCAAACTGATTGACTAGTTTTTCAAGTTGAGTAATTTTTTAAGCTTGATTTTATGGAAATTTTTTTGTATCAAATGGGACTTTGATAATCCAATTCCAAGATATTCTTGAGTGATCCTTAACCATTTTTATCATTTATTCAGCTTTAGTTACTGCCTCAAATAGATTCAAGGGATCGATTTTGAGAATTAAGGAAAAGGATGACCTCACTCTTATCTTATTATTCCCCTCTCCTTTGCAAACCTCTAGAAGTATGCTTCGATTTCAAGATTTTTCCTTGCATGACTGGGATATTCCCTTCCCACACCAATCTTCCATTTTCCTTATTTTATTCGATATTTATTTAGATGAGATCGACATGCATTCTATAGAAAATCACCATAAAAGCTCTAGAATATAAGTCAACTTGTTCTTGCTAAATCCACCCATTCAGCTTAAATTTGAATGGTAAAATTAAGATTTTCTATCTGTTGCATAACTTCACTTGTTCCTTAACCAATTCATTGGCTATAAATAATCCTAATCACCCCTTATTCTTACCTTTCTTTCAGCATCTGAAATATTTGAGTCCTCAAGCACTTATGTTAATTCCTATCCACTTTTAGATTACTTTTGAATTCATTTCACTCTTATCATCCTTTCTCTATCTCCCTCTTTTTTTAATTTAAGCAAGAAAGAGTTAGATTTAGGTTTAAGTTGAGTTGCTTTTAGCTGAATCTTTCTTTGTTTTTCTCTTGGGAGTGGTAAGTCCATTTTCTTTTTAAAATTATAGTTTGTGAAAGTCATTCAATGATTTCTAAGTTGTAATTTTTTATTTTTAAAGTTTTGGAAGTTGAAATATTCTAGCTAAACTTTTTCCTCTTTAGCGAAAGACTTTGCAAAATCATCAAGGAAGCCATTCATACCTTTAAAATGTGGTTTGAATAAACATGTGATGTGATATACTCTATCAAATGTTAATTTTATATTCCTTCATGAGATTTTGGCTTCTAATTGATGAATGTTGAATTAATTAAGAATCCTAATTAAAAAGCATGATTTTAGAGAACTTAGGGTTGATTTGCTTGAAAGTTATGCATAATTTAGTTTATGAGCTTGTTAAACATTGGTATTTTCTATGTTATGTTATGGTTTGGATGTGGTAAGATGTTAGAGTGTGAATTGTACGTAAAATTTCTGAAATGTGGTTTCTAGGAGCAAACCGATTGAATGGTTAAGCCAAACCAAACAATTGGTCCTTAGAATGGTTGACTAGTTAGTCCAAACATGTAACACCCCAAAATTTACTATTTTGTTTTAAAATAAAAGCACTTAAATTAAAACTCGTGAATTCTGGAGATGTTACTGCCACACTTAGTACCAGACCGGTTCACTTCGACCGTTCCAGTACCAAGTGCTAAGGCTAAAAGAGATTTTGTTAAACTTTAATTAATACTTAAACCAAGAGTTCGTAACATCAAAGATCAGAGTATGCGTAAAAGTTTACAATCCAAAGGAGTACAATCAACCATAAGATAAGAATCAGAATGCGTATTCAAAGTTCCTAAAAAGGAAATAAGTTTACAAATGGTAAAAGATAAATCCAGGGAACTCAAAACATAATTAGAAATTCAAATAAGGGAAATCCAATACAAAAGAAATAACATAAATGAAATAATGAAATAAATTCACATGAAGAGTGAATTTGGCCATGATACTTTTGAACTTTGAGCCAACCACAAGCTCAACACTCAACTTTACCCGATGTCTTGCCCACCTGCACAAAGTTAGAAGGGCCTACTACTCGTGGGAATGAGTAGCACCCATAAAAAGAGTGATCAATACGTTACGTACTGAGTAAGGTAACCATGCACTAAGGCCAATAAATAAGATCACATAAACCACGCAGAATACTAAAAATAGTATATAGTCCATCATGATAACATAATATCGTACAACCATTCGGGTAATGATATAAAGGCCCATTTACAGTCTGTAATATTAATTAATCTCTTATCAGAATTCTTTTCATACCATACTCTTTATTAATTCCACACGAGTATGGGAACCCCACTATTTTAGTCGGTGGATCAGTCTCCAGGGCACTCTAGCGTCTGGCCACTATTCTAGTCGGTGGATTGGTCACTTAGGGTAACATGCCCTACCATTATTATATACCGGTGGATCGGTCTAGCCCCTACTCGGATGGTGTTCCACTGTAAGTATTAGTATATTTTATGTGTCTTAGCAAACTATAGGGTTTGTTTTATTGAGCTCGGAATCCCCCACTATTATAGTCGGTGGATCAGTCACTTAGGGTAACACACCCTACCACTATTATATACCGGTGGATCGGTCTCTAGGATACTGCAGTACCTAGCCACTATTATGCCCGTGGATAGGTCTGGGCCCAACTCAATACTCTTCCACTTTACATGATTAATGTCTTAAGTATATTATTCATAAATTTTAACCCCAGACATGCATGGCTAACTTCCTTTATGCTTATCCCCCCAAAAGAACCTGTCTCACTCATAGGCTCATCAACCTCCTAACTTAGCCCATTATCCTTTCCCCTTTACCAGACTTACGTAAGAGTCCATTTCCCCTAATTGTGGCCCAAGCCCACTACTTTTTCACCACCTACCCATTCACTTCCTCACTAACACACTTTACTTCATCAGACACATACACATCCACATACACCCCAGAAAGCCATACTAAACCCTAACCACCACACAAAACCCTAGATCGGTCTACTATATGCCCTTATACTATCTCACGTACTATTTTTCATTCAACACATTCAAACGCCCAAACAACACTTTCTTCACCTTCCTCACACCTCAAATTAACTATTTATACATACAGTTTACCTCCATGCAAACTTCATATCCCCCTCCAACCCTTCATACTATTTTATGCAAAATCCTACGCTCTCACGTGAAACCCTAAATGCCCATGCAAACCCTACATTCCCCTATGCATGGTCATATATCACTTAGATCAACCCCACACTATTTCATTCCATACCATTATATTACACAACCTAACATGCATGTCTTATGGGCCATACCATATCATAATAAAAACCCAACTTTACATATTTTACACATGCCATAAAATATCACAGGAACATACCTCAACTCCATGTCATACTGCATATATAATAGTTATAAAAATACACATAAAATACATCATATTCCATATCACATGGCATGCAAGGCATGTAAGACACATTACACACAAACGACCTTAGTTACACCCTTACTTAAAACATTACCGGTCTTGGAGCACACTCCTACACCTCCTTAGAGCTTTGAATGTTCTCACCTATATGAGGGAAAATTAGAATTAGATTCCCTCCTACCAAAAATACTATTATTTACTAACTTATTCTAAGACTATGGTTGGAATAAAATAATACTATACTAATAATAACTATAAGAAATAATACTAAAAATACCGATAATAAGATTAATAGGATTCAAAACAAATGGTGAGATAATGATTCCACCCTTTACCAAAATAATGCTAATAATATCATTAAGACATTATTAATAAAAATAGTACTAATAATAGTAATGAAATAATGATCGAAAATACAAAATAGTAATACTAATAATGATAATAATAATAACAATAATAAAATAACTAAAACCGAAAATAATATAAGGTAGGGTTTTCGACCATACTTCAAAATAGTGAAAGTACCATTAGTAATAATAATAATATTATTAACACATATTACTTTATAATAATAATAATAAAATTAATATTAATATTAATACTAATATTAATAATAAAAGTAGTAGTATTCACACTATTTAAATAAAATAGGGCTTCAGCCTTCTAAATAAATAATAGTAATAGTAAGAATAATAATAATAGTAATAGTAATAGTAATAATAATAATAAAACTCATACTAATACTAATAATATTAATAATACGAAAAATAATAGTCTAAATAATTTACATAGGGTCTCAACCCTGATAAGGTATAATAATAATAATAATAATAATAATAATAATAATAATAATAATATTGAACCTAATATTAGTAGTAGTAGTAGTAGTAGTAGTAGTAGTAGTAGTAGTAGTAATAATAATAATAATAATAACACTTAAATAATAGTTAAAAATTGAAATAAAATAAAGTAAGCTTAAATAAATAGGGGAGATGGGCTGAGAGAGCTTAGGGTTCCACCTTAGGTTGGTGGAGATGGGCGGCACCAACAGTGGTGCACGGCGGTGGCTGAAAAAAGTGAAAGAAAAGGAAAGAGTTGAGTTTTGAGAAGAAGATATGGAGAATAAGGTTGGTGGTTGAGGTGTTGGTGGTAGTCTAGATTGAGGGGAGTAAAGAGAGAGTGGTGGCACAATAAATGGTGATGGAGCATGGCGGCAGAGGTGGCAGCCAAAATGAAGAGAAGAAGAAAAAGAGAGGAGGAGAAGGAGAAAGAAAAAGAAAAAAAGAAGGAAGAAAAAGGAAGAAAGAAAAAAGGAAAAAGGGAAAATGGAAAAGAGAAAAATAGGTTGGTTGGGTATTTAAATTAATATGAATATTTTGGATACTTAAAAATAATAATATTTAAATAAATAATAAAAAATTTCTTTTTTAGGCTAATTTATAATTTTTAAAAGGTTTTTCATAAATTCTATTTTAATCAGAAAATCACTCTAATTTTCTCCAATTGAATTATTTATAAAATTCCTATTAATTTAGCCCTATTTATTTCCTCTTATTTAATAAAAATAATTTATTTAATTGATTTCCAAAATAAAATCCTTAATTACCTAAAATACCAAAATTTCTTCCTAATAAAATTCATTTAACAAGATTCTGTGTTGTCTTAAATAAAACACGGCTAACATTTTACAAAAAAAATATTTGGTTTTAAATGAAACACCCCTAATGATCAGGTGTGTTTACCCTGAACAAAAAAAATGTCTTACTTTAGAATTAATGGGGTATACTTTAGGAAAAAAAATGTTTCAATTGTAGTCTAGAATAATACACCATTTGTAGAAAGTTTAATTTAGAAACCCTAATTATAAAATTGGTAATTATAATAATTATTATAGGAAATTTTGTATTAAATGTATTATTTTTTATGTATGTTATTATGGTATATTATATATATATATAAATTTATTTCGGTTAAAATTTTGATAGAATTTAGGTTATTAGTTGGAACCCCGACCTATATCTCTTTTATTGAAGAACCCTAATTCTACTAGCTTGATGTTTTTCCTCGTTTAGCTTTCCTAAATGAAACCCTAACTTATTGAGATTTTTGGTCTTTTACCTTCCTTTTTTCTAGCATAATTTTCTTTTTAATGCCACCCACCTCATTCATGTCTTCTTTGTCCCATGTTCTCCATGTCCATGTTTTTCTTAACCATGCATTGCTTGACTTGTTCCATTCATATGCCATTGTCCATTTGAGATCCCCAACCCTCATTATTTTTGGTATTTTGATCCATTCAAACACTAATCCTTTGGTTTGTGATATTCTTTTCTCTTCTTCTTCTTCTTCTCCCTTCTCCGTACCTCTAGTTCTCATTTCAACCAGCACCACCCACCATCAACTATCACCATAGCCCCTTGATACCACCAATCACCGACCATCATCAATTTCCCCTATAAACCACAAGTACTACCTCATTATTAATCCCTCTCATCACCACCTTAAGCCATTTCTTCCCCCAGTTGTGCTCTATTTTGATTTTCGTTGAGGTGCAAGATCAGATACCTTAATAGTGCCTCTCTCACACAACACATGCATGAATTTGCATATAACTTGTATGTGCCTTTTCTTATTCCCCATACATCTCGCTCACAAAATGTGTGCACCTTTCACCCCTCGCCTATGCGCGTCTTGACCTCTCAACCTATACATGCTCTATATGCATGATGTGCATTCCTCCCCTCCTTGATTGTGTAAAACACCACCAGTGCATCCATCCTTGCTGTATAAAGCACCAATATTGCCTATCCTCATCAATGGTAACAAGTGTTGGTGTCCTCTCCTTTGCAGCGACAACAAGTGACACCGCTCCCCTTTTCTTGTATGAGGTTTACATGCTACTCCACCCTTGGTTATGTGGCTTTGTGTCGATGCGTAGTCTACCTTTGCCTCAATTAATTTCTAACCCTTTTTTCAAGTTGGTTTTAGTTAATTTAGGTTATTGTTGTGTTATATTTTTGTGGAGAAGATGATCTTTTGTGCTTTTGTATAGCTTGAATTTAAGTAAATCCAATAACTTATGAGATAGTAGAATTTATATGTGAGTATGATAAGTTATTTAGATATAGAATCATGCTAGGGTTTTATATTATGTAAATGTTATGAAATGTATAATAAGATGATAATAAGATCTTAGTTGGTTAGTAGGTATGACTTACCATTAATTATGAGTGATAAGCATGCATAAGTTGATAAAGGGTAACATATGTCTGTCTAGGATTTTGCTAGAGTTTCTAACCTTGCCAATATATTATATTTATGCTATGTTAAGTGTTCCATGATTATCATTGCATGTGAAACTATAGTTGACATAAATAACATGAAATTATGCACACATGATTAGGGTTAAAATATGATAATTACTATTCATATATTCCAGGGTAGAAATTCTCCCTTACGTGCACCATGATAATAAGTGCCATATTAAATGTTGTGTTATGCTAAAATTATATATGTATGTGTTGCATAGAATATATGACATGTTAGAAACAAATGATTAGCATTTATACACGTAAGTTGCTAAATGGCTATATAATGAAAAATATAGTCCATTGCTAAATCTTAGAAATTACGTACATACTAAAATATGGTAACTTATTATTTTTTAGCTTGTTCATGAAAAAATTTAATATTAATAATGTTTGATATGAAATTGAGTAATAATGGTGGAGGTTGGGTTTCAAGAGCATTTTTGTCATTTTCAACCTAGTACATCTATTGTGAATCATTTAACATATGATGATCTTAAAATTTTGATAGGACGACCTTAGTGTTGACTTTGACCTTTACTTGGACTATTTACCTTAGGGTTGACTTGAATAATTGAAAATAAAGGAAAAAAGGTTAAGTATGAAAATGAGAATTGTTATGCAATATGTGACATTTGCAATTGTATCATAAATCATTATTAATTAAAGTGGAAGGTCTCAAGTTTGGGAATGATTGCTCTCTAGGATTAGCTACCCTAGAGACAAGGTGTAATCCTTATTTGAGTTTGGTTCACTAGTGTGTTGATATGCACAAGTAAAGCCCTGATGTACTCTATAAGCGATTTACAAGCCTTATAGAGGCTATCAATATTTAAGGATTAAGTGAGTAAGGTTGGAGGATATTGTATTATTTGTGTGCGACAGTATGATCGGGAGTATCGTAGTGTCCCTAGGGTCTTGAGTACGAGAATTGCGTTACCTTTGTGCACAATATGACCGGGCATATCTTAGTATCCCCGGATTGATTGTATCCTCCAAAATAATTTAAAATAGAAATTGTGGTGTAAGAATAAAAATGGATTTTTGTGGTTATAGTTTGGTAGTTGCTTCTGTGTGCTACTTGGTTTGAAGGGTTAGTTCGATAGCCGCCTTAGTGTCCTACCTTGGTATTGGTGTTGATCATAGGTTTTATATGATCATTGTCTTAGTTGAGATAAAGTGAAGTGGTTAAGTATGATTATCTGTTGAGCATGAGACTTTGATGTTGTATATATTATTCCTTAACTATTGCATATTGTTAGAACATGTGTTTGTACTCTGACCATGTTTTTGGAATATTGGTTGATTATATATAATGTAAGCATGCTATCTCTTGTAATGTATTGTGATTTATTCATTATGAAGAAGTCATATTGATGCTAGTTTTGAAGAGGAGTATGTGAATGCCATGGAGTAACACAAAGTGTGTGAGAGTGATAATGATAAGTGGAGCATCTAGGAAGATGTTTCATTTTCAAAATGAGCTTATGGAATTTAGAGTTAAAACAAATTGATGTGGTATCTTTGAGTAATGATTTTTGTTATAATCGATTTTCCTTTGACTATTATATCCTATTTTTAATATAATTTTTGTTGTTGTAGGAAAACTATTTATCTGTAATTTTTATCTATATTATTATCTTTTATTTTTGGTACTTTATTTTTAATATGATTTATTGGAAGCCTTAACACTTGATATAAAAAAAAAAAGCTAGATAACCAAACTTATATTTAATGTAAAGGTAATATATATTATTTCAACGATGAATAATTTCGTAGAAGAAAATTTTTAAGTAATAAATTAAAGGTGCTAAGATCCATTCCCACGTGGTTCTTTAGTCGTCTCCCTCCCTGCTAATATATGGTATCTTTCTGCGTCCAGATGAAACAGCTGGCAGAAAACTTGACTTTCATGATTTATGGCAAGTAAACGCTCGCAGCTTATCATCGCCCGTAATAATTACTGTG
This sequence comes from Tamarix chinensis, assembly GCA_030549775.1. Lineage (NCBI taxonomy): Eukaryota > Viridiplantae > Streptophyta > Magnoliopsida > Caryophyllales > Tamaricaceae > Tamarix > Tamarix chinensis. Next base: position 121,577,044 of record CM060171.1, read on the forward strand.
ATTTGTTTAAAAGCATGTGCGTCATCAGATCTCGGTGGAACTTAACAGATTCACATAAATAATCGAGAAGGTTGGACCAATATTTGTATGTAAATATATCGACCTCGATCGCATGATTGTAGGCATTTGGTATATTGAATTGAGGTCAGATCACGTAATTTAGAATTATAGTTTCAAGTAATGTTAGATCGTGTTTGGAAGAGTTTCTTATATCTGTTAGTGGTTTGTTGGTGCTGTCATAAAGTTCAGTGCACGATTCCTATTTAATGTGAGGTCAATAAACTTATAAACATTTGGGAATTTATCCGAATCGGTGGTATATATTGCTGACTAGGGAAGTTGGGATCCATTCCCAACCCCAGGAACAAGGCTTCCCCCCATTCTCCTGTACCGTTTTATACTATAAAATAAATAAATAAATAAATATAAAAAAAATCTTATAAACATTTAGTCTAACAATTATTATCTAACCCAGATAAACTTAAAAAAACAAAACTTCAAAGTAAAAGCAAATAAAAATATAGATTTCTTTTTTGTGTGTACTGTATATTAGAGCAGAAATATTATGAGTATTAAACTTATGATTTAATACAATACACATTCATGAATTATACATCCACAATATGTAAATATGATATTTACTACATTTCCCTCCACATATACATATAATACCTCATCAAAAACCTTGTTAAGAAAAACTAGTGAAACAAAACCATGGATAATGAAAAAATTACAATTTCTCCCCCTCAACTTAGTATATCTCTTTTGTATATTATATTACATATAATTCTATTTGTATGTACAATATACTTTAATAGTGCTTTCATTTGAAACTTTACCGATAAAATCCCTATCCAAGAGACACATATGGCTTTTGTACAAATAAATGAGTCACCAAATTAACTTTTTAATCATATCTTTGTGAATATCTACTTATAATCAATTAGTCTAACACATTCAAATGTTGGATTTCTTATCCATATAAATCACACTCATTAAGTATGTATATTGGACTATTCTAACTCATCAATCATTTATCAAACGACATGTCATAATAAATTGAGAATAACTATCACTTTTATCTATTACCAGTCATAACTTTTTAGGTAAAGACATTACCGATGTCTACTTTATACCATCTTACATCGATGTAAGGATAATTCATGGATATTTTATTCGCGGACAGAATCTATTTTCAAATTTTATCCATATAGACATGTTGGCTCATTGTGGTAATTTTTATATCATTTCAAGGATTATAACTCCTGTTTTGAGGGTTCAACTCTTTAGATCCATGTAATATGTTTCTAACGTATTTGTACAATACTGGCCACTAACTTCTTTGAAGTTATGACAAGTAATTCTATGTGATTTGGAACTTTAGTCAAGACACATATAACTTTCATAATTTATTGGCCATACTACATTCAAGTTGTAGTTAAGCTATATAAAGCAAGAATAAGAATCATCATATGCACTTTAATTTTTCTTTGAGTCCATATCTCATGGAAGATATCTTATAAGTGTTTGCTTACTTTAATCTTTATAATCTCAATCTCCTATTCTCTTCTCTTGAGTCTAAGGAAACAAACATTTGTAGCCTTATTCATGAATTAATTCCATATCTATGGAGGAGTGTAGACATATATAAGACTCATCTATTTTAAAAAAAAATAAGTATCAAGTTCATTCCAATTAATATAGCTTGAGGGATAATATAATATGTGATTAGTACACGCCAAAAATCTTTGCATACATACTGACATATCACTTCTAAGCCTCACTAAAAAGGGTCTGTAAATCAAATTGATAATCAACAACTTGACCGGGTTGTTTTGCTTCCAACTTAAAGCAATGATTGCATTTTTATCTCAACTATATGTCTATTCACTTTTGTGCCAATTCAAAAATATCATTTTCATTTGCAAAATATAATATGTGACCTTACATTGTTTCATCATTATATACCGTGGTATATTTAATTGGTTTATATATGTCTACTTGAATTCTATTAAGGGCATAACATATTTTGAGTTTTCTTACATTATCACAATTTAATTGTAAATTTTTCAAGAATAAAATGTCATTCATATGAGATCACATGGTATAATTCCTATCATTGTTGCACTAATGTGAGATCACATGCTATTGTAAATACTCCAACATCTACGGTGGAGGAGGATACGACTATGGTAGGTTTTAACCACTACCAATGATGAAGTAATTGCACAATCTCATGAATAAGTGGCTAGAAAATTATGCACAAAGCCATCATCACTACTTTGTTATAAAAAAATACTTTAAATATTGTAAAAATTAAAATTGTAGAAACTAAATTGCAAGAATTAAAATTGCATAAATAGAAAATACAAAAAAAAATTTAGTGTTGGGGTCTATAAACCATTAAATAGTTTGATCTTCTAGATCAAAATACACGGTATATAATACCATTCAACCTTCTTGATCATTATTACATAAATCTTGAAAGGATTTGACTAATTTGATCTCCATGATCAAATTGTACATAAGGTATTCATCACCATTTAATTATTCAACCTTCAAGATTGAATTGTGTATAAGGTCACTAAGACCATTAAATCATTTGGGGAAGCTTTCGACTTCCACCTCAATTATGTCATATCCTTTTTATACCCTAGGTATGCACTTGTAAATAATATAATTAGTTGTGAGCCTCATTATTTTATCAACACTTGTGCAATTACCCATCCGTACTTCATGCACATGGAAAAAATTTCGCCACTTCTAGTGATCTTCTATTAACTTTAGGTAATAGAGGTTTACACTATATCCTCTAATCAACTATACTTGATAAGATAAGGATATAGTGATGGAAAACAAGGATGCCTATCCATCACTTTTAAAATTACATAGTTTTATTAACATTTCCACTTTAGGTGACTTTTCATAATCTTCAAGTGACAGAGATATGCGTATGGTGATTGGAGTTGTGACCACCAATCCATCACTTTCCTTACTTGAATTGATCCTATTAAATCCAATTCCAAGTTTATTGAATGAGAGACTTTTATCCTTCTATCAACAATTATCTTTACCCTCCATATCATAATTGGAAGGGAGATAATCAATCAAGATAGATATAATTAAATAAAATGCATCTTTTCCAATATATACAATTAGAAGTGTTAAAAAAAGCATAAGATTAAAGGAATCAATCCTAATATCAAGGGGACCTATATCTTCCTTAAAGCGATTTATCAATTTAAATTAAGTGGGGGATTGACATTCTATACTTTTTCTTAATTATAAGATGTGTCATATATGTGATCTTTCATATGCTTGCAAACATTGAGATCTTGCACAAGAAACAAAAAGGGTAGGTTAGTCCTTTCTGATACATAATCATTATGTCTATATAGAATAATAAGTAGTGAAGATTTAACACTCCTTATTAAGAACACGTGGAATAACCCAACAATAATGCCATATCTCTATATTGATTGAGATCTATGTCAATTCTATGATCATTGGTTTATGAGCACCTTAATTTCATTGAGCAAGATCAACACAAAATCAAACTTCTTTATCTACGGCATAATCATAATGATAAGATTTCGTAATATTGAAAAACTTAAATAGATATAATAACATAAGGAAAGAGAGAAGAGAGTCTCGTATTCATTCATACATATAAGTAGGGGGTCTGTACTGGTCTAAAACCATATTGGACTAGATGAACCTTAATCGAATTGAAATCTAGTTAAGTACTAATTTTTTTTAAAGCTAAGACAGAAGATTAGACTAGGGCTAGATTGAAATTATCGGTCTAAGACCTCTTAGGACCAAAATTAGTAAGTTATATATATATATATATATATATATATATATATATATATATATATATGTAATATATTAATAAGATTTTGGGTCAAATTGGAAGATTGAATCTGACCAAATAAGGCCAATACTAGTTAAGGACCAATTTTTATTTTTTTTATTTTTACTTTGGGACCAAAACCTAGATCAAAGACAAGAATACCATTTCAATCTTGGACCAGAACCTAGAATAATAGTTCCATCCATCCCAAAATTCTAGTTTGAACCAATTTTTGAATACCCCTACATATGAGTTATCTTTTTCATACACAATTCACCATCTTTTTCATACACAATTCACCATTTCTCCTATATAAAATGTTCATACTTATTACATCCATTACGAGAGAAATTTAAGGAATATGGAAGGTTATAATACCCCAAATTGAGCGGAGTGTTATAAGGATTGATCTGGATACTTATATCAACATCGTATACCATCCTTGTTGTGATTCCATCCTAAGAACTTCATAGTTAAGCATGTCGGCTGTGGAGAAATTTTTAGAATGGGCGACCCTCCTGGAAAGTTTCAAATTTTTTTTAGAAAGTGCGTGAGTGAGGACAAAGTACGTTGAAAGGACTCGTGTTAATCTATAGGACCAGTCGATCAATCCGAAAGTGCTCCAGGATAGCCCCCGTGTGGTCGTATCGACTCGAGGTGTTACAAAGGTGGTGGAGGAGATGAAGAATTGGAAGGTTACATCCATAGTGGAAAAAAATGAATATTAAACCTATGATTTAATATAATTGATATTTATGAATTATTTAATAGGATATTTACAACATATACACACATCATTTTTACTAAATATGAATGCTTTTATTGCTTAGCTGGTTCAAAATAGTGGTTAGGTTTGCCAACCCATCAATTTGTTGATTCACTAATTATATGTAGGGATGCAAACATGGTATATTTTATTCAAAATTTGATGGAATTTATCATATGGATATAAAAGTTTTAAACCTATGGTTTAATACAATTTGATGGAATTTATCATACGAAGAACTGGAAGGTTATAACCATAATGGGAAAAACTGTTATAGCTAATAAAAATATTGGAGTATTAATCATTCGATTTAATACAATTTACATTCATGTATTATTTAATAGGATATTTACAACATATATACACACCATTTTTATTGAATATGAATGCTGTTATTGCTTTGCCGGTTTAAAATAGTGGTTGTCTTTGCCAACCCATCAATTTGTCGATTCATTAGTTATATGTAGGGATGTAAACATGATATATTTTATTCAAAATTTGATGGAATTTATCATACAGATACCTAAATGGTTATGGATATGGAGGATATAAGAAAATGCTCATTGTGTTCAGGTACAAATATATGTATAGGGGTATCCATATATATACGCGTATCCATATTTATACAAGTTTACACGACATATACTTACCCATTTTTATTGATTTTAAAATAAACATGCATGGATATGAATTTACATATTGATTTTCTTATCGGATATGGATATAAATATAGGAGTATCCACCTCATATTTTCCCCCATTTAAATCCCTAATTATATAGCCTAATTCGCTCTGATATATAAAACTATAGCACCACAATCCCTGGTTTTAACTTCATATTTTTGTCTAGGATGATAAATAGAAAACTAATGATAGATAATTGATAGATGATGTTATTAAATATAAAAATTATATATTAGATTCAATTAAAATTTTATTTTTCCAATTAGGCCCATCATATTTTTTGGTATTAATTAGGTTATTTTCTAAATTTAACTTTCCAATTATACTCGATCTTTACCTAATTTTACTCAAATGTTGATCTAGAAACTTTATTTAAAAGAGGGTTATGGATTAAAATAGTTGTGGTTAAAATGATATAAAAGAGAAGTTAAATTTAAAAATTGACCTAATAGATAAAAAAACTAATAAACCTAATTAGAAACATAAAAGTGTAAACGAACCTAATATGAAATTAAATTTATTAAATATTAGGGTCAAAGGCCATTTTGGTATCCTAATATTTGGCTTTAATATTTTACCAATACCATGAATTTTTAATAATTTCACATAGATATCTACATTAATTTCATGTAATTTCACTTGATTACATATGGTATAAATAAATCACTATCATAAATTTATTTATGCACCATTAAGGTAATCAAATGAAAATAAATAAATAAAATGTGAATATAGTTAAATAAAATTATTCAAAAATACATAACCCCTATACAATACTAGTTAAATATTAGAATATCTATATAAAATTTATATAAAAAAATGAAGATTAGGTTTATTTAGACTTTTATTTCTCCAATTAGGTTACACACACACACGCGCGCGCACACACACACACACATATATGAATTAGGTCTATTTTTAAATTTAATTTTCTAATTATATACAATCTTTATTGATCGAATAGAATTTTATTCAAACATTGATTTAGTAACTTTTCTTAAAATTAAATTATGGTGAATTAATTGATTAGTATTATACTCTGTGTGAATATGCTTCTTTCAATAACTAGATAGGATTTTGTTTAAATTTTCCATAAACTTGCCTTAAAATTAGATAGTGGTGAAATAGTTATCAAGCATACTTACTATGTAATATTTTTTAAAGTATTTTGTCTTCTTAATTAAATATGTCACATAAATAGTAATGCCATTTTTTATTATTATAAATATCTACTATATTTTTAATATCTAACTTATAGCCAATTTGATTAGATTTAGTATATGGATTGTAGCATGTTTATGAAATGCGGATAGTACATGTGATGAATTAATGGTGTGTAATATGCTTGCAATAGTGTAGTATATAGTACCCCTCAAAATGTGTAATATGTAGTATATTTAAGAAATTTTTATAGTATATTTAACAAACTTATAGCATATGGTACATAATCCTTAATTAATATGTAATATATATAATATATTTAACGAGCTATAGTGTATATATTATACATCATAAACTAGTGTATATAGTACATCTAATGGTAAATAATCTTTAATTAATATTTAGAAAATGTGTACTATATAGTATTTTTTAGGAATGTGTGATATATATAGTATATAGTATTCATTGCCAAATATAAAGATGATATATATAATATCTAGTATATTTTAGGCAACGAGAAACAAATATCAAAAATAAATAAGATTTTGGTAGCTACTTTATTATTATTATTATTATTATTATTATTATGATTATTATGATTATTATTATTATTATTATTATCTTATGTGAAAAATATATGCAAGTAATTTTGTATGCTTGTTGCATTTTTATGGGCATAATCAATAATAAGAAAAATTATAGGGAGAAATAAGATAAAAATACATTAGTTATGATAAAAATAATATAATAATAAAATTAAATTTAAAAACTAACGTACTTAATATAAGAAAATATGATTAATTTACTTGAGAAAAGAAAAAAAACAAAATCTAAATAAACCTAATTTGTGATTAGGGAAAAATAGTTAGTAGTTCATTTGGATCAAAATAAATAAAGTTGGACAATCTATTTGGTATTTAATCCACTTTTTTGATATTCTAATATACATATACATATAGAGAATATTATCTGTATATTTATATATAATTAGATGTATATATTAGTATAATCATATATACATAATATTTTATATTTAAAATTAAATATTTTAAGATTATTTTAATTTTTATCCTATTAATTTTACCTAAATAGCCTATAAAAAAAAGTTTTCTTTTTGATTAACTCTAAAGTTTGTCCTAAACATCGCATCTGAGATGCAGAAGTCATGCACATCAGACAGATGGGTTTGACTATAAAATTAATTGGTACCGAATAAATGGACCCTTTGATCTTAATTAAAACTCCTCTGACTAGGTCAGTCTAATATTATGGATGTTTGACCAACAATTTACGGGCAAGATACTGACCTCCACATCCTTTCGCCTAAACGGATGGATTTTCCAGACGACTTGTTTGGAAAAGTTTTACTATCTTACTGTTTTTAGTAGTATATAAATTTATAAAAATTAACAATTGCAGCCCTTGTATTAAATATTGCGGCTATCAAGTTGAGGTTCAAGAGGATCCTACTTTTTCAAACACGCTAAAATCAATTTCTACGGTTCATTTATCTGCTCAGATTTAAGTCCTGGGTGACCTTTATTAACCGGAGTTACGGGACAAGAAAACCTAGCGTGCGAATCGAGGATAACAGTGAGGCGCTGTCCGTGGACTTCATGCCAAACAATTCTTGACCGGTGCTTCGACGGCAAACGTAGGGCTGTTTATATACGGTCCTATATTTATTGATTGATATGATATGTGATTTGACCACTTTTAAAAAAGATAAATATCATATTCGATTAATTAAAATTTTAATTTAAAAAATATATACGCACACACAAATATAACTAAAGTAAAATTATAAATGTTAATTTTTATACTTACATGATATAATAAAATATTATTTATAATTTTAAAATAATCATATAATTATTCTATTAACAGTATAATCATTTCATAACCATTATAAATTTATAATATAAAATTTAACTTAGTAATTAATTTATAATTTTTTTTTTATGTTTAAATTTGGACAATATATTTTAATTTTTGTATAGAATAATATACTATATTTATACATACATATATACATATATATATAATATCAATTTTGATCCTTATTTTTAAATATTTTATTATAATTTTTTTAAAAATTAATTAATTAAAATATTGATATAAAAATTAGATATTTATTCAAATTATCAAATATTTAATTAAATTAGTTGAATTTAATATCTAATCCGACGGATATGTTGATCTATTATTTACGCCTATAGTTTCAAATGGAGTCCGGCATTTTCTGGCTCTTCTTTCGCTGCCAAGTCTTCATATAAACCCAAATATATTTGCAAAGTGTATTTGGAGTATAAATTAATAATATTTAAATAAATAAATGGTTCTCATTATATTATTTATATATATCTCAATTGAATTTTTTTTATCTTTGTGTTCATATTTATTTAATTTTCGATTGATATTTTTTTTTAGATTGACGTTCATTTAAGCTTTTCTTAGTATTTTTTTCAGCAGAGGTTTATTTTACTTTAAGTTGATATTTTATTATTATACTAAATTTAATATCGACATTTATAACAATCACAATAATTATAATAATTTATGAAATTAAAATTAAAATCGTTATAATTAAATAATATAATTATCTTAATTTAAAACTAAAACAGTTAAATTATTATTATACTTAAAAAAAATTTTAATTTTTTTTTTACACATAGACATAGGAACACCTTATGAGATGTATCAAGATACTTAACATCATCCGTATTATCTTTCCCTTCTTCGTTTAGCTCATGTGCTAGTATGAATATAATAAATTAATCCTGCTCTTGTTTAAGAATGCAAGAAGCGCTAAATTTCATTTTATAAAAGAATCAAAAGTTTAGTCCGATGTTGTTTTTTTTTGCATTTAAGTTAATAGATTTCAAGTTTCGTATGTTTTCAGATATACACTGTCCTTTTTTAATCGTTTAAAGCTAATTCCAAAATTCAGAACCAGCTGATTCCATCGTCAACATGATCTGAAACCTCATAAATACGCAAGGGACCATTTCTAAAAGACTCATAACATCATGATACTATTTGACGAAGATGTTATAATAACAAAAATAAAAGCTGCAGTCTTGGACTTTACCTGCACTTCAATAAAAAAAGCACGTCCACAATAATACTAAATCTTTAGTCTAAATATCAAAACATTTGAAAGGTGACTACTCGTACCGTACGTAATTAAAAGTATTCTTCCAAAATAATACATAAACAATGTTTCATCGTTGACCTTTCTAAGAAGTAGGTTATATATATATATATATGTAATAAAGAAACATGATACCAATCTTGCTTTGTCATAAGAATATTCGGTTTTCGTTATTTAAAAGAAGAATATTGATTGATCATTTCAACCCGCCAACTTACCTAAATACTCAATAATTTAGATAGATAGCTGTACGTATAAGAATTTTAAATATATGTAGATGGCTGCACAAACACACAATCATATAATTTTGTATTATATGTCAATGAAAATTTTCAAAATTAAACGATAGATATTACATCATTAATGACCTAAGTCGAGTTATTCAACTCTTTGATAAAGCTAATCTCTCACTTAATTACATTTATACCGACTAGTTGCTCATTTATTGAACCAGCATAATATTGAAATTCAAGGTTAGACCACTTAATAAATGGAGCTAAGCACATATGTGTATGATTATTAACTCATTTATGAAAAAAAAAGAGAGTGAAAAAGTTAAACATAAGATTATGATAGGAAAAAAATCATCTTCTAATTCAACTATGCCCAACTTATTTATATGTAATATGATACCTAATGGAAATTATTGTTTTAAATGAATACATAAACACTAATTATATATCTAATGAGTTACTCTTATAAATGAGTCTTTATTGAGCATGGAGACAAACCTACAAAAAAAAAAAACAAAACTCGTTGGCTCATGATCAAACAAGATGAACATATCATTGCTCTAGCCATTAGATGACCAAGCCGAAAAATAAGGTTTGATCTTCACATACAACAAATGAAAGGCTACTTGCAAACTAGAAGGAAAGTTAGACAACATTAAGTTCACTAGTCTTACAAACAATTCTTAAAACGGCAATGTTAACGTGAATGTTGTCCATGCATACTCCTTATTGGTTCGAGTCTCTACACTAGGGAGATTAGTACTTGACCATCCTTGATTTTGTGAAGTCCCAAATCATGTGAAGCCTTGTAGTACATGTTTGTTGTAATGAAGATGAAGATGATAGAGTTTTGATCAATCCTGATATGATCTTTTTCAGTATGGACTAGTATAATAATGATTTCAAGGCAGCACATCATCATCATTGTTGACATGGGTGTAGTGATTACCACGAGGGGGAGTTCATGTCGCCATCAAAGTAGCCACAACGACCACCATGAAGAGTTGTGTTAACGCTCATCTTCAAAATTTTCTCTGTGTTTTTGTAGTGTCTGATGATATGCCCATGTCCATAACCTCACCCTAACAAGATTGTGTTCACTCTCAACCACTTCATACTTCTCCAAACTCTTCTACATCTACACATAATTTTTTATGCTACACAACACATCAAATATGATTCACAATCTCATAATCTTCACCTTGACACATTATTTAAGATAACTAGTAATATGAACACCCAATTATCTAAAAAATCCCTCTTACCCCAAAGGACTTCATAGAATATAAACACGAGCCTAGTCTAAGCCTTACTCAAACTCAAACACAACAAATGACTCCAATAGCACACCCATTAGATCATCTTGAGTAAGTACTTCTTAATCCAACCTAACATCACAAGCTAACTCTACAAGCCAAAAACCATCATCACCTCTAGTCATAGCCAACCTTAAAACCTCTAAGGTAAAAATTGAGCACATCAGTGCACTTCTAATGAACAGGATCACAACCAAAATCAAAGTAACCAATAAACAAAATATTCAACAACTAATGCTCCATACAAGTCAATGTTGTACACACCAAGTACCTCAGAATCCAATCTATAACTGATTAGTGCAACTCCATAAGATTCATCAAATGTCTACTCACAACACCCACAACTTGAGCAATATTAGATATGATACAAACTATAGTGTACATCAAGCATCCCATAACTCTAGCGTATGTTACCATAGTTTTTTAAACCAACTCAACTTTATTAGTATACCATAAGGTAAAATTGACCCTAACAATAGATTATGAGCCTAACATTAACTCCAACACATCAATACTACTCAAAGTATACAACACATAATCAACTAACTCCTCAAAGCCATCATTAGTAGGAGCCTCTACATATTAATTTGAAACCTCCTCGATAAGAGAATATATACCATCTAAATCAACTACAACATCCTCCTCCATGTCATCAAAAGCACCCCATATATCCCTATGATCCACTTGCTTCTCAATAAAATATTTGGACTCACAGAAGATATCAATAACAAATATGGATATACTCAAGTCACCCAATGTGGACTCATTCCCTATAATCATGCTAATGACACTAGCATGTCCTAACCACATCTATCTAAGGCTAAAAATATATGAGTCATAAAAACTCAATGCCACCCTGACTTTACCCTCAATAGTAGAGCTAAGAAGCTTATACAATGTCCCAACCCACTTGCCTACAATCGTCACCATAACCCCTTTAGAAACCTTTATTGTAAACATTCTCAATGACCCATTTATACCCTTTACTATCTGAGGAACATAGCGATATCAAGCTCTTGGTCATCTTAGGAAAATGAAAAACAATATATAGTGTCTTGAACACACCATCATACATGATCACCCTCACAATCTCAATCCCAGCAACTCTACATAAAACATCATTATCTAAGACAATAACTCCACTTCAAACTGTATTGTGTATTTGGAACTAGATTCTATTAGGAAAAAATATGGCAGGAACACCCATAATATAAAAAAAATATACCTATCATTCAATTTGGTTTGTTCATATGCCAAACTGCTTTAATGATGAAGTACGAAAGTGGTTGAGTATGTAAGGTGGTGGAGTGTATTTAGGTTGAATGAAGTTGTGAAAAGCAAGAAATCAACCAAAGGATGGGTGAGGATATGGTTTGTAGGTACAAGGTTAGGTTAAAGAATGGGGAAGGCAAATGGATAAGGTTAGGTGCAAGAAAAGTTAAAAGGACACAACTAACATAGGTAAAAAGTGTAAGAAAGTGACTTTGGCTCAAATTTTGGTTGAATGAATAAGAAAATGACCAAATTGATACAAAATTTGATAATAAAAGTAGGGGACCGAATTATGTGTGTGAATAGTAGTTTTAAAATTTATGGATTATTTTTTGTGGTGGAAAAATTAATAAATAGAATAAAATTAAGAAAAATACCAAATAACCTAAAAAAATTTCAAAACATTATAGGAAGTCTTAAAATAATATTCTAAACTTATATGTAAAAATTAATGAATATACAACAAGTTTTGATATATAAAATATCGATCTAACGGTGAACTAACAAGATATTGATTTTTAGCTAGCATACCTTAATTATATATATATATATATATATATATATATATGTATGTATATTTATAAATTTAAAAGAAAAAAAACATAAATAAAATTAAAGCAAAATTTATGGATTTACAATTCAACTCATTTAAGACCTAAATACAAATTTTATAAGATTTACTTTTTGAGGTGTAATTTAAAGTTTAAAAGGCATGAATAATTTTATAAGGAAATTACGTCTAGCTACAAAATTGTAATTACTTCATAAGTACCCAAAATAATCTTGGAGCCATAAAATATCTACAATCCTTTATGTAATTAATTTCACATAAAATAACAAACTTTCATATTATTACACGTAATTGTGGTTAGTTAGGAATGATGCATTATATAGATGGCCTTGATAACTTAACTTTTTGATATCACAATGTCAAAAGTGATGAAGTCTGAACCAATGATGCACCTACTGAGACCATACCTAGTAAAATATATAATATTGCTCATATGGATGAGGATACTTCAACCTTGGATAGTGAAGAAGGTGCATTTAATGATGATAGTATTGGTAGTAATGACTAGTTTATCTTATTAATTTTTATTTATATTGTATTTATTTTATAGTTTATGAAATTATCTTTAATATATTATAATTTATCTTTGTGTGACTATTATCAAATTCTATTTATTATTGTTCATCTACTTGCTGTTAAAGATTGATAGGTATGGACAATGTTATCACAATGCATTATGGTGGGAATGGAGATAAAGATCCCCTCAATATCTTTCCAATATCCCATCTCAGCTCTAGTTAAATAATGATTTTTGATATAAGTTACCTTGATACTAAAAAAATGGCATCATTTTTGGAACATACTTAGAAAATTAGGTATTAACTCTTAGTACAATATCCAAATATATAGACAAAAAGGATACCATGGATCTAAGAGTCTAAAAGGTATCTGGGTAAAAGGATCATCCGAATAATATGACTCTATGTCCAAAATCCCTAATACAGAAAATCACTCTACCCCATATGAAAATACCCTAAAGGGGGTGAATAGGATTTTAAGGAATGGAAATGATAGAATACACATTTACACACAATGTAGAGTGGTTTAAGAGTGAATTACTTTTTTACTTCCACTACCAAAAGGTTCTCCCTTTTAGATTTTGAAATAGTGTTGTGTTTTTATTGATTATCACTCTTCTCTCAATTTATGAGCCTTTCAATCTCAATAAACCTCTAAGAGATGATTTATAACTTGACCTATTTATCTTTCTAAAATCTCCAAAAGAATCTCTGATGAATGATCGGCAAACACTCACTAACCCCTTTAAATGAATTTTATGAGGAGTTTGTGATTACATATAATTCTCACCAAGAATACAAGATATGAAAGTGTATAACTTTAGATTAGATTTAATCTACCTATATATAATAAGAGATATTAAAATTTGGGAACATTTTTAGCTAAGAGAAAAGAGTAAAGTAGAATTTTTAGTAAAATCTCATAATATGAAAGTTTTAAAATTTTGAGTGAGCAATTGAATGATTTGAGAGTAAAATATTAATTGTACAATCAATGTTATAGAAAAGTAGTTGTGATAAATAAATAGGGACCTTATTTATAAGGGTTTCCCTCATCTTATAAGCATTAGATACAAAATCTCAAAAAGTTATATTGCCAAATAGGAAGAAAATCAGCATTTAATGCTCATCAGTTAATTGATATTGATCAACTAGTCAATCAGCGGTTCAAACTAGTTGACTATTTATGTACAGACCAAAAGTGGAAATTTACCATTGTTTAAACCAATCAATCAGTTTATTCAAACATGTGGATTGATTATGCATAGTGCACCGTTGGTCTTATGAGTATATGTGAACAGTGACATGGTACGGTAAGACCAAGCAATGTGCTTATTTTACCATTCGATTAGTTTGTTTAAATTGGTGTATCTGTTATGAACCAGTCAACTAGTATGGAAAAACTAGGTGATGTATTTAAATAGGGATGAACAGGTTTATGCAAGAATACAAACCATGGACTGGTTGGTCAAACTAGATAATCGGTTTGGCAAAACTAGTTAATTTGTTTAAATAGAGACAAATGGGTTTTTTTCAAAATAAAACATATAGATTGGTTGGTCAAACCAATCGCTCAATTTGGAAAAAATATCCCACGAATGAGTTTCTATAGGAATGAAACCCATACACTGGTTGGTCAAACCAATCAATCGGTTTTCTCACACTAGTCAAATAGTTTCTTGAAAATAGTTGATGAGTTTAAATAGAGACAAATTGGTTCTTGTAGAATAGTATGGTAGGAACCAATCAACTAGTTTCTCAAAAAAAAATCGATGAGGATCAATTTCTCGAAAATAGTTGATGAGTTTAAATAGTCGATGAGCTTCTATTGGGAAAAATATGGTAGGAACCAACTATTCTTCAGTGATTTCTTTCCTTAAGGCTTTGGGATTATCAACAATGGAGGTGAAACAGCTGCTTAGGCGATTGATGCTTTCACCTTACTTCATGCTAAAGATTTCATACTCTCTAGTGTGAAGAGTGATTATTTGATCTTCATAGGTTTTGTCCCTTTATGGGTGAGGATGAGCATATCCCATATTTTTTTGTAGTTGAGCACGATTAGATTGGGTGGTACTCCCTTTCATCAAGCCCACATTACAGAATCATGATGGTTTTATCATTGAGAGTTAGCCTCATTTTTTCTATATTTGTGAATTCATTTCTTGTCTTTTCCACAAGTTTACCACTGACCTCCTTAGTGATCTTGATTGACCATTCAGTGACCATTAACTACATGTTGTAGCCTTATCATTTGACAAAGAAAATCATTATTTTCTTCCAGTAGGCGAACTTCTCACCATTGAACAATGGTGGTTTAGTTGTTGAAATGCCTTCATTTAAACCAATGGAATCTATTTCACTTTTGGATCTTTTTCACCTCAGATTGACGAATATTTTGAGATATTCCCTTGCTTTGATACCAATTGAAAAATACTCTAGAGGAGGATGAATAGGATTTTATGGAATGAAAATGATAAAATACAAATTTGCACGCAATGTAGAGTGGTTTAAGAGTGAATTACTCTTTACATCCACTACCAAAATGTTCTCCCTTTTATATTTTAAAATAGTGACATGTTTTTATTAATGATCACTCTTTTCTTCATTTATTAGCCTTAAAATCTCAATGACTCTCTCAGAGATGATCTTTAACTTAAACTATTTATCTTATCTAGACTCTCTACAAGAGTGTCTCAAGAATAATAGGCAAACACTCACTAATCCCTTTAAATAAATTTTGTGAGAAGGTTGTGATTATAGATAATTCTCACAAAGAATACAATATATGAAAGTGTAGAACTTTGGATGAGATGTAATCTAGCTAGGTGTAATAAGAGATATTACAATTTTGGAATCTAGTTAAGAGAAGTGAGCAAAGTGCACTTTTTAGTAAAATCTCAAAATATGAAAGTTTTGAAATTTTGAGTGAGTAATTGAATGATTTGAGATTAATAGATTAATTGCACAATCAATTTTATAGAAAATTAGTTGTAATAAATATAGAGGGACCTTATTTATTAGGGTTTTCCTCATTATATAGCCTTTAGATACAAAATCTCAAAAAGTTGTATCCCCTAACAGGTAGAAAATCAGTATTTAATGCTCATTAGTTGATCGCTATGGACGAACCAGTCGATTGGTTGTATGGCCAGTCGATCGGTGGTTCAAACTAGTTAATTGTTTATGTTCAGACCAAAAGTGAAAATTTAGCATTGTGCAAACCATTCGATTGATCATGCACAATGCATAGTTGGTCTTATGAACATATGTGAACAGTGGCATTATAAGAGCAATCAATGTGTTCAATTTACCATTCGATTAGTTTATTCAAATTAGTTAATCAGTTATAAACTAGTTAATAGATTTGAAAAAACTAGTTGATATGTTTAAACAGAGACGAACAAGTTTTAGTAGGAATAAAACCTGTGGGCTAGTTGGTCAAACTAGTCGATTATTTTGACGAAACTAGTCAACGTGTTTAAATAGAAACAAGTGAATTTCTGTAGGAATAAAATCCATGGACTAGTTTGTCAAACTAGTCAATCAATTTTCTTAAACTAGTCGATTCGTTTGGAAAAACCAATAGATATGTTTATATAGAGACAAATGAGTTTATATAGTAATGGAACCCATGGACTGGTTGGTCAAACTAGTCCATCAGCTAATTAGTTTCCTTAAACTATTTGATTAGTTTCTCAAAACTAGTTGATGGGTTTAAATAGAGACAGACACGTTTCTGTACGAATGAAACCCATGGTCTGGTTGATTAAACCAGCTAATTAGTTTGTTGGACCATTCAATTCGTCTAAGTTTAACTTTTTTCATGCCTTTGATTAAACCAAACCATTTGATCGGTCTTGAGACCAGCCGATTGGTTCTGACCGGAACCAACCATTTAGTTTTAAAAACACTTATGAAGAGTTTATAAAATTATTTCAAGTCAAGTGTCTTTAAAAAATATTTTAAAGAATTTTAATTAAAATATGAACTTTTCTCAACTTAAATTTTTACATGAAACCTAAGAATTAAGAAATATATTCCTTAACCTTCAAGTCTTGGTTATCTTCCATGTGTTGTTTTCTTATGCTTGAAAATTTGATTGCTCTTTTAAATTTTTACATTTGGAGAATACTTTGAGTGGAAGCTTTTTAGATTTTTTTTGTAAGTCAATTATTGTACATGTACACTTAAGCAAGCACATTAGTTATGAAGATCAATTTATTTTCATCAAAACAAGGATAATGATATTTTTTGACCTTTAAGGTCAACACCATACAAAGTATCTGTAACACCCCCAAATTTTGGAATTTAAAATTTTCGTTTTAAAAAGTTAATAGCAAAAGTTAAAACACAAAATATGGGGATGTCACACCACATCCAACATAGAAAAGGCACTCCCTATGCTTAGTCCATGTCGAGTGCAAGGCAAAAGTAACCTCGTACCTAGGAATGAAGTGTGGGAAATGCTTGATTCCATCATGATACAAGGTACGAAAAAGAGAGAAGGGAATAAATAGTGAAAATAGAGGACTAGGAGTCCAAAGAGAGAGATAGAGATATCCGGATAACCATACCCTTTGCTAATACATTTAGCGCTCACCCAAGGCAAGCACATCAAGGTAATAAATCATTAATCACCTGCAAAAAAGGGCAGGTTTTCTCGTGACAATGAGCAACATCCATAAAATGAGTGGTCGGTCCACCGATTAAAGGGCAGCGAGTCGTCGTCGAGGTGGTGCACGGTGGAGGAAGATGGTGATGAAAATTCCAAAACAAGGATAAGAAGAGGAAGAAGAAGAAGAAGAAGAAAGGGAGAAAAAGGGAAGGAGAAGAGTGAGGGAGCTTCAGTAATGGCTCTTGGGCACAAAATATTGGTAGAGTGAGGCAAAACCAAAGAGAAATAGGGAAAGTGTGAGGTATATATACACACACACACACACACATATATATATGTGTGTGTGTGTGTGTGCATGTGTGTTGACTCGGGGAAGGAAGAAAAAGAAGAATAGGGGTGGCGTGCGATGGAGAGTATGGTGATGGTTATAGTTACAAGTTGATGACGGAGATGATGGTTAGGGTAGGGTAATAGCTGTAGGGTGAGGGTGGTGATGGTTGATGGGCATGTTACGTAAAGGTGGAAAGGATAAGAGGATGTAGGGTGATGGGGTGGTGTGTAGGGTGTAGGTTTGCAAGGATGGGAGAAGAAAAAGAAGAAGAAGGAAGGTGATGGGTGGTGGTGTTAGTGGATAGTGCAAGTGGGGGTGCAAGTAGGTGTAAATGGAGGTGCAAGAGTTGCAGCAAAGGGGCTAGCGGGAGAAGGAGAAGAAGGAAGAAAAGAAAAGGAAAAAAGAAAATAAAAGGAAAAGAGAAAGGGTTGAGGGGATTAGTTTAGGATGATTTTTGATTATTTAAGGGTAATTAGGATTAGTGGAAATTTTAGCGGATTTGTTTTTTGGTTTACAAATTATGGTTTATCAAAGTTAAGGTTTTCGGAATCGGTTAATGTTTTGGGATTAAGGATAGGTTAAGGCTAATATAGGGTTTATTAGGATTAGAATCAAATCAGGGTGCTAATGATGCGGGATTAGCTGAAGTAAATTTTTGGCGTATTACAGTATCATAGACTGTAAAATCATCCAACGGGTCCTTATCAACTTGTACAAAAATATTAGGGTCATTTGCTTGTGAGAATGATCATAACTCATGAAAAGAATGGTCCGCAAGCTATGTACTAATCAAGGTGACAATCGAGGAAGGGATATACATAATTACATACATTCATAGTAGAAAAACATGCATGCGAGATACATAAAATAATACAAGGTAATTAATGATCTAGGCCTCATCATTAGATATAACATATTCCATTATTTTATTTTAGTCACCTCCACTATTCTTAAACAAGTAGAACGGTCTGAAGCACCTCTTAGGGACAATATACTTGAGCCACTATTATCATCCAATTAAATTAACCTAACAACTATTAGGGAGAAATGCATTTGAGCCACTATTCTTAAATCGGTGGAACATCTAAAGCTAATCTTAGGGACAACACACCTAAGCCACTATTATCATCTGGTGGAATAGACTCAATACCTCAATCCTGACTCACATACTCTTCCACTTTAAATCATTAATTTATTATCCTTTAGTTAATTATCTCAAATCATATTATAATTCACTTTGAATTTAGGGTCCCACTATTATTAATTCGGTGGAACATACCGATAAAACTTTTAGGGTAAAAATACTTCTGAGCCATTATTATCGTCTAGTGGAACACACTCATAAAATACCTCTGCCCAAATCACATGATATTTTACTTTAAATTATTAATATCTTATTTATTATTTATTTTATAATTAAAAAATAATTAAATTAGGCAAAGCACAATTACATGGATAACAAGGTCGTTCTCAAGGGCTGAGATCCATATATATATCCAAAAACCCTAATTTTCCATTTTAGACATAACTTCTTCTCTATTGCTCATTTAGCCAAAAAATTAAGCATATCTTCTCCAAAAATTATTTATTATTAACATAACTAAAATTAAAATCCTAAATTTATTGTATTAAACAAGCGATAATAATCCTATCTCAAAAGTTACTATTCATGAGGCTTAGAAAACCTTAATTTCACAAGTACATCACAACTTTTGCTTTAAGGATCGTATGACTAAAAAATTAAATATAAATTCCTAAAATATAAATATTAACCACATATCCAAAAATTGTGGTCTAACACTAATGTTTCACACATGTGATTATGATGCCCATGTTTTAAGATTAGTATTCCTAAATTAAGCCATTTTCTTATTTTGTGGGACTTATACCATTAGTCACTACTCCAAACATTTCATATAATCCACTTATTATATTTTAAATCACCTAACACATTAAAATGCCATAATTTTCATATTAAACCCATATTGAGCAAAATGCCCTTATGAGTAACCAAAAACCTTTATTTCATGAAAACCTTA
Source organism: Tamarix chinensis (assembly GCA_030549775.1). Lineage (NCBI taxonomy): Eukaryota > Viridiplantae > Streptophyta > Magnoliopsida > Caryophyllales > Tamaricaceae > Tamarix > Tamarix chinensis. Next base: position 121,597,562 of record CM060171.1, read on the forward strand.
TTTCTTTTGGTATCATTATTTCTAAATACTCCATTTATCGCCATATATCTTAAATACTACTTTTGCACTTATTATACTCTATTAAGCCCATATTGCAACCACATATATCTACTTAGGATTTTTCACGTAAAATATTATCGTAATGATATAGCTTGCTTCTCAACTCACTTATATTCATCACATATTAGCATATTTTCATATCAATGCATTATCAACATGTATTTATCAACATTATAATAATAACATGATAGTACACATAGTCAAACATAACACTTAGCACATAATCCCTACACTACAACTAGCATCCTTACAAAGTAAGGCTTCAATCTCTATGCACATATCCTATCTTGCCTCCTCTAGAAAATTCAATAAATCACCTAAGAGAAAAAAAAACATAACTATAACTTAATGATATCAATGGGGAAAATTTAAGGGAATAAAGAGCAAAAAGATCGGAGAAGAAACCGTAATAATGCTCAAAGGTGTGATTGATAATATATTACATAATGAATAAGGGAGGAATGGTTATGGTTGATGAATCAAGGGATGTATCAACATAATTTTGTGTTGTTGGTAAGGGATATAAAATAGTGGAGGAGGTCAATGCTCAAGGAGGGGGAACAGTGGAAAGGGCCGAAGGGGGTGGTGTATTTGGTAGAAGTGGCCAAAGGGTGGAAGTGTGGTTTAATGGTTTGTGTAGAAGGAGGAAGGGAGTGTTGTGGTGATATTCTTCAAATAAAGGGGGTAATGGTGGGTTTTTCCGATGGTAGGGTGTAGGATCAGTCGAAGCTACCGGTGGTAGTGGTGAAGGAATAGTGAAGGAAGCCGAAGGTAGTGGGTGGTGGAGAAAAGAAGGGGTTCATTTTTTTAGCCAATGGGGGTGAGGGTGTGTTTAGTGGAATTTTCAGTGCAATGGGTGAGGAAACGATGAGTTTGGCATGTGTTTGTGGTGAGGTTTTGGTGAAGGTTGTTGGTGTTTGGGGGTGGTGTTTGATTGGGGTTGTCGAAGGGGTGTTATGGGCTGTTTTGGTGATGATGAAGAGGAGGGAAAGATGAGAGTAAGGTTTTGTTTCTTGGAGAAATATTTTGATCAAAATAGAGGAAGGAGTTTTGGTGCATTAAATATGTCATTTTTATACACATGCATGCAGAGTGTAAAGGAGATATATGATGGGAAAATGTTTCAACGCAAACCATCAACCTAGGGAATGGGTAAGGCATAACTATAGCATAAGGCATAGGTGATGGCATGGTAGAAGCATATCTTTAGGGAAAAGTTTCACACAATAAGAAGATGAGAATAAAGAGAAAAGGAGATTGGTGGGTAGAGGAGAAAAAGGAAAGAAAAAGGGAAAAAAGGAAGGAAAGAAAAATAAGCATGGTTTATAATTAGATTTAGGTTAAAATAATTTTAGGTTAAAATATTGGTATAATTTATTTAAAGAATATTTAGGGTTAGGATTACATTAGAGTATTAATAATATGAGATAAAGATTAAGATAAGGTATAATATTAATTTATTGAAATAGAATTTGGTTACGGTATTAATCATTCAGGATTAGATTAAGCTAAAATTTGGTATATTACACTCCACCATCTCTTTCACCAAGTCAACCCTACCTCTCTATCTCTCGCTCCTTTTGAGTTTTGGGTATTAGGGGGCCAGAACCTCCATCCTTATTCATTCTGACTCTCCCCAAACTCTTACTTCTCTTTTCTCTCTTTTCATTGAGCTAAAATATCTAAGTTTTACAACTTGTTCTTCTACTCTATCCCTTTCCTTTTCTTGAAGCTGAATCCCTTTCTTTTACTTCTCCTAATATTCATTTTAATTCTCTTTTTTTTTTCTTATAAACATACGAGGATTAAAGTATAGAAAATGATTGAAGGTTGTGGTTTTTATCCTTTTGGCAATATAATCTTAGAAGTAGTAGGTTGAGTACACTTCTTCTTGTCCTATATTTTTTCTAGTTTTAGTTAAGTTTTTAAACTAGTTTTGAAAATTTTATTCTTTATTCTCTTAGGAAATCAAAATTCTTGTTAGAAGCCATCAAGTTAGGGGATTTTCTCTTGTGATAGTATGATTTTGCTAAAAGGTAAGGCAATCTTACCTTTCATATATCTAAGTTCTTGTGGTGTATATGGCGATTTCATGATCTTGGTGTGTTCCATGTTCTTAATGTTTTAATTAGACGTTTGATATACAAGCATATGGCATGATACATGTTCCCTTGGTAGTTTGAGCATGTCTTAGGCTTTTGGGCCTTTTTAACATGATTTTGTGGTTTTGAGCATAAGAGGGTATGATGTTTAATTTGATAGCATGAATCTATGTTCATTGTTGTCTAGCATGATTTTTATATGTCCTTGATGATTTTAGAAATGTTCTAGGAGTTGTGTCCATTTCAATTATTTTTGTTGTTATTCACATGTTTTTTTCCTAGGAATCCATCAAATGAAGGGTACATTAGTAAACTAAAATATTGTTTTGATCAGATGATTTGGGTCACTAGTCAATGGGAGGACTAGTGGAAAATTATGACTTGGTCTTTGATGTGTTATCGATTTAATGCTTCGGTTTTTCGATCGATGGTACCATTGATTCAATTGACTAATTTACTATGGTGGTTGATGGGTATACTTTTTATCATTATATTATGCTTAGATAATCGGTTGACATAAAAACCAATTTCGTCAACTAAGGTGATGTGTTTTTATATTGTTTTTGGGCTTTAAAGTGGTTGATTGAGTGGTTCTTTCATTTGACTATTTGGCCTATTTTGTTGGATTTCCCTATCTTTTTTTGTTAGGGATGAAATTGTACCTAGGGTTTGACCTTTAGTCTCTGATTTTGGGTGTGGTTTTAATTATAATTAATTTGGATATAAGTAGGAGAATAGAAATAAAAATGGAAAATTTTGTGTACCTTGTGTGTTGTAGTGCTGAGTTACTCGAGTTTGGTGTTATCTCCTAAATACCTATTTTGGTGGCTTGGATTGCCTTGGTTAGTGTTTGGCACAAAACCTTAAGACACCAAATTTGGATTCATCTATATAATGAAATAATAAATGTGCTTAGGGTGTTGTAGACTTGAAATTGAGTGTATGTGTAATATCTCATTCCTAGCAAGCCCTACTTATGTGCAATAATATGAGAGTGTGTTATTTTATGTGTAATTAATTAGATAAATGATTGTAGGATATTTTAAGGATTCAAGATCATTTTGGGCGATTTTACAATAATTGTAATTTTGCGATTAGACACACTTTACTTACGAAATATTATTTATATTTATTAACTATTAAGTTCCACCTAGTAAAATATTCTTGTAAAATTTTATTTGGGGTCCTAAATGGGTTGAAATAGAAATATAAAAATTTTGGTTTAATTTTATTTGTGTTTGTTATATGTTTTATATTTTATTTGCAAAATATGTAATTAAGGTATGCTAGCTAAAACTCATATCAAATATTTGTTAAATTTTTTTAAAAAAATTATATTTAAGTTGGAAATGAGTAAAAAGGGTGGATATGGAAAAATTCATGATTTAAGGAACATTTTTAATATTTATTTTTGTAATTACCTTGTAAGCTTGTTAGTTCACCATTAGGTTAATATTTCATGTATGAAACCCTATTTTAAATTCATGAAAAATTAAATGTGTGTTTTGAATATCATTTCAAGGATTTACATAATTTTTTTTAATTTTATGAACTTGTTTTATATTTTTCTTAATTTTAGTCTCATATAAATCTTTTCATCATTAAAAATAATTTATAAATCCCAAAATTACTGTTCACCCATGAAATTCCTTCCCTACGCTTTGATGATTAGATTTTGCATCAAGTTGACCATTTTACCATTCATTCAACTAAAAAATTTATGTGAATGTCACTACTTACCTATGTTAGTTGCGCCCTTTTAGTTTTTCTTTCACCCAACCTCCTTCGCATGCCTTCCCCATGCTTGAACCAAAGCTCCCCTGATCTTGGACCTTCAAACCATCATCTTCCATATCGCTTGGTTGATTGTTTGATTTTCAAAACTTCATTCAACATAAATACACTTCACCACCTTACACACTCCACCACCTTCTACTTTGCCATTCAAGCATGTAACAAGTTACATCTCCCCCTCTCTTTGTTGTAGATTCTTGTTAACTCCCTCCCATATTTATACTCTATTTTATTTCCTTGTTTTCTTTTAGCTTCTCTCCTTTGCTCCTCTTATTTGCCACATCACTCTTCACTTTAGGTTTTTTTGCTAATTATTCTAGACCTTTGTTGGGCCTAACTGAAACCTATACCTCTCTTGCCTTCATTCTCTTTTTTTGGTTTTACTTCTCTTGATCCTTTATCTATCCTTGTTATATTCTCTTAAATATAAGAGTGTTATATTTGGGATAAAAAAAATGGAGAGTTGCCTACTCCCTTTTCTTTTTGTGGTGCACCCATCCTTATTGGGTATAACTCTCCTCCTTTTGATTTTGATTATTATCTTGTCTTTTTATTTTTAAATGTGTTATATTCTGATTACTATTTTTTGGGTTTTATGTTTTTAAGGAGAAGAAAGAATAGTTGGGAGTCATAACTTGCCGTATTTTTTTTATTACTATTTCCTTTGGGAATAAGACAATTCATATGCTTCTACTAAATATATAAAAACTATATGATAGCATGTTTGGGGTTTCCTATGCTACGCTTAAGTGTAATTTTTCTTCCTTGTAATCACATGAAAATATGTATGCACCATGTATTACTATTAATTTCTCTAAGTATGTGATCATGTATTATTATGCAAAACACGTTAAATTTATGTACTTTAATACATGTATGATAGCATGGTAGAATAAAATTATTTTAGTGGGTTGCTTAGTTTGTGTTTTTGTTGAAAATTAGGTAACCCATATATTTTATTACAATATTAAATATCACCTGATAATGTATTAAGGCTTCTCAATATAAATTTGTATTAAGTATGTTTGTGACATTGTAATTATTTGCCTAATAATGTTAGCAAAAAATTTGGTTGAATGGAGCATATTGATTTGTTTAAAATATTATATATAAAAAAGCATGTTAAAATAGATCTAATTTCAAAATAAGTTATACATGATATATACGTGTAATATGATAGGTTGAACATACCTAAGCGTATTTTAGCATGATTATTATTATTGTATACCCTAAGAGTATTTTGGTCTTTTTAAGTGTATCATGATATTTATTCCAATAAGCATACCTAATATGTATTTTTTAATGTTGAATATGGGAATATGTGGTTTTGATGAATTAGATATGCATGCTAAGGTTTTATATTCTAAATCATGTGTATGGGCAAGATGGTCATTTGTTGTGTTTGATAATTTACTTGCATACTAAAATATCTAATTTAGTGTATTTTAGCCTTTTCATGGTAAATTATTAAATAAAATATAATTAATATTTAAAAAGGATAATAATGGGATAATTATGGTTTCAAGTGCATTTTGGTTATTTTCAGCATAATGCACCTAAATGTGAATAATTGAATCTAGGATGACCTTAGTATTTTTTTTAGTTGCCTTAGTGTTGACCTTGTTTATGATTATCTTGAATAATTGGAAACTAGTAAAAATGGTTTAGTATGGAAATTGAAATTATCAGTTTACTATTTGATATTTGTGATCACATTAATACAATGTTAATATTTAAAGTGAAACATCTCAAGATCAGGAAGGGTGACACCTTAGGGGTCGCTACTGTAAAGGTATAGTTTAGTTCACAATTGGTTATGAATTTTTGATAGTGTGCCTTAGTACTCTATCTAGACCCTATATCTTACTCTATTTAGTTCTATGGAATTTTCAAAAGGTATACATACTTATGGATTTAGTGTCCTTGTCAACAGGGTATTGTGCTTCTTTTGTGTGCTAGTATGACTAGGGTACCTCAGTGTCATCAAGTTCATAGTCAATAGGATACTATGTTGCCTTTGCACCTCAGTATGATTGGAGTATCTTAGTGTCTTTAGGTTGATATGATTTTTCTCAACTATATTAAAAATAAAAATAATTATTGTTGGTTCAAACTAATTAGTGGATTGGTTTGGTGGTAGACTTTGTGCCTTCCTGTGGTATGATAGTAGTCTTCGTGCCTATCTATGGATTGGTAGTAACCTTCCTACTTCCCTATGGTTTGGTAGCAACCTTCATGCTTACCTATGGTTTGGTATTAGCCTTCGTTCCCTACTCGTGGTCGGTAATATCCTTTGTGCCTACCTATGGTTTTATATAAATGATTGGTATGGATGTTAAGTTATGATGATATATTATGAATATCATGGTTATTGGGTCATGGTTGGATCTAATCATCACTTTAAAGAACATCCATTAGATGCATGATTAGTAAGTTTCATTATGTTCTAAATGAATGGGCATGAGCAGTATGTGGCCTTGGTGATATTTATTTATCTGACATGGTTATCAAAATTTGGTTGTCACATGTATATTTAAGTATTCTATACTATGTCCTCCTATGGCACTTTCTATGTGTTCCATGTGATGTTTTTATATTTAGCTTTGTATAGTGGGTTACTCCATATTGTTGTACTAATGGGTTCCATTTTATTCAATAGCTAGTGGTGACTTTGCAAATTATCTTGTGAAATCAGTTAAATGCTAGTCTTGTGGGTTGAGAGTTAGGGCCATAGTATTAAAAACCGGATTGGACCTGCCAATCCAACCAGTAAACAGACGAACCAGTTGGGTCACTGGCCAAATTTCATATACCAGTTCTCAGGATCTCGGAATTAGTGAAAATCGGTTAGATTAGTGAAAACCGGTGAATTGATTAAAAAACTGGCTGTCGAATTGGTCAAAAGCTGGTTGGGAGCCGATCAAATTCATGTGTAGTTGATTTTTTTTATATTTCATATTTTTTGACTTAATATGTACCATTGGTCTGACCACTAAATCAGTGAACCAGTTATGATACTGGTTCGATTACCCATCCGATTTTTAAAAGTGTGGTTAGGACTATCTAGTGTCCTATTTGGTATCTTTTGATCTAGATATTAATAAACTCTTACATCCTCCTATATTTCCTCTCTTTTGAATTTTGTAACCGTTGACTATTTGTATTATCATGATGATGTTAATCAGCCTTTTAATCTCTATTTCACTTCTTAAAATTGTATTATTAATTTTAATTGAGTAATGTTTTTTAGCTTTAGCACTTCGTATAAGAATGGTAGAGGAAAACATACTTGTATTAAGTGTGGATGTAACATGCTATGTTTTTATAGTTTTAGCTTTCATAATTAACTCTTTAAATGAATTTCTTAAGTCCTAAAAATGGATTATGTTACATGAAAGTTAGGACTATCTGTTTTCCATTTTGACATCTTTTTATCTGGCTATCCCTTATACTCTTATGACCTCTTCTTTATTTCTTTCTCTTGTTAATTAGAACTCTTTTGTCCTATTTGTTATTATTGGGACATTTTTATATTTTAATGAGATTATACGTTTCTTATCATTTTTTCTTAATCTAAGCAAATAAATATTTTTGCCTTAGCACTTAATGTAAGAAAGGTAGATGAACCATATTAAATGTGGCAGCAACACCCCGCATTTATGGTTTATCTTCCATAATTAACTCTTTTTAAAGAAATTTTCAAGTGCTAAAAATAAGGGTCTTACAAATTAGTATCATAGCCTTTTGGTTGTGACCTTTGGGAGTATATGTTTTAATCCGGACTTACATAGGATGATGATCCATTTTTACTTGACCAGTGTTAGGATGGGATTATAGGACTTTGCCAGGGTTCCTCCATAGTTGAACAATACTATTTGGAGTTCATTGATCAAATGTGTTTTGCTCCTGATATTAGGGTTGATGAGGAGATGAAGATGCATCAATTCAAGATGGGTTTGAATGCCTGCATCCAAGAGTTCTTTTTGAGCTCTTATTTTCACACACTCTTTGACATGTTTGAGAAGGCTGCTAAGGTCGGAAAGGTTGTTTAGATCAGGGTTAGTGAGACTTCAAGAAGTAAGAGGAAGCTGAAGGTTCTAGAAAATGATTTCCTGATTAAGCCTTGGGCATAGGGTTAAGGTGGTCAACACTAGGGAAGTCAAGGGGTTTTGTGGTGGTACGACAGCCAAGGAGAGTCTAAGCATTACTAGTGCAAGCGTTGCAAACATGACCATCTAGGGAAGGATTGTCAAGGTAAGTTGGTTAAGTGTCACAACGATGGCAAGCAAGGTTACAAGAGTTTTTAGTTCTTCTAATCACCCCGTGATGATGCTAAGAGGATGTAGGAGAAACTTCCAAGGCCATTCACCTACTAGCAGCAACTAGTGTAGAGAACCACACACCTAGCCAATAGTTCAAAGAGTGAAGACAATAGGCGCACAACTCTGAGCTATCTTCCATTGCCAAAGGGTAGTGGTTTTGGTGGAGGATCCATCACTAGGAGTGCTTAGAGAGATCTATTTTTTGAGGTGATCCATCCAATCAACCATTCAAAGGGAAAATGCTTAGGCTAGGGGTTTGGAAAACTATCTTCTCGGTATTTTAACCATCTTTACTTTGATTTCTTGAGTTTTTAACTTCAATGCATTACATATCGAATCATTCTCTTGGTGATTGTGTTATTGTGGCCTTAAATTAGGGTTTATTCTTAAGGGGGTATTGCAACACCCCCAAATTTCACAATTGAATTTTTTTGTTTAATTAAAAATCCTACACTAAGATAAGGGGGTGCTACCGCTGTGATCGGCACAAGTCTGACCCCCGGTCAGTCTCGTACCAATCATAAGGCTAGAAAATCCACAAGATATAAAATTAATTAGGACATAAAACCATAAGGATTCAAATAATTTATAATTAAAAGAAAACTAGAGTGAGCGATTAAATAGTTATTATAGAACCAAAAACTAGTATAGTGTCAATGCCCCTAAGGGAAAAATAATACAAATAGTAAAATATGATAAAAATGGAAAAGATGAGTCCAAAAAACACTCGCTCTTGGGCCCCATGCCAGGTCTAATAGGCCATCACTCAGCCATGCCTAACACATCAAATGCATCAAAGTTATCAAATGCAGCATCTCCTATCTGCACCAACTCCAAAGGGGTCATTACTCGTGGGAATGAGCACCACCCATGAAATGGGTGATCAGTGTGCTACGTATTGAGTAAGGTAACCATATGGATAAGGCCATACAAGTAAAAATAGGAAAATAAGGCATATAATACTTCATTTAGGTTCGTATCATTATTTGAGACATAGGCCATTAATTCTGCCTTACACATTTTCCATATTATTTTCTGCGTGACTATAGGGACCCCACCATTATAGCCGGTGGATTGGAAAATACTCTAGGGAAAAATGTACCTGACTATTATTATAGTTGGTGGATCGGATAACACTCGATGGTAAAACGCACCTGACCACTATTATAGCCAGTGGACTAGAAATTATCCTCACTTGGCCTTGACTCACGTGGTTTTCCACTGTAAGTAGTTAGTATCTTTTCCTTGATTTATTTCCATATAAATTTTAGTTTATTGAGATTAGAACCCCCATTATTATAGTTAGTGGATCAGAAAACACTTCACAGGATAGAATACACCTGACCACTATTATAGTTGGTGGATCGGAAAGTATCATCACTTGGGCCCTGCTCGATAATCTTTTACTTTAAGTGTTTAGTATTTTACTCATATCTTGTTCTACACGCAACTCCAACGAGACATGCATGAACCACTAGACTTCCCATTCTCACCCCCTTTGTCTCAATTCTCCTGAATAGTCTCGTCCTATATCTTAGGACCTTTACGCACCCTAGGGCTCCAAGACTTCTTCCTCACCCTTTCCTCACTCACCATGAGAGACCCAAACTCTTATGCACGTGGATCAAGGCCAACTTCCCATAAATCCATTTTGACTCACCATCGCCCTCTAGGGTTTTCCTCAGAAACTCTAATCTAGCCTACATGGCCCCACTTCTCTTTATCCTACACCGTCCATGCTCCCCTTTACTTCCAAAACCACCACTCCACTCAAAACACACCCAACATCACAACTTCACTACATATCCTCCACACGTGACCATGAAAACCCTAGTTCATCCCCCAAACCCTAGTACTTCTCCTTTCTTTTATGTCATCCCCTCATTACCCAAACATTGAACCTTTTCCACTTGACTCACTTCCCCTCCTTTTTACACCCTTCCATTCTTATTACACACTCTAACCACCCCAATTAACTCTCCATTCCTCTCACACTCCCCCCACTTAGGGTTTTCCTCACAACCCTATCTAAGTCCCCCATGCACCCTTACACCAACCTAAGTATTATTTTTCACATATGGACTCCAATCACCCCAACTACTCTTCCCTCACCTTACTTAACTTTCAAGTAAAATTTTCCCACGTAGAGGTGATCCCCATGCAAAGACTAACCATACCATACAAGCCTTACACTCCCCATGCAAGATTTATTCCATCCTCTTATTTTATTCATATTATCCTTTTATTTATCCACTCATAAGTCATGAGATACTTAAGCCTTTCTCACTTTCCTCTTACCACTCCACTCTCTTTACTTCCCTCATTTTACCACAACCTCATCTTACTACTTAGGGAAACCAAGTACGCATGTCATATAAGGAAACAATACATAAGCACAACATAAGTACAAGTCACGACACCATATTACACATGCCATAAAACATATACAACTTACCTTAGCTTTATGCTTAGCAAGCTACGCTACAAGTGCATAATCCATAACCACATAAGGTACACAAATATAACCAACACACATAAACATATTAGGTCTTAACCATATCCTTATCTAAAACAACACCGAGCTTGGAGTACGAATCCTACAGCTCCTTACGGGACATACTTGGTTCACTAGAAGTGAAGGTGGCAGCTAGGGTGGGGGCGGTGGTGATGAGAGTGGTGGTTGCTTTGGAAAAGGTGGGATTTTGGGGTTGGAAGAGAGAGAGGGAGGTAGCGGTTGTGAGGTGGTGGACTCCTTGGACTATGAGGGTTGTAGTGGTGGTGGTGGCGTAGTAGGGTGGCAGCACAGATGGTGGTGGCCGTGGTGGCCGAGGGTGGTGGAGAATGAGGGAGGAGGAAGGAGGGGGAGAAGAGGGAAAGGAAAGGTAGGCGGAGGTAGAGGATGGTTTGGTGGGTTGAGAGGGAGGAAGTGGAGGTGGTGATTATAGTCGAGGAGGTGGCACACGACGACGAGAGGGGTGGCGATGGGGTGCAAAGGGTAGCTCGAGCTGCCCACTTTGCATAGTTGGGGTGAGCTACATAGGAGGAGTTAGGGATAGGGAGTGGTTTGGTTTGGTGGAGGGCGATGCAGGGATGGGGCTGGGTGGTGGCATCTAAAGGTACAATGGTGGGGAGATTTGAGAATTTCTAGTCAGAGCAAAAGGAGGAGAATAAGGGGTGGTGCTGGAGTATTTATAGCCGTGGGGAGGAGAAGAGGACAAGGGAGCAAGAGAGGCAGGGGCTCGCTGATCGACGGTGGAAGGTCGGTACGATCTTGCGAATGGCAGGGGTGCAGGTTGTAGAGGGAGAGAAAGGGAAGGGGAAGGGACACACGAAGGAGGCATTATAGGGGCAGGTTGAGCTTGAAATGGAAAGGAAAGGGACGAGGGAGAGAGAGGGGGAGCAGGTCAGGGTGGTACAAACATAGGGGAGGACGGCCGAGGTAGGTGTAGGCATGACTTGCAGCATGAATGAAGGAGAAGAGGAGGAAGAAGAAAAAGGGGGGCAGGTCGACCGATCGGGGGAAGAGAAAGGAAATAAAGAAAAGGAAGGGTGAACCGGTCGAGCTACGAAAAAAAAAGACAGAGCAGGCCAAGCTTCGCACGGTGGAAGAGAGGGAGAGAAGGGTTGGGCTGCACGGGCAAGGCTCAACTGGGGGAGAAGGGAAGAAAGAAAAGAAAAGAAGAAAAGGAAGAAAGGAAAAGGAGGAAAAGAGGAAAAACGAAAAAAAAAGAAAAGGAAAATAAAGTGGTTGGGGTATTAGGGTCTTTTTGTATTTTTAAATTTTCTTAAAAATAATAAAATTAGTAAAAATAAATAATTAAATTCCTTTTTATATTAATTTAGAAATTTTGGGTAAATATTCCTAAATTCTATTTTAGTTAACAAATTACCCTAATATTTTCTAATTTAATCCTATATTATTTCACTCTTTTGTTTGTATTAATTACTCCCATTATTTTATCACAAATGTTATATTTAATTAATCTCACATATTAATCCCTATTTTATTATAAATTTCTAAATTAAGGTTTTGGGGTATTATAGGTATTAATCAATCGTGTCTTATACGCTTGCCTTGTGTGGTGTGGACTTTGAGTATAAAGTCCTTTTTTAAGTGGGCAGTGATGTACTACCACATTCCTAACTAGCTCTAATTATGTGTAATAATATGAAATTGTGTTATTTTATGTGGCATTAATTACATAAATGATTTTAGTATATTTTATGGCTTCAATATCATTTTGGTTGATTTTATAATAATTGCGAGTTTGTGCCCAGACATATTTAGCTTATAAAATGCTATTTATGTTTGTTGGCTTTTAAGTTCCACCTAGCAAAATATTTTTGTAAAATTTTATTTGGGTCCTCAATGGGTTGAAATATAAATCTAGAAATTTTGGTTTAATTTTATTTATGTTGGCTATCCTTTTTGAATTTTATACACAAAATATATATCATTAAGGTATACTAGCTAGACTCATATCAAATGTGTGTTAAAAATTTTGAAAATTTATATTTAGGTTAGAAATGAGTAAATAGGTTTTTATATTTAATTTTTTAATTACCTTTTAAGCTTGTTAGTTCACCATTTGATTGATATTTTATATATCAAACCTTTTGATGGTGCCATCATCCCTACATTTGAGGAAAATTTTAACTAGTTATCCAAAATAGTTCAAAAACACAATAAGATGGTAAGGTATCAAAAAGAGACCATTCAATTGTAGACTATTATGATACAATACATTAGATACACACTTATCGAGGTATGGGAGGAGAAAGAAGAGGATGACAAGGATGAGTAAAACAGGTCTAGTTATTTTTTTACCATAAAAATTAGTTGTGTTTAATGACAACTTTGGATTGAAAACATTATTTGTATTTCAAATTTTTTTTTATTTAACGTTATTAAATTGAAATTATTCATCAATAATGGTTCTAATTAATATAAGAAAGCCTAAAATTTAAAATGGAATAAACTTAAAATTTTCTTATAGTAACGCTAAGGTTGTAATAAAAAATTATCAAAAAAAATTGAATTAGGTTTTCAGTAACGATTGTGTTGTCATAATAGCCTAGTTATTTGTCACAATATAATGATGGAAATATTTTGAATTTGGATTTCAATGACGTCAAGTTACCACAGTAGCATGAAGAGTTATTATAATAGACTAATGTAAATATTTTGAATTTGGCTTTGAGTGACGGAGGATCACCACAATATCTTAAAGAGATGCCAAAATAGAATTATGGAAATTTTTTAAAATTATCTTTTAGTGATGATGGGTAGCCACATTAGCTTGAAGAGTCATTGTAATAGACTAATGATTTTTTTTTGAAATTTGCTTTAAGTGACAACTAGTGGTCATAGTAGCCTAAAGAGTCAACACAATAGGCTAATGATTTTTTTATATATAATTTGGCTTCAATGATGATGATTTACCATAGTATCCTGAAAATTTATCGCAATAAGCCCACATAAATTTGAAAAAATAATTAATTTTAGCTTTCGGTGATGATGGGTTCACTACAATAGCTTGGGAGGTATCATAATATGTAATTTTTATTTTCAAAATTATTTTAAAATAGGAATCACAATAGTGTTACAGCGATGATAGAGTAATTACATTAGTTAGGGTTTTCACTTATGACACCCTATTGTCGTAAAATTAGTTCTTTTACTATAAAGCATTTATGAAGATCCATCATCGTATTAGGCATTCTTCAATGACTTTTTTTTTTATATTTTCAACGATGAATTTAGTCATCGAAAAATAGTATATTTATAGTCGTGTTGATCCTCAGAAGAATCAATACCCAAACCAACCGAAGGACAAAGACGTAATATTCCAAGTGGCATTAAAGTCCAAATCTATATAAGTGACATATAAAACCATATCACATGCCATTAAGGCCCATTATAAATATACAAAGCATTAAAGCAAAGTTTCAGGCCACTAAAAATCCATTAAAATCAAATCTCAATCATTGTTAATTTCAATTATTTAAGATAAGGGTGAATTACCAACAATCAAAAAAAGTCAACAGTTAACTAAGGGTCAACATTTGACCTCAAGTCAACCAAATGTCAAAGATCATTTAGGGGTTTACACATAAGGCTAAAATTAAATGAAAGAATCTAAATATACATAAAATGACTAAAATGTCCCTAATGTCAACTAAAATTAACTTGGTGGTAAGAGAGGTATATTTTATGCTCAAAGTTTTGCACTTATCAAATTATTTTCCTAAGATGAAACATTAAATATGGATATCAATTCTAAAATACTAAGATTACTCGATATACTTGAAATGTATGTTATTATCTAAATTAACTTCTAGAGATAAAGTCCCTCTGTCCACTCATCAAATAGCAAATAAAGATCACACTTATCCATTTTAGCTTATTTTCTTAATCTAAATACTCTCTTAGATTCCAAAATTTCTAGAATTAATGTATATTGACCAAAATATCCTTGAGTCTTGAGTATGCCTAAAAATCCTAAATCCATTTTAATTCCAAATAATCCCAAATTCACACCTAAGCTTCGACATCCTAACACAAACATATTAACATGCTTAAATAAAATTAAAACAAGCATGAAGACATGGACACCCTAGAGGTCGAATGAACAAAGTGGGCAAATAAATCATTTCAAATCTACACTTCATGATACATGGCAATACACTTAAGCTTATTATAATACCCCAAATTAAGTAGAGTGTTATAATGATTGATATAACTACTTATATCAATATTGTATACTATCCTTTTGGGGATTTTGTCCTAATAACTTTATAGACATCATCCTATAAACGATTTTTGATAATAATTTTGAAATGGTTTTAATAAAGATTTTAAACTATTATTGAATCGAGCGTTATTAAAGCTTTAATAATAATAATTAAAAATAGCCACAAAAATCTAAAAATTTGCTAAATTTAGGAAAAAATTCACTTTTTAATAATGGTTGACTTAAAAACCATTATTAAAACAAACGGTTTGATAAACATAAAGACTAAAAAACCCTAACTAATTTTGATAAAGCATCAATTAAAATCCTAAATAATTAATTATTAGAATTAAATGCATGCTTTAATAACAGTTTTTGGAGACAACCGTTATTAAAGCATATCATGCCATCATTAAATATGTGATTACACAATAATTAAACCTTAATTAGTATTTTAATGAACATTTAATTAACCCATTTTCAATGGTTTTTTCTTATAAACATTATTAAATATTGGTTTCAATAATGGTTTTAACCAAAATTGTTGTTAAAAATAGCTAAAACATATATATTATATTAGGGTTTTAATAATAGTTTAGAAAATACCCATTATATATATATATATATATATACACACATATTATGAATTGTGCATTTTTATTCTATCCCACATACACACTTGTATGCTCAAATATTTACCAAATATGCAATGTGAAAACAACACCGATTCGTGCATATATTCTTTCTAAGAATATGGAAATTAGTAGGTGTACCACAAGTTGATACCTCTACACTCTAAAGTTAAAGTTCATAGATCATAAAACCTAATAATATATAAAAAACTAATAAACACTTGCATGCATATATGCATGTGCATCTTCATTGCATAGATAAACATAAGACATATGAGATACAAACCAGAGCATGCATGTACGCAAGTCCATAATACAGAGTGTGTGAGGGTACGGAATTATCTCATTTATCATATGCATACTTTTGGCCTCATGCGCATTCAATGATGAAAAAAATACAAATTGATATGATTCGATCATTTGGTTAGTAATTAATAATCCATAGATTAATTAATAAAAAAATTTGGAAAAAGAAACATACTAGGCTTGGAATATGTTCACAGAATTGTTCTGGAGTATAAGATCTATTAATCTACAAATATAGTATATAAAATCATCACCATTTTTCTATTATGGATACTGTAAAATAAATTTAGTTAACTTGTTTTTCTATTAGATATTAATTAGAATTGAAATAAAATACAAAATTATTGTCTTTTTGTATACCATTATACTTTCATGCTCAAGATTCCTTGGGTATGACACCATTTCCGCCTTTCCTCATATACATTATTTGTAGTGTCCTAATAAATAAATTTGATACATAATATTGTAACTTTATATACCTTATAAAATTAAAGTAGAATATATGCATTAATAAGTTAATGAAGTAAGAAGTATACTAATATTTCAATTAAATTTTTACCTTTAGAATTAACAACAACAAAAGGAACATAATTATTTAGGAGGGAATCAAATACATATACTTGTTTTGATCAAGACTGATAGTGTATGAAACCCAATGTTCATTTGCAAAATGAGATATGAGGTAAAGCTTGTTGTTGTACCCCTCGCTTAAGATGTGTTCCGATTTTATTAGCATAATTTGATAAAAATATTTATTAGCATATTTTTTAAATTTAATTTTATCAAACGTAATGATTTTATTAGCATAATTTGATAAAAATATTTAATTATTTCAATGATTTTGAATTAATATTAGAATTTAATTAATCATTATTATTGAGGATCATTATAGATAAGTTTATTCACAACTATTATTTTATTATATTTATATGATTTCAATTTCTGTTTAAAAATATGTACTTTTGTTCTTTCTTGTATTTTAATTTTTAATATTTCAGAATCATTTTTTATTATAACTTCATCCTGTGATTACGACTTTATTTCGGAGTTATATTTTATTAACGAAATAAATTATTTAAATTAGAAAATTTCCTTTAAAATAGTAAAATTATTTTAATGATTTTATTCATAGAAAATATTTCTAACCTTTAATATTTCGTTAAGATCTTTAGAAAGTTTTAAATTATAAAGATTTTCTTTCCAAAATTAATTTTCTTTCATTTTACCCTTGTTTGCAGATGACCATTTTCAGAAATTATTTAAATTAATCTAGCTTCCTTATAATTTTGTTTAAATATTCTTCTAGATCATATTATGTATTTTTATAAATAATATGAATTCTCGCACTAATTGTTATTTTCTTCCAAAAGCTTTTACGAAATTATATAAATAACTTTTATATTGAGTTAATACATTTAGATCTTTACGAAAGGGTTTTTCGTTAAATGAGTTTCAAATAAAATTTATCTATAAATATTTTTTAGGTATTTTATACCTTCTTATGTATTTGTGTATTTGTAAAAAAAAAATCAAAACATGAACAACCCCCCATTTTTCTTCTTCTCTCTTCCTCTTTTATTTTCTCTTCTCTCTCTTCCCTTTCTCTTCTTCTTGCGTCCAACCCAGCCCCTAATATGCCTCCTTCCTACTCATCTTCTCTACTTTGACCACCGGTCACAACTGCAACAATACCACCCTTCTCCCTCCATCTTCTTCGTCTCCTCCACACACTAGTAGGAGCGCAACAACATGGGCACAACAACTGTACACCAATGACTTCAGGCCATCGCCAATGTTGCCTACCACCAACGATCGCTCCTTGCCCTCCGACATAGCTTCCCGGACCTTCATCAGCTTTGATTTACAAATTTCATTTGGTATAAATTACCCAAATGCCTAACTTTTGTTTTGAATAATTTTGTATGAATTGGCCTATGATAAGCTAAATTGTTTGCTTAACTATGTATATATATGTTGTATGATTGATTTTGAGTGGTTAATTGTAGTGTATGTGGTTGATTTGCGAAAATTAAAATTTTGACCCGGTTATGTCCCCATTTTTGGATCCGCCTGATTAAGTTAATTTTGATAAATTGATTTTAAAATATGTTGTACAATGTATCTAATTTCATATTAGAATAACCAATTTGAGAAATTTATGCGGAATTAATTGGAATTGGATTTCTAGGTCAAAATTCATGTATAACAAAATTACATTGCTCAATTGAGTTGTTTCATTCAATTAATTTTATAATATGCTTTGAAATGTATTTAATTTTATATTGGAAGTGTCAATTTGAAAAAATTGTGTGAAATCAATCGAAATTGGATTTTTAGGTCAAAAGTCTTGTAGATCTAAATTGAATTGTGTAATCAAGTTATTTTATTCAATTGATTATACAATTTACATTGTCATACCTCTAATTGCAATCCTAAACCATCAATTTAAATATTTTAAAAAGAATTGATTGGATTAGCATCCTGAACTTGAAAACCATAGTTGTGTTAAATTAGATATTTCTTTTATTATTTTTGATCAATTAATAGTATAATATGTGATAAAATATGTATAATTGTATTTCTAAATATTCAGTTTAAATAAATTAAAAATTTTAATTGAATTGTATTTGTTACACTAAAACCCTAGATTTTAAATGAAATTATGAAATTGGTCATTTATATAGTTATTTTTATGAAATTGAATTTATAGAAATAGTTGAAATGACTTTAATTGCGTTCTAGTGCCCTCAATTTGGATTAATTGATTTTGATTATCCGAAGTTGTATATTAGGCTTTAAAACCCTAATTTTTAGGAAACAACTATATTAAATTGAGTACTCATAAGATTATTTTATTGAAATTGATTATCTAAATTTATATGAAATTAGTTTAATTTTATTTTTAAGCTAAAGTTTTTTGGTAATTGAAGTTAATTAGTTGGTTTAGTGTAGATAGAAACTATAATTTTTAGAGATAGTTATATGAAAATGATTTGCTTATGCTACTTTTACCTAGTAGATTATTAGCTTTGATTTAAAATGATTTGAATTGTATTTTTATCTTATTTGGTTAGATGGGTTCTCTGAAAATGGTTGATTTGTCCCTTTAGTTGTAAAACCTAATTAGTAAGTCATTTTTGATAAAAAAATAACCTATATTCTATTATCCTTTTCCTGATTTTCCAAATTAATTTGAAATGCCCTAAGTGGCATGTGTTGAACTCAATTTAGTTAATGCTTAATTTTAAATCTTAATAGAGATACGCTCACGAGTCTTAAGTTTTGGACAGGTTTTCCAAGAAATACCATATGTGTTTCTCTCTATTGATTAAATTGTAATACTTAAATTGTTGATTGATAAGGTTATTTCTGATCTAGTTTTACTATTTCTATTAGCGATCTAGGAAAACATTATCATGGATTGTCGAGCTCTCAATCTCTCTCTTTCTCTCTCTCTCTCTCTCTTAATTTTCTTAGCTAGCTTCGAATTTAGGTAAGTCATTACTTAACCTTTTCTTATGGCTAAATAATGGGATGTATGTTTTCTTGAAGTGGAAGTTGATGAGTATGCTTTATATTATTTAAGTATGTCATTCATATACTATGTTTTGTGTGGTAATTCTATGCATGTATGAGTTTATAACTTCAATATGAACATATTTTATTATGCCTCTTGATTATTGTATGTGTTTGAGTATATAAAAAAGTTAAGCATGATTATGTGGTTTACACCTTTAGCTAATTATGAAATATTTGGTGATTTGAAAGTATGTTCTAATGTGTCTCAATTATAATCAGTTTGGAAAATCTTATCATTGGTTGAGTATGGATTGAAATTGTATGATACCTTATGCTGGATTTTTATGCCATGTAATTATTCGGCTCTAACGCCACTTGAATTATTTAGCTTTAATCCACTTGAAACTGATCATTTTAACTCCACTTGAAATTGATCAGCTTTAATGCTGCCTTGATTGACCGGCTTTAATGCCACTTGGCTTGGATTGAATTTAATGTCCTTTGAAATTGATTGGCTTTAATTCCCTTTAAAATTGATTGTCTTTAATGTCACATACAATGGTTATAATAATGGAAATTTATTGTGTTGATGGAAATGATTTAAGTGTTGTTATGTGGGTCTGATTTATGCTTGGTTAAATCTTTAAATAAAACATTAATCACTTAAAGTGAAAGATTTTGAGTTAGGAATTCTACCACTCAGGTAGTTGAAACACCCCCAAATTTACTATTAAAAAACTTTGTTTTGCGAAAGTGTTAATTACAAAAAATAATGGGTGTTACCACTACACTAAGTATAAGTTTGATATCCTCTACCATCCTTATACTAAGTGCTAAGACTAAAATATTATTTTTATTAATTAACATTTATAAAGGAAAGATAACAATATTTAACAAATTACATTGTTCTGATAAATATAAAAAAGATCAGGTAAATAGTTGCAATATAATAAAAGGGAAATAATAAGGGACTTAAGAGTCCATGAAATATCTAGATCAAATGATGCCGAGGTGAACACCGGATAGTCATAACTCTCAACCCTCTACTAGAAGACATCAAGCCGAAACCTCAAAGTATTTCTATAGGGTCATCATTGCCCTATGAATAGGCAGGGGACCGCGAAACGGAACCAGCCAGTACTATAGTACTGAATAACCCTTTATATGGAAATAATATGAAAAACCAACAAAGAAAATATACAAGGCATACAACTAACATGGTGTAAGACATTTAAATATACATACGAGGATTAATATACATTCATCATTTAGACAAATGCCATCAAGGCCACACACTGCTCATATTCGTTCATTTGGAGCAATTAAAAACTTACCAAATGAACATATATGAGATGATCATAACAGGTAAAAAAAATCACCACACTCTATATTGTTCATGCGTGTTCATTTAGAACATGATAACACTTATCAACCAAGCATCCAAATATGCTCTCTGAAGTAGTAAATAAAAATAAACTCTAACACAACAATCATAAACTTCAAATCATAACTCACATCAATCTTAATAGAATCCATAACAACACAAGTAAGACTCAAATGTACAATAACAACCGCAGGCAGGCATGAAGGTTGCTATTGAAACCATAGGTAGACACAAATGCTACTACTGACCAATCCAATAATTCAATAATAATTATTCTAATCAAATCATATCATTTCTATTTTTATTTACTCTATGGGATACAATAATAACTTAAAAACATAAAAGTACACTGGTTATACTAACATATAGGCATCACGGTACCCTCCCAACCGTCCAACCTAGAGGCATAACAACACTCTAGTCATACTAGTGCATAAGGCAATACAATACCCTCCACTCCTAGGACACCTAATCCTTAAGTATTAATACGTCCTATAGGGTCATAGGTTACCTATAGAGTAGGCTAGGGCCTTGCTAAGACATGACTGACATAGTAGTGAACCAAACAAATTGAGGGCTTCTACCTCCTCTCTAGGGTAGCTAATCCTAGAAAGAAATCATTCCCAAACTCGAGGTCTTCCACTTTAAGTATTAGTATTTTATAAGGTGACCATAGAAAACACATATTGCACAATTATTCCCATTTCCATAATTATCTATTTTCCTTTATTTCTAATTATTCTAATACAACCATAAATAGGGTCATTACCAAGGTAAATTATAAAAATATACCAAGGCCAATCATAAAAATATACTAAGGCTATCCAAGGCTCAATTACTCACATTTGGACGCATTAGACTGAAAATGACCAAAATATCCTTGAGACTAATAATATTATCATATTATCATATTATCATATTATCATCAATTTTAAATACTAAATTTATTTTATTTATTAATTCATCATGCAATTTAAATCATCAAATACACCAAATGACCATTTTCCCTTACACATGTTTCTACATATAAAATTCTATCATAAACTTTTAATCCATCCAAAACACATGATCACATACTCAATGATATATAATACATATTAGACATGCTTTTCAGGATAAATATTATGATACATTAAAAATAATTAAATTTTCCATAGGGCACACATCTATAATTATTATTCCATAATTATATCTAAGTATGCTTCCCCAATTATTTTATACACACATCATAAAATATATTTTTCCTATAATAGAATCATTTTAATCCTACTTTTGTACCTAAAACATTTTACATCAAATAACATGCTCATTTTTCTAATTTTCTTGATAACAAGAATAATCAAATATTTATAACATAACAAATCAATCTTAACATATTTCATATATAAAAACCCTAATATGCTATCGTGTAATATTTATCATTTTAGTAGAGTATAACAATTATTTGAATTTCAACAAAAATGTAAAATAGCGATATCCGACTAAAATTATAAGGTTCCTCTAATCAAACTTTTATACCTAAAAATAATACCAAAATTAATTAATTAATACTTACTAGATGAAATAATAATTAACATATTAAAATATTTATTTTTAAAATTACTAAAATACCCTTACTTATTAATAATAGGTACCAAAAATTGTAAAAACTAAAACATTTCTCACGCTGCATGCACATCGTAAGCCTCGTGCCGGGGGAGTTGTTGCTGACTGGCTAGAAGTGTGAGGTAGGGAGAGATGGCAGCAATGGTGGAGGGCGGTGGTGGTTGGTGGTCGACTAGTGGTTGTGGTTGATGGGTGAGGGTGAGGTTGGCGGTTCTACTGGGTTCATTAAAGGTTGGTGAGAGGGTTGGAGGTTAGCTAGTAGACGGAGAGGTTGGGGAGGTGTTGGGAGTGGAAGGGTGCAGGAGGAAAGGAGCCAAGGTAGGGAGGGCTGATGGTGGAGGGGGTAGTTGTGCAGGCAATATGGTGTTGGGATTATTTGAGGAAGCTACAGGCAGGGTGGTGACTAGAAATAATGAGACGCAAGGGTATGAGCTGGTCTGGTGAAGAAAATGTAGAAGGAGGAGGGCTATGAGGATGAGGGATGACGAGAGGGGGAGCTAGTCTCGTGAAGAAAATGCTGGGATGGGATGGTGTGCGTGTGTGTATACGTATATACATGTGCTGATGGGTTAAGTGTAGTGAGGTAGGGAGGGAGACACCGAGAGTGATTAGGGGAGGGAATATGGGGCATCAAAAGGTTTTGCAAGGGAGAGGATAAAATATATTTATTTTATTTTATTTTATTTTTAGGTTTAGTTTTGATATATTAGGCTATAGGGTAAAAATATATCAAAAATAATAATCTAATCTAGAATAGGTTAAAAAGGAAAGAGAAGAGTAAAAATAATCCGAAATAAATTTTAGGGAATTTATTTCAAATTACGGGTTAGAGGTTTTAAATAAAATAGTTAGACTAAGATTTAAGGATATAAACTAGGATTAAATTTAATAACTCAATTTCTATCAAATTTAGACCTAACTAAATTTATATCTAAACTGTTGTAATGATACACATAATAATAATAATAATAATAATAATAATAATAATAATAATAATAATAGTAATAGTAATAGTAATAGTAATAGTAATAATAGTAATAGTAATAGTAATAGTAATAGTAATAGTAATAATAATAATAATAATAATAATAATAATAATAATAATAATAATAATAATATGCTTAATACTAAATCTCCTAAAATAATCATTATAACTAATCACATATAATTATCAATTTATAATTAAGGTTTCTAAAAATGAGCTATTATAGTAGCTATCTGAGTTAGGTTTGGTATTTAATTGGTACCATTCTAATTTTTTTCTCTTCTATGTTCTCAGGCACCTTATAAGGTCCAGAGAGGCCCTTTTCTACTCTATAGGTGTCTTGATATATTTTGGCCATATAGGGGTATGCATACTTAAGTGATTAGGTGCTCTATTTATTAATGGTCTAGTTACGTTTCTGGGCGGGCTATCTAGGGCTAGTACTGTTCAACTACTAGATTAGTTGTTATAATTTCTTTGAGTATTAAAATAATCAAATGAATGTGATCACAAAAATGTAATACAATAATTGATTTTTCTCGTCTATTCATGGACTATACACATCATCCTATACATCACTATTGGTTGTCTACTTTGTAATAGTGCCACCATATGATACTTGCTCATACCTTGTTATCACATGGTCTATTATTTAAATCGCATGTGGGCCTTATGTGTAGAATGCTATTTTATAGTGTAGTTGTATCACTTAGCATGCGTTCATGATTGGTTATATGCTCGTACCCTAAGTGTTGTCATTTTTAGTTGTGTATTTATAAGCATGAATCCATGACCACATGTTTTATCATATGTCATTACATATCTATATGTCCTCTTCTACTACCATGTGTACTTACGTGTTCCATTGATAATTATGACTAAGATATTCTATATGGGCATGCCTTACTTTAGCTATTGTATGTGTGTTTTGTTCTTGTCATTTTATGTATGACTTTCCTTAATACTTATTGCATGGGAAAATAATAACTTATTATATACTTTGCAAAATTTTATGAGTATTTGTATGGGTGGAATGGTTTTGTATCACATGTATAATTGAGCATGAGTAATGTAAGCTAAAGATTACCATGTTGTATGTGTGTCGTGTTTATTTCCATGACTTAGGTAGTAGTAATTTATTTAGCACTAGACCCATACTGATTCTACCCTGGTTGAATGAGTCCTACGACGATCCATTGATGGTGGGGAGAATATCTCTTGTGTAGTTTTGAGATCAATTTTTATTGATGGGTTGAAGACATGGGCTTTAAGAGAGTAGGCAATCCATATTTTTATCCCTCAGGGATCTGTCTTTATTTATATGTACCTACTTTTGGAAAATTTCAAGTGTTATATTAAAATTTTAATGGTGTTGTAATAAAATTTTAATTTTCCATTACTTTGCTATGCTTTTAAAATCTAGTGTTATTTCACTAGTTTTTTGCTAATTTGATCAGTGGTGATTTTGTTTACTAAAATTGTTCACTTGCCATCTTCTTTTGAATATCTCCTTGTGGGAGTTTATCCTCATGGTATAGATGTTGTTTGAATTTTAGATAGAAAATTTTTAGCTTTGCATTTAGCATTATATAGATGATGTACATTTATCTTGTATTAGGTGTGGTGGTAACATTCACCATTTTTTATTTTAGCTTCCGCATTTTCTTTAAATAAAATTTTTCAGAAGTGAATTTTGGGGGTGTTACAGAGGTAGTTTTAGTCATAGAAATACAATATTGCCAAAGATGGTGGTGCTCAACGGGGTTATTGTAGTTGTTGGTTCTTATTTGATGATGGAATCTTTCATGAGGCATCCAATTTTTCTAATCTAGCTCTCTTTCCTTTTTCGGTGTCTTCTTTTTTACTTTGATTCTTCCACTAATAATTCTCTTTCCCTTTGTTTTAGGTGAATTCTTATTTTTTTATTCCTTAATTCATAGCATTAAACAAAATATAATGATCATATATATAAACAATATGTGTGTCATGTTAGTTATAACATGGATGGAGGATGTCATTACCCTTCAATAGTAAGAAGTATCTGGTGTGTGGGCAAATGCATGAAGCTTCTAACACTATAGTTGCCTTATTTCCTTCTTTATAATAATGTAAGGGTGCATCTCTAATTATTAGAATGTCAATACATACGGGTCTCGTATTTTGGGCCAAGGTAGACCCGCGGGCAATTAGTGTTTTGGTACGATGATTGATGCATACCTTTCTATTTGCCAAAATAATTAAGGGGTTATTATCTAACAAGTTACATTTATGAAAACCTAGAATAAAATATTACATATTGTTAATTATTGAGTTGACACTTGATAAATTATATATATATCAATTCATAGAGATATATGCTTATCTCGAGAAGAAAAGAAAAACGTGTATAAGCTTCACAACTGTCTCTAACGCTATTTACATTGGGTATATGAAGTATATCATGTACATCTGAATCAGATAACTTACACCCTTAACATTTGATGGAGGCCAACTATTTATCTATTTTATCCATTTGTTCAGATGCCATGCTTTATTTTTAGGTCACTAGAGCCACTTGGGTATTGGTGTTTTGGGGTCCAGATGATCAACCACACATACTTGTCTTCGTGACCCCTAATCCAAAACCCATGTGTCTGTCTAGGCGTTCTTCAATTCCCATTACTTGTGACATGATGCTATATTGATATATGCCCTCAACAAAATCTAGAATTTCAAATTCATCCTTTAATGTATGCAACTTAGAATATATGAATAAATATAATATAATAATTTTCTATAAGAAAACTAACTATGGTTGGAGATAGCTTCAAACTTACAATTCTTTTGGCAGCATCTTGTACATCTTTATTAAGATATCCATCTTTTGTTACTCTAGCCTTTATCCATAATGTACCAATATTGATGGATAAGGTATATGGATCGTTATCGTGGGCTAAGAATTATAATTTCAAAATATGTACTTAAATTAGCAATATGATTATAACACTCTCTACATTAATACGTAAACACATTAATCAAAATATCATACCAACTCTTCTTCAAGGCTTGCATAGCCTTTTCGAGCCATATTATGGTAGTAAATATTTTTCTTAGCAATTTCTTTATTCTTGAAACTTTTATCCTATGTTACAAGCCAAAATATATACTCATAGTTATTTAAGTATCAATGAAATATTTTTAATCAAAAAACTTAATTGTTATGCAATAAATACCTTAAACTCCTCTGAAAGATGATATGCAATAAGCAAGTCCCAACTATCTTGATCAATGAAACCATAATGCTTAGAGGGATTTGTGCTTAAAGAACCATCCATATTTCTATGCATTTTTTTATACTTTTCAAGTATGTCATAAATATTCTTAGACGTTCACCGTAATGTCTAAAAAGTCACTTCTTTCTTTCTTCTAGGATGATAAACACTCTCTACAAAATAAGGCATAAATATGTATAGCAATGTTATTGTATTAAAATTAATAACATGTGAAATCCAAAAATTAACAAACAAAACATATTTTTTTACCACAACTTCTTTCCAAACATGTTCCTTGTGACCTTTCGGAACTTGCTTCCAATTGTTTTAGGAGATAGAAACACAACTATGAGTGACGAGTGAGTTGTATGTGAGATATATGTCCGCATACTTGCTGATAAGAAGATTATAAGTATTTCATCTTAACTCTAATTATTCTCCTCCATTTCTCATGATAGTGATGATTCTCATCACATTAGTTCATATCACTTTAATTCTTCATCACTCGAGTACCTATCAACAGTTTTCTTCACAATATCTCCACAAAATTTGAAAGTATAAATTAGTACAGACAAAGATATGAATAAATATATACAAAATAAAGTGTCAACCAAACATATCATATGTGGTAATGATATGAAAAAAACAATAATATGATGTTTCATGAATGTATACAATGTAAGAAGTTAAAATAACAAGCACACTCTATGAACATGTTAGAATGTTATTACCCTCACCGCCTTCTTTTCCTTCTTTTCTTCCTTCCTTTTGGATTGGTTCCATGATTTGATTAATATATTTCTTCACAGTTATAATCCCTTACATATATTTCCTCCTTAGCAATGTCACTGTTATCATCGTTTAATAATTTAGTTGTTTGAACAACTTCGGTACACTCTTTCTCCTAATTAGCATCATTTTAATAGTCACGTTCATTGACATTTCTTTTCTTTGTGGATAAAAATATGTACTTTAAACACAGCGTAATCTAGCTCCCAAATCTGTTCAATTATGCCATAATAATTTATATTTACATATGTTGGATTCTTTTCCTTCACACCAATAGTATTTTTTTAATATCAAAGGCATCAATCTACAGTCATGCATGCATATATTTATAGAAGGAGAGACCCAACTTGTAGCCAAAAGGCATAACAACACAACACCAAATGCGAACATATATTACACAAATAAGAACAACATAATACCAACTAAATATCATGCATGCATATATTTATAATGAAAGAAAAAGAAAAGAATTACACATAGTTGAATATGAAATTCGCATAAGGAGGAGAAAATGAGAACCTTTGACACCAAAGCAAGAAATAGATGAACATTATAGCGGCAACGAGCAACAAAAGGTGAAAGATGGACGGTCAAGAGAGAGGTTGCACAAGCCAATGGTGTTCGTAACCTTGGTCGAGAGCAACAAACATAAAATGACAACAACAATGATAAGAGGAGGAGTAAATAGGTTGTTGATAGGCAAAATTGCGGCACAACAGTCATCGATTGACGAAAGGAAGACAACCATTGATAGGTAAAACAAAGAGGAAAAGTGAGAGTAAGAGAGAATTGAAAATATAAAACAGAAATAATGGGAGAGGAGGGAAAGAACTATGAATATAATGTGTTTTAATAATGATAATACTTATAACCTTTATTAAAAAGGATTTTAATATGGCTATAAACATAACCAATATTACAACGAGGGGTAATTTTTGTTTTATTAACGATTATATTTATAGCCATTATCAAAACAAAAGTGGCATTTTTTCCTTCATTTTATCACTTGTTTATGTATAGAACCATTATTAAAACTTGCTCCACAATCCTAAACCCAAATTTTCACGTTTTTATCAACGGTTTTGGACAAACGGTCATTTATGTGCTGTTAATAATTGTCGATTCTGTAGTAGTGAGTTAAGCATGCTTGTTGTGGATAAATTTTTAGGATGAGTGACCCTACTAGGAATTTTGGATTTTTTTTAGAAATTTCTCAGGAAGTGCTTGAGGGGGGATAAAACACGCTGAATTAAACTCGTCTTAATCTGTAAAACCAACGGATCAATCTAAAATTACTTCAAGGTAGTTCTCGCAACCCTTGTGGGTCTAGCGTGCTATCAAGTGACCCTCACGTGGTTATATCAACTCAGGGTATTATGCTTATGATCATAGATAATGTAAGCATGGTTAGAACAATTCAAAAAAACCAAACACTACACAAAAATCTAATTTTCAAGAGCCAAAATCATCAAGTCAAAAATTTATTTTTCATTGGTTAACTACATATACATTGGCGACCGAAAACATATTCATCATATTCCAATAGCATATTGATCTAAGTTCCAATATATATAAAAAGCGGTTAAAATCATATGAATCATTCTCTCATCTAATTTTCATGTTGATACACACATGATAATAACTTAAATATATATCATACTAGATTATCCAAGACATAATTTCATGCTTGCATTGGAAATAAAGGTAGCCATGCATAACATTGAACATATTGGAAAACTTAACACAAATTCCTAAGTTTGATGCCCAACGAATTAAAAATAGTTAAAACGGCTAAACTGTCATATTGCATAAACGAATTTTATGTAATTTAACGATTAGAAAGGAATAAGCGAGTCACGAGTGAATGGAATAAATGGATTATCTATAAAATATTTTATGATATTTCTCCAAATTTTTAATAGGCTAAAATGAGGAAAAATAAATATTCGAATAATTGTATAAAATGTATTTTTTTTTTGCAAATTAATAAAATGAACGATAAAATGTTTTAAATTATTATGAATGAAGTGGAATTTAATAAAAAATTATTATTATTACTTTTTTGAAACTTATTACAAACCTAACAACACAATGTAATTAGGGTGGGGAAGAGCTAGATATTAGGATATGGCAATATCGACTGTTGGAAGGTCAATGGTCTTAACTCTTTCCGGTTTAGATTTATGAAAATATACCTTGCTCCCCTTCCTCCACGCCCGATTACAAAAAGCTTTACCGTACAATCACTCAGTAACGTGGCAGGATACAATTGGACCGGTCATTAAGACCGGTTAGTCTTCGCCCGAGTCAAGAGGACAGAACAGCATGAACACGAGGGGAAAAAAAAAAGAAAAAGGAGAACAAAAAGAAAGCCGAAAGCCATAACCTTTGACCCAAAAACTTTAATTGGTCAATTGATTTTTTATGTCCCCCTCTCTCTTTTGTCTTGTGGGGGTGTTTGTGTCTTGCGTGAAACTCCAAAGTCCCAAAGGGCAGTATTCACTTTTAGGGTCCTTAATCTACAGGCGGCGTCGTTTTCCTCCTTCATCACTTCTTCCCTGAGCGTTGAATTGTGAATTTTATTTATTTATGTATTTAATATTTTATGGAGAATCAAACAGTGAGAAAATAATAATATAACATTGTTTTGATAAATATAGTTTAGTTTGGAGAAACGGAAATAAAAGAAAATAATAGTAAAAGTCAAATTGTAGTACCTAGGGCTTTGCAGCATTGTGTGTACCTGTGTGTGTGTGTGTATATATATAAATTTATACGTTTTGTGGGCAAATGGCCTAAAGTTGAAAAAAAAAGAACGAAAGAAAGAAAGAAAGAAAGAAAGAGATGGAGGTAGCTGGTTTGGAGAGAGATTCATCAATGGCGCCTATGGCTCATGATGCAGAGAACCCAAAAACCATGAAGTTCATCAACAGCAGTAGTTGTAAAGATCACGCCAGTGCTGCTGCAGATATGAAAAACGAGGTAATTAATCCCAAAATCTCTCTCGATCGACTACATACTTCTGGCTTTCTAGTATTTAATTTGATCAAATCACAATAACGACGAGCAATAACTTCCTCATTTTAATTGACTTGCATACATGTCGGAATGGCGAGCGCGCATACGTATTTACAGTTCTCTGCGTGTTGATCTGTTCGATCAAAGGAGAAATAATTGAACAAACTGCACGCATCTGGCCTCATCATGACCGATTAAATTTATCACATCTGATCAAAATTAATTAGCATATATGTTTCATCCTTGTTATAGTTAATTAATTCCAATTATAAATAAGAATCACTATAAGCTTGCTAAATTGATTGATCGGTCCATGTACTTTTATTGGACTCTATCCATCAATAAATTAAGCCCTTTTCATCTTTCAAAGGAAAAAAAATTACCCACTACCATATTTTCATCTTACTCTCTCTATATATATATATATATGTATGAAAATATATTTGTAATTATACGTATACCCTAATCTTCTTCGACGTTTAAGATATCTCTAACGGAAAGGGAAAAAGATGAAGATCTTACATTGGCCCTATCTGACAGTTAGCGAATTTTATTAACACTTCGCTAGTTGTTGTGAGATTGTATTTGTTAGTTTGATTAGTGGATAATATTAGTTGTTTGTATAAAATTTTTTAGTAATATTTGCTGACGTCAATAGTTATTAGTGAATTGAAAGTATAAATTAATTATTGTTTTTTTTTTTCAAAAAGAATTTAACTATAAATACTTTAATCCAAAACACTTGTTTTGATTTTTTTTATTATTTTATTTTCATATTAATCTGTTAATACAAAAAGTTATTTACCAAACATCTCAATTAGAGGTTTGACCCATCTAGTAAAAACTCTAATCTATTTTAAAATTACTGCAACATCTTTGAATCGCTATTTACCAAACAGGCATTAGGTTCCTCCTTTTATGTCAAATCATTTATGTAGATTCTTCTATATATATATAAATTAAGTTCTAATTATATTATATATGCTCAACTAATTGACCCAAAATGGAAAATTTCAAAGATGACGAAGATTAATTCGATAGAAAGTGTCCGCATTGATTGGTTCCAAATTTAATCAGCAATTGCTTGACCCTATGTATATTAAGATATTATAGAGTTTTGAAGGTACAAAGACAACTTTGAGACTCCATCCATGTATGAATGTGGGTGTGGGTGTGGGTGTCTATATATATATATATATATATATATATGTATGTATGTATGTGTGTATGTATGCATAAAAATGGATGTAGAGTGTTGGATAAAGCAAGCCAGTAAATGATGACGTCCAAAGAGGAGGGCAGCGGGCTAATGTCAGACAACTACCTAGCAATCTAGCCGTATAATTAATTAGATATAGACTTAATTTAATTAGACGACCGATAAGAAGCTATAAAAAATTTGGACAGTTGCGTCGATTAAATCCTTTATTAATTAAATCGAGGCTGTAATGTGCATTATGTGTAAGAGAGATTTAAATTAAGCAATAAATAATTGAAAGAGGAAAAAATTAAACTAACTGATAATGGAGGACCAGGTTTAATTAGCTGATCAGATCTAATCTATGTGTGGTTAAACAAATAGAGTAGATAAGGTAGTGATGGCATGCATATGTACGAACGTTAACCTGTACTATATACTATATTTATACATCTCTCTCTCTCTCTCGTTATCACTATGTGATATATATATGTATATACAGTACTCTCGTCTTTAACCACTGATTGTAAGATTAAACTGTAAGCAGGTGCCTGATCTTGCAGCTGATCAGACGACGAAGAGGTCATCCATGGAAGCTAATTACTTGAACCATTCTTCCATTTCCAGCAGCAGTAGTATTCATGATCAGGTAAGGATCTTTTATTATTTATTTTTACTTTTGCCAGAGTTTGATCCTCCTCCTTCATTTTTTCTTCTCATCATCATGAGCTAGCTACATGGACATATCGTTAATTAGATCTGGTTACCGATCTACTCAGGATCAGGTTCTGAAGTCGGCTAAAGCAAAAATGGGGAAGATCAGAGAGGAAAACGAACGGTTGAAGACACTGTTAGCCAAGATCACGATCGACTACGAGTCACTCCAAGCTCATCTCTCTAATATGGCCGATGATCATGACCAGCCGAACAATAAATCGGTCCCGCAGGCTGGTGGTGGTGATCCCGACGGCGGCGGCGGTCATGATGAGCCCGAGCAGCTGCTGTGTGATCTGACCCTTGGGAGATCATCATCGAGGAGCCCTCCTGGATTTCTTGCTACTGCAGATCATCGGCTTAGTGTCGATGATGGCTTGAAGAAGAAATATGAGGGTCAGGAACGAGCTCTGAAGCTGGGTCTGGATTCTTCTAAATTCGAAGTTGAACCAGCTGATCAGAATAATATTATTGAAAGGAGAGGGCCTAATTATAATAGTAGCAGTAGTACTGCGTCTGGGACTTCAGCGGCAAGGGATTATTATATTACTAAAAGATCATCGTGTGAAGAATCGAAGGAGCCGGAACGACTGTCGCCGCCTAACACAAGCAGTACTAAAAGTTTGGTGATCGGTAATAAGACAAGTAGTGCGACGGGATCAGCGGGAGAAGATCATGAATCAGATGTGAGTTTACTGCAACCACCATTGAAGAAGACTAGAGTTTCTATTAGGGCAAGATGTGATGCCCCAACCGTAAGTCTGATCCTATTTATCTCCCCTCATTTAAGTCATGGAAATTTCCATGTCCAATTTAGTACATGTTAATTTTCTGTATTGTCTAGCCTGCATATATAGACGTTCGGTCATAATCAGGCTGTGGCTCCACAGGTGTGATACCAGATGCTAATCTCTTTTCTGTCGGCAATAAAAAATCGGCCGGCTTGTTTGAAGCAACTATATATTTGTAATCATATTCAACATACTTATTTGTTTTTTAAAAAATATTTTTGTCTAATTTTTTTTATAATAATTAATTACTATTTATATAAAGGGAGAGTTCGAAACATAAAAAAAAAAAAAAAAAAGGGAAGACGGGACTAGTATTTAAGGTTTAGGTTTGAATTGTCTCATTTGGTAGTATTTATAATTCAATGTTACGTTCGGCCTTGATTATGTATAGCTGAGATAAGAAAATTTTATATACACGTGGTAGGTATTTGATTTAACCCATCGGCGGCGAAGCTATCTAGGTAGGGCAGTATATATTGCGAGAACTTCATGTATGCATGTGCAGTACTCATCACTGTCAAATGATCATCCTATAAATTTTTTAATTGGCTAATGAATTTGATTAACTATATAGCTTAGTGTTTCATACGTACGGTAGATGGATTGCTGCCTTTATTGACTGTCACGTAGATGCTACGTCAGTGTACATTAGGATATGATGAATTTAATTATTTTATTTCCCCCCTCCTCCCCTCCCGGCTGCTAAATTTCTTAAACGTTCTGCGCATGCAGATTAATGATGGATGCCAATGGAGGAAGTACGGTCAGAAAATATCAAAAGGGAATCCTTGTCCCCGGGCGTACTATCGATGCACGGTTTCCCCTACGTGCCCGGTCAGAAAACAGGTGCAGCGATGTCCGGAAGATATGTCGATATTGATCACAACCTACGAAGGAAACCACAACCATCCCCTCCCAATATCAGCTACGGCGATAGCTTCCGCCACTTCAGCAGCTGCATCGATGTTGCAATCTGGATCGTCATCAACAACAGCAACAACAACCAACGCCATCGCCAACAACAATAATGCCACCGCCGGCTGCTTCCACCCTCCTACTCAAGCAGCAGCCGCCACACTCTCCGCAGGCCTCCACGGCTTAAACTTTGCGTTTTCAAACGACTCTCCGCCAGGAAAATTATACTTCCCTAACCCTACTACTAATATCAATTCACACCCAACTATTACCTTAGACCTCACCACCGCCCCAAATATCGGCACCGCCACCAATTGGCCCTTAGGAACCAACGCATCTGCCGCAGCAGCTGGATATTATTCTCTAGTCAACCCTACAAGAGATTTCATTACTAGTTATTATGGTTATAATCCTTCCGGTACTTCCGGTACATGCCTCAACTTCTCCTCTCCTCCGTCTTCATCTTCTTACCAGCTGCAGAATGCTACGCCGGCGAATTGGGGAGCTCGGTGTCTTAATTTTGGGTCAATGACGTCGACTTCGTCGGCCGGCGCTGGCCGCTATGATAGTACAAGTAATAATATGATTATTAGTAGTGGAGGCGTGCAGCAGCACCCAAAGCAGGAGGGATCAAATCCAAGTATTCCTCATGTTGTTAATAATCAACAACAGTCGTCAATGGACGAGACTATTTCAATGGCGACTAGGGCAATCGCGTCTAATCCAAAGTTTCAGTCCGTGTTGGCTGCTGCTATCTCATCCTATGTTGGAAATAAGGGCGGTAATGCGGCTACTGCTTCAGGGACGGCGGTTAGCCGACAAGATAGCGGCAACGATCACCAAACTTCTGTGGAAGACCGGGGACATGACCGCTCTTAATATTTGAAGAATTTATTAATTTGAAAGCGCATGGTGGAGGAGAGGAGGTCATGCCCGCCCGACCGACCAGCTAGCTAGCAGTGTTCATGACCAGCACGTATACATACTCAACTTGTAAAAATTATTACATGAGCAGACCGAATGCATCTAATTTTGAATGAAATACTTATATATTTGAAATAATTATAGTATATTTTTGTTATATTTTGACGTATATTTAATATAAATCTACATTAAAATATATCAAAAGTATATACCATAACTATATCAAATATATAAGTGACTCATAATAATTTTTCTTCAACCAGAATCTAGCTAGCTAGATAGATAGGAATTTTCAGATACAACGCACTTTGTTTACGAATTAAAGCATGAAGGCATGAATTTACTTTATTTATTTATTTATTAATAAGGAGCTTGTAAGGGCGAATATAATTAGCACGCAGAAATAGCAATCATCATTAAAAAAAATAAAAAAAAATGGAGACATCTGATCATATCCTTAATAGTTTTAGCCACTAGATTATGATTTCATCAATAATAACTGAATTTTAATTACTTTAACTAATTTGTTATTTTTATGCTCCTAATGGCTGATAGAGCCTAGGTCAATTTTCGGCACTTTATATGAAATTGCTCGCTGAGTTGATCTAGCTTTATATCGACCACTCAGTCTTGCATTACGGTGATTATATATATCTAGACATTTTTATGCATAAAAATCAATGCACGAACAATCCAATAGGGCTTTGTATCGTTGATCTAGCATTGGAGTTATATGTTAATAATTACAAATTGGGAACCATTATATCATACTCCCTTTGTTCAAATAAATAAATAAATAAAGTCATTTTAGACTTAAATTTTTTGTATATAAAAAAGGTTAATTTAGAAAAGTTTATTTTTATTTTTTATCTTTTATTATCTATACATTAATTACTATATTATTTTTTTAATAAAACTTATAGATATAATATTAACCTTACTTCTTTTTTTTTTTGCATTTTGGCAAAAGGGGGCAAAGGTTATCCTTAAGGACCTATTTGATCCCTGAAAAAACTTCTAGAAAAGAAAATGAAATGGAAAAAATATTGAGATAATATATATTTTTTTTCATTGTGTTTGGTTGTGGGGAAAATAATAATGAAAAAAAAAGAAGAGAGAAAGTTGATATGGTTGAGATACATTTCATTTAACCTATTCCATTCTCTGAATTTAAATTTTTTCACAACTCTCCTATAAATAAATAACACTAAATATTAGTTTTACTGTATTAGTTTCTTATCTTTTTTCATTGTTATTTTATCTTGTTAATTTTCCAGCAACTAAATAATTGAAAATTATTTTCCATTCAATTTCCCCCCTCTCCAAGTTGTTTTCAGATGATCAAACAGACAGTAGGTGTATGTTGGAGGTTTAGTTCCTCATTATTTTTAATTTAGATTTTTTTTTTCAGATACAATTCTCTTTGTTTACGAAATAAAGCATGCATGCATGAATTTACTTATTATTTATTTATCAATAGAGAGCTCTTAAGGGCCAATACATTTTACTATGCAGATATAAAAATCATTGTACAAAAACAAATCTAGATATCTAATTATATTTATGACAAATTTAACCACTAGGCTATAATCTATAATAAGTTGATGTGTGAACTCAAATTGCTTTCAACTTATTTGTTATTTTTGTAACCCTAATAGAGACTCGGCCGATTTTTGGCACTTTATATGAAACTGCATGCTGAATTGTATGACTCGATCATTCAGTCTTTGCAATGCGGTGCTTATATATGTTCATATTGGAACATAAACTCTTGTATGAAATGGTACTTAAACTAATAATAATGCTGAATCAAATCAATGCATGGAGCTACCAACTAGTGGAATACAACCCAAGAGGGTTTTGTATGTTTCCTCCAGCATTGGATTTATATGTTCATAATTATTCTATATTTCTTCTGTTTTAATTTGAAAAAAAAAATGTTTTGGAGTTAAAATTTTTATTACAAAAAGAGAATTCTTTAGAAACAAATTTTCTTTTATAATTATCCTTTTTTTTCTTTCATTATTTATATATAATTTGTTGTTATTTTTCTAATAAAGAATATATAAATATAATACTAAGTTTAGAAGAATTTTCCCTCTGTCAAACAGTCGACGGCCATGCTTCTTTTGATACTAGCAAACAAACGCCGCAAACATAGGCTGCAAAATTTGACCACCTTGGGAAAACATGCGCCATATTTTTTCTTCAGCAGTGGGCCGGCATCATGAACATGGGACGGAATTTTTTTCTGTCATTTGTTTTCCCATTAATGACCAAAAACAGCTAACTTTAATTGCTTTTTCATCATAAAAGTAGGAATTAGAAAATAAATTAATTTTAATTTTAACTTATTATTAATAATTATTTTTTAAATGAAAGTATCTAATTTTATAATTTTTTTAAAAGAATATCCAAATTAATAACTTATATACATTAGTTGAAATTTCAAATAAAGGAATAACTTAAATAAATAAATAAAAAGAGATAATGCTAAAAAAAATTTCCTAAACTTCTTTCCATGGGAGTATATGGAATTTTTGTTGTATAAAATTGGGAAAAAAATAGAAGGAAATTCTATTTGTAGTATACAAATCTTCTACATGCCCGCCTATAAATTATCTCTTTTAGAGACGTTCTTTTTAAAACTATAAAAATGTGTATAACCATAACTTTAAAAATTATATTGGTCAATCTGACTAGTGAACTCGTTACGACATTAACCAAATTTTATGTATTGGTCCCCAGTAGCCTAGAACCAGTCAGACTAGTTGAAACCTTAAATCAGTTAAAAAAATGGTTAAAAAATCGAATTAAAAGTTGTTCAAATTTTCATATAGTATAATTTATTACATATTTTACATTTTTTTTATATAATATGCATTAGTGATTCGAAAAATCCAAAGATAAATTTGACCATTAAATTAATAAACGAAGTATAATATTGATTCAATGACTAATTTGAGTTTTAAAACTATGCTTGCAACCACTTCTAATGCCACATATTGATCATAGAAAGAACATGCATGCATGGAAGACTTTTGGTATTATGAGAGGGACAAAATAATTAATAAGATTAATATCGACAATAGGAGCTACCTATAAAAATCCTACTTTTAGCACATGAAAATTTAAATAAAAAGAGTTGATTGCAGAAGCTAAACCATAAAAAACACAGGGTGCTATCATCACATTTAGTATAAGTCATATTCCTCTATCTTTATTACACAAGTTCTAAGGCTAAAACATTTATCCTCTTAAATTAAGAATAACAATTGATAAGAAGTAGAGAAAGATTTCATTAAAATATTTTTGATAACAAAAGATCAAACAAAAGAGTTGCAATTGAAAAGATATACAGAATGGGAGATACGAGTCCAAGGGATATCTAGATCAAAATATGTCAGAATAGACAAAAAATAGTCATAACTATCAACTCTTACCAAAAGCCATCAAACTGTACCCTCAAAGTACTCCTACAAGGTAAATACTACTCATTGAATATGGATGAGACTATAAAACGAAACCCATCAATATAACAGTACTGAGTAAACCTATAATACCCCATATTTTTTAAATTTATTTTTATTAAGCTTAATTATTTTATTAGCGTAATTTGATAAAATATTTAATTATTTTGATTTCAATTTATTTTATGGTTTTATGGACGATTTCAACTTCATATTAGGATTTAATTAATCATTGTTGTTGCAGATCATTATAGATAAATTCGTTCACAACCATGATTTTATTATATTCATATGATTTTGAATTCTATTTAAAAATATATATTTTTGTTCTTTCTCGTATTTTGAATTTTAATATTTTCGATTCATTTTTTGTTATAACTTCATTGTGTAATTAATACTTTATTTTAGAGTTATATTTCATTAACGAAATAAATTATTGAATTATTAAATTTCCTTTTAAAATTGTAAAATCATTAAAATGATTTTTATCTTTATAAATTATTTTTGCCTTTAAATTTATTTATTTTTTTGAGGTTGTTAAGATCTTTGGAAAGTTTTAAATTAAAAACATATCATAATTTATTTCTGATTTTTTTTCAAAATTAATTTTCTTCTATATTATCCTTTTTTGCTTGCGGGTGCCCATTTTTGAAAATTATTTAAATTAATCATGATCTCTTAGATATTTATTTAAATATTTTCTTATATGGTTTTAGATATTTTTCAAGGTCTTATTATATAATTTTGTAAATAATATAAATCTTTGCGTTTGTTAGTATTTTCTTCCAAATGCTTTTCCAAAATTCTTTAAATAGCTTCTATATTAATTTTATATATTTAGATCTTTACAAAATGATTTTTGTTAAATGAGTTTTAGATAAAATCATTAGTTAATATTTTTTAGATGTTCATTATTCTTATTTGTGTATTTGTTAAAAAAAAAACAAACAAATTACATCGATCGGTCCCCCTTTCTTCATTTTCTTCTCTCTCCCTCTTTTATTTATCTTCCCTTTATCTTCTTCTCGCATGCAACTCGATGCTTGAGCTTACCTCCTATTTGCTCATCACATGGTGCATACATATTTTTCATGAGATTTTAAGGAAGCATAAGTTATACTTAAACATAACATAGGAAACCCCAACACATGCTATCACATAATTTTTACATATTTAGTAGGTGCATATAGATTACCTCTTTCCAAGCACAAATAGCAAAATAAAACAAATAACTCCTAAAAGAACTTCAATACCTTTGAAAAATAGAGACACAAGAGGAGGAGGAAAAATATGATAACTTCACAATTTATCAAAAAATCTAACCTTCTATACTTATTTACAAATAAATAAAGGCCAGATAGAAGGAAATGTAGAAGTGAAAATACAAGAATAAAGAGAAAGAGAGGAGGGTGAGGCACAGTAATAGGCTCAACAAAGCTTAAGAATACTTAGCAAAATAACCAAAATGAAGTGAGAGGTGGGAGCAACCAAGAGGAGCAAATGAATTAAAGGATAAACTAAAATAAAGAAAGACAAATGGAATATACGTAGGGAATAGAGGAACCAAAAATCTACAGGCACAAGAGGAGGAGAGGTAGCTTGTTTAACGGTTGAATGATAAAGGACAATGTGATTGAGTGTGTAAAGGGATGGAGTATATTTAGGTTGCAATGAAGTTATAAAAACCAAAAAATCAACCAAGGGATGGGGAAGGTGATGGTGTGCAGGTAAAATGTTAGATTTATGCATGGGGAATGCAAGTAAAGGAGGTTGGGTATAAGAAAAGTTAAAAGGACACAACTAGCATAGGTAGAAAGCGTAAAAAAATGATTATGGCTTAAAATTTGGTTGAATGAATAATAAAATGGTCAACTTGATGCCAAATCAAATCATGGAAGTGTAGGGAAGTAATTTATTACATGAAAAGTAATTTTAGGATTTATGGATTATTTTTAGGGGTGAAAAGATTAATAAAGTGGATAAAATTAATAAAAATAAAAAAAGCTCATGAAATTATGAATATTTATTAGAAACCTTAAAATAATATTTTAAACTCACATATAAAATTTTATGAATTTAAAACAATTTTTGATATATAAAATATTAATCTGACGGTGAATTAACACTTTTGCAAGGTAATTATAAAAATAAATACCAAAATTATTCCTAAAATCACAAAAAAAATTCTAGATTCTCCTATTTATTCATTTCCAACCTAAATATAATTTTCAAAAATTTTAACACACAATTGATATGACTTTCATATAGCATACATTAATTATATATTTTGAGTATGAAATTCAAAAGGAATAACAAACACATATATAATTAAACAAAAATTTGTATATTAAAATATAAACCTATCTATGATTTAAATAAAGTTTGATAAGAATAATCTTCAAGGTTTAACTCAAAAGTTCACGAATATTTTATAAGCGAAGTGTGTCTAGCCATAAAATTGCAATAACTACTAAATCACCCAAAAAATCTTGAAGCCGTAAAATATTCTATAATAATTTATGTAATTAATTTAAAATAATTATGAGTAGTTAAAAATGGGGTATTACATTACTAACCCCTTAAAAAGGGACTTTTCCCCTGAAGTCCATACCACATCACATAAAACAAACACATAAGACCCATATAACACACAGGAGATCACTACCACCTTAAGAACAAGTTCTAATCTAAGGCCACAACATCATAACCACCAAGAGAACAATTCAACATGTAACACATTAAAATTAACAACTCAAGAAATCAAATCAAAGATGCTTAAAATACATGGAGGGTTTTCTAGGCCCTAGATTGAGCATCTGCCTCTAAATGGCTCATTAGATGAATCGCCCCGAGTGAGAGACCTTTATAGGCACTCTTAATGTTGGAGCCCTAAACAAAACCATTTCCTTATGGCGGTAGGTGATAGCTTGGAGCCTTACACTTTTTGTCTCTACTCTTTGAACTTTTAGCTAGTTATGATGTCCTCTACATTGGTTGTTGTTAGTAGGTGACTGACCTTAGATGTTGCACTTGCATCCTCTCAACATCGTCACCTGTAAGTACTTAAAAATCTTGTGACCCTACTTACCATAGTTGTAACACTGAACCACCTGACCTTAACGATCCTTCCTTGGATGGTCACATCTGCAATGCTTGCAGCAATAATGCTTGAGTTGTCCTTGGCCACCTACACTACAGAACCCACCCTGACTGCCCTGGTGTTAACCACTATGACTTTCTATTCGAGGCTGAATCTTGCAATCATTTCCCAAAACCTCAGCTTCCTATTAATTCCTAAAGCCTCACTAACCCTGACTTAAACAAACTTTGCAACCTTAGTCACCTTTTCAAAAATTTCAAAGAGTGTGGGGAAAGAAGAGTTCGAGAGCAGCTCCTGAATGTGAGAATTCAATCCCATCTCACAACCGGCAGATGTTCATCTCCTCATCAGCACTAACATTAGGAGAAAAACGCATTAGATTGGTGAACTCTAGATAATACTACCCAACTATGGAGGAACCCTAACACCATGTTGTGAAATGATCATACAATTCCATTCTGACATTGGTTGAGCAAAAATTTTCCCTCATCCTTTGCGACATGTGATCCCAAGTCTCGATGGATGTACCTAGTGCCTATTAACTGTGCCACTATTCGTCATCATAACCCTTCAATAAGTATGTGGCTACCTTCACCCTCTTCTCAAGTGAACACTCTAATGCTTCAAAGATCTTTTCAAACTCCTAGATCCAATGCTCTAGAGCCAACAGATCCTTACTATTCATGAATGTTGGCGGCGAATGTGATTGTATCTT
Organism: Tamarix chinensis; assembly: GCA_030549775.1. NCBI lineage: Eukaryota > Viridiplantae > Streptophyta > Magnoliopsida > Caryophyllales > Tamaricaceae > Tamarix > Tamarix chinensis. Next base: position 121,639,890 of record CM060171.1, read on the forward strand.
ATGAAACTAGTCCTCCTGTAGAGTGGGTGCGGGTATACATATTGGTATATGAAATGGAGGTGAAGGTGATGGTAGATATAAATCCCTTGTAACACTTCCAAATTTTAGTCCTGAAAAATTTCGTTTAAAAGAATAATGCAAAAGCTAAAATAGGATTTGGGAAATATTACCACCACACTTAACACAAGATAAATGTCTACCATCTATCTCATGCTAGATGTAAGGCTAAAACATGTCTAACAAAATTCCTCCAACATCTATGTAGTGACGATAAACTCCCACATGGAGATGTCCACATGCAGATGGGAAGTGAACAATTTCATTGAATAAAATCATTGCTGAATAAATCAGCGGAACCTGTGAAATAATCCTGGAATTTAAAACTTAAAAAGAAAAAGGATATAAAATCCAAATACATCTCCAACAAAATCACAAACCAACTAAATACAAATCAAGTGAATGATTTATAAACCAAAATAATACATTTGAGATACAATAAAATCTGAGTAGAGAACCAAGGGGCATCCCAATAGTAGAGCCAACTTTAATCACCAAATTGAAACACAGGATAACCTACTCTCAAAATTTAAGGAAAACATTCCTCCCGACAATAATACATTCAATACTGAACCTACACAAATGGTCTACTCCCCACCATTAGTGGATCATCACAAGACCCAAACAACCAAGGTAGTATTGGTACGGGTCTAATACTGAGTAAATCCCACTATCCTATTTTATGAGAGAGACATAAACTATAACATCAAGTGCATATTGAATCATGGTGCATTACGTTGATACAATATTATACACACTCAATACCCACATCATAAATCCTACCATACAAATATAATGACATGCGAAACAGATGTAACATCCTACTTAAACATGTAAGTGTGGTATGACAGAAATGTAAAGTAGTTCATGTGCCTTAGGTAGGAATAATCCATATTATTGACAACTCATTATATGACCACACAATTTCAGATGCAAACATCTTAACCCAATAAGAGATTCAAATAAACCAACCGGGCATTTCTAGACAATGCCAAACCAAACCAATTAGGCATTTATGGACAACGCCAAACCAAACTAATCGGGCATTTATGGACAACGCCAAACCAAACCAATCCAGCATTTATATACAATGCCAAACCAAACCAATCGGGCATTTAGCCCCCAGACATTACTCAGGGACATGTCCAGTCCTAAGCATTACTTAGGTACATGCTCAGCCTCGAGCATTACTTAGGGACATACTTAGCCCCTGACATTACTTAGGGACATGTCCAGCCCTAGACATTACTTAGGGACATGTCCATCCATGAGCATTACTTAGGGACATGCTTAGCCCTGACTCATGATTCAAACACATTCAACACTTTGTTGTGCTGAGAGAGGCATTAAATTATCAACATTCATTCATATCATTTCATAATGCACCATGCAGCTAGAAAACCATAAAGTGTGCTCCATCTCTTGGCAAACAATTCATGCCACACATTAAGATACTTTCCAGTCAATTAATCAAGATATATATATATATATATATATATATATATATATATTAAGATCTTTAACATGTCTTTCACTTATCCTTACTTGAAGGTAACAAGCTTAACATGCTTTGTTACTTAATCATACTTGTAACATGCTCTTTTACTCAATAATACTCCTAAACACAAAATGCAATCCCATTCCAACATGTGTAAGCACATTCATCCTCCTCAAAAGAGTCAAATAGTCCTATTATGCATATTTTTACCCTAACATGCTCAACAATAAGCCAAAGTATGAATTAATTAAACCTCATGATGATATAAAGCATCATGCAAGGCATATTACATGTTTCACATATCGACCTATGTGAGTCACACAACTTTCACCTCTTAACATACATGCACAACGGTTCATCCTCACGAAACACCCATAAGTGGAGGTAAGTAGAGACTTACCTAGGTCTGAAGCTAACTAAGCGAGTAAAGAGGGAGAGGGAGATCACTAGCTCAAGGATCCACAGTAATGCTTTCCTATATCACCAATAGAAATCGAAAACTAGGTTAGAAACTATCTTATCGATCAATAATTCAAATATTATTATAAAATCAACATAAATGGACACAAATACTCTTTCTTGGAAAACATGTCCAAAACCTATGACCCGCAAGCATCGCTCTATTAAGATTTAATATTAAATATTAACCAAATCGGGTTTAATCCATATCACTTGGGACATTTCACATTGACTTGGAAAGTTGGGGAAAGAATAATAGATTATGTAACACCCCCAATATTCACTACCGAAAAATTTCGTTTTATTAAAAGAATTAGTGGAAGAAAAAATAATAAAACTGTGAATTCTGGGGATATTACCACTACACTTAGTACCAGACCGGTTCACTCCTACCGTTCCAGTACCAAGTGCTAAGGATAAAAGAGAAAAATACAACTTACCATAAAATCAATCCAATGATTAAATCAGAGTAGTGCACGTAACGTTTCCTAATAATACAAACCACCAGTGGTGGTTATAAATCAACAAATACATTAAAACCATAAATTTTAAAGGTGAAAGAGTAAAACCCTAGGATTTACCGGATAGTATTATTTGCAAGGGACAGTGCCCATTGAATAGGCAGGGGCCTTATGAATGGAACCCTTCAGTACTATGGCACTGAGTAACCCTTTAAATCATACTTAACAATAGGCCCGCAATGCAATACATGATACTACAGACATACATAATTAAAGGTAAATATTTAATATCCACAGTCATGCAACCACATACTTAACAATCAATCACATATTAATAGGCCATTGAGAACAATCGATACTTTTGAGCCTTAAGACCTTAGTCCATCATTATCAATCATATCAGATTATAATTATCCGTATGAGTGCGGGAACCCCACTATTATTCGCCAGTGGACCGGTCATGCAGGGCAAAATGCTCCTGGCCACTATTATTCGCTGATGGACCGGTCATACAGGGCAAAATTCTCCTGGCCACCATTATTCGCCAGTGGACCGATCTAGCTTCGACTCACATGGTGTTCCACTGTAAGTGATTAGTATTTTTTCCATGATTTATTCACAACCAAATCCAATTTATTGAGCTCGGGATCCCCACTATTGTTGCCGGTGGATTGTAATACAAATATACATCATCTAGGGTAAAACATCCTGGGCCACTATTATATCCAGTGGATCGGTACTCATAAACATCATCCAGGGCAGAACCTCCTAGGCCACTATTATATCCGGTGGATCGGTACTCATAATATATAATTTCACTAGGCCAAATAATTAATCTTTTACTTTAATGATTAGTGTTTTTCCCTTTTTAATTAGCACATCAATTCCATTTATTTACCTCAATAGGGAGATCAAGTTCCCGAGACACAAAGGTACACCGGTCGTACTGGTGCATAAAAGCTACTTAGTACCCTTCAACTATCAACCCAGGGATGCAAAGGTACCCTTGTCATACTGGTGCATAAAGCTAACTCAATACCCTACTGACAAGGATACCTAATCCATAAGTATGCATACCCCCTAACTAGGTCCGTAGAGCCAGATAGAGTAAGATATAGGGCCTGACTGGGGCACAAAGGCACACTAGAAAATACCAGAATAACAGTGGGCTAAATCACGTCTTTAGGGTAGCGACCCCTAAAGAGCCACCATTCCCGATCTCGAGGTCTTTCGCTTTAAGTATTAGTGTCTTAATTAAGGTGATCACAAAAGTACAACAATTAGATTCTTATTCACTTTCAATCATTCTAATATCATTAGATATTTCTTATTCAAACGGTTGTCCAAGGTAACACAGAAGAATCATTAAGGCCATCCTAACCTTATTTAATTTCGAATTAGAATTTGCTTTCGTGATACTTACTAATTATCAAATGCTCTTATCTTACTATTCAGCGTTATATTACAAAATTCCACAATCACAACGACATGTTAGGTACAAATTACTCATTTACCCCTTGCTTATATAATTGCTAAGTCACCCTTACTCGATTTAGGTTACCAAGTTATTTCCCATACTTATTAGGTCACTAATCCCCCTTCATAACTGTTATACTTAATATATTTTCCATTTGGTTGGTTAGATTACTACTTTTCCCTTTTTCCTTTATTATAATTAATAAATTACCCTTGAGTTAGTCAAATTACCAAATTACCCTTGAGTTAGTCAAATTACCAAATTACCCTTCCTCATTATCCTAATTACCAAATTATCCCTTTATTTGGTTAATTACCAAATTACCATTCTCTATTATCATAATTACCAAACTACCCTTCTCCATTATCAAAATTACCAAATTACCCTCTAGTTGATTAAATTACCAAATTACCCTTCTCTATTATCATAATTATCAAGTTACTCCTTTCCAATTTCCACTTTACCCCTTTTATTTACAAAATTACCATTTTGTCCTTTTACTTTTAAATTCACCATTTTACCCCTTAACTTCCAAAATTTACCATAACACCCTTTCATTCACAAAATTACCATTTTCCCCCTCTAATTACAAAATTACCATTTTTCCCTTTAATTACAAAATTATCATTTTTCCCTTTAATTACAAAATTACCATTTTGACATTTGATTATGAAATTACCATTTTTCCCTTTAATTGCAAAATTACTAATTTACCCTTTAATTATTATTTTACCCTTTATTCACAAAATTACCATTTTGCCCTTTCATTACAAAATTACCATTTTACCCCTTCACTTTCAAAATTACCATATTACCCCTTAATTACATAATTACCAATAGACCCCTTTTTTCTTATAATTTACCACTTTGCCCTTTTTACTTCCAAAATTACTATTTTATCCCTTACCTCCAAAATTACCTATTTATCCATTTACTTACAAATTTACCATTTTACCCTTGCCTCCAAAATTACCATTTTACCCCCTTTTCTTCTAAAGTTACCAATTTACCCTTTTCACTTACAAATTACCATTTTACCCCTTATTACTCCACTTATATTAAATTATCTTCACCATGTGAATTACTAGCATTAAGACCCTGTCCTTATTATCCAACTCCCCAACTATTATATTTAATATAATACTCATTAACACCCATACACATTAGGCCATATTCTTGTACAAAATATATTACTAAAATACCCCTAAGGCTCATAAAATATTAACCATGCATTAAAGATCACAATAGCATAATATAACATGGATAATACTTAACATTTCCATTAACAACCAAACTCTTACCTTAAACAATATTTCCATACATAACATATAACCTAACATGCTTCTTTTCATCCAACATCATAAGAAACTACGCATATGATAATAACTAACATAAATTAAGCATAATAACATATTAAAAATCCTAATGTGTTAACATACGTTAATCCATGCGTTTAAGTGGGATTTAACGGTTACCTTAATTTCCATAAAAACAACCCTTACCGGTATTCTAGTTTAAGGTTCAAGCTTTGATTATCAAAACTAATACCTAAAAATAATATCAAGATTTATTATATTAGAAATAATAAAAATCAAAGTATAAGACTTTATAACACTTAATAAATCAAATACTTGAACTAAAATATTATTATACCTTAAAATTATTACCTAAATAAATCAAGAAAGGTAGCAACTCATGCTGCATGAGCTACATGCAAGGAAATGAGGAGGAGGGGCTCGAAGGTGGTGAAAAGAGGAGAAATAGGCTATTTTTGGGTTAGTGGTTTGGGGCTAGGAAAGAAGATGGATGGGGGAGGATTTAAGGTAAGGGGAGGATGCAGAGGTGGAGAGGGGGTGTAGGTGGTGGTTGGGGATGGGTTGATGGCGGCTAAGGGTGGCAGAGGCGGCGGAAGCGAGGCTGCGAAGTGGTGTTGTCGAGGTGGGTAGAGATGGAGGGTTGAGAAGGAACGAAAAGGGAGGGAGAAAATGGAGGCCTAAAGGTGGTGGTTTCGGCCAAAGGAGGTTTGGGGGTGGTAGAGGGGGTTGTAGGGATTAATGTGGTGGCTCAGGTGGCGGCAAAAGCGGCGGGATGGCGATGGATCGAGGCGGTATAGGGTGGTTTCCAAGAAGGGAGGGAAAGAAGAGAAAAAGAATGGAGGAGGAAGAAGGAGGCTGCGGGGTAGCTCGAGGGGTGCTGTGATCATTTGAGGGTGAGGTAGAGGGTGGTAGGGGGTGGTGCAGGTGGCTGTTGAGGCGGTGGTAGCAGCGAAGCTGGGCGGCGAAGCAAAAACAGGGTGAGAGGGGAGAGGAGAAGAAAGGAAGAAAAAGAGGTCGGGGAAGGCATGGAGATGCTCGAGAAAATGTAGAATGAGGCAAGGAAGGAAGAAGAAGAAGAAGATGAGAGAGAGGAGGGGATAGTGGAGCTCGAGGGGTAGCGGTAGGGTGGTAGGGGAATGGCCATGGTAGGGAGAGGGAGAAGAAGAGGGATGACAGGGTATGGGGGAAGGGAGAGATGGTGGGGCCGGGATAAGGTAGGAAACGACGAGAGAGAGAGAGAGGGAAGTAGTAAGGGGAGAGGGTTGTAGGTTGGGCGGTGAAGATGGCGGGGTGGTCAGGATTTTTGCTAGGGAAAGAGGAAGAAGAAAGAAAGAAGAATAAGGGGAGGGGGAAAGATGGGCACGACGGGCGGCCAAAGGGAAAGAAGAAGCTAGCCGGTTGGGTCGGGGAGAAAGGAAGAAAAGAAATAGGGCGACAAGCCGGCTCATGTGGGAGAAGCAAAGGGGAGAGGAAGCGGGCCTTTGGCCCAAGCATAGGGGGTGGGGGGAAGAGGCAGGCCGGGCCAGCCAGTGGCCCAAAGAAAAAGAAAAAGAAAGAAAAGAGAAAAAGAAGAAAAAGGAGAAGGAAAAAGGGAAAAAGGAAAAAGAAAAGGAAAAATGGTATTAAATAAAATAATTTAATTTATAAAATAATACAATATAATAGTTTCGGGTAATAAAGTGATTTAATAATTTAATTTAATTTAATTTAAATATAAGGGTTTAAAAAGGATAATTTTAGTAAAATAATGGCTTGAAAAATTATTTAAATAATAAGAGTGTGATAAAATGACAAAATATTTATTTTAATTTATTATATATTTATACCCAATTTTATATACTAAAAAATCCATAAAATAATTAAATTATATAGATTTAAAGGCTAATTTATCCCAAATAAAATTTATTTATTAAATTATAGGCTTTTAAAATTTTGGGGGATTACAGATTATAAGTTATTCTATTGAAAATGACTTAGTCATTAGGTTTTACAACTAAAGAAGCAAACCAACCATTTGCATAGAACCAAATCCAACCCAATAAGATAAAAAATATAATTCAAATGATTTTAAATCAAAGCTTAAAATTGATTAGGTAAAAGAAGCAAAGCATAATTAATTTCATAAGCCCATCTTCGAAAATTAGGATTTGTAATACCCGAACTACGAACTGACTAATTAACTTTTATTATCTCAAATTGATAGCTTAAGAGTACAATTAAACTAATTTTAATAAATCTAGATAATAAACTCCAATGAAGTAATCTTCCGAGTAGACAATTCAAGACAATAGGTTTTCAAAATTAGGGTTTCAAAGCCCAAGAACCAAACTTGGATAATTCAAATTAATTAATTCCAACCGAAGGTATTAGAATGCAATTAGGATCATTTTGACTATTTCTATAAATTTAATTTTAGAAAAACAAGTATACAAATAATCAATTTCATAATTTCATTTGGAATCTAGGGTTTTAGGCCCAAAAATGAAATTCGGTTGAATTCTATTATTTTAATATAACTTGAATGTTTAGAAATGCAATTACACATATTTTACAATATATCATATAATGAATTGCTTAAAACCAATAAAAGAAATACCCAATTTAATACAATTAGGGTTTTTGAGCCCGGAATCCAAATCCGATCAATTCTTGCTAAAATATATAAATTGATGGTTTGGAATTGTAATTAAATTTATTCTAATATAAATTATATAATCAATTCAATAAAATAACTTGATTACACTATTCCATTTAGACCTACAAGAATTTTGACCTAAAAATCCAATTTCGATCAATTTCACACAATTTTCCCAAGTCAACACTTCCGATGTGAAATTAAATACATTTCAAAAGATATTGTAAAATCAATTGAGTGAAATGACTTAGTTATGCAACCCAATTTCATTACACACGGATTTTGACCTAGAAATCCAATTCCGGTTAATTACGCATAAATTTCTCAAACTGATGATTCCGATATGAAATTAGATACATTTTATGGAATACTGTAAAATTAATTTACCTAAAATAGCTTAATCGGACATATCTAAAAAATTCGGGCATAACCCGGTCCAAAAATTCAATTTTCACAACTTAACCAAATACACTACAATTAATCACTCTAAATCAATCATAAAACATATATATACATAATCAAACAATCAATTTAGCTTATCATAAGCTACTTCATACTCAATTAATCAAAACAAGGGTTAGGGTTTTCTAAAATTTATACCAAACGAAACTAAAAAATCGGGATGGATGAAGACCAGAGAAGATGTGCCAGAGGTTGAGGAATGCTCGCCAGCAGTTAGCGAGGCTCGTTGTGGCCAGATGATGGCTGCACAGCTTACGCTGCTGCTCGTGGCTGCTGTTGTGCACGACTGCTACTTGCTGCGGCGGTGGAGCTGGTAGGGACGACGGTGGCGTATGGTTGGAGTTGTGGCTGGTGAGGCGATGGTCAGCTAGAGAGGAGGAGCAAGGAGGAGATGAGGTTGGGTTTGGGTGCAGAACAGGGAGCAGGTTGGGGAGAGGATAAAATAAAAGTGGGAGAAGAAGAGAGAAGGAGAAAGGGATGCGGGTCAGGGAATAGGTTGGGGATTTTTTTTTTACAAATACACATACATAAATAAATACTAAACATCTAAAAATATTGCTGGAATATTTTATCTAAACGTAAGGATCTGAAGGCTTAAAATCAATATAAGAGCTATATAAAGAATTTTGGATGTATTTTTGAAAGAATTTACCAATGAACGTAAAAATTTATATTGTTTACGAAAATACATTATAAGGCCTTGAAAAATTATTTAAAAGCATATAAGAAAATATTTAAGTCAAATTCTAATAAGCCGAGAATAATTTAAATAATTTCCAAAAGAGCTATTCCATAAACCAAAAAGGGTAAAACGAAAGAAAATTAATTTCGAAAAGAAATTCATAAATAAGCTCTGAAGATATTTTTAATTTAAAACTTTTCGAAGATCTTAACGACTTCTAAAACAAATAAATTCAAAATTAGAAATATTTTCTACGGATAAAATCCTTAAAATAAATTTGACTATTTTAAACAAAAATTTTATAATTTAAATAATATATATATTGTTAACGAAATATAACTCCAAAACAAAGTCGTAATCACACGATAAAGTTATAGTTAGAAATGAATCTAAAGTATCAAAAATGAAATACAAGGAAGAATAGAAACACAGATTTTTAACTAAAAATCAAAATTATATAAATATAATAACATCATAATCGTGAACGAATTTATCTTGAATGATCCGCAACGACAACGATTAATTAAATTCAAATATGAAATCGAAATCATTGATAAATTCATAAAATGAATCATAACTAAAATAATTAAATGTTTACATTAAATTATGCTAATAAAATAATTGAGCTTCATAAAATTGAATTTTAAAATATGGGGTATTACATCCCTCTTTGCTATGGTGATAAAAAAAAGGTCTTCCATACATGAAAATCTCACATTCTGAGTCATGATGCTCTAGGAAGGGGACAAGGAAGGGTTCAACACGTATTTAAAGGAAACCACATACCAACTACAACATAATAAGGCCACCTAGATAATTATTATATAACTACTCAAATCAAGGCCAATAAGTAACCACAAGCTAATACTAAGGCCATATCAAACCCAATCCACACTTTCTCACAAGAATGATATGGGTTTCAAACATGTAAGGATAGATGAAACTCAATTTCAATTAAATAATTTATCAAGATGGCAACCAAAAAGCTCTGGTGTCAAATTGTTGTAGTTTATTAGTTTGGTAGTTTCCTTCGCACACTAATAGGTTATGGTTTGTTGGTTTGATAGTTGCATTTGTGCACTATTTAGATTTGGTATAATTGTTGGTAATTATCTTAGTGCTTTCCTTATCATGTTATAAGTGGTATAGAGATGGTTATTGTAAAAGGCCTTAAATATGGTTTGGTGTTTCCCTTCATGTGATACCCTTGGTATAATTAGATTAATGAAATAGTCATAATATTGTTAAGTTTGATGTGATAAACATGTGGCATATGGTATGATATGAGTTATGGTATGAATGTGGCACTTAGCTATAGTACTATTTAATGTGTTATGCCATGATACTTTTTATTATCTTTTATATGCTCCATGTGATATTTGCATGCTTAGTATTGTGTATTGGTTTACTCAGTATTGTTATACTATGTGTTCCATTTTATGGTCAACTGCTTATTTAATGGGTATTATTTACCTTGTAGGAGTACTTTGAGGCTAAAACTTAATGGCTTTTAGTAAGGATTGAGAGTTAAGACTATTCAGTATTCATTTCGTCATCTTTTAATCTGGGTATTGCTTGAACTCTTATGTCCCATTATGTATTTCTTTCCCTTGTAAATTGTAATCATGTTATCTGATCTTTTGTTATTGGAATAGTTTAATATTTAAAAAAAATATTTCTCTAATTATTATCAATATTTGTTCTTAATTTAAGTGGATAAATGTTTTAGCCGTAGCACTTGGTGTAAGAAAGGTAGAAGAACCAGATTTATACTAAGTGTAGCGATAACACCCTACATTGTTAATGGTTTAGTTTTCACAATTGTTTTTACTACTACTACTACTACAATAAACTTTGCTATTTTTTATTTAACACTGATAAAATAATTATTGCAATATTTATCTTCAAAATTGATCCACATTCATATCATCAAAAAAGGTAAAGGTAAACCTAGAAAGCAAAAATATCTACAAAATCATCTGCCTTGTCAAAATCTACAAAATAGCCAACCTCATCAAGGTACACAAAAAATCTAAAATGTGCAAAATTATGAAGTTTAAGTACTCGATATGGAATATTGAGAGAATTCTCAACTATGTTCTAATACCTAAAGCTATAACACCTTAAATTTTTTTATAGAATTTTTTAAAATTTTGTAGAAGCTAAAATACAATATTTAGGTGTTACCATCACACTTAATACGAGTCTGGTATACCATACCATTCTGATATTAAGAGCAAGGCCAAAGATTAATGAGTTTAAATAAGATAACAAGATAATAAGAGGAATTTCATAAAACATAGGTAAGACTTTGGCGATAAACTCCGAGTATAAAGATAATCAAAATACAACAAAAAGGAACCTATGCATCTAAGAGCCCATAAGATATTTAGAAAAAAACTCTAACTATAGGATATTTCAGACTATATGCCTAATTCCCATATATTAAATCACTCCTCCATATGAATTGAATCATACTCAACAGACCAGTAATAAAAAAAATTACACATCAACAATTAACTCATCAGCTTTGAGAATGAACAACACCCACGAAAATGATGGTTAATACTTGCGTATTGAGTAAGGTAACAATACACATCAATAGTAAAGGTCATGCATAGAACATAAAATCATATCTCAAGATAATTACTATACATGGGTAAATACCTATCAATGGGTAAATGCACATGATATGAGATGACACATGGGAAAGCTGGATTCTAGTTCCTTATTAAATGGTTAAACATTTACAATTTCTTAATCATTTGAGTTCAACGACTCCACTATTCATAATTGGTGGAACAAAATTAACATAACAACCTTATGTGACAAAAAACACTTGGAAATCCCTATTAATAGTCGGTGGAACTCAATCACGACCCTTCCAAGGCAAAACACTCCTTAAAATAGCTATTAATGTCTAGTGGATCGGTAACAAGAATAATCAACTCATATAGCATAGCACTCCTGATTACTATTTTCTTTTGGTGAAATGGATTAGTACAACGATTCTGACTTGGTGAACTTTCATATTAAATATTAATATTTTATTAAACCCCTTTGGTTTATTCTATAACTACTTAGAATCATGCCATGGTTTATTTAAGGAAACATGGAACAACACTAGGAATAATTACATAAGTCACATAAATCATAACTAAAGATATTTTATATCATTCTTCCACTAAAAAGACTAAAATAGCCTTAGGAAATCCTAATTCACAATCAACACATCACTCATCCCATAAATGAAATGCCCCCAAAATTCTAATTTTAAGAATTATAGTTAAATAGGATTTTATTATAAAAATTAATTAAATAAATTATTTTTATTAAAATAAAAGGGAATTAATTAGGTTTGTTCAAGAAGAAACTTATAAATATTTTAATTAGAGAAATGAAGGTATTTTAGCTAATTAAGAATTTTATTTTGGAAATTAATTATATAAATTATTATTTTTTTTAAAATGAGAAGGAACAAATAGCTCCAAATTAATAGGAATTTTATAAATAACTTAATTGGAGAAAATTTGAGTGATTTGCTAATTAAAATGGAATTTATGAAAAATATTTCAAAAACCTAAATTAGCCTAAAAAGGGATTTAAATGTTATTTATTTAAATATTATTATTTTAAAATATCCCAAATATCCTAATTAATTTAATTAATCCAACCCTCATATTTTTATTTTTCCCTTTTCCCTTTTTTCTTTTTCTTTCTTCCCTTTTCCTTTCTTTTTCTTTTTTCTTTCTTTTCTTTTCTTTTCTCCCTCTCCTCCCCAACCTAGGCCAGCCCACAACCCAGTCCTTCTTTCCTTCGACGCGGCCCAACCCGTGCGGCCCAACTTTTCTTTTTCTTTTCTTCCTCCTTCGACGCAGCCAAATGCTACGTTTTTCCCCTCGTTTCAATGTCCATCGCCTGGTCCAGTTTTCACCTTTTTCTTTCTTTTCTTCTCCCCACCTCTTTCTTCTTTCTCTAGCCCTTCGCACCTGCCACCGACGCCGACCTGCACCGCCACCTAGCTCCCTATATTTTCGCTGCCAACCTCACCGTTGATCCGGCCAATCTTTCTTCTCTCTCCCTTGTCGATTCAAAAGCCTCATCAACCCAACCAACCCTCCCCTATTGTCGCACATTTTTACTTTTCCCAGCCAGCTAACCCTTGCCATGATTTTGAATTTTGTCGGCCAGCCTCGCTGCTAGTGAGCCCGAACCAACTTGCCCTATTCTTATGCCGACCCACAAAACCCTAACCTCTCATATAAGATCTATAAATACCCCTCACTAACTCGATCTCAGGACTTTTTCCTGCAACCCAAAATTTCCCAACCTTTCCATCACTGCCCCTTCAGACGCCATTTCCACTGCCACAAACCAACACCGCCGCTCGTTCTGGCCACTCAAGTACTCCTTGCACTGCCCTCTAAATAACCAAACCACCCATACCTCTCGATTCTTCCTGACAAGCCACCCCTGCTGTGCAAAGTTTCCTCCCTGATCAGCCTTCCTTTTCATCTCTACTGTCCTTTGAACCACCATTAGCCACCACTTCTACCGCTCCTTTCACCTCCCAAATTGTGTTACAGACCCCCCTATACCTTCCCCTACCTTTCTTTTCCTCTTTCTATCTCTCCTTCTCTCTTTCTCTTCTTCTTCTCCATTTGACCACCACCATCGCCGTCATGTGCTGTGTAATATCCCGTATTTTTAAAATCTAATTTTATTAAGCCTAATGATTTTATTAGCATAATTTGATGTGAATATTTAATCATTTTAATTTTGATTCGTTTTATGGATTTATCGAAGATTTCGAATTCATATTTGAATGTAATTAATCATTGTCGTTGTGAACCATTCTAGATAAATTTGTTCACAACCATGATTTTATTATGTTCTTATGATTTCGATTTTCGGTTAAAAATATGTATTCTCGTTCTTTATCGTATTTTTATTTTTAATATTTTAGATTTTTTCTCGATTATAACTTTGTCATGTGATTATGGCGTTATTTTGAAGTTATATTTCGTTGACGAAATATATTATTTAAATAAAAGAATTTCTGTTTAAATAGTCAAAGTTATTTTAATGATTTTATTTGTAGAAAATATTTCCGACTTTAAATTTATTCAATTCTAGAAATTGTTAATATTTTCGGGAAGTTTAAATTAAAAATATTTTCGGAGCTTATTTAAGAATTTCTTTTTGAAATTAATTTTCTTCCGTTTTACGCTTTTTAGTTTGCGGAAAACCAATTTCGGAAATTATTAAAATTAGCCTCGGTTTATTACAATTTTACTTAAATATTTTATTATATGTTTTAAATATTATTTCGGGGTCTTATAATGTATTTCCGTAAATAATATAAATTTTTACGTTCATTGGCAAATGTTTCCGAAATTCTGTATATAGTTCTTTTATTTATTTTAAGCTTTCGGAACCTTACGAAATAATTTTCATCTAATAAATTTTAGATAAAATCTTCATAATAAAAATTTTTAAACTTTAGTATTTTGTTTTATGTATTTTTGTAATAAAAAAAATCCCGCGCCCTGCCTACCGACCCCCTTCTCTTCTGTTTCCCTATTCCCGTCGACCCTTGCCCATGTCCCGCAACCCTAGCCAGCCGCCACCTCCTCCCCAACCCTCCCTCCTCCTTCGTCGATGGTCGGCAGCCGACCACCGCCGCAGCAGCCACCAGTAGCAGCGTGCAGGAGCAGCGGGCGGCAGCAACAGCAGCAGGTCGCGGCAGCGACGAGCGGCGCTAGGTGCGCCACTGCCCGGCCACGGTAGGCCCTGCTGATAACCGGCTAGCACCTCCGGCCCCCGACGAAGCTTCCCCGGCCTTCCTTTGCCCTGATTTGTCAGTTTTTGTTAGGTATAATTTTCTAAAAAACCCTAATATAGATTTGATTAATTGAGTATGATTTAGCTTGTGAAAAGCTAAATTGATTGTTTGATTATGTATATATGTGCTGTAAGAGTGATTTGGATATGTTAATTGTATGATTTAGGTTAGAATTTTGGATATTGAATTTTTGGCTGGGTTATGCCCGAACTTTTCGGATTTGTCCGATTTAGCTATTTTGGGTAAATTAATTTTACAATATGTTTTTAAATGTATCTAATTTCATGTCGGAATCGTCAATTTGAGAAATTTATGTAGAAATTATTGGAATTTGATCTCTCGGTCAAAATTCGTGTGTGATAAAATTGGGTCGCATAATTGAGCCGTTCCGCTCAATTAATTTTTTAATATCGTTTAAAATGTATTTAATTTTATATTGGAAGCATTGATTTGGGAAAATTGTGCGTAAGTGATCAGAATTGGATTTTTAGGTCAAAAATCTCGCGGGTCTAAATTGGATTGTTTAATCGGGTTATTTTATTCAATTGACTATATAAATTACATTAGAATATATTTAATTACATTTCCGAACCGTCAATTTATATGTTTTGGCAAGAATTGATCGGATTTGCGTTCCGGGCTCAAAAACCCTAATTGTGCTAAATTGTGTATTTCTTTTATTGGTTTTGAGCAATTGATTATTTGATATGTTATAAAATGTATTTAATTGCATTTCTAAACATTCAATTTGATTAAATTAATAGAATTCAACTGAATTGTATTTTTGGGCCTAAAACCCTAGATTTCAAGTGAGATTATGAAATTGGTTATTTTATAGTTTTTTTTCTAAAATTAAATTTATAGAAGTAGTTGAAATGATCCTAATTGTATTCTAATACCTTTAATTGGAATTAATTGATTTGAATTACCCGAGTTTGTGTCGCGGGCTTTGAAACCTTAATTTTGAAAATGGATCGTCTTGAATTGGTTAGTCGGAAGATTGTTTTGTTGAAATTGATTATCTAGATTTATTTAAAACTGGTTTGATTGTGCTTTAAAACTATCAATTTGAGGTAATCGAAGTGATTTGGTCGATTCGTAGTTTAGGCATTAAAAACCCTAATCTTCGGGGATGATTTTATAAAAATGATTTTTGCTATACGTCTTTTATCTAATCGATTTCTATCTTTGGGTTTTAAATCATTTAAATTATGTTTTAATCTAATCGGTTTGAATTTGGTTCTATATAAATGGTTGGGTTACCTATTTAGTTGTAAAACCTAATGAATAAGTTATTTTCTATAAATTAATTTAAGATCGATTATTCTTTCTCGGTCTTTTCAAATTAATTGGAAATGTCCCAAGTGGTATTTGTATTAATTCGTTTTGATTTATATTTAATCTTAAATATTGGTAGCGCTATACTTTTGAGTCCTAAGTTTTGGACACGTTTTCCAAGAAAGATCGTTGTATTTTTTTTGCTTTTTTTAAATTATAATATGTGAATTATTAATTGATAAGATAGTTTCTAACCTAGTTTTGATTTCTATCGGCGATCTAGGAAAGCTTTATTGTGGATCCTCAAGCTAGTAATCTTCTTTCTCCCTCTTATCTCGCTTAGCTAGCTTCGAACTTAGGTAAGTCTCTACTTACCTTCACTTATGGGTGTTTCGTAAGGACGTAACTAAGACCACCTATGGGTGTGTTACATGTTTTACTTGTCTTGGATGCCTCGTATGGTTTATATGCTATATTCTATGTGTTATCTGTTTTACTGTGTAGCGCGACGTGGAACCGAGGTGTGTTCTCGTGCTCTTGTCTGCTATGTGCTAATATGGATATGATGCAAACATTATGTGCTGTGACATGATGTAACCCTCTAGGACATGCATGCTAGGGTGATTATTATTATTACATGGAGATGAAAGGACAAAAAGAAATAAATGGGAAGTGAGTTGCTAAAGGGGAGTATAAGGGACCCGATTAGGGTTTTGGGAAGAATTAGTAATTTGGCAAAGGCAAAAGTAAAAATGATTAAGGGTGAGTGAGGTGTGAGTTGAGAGTGAGAGTTTTATGTTATAAGGAATGATTATGGGTGTTATGGGGGAGAAAAAAATATTGGGTGAAAAGGGGAGGTTACTTGTGGGAGAAGAAAGGTACTAGGGTTGAAGTGACCAACTAGGGTTTTAGGGTCACAGGTGGAACCAATGCGTAAAGCGATATGATTTGGGATTGGATCTAAATGTGATGAGGTGTGGGACGATAAATGGAGTAATGGTAGTGTAAGTGAGAGAAAGTTGGGCCGCATAGGTCCGATTAAGGTTTCCAAGGGAAAACCTTAGAGGGAGATAGCACGTGGAGTGGATGTCACGAGGTGCTAGGCCTTGACCCACGCCCTTAGGAGTTGATTTTCATTATGTGTAAGTGTAAAGGGGGAAATGAATATCGAGGTGTGATAAGGGGCGCAAGCATCCCAAGATATGGGACAGGCGCTCTTGGGAGGATAAGTGTGGATATAGTTAGCCATGCATGTCAAGGGTAAAACACTTTCAAATAAGATATGTTAAGACACTAATCACTTAAAGAGGAAGATGTTGAGCCGGACCCAGACCGGTCCACGGGCAAATAATAGTGGCCAGGAGTCGGGGTGCCCCGGAGACCGTGCCACCGGCGAACAATAGTGGTCAGAAGCGTTTTACCCTGCATGATTTCCGGTCCACCGGCTATAATATTGGGGGATTTCGTGCTCAACAAACCAAAGTAAATGAACTAAGCCATGGGAAATACACTAAGTACATATAGTGAAACACCATGTGAGTCGGGGCTAGACCGGTCCACGGGCAAATAATAGTGGCTAGGAGTGTTCTGCCCTGGAGACCGGTCCACCAGCAAATAATAGTGGTCAAGAGCTTTCTGCCCTGAGTGTATGTATTCCGGTCCACCGGCTATAATAGTGGGGTTCCCGTACTCATGTGGATTAATAAAGATTGTGGTGTGAGATGACTACATTTAATAGAGATTCAAAAGAAAATAAGTCTAATTGGACCATGGCTGGCTTTTATTATCTGTATTACTACATGCTGTTTATGTGAGTATGCCACATATTGAGTTTTCAATAATATGGATTATTCCTACATGAGGCGCATGAGCCACTTTATATTTCAGTTATACCACGCTTGTATGTTTAAATAGGATGTTACATATGCTTCATATGTTATTATAGGGTATGGCAAGATTTATGCTGTGGGTTTTGAGTATGCATGATATTGTATCAACGCATTGTACTATAATTTAATATGCACTTGATGTTATAGTTTACGTCTCTCCCATAAGGTAGGGTAGTGGGATTTACTCAGTATTAGACACGTACTGATACTACCTTGGTTGAATGGGGCCTGCGATGATCCATTGATGGTGGGAAGCAGACCTCTTGTGCAGGTTTGAGATTAGATATTGTATTTGGGTGGAAGGCTTGGTTTGAGAGAGTAGGCAATCCGGAATTTGATCTATCGGGTTTTATCTTGTTTAACTGTATTCATCTTTGGAAGTTACAAGCGTTGTATTTAAAATTTCGAGGGTATTGTAATTAACTTTCAATTTCTCGTACTCTGATAAGCTTTTAAAATTTAGATTTATTTCACAGGTTCCGCTAATTGATTCAGCGATGATTTTATTTATTGAATCTATTCACTTACTGTCTCCCTGTGGATATTTATTTATGGGAGTTTATCCACACAACATCTAGCATTTTGTGTTATTTGTGGATGTTTGGAATTTTATTCGACAGGTTTTAGCCTTACATCTAGCATGAGATAGATGGTGGACATTTATCTTGTGTTAGATGTGGCAGTAACATTTCCCAAATTCTCTTCTAGCTTCCGCTTTATTCTTTCAATTTTTTTTTTCAGGAGTGAATTTTGGGGGTATTACTTGCCGCCACCCTCATTCAACTCCTCTCCCTCTAGGCAGTCTTAAACACCCTAACTCCCACCTCCATTCTACCTCTCCTTTTCCTAGCATCTAAATTTTCCCCTTTCTTCACTTTTTTCGGCCACTGCCGCCGCCGTGCGCCACCGCCAGTGCCGCCTGTCACCACCAGCCTAAGGTTGAACCCTAAACTCCCTCAACCCTTTTTCGCTATTTATACAAGCCTTAATCTATTTTATTTAATTTATTCAAAATATATTATTATTATTAATGTTTTTATTATTATTTCTATTGAGGGTCGATGCCCTATTATATTTTTATTTCGATTTTATTATTCCTATTATTACTATTATCCTTGTTAATTAATATTAATATGATATTATTATTATTATAATTATTATGTATTATGTATTATTATTATTATTATTATTATTATTATTATTATTATACAACCCTTTTTCGCTAGTTTTCAACTTTATATTATCAACTTTTATAATATTACTTTTATTTCTTATATCTTTAGCAAGTTAGTAATTAGTTAATGTCATTATTATTAATATGTTATTATTTTATTAAAAACCTAGTCTTAGATTGAATTAGTAAATAAGAGTATTTTTGGTAGGAGGGAATCTAATTTTAGTTTTCCCCTCATATAGGTGAGACCAAGTCAAAGCCCTAAGGAGGCGTAGGAGTGTGCTCCAAGATCTGTGTTGTTTTAGGTAAAGATGTTACTAAAGCCTTATGTGTGTATATGTGCATTATATGCTTCGTATGCTATGTGTTCTATGTTTATCATTATAATTATTTCGTATATGGTATGACGTGGAGTTGAAGTATATTTTTGCGTGTTTACATGACATGTGTACTATGTGTATGTGGTGAAATATTGTGGTATGTGATGCTATGGTTTGTGACCCTTTAGACATACATGTGAGGATGTTAATGTGGTTTTTGTGGGGGAAAGGATGAAAAAGGAGGATGGGGAAAGAAGTTGACCAAGGGATGTGAGTTGACCTAAGTATTTTAATGATCCATGAGTGGAAGAATAATGGGGATTTTAAATAAAATAAAAGAATGGGAGAATCTATGGTTGTGCATGGGAGAGTCTAATTTATAGTTTTGTATGGGAGAATCTAATTTATGGTTTTGCAGGGTTTTGTGTGAGAGAACTTAATCTATGGTTTTGTACGGAAGAATCTAACTTATGGTTTTGCATGGTTTTGTATGAGATAACTTAATCTATGATTTTGTATGGGAGAATTTAATTTATGGTTTTGTATGGTTTTGTGTGAGAGAATTTAATCTGTGGTTTTGTATGGGAGAATCTAATTTATGGTTTTGTATGGGAAAAATCTAATTTATGGTTTTATATGGGAGAATCTAATCTATGGCTTTGTATGGAGAATTTAATCTATGGTGTAACATGGGAGAATCTAATTTATGGTGTAACATAGGAGAATCTAATCTATGGTTTGTATGGATTGAATTTAGGGTTTTGTATGGGGAAATCTTGGGTTTTGTGTGAATTGAATTTAGAGTTTTGTATGAACAAATATTGGGTTTTACATGAAAGAATTTAGGGTTTTGTATGGAAAATTTTATGGTGTTGCATGGGAGAATCTAAACTAAGGTTTGATATAGATGGATTTAGGGTTTTGCATGGCAGATTTTATGGTGTTGCATGGGAGAAACTAACCTAGGGTTTTGTATAGTGGAATCTAGGGTTTTGCATGGATGGATCTAGGGTTTGCATGGTTGAATATAGGGTTTCACATGAGAGTTTTAGGATTTGCGTGAAAAAGTTCAAAGGTTGCATGGGATGTGTAAAGTCTGCATATGAGTAAAATTTACGTATGGAACGTTGATTTGGGATGTGAGGAAGGTAATGTAAGTGTTGTTTGGGTGTTTGAACACTTTAGATGGAAAATAGTACTTAGGACATTATAAGGGTATGAAGGAGATTGAGTTAGGGTTTGGAGTGGCTAATTAAGGGTTGTTGTGATTAACTAGGGTTTGGAGTGGCTATTATAGTTTGTTGTGATTAACTAGGGCTTGGAGTGGCTAATTATGGGTTGTTGTGATTAACTAGGGTTTGGAGTGGTTAAATATGGTTTGTTGTGGGTAACTAGGGTTTGGAGTGATTAACTAGACTTTTGATATGGCTAAATAGGGTTCGGTGGTAACATGTGTGTATTTGGTGAATAAAATATGATGATGAATATGGAATCTATGGGTTATGATGTGTGGAGTGTTTAAATGACTTGGGTTGTGTGAGGTGGAGTAGGATAGGCCACTTAGGCCTAAATTAGGGTTTTGGGATAAAACCCTAGAGTGAAATGTGGAGTGGAATTGGAAGTGTAAGGTAGTGGGTGTTGGCTCATATACTTAAGAGTTGGACTTCTAATATGAGATTGGGTATGAAGGAAAGGTTGTTGGGCAAGTTAGAAGGTGCATGGTTCTCATGATATGATACAGGTTAGTTGGAGGATAAGTGTAAAGGGAGTGATTTATGCATGTCTAGGGTAAAAGCTTCTGAATAAGATACTTAAGACATTAATTATGTAAAGTGAAAGAGTATTGAGCCAGATCCAAACAGATCCACCGGCATAATAGTGGCCAAATACCGAGGTATCCTAGAGACCAATCCACCGGTGTATAATAGTGGTAGGGTATGTACCCTAAGTGACCGATTCACCGGCTAAAATAGTGGGGGATCCCGAGCTCAATAAACTAAACCCTCCAGTTTGCTAAGACATAGGAAATGCACTAAGTACTTACAGTGGAACACCGTGCGAGAAAAGGGCCAAACCGATCCACCGGCATATAATAGTGGTAGGGATTGTACCCTAAGTGACCGATCCACTGGCTAAAATAGTGGGGTTCCCGTACTCGTATGGCCTTGATAAAAAGCATGGTGTAAAAAGATCTTCGATAAAATATTAATTAAGTAATTAATCCGGATTATAAATGGGCCTTTATATATCTACCTGAATGATTGTACGATATTATGTTATCATGATGGATTGTGCTCTTTTATTCTTCTGCATTATTTATGTGATTTTATGTGTCGGCCTTAGTGCACGGCTACCTTGCTCGGTACATAGCGTACTGATCACCCTTGTCATGGGTGCTGCTTATTCCCACGAGTAGTAAGTCCTTCTGACTTTGTGCAGGTGGGCAAGACATCAGGCGGGGCGGAGTGTTGAGCTTATAGTTGGCTCAAAGTTCAAGAGTGTCGTGGTCGTATTTACCTTTATGCGATTTATTTCCTTCTATATGAGATGCAAGTGATCCTCGTGAATTCTACTATCCCTTTTATTGCAAACTCTCAAAGGATTGGTAACCTTTCCTACCACCAAATTGACATAAAATAAGTTTTCCCTTGCAATCTTTTCATGAATGATCTAAGCCACAATGATGACAAAAGAAGTGCTTTTATGACCCCTAATATTTGATCTAACCACATGGCATACCCTAGAGCTAAACAAATATCTACTATTAGTCCCCTTGAGACCCTACATCTTGGGATTCCTCTTTTCCAAAATGGAGGCTTGCTTCTAAACCAAAGTGGCGGCAACACATACATGTTCATACAATGTGGCTAGGTTATGTAAAATCAATGTACCCATCACCATTTAGATGCTAAAGTGAAGCCCTTCCTTGAATACGAATATCATTATAACCTTAATAGTTGTTATACTTGGAGCGAATACCAACAAATCCATGAATCATGTGTGATACTCCCACATTGTCAAAATCCCTTAATTTAACTACATGAACTCCTTAATTTTATCCCTCTTAAGGCTCTCAAGATTGAAACATATATGAAGCACCATCTTGAATTGCTCTCGGGATATTAGTGATCCTCCCTAAGAGCGACAACCTTACCACCAAGTGTCCACTAATATTTAAATAAAGTGTGCGGTTATACTCACCTTGCTCACCTTCGAGTAATTGATTGCCCCATAAATCATATCAAAGTCCCAAATCCAACCCCTAGTTCTAGTACAAGCTCACAAATGTCAAAAGGGCCTTTTCTTGCTTTCTCAACACAACTTGGTATTCATGATGTCAATGTGGAAACAAGTGGAAATGAGGATAATGGTGGCAATGATGATAATGTAGGGGAGCAATAAGGGGAGGAGAATAACCCTATTTTTGACATATGATTAAAGAAAAAGACACACCTGAAGTTTACTTAGTCTAGAGAAGACGATAACTGATTAATCCACATGCAAATTAATGTGATAAATGACATCTATGTTTGAACAAATCAATCTTTTGATACTTTTTGGGGTAAATTCAATAAATGCTCTAATAGTTTTAGAAGTGCTAGTTGTGTAGAAACCCCTTATTAATGAAAGAACCACTATCAAATGAGTTCAAAAGAATGTGCAAAGTTTAGTAGTGCATATAGTTTAGTACTTAGAATTCACCAAAGTGGGCAATCAAAAATTAATGTTATTGATAAAGCACATGAATTATATATAGCTACTAATGGAAGAAAATTTCACCGGATGCATGTTTGGGAAATATTGAGACATTAGCCAAAGTAGAAAGCCAAATATCATGACCCACCATCTACATCTATAAGCAATGGGGCAAAGAGGATTAAGGTGAACGAAAGTCATTCATACTCAAACATATCCTCAAATTCTATCATTCTAACTAGTGTCCCCCTAAGAGAAGAATTTATACCTCATCCTCTAGGTAGGAAAAAAATAGGCAAACATGTTGGCAATGAGATAATTGATATGGTAAATGCAACCGGCCACTCAATAAATGAGACATCACATATAATTCAAAAGTATGCCGAAATCATAGAAGAAAAATATAAATCTAGAATATTGTAAGACAAAAATTAAATAGGATAAGATCATTAAAAAGAAGTAGATAAAATTTGAGAAATTATCACTATTGGAAATCAAAACACCTAAATAAGAACGGTGGTTAGCACAATTGACAAATTAGTTGTGCTATGAAGATGACGAGTGAGGAAGACTTCTATGTTATTTTATTATGTTGTTGGAAATTTTATTTATTTATGTTGTGTTCCAAAGTAATGTTTTAGTTATCTTCATTTTAACTTCATGTACTAGTTAGGTTTTAACGTTCATGCTTTTGTTGTGACTTTCAAGTTATGCTATAATTTTCTATTTATCAAAGAAATGTATGCATTTTTTTATTTATCACATAACCCTTTAAAGTATGAATCTACATTATTATTTTCACGTGAGATTCCTTTGTCTTCACTCGACACATGATTTCTGATCTCCTTTTTAGGTATAAAACTATATTATTTGTAGTCACATTAGATGTCTGTATTTTTATTCAATGGGTCAAAATACCATTATTGTAGGCACATGGGTCGTTTTTGTATTCACTTCACACGTTAATTTTTTTCTACTTTTTAGATAAGAATATGCATTATTATAGGTATATTAGATGCCTTTGTTTTTATCCAATCCATCATAACACCATTATTGTAAGCCATGGACTACATTTGTATTTATCCAATACATTATTTTTGATCTATTTTTAGATACAAATCTACATTATTATAGGTAAATTGAATGCCTTTGTTTTTATCCAATCCATTATAATGCCATTATTGTAGGCACATGGGTTGACTTTGTCTTTATCTAACACATTTTTTCTTATCTACATTATTGCAATACTATCAAGATCTATATATTTGACATAAATTTAATCTAAAAACCCAAGCCATATGCTACTTCCTATTCTTATCAAGCATCAAGTTTCACAATAAATTAAACAAAACATGTACTATAGCTCAACCACACATTCTTTATGAGGTTAATGATCAAACGATAAAGAGAACAATACATCCACCAACATAAAAAATGAAATAGACCAAAAGGTTGATGATTATATATTCAATCTTGATAATCAATTATGTCCCTAATAGAAGTGCATGTAAGAACATGCACAATATGATTAACCAAAAAGAAACATCAATTCAAAACCCTAAACACTCTCTCCTCTCTCCTCCTCTATGGCATGCACGAGGAGTGCTTTGGCTGCTGCTCAGAAGAAGAAGATGGTGTCAGGGAGTTCAATTAATGGTGTAAGGATGGTTGATTCGGCGGAGGCTAATCTAGGGGAAGTCCAGGATTCTGATCAAGTCTCCTCGTAGGAAGGGGTATCATGCAAACTTCATGCAGACGAGGACGTAGAGCACGGCCCTAAAATAGGGTTGACAGTTTGATACTAAGGGAGAATTTCGAGAGTCAAGGGAAAGATGATGGACATATGAAGGGTTCAGTTGTACCAGGTTTTCAAGGAAGTCAAGAGGACACTAGGGTTCAAGAGGCTGACAGTTCGTTGGTCGATAAGCAATCCTAGAAAGACATGGTATTAGGCAACATAATTCCTTCTCGAGGGGCAACCTTGAGTTATGTCCCTCCAGTGCTTGTAGGGGATAAAATTCAAGTACCTCTGTAGAAGGATATGGTGGATAACAATTGTAAGGATTGGCAATGGGCGATTTTTGGGTACGTTATTGGATTTAGGCCTACTTTGCCCCAAATGGTGGGGTATGTCAAACGAAACTGGTCTTGCATGAATGAACCCAAGGTGTTGCTACATGATTAGGGTTTTGTAGTCTTTAATTTTGGATGTAAAGAGGATAGAGATTGGGTTCTCACCAAACCTTATTGGTCCTTCTTTAACAGGCCTTTTATTCTTAAATGGTGGCATAAGAGGTTCCAGTTTTCTAAGGAAAAGTTCCAATTCATGCCATTATGGGTAAAGCTTATGAATCTTCCATTAGACTATTGGGATGTTGAATCTTTAAGCAGGATTGGAAGTGCAATTGGGAGACCTTTGTTTTGGATGGTCTTACCTCAGCTGGGGAGAGAATATCCTATGCTCGTATGTTGGTTGAAGTAGATGTGTCAAAAAGCTTGTCGAATTTGTGGAGCTAGTTGATCCAGATGGTGTTGTGTTGACATAGAAGATTATGTATGAATGGAGGCCTACTTTCTGTGAGGTTTATCATGAAGCAGGTCATTTCTCTAAGAGATGCAGGAAGGTGTCCAAGCCTATTGTGTAGTTTGTAGGGCCTTCTACAGGGACTTCTTTTAATTCTAAGGGACATGTAAGAGCTGGTCAGGGAGCTCAACAGTGGAGCAAGGTGTCCTAGGGGAAGTTAGTGTCTCACAACTATGAGGAAAGCTATGAAAAGGAGGATGATAAGACAAGGCCTGAGAATAACATTATTCTTGAGACAAGAGGGGAGGATGAACTAAGGGCTACCATCTGTTCAGGAGAGGGCAGTCCCACCACTCTTGGAGGTGTTTCTAGGCTGCAGAGGGTATCTTCAAAAGGCAAGGAGAAACTAGACAAGGGAGCTTCAGGAAGTAGATTTGCATGCTTGATTTCAAATGATGGTGACTTCTTCTAGCAGGATGATAGTATGCTGGAGCAGGGTGAGTTGCAATTGGGTGACCCTAGCCATCCTCATCTTCCCAAACAGGTTATAAATGTTAGGGGCTTGGAATGTAAGGGGTAGAATAAGCTCTACAAACAAAAGGAATTGAAGCACTGGTTATCAGTGCATAAAATTTCTTTTGTGGGATTGTTAGAAACTAGAGTTAAGAGTAATAAAGTTGATGGAATTTGTGTTAAGCTTGGTCAGCAGTGGGGGAGACTTGACATCTATGTATCTCATTCCAATGGGAGGATTTGGTGTCTTTGGGATAGAGGGATTTGGGATGTACAACTGTTAGCATGCAGTGAGCAAGTTGTGCATGTTTTTGTCTCTGCCGTTCATTTCAATATGACCTTCTTTGTTTCCTTAGTTTATGGTTTTAATTCTAGTGTTAATAGAAGGGCTCCCTGGCAATTTCTTCAAGACCATTAGGTTGAAGATGAGCCTTGGATTATGATGGGTGACTTTAATGTTATCTTGCAACCTGCTGAGAAATTTCAAGGCAATGCCATTAATCTCACAGATGTGTTAGAAGCTCGAGAATGTTATAACTCTTTATTGTTTCAAGACCTAGCTTTCATAGGGCTGAAGTTTACTTGGTCCAATAGAAGCTTGGGAGAAAATTTAATTATGGCTAAGTTGGATAGGGTTATGGTTAACTTACCTTGGTCTTCTAAATTTCCTTTGTCATATACTCAATTTAAAGAGACCTTATTCTCAAATCACAACCCTGCAGTGATCTCTTTGGATAAAAATAGACCTCGGTTTAGGGGTCATTTTAAATTTTATGATATGTGGACCCTTGATCTAGGTTTTCTACCTTTGGTGGCTGGTATTTGGCAGCATTCTTCTGCTAGCCTTGTTCATAAGAATTTTCAAGCCAATTTAAACAAGGTAAAGATTAAGCTGCAGTCCTTTAATAAAGAAAAGTTTGGAGGAATTTCTTCCATGGTTTAGAAGGCCAGAGAATAGTTAAAAAGAAGTCAGGAAGCTTTGGCACAACAACCTGCTAATCTTTCTTTGCAGCAAGAAGAGAAAGCTAGCCTGCAGGAGTATGAATTTTACACAAGATGTGAAGAAAGTTTCCTAAAGTAGAAATCAAGTATAAAATGGTTGCAGTTGAGGGATTCCAATACCTATTTCTTTTTCTCTATTATGAAAGCTTGACAGAAACAAAATATTATTAGGAAGATTAAGCTCAGTAATGGTCTTTGGTGTTGTGAGAGTGATGGAATGGCTAATGCTTTTGTGACTTTCTACTCTGATATGTTGGGTAATGCTGGTCTTGCTTCAGGAAATGTCTCTGAGGAGGTTCTTAAGTTGGGTCCTAGTTTACCTCTTTCTCATCAACATGAGCTTTTAAGACCCATATCTGTGGTGGAAGTTAAAGATGCTTTGTGGTCTATTGGAAATTATAAAGCACCAAGGCCTGATGGGTTCACTACAGGGTTTTAGAAGGTTGCTTGGACTGTGTTAGGGGAATATCTATGGATTTTGGTAAGAAGGGTGTTTCAGATAGCTATTGTTCCTTCCTTCATGGGTCATACAAAGCTAGTTCTTATCCAAAAAAACAGAGAATGCTCATGAGCTGGCTGATTTTCGACCTATTGCTTATTGCAATGTGGTTTATAAGGTTTTGGAAAAGGTATTAGTAGGAAGGTTGCAAAAAGTCCAGCCTTCTATTATTAATCAATCTCAGTCTGGTTTTGTGAAAGGGAGAAGGATTGGTGATAATTTCCTTCTAGCCCATGAATTGCTGCATATGTATAACATAAAACATATTTCCCCAAGATGTATAATCAAGGTAGATATAATGAAAGCTTATGATTCTGTTAAGTGGATATTTTTAGAGAAGGTCTTGCTGGGGCTGTACTTTCCTTTGCATTTTTTCAAGGTGCTTATGGCATATGTGTCTTCTGTATCCTATTCTTTGTCTCTCAATAATGTCATGCAACCTTCTTTCAGGGGGAAAATGGTCTTAGGCAGGGAGATCCTCTGTCATCCTTTTTGTTTGTTATTGTGATGGAGTATCTCAGCAGGCAATTCCAATGTTTATGGGGCAGGGAGGACTTCCAAGGCCATCCCAAATGCAGGAAATTGGGGATTATCAGCCTAAGCTTTGCTGATGACTTATTGGTGTTATGTAAAGCTATTGTCTCTTCTGTAATAGGAATTATTAATGTTTTATCTGATTTCTCAGCTGTTTTAGGACTCCATGTTAGTCCTGGTAAGAGTATGGTGTTTATGGGTGGTGCAAGTTAGGATCTGAAACATTCTATTATGTCCCGTCTTTAGTTTCAAGAAGAAAAATTTCCTTTTAAATATCTAGGGGTCCCTTTGGATGCATCCAAACTTAAAGTAGCTAATATGATGGTGTTGATTCATAAAATCTCAGCCAGGTTTCATCATTGGGCCAATAAATTGCTATCTTATGCAGGTAGATTGCAATTGTTAAAATCTGTCATTTTTGGCATAACAAACTATTGGAATAAAATCTTTCTTCTTCCTAAGAAGATTGTCCATAAAGTAGTGGGATTATGCAGGGCTTTTCTTTGGTTAGGGAAAGCCTCACATTCTAAGGGAGCTTTAGTATCATGGAAAGTGGTGTGTCTACCTAAGAAGGAAGGGGGGTTAGTTCTATTGGACTTTTTTTCCTGGAATGAGGCAGCAGTGGGGAAGTTGTTATGGCATGTTTCTTAGAAAAAGGATGCCCTATGGATTAAATGGGTCCATGCTTATTAAATTAAAAGACAAGATGTTGCCTCTTGTAGCCTGCCTTGCACTGCTTCTGGGCTAATGCACAAAATTTTTGGTTTAAGGCCTAGGCTACTACCTGTTTTCTAGCAGTGGCAGAGGGATCATACTTATCATATTGCAGAGGTGTATGATACCATTCATTATTCTGCTCCTAAATTTGGTTGGTGGAGAGCAGTTTGGTCCAACCCTGTAGCTCCTAAGCATAAATTTATTTTCTAGTTGGCTACTCACTCCAAGCTTCCTACCAAAGATAAGTTAAAAAGCCTTGTTCCATCCATCAGTCTGCAATGTTGCTTCTACTCTCAAGAGGAAACCATTTCCCATTTATTCTGTGACTGTCCTGAGATGAAGAAAGTGTGGTTTGCTATTAGTAAAGCTTGTGGACAAAGGAGGAGACACAGCTCCTAGGAGGGTTTGTTGAGTTCCTTCTCTAGGGGTAGAAGTAGAAGTGCTAATAAGGCTCAATTTTATTCTTATTTTTATGGTGTAGCTTTCTATGAAGTTTGGAAGGTTAGGAATGGAAAAAAAAAATCAAATGTACCTTGGGATTTGAAAGGGGTAGCTCCTAGATTTTCTTTGAATATGTCTTCTCTTTGTACTCACCCTAGTAGGAGTGATAAGTTTAGAAGTATGATAGGGAAAGTAGATCAATTCTACAACTTTATATGTAATTCTTCTTGATGATATACATTTTCTTATTTTTTTTAAGAAAAAAGAATATTCAACAAACATAATTATATAAAAAGGATTGTCAAGCTAGCCACAATCACTTGGATGTCAACTACTTTTCTAAGAAACCAACTTACACGGATGTGCAATTTCAAATAGATTTAGGTAACCACTCTCCATACTTTACTAAAATATTTGAATCTTTAGGGAGGCACGGTTTATCATTGTTACAAAAATGCACAACTACTTTGTAAATGCTAGCATATGAAATGTTAGCCAATATTTGTGATGCAAATGTGTGTATTGGTGAAACTATGGCAAGATAACTTGTTGTGGTGTTCACTAGAGGTGTGATAAATGTTTTAGAAGGATAATACTTGAGGAGGTCAAACTAATTAAACCTCCAATGATTGCTTCATGTGAATTAGCAACATGGGTTTCCAAGTATAATTGGTAGCATTAATTGTATGTATTAGAAATGAAATAATTATCCATTTGGTTAGCAAGGTAAGTATGCCCGAGGGATGTGGAAAATGTAGTAGTTGTTCTTAAAGCTATTACTTCATATGATCCCTGGTTATGACATGCATATTTTGGTATTTCTAGTTCATGAATGATGTAAATGCCCTCGGTTGATCTATTATATGTGATTATATTAACAACTTAATGCTCCTCTTTTAGCATTTATGGTCAATGGAAACCAATATAATTTAGGATACTAACTCACATATGATTATCTGCGTAATATTATATAATATAAATGTTGAAGATGATCATGATACATATTAGCTTGTGGCTCATATATCTCAGTTTGATCAAAGTGATGTGGAGGAGCCGCATTTTTACATGTGTATTGTGGAGCACATATAATATATTCAAAATATTATTCAAGGTTGAGATAGGGAATCTCATAATTTTTTATTATTGCATTTGATTGAGTGTAGTTGGAAATATTGTGGGCTAGGTATAAATTGAAATAATCTTTGTTGTAATTTTAGTTGCGTTGTTGTATAATGTTTATATTGGTGTTGTATTTCAACTATGTAGTTTTAATTTCTATAGAATCATTTATGCTTTAATTATGTTGTTTCATGATTTATTGTAATAATTGTTATTGTACTTATAAGGAAATTTATGTTGGACTCTTTTAACTAAAAATATGACCTTTTATTAAAATAATTCTATTTCTGTACACAAAGAAAGATTTGTACGCGAAAAACAAGTCTTTTTGGTTGGTTATGTTGAGTAGAGGTTCAATGAAATAGTATATCTCATTGTTATATTATTGACTCTTTGTTGTGAATTTGAGGCTCAAAAGTCTCGAAAAACTAGTTTTTGGTTGTGGAATGCTTGTTAAGCTAATACTTTGGAGTTGTTGTTGTGGATGCTCTTAGACACACCCTTTTATTAACCTTCATAATAAATCACAATTCAAGTATGGGAGCCTTAGGTTAAAATTTCAAATTCTCATTAAATGATCATGAAAGTTATATATTTTTTTATCTGAAATAATCATCTAGTAAATTTTATAAATTTTAAAATTTTATTCGGATTTATTTTAATTTTTTAGGTCTAGATTTGATCTCTACCTTTATGAACTTATTTAGTATACATTATTCTTAACAAAAATTCAAAAAAATTTAAATTTGACTTTAAAATGATAGTGTGAAAAACTCCTCACATATCTACAATTTTAGAGCTTATTTATTTCTTATTTTAAGTTATTTACCTTACTTAAGCTTTAGACTTCAAATTGGGTCTTCAGGGCATTTAAACTTTATGAAATTTAGATATCACTATATTTTGATATTTTTGACTAATTAGTCATTTAAAAATGATTTATTTTATTTCTTATTTATAACACCACAATTTTTCTCTCCTAAAAAATTTTCATTTAAAATTATAATGCAGAAGCCAAAATAAGAAACAATGAGTGTTACTGCTACACCTAACATAAGATAAGTTTTTGTCATCATCTTATGCTAAAAACTAGGTTAAAATCTATCCAACTAAACTTAAACATCATTTATGCCTAGAAAAAAACTCCTAAAAAGAGTTATTTAATGCTAGATGGGAAGAAAATGGAAAGTTAGAGGAATACCTATGATGTTAACCTTGATTTTAATCTTAACAAAGTAACAAAAATATAATGTTCAATTGGAACACCAATAAAGTTTCAATGAAACACATGGAAATTTTCAAAATAGGTATAGATAGAAGTCCATGAGGGATGAAAACCCATGATAGCCTAACTCTCTAAAAACCTAAATCTTCAACTAGATAATATGACATTTAATATCAAACCTACACAAGAGGTTTGCTCCCCACCATTGGTGGATCATCCCATGACCCATTCAACCATGGTAGTATTAGTACATGTCTAGTGGTGAGTAAAGCAACACTAATCTAATACATAAAAGGGATTCGGAAGCACATAGGAATCATATTATCACACCTATTAAGAAACATGTTTAAGGACACATAAATGAGGCAAACAGATAACACGTAATACAACCTAAATAGGTAATAGTTAGCATAAGAATCTATGTTTGATAACATATATGATAGATTATGGAACAAATTTGCAAGGTAAATGATGTTAAATGGACAGCGTGTCATAGAGATATGTAATATGAGGAATGTGGAACCATGTACCACATAATGGGAAATTCAAAATGACAACTAGGCCTAAGACCACCATTCAATTTAGCAGCATTCATTTATTAAATTTCAATAAATTCATCACACTATTTAATGTTTATTTACTTGAGTATGACATAGACTCAAAGTAACCATAATACCTATTCAAGTACTTGAACATTCTGACCAAAAACAAAACCAGACCACCATAATGTAAGATACTTAATCATTTAAGTATCCATACTCTCTATAGGACAAAGTATATCGAGACACACACCTTTAGAGTAAAAGGGATTTCTCTAGAGCTCATAAGTCACCCATGATTATAGAAGAGAAAAACACCAAATTGGTACTAAGTGAATATCCAACCCAAATTGGATAGCTACTTTGAGTGATATAATTCTCAACTGAAGTAATATTTTTACTTTAAGAGATTAGTGTTTTGTTTAAAAATCTATCCAAACACAAATCAAAACTATGTAATAATATTTAATCACTTCCATAAACATAATTCAATTTCATTCTATCATTATTCATGCAATTGATCTACAAGGGATCAAAACCCAACCAATGTGGCATGAAAGCCAATATTCCAAGTGGCATTGATGCCCAATATATTGGGTGCTATGAAAGGCCCAATAATGTGGCATATAAGCCCAACCATATGTAATGAATTAATACCACCATTTTATTATATGAAATTAACTAGATTTATAGATTAGGGTTCGAACACAACATTCATTCTTTTAAAACATGCATAAACATGATCAGTATCATTATCAATTGAAGCATGCTTGAAATCAACGCAAGACCATCATACATAGTATATTCATCAAATTCATATTAAGGATCAAGATGACCAAGATAACTTTTTCATGCTCAACATGACATGTAATATATGTTGCACACATGTAAAGACTCTAATCAACACAAAAGATATTGATTATGTTCAAAACCATCCTTACCTTAGCAATAACAAAGACGTCCGACCTCAATCGTAATACACTCATTGTGAAACTAGCACAAATCACAAAACATGCATATCCATATAATTGTACTTTAATAGAAGGTAACATACATATAAAAAATAAGGGTAACATACTAACACTCAATCACCCATTATCTTATAGAGTCAAATCTTATTTATCTAGATTTTGAGCTATCCTTGCAAAAGAAATAAAAGCAAACCATAGCTTTGGCATTCCACGAGAATGCATTCATAGTTTTTTGATAGGAATTGTAGAGTCAAATTAGAGAACTATATTTACCAAACCATAAGTAAAATACTTCTAACCAACCAACAAGGAATACACAATGCAGTTATCTAGAAAATAAATATGAATTTCAAAACTCAACGATAAGCCTACGAACGATTTCAAAAGCAAGTATTAGACCAAGTCAATGGGATTAGAAATTACTTAAGATAATTTCCAATAACTTGAGAAAACTAATAGGTCATATATCAATACAGGCCAAGTTAAATTTAAAGAAAATTACTTTATGGATCAAATTTTACAAACAAGTATAAGCTAATCAATTATATAGAATTGATCTAAATTGATAAGATAGAAACACAATCAAAATGATTTTAAATCAAAACTAATAAATAACTAAATGAAAGGACCATAAATAAATTAATGTTGGAAAACCATTTAGGAAAATAAAGGTTTTCATGCATGAAATATGAATCAATCAAGTCAAATAAATTACTCCAAATTGAAGGTGTTAAAATCCAATCAAAGTCATCTTTAACGCCTATAAATCAATTTAAGGAACACAAACAACCACTTTTAGAATTTCGTTCCTATAAGTTAGGTTTCTAGACTAAAATTTATATTTCAGTCAAGTCTTGTTCATTTAATCAAAAGGAAAATTCAAGAATGTAATTAAGCATACCCTAAGGCATATCATGTAATCAATTGACTCAAAAACTTTAAGGTAAAGGCCTATTTTAATACATAAGCTGATCGATTAGGGTTTGAGCAAAGAATCCTAATCTAATCAATTTCACACAAATTCTTCAAATTGATGGCATCGATTTGCCATTAAACATATCCTAATATATTTTATAAGATCAATTTATAAAATAGCTTAAAATCAAATAAAATTGACCTAAATGGACATATCCATGTTTAAAAATAAATCCATAAAATTGAACAAAACAATAACAGTAAATCCATTAAATTTACACATAACATATATATATATATATATACAACAATTATATTAACTAATTTGGCCTATAAAAACCAAATCATATAACCTAATATAAATTGTATATGTATGAACTAGGATTCATGTTACCACCTGAGCGGTGGAGCTTGTTTGATGCAAAATGAAGGGTGGCAATGAATATAGAGTGGTGCATGACATCACTAATGGTGGTGGTTGTTGTTCATGTGATGTTGCTCTATCTATAGCTATTGAATTAGTTGATGTGGTTACCTTTCTCATTTGTTTCCTTAATGATGGTGTAAGCTCTTTCTTGTCATAAATATGGCTAAAGAGGTCGGAGTTTATGATGGTTGTCGGTGGCCGCTGCTACTCAGAGTATGCCAAGATTAGTATGAGTTGATGGTGACTATTGTTAGTTGTGGTAGTTGCTACTCAAATCCTCCCCTTTTCTTATCTTCTCTAGTTGCTCTAGCCTCGAATTTGAGCCATCTGTCAGCGATAGGTGGATATTATATGATATTAACTGATATATTTTATTTGTGTTTTCATTATGACTTGTGACAATTTAACCCTTTTTTTGTAAAACATTTTTTGGATCAAATAGAACAAATAAGAGTGAATTAAGAGAATGGTTACAAGAAAAGGTGGCAATACGAAGTGGAAGACTTAGCATCAAAGGCATATGAGTATATTATCATTGAAGAACCTAAAAGTGAAGTCATGTACAAAAAAAATTGTGTGAAAATCCAAAAGCACCAAAGAATACAAGGCCCCAATATCTATTAATTCAACCCATATTTCTTAGATATTATGTAAAGAGATCATTTAACTTTAGTAAAACAAAATATAGGGGGTACCATGTTTCATAATAGAATCCATATTTTTCTTATTTTATGGATTTAATTCTCACGTTCTCTTATCTATATATAGGAGACATGTTAGGGTAAATAGGAGAAGCATTAACAAATACCTTTTGTAGTTTGTAATTTGTAGTTCTCATTATTTTTTCAATCATTAGGGCTTAATTGTTAGATTTAATCATATGCAGTATAGTCAAAGTGAAGAATCAAAGACCAATTGGAGTATCAATGCCAAGATATTCCTAAGTACTATGTCATTTTCTTTATTATACTTTGTTTCACACTTTCAGTATTTACTTGATTCTAGTTTCATTCTTTTTTTATTCAGTTAAATATATGTTTTCCTGTAGTTCAATTCAAGTAATATTTTGTGATTCATTTAGTTATGGTAAAGCTATAGTTTTTATTTATTATATGATCATGTGCTATGCTTTTATTGATATGCTAGGGTAAATTAGTATAAGGTAGGAGGATAGTTGAAGGTTTTGGAATAATTGATCCTAAGATGTGAATTGAATCTATTTGTTGTATATATTTTTTGTTAGGTTTATAAACCATGTATAATGATCACTAATAAGATTAGGTCTTAATTATGTAAATTGGTCATCAAGTTAATTTGAGTACTAATCAGGTATTATGATAGTATAGTTAATTCATAACTATTAATGTTACATCTACAAGTAGCAAATAAATTGATTAATTTATAAAACAAAGATAATAATTTAATATATTTTATTAATCTTTATGACTACATATTCAACGTGACCATAATTATGCTTCTACTTAGTTTTTTCCTAATTGTTGATGCTGCCATTAATTGAATCTAGAGATAGTATCCCAAGTTCTTAATTGGTTAGGTAATAAATCATAAGCAAAACTTGGTTTCTTTGATAAAAGTGGTGTTAGGAAGCGGATGTGTGTGAGTTTCTATAGGTTAACATCAAAATACTACATGATCATATAGTTCGATTATCAATTGATATCCCTATATCGAATATGTCCTTGGATCCCTATTATCCCATGATTTTTTTTTATTAATCTTCTCATTATTAGTTTTATTCTTTCTATTATTAATATTAGTTTTTCATTAATTAAAAATTGGAGAAATCAATTTGATAATAAAAATTAACTGATTAAATTATAGTCTCTATATAATCAATTTCTACTTACTACTTGTTGTGTGTTTGTTTGTCTAGGGTTTAATTTGGGTGTTTACGTCATAACACCAATTAATCCTTGGTGGTGTGTAGCTACATCGGCTACTTGTTACCGAAGCAGTCATCACTGGTTGTGTGTGAATTTAGTTTGATATTTTCCTCACCCCTGCTAGTCAAATGTTGATGTGGCTTAATGATGGTGGTTCAAAGAGAATAGGGGAGTAGGATGAGGAAGAGAGATTGAGAAGAAAAGGAAAGGAAATGATATGGTTGGAGGAAGTGTGTGGCAATGTTTAAGAGGAGGATAGGTTGAGGGCTGTAGGGGTTTGTCATGAAGAATAAGAGAAAGAAAAGATAGATAGATAGATAGATAGATAGATAGATAGATAGATAGATAGAGAGAGAGAGAGAGAGAGAGAGAAACGAGAAAGACAAAAAAAAGATCGGTCATGGGTTATTTTCTTAAACTAATACATATAGTTATATCAACAAATAAATATCTAAAAAACTAAAGGAAAAGTTTTCAACTAAAGTTGAATTAACATAAAACACTCATTAAAGATTTGAGAAAGCTAAAATTACCAAAATGGCTAATTAAAGGATAATAAAAAATACTTTGTTTATAAAAACATTAGAGATTAAACAAGACATATAGCTCATGAAAAAAGAAATATAATATCAAATTAATCGCAAATGAAATAATTAAACATTTCCATCAATTCTATCAATAAACTCATAAAGCTTAATAAAATTGAATTATGAAAATATGATGCATTACAGTATTAATTTTAGAATTTATTTACCACTTCCTACGCATAATTACTTATTGAAACATATCTCTTTTACTGAAATTTTATCTAAACTTCTTGAGATTTGATCTAAGCCCTATCATTTTGGTAATATCAAATATGGATTGTTGATCTTGGCTCATATCACCGATGCCATTCTTTCCCTTTGGTGCATGAAATTTTCATGATTAGCTTATGTAGTTATTACATTATATTCTCTAAATCTTATATACTCATGATCATATATTCTTATAATATTTTCATGAGTGCCTACTATATTCCTTCTACCATCTAAACCACTCATATTCATGTCCCATGGCATGAAAACATGCATGAGAATATTGTTATTATCATTATTATTCACCTAAATCTTGCCTCTACATAGAACACCTCCCCTTCACTTATCTTCTTCTCCACCTCACTTATGCACACAACCTTACTCATTTTATATGTTGTTACCTCCCCCTTATCTAACCTTAGTTTACACATAAAAATCTATGTATTCATTGTTATATTTTACTATTCATGGATATGAAAAATCAATATATGCAATATCCCATTTTCTCAAATCCTAATTACTATATGTGATTGGTCAAGTAAGACGTCTTAAAAAATACATATATTATGTTATCAAGCCTTATTTCATTCGTATTAATTTTTAAACATTTCATCGATTATTTTTCTCATTTGTGGAAGACACATTTATTGCAATTCTTCATATTCTTATATTTCACTCTTTCCAATCCATTCAAAATTAGTTAATCGATCCAAAAATATTTTTAAGTTCATTCATCCATTCTATTCATTCACCTTTTATCCTTTCCTTTCGAATTGTTAAATTATAGAAAAACCTATTTACATGATTGGATTATTTGTCATTAAATGAGTTCCGAGACCAAATATTTTTGTATAGTTGGTTTTCTAAAAATATTCTGCATCAATCCATAACAATTTGAACCCCCTGTTATTCATTTTGTACATTTACAGAAAAATATGTTTCCGCAACTTATCTATTTTGCTCATTTTCCATCCATCAAATTTCAAACCAACTCCGATATCTAATATTTTTATATATTTAAGTTTCTAAAATTATTCAGGATCTTCCACAAATAATTTAATTTTTAGAACTTTCTTAAAAATTAATTAACCAAAATAAATTATAACCAATACTCTAACCATTATTTTAATACTAACTAGTCTCCTAACTAAACCAAATTAGATTTATAAGTTAGTTACTTTTCACCCAACCAAATAGTGCAACTAGTACTATAATCATGATTATATGACATTTTTCTTACACACTCAATCATAGCCTAACATCTCTCTTACACTCCTAATCCTAACACTCAAGTGAGGCTAAAGTCAAACCAAAAACTCAATCCACTCTCCTCTATATCTGATCTCACTTTATTTTTTTCCAAATCATGCATTCCAATTTCAAAACATACATAGAATCAAGAATTTTAGTAGAGTGCAAAGTTGATTACTTTTCAACTTGCAACAATTCGTTCTCTTTATCTGGTTCTTCTATTCCTTTGTTTTTTTTTCTTTGAAAAGATTGCATTAAATATTATGACTCTATATAATTTACATCCTTGAAGTTGCGCTCCTTTAAGATTATTCATAACCAAACTTTTGCTTCCCAACAAGCTTCACAACGTCAACAAAGTTGATTTTTTGTGACTTCCAATAGCTACCATGCTTCAAACTTACTTTCTATACCTTATATTCTTATTTGGTATTGTTCTTTGCATGTTATACTTCATTTAGAAACCATTTTCAACCACAAAGTTGTGTCCTCGCCTCTTCTTTGGAGTAATGTTGGAAGTTTTGCTGCAGTTGTTTTGTGTGTTGTTGCAAAGATTTCACACCTTTCCTCTCTTCTTTTCTCCTTGATTTCCTTTCCATTGATCCTCAAAACCTTGATCTATCATTCCTTGGTGGTGGTTGTTGTTTTTGTGGTGGTTTTTAAACCTCCATATTCAAGAGTAATCTTTTCTATTTCACCTCTTCCATTTTAATTCCTTTCTTCCCATTTTTTTTCTTATTTATTAATCTAGATTTATCTAACTCTTTTATATTATATTATTGAAGGTGACCAAATGGGTTTAGAGAAGGAATTGCTCGATTCCTTATTTTAGCTTTGTTAAGGAGCTTATAATTTTTTGTAACTAAACTAACCTTTAGAAATAGGATTTTGTACTAGGTCTATTATATGTTATTTTATGCATGAATAGCTTTATTTTAATTATAAGCATGAAATAGCACCTTGAAAAATACTGTATGACATGTGTATGTTTCTATCTTATGTGCATAATCATGAACATCTAATGAGAAGATGGTTTGTATGATTTTTACATGTTCCAATGTTTGCTGGAAAGGTGATGAATATTTAGTGAAGTAGTGATGAATGTTTAGTAGAGTTGTGCTGAATTTCCAGCAGATTCATGATGAATATGCCTAGATCTGACTAATTTAGCTCTCATCTTGGTTATTTCATGTGAGTTTTGGGTTTTTTTTTTGAATTTATCTAAGTTTTTCATTGTATGTATAATAGTGTACAGAAGCTTGATTATGAGTTTTGGATCATTTAGAGTTGAAATAAATTTTTTTCAAGGGTTAGACATATTCGACCATGGGTACATTGGGAAATACATATTGGTTTTTAAAGTTTTAAAGTGCAACATTGTCTTCCTTGGGTCTTTTACATAAAATTTGGTATGTGATATGTAAGGGTTTGATGTTGTTAAGAATAAGTTACGAATTTTAGAAGTTTAATATAATTTTAGGTGAATAAGGACATTTTGGCCATTACATGTAAATTCTAAAAATATTGAGATCTAAATGGATATTATATTAATAAAATAAGTTAAATGGATAATTTGGACACTTAGGTGACATTTGATGAGTAGACCTAGAGATCTTAATTAAAATAATTGATTAAGTAAGAAAAAGAGAAATATACACTTGGGTACATTAAGTAATCTTAGAATTTTATCTTCTGTCTTATTTATATTTCATCCTAAGAAAATAATTGGTTAAGTATAACTCTTTTAGCATGAAATATTCATCTCTTAATATTAAGGTAAATTAGTTGGCCTTAAAGATACTTTAGTCAATTTATGTGCCTTTAGACTAGTTATATGATATGGCCTTATATGTGAACCCTTGGTTGACTTAGATGTTGGTTATTGAACCTTGTCTCAAATAATTGGAGTTAATGTATATTGATATGAAACTTTATTAGGCCTTTCATGGAATAGAAGTTAAACTTAAACTTCTTAATAATCTTATTTGGACTTTAATACCTCACTAATCTTCATTGAGCTTTAATTCTTTACATATTTAATTGGGCCTTAATGGTATGTTAATGGGCCTCTATGCTCTAAATTGTTTGGGCTTTGATTCCTCTATGGGTCAAGTGCATGGATAATATCAGAATTTACTAAAATAATTGGCTTATGTTCATATATATGATTAAGTGATATTCTATGAGCCTTTGTTCTTATTTGACCTAAATCTTGGATTAGACATTAATCACTTAAAGTGAAAGATTTTGAGTAAGGACTTGTACCACTCAAGGTAGCTATTTGATTTTTTCTATTATGTGATTCCCGGGTGCCTTACGATGTCTGGAAGGCCCTATTCTACTCTATAAGCATCTCAATATATTTTAACCCTATAAGGGGTATGCATGCTTGAGTGATTAGGTGTTTCGTTACTTGGTAGTCTGGTTACATTTATGGGTGGGCTAGGTAGGGCTAGTTCCATTTGAGTACTAGATTAGTTGTTATGGTTTCTTCGAGTCATCGTCCTCAAGTTAATTTAATGTATTGGTTGTGATCATGATAATAAAATATAATAATCAATGAATTCCATCTACCCATATATTTGTATCACATTATTTTATGCTTGATGGTTGAGTTTTCTTCTTCTTAATTGACATTTATGTGTACGCATGTTATCATCTTGTCATAGCATGCTCTATTACGATCTTTGTATGGGCCTCATACATAACGCTATCTCTTTAGGGTAGTTGTGTTCCTCAGTACAAGATGTGTACCGATACTACACATGTGTACCGATACGCCCAACGTGTAATCCATGGGCATTATTAGCGTGTACCCCCATATACTCTTTTATGTTTTTTTGTTTTCATTTTTCCTCTTATTTTGGTAAATATATAACATGAACCTAGCCTGGTTTGCCTATAAATGTATCTCAAAGTATAGAGAAACCTTATTTGGCTATTCATTTCTCTCATTACAGCTTCTCTCTTTATACTACATCAGATATTCAAATTTACCTATATTAATTCAAGATCAATTACATTTATGTTTAAGTTATTTTAAGGTTCTAGATTAGTTGAGGATTCGAGATTCAAGAATCATTCTTTAATTTCAAGATTTGTCGCTATCAAGAGTATTTTGCTTAAGGGCCTTTAATTTATTGAGGTTTTGCTTTTCCATAATGTATTGTAACAAATATTTTTTGAAAATTCTTTATGTAATTGAAATAATTACGTATATGAGTATTGTGACTCTTATGATATTTTGAGAAATTGATATTTTGTTATCGTATGTTGAAAGTTGTGCTTTTGAACCTTTAGGTCAAATTTGGTTTTTACTCTTCTTTTCTAATGATATTGAGTATATTATACAGGATGAATAGTATTTAATGTTTTAGCATGGTTATGCATAATATTTATGGATCCCATGTTCTTCACAACTTTGATCTTGTCAAAACACGCCAGTAAGTTGTTGGGGTTGTCCCAAAGTCGATACTATATATTTTCCAACGATACTACATATCAAAATAACATGCTAGAAGTCCAATTTCTAATGCAACCATCAAAAGGATTATAAGCCATGTAGCAAAAGATATTTACATTATAGTGAAACTTGTGAAATCTTTCAAAACCCAAAAAAAGGTGAATTAAGATGCATTTTTGTGTGTTATTTATGTTTTAATGAGGGTCTTGTTGATTGTATTGACTAGGATTGATCTATTTTGATTTAATTTGACCAAGGTTGACCAAACTTGATATTTTAATGCATGTGTGGTTTTCAAGTTCCAATTAAAAATATGAATTGTATTTGGAAACTTTATTGCCTTAATTTGAAATTTCTATTTTTGGTAAGTTTACTTTTTGGAGAGCTTAATTTTTAGGAAAGTTTCTAATTTTAAAAATTGGATAAAAAAGGAAAGAGTTTAATAATGAATCGTTGCTAATATTTTTCATTTGATCACCTTAATAAGACATTAACACTTAAATGTGGAATAAGTGGGCTTTGGGCCCTTTAGGTTTGGCCTCTTGAAGTTGAGAATCAAAAACAGCCTTTACATTCTCTTTTGTGGATATTATTTATTTATTTTTCATTTGTATATGGTTAAGGATTTTCATCTCCTCTATAGGCTTCTACAAATTCTATTAGGGGGTATACATGCATACAAAAGGATATGATAACCAAGGTGGCAGTTCGTAAAGTTTTTATTATCCCAATTAGACTATGTCTACTAAGATGATCCACACTTGATTTTTAATCCTTTCGTGGTTGGTGGTAAGTTTTCAAACTTAAATTTGTTAGGTCAGCCCCCTAGTTGACTTATCAACTTAAATAAAAATTGGATATCCTTAATCACCTAAGTGAATGGTTATGAACCGAATGTCTTACTTTCATTTGTAGTTCTAATATGAGACCTTGCGTTATCCTATGTGCCTATTCATATGTGAATTAATTTCCTTCTTGTACAAGAGTTACTTAGGTGTTTTCATTAGATAACTTGTTACATACTTTAAATAGGGTAGCAATGATACATGATGTACATAGCAAGCAGATGACCTAATGCACATTCAATGTGGACTTGTCTAAAGTATTAATGATATGCATGGTGGGGAAGAGTGAGAGTGGTGAAAATTTTCATGATTTTTTTGTCATCATTGACTTAATTTAACTATTTTATAATTTTTTGTTGTAATTTATACTTTCATTTCTACCCTTTTGTTAGGTTTTGATTTTCATTAAGTTTACTAGAAATTGATATTTCCTATTGACTTGTGTTAAAAATAAAGTTTGGATTATTTTCTTATAATAATTATCCTTAGCATCTAGTACATGTGAGCCACTAGAGCCTCCTTGCATTGGTTGCGGTGGTAACGCCCCAATGCTTTATATTTGATTCCACTTATTTTTAAACATTTAGGTTTTCCAAAAATAGGGGTGATGCATATATACCCTAAGTTATCTATATTTGAACACATGATAGTGATGAATACAAATTTTTATATGTGTTATACCATTTTAATCTTAGCTTTTGGTCTTTTATTTGAACAAGATATGAGGATAATTATAAATTTGTACTTAAGTGATTATAATCTTATTTATTAAATCATTTGAGCTAAAATGATAGAAAATTGATGGGATTAAATCATGAGATAATGTATTAATTCCTTTAATTTTATTTTGTAGGTTAAATTAAGGAGGAAAAAGGTGCATGCCTAAAGGAGAAGAACCAAGCCTGAAAACGGTGGAGCAAAGAGGGCACAAGCCCACAAAAGGAAGGAGAAATAGAGGAGAGATAAGAAGAAAAAAATACGTAAAGGAGAGAGGATAAGAGATGTTAGAGCAAACAGAGAGGGGAGAGAGAGAGAGAAGCGCATGCGTTAAGGAAAGAGAAAAGATATTCAAAAGAATTTATTTTGGATGAAAATAAGTATTTTTTTCATCTGATTAAATTTCTAGAATGTCTATTCATATTTATTTTTGGTTATTTCTTTCTCTATTTCTAATATATATTTCTAATATATGTTTTTGTGCAATTAATCTATTTATTATGATTGGCTATATAATTTTTACTAGAGAATAAATTGAAGCTTTAGACTATGGTTTGAGAC
Organism: Tamarix chinensis; assembly: GCA_030549775.1. Classification (NCBI taxonomy): domain Eukaryota; kingdom Viridiplantae; phylum Streptophyta; class Magnoliopsida; order Caryophyllales; family Tamaricaceae; genus Tamarix; species Tamarix chinensis. The sequence continues at coordinate 121,684,103 of CM060171.1, forward strand.
ATAGTTATTAAAATCCCAATTCAATCATACAATTCTACAATCATACAATTTAAAAATCACAAATGATCCACAATTACAGGTCGAATCTTAAAGTAGTCAAATAATATAGAGTCTTACTATTCTACATGCTAATTATAATTTTTATGAATTTATTTCCAAATCTATTTCCCACATTATTCCAACTATGTTTCCTCCTCAATATTCTTATTTTTGACCCTATGTTATTTTACATCAAGTCTTGAAAATGAGTTAACACAAAGAAAGTATAAATTAGTTACCATTAAAATAATGATGTTGATTGTTGATATAATGCTAACAAAATAATGTATTCTTCATATAAATAGTAAAATGAATATATTCATGTTTACAATATAATTATTAATTAGCTTTATAATGCAAACAAGCTTTAATTTATGGTATACACATGATTCATATAGTAACTTAAGTGTGTTCTTATAGCTAAAACTTATGTTTTTCCCCCCTTTTGTAAAAGCCAAGGTTATTTTTTTCTATCATATTCTCTTATATGGTAGAAAATATTATCCTCTCGTCATTACCTTCATTATCATCCCCTTTATTCATTCTTTGTATGTTTTTCTTAATGCTAACAATAATATATTATTATTTTTTATTATTTTTAACTCCCATAATTGTGTTTTTCTTGTTATTTATTTTTGTGTGATGAAGATTCTTTTATTTTATTATTTGTGAGCTAGATAAATTTAGGTGAGCCTTCTCAATCCCTGGACTAGAATGATGATCTTATTTACCAATACTACAATCGACAACAAAAGGGTTTAAATTGCGTGCTAGCTATAGCCACACCAATTTTTAGTGTTGTTGCTAGAGAATTGGTAACTTTACCTCTATTTTGCTAGAAATTATTTTTTGTGTCTTGTGTGTGTTTTTCTTGAGTCATTATTTTTTATTTTTCTTTTGTGTGGTTTCTTTATTTCTTGTGTCTCTTACTCCTTAATGGTATTTCTCTTATTGTAGGCATCCCCATGGAAAAAGTCCTAATTATCATGTTATAGAAGCTCTTCATTGCCCATTAATTGAAGTTATCTTACATATCAAAGTCTATGATAAGATGTGTATTTAATGATTCTTAAACATGTCTTGCAGAATTGCTATCACAAAATGTGTGGTTGAGGCTTTCGACTAAAGATATATCATTATTAAATATTCTTCTGTTACATAAAGACTCTTTTGTTGGTAACCTACATGATGTAAGCATTAGATCAATAAGTGTGTATGTGGTAAACCATCAATTTTTCATATCCAACTCCATTCCCCAGTGATTCCCTATATATCGTTGTAGAGAATCTCTATGAGCAAAACCTAGACTAAAAATACATACACTTGTGTATTTTCAAGTTGGGGAGCCTTGTAGGCCACGGTTTCTCCATAGTCTTGTTGTCAATTTTATTATGTTTCACAGATGGGTTGGGATTTCAAATAAGAAAGTGTTAAAGTTTTACCGATCTCCCTTTAATATATGTATTGGTGGAGCAATTTTTTTTTTTGCCATTATTGATATATCTTCCTCTTATAGATTTATTCCAAACAACTTCATTATCAGTCCAATGTCTCTAACCAAGGCTCATGAAGTGTGCTTTGTTTTTTTGTTCCATTTTCCTAAGGATGTCGGTATAAGTACCCAAACTAGTACTTCAAGCATGTCTAGTTATATTCTCCTCCTTTGAACCACACATATCTAAACATTACACTACTCCAATTTGAAAAATAAAAGTATTAGGTGAATTGTTATCTAACATACCTGTAATTTATATACATGAATTCTTGCATGTTCATATAGCTAGATAGTAAGCATATAATTTTACATATTGTCATTATGAGAAAAAAAAACAAGGAATGCATTATATAAATCATACTCAACAAAATCATACATATAAATTATAGCAATTAAATTAGTTTCAAAGGACAATCTCATCAAACCATAGTATAGCACTTCAATTTATTCCCCAGCAAAAATTATTTAGCTAATTATAATAAGTAGATAAATTACACAGAAATATATTTCAAAAATATATATTAAAAATAGAGGAAGAAGAAATAAATATAGTGGAATTTTCTCTCATTGAATTTTTTTCTCTCTTCTTATTCCTGCTACCCTATCTGTCACATGTCTCTTCTTCTTCTTCTTCTCTATGTCACCACCCGCCCATCTCTCCCTATGTGATTCTCTTTTCTTTTTCTTTCTCTACTTGCACACCTTTCTTCTCTTTTCTTTTCTATCTTCTATTTCTCCCTTTTTTTTCTCCTGCATGCCCCATCTGATTGCCTCTCTACCCTCCCCAACTTTATTTTTCTATTTCTTCATTTTCATGGGTCTATTCCCTTCTTCTTTCATTAGTTTTTTCTTTTCTTTTATTCTTTTGCTCTGTAGTTTTTTTTTTTTTGCGGATCAGTGCCCTCTCTACTTTGTTTTCTACTGGCTTGGCCCTTCTTCTTCAGGCTTACGCCTTTCAATTTTTTTCCTTTGTAATTTAACCTACAAAATAAAATTAAAGGAACTGATAAATTACCTCATAATTTAAGCCCATCAATTTTCTATCATTTTAACTTAATTAATTAAATATATGAGATTATTATCACTTAAGCACAAAATCATAATTAGCCTCATATATTGTTCAAATAAGCGACCAAAAGATTAGAATGATATAAAATATGTAAAACTATGTATTCATCATGTTGTCACAATAAGAGAGCACGATAACTTGGATGATTATGTTCTCTCAGGTACTTCCTTCCAGCTTTGTTCAACCAATGACACACCACCCTTCATCATAAAATTTTCCCTAGGCTCAATCTGGGAGGAAATGAACCTCCCACTAACTCATTCCCACAACCCATACCACCCAATGAAGCTCCACCAATACATAAATATCCACCAAGTGTTTACCAAATGCCTATCACATCCTTACTCGCTTTGCATGAGTGGAATTTCCCAAATTTAGTGGTGAAGAGGTGAGGGGATGAATTTATATGGTTAATAAGTTTTTTGAAATGGATGAAACTCTACAAAATGGGAAGGTAAAGTTGGATCCGATTCATTTTGAGGGATTGGCATTATAATGGAACCAAGCTTATCTAAAGATATGACCACATCCTACTTTTATCACTTGGGGTGAGTACACTAAAGCTATCACTTCCCATTTTGATTTTACTCCCTATGATGATCCTATGTCGGACTTCACTAACCTAAATAAATTGGGCATATGATTAAATATCAAAACAAATTTGATTCATTACTAAATCGTGTAAACTTATCCGAGGAGTATGTTGTTAGCTATTATTTTGGGGGATGCTCCCTTCAATCCAAATTTGAATGTTCAACCAAAAATGTCGAAGGATGCTTGCAATATAGGTAAGTTGAAACAAGATGCCTTACATATCCAAATCAAAGAGATTCAACCCATATCCAAACCTCTCATACTACCCAGCCCAAAAGGTGATCACAAAACAACTAGTTATGCACCTAAACCCATCCCTTACTTTTGATGCTAAGCATGCTTGAAATGAATTACATTAGTGCGCTAAGAAATTCCAACTTGGTCATAAATGCTCCAAGAGATATATTCTTCATGGATATGGTGGATGGTGAGGTAGATTATAATAGGGAGGATGCAAATAAGACAAAAATGAACCAAATATTTGATGACACCCTATAATTTTTGGTGCTTTCCTTGAGTGAGGTTCCCACATATCACACTATAAGGGTGATAGGGCAAATCAAGAAAAAGGCAATGAGCATATTTATTGATAATGGATCCCCCCATAATTTCCTTGATCTACAAATAGATAAGCAGTTGGGATGTCCATGACCCCTCCCTAACCTCTTAATATTACAGTGGCAGATGGAAGTGAGATCTACAGTACCTTTCTAGGTAAGGATTTGGGATAGAAGTTATCTTACCATGAATTTAAAGGGGACGTGATGATTATTCCCTTAGGGACTGAGAGATGGTGTTGGGTTCAATGGTTGTCTACCTTGGGCCACAAGATCTCACCAAGTGAAGACACAACTATTAAAGGATAGAGGTGTAAACAAGGCAATTAGAAATAACTCAGAACAAGCAATGATCCAACTATGCTCTTTAGGGATGGATGAAAAGGGGGTGGATCAACTCACTTCCCTAACCTTAACCCATGGATAAATAGACCTAAATCAACATCCAGTCTTCTAACTAATACTAGACAAATATTTTAAAGTATTCACAGTTCTTAAAGGGCTCCTTCCTATTAGGTCTCATGGTCATCACATCCCTTTAAAGCAAGGCACTAACCCCATCAATATTAGGTCATACTGATATTCTTCCCTTCAAAAGGATGTGATTAAGAGATTAATACAACAAATTATGCTAGTTGGCATTATCCAACCTAGTTTGAGCCCATATTCTACCTATATTGTCTTAGTTAAGAATAAAGGCAATAGTTGAAGGCTATGTATAGATTACAAAGAGCTAAACAAACATATTATCAAAGATAAAATTTCAATCGCGGTTATTGAGGAGTTGTTGGAGACGCAAGGGGCTAGATATATCTCAAATCTAGCTATCACCAACTCAAAATGTACCCTCAAGATATTCCCAAGACTACCTTCAAAACACATGAGGGGAATTATGAGTACTTGTTTATGCCATTTAGATTTACCAATGCTCCCTCAACCTTTCAAGTCCTTATGAATCAAGTTTTCAAACCTTACTTGTGCAATTTCATTCTGTTTTTTTTTTATGATATATTAGTTTATAGCAAGGATTGGACATCTCACTTAACTCACCAAGAGCTCGCTCTTGAGATGCTATTGTAACAAAAACTATATGATAAGGAGGATAAGTGAACATTTAGGGCCAAAAGATTAGAGTACTTGAGTCATATCATCTTGAGAAAATGGGTGTCCATAGATCCAGAGAATATCAATGTTGTCCAAGATTCACCTCTTCCGATAGATTTGACCTAGGTAAGTGGTTCCTAGGTCTTTCTGGATACTATAGGAGGTTTGTATAGGGTTATGGGATCATCACAAAGCCCTTGACAGGCATGGTGAAAAAGAATAATTTTGTATGGTTAGTAGACACCTAAGAGACTTTTGATAAGTTGAAGATAGCCTAACTACTACCTCGAACTTAGGATTTCCTACTTTCACTAAGGAGTTTATCATAGAGAGTGATACATCATTAGTGGGAATGGGAGCAATGCTCGTGTAGGAAGGCCACCCCTAACTTATATTAGCAAAACTTTCTCACCCAAGCATTAGGATATATCAATGTATGAGAAGAAAATGGTGGGTATTTTCTTTGTAGTGGAGAATTAGGCTCATTACCTAAGAGGCAGGAACTTATTAATCAGAATTGACCACCACCCATTAAAGTACCTCATAGACTAAAAGCTCACCACCATCTTCCAACATATGTGGTTGGCTAAATTGATGCCTTTTGATTATGATATAGTGTAAAAGGGAAGGGATAACATAGTAGTTGATCTTGGGCACATCATTTGAAGGTGTTTGCAATGGCCTTATCAATGATACACCATGGTTTGCTAGACCTAATTAAGTTAATCTAGAATATTGATACGCATCTCAAGAGAATTATGGAAGCTCTCTAGTATAACCTTTTAAGTTTTCCAAATTACACCTTCAACATGAGGAGAGGTAAGCTAGTGGTAGGAGGTGATTTGAACATCCAATAGAAGCTAATCTCCTTATATCATGACATGCTGTAAGGGGGAATTCGGGTGCCAAAGCTACCTATAAGAGGTTATCCTCACCAGTGTACTAAAGAGCTTGAAGAGAAAGGTCAAGGAATACATTCATGTATGTGATATTTGCTAGAGGAACAAGTATGCAATTCAAGCACAACCTGGGCTTCTACAAACTCTATCTATTCCTACAACTGTATAGGCATAGAACAATTTGAAATTTATATAAGGGTTCCCCAAGTCTCAAGAGAAGGATGTGATTATGGTGGTCATTGATTGATTGATTATATATGCCCATTTTATTGCCTTGATCCACCCCTATATTACCTCAATGGTAGCGAAAAGGTTCCTGTACACGATCTACATGCTCTATGGATTGCCACAAAGCATTGCGACAGATAGATACCCCATATTCATAAGTACCATATGCTAGAGGATTTTCAAACAATAGGGTGTCTAGCTGCAATTGTCTTCATCCTATCACCCTCAAATAGAAGAAAAATTGGTCGTACTAAATAGGTGTTCGGAGAACTACCTTAAATGCATGACAGGGGGACCTTCTTACTAAATGGAGCAAATGTCTTCCTTTGGTTGAATTTGATATAACTCCACATTTCACTTAGCAGCTTAGGCCACCCCTTATGAGATCCTCTACAGCTAGCCACCCCTATCCATATGCCATACTTTCTAAAGGACTCAATGGTAGCAGTAGTTGTCAGATCCCTCATAACCAAGGAAACTACCCTTCAAATACTCCAACACCACCTCTGTAGGGCACAGGAGAGAATAAGGCGGCAAGCTAATAAGCACAAGTCAAAGAGAACATTATAGATTAGGGACTGAGTTTATCATAAACTCCATCCATACGGACAACACTCATTAGCACATCATGATGTGCACAATCTTTTACTAAGGTATTATAACCCTTATTAGATTCTATACAAGTTTGGTTATATGGCTTACAAATTCTCACTTCCACCATAGTATTCGATCCATTAAGTATTCCATGTCTACCTCTTGATGAAAAAGAATAGCAATAATAGAGTGCACATGACTTTGCCTTCTTATCATGCCACTAGTGACATGTTGTATGTTCCATCTGCAATATTAGACCGACTCTTTGTCAAGCGTGAAAATTATGCTGCAACTCAAGTTCAAATTTAATGGACAAATAACACCCCTGAGGTTGCTACATGGGAGTAGTACGAGGATTTAAAGGCTAATTCCTAGACTTGGATCCTTGAGGACAAGGATCTTCTCAAGAGGGGAGTATTGATACAGACTATGAGGTCAAGCCCAACCTCATGACCCATATATCATTAGTTGTGGTGGTAGTAGTAGTCTCTCATAGTCCACTTTGCTTATTGTATGCCTTAGAACAACTTATTTCCCTTCTTCCCCAACTGATTTAGTTAGGCCTAGTAATGAATATATTCTCTTGTAATGATGGGGACAAGTATGAAAATGAAATAATCTTCCTTTATTCTCTAAATCTCTTAGATCCCTAATTTCTCCTTGTCTCTCGAAGCCTATTCTCTCTATTGGGCTCCCTAGGCAGGGAATTTACCTCCATCACAAATAGAATTGAGGAATGACAGGCAATCAAAGCCTGTCACACCAAATGAAGAAGGGACTTCATCTTCAATAGATAATTGAGGACTAATTCTTCAACTTAATCACTAGTTTTAGCTATTAAGGGTCCAAACATATGACTTATGGGTAAAATGATAAATATATCTAGAAACTATAAAGGGCAATGTAAATATTTTTCCTTGTTTGATGAGGTTAATTAAGGCGATACTTGAATTTTGCCCTATTTATTAAAATTGAGAAGGTAAGCTATAAATATTGTTGTAATTATTAGTATTAAAGAGGACAAATATATATCCCTTATAGATTAACTAGTTGAGCATCTCTGCGGTTGCACAATTCCTCTTCTATTTTTACTTTTTTTTTTTTGGTCATACTACATGTAAAATTGTGTTGAAGCTATAGTTTTGTTAATACTATCTAAGACGACCAAACTGTAGTAATTTGTATATAGGACGTACAAATATAGCTCTAAAAACCGAAATTATTTTTATAAATTTTTGAATACTTCTTTATATACAATTTTTGCCAATGACAACTTGTCATTGTTTTCTTTATCGCGTATTTTTTTTTAATTCTTTGTGATTAGTTACTCTTGAATCAATGGTCATGACTGGATACTGATTTGCCAATAGAAACTAAAATATTATTTTCTTTGAATTTTGTTGTTCGTCATTGTTTATAAAACAGAGGAAGTTGTACCTTTATTGCTCCTAGGAGGTTGATTGTCATTATGAGACAGTGAGGGTGGAGAGAGTAGGGGTCTAATTTTCCTTCGCAGTTATACTTAAATTAATTGTGCGTAATCTTCTCTAAGCCGTCGGTAGGCATTAGATTGACTTTTTAGTTCTACACCAACGATTCGTTTATAATGCTTCAAGACTCTCATTCGTCAGTAAAATCAATCTCCTGTAGGCTGTAGCCTTTACATGCGCATAGGAAAGGGGGAAAAAGAAGGCACATAATATGCTGGACTTGGCTAGTTCACGTCAGAATCATGTGGGAGCATCAATTTGAATATGTGCATACTAACAACCAATTAAAAAAAGGCATTAGGTCGGTGTGAATTAATTTGTTTAAACTCTACCGGATCAGTCAACTATATATTATTATGTAATCTTTTACTCAATCAATATGTTCTAATACACTCTAAATTTATCCTTCATCCACGTCATGTGAGTACTTAAAATATGATTTGCTTACAAATATAAAGTTTTATCTATTATAACAAAATATATTCCTAAATTATATTATAGGAATATTTTAAATTATGAGTTATCTTTAGATGGGATTCACTCAATGGCTCATCTGAATCTTCGCAGTGTGTGTGTGTGTCTTAGTCTTAGGTATATGGGCTCCATATAGCCATGCATGTACACGGCAAGCATGGAAATAGCTACCAGAGCTAAAATCTGGGAGCTTCCGTCTCTTGTGGCACAAGACTTGCCGACAGAGACTTTGGCGAAAGAATTATTATTATTTTCCCATTTGTATGTGTTTGATATTATATATCTGACCAAATTTACCACCACTCACCAATCATGGAGACATGTCGTAATTAGTTATTGACCAATGACAAAGATGCTTTATGAGTATATTTATTTAGCAAGTACGTGCTTGGCTTGCACGAGTAAAGGTGTTGTTACGTCCCGTTATTGGTAACTAAATATAATTTAGATTCCTGACATTTCTAGTATTTTAAAGAAATATTCCCGCTAACTTCAAGATTTGGAGTTAGTTCCCTAAATTTATGGGACAATATTTATTATTATCGTCATCTTGGTCCACATAATTATATGCCCAATGGCTGGGATACGATAATGGTCAAGTGCTAACGTGAAGCTTCATTTGGAAAGTCAAATTTCCTTCAAAAAATTGATTAAAAAATCAAAAATAGTATGTAAAATTATGAGTGTTACATACATTGTTGGATCTATTAACTTTGCTTAAGATGACACTAAAGAGGGAAGTTCTTTGTACATGTAAGGGTTTGCGTTGTTGATTTTCAATATGCTTAGGTGGCTTAGCATATAACTAATTACTAATTTTTCTATCCGATGCTCAGTTACATTAGACACCCTAACTATTTCTAAGCATCATGTTAATGACCATGGTCATCAACTATAATTGTATCTCATTGTTCGTAAGTTAATTTATTACAAATTATATTCCATTGTTGTAAATTAACTAATTATTCTCTCTCTAGATACTTTTTAAATGTTGTTATCTTTTTTTAAGTAGTTGGGTATTTTCTCACTATTGACATAGAAATTGTTAAAATGATTAATTCTTGTTTAGATAAGTATGTCAATATGAATGTAACTGGAACATCGGGTAGTTATTTGGAACGTTTGTCCTCGTAGATCAAGACGAGTATTTTTTAGCGTATTTTGTCATCACTTACACACATCTCAAAAAATTTTACGAGGTCATCTATCCTTAAATTACTCAAATTCGATCACGTTTAATTATAAAGTTCTTTAAGGATAAGTTTCTCAAATATATATATATATACCTTGTTAGTACTAGTAATCTTATTAATTATTTTTAGCTGCCACTATCCACCATTAATTTTGGGATATTACATATACCTCCACTCAATGTAATTTTCTTGTTGTTATTCAACCACATACTATTTCATTACAATCTATCTCAAGAATTGTCCAGCTAGGTGACCGACTGACTCATCTAAGTTCAACTTGTGATAAAAATTTCAATTGGATACCATTGGTAACACCCTAGCATAGTTACTTAGAGCACTTTTAAGATTGATGATTATCCCTATAGGTAAAATTATTTAAGGATAATTTTCCCAAAAAGAATGTATATCTTGTTGATATATGTAGCTTTATTAATCATTTTAAGCATCAACTATCCATCACTAATTTAGGGGTATTATAGTAACACTTTATTAGGAATTGTTGCTATATTAAGAGATGTATGAATTATAAATGTATTATTCTTTATTTGTAACTTTGTGACTGCATTATTCATTTTTAACTATTGAATTATTGAGAGATATCTGAATTATAAATGTATTATTCATAAATGTATTATTCTTCATTCGTGCTAGAATTTGTAATTTTATTTTAAGAATTGTTTATTGTGGTCATTTTTTTAGATATTGTAACCACATATTATTAATTTATCACTAGTTTAATAATCTCGTGCAATGCACTAAGGCATCAAATATTATTTCATAACTATTCAAAAAAATATTTATTATTATAATCTTTTTAGAATTATGAAAATTTAGACTTATCCTACCTAATTAACTTATGACTCCTTAGAATTTTGAATAAACAATTATCTTTTGGTGCATATACATACTATAGGAAATGTTAATGAAATATTTAAAGACATTTATGATTATATATATTTTTTTTTAAAAGTCAATGTTATAATATTATAGTAACTGGCATGATATTTCATGAATTTAATAATTAATATATATATTATTGTAACACCCCAGAGTTTAATAATTAAAAATTTTATTTTAATGGAAGCACTTATAAAAAATAATTGGGTTGTATCAACACATCTAACATAGAGAGATGTATGACTAGTGTAACACGCCAAAACTTTACAACATTTGTTTTTGGGTGTTTAGTCTTTTTATTTAAAATTAACCCTTAAACCTTGACCTCATTATTTTATTAATAACATTTTTCCCATAACCTAAATAAATTCCTATATTTTTTTTCTTTTACCTCTTTCCTTTTTTTAAGCCTATTCTAAACATAACTATTTTTACTCGATACCCTAATCTGTCCAAACTAAATATAAAACTAAAATAATAAAATATTTTTAAAACTACCCTACCACTTTTTACCCCCTAAATTACAATTGCAAATCTCGTTATTCTCTACTGCCCTGACCACCTTCCCCTGTATTTCATTTCCCTCACGCAACACCTATACCCCTAACTTATCAAACCATCCCTCACCCTTTGCCGAGCCATACCCCTCTTCCCCATCCACGTGAACCATAACCCTAACCTACCTTCTCCTTTCCTATCCAAGAATAAAGAAATCCCCAACAATACATATATACACTAACGTACCCATCCTCCTCCCCTTTCATTTCCATTTGACTAAACACTTCTCCCCCTCTGCATTTTCCCCTACGTGCACACACCACCACCACTAGTTTTCCTTCTTCTTTCTTACCTCTTCTTCTTCTTCTTCTTCTTCTTCTTCTTCTTCTTCTTCTTCTTCTTCTTCTCTCCTCCTCCTCCTCCTAGTCCTCCTCCTACTCCTCCCTACCGCCAGTCTCTTTTTCCTTTTTTTTTCTTTCTTCTCCTTCCCTATAGTAGATTTTTCCAAACCCATCCCAACCCCTCGGCTCACTCTCCTATAGAAACCCCTTAGGCAATAGCAATTTTTGTCATTATTGCTCCCTCCATTATAAGGCCTCCTGCTATGGCTAGCTACCATAGCTTACACAGCTCCATAGCACCCAATAGCCACGACCAATCCAACCGTTTCTCTAGCTCCCCAACCCACTAAACCACTATCACCATCTCCACCAATCATCACCAGTCTTCACCACTACCACCATCTCCCTTTGCCTCACCCAGCCAACTGGCCAGCCCCACCCTTTCTACCCCTCGAATGACTATAGCTCACGTTGTGCATGCAACGTGAGTTGTGTTTGGTTTTAAAGTTATTTTGATACTATTATTTATATGTAAGGGTATTTTGCTAATTTTAAAAAAATATTTTATTATTATAATTATTATTTTATTACTTGAAATATTAATTTGGTATTATTTCTAGGTATGAAAGTTGATTGATGGGATCTCGTAGTATTTAGTAGAATACTACTATTTTTTGTATTTTTGTTAGAATTCCAGTAAATTTAATACTTTCCAAAAATGGTAAATTTTGCATGATAGTACATTAGGATTTTTGCATTGAAATATATTAAATATGAATTGTTAAATTGTAATCATATCCTGAAAATCTAAAAAAATAGCATTCCATCATATGTAAAATATTTCAGGAACAAAAGTATGGTAAAAATGATCATTTGTGGTTATGTGTGACATGTACATGAAAAATGATAGGATGAGTATGCTTAAATCTATTTATGGAATATTAATCATGGATATGTGCCCTAAGGGTAATTTGGTCATTTTATTTGTATTATGATTTTTACCATGATCAACATGTCTAATATGAATTATTTGTTGTAAGTATGAGATTATATAATCATGGATGTATTAGATACGTATGTTAGAGTTTTATAGACAAAACTTGGAATAAGGGTAAATTGGTCATTTGACTTATCTAATAATGTAACTGTATAATAAATTAGTTTAATTATTATGTTTTATATTTTTCATGATAAAAGTATAAATAAAATGGAATTAGTAATTAAAAAGGATGTTAAGTTGATAATTTTAACTTTAGGAGCATTTTGGTCATTTTTGACCTAATGCGCCCATAAGTGAATAATTAAATCGAGGATTGCCTTAGAGTATTTTTATGATTGACCTTGGTAATGATCTTGATTATGGTTGTCTCGAAACAATTTGAAATAAGTAAAAAGGTTAAGTATAGAAATTAGATCTATGTGATTTGTATACAATTTCGTGGTCACCTTAATAAAATACTACTACTAAAAGTGAAAGACCTCAAGATCAGGAATGGTGGTTTTTTAGGGGTCACTACTCTAAAGACTTGGTTTACCCCACAGTTGATTCTAGATTTCTACTAGTGTGCCGTAGTGCCCACATTTAGGGGTATGCATATTTATATATAAGGTATCATTGTTGGTAGGGCACTGTATTACCTTCTTATATCTGTGCAACTAGGGTACCTTTGCATCCTTGGGTTGATAGTCAGTAGGATATTGTGATGACTTGGTACACCATATGGCTGGATTACGTTAGTGTCTCCAAGTTGATTGATCTCCCTTTAAGTAAATAAAAATAAAAATGATTGATGAATTATTAGATCTTTGGATTGGTCGATAGCAGCCTTTGTGCCTACCTTCGGTTCAGTAGTAGCCTCTATTCCTACATATGGTTTGATAGTAGCTTTTATGCCTACTTATGGTTTGTTAGTAGCCTTTGTGCTTACTTGTGGTCCGGTAGTAGCATTTGTGCCTACCTGTGGTTCAATAGTAGCCTTCATGGCTACCTGTGGTTTAGTAGCAGCCTTGTGCCTACTTGTGTTTTGATAGCAGTCTTTACACTTACCTATTTTTTGGCAGTTGCGTTTCCTCCTACTTGTGATGTGATGAGTTTTTATTGATCTATACTTAGGATATTTATCGAGATTTATGATGAGGTATGTGTTATGTGGTAATTTTCTTATTTTTGGGTGATGTTATTTCTAATTATACTACAAAGAGTATCTCTTGGATGTGTCATTTGCAAGTTTTGGTTAGTATCAGATGAATGAGTATGAATAGTATATGGCATTGGCGGTATGTGGTTATATAAATGATTATCGTATTTCAATTGATGCATGTACAAATTGATGTTTTATACCATATATTATTATGATTCCTTGCATGTGTTATGTGTTGGTTTTTCATTTTAGTTTAGTATAAAGGGTTGTTCAATACTGTTGTACTCAAGGGTTACTTTTGTAGGCCCTTGTTTATTCAATGGGTAATGGTCTTTATGGGTCAGCTTCTAGGTTCAGTCAAAACTGGTAGTTCAGTTAAGAGAGTCTAGGGAGATTTCAATTGTATTTTGATGCTTGTTTCTCTCTGTATTCTCTCTCTCTCTCTCTCTGTGTGTTTTGTAAACCTCTAATGTTCCTTTCATGTAGAAAAATACTTATCTTTTTTCACCTATATTATTTTTCTTGTAATTATGTTATAAATCTAATCATGGTATTGATTTTAGCCTTAGCAATTGGTATAAGAATAATAAGGGTTACTAGACGTGTACCAAGTGTGGTGGTTACACCCTTCATTTTTATGGTTTTAGCTTTCGTACTTTACTCTGCATATAAAAATTTTTAATTCTTAAAAATCGGGGTGTTACAACCAGTGCCTAACTCATACTAGATGTAAGGCTAAAGCCACTCAAACATGAAGATTAAGTATGGTAAGCACTTAGTCTAAGGTCAATACAAAAAAGAAAAGAAAACAATAAAGTAGAAGAGGGAATGGACTTAAATACAATAAGCAATAGTTTATACCACACTTTATGTCCCAACAAGGGAACAAATGAACAAAATAAATACAACCAGGAGAGACACTAGATATCTCTAATAATGCTCTGACTTAACTGGAGTTGCTATCACTGTCAACAAAACTTTCAAGGTTAAAACTACCCATTTAATAGGTAAGAGACCATAAAATAGTACCCTTCTGTACAAGATACTGAGTAAACTACTACATAATACTAAGTATGCAAATATCATATGGAGTACATAGAACGTAATGTAAAGAATCACAGCATAATACCTCAAATAGTACATACCACAGATATAAGTAGAGCTGGCAAAAGCTGACCCGACCTACCCAACCCGACCCGAGTGAAACCCGACCCTATAAGACCCGCAAAATTTAGCAACCCGACCCGACCCAAACTCAACTCGGCATTGATCCGACCTAGCACTGACTCGATAAAAATAAACCTGACCCGACCCAATCCTAACCCATGACCCGTCATTGACCCGACCCGATGCCGACCCGACCCGTCATTGACCCGACATGATATTAACCCTACCCGCTTTGACCTGACCCGACAATCACCCGATCTGACCCAACATCAACCCGATCAAACATCAAAATATATTATAATAATAATAAATTATATATATTTTATTATTCATTTAAATCTTTTAAAAATATAGTATTTTATAAATTGTACTTATTTTTCATAATTTTACCCTAGAAATTCTTATTTATTAATGATATCCTAATAAGATATATTATTAATAAATAAATAACCAAAATAAAAAAGGCAAACATCCAATTATAAGCTTGTAAAATAATTTTCAAAAAGTGTTCCATTACATCCACTAATCCACCTATTTGAAAAAACTCTTAATAGAAGAGCATAATAGTGTTCTTTATAAGTTATCACCCACAAAATCCAACAAATAATAACTATATCCCGTATTAAGAGTATCTCAAGTTACAACCATAAATTTAAAGTTTTAGTTATATTTTTTCTTTTAATATTATTAATTTACTTTAAATGTAATTTAGTATTCTACATTCATCAATTTTAAATTTATAATATCTAATTATTTTTATTAATTATAATATTAATTATTTATAGTTTACATTATTTAGTATTTAATTTATATCAATTTATATATAATAATTAATTATGAAAATATATAAAATTTTTATTTAATTTAAATTATGTTCAAAATAACTTATTATAGTTTTTTTACTAAAATAATAATAATTAATAAAAATATTACAATAAAAATACAAATATAATATAATTAATAAAAATATTACAATAAAACTATACATATAATAACATTAATAAAATAAATACAACTATAGAATTTAATAAGATAAATTATGTAGAGAAATGAAAATGAAAAAAATATAGAATAAATGATATAAAATTATTTGATAAAAAGATAGAATATTCTTATTTTATTTATCTTTACTAGTAATCTTATGATTGTATCTAAAATATACAATATGATAAATGATAATTATACATTGTATATTCTTGTTATGCTCACCTTTATTTTATAAAGTTTTTTTAAGTAATCAAATATTTTAAGTAATAAATTAAATATAATATATGATAAACATATAATATTTTTACTTGTAAAATTTATAAATATTTAAAGCATTCAAATATTATACTAGTAAAACTTTTAAATATCTTTATTATTTACCTTTGTATAAATAAAACACATATAATATTCTTATTTTATTTATCTTTACTAGTAATCTTATGATTATATCTAATATATACAATATAATAAATGATAATTATATATTTTATAGTATTATTATACTCACCTTTATTTTATAAATTATTTACCTTTTTATAAATAAAACACATATAATATTCTTAGTTCATTTATCTTTACTATTAATCTTATGATTGTGTCTAATATTTATAATGTAATAAATGATAATTATACATTGTATATTCTTATTATGCTCACCTTTATTTTATAAAATTATCCTTTTTTAAGAAATCAAATATTTTAAGCAATCAAGTAAATATAATATAAGATAAACATCTAATATTTTTACTTTTGAAATTTATAAATATTTAAAGTAATCAAATATAATACATTAATACTTTTAAAACTTTTAAATATCTTTATTATTTACCTTTGTATAAATAAAACACATATAATATTCTTATTTCATTTATCTTTACTAGTGATCTTATAATTGTATTGTATCTAATATTTACAATGTAATAAATAATAATTATACATTGTATATTCTTGTTATGCTCACCTTTATTTTATAAAATTATCTTTTTTTAAGTACTCAATTAAATATAATATATGATAAAAATCTAATATTTTTACTTTTGAAATTTATAAATATTTAAAGCAATCAAATATAATACATTAATACTTTTAAAAATTTTAAATATCTTTATTATATATCTTTGTAAAAATAAAATACATATAATATTCTTAATTTATTTATCTTTACTAGTAATCTTGTGATTTTATTTGTATCTAATATTTACAATGTAATAAATGATAATTATATATTGTATATTCTTATTATACTCACTTTTATTTTATAAAATTATCTTTTTTAAGTAATCAATTAAATATAATATATGATAAACATCTAATATTTTTACTTGTAAAATTTATAAATGTTTAAAGCAATCAAATATAATACAATTAAAACTTATAAATATCTTTATGATTTACCTTTATAAAAATAAAACACATATAATATTCTTAGTTTATTTATCTTTACTAGTAATCTTATGATTGTATTTGTATCTAATATTTACAATGTAATAAATGATAATTATACATTGTATATTCTTGTTATGCTCGCCTTTATTTTATAAAATTATATATTTTTTAATTAATCAATTAAATATAATATATGATAAACATCTAATATTTTTACTTGTAAAACTTATAAATATTTTAAGCAATCAAATATAATATTGTTAAAACTTGTAAATATATTTATTATTTACCTTTGTAAAAATAAAACACATATAATATTCTTATTTCATTTATCTTTACTAGTGATCATATGATTGTATTATATCTAATATTTACAATATAATAAATGATAATTATACATTGTATGGTCTTGTTTTGATCGTCTTTATTTTATAAAATTATATTTTTTTTTAAGTAATTAAATATTTTAAGTTATCAAATATATTATAATCAATTATAAATATCTTTTTTTGATTTAAAGCGCAATATTTTTTATTATTAAAATTTATAAATATCTTTACTATTTATTTGTGAAAATAAAGCGTATTTAATATGTTTAATTCTTTTATCTGCAATATTAATATTATGACTGTCTGTCTCTAATATTTATGATTTATGAAATGATAATTAACTGGACTCGAATATGAATCAACTCGTCAAAACTCGACCCGACCCGACCCATTAAGTTAACCCGTAACTAATTGAATCCAACCCGTCAAACTGTATGAAATGACCTCACCTATCAACTTAACTCGATACAACTCGGACATAACGGGACTAACCCGTCATATTACATGAAATGACCTGAACGAGCCGAAGCCACCTACTCATGTGAAATAGAAAATGACCAGAAACCAACCCTACCCTACCAGTCAAGTTAACCCGAAATTATCCGAATCTGAGTTTTCTTAACCCGAACGGCCAAATCTGACCCGAAAATTTAACCCGAAATGACTCGACCGGAAACCAATCCGACCCGATAAATTGACCCAAAATGACACAGCCTGAAACCGACCCAACCCGACAAATTGACCCGAAATGACTCGAACCCGAAATGACCCGACTCGACCCGCAACCGACCTGACAAATTGAATGACCCGAACTGACCCGCACCTAACCCGCAAAAGTCAAATGACCCGCTATGACCCGACCCGTTAATGACCCGACTCGCTATGACCCGACCCGCCCAACCCGATTGCCACCTCTAGATATAAGTGTATAGAGGCAACTATTGAACCAACAAATTAAAACAAAGTAGTTCTCGAAGACAACTACCAAAACCAATAAACCAAACCCAAGTATTAATCGAATACAACTACCAAACTAGCAAACCAATACTAAGTAGTGCACGAAAACAGCTACTAAACCAGTAAATTGATACCAAGTAGTGCACAGAGCAACTACCAAACCAATAAGTCAAAACAATCTAATTAAATATGCATATAAAAATTTCTTTCATTTATAATTACTTGAGGGGATAAAATAATAACCTGGAGATATATAAATTACATTAATTATACTAGCACACTAAGGTAATATAGTATCCTCCTAACTTTTAACCTAAAGACGTATAAGCGCTCTAGCCATACTAGTACAACAAGGCAACATGGTATCCTCCTATACTTAGACACCTAATCCTTAATTATTGATACCCCTTATAGATTATGTAGATCACTTATAGATTATACTAGGGCTTTAGTAGAAATACCGAGGAATCCTAAAAAACAACAAAACTAAATTGAGGGCTCCTACCTCATTTATAGGTTAGATAACGCTAAAGAGCAATCATTCCCAAATATTGATTTCTTTCACTTTAAGTTTTATTATCTTAATAAGGTGGTCATAAAATATCACATAATGCATACCAATTATAATTTTGTATTGAACCATTTTTTTCTTTATTTCTAAGTATTCAAGTCGATCCTAAGGTTAATGATTCAAGCCAAAGCCAAAGTCAACACTAAGGTTAACCTAGGAATCCATAATGTCATCCTAGTCTAATTATTTACACTTTTAGGCATAAAAAGCCATAAATTACCAAAATATCCTTATATATTATTTACTAAATAATTTCTCACTTTAATACTAGTTGTTATTAGAATTAAGAAAAATTCATGGTATAACTAAATAATATTAACATAGTGCATTAATATAAAATTACGGTAATGGAAAATTTTTTAAGTGACAAAATTATTATTTTTCCCCAAAAATACAATTAAACCCAATTAGCATATAAAACTCTAATCATATATATCTAACATACCCTTTTCACATACTTCTCATGTTCAATATAACACTCCTAGGAAAAGATTTATTAGCGATGACATTTATCGTTGCTAATAACCCCATAGTCATCCCCATTACTCTTTAGTGATGACTTATCATCACAAAAATGCTATCTCTAATATTTTGCAGCTAAAAGACAATATTGGTACAAAATAATGACCATTACAATTGGAACTTTAAGTGATGACATTGGCATCCCTAATACCTTTTTTCAAGGATAACTTTTTTCAAAAATTAAAAAAAATTAAACTTTGGTTGAAAAATTAAACCTTGGTTGAAAATTTTTGAAAAGCCTCGACTCTTAGGGACCGACATGTCATCCCTAATACCCTTTTTAGGGACAACTTTTAAAGGTTTTTCAAAAAAAATTAAATTTTGGCTAATTTTTTTTTAAATCCGTAACTTTTAGGGATGACATATCAAATCATAATTAATAATGATAATAAATGACATAAACATAAGAAATTAAAAAAAATATTAAAGACAAAGTTTACCTTTGGAATCAAAATCGGCGATGTTCAAAGAGGATAAGAGAAGTGAAGGAAATAGGCGAGGAAAATGAGACCACCAACCAAAGGTTTTATGTTGTCGCTAATACTCAGATTGCCATTATTAATAGTGGAAAAAATGATTTAGTGCGCAGAGCAAATGACCCATTAGCAAATAAAATGGGGTTATTATACACATCATGTCGTTGCTAATAATGCAGTGTTAACTGAAAAGAAAAACACTCTAACATTCCTGCCAATATGTTCACCAATTATATTGTCCCAAATAGTATTTTTAGCAACAAAAAAAATCAACCCAAGGAAAATTTGGATGGAAAATTTTCCACCAACATTTTCACTAAATATGTCATCCCTATAGCCACTATTAGTGATAATATATGTCATCTCTAATAGTATTTTCAGCAAAAAAATCAACCCAAGAAAAATGTGGGTAGAAAATTTCCTAGGAATTAATTAGTGACACAATTGTCGTCACTAATAATCTTTTGGGACTAAATTTCCCTAGCAATTTTCAAGTCTCCAAAATTACTTTTAGCAACCACTTATCGTTTATAATAGTAAATATTAGCAGTGAAAAAGTATCGTCCCTAAAACTATCGTCACAAATTTTCTTTTGTCTTATTGCATAATATAACACATCGTAGGCATACATGCTAGAAAATTATAGATTTCAAGTGAAGAGAAAAAAAATACCTCTAGAGTATACACAACTTAATTTACTTATAGTTATACTTTAGCATGGTCAAATCTTCACAAATTATATATAAAACTTTAAGTAAAACAAGTAAGAAATATAATTGTAAGCTAAAAAATATAAGAAAACGTCTTTGCAAGGACAAAAATTCCCTTGGTCAAGCCACCCTCACAAAACATGCATAATTATTTTACCACAAATGACTTTATCCTAGCATACTATCACACTATTTTTACATATTTAGTATGAGCATATAGGTTACCTCCTTCCCAAGAAAAATAGAAAAAATAAGAACAAAGAAGCATTATAAACCCTAGCTTCCAAATATTCTTCATGCTCATAAAAAACACAAAACCCAATAAAAATAATTAGAATCTAAAATTTTAAAAATAATAAGATAGCACAATAATCAAAATCAAAAGTATGAGATTATACCCAACAATAATTGGTGTACCACAAGAAGAAAAGGGAGACGGAAACTCTTTAATTTTTCTTCCAAATCTAACACTCTTATATTTAAGAAAATCTGAAAATGCTAGATAAGGGGGTCAAGAGAAGAAAAATCAACGAGTTAATGGAGACAAGAGAGATGTGGATTTCGGTTAGGCTCAACAAGCTCAAAACGTTTAGCAAAAATAATGAAAATGATGAGAGATGTGAGAGAAAATAAGAGGAGAAATGGAGAAAAACTAAAAGAAAATAAGGTAAGCAATGGGATATAAAAAGAATATGGATTTACCTAAAATCTTTAGCCAAGAGAGTAAAAGAGATAGCTTGTTACACACTTGAATGATAAAATATAAGGTGGTTAAGTGTATAAGGAGTCTATTTAGGTTGAATTAAGTTATGAGAACCATGTAATCAACTAAGGAATGGGGAGGTTATGGTGTAAAGTTAAAAGGTCATTGGAGATCGAGTTAAAACATGGGTAAGGCAAGTGAAGAAGATTGAGTGGAAAAAAAGGGCAAAAAGACACAAGTAGCATAGGTAGAAAGTATAAGAAAATTATTTGAGCCCAAAGTTTGGTTGAATGAATATCATAATGGTTAAGTTGATGCAAAATATGATCATGTAAGTGTAGGGAAGGATTTTCATCAGTAAATGATAATTTTAGGATTTATATATTATTTTTACTGATAAAAAGATCAATAAAGATGCTAAAATTAAAAAAATACCAAATAATATCATAAAATTACAAAAATATATGGAAAGAATTAACATAGTACTATAAAATCACATGTAAATTTTCATGAATTTAAAACTTAGGTTTTATGTATAAAATATTGACCTTACAACGAACTAACAAACTTACAAGGTAATTACAAAAATATATATCAAAACTATTCTAAAAATCATGAAAATTTTCATATCTGCCTATTTACTCATTTAAAACCTAAATGTATTTTTTGGAAATATTTAATATAAATTTTAGCTAGCATACCTTAATTATATATTTTGCGTATAAAATTAAAAAGGGATACAAAAATGCATGCCTAAGTGTGGACACAAGAATCGGTGGTTAGAGGTGGTCTCGCTCTCTCCTCTCTAGTGAAACCGCTAGTTTCCCTAGTTTGGCTCTGCCATGGCACCACCAAAAGGAACTTGTGGATGTCCCCGTAAATCTCAATGGAAAGAATCAACATCTTCTAAAAACAATGAATCTTGCAATGATCTGAATGTTTCCATTCGTGAGCAATCGCCAATTCAAGAGCAAACCCTAACAAACGATCCTCGATCGCCGATGGTTTTTGGAGATTTCATCCCTGCAGGTTTCACCATTGGATCTTCTAATGAACTTGGGAATAACGCTGCTTCTCGCCCTATCTTATCTTGTGATATTTCCAATCCACTTGCTTCAAATTCGATTGCCCCTATTCCCATGGAAAATTCAAGTGATGAATGTACTGCGAATACAAAATCGAAGGATATTCAATCCCCCTACCCATAATGTTCATGTTGATCCCACTTCTACTTCCTATGATTGGGTTAAAATGGTGACTCAGGGTGCTAAGCCCCTCCCTTTGAAATTTTTTCCTCAACCTATCAATGAGGACCCTGTTGAAATTGTCCTGGATGATATTGCTAAAGAAATTGCCTATTGGCAAAACACATTGGTTGGATGTGTTGTTGGTGGAAATACTAATATCCATTTACTTCAGAAATTTGTGGATAAAGCTTGGAATCATGTCTCCAAACCACAAATTCTCCACCATAAATGTGGATGGTTCTATTTTCAATTTGACAAAGGGGAAGATAGAGATGCTATATTGTAGGGAGTCCCTTGGATAATTGGTAACAAAAATCTGATTCTAAAAAATGGCAGCTTGGACTTAATCTAGAGACTCTAGACTCACACATAGTCCCTGTTTAGGTCCTCTTCCCTAATCTTAAACCATGTTTCTAGTCTGAGAAGGTCTTAAGTAAAATTACTAGCAAAATTTGTGTCCCTATTTCTACAGATAGATTTACTACCTGTAACGGAAAATTTACTTTTGCTCGAGTTCTGGTTGAGATTGATGTTTATCAACCACTGCCTAATACTATCTCTTTAAAGACCTCTTTCCATGGAATCATTCAGCAAAAAGTTGAGTATGAATGGATTCCATATTACTGTGAGCATTGTAAGAGGCTTGGACATAAACTATCCGACTGTAGGAAAAAGAAGACTTGGATTGCCAAACAAAATCTTGCACCTACTTCAGTGAACAATTCTTCCCACCCAGCCCAAGAAGGCTTTTCTTCTCAAGCACCTCCCTTAGAGAGTACTCTTGTTTCTATGCCTAATGCTACTATAGAAATTAATAATCCTCCCCAAGACCAATACGAGAAGGAATGGCAGGTGGTTAAAAGAGGATCTTCCAAAACAAGTGCTGCAAAACTCAACACACAAGCAGCAATGAGAACACGTTTAACATTTTAACCAACTCTAACAATTCAGTCCCCTAGGCTGATGATGCTAAAGAATTGAATAACAAGGAGGTTGATGAATTGCTTAATGAATGTATGGTGACCTCTCCTCCTAAAGTTCCCCCTTCTAAATGAAGATTGCAGAATGGAATGTAAGGGGATGTAATAAAGCCCAAAGACAAATGGAAATAACTTCTTTTCTAAAAAGGAATAAAGTAGAGATTATTGGCATCCTAAAGACTAGATTCAAGGCTAAAAATTGTGATATGATCATTAAGAAGAGATTTCATAGGATGGGTTTTGCTAGAAATTATGAATACCATCAAAATGGCAGAATCTAGATCCTTTGGGACAGGCTGAAACTTGATGTATCTATCCTTTAAAAATCTGATCAAATGATTCACTGCCAAGTCAAAGATGATTCCTCCTCCTGTGTAATCTCTTTTATCTGTGGAAAAAACATAGGAAATGAAAGAAGATCCTTGTGGGCTGACTTACTTCATTTGAGTCAAAGTATTTTTTCCCCTTGGTTATGTCTTGGTGACTTCAATATTATCCTTGTCGAATTTGAGAGGATAAGTGGTGCTTCTACTTCTATCCCTGAAATGACTGAGTTTAAGGATTGCTTAAACCTTACCAAACTTAGTGACATCCCTTTATCTGGATGTCTTTACACTTGGACTAATAACCAAGAAGGGGCCAACAAGGTTTGGGAGAAACTTGACAGAATTCTAGGCAATCATCACCGGTTCCTCAACAATATAACCTGCTCAGCTGAGTTCCTTCCCTCGGGAGTCTCTCACCACTCTCCGGCTATTCTCAACATCAGTAAAAGGGACAGACATGGCCATCATCCTTTTAGATACCTTAACTTCTGGGGAGATGACCCGTGCTTCATGGACCTAGTTGAAGGAGTCAAAGATAAGAGTATTCAAGGCTAAAAAATGCAGGCTATTTTTGAAAAACTAAAATTACTGAAGCCTCTCCTCAGAAAACTCCATCAAGATAAATATAGCCACATAACTCAAAGAAGCCAACAATGCTTCCAGGAGCTTATTTCTATCCAAACTCAACTCCAAAAAATTCCTCTAAATAGCTCTCTACCAGATGAAGAAAAATGCTTGAGAAATAAATATGATACTCTTAAAAAAGCAGAAGTCAGTAGCCTCTTTCAAAGAGCAAAAGCTAAGTACATTGCTGAAAATGATGAAAATACTAGGTACTTTTATGCCAAAATTTCTGAAGGGAGAGCTAGAAACAGAATCTCATCCATTTATGACTCCCAAGGAGTTCACCACTCCTCTTCCCAGGGCATTACCTCTACTTTTCTAGACTTCTACGAGAATATACTAGGAACCCCAGGCCCTACAAACCCTGATTATCTCCTCCATCTCCTTGGGCCTTCTCTTTCCTTAGAAGATCAGCTGCTCTTAGCTAAACCTATCACTACCTAGGAGATTAAGGAAGCTATTTTTGGCATGAATGATCACAAAAGCCCAGGTCAGGATGGTTTCACTACTCGTTTCTTCAAAAAACGCTTTGCCTATCATTGGTAATTCTATTTGTGAGGCTATCCTTAACTACTTTCATAATGGGACCATGACTAAACAACTAAATGCAGCCTTGCTGGTCCTGGTACCTAAAGGGAAATCACCCTCCTTTGTCACTTACTTTAGACCCATTTCTTGCTACTCCATTCTCTATAAAACTATCACCAAGGTCCTCACAAACATACTCATCCCTATCATGGAGAAGCTAATCAGCAAAGAGTAGGGTGCATTCATGAAAAGGAGGCTCTTGGCTGAGAACGTTTATTAGCTCATGAGATAATAAACCATTATGATAGGAAAAATATTTCCCCAAAAGTGGTCATCAAGGTTGACATATGAAAAGATTTTGATTCCCTTAATTGGTGTTTCCTGGAGAAAATTCTTGGCCAATTTGGATTTCCTCCTCCTTTCATTACTTGGGTGATGGGGTGTGTATCTTCCCCTAGATATTCTATTTGCTTTAATGGAACCTCCCATGGTTTCTTTGAAGGTAAAAAGGGAGTAAGGTAAGGGGACCCAATCTCTCCCTATCTTTTTATACTAGCTATGGAGTTCCTGTCAAGAATGCTAAAGAACTTAACATTAGGCATTGACTACATGAGACATCCAAAATGTATTGGCAACAATATTTCTCACTTGATGTTTGTATATGATCTCCTTCTTTTCTCTAGAGAAGACTTAAAATTAATCCTAGCCCTCAAAGACTATCTTCAAAAAATTTTCCCTCTACTTAGGCCTTGAAGCCAACCCTACCAAGACTGCTATCTACTTTGGAGGCACAACAGATGATACCAAAAAAGAGATTCTCAAGGCCACAAATTTTAAAGAAGACAATCTTCCCTTTAGATATCTGGGACTACCTCTTCATGGAACACTGCCATCTGTACTATCCTTGTAGAAAAATTCAAGAACAAGCTACATCACTAGGCCAACTACTTTCTCTCCTATGCAGGGAGAAAACAGCTTATCAACTCTGTCTTGCAAGGCATATCTACCTTCTGGGGCTCATCTTTTCTTTTACCTAAGGAATTTTTGAAAGAGATGGATAAGTTATGCAGAAGATTCTTTTAGGGACTTTCTGAAGGCCAAAGAAAGATGACCTTTGTGAGTTGGGATACTATTTGTAGAAATAAGAAATATAGTGGTCTAGATATAAAGGAAGCTCTTAGATGGAATAAATCTCTCTATCTCAAGTGGATTAGGAGGCTGGAAACCAAACAACCTTCTCTCTAGGCTAATTGGGTGAATCATTATTACCTAAAGGGGATGGAAATTTGGGATGTTCCCAAAAAACAATGTGACTCCTGGTGCTAGAAACAACTCCTAGCTATTAGAGCTTGGTTTATCAACAAAGCAGGTGGGGTGAACAGTGCTAAACTTGTTCTCAAGGAATGTACTACTGGTGGAAAATGAAAGCTAGCCTCGCCTATGACTGGACTAATGGTAACCAGCAGGGGACTTATTTTGCAAAAACAATCTAGGACAAAAGTGTTATCCCTATAAATCAAATCATATCATGGCTTGCTTGTCAGAAAAGCCTCCCAACTATTGACAAACTATCTACTACAGGCATCTCTATTGCCAATAGATGTGAACTCTGTAAATGCAAAGTTGAAACACATACTCATCTATTCTTTGAATGCACTTTTTCTGCTAAAGTCTGGCAACTTATCCTGAAATGGATGGGTGTTACGAGGAGAGGCAAATGCTTCAACAAAGAACTAAGATGGATGCACAAATACAATAGGGGGCTCAATGGAGAAAGAAGTGGTAGAGATCCTTTATTTGTGCCACTGTGTATGAGATATGGACCGAGAAAAATCTCAGAGTCTTTATAGGTAAAGCCCACTCTATTAAGCAAATCATTCATTCTATTCAGTTCAATACTACTAGCAGATTACTCCATACTTGTACAAATAACCAAGACAGCATACATGCAATGTTATTGACTTAGCTTCGATTCCTTTATATTTCTCTTTGGGTTTGGAGTTTGAGAGCTTATTTTGTTTTGTATAGGGGGTGTGTGTACATGCCAAAGCATAAAATTATGCAAATCTATTATTTCCCCAATGTGGATGAATAAAATGAGTAGATTAATTTCTCCAAAAAAATTAAACTAAAATTTTTAGGTTTATATTTCAACCTATTTAGGACCCAATTTTTTTTTATAAGAATATTTTTCAATGTGTAACTGAAAAGTTCATAGATCTAAATAGTAATGTATAAGTAAAGTGTGTTTAGTTACAAAACATCAATTATTTCATAATCATCCAACACAATATTGAAGATGTAAAATATCCTACAATTATTTCTATAATTAATTGTGCATAATATAACACACTTTCACAATAGTACATATAATTAGGGTTAGTTAGGAATGATGAATTACATATATGAATTTAGATATTCAATTTTGTGAATTATATAAAATTCATACATTACAAGAACTTTGGAAATATTGTTATATTTTTCAAATTAATATAATCCTTTAAGAATTATATATATTTTTAGTCAATTTACATATTTCTTTTAGTTTATTTTTTATTTTGATAATCTTTCAAAACTAATGTAAGATAATTATCTATAACAAAACACATTCCAAAATAGTATATAATTTGGCCATAAAAATAAAATAGATAAATATAAGTTTGATCTAACATCAATAAGAAGTTTATCATGTTATTTTCCCCCTCTTTTTTCATGTCTAAAAATAAACCCAATCAAAGTATTAAAAAAATAGTTTTAATATTATTTAGCACATTTATAATCTTTCTAAATCCCAAATATAATAGCAACAACATAATAGGTTCATCCATCATCCTATTTTCACATTCAAAGTTCCTTAGTAAATTTGTTAATGAAATATTATTTCTTGATTTTTGCCATTTTGTGCTCAAATAAATAAATTATAGGATTTGTAGTCTGGAAATTGTTATTTTAATTGTATTAAATAATGCATATGATAAATACATGTATCATACATTAAGGAGATATATTTTTCTAATTATATATGCTAAGTTTGAAGAATTCTATTAATGGTAAAAAAGTATTAAATATATAGTCTTTAAATCATATGATAATCTGTTTTGGGATAGTCATTAGATGTTAATATATATAATCAATACAAGTTGCAACCCATTAAATTAAACAAAAAATAGTTATTTCCCCTTACAATAAGTATGAAGTTGATAAGTGTGTACAAGTTAATTTGTGGAAAATTTCCACAATTCACAAAGCATTATTGATGTAACAAGAGAGAACAAGGATGAAGAGGATGGGGAGAAAGGGGCGCATGTGAGAGAACCTTAAGTAATTCATTGTATATGTGGAGTGGGTTTTTATTTGAAAAGAAAATTCAACAACTTTTGAGAAAAAGTTCAAATAATCAATACCATTAGGGTTTGGAAGGGAATAAATCAATAAATTCCAGAAATCATGAGAAAATATTAAAATTATTAGGATAATTGATATTTAGAAAGGAGAAAATTGATAGGGTATTTTTTTAAAAAAAATATGATCACTATTTAAAAAAATTGAGAAATTTTTGATATTAGTATTGTTGGCTTTTGGGAGGAAATAGATATGGTTAGAAATTTTAATGTGGTTTATATTTAAAAAAAGTGATAAAATTTTAAAATTATTAATATAAATAAGATTTAAAAGATAGAAAATTAATAGGGCAAAAAATTTAATGCGGATACTATTTAAAAAAAGAAAAAAAATTAAAATTATTAATAGTGTTAGAATTTGGAAGGGAGAAAATTGATTTTAACATCTTCATTATTTGAAAAAAACATGTAAATAATTAAAATTATTAATACCATTAGGATTTGGAATGGAGAAAATTGATAGTGTCAAAAAATTTAATGTGGTTGCTAATTAAAAATTGAGAAATAATTTTAAATTATTGGTACCATTAAGATCTGGAAGGGAAAAAATTGATAGAGTAGGAAAATTTAATGTAGCCACTATTTTCTTTTTAAAAAAAATTAAACTACCACAAATAGAGAAATATTCTAAGTGAACCACAAAGTAATATTGCATTATGTTTTCATAATCTAGAAATAAAAATAAATGTTTAAAAAGTGATAAATGTAGAAATCATGAGAAAGTTTTGAAATTATTAGTTTTGTTGAGATTTGGATGGAGGGAAATTGAAAATTTCTAGAAATCATGAGATAAAAATTAAACTATTAGTACCATTGGAATTTGGAAGTGAGGAAATTGATAGGGTAAAAAAATCTAATGATCATTATAACCAATAATTGACATGTTTTATTATTGAAAATAGAAAAAAAAAATATATAGAAATTAGAATTGATGACTCATTAAGTGTGGGCCTTATTTGGTTCAATGTATGTAAAAAAATAAAATCTAGAAATTATGAAAAAATTAAGGAAAAAGATAATATCCCAAAAAAGTATTATTATCATAAAGTTAATGTAGAAGACTTAATATTTTATTTTAAATGATAGCAGAAGAGGGAATGTATTATTTTGGATGGATGTTTCATTCTTTCTATTATATATGATGATAGATTATATTCAGGTAATTTTGAAATTTCCCTCTTTAATTATTTATCTTGTAGTAGCATAATCACTACTATAAAAAGAGTCATAGATGATGGTAATAAATATATACAATAGAAGTCAATGTTCACATAGGTTATAGCCGTCCATACTATAGGCAATAGTTCAAAACACAATGATCAATAATGAAATAAAAATAAAAAAATGGCGCCTTACAAGAGTGTATGGATGATGGTTGTGGTCTAAAACACAACAATTTTAAATAAAAGTTGTGATTCAAATTTTTACATTACAATTGCTTCCTACGCCATCCACAATTTCCTACAAATAAAAATCTACATATAATCCCAATTGATACATAAACACTAATGTTGTGTATCCCATCTCATAATTTAAAGTTTGCATTATATATTTACATCAACTTACCACCTCATAAGATTTATTGTATCTTATATACACATCAACTAGCCACTCATAACATCAATTAGTTTACATTAAAATTATTTACATCAACTACTCATGAATAATATACATAGAGCAGACAATAAAATTTTCAAGCAAGATAGAAAATCGACATACATTATATAACAAGACATTTATGACAAATGAATGTTAATTTTATTTACTTGGCCTCTCCATTTCTCATGAGCTTAGCAAGAGCTCTACCATATTAAATGAAGAGGCCAAGTTAGATAACAAAGACGTTTCTTGTGAAATCATGGACTTTACATCTTCATCATGATCATCAAATGTCATACCTACATTAAACCATCAATTTAATAATTAAATATATGACATTCACAAATTTAATATATAATTTTAACAAATAAGACATGATTATAAAAATTCACACCATTTAAATGCTTTATATTATATTTATATAAATCAATCATCTATGTCGCTTTTTGTTATGGCCTTTACCTTCCTAACACACAAAGTCAAATCCAAGTACATAAAATCATTCTTCTTTATCATTCCACACATAAACACCATCAATTAAATTATCCATATCAGACGAGGAAGGTGGGATCAAAGTCAAAACATTCACCCTTTCTATATTTTCATCTCATTTCCTTGATGAAAAGACTATGGATCATTGTTTATCAGTTAGATCTATAACATACACCATATGTCTAGCTTGTGAGGCTAATATAAATGGATCATTTATATCACTTAGTTTGGAAAGATCCACCCTTTAAAACCCTACTTCCTTATTAGAAACATTTTTTATTGTTAACTCATTTACAGTCGAATAAAGGAATCATAAATGAGGTGTAATCTAATAGATATCTATGTTAGATTACCCCATTAATCATAAATGAGGCATAATATAATAGATATCTATGTTAGATTACCCCATAGTATGTCATGAATGCATAAATATGGTTTATGTGACTAGCACTTACTATATACAAAGATTCAAATACTATACTTACACCACTATTCTACATGGTATTTTTGTCAACTTTCTCTTTTGTGTAGAAAGTACTACCATCAATTATGTATGAGTTGTAACACATTACTTTCTGATGAGGTAATGTGATAACCAACACAAATAAGTATTAAGATCAAACATTTGTTATGCCAACCACTCTATAAATGAATTATTGTGTTTAAATAATAAACATTTCTCACTCTTGGAAGGATTTGAAGCCCTGATCATATCCACGTGTTACTATATAAATGGATAGACACCTTCTATATTATGAAGTATATATGAGTGATCCTATGTCAATGTATTAGAATCACCAATCTTGAGCACTTGAAATCCTTTACCCCATTTCCTCTCATATGATATATCTGAATGTCATGGTTGAGGAAAACATATGGTGTTAGCATCAGGTAAGAACTCGCAACAAAGTTCAATCACCTCCTCCACTATATAAGCCTTATCTATGCATCCTCTAGCTTGTTTAGGTTCCTCACATAGTATTTTAATAACTTCATGAACCTCTCAAATGAATACATCCAATGCAAATGAACTAACTTACATAACCTAACGTCTCTGACCAAGTGCACAATTAAATGCAGCATGATCGCTAATAAAAGGGGAGGAAAGTGCATCTTGAGATAGCATAATATCATCACAATCTCTTATTATAATGTGCCCAACCTCTGAAGGTCAATAAAATTAGGACATATTTCCCTTAGAAATAAATCCTAAATGAGAACATGATGACCATATGATTTTATACCTGCTAATTACAAATCTTTCATTGAAACAAGGTGTTTAATGTTTGATGAATATCCTTTAGAAATATCTACTCCATTTGGACATTCACACAAAGAAGAATTCTCTTTTATAGAAAAAGTATAACATATGGGAGGCAAAAAAAAAGTTTCATTCTTCACTTTTTGTGGATGTAATTATATCCTTATACCCATCTCAATGAGGTCCAACCCAGCATTGATGTCATCTTTGGCCTTCTTTGATACATTTAGATGTGTACTAATTATAATATCAAATACAATCTTCTCAATGTATGATCACATAAAGATAGCATCACACATATAAGTTTTTCCAATAAGGAAAGATAAAAAAAAAATATTGACCTCTTCTTCTACCCCACTTGTTATAACTAACTTTTTGTTCTTTTTTTTTCGAAATTCACAATGAATACGCTCTAATTTTTTTAATACGTAGAGTCCCTTGAGTGGATTTGGAGCTCTTGTTTCTCCAAGTTTTTTTGTCAAAGTTTTTATTTGCCTATGATAATAATGATTTGTAGGCAAGAACTTACAATGTCAAAGATAGGCAGTTTTCCTAATCTTTGATAGCTGGATAAAATTTATATTATCTTCACAAATAGAACATACATAGTACCATGCACACTATAATAAAAAAAATAGTATATATGCTGAAAATCATTTATTGGCAAAATAACATTTCTCTCAAGTTAAATAACTCTTAGACATGTGTATCAAACACTTCAACTCCATGATCCCATATGTACTTCAAGTCCTTAATAAGTGGAGTTAGATAAACATTAATATCATTACAAGGCTGATTTGGACTTGATATAAATAAAGATACTATCATCCATTTATTTTTCATGTACAATGATGGAGGGAGATTATATGTCACCAACATAACCAACCATAAATTATAGTTTGTGCTCTTATTAAAAGGGTTCATTCCATCAGAGCAAAGTGCATGGCAACAATTTCTAAATTCATGACCAAGTTCAAGGAATTTAGTATAACTAATATTCCATTAAGGAAAATTGGCTAGATGTCTAAGCTTTCCATAAAAAAAAAAACACTCTCTTTTGCATGCCATGTAATATTCTTTGTATTTTCTCTATTATTAAACATATGTCAGAATCTTAGTATGATTATAAAAGTATGACAACACCTTGTTAGGAACCTTAGCCTTCTTGAATCGTGACATTTGACATTTATGATATGTATCCAATGACACATATTCATTACAATACATAATTCAATCATTGGGACAAGCATAATTCCCCCTGCCATAATATAGGTTAATAGAGTAAAAAAAATATATCATTTGCTTTATATGTCTTGTAATGAAGTACATTATCCTCCAAAAACATCTCTTTCAACAATTTAAAAATAGAAGTGAACTTTTTGTAGATCCATCCATTAGACACCTTGAGGTCATGCGATCGTAACAATGTCGATAGTTTTGTAAATTTAATATAACATTCGTATATAGGTGTTTCCAAATTACTAACCAACTCTTCAAAAATTTTAAGAGTTGCTGAAATGTTAACTAAGTCATCATATTCAAAATAATCATTTTTTAGCACTACTAATTTATACACTAATGGACTCTCTATACCATATCTAATTAGTGTAACTCCTATCCAATCCATACATAATAAGATGATCTTTTATTTTAATGACCCTTTTCTTCTTACTATCACTACAATCAATACATGGAAAACATATACTAAGAGGATCCACAACATGTTTAACCACAAATTTTAGGGTATCGTCAGCACCATCTATATACTATTTAGACAACCTGCTAAAGTATTTCCATGATCAATCCATTATATCCTATATTAATAATAAAGTTGAGCAAAATAATTTAGGAACAACTAGAACAATGGTTTACAAAATTGATTTATATAAAAAAAATATGTAGGATAATATATATATATATATATATAGCTAACAATGCCAGGATTTCTCATCCAATACACTAACAACAATAATAATCATATCAAAGTTACACTTCTAGAAATATATAAAATGCATGAAATTAGAAAAAAATGAAGAAATAAAATGATGTCCTAATAAATCAAAACATAGTCAAAATAAGTAATATATATCGTGATAATAATAAATAAGAGCAAAGACAAAATAAATAAATAAAAAAGAAATCAAAACCTTTAAGAGAAAAATAACTGCAACAAGAGAAGGAAAAAGGAAAGCTAATTGTGGTGGCTATTGAGGCGACCAATGGAGAGGAAGGAGTTTGTGGAGAAAGCAACAATGGTGGAATACAAAAAAAAAATAACCAATTCACAAAATAGCTCTCTGTAAGTTCATGTAAAAGATAGAATTAAAGGGAGGCATGCTAGGTTATAAGTCAAAAGTTGAAGAATGATAGAAAAAATCTCTAAAAGTTGGAAGAAAAAAATGGCATCTATATTCCAAAAAATGGGAAGAATAAAAAAAAAGCATCTTGATTTACATTAGACTATGGTTTTAGCTTGTAACATTCATCTTAAGCCCAAAAACAATTACCACTCAACTTTATATGGCGATTGTATTCTTGTAACCATAATTTATGTTACTAAAAATAAAGCAACTAAATCTTCTCCTACTCTTTTTTTTTACTAGGAAGATTATATATGACTATGTTTAATATAAAAATTTTATATATGTTTTCATCTATTTCAATTTTTAAAGTAGTGGGTATCTAAAAGTAAGTACGTCACATTTGACAGCATTAGTCATGTCATAAATTATACATATGGAATTCCTTTCCTTTCCGCTCCTCAAATTAAGTAACAAATGCTGAAATTTTCTAATTTTGGTTCGAACTTAATTATTCGTCCAAATTTTGGCCTTCTATGTAGTCTTTGGTCCAATAAGGTAAAAGCTTGGGTTCAAAGTATTTCAACCTCATCTATCCTTAAATTTAATTTGAAAAATATAAATTTATAACAAATAAAATGAAAAACATACTATTAATTTTTCTACTAGGCAAGTTCACTCCAAAATTAATTATTTTGGTCCAATCCCAATCTTATCTTTGATTTTATCTACTGTAAATTTTGATCCTTAGTCGAATTTTGGAGTAATCCTGATCAATGTAATTTGATTTGATTTTTAATCAAAACATCTAACCCATAGTAACTAACCACAACAAGCGTGAAATAACTTCCTATCAATTATGGCATCGACTACTTGTAGAAGGATATTTCCTCCATATGGGCCCTAAAATAGTAAAGGGGAAAAGAAAAAAAAAACCTCCATCTTTTTAACCACCACTCCATACACCATCTTACTACCAATGCAAATTGATCATTGCAGACATACTACCTCTAACCTACCATTAGCCTACCATCAGAGAAGCATTGTTGTCACCACCAACAAAAAAAAGGATTGAACTAAGAAAATGAAATCAAATGGATCCATCTTTCAAATCTAATATTTAATACAATGAAATTAAAATCAATATCACAATCAAAATCTAATTCAAAATCACCATCAATTGAAATCGAGGTTTGAAAATTGTAAAACAATGATGGTGCTTTAGACTATCACAAAATCCACACCATCTAAAACAAAAACAAAGAAGGAATAGGAAGAATCAATGGAAAACTACCAAAATGAAAATCAATTTGATTTTCAAGTCCATAATCATTAAGTTGGAGTTTGAAGAAGAAAACATGGCAATGATTTGAACTGCTGATGATGATGAGCACAATGCAATAATGGTGAGAGACGACATTGGGCAATCGATGACCACAGTGACTCAAGTAGTGGTGCTAGGCCATGGACTCTTAAATGTGTAAAGAGATAGGTTTGGGAGGATGGGTCTAATAGTACTTGTGTTGAAGAAGTGTATTTTTATAAATAAAATGTGACCTTTTTTTGTAGAACATGTTTATTTTATCTTAAAAGATATGTATTTATAACCTATATATTCCTCCCTTATATTCGTACAAATAAATAAATATATTTTTATTCTAAAAGATGTATATTTGTATCTTAGATGATGTACATATATAACACTTATATTACTCCCTTATAAATACTCAATACGTGCATTTGTCAATATAAGATATGTATTTAGCCACCATAAGATATGCATTTCATCTCTATGGTATTTTCATTTGTCAATATATTTTGTGCATTTCTAAATAAAATATGTATATTCACAACTATAAACTATATATTTTTTTCGATCAAGATGTGTCTTCACCACTGTAAGATGTGTGCTTATAGTCACAAATACTTATCTTAACATGTACATTTATCAATATAAGACGTGTATATATTGATATAAGATGTTGATTGTAACATCCCATTTTTTCCTAAGTTTAATTATATGGTAATTAGGCTCATGATACATTCCTAAAATTATTAATATTGATTTTTAGGTCATTTGTATTAAATTTGAGTCTTTTACTGTTCATATTATTCATTTGTGAAAAGTCAATTTTTTTGTGGTTTTTATGATTTAGTATTTTTATATTTTTTCAATTCATCCAAAATTCTTAGCCCATGCTAAAAAAGTTCTATGCTTACTAACTCTTTTTGTTTCATTTTTGTCCACCTATTCCTTCATAATCATTAAAGTGCATTAATTTATGTTTACACAATTACACAATTTAAGTCGTTTTTATCTATTTAAAAATATTTGATTTTATGTATTCTTTCTATAGAAACAAGTAGGGCTGTAAATGAGCTGAGCCAGTTTGGTATTCGGCTCGGCTCGGCTCGTTAAAAGCTCGGTTTGGCTCGTTCTTTTAATTAAACGAGCCTCAAAGTGGGGCCCGGGCTTGGCTCGTTTATTAAACGAGCCGAGCTCAAACTCGAAAAAGCCCAGCTCGGTTCATTTTTTGGCTTTGGCTCGTGAGCTCTGCTCGGTTCGGCTCGTTAAAAGCTCGGTTCGGCTCGTTCGTTTAGTTAAACGAGCCGAGCCCAAACAGCATTTTAGGCTCGTTTAGTTAAACGAGCCGAACCCAAACCTAGGGGTATTCGGCTCGGCTCGACTCGTTTACAGCCCTAGAAACAAGTACCCATTTACACTTTTTGTTATTTTTTTGCTTGTTTTTTGAAAAATGTGTTTTATAGATTATCTTTTCATCAAACTTCAAATCAATTCTGATGCCTAATATTTTTATACACTTAGATTTCTAAACAATTTATGCATCTTTCCAAAAAAATTATAATTTTCAGGATTTATTTGCTATTTTTCATAATAAATTTCTATTCCTTAGCATATCTGCTCATTTAAGTATTATGGGAATTTGGACAATCCCTATTCTACCCTCCCCATGACCGGCGTGAGCCACCCTAACTAGACAACCGGTCCGAAATTTTCAATTTGGTTATCCCAACAAAATTTTAACTATATTCTAAATCCTACTCAACATTTGACTTATGTCTTCCACCATCAATCACCTTCTTTTATTTCGAGTAAATCACACGTTAACCACATCTCTTCCCCTTAAGACTTTCACGTCAGATTTGGGAATCACGCAGAGGGGTTATGCGTGCCCCATATTCAAAACACACCTCCTTCCATCTGCACAATTCACACCAAAAAAAAAAAATCAAAGCCTTTCTCCCACGTTTGTCTCTCCTCTCGGGTTGTGCTTGCAGGCCGGTCCCCAGCTCATCTCTTCAATTTTTACCCCCCATTGTTCCTACCATTTAAGATCCACAACTCTATCCCTTCAAAATTGACTAAATCGTGGTGATTATAGGTGTGTTCCTTCCCTTTATTCCTCCCCATCTTCGATCTGCAACAACAATTTTGTTGCTAATCATTTTGCCTCCTTCCAGCCCCTCTACCAGCTTCATTCCTCTTCTTTTTCTCTTGATTTTTGCTTGGTTTGATTCCTTTCGATGTATACTCCATAAACCTACCATTTTTTAGGAAATCGTTGGTCTTTTCCGCTCCCCCCCCGGCCAAAGTTTTCCCTTCATGCTACTACTCGAGTGGTGGTTGTCGCGAGTTGTGAGTTGCGATTTCGCGACTTTCTATTCTTCTTTTTTCTTGTAGTTTTTCCTCTTGTTTTTCATGGGTTAATCCTACTTACTTACCCCGGGTTAGCCTCCATTTCTCACTTCTTTTCCTTGTTGTTTTGTACCGGTTTTTTTTTTTGCTGTATTTTTTTTTTAACTTTTGCCACCTGTTGCATGTCGTTGTCGTTACTGCTAGTTGTGCATGATTTCCTTTGGGTTTTCAACCTGATTTGTTTTCCCTCACTCACTAAAATACTTGCCCTTCATTAGCCCCTCCATTACTCTTCATTTTCCTTATGTTCTGTGTAATTATGGGCTAACACCTTGCGCCAAGCCTGCTGTGTTTTATCCCCCTGTTAGCAGCTTTTCCATCCATTTATCCTCCTGTCTAGCTTCCCGTAACCTCCTAAATATACTTTAGTTTAACTCTTTAACATTTTTACCAGTGTCGGGGATTAAAATTTAGGGGACAATGGAGGATAAAACTTCCTACCCTTTT
The DNA here is from genome assembly GCA_030549775.1 of Tamarix chinensis. NCBI lineage: Eukaryota > Viridiplantae > Streptophyta > Magnoliopsida > Caryophyllales > Tamaricaceae > Tamarix > Tamarix chinensis. Next base: position 121,722,447 of record CM060171.1, read on the forward strand.
CCTGCAATTTTTTTTTTCATTTTCCTAATCTTGTTGAAGGTGATCAAGCCGATGAGAAGAGGTGGTGATTAGGAATATTTTTACATTTTGCTTGAAGATTAAATTAGTTAAGCAATGTGATTAATTTTCTAGACATAGGTAATGTGTTATTTTGTTGTGTTAAGCTAATGTCATGTTTTTGCATGATTATGATATGTTAAAAATAAGCATGAGATGTTAATTATGGTTTAAGCATGAGTTAATTTTGTATGATTTTGTGGTCACATTAACATATGTATATTTATGTTGGATGGGAGAATGCTTAGGAGTTTTAGGGTGTCTTTTGAGCTCCTAGATTTCATGTGGTTTGTGTTAGTTTTAATTGGTGCTAAGCATGATTATGTGTGTATAATAACATGTCAGAGTGTACTCTTAAATATCAGGTATTTTGTGGAAAATGGCTAAGTTATCCCTAGTGTGTTCTTTGACCTCCATTATTTTATGTGATATATATATATATAGTTGGGTATATGAGCTTTGGTGTAAGTTTAGAAGTCATCGGAGTTGAATTGGGTTTTTAATGAATTTATTAAGTTTTGTGGTCATTAGTGTAGTTAAGGGTATTTTGGTGATTAAACATAATTTTGGAAATTTGGAAATCAAATGTGTGTTATGATAAGGAAATAGGTTAAGCATAATAAATGAATAAATTTGAATAACTATAATGAGTATAAGTTAAGGTTTTATGATAAAATGAGCATATAGCATCTCAAAGGTAAAGTAATTATTATATGTACGTAATTTTAATTTTAACTTATATTTTAGCTTAATCATGGTTAATATAAAATATTAGGTATTGTCTTAAGTTTGGTGAATAAATGAGTTTAATTGGTGGTTAAATGACTTAAGTAGAGAATTTGGGTTAATGAGAACATTTTAGTCGTGTGCCCGTAGCACAATCTTCTTAGATCATATTTAGCTTCAAGATAACCTAGAAGGTTTCCCGAGGTGAAACACTTGATTTAAGTAGCTTGTTTGATTTATTTCCATCATATTTAAATATTGGTTTACTGTTCTCATAATCTTTCGTTTGTATTTTATGTGGAATTTTCCTTTATTTGACCTTAGCGTATCTCTAATTGCATGTTTAACTCACAATTATTTGTAATAATTCATACTATAAATAATATGTTATGAGTAATTGATGTGGTTATGCTAATTTAATTCCATGATTAGCTATAATTATCCTAAAATAACATGAGTATTTACGTTGGCCATAATGACAAATGATTGATGGAACTTTTAAGTGCGTAATATTGTGTTAAGTGTGGTTATTATGCTTGAATAAAATATAAATAACTAAAGTGAAAGATCACATGAGTTGGGATTGAGAAAGTCTATGGCTATTAGTGACTTGGTTCTATCAAAAACAGAAAACCCTAAATCTACCCCTATGTGAGTCTAATATTTCAAATAGTAGTAATATGGGTACTTAAGGATTAAGAGTTATTCCTTAAGTTATTCCTTAAGTAGTGTTGTAGCATTTTACTTTTTTATGGGAATAGTGGGGCTCCTATACTCAATGTAAGTAGGAAATCAGTTATATGACCACTATGTAAAGATAATAAAATGTGTACTCTAAGTTATACCTTATGATATGAATTTAATTAAATGTATGTTATTGCATGCTTTATTATATATATATACCATGATTTATGTTTAACATGTTATGAATTTTGAATTAACATTATTACTTCGTACACAAATACTAATGTGTTCATCTTATGAACACCTATTCATTCTCACAAGTAGATACCATATTGTTTTGTAAGCATTGTTAATATGGGTGCTTTAATGTGATGCTTGGAATAGATAAATGTTTTGGGATATAAATGTAGTGGTGTAGTTTTCTTGATGTTTCTCCTAAAGTTTTATTACTCTTATTGTGTGTGTGTGTATATAGCTTCTATTTTATCGCACTTGGTTTGTAATCTTATAAACCGAGATCAAATGTTTCCTACAACTAATCTCTAGTTGATAGCTACTTTGTTTAGCCTAATAGCTAACATGAATTAGGTATAAGAAGTATATTTTTTATATTAGATGCGGCGGCATCATTTGTTATTTTATTCTTATGCTTTTGCAAAATAAAAATGTTCAATAGTAAATTTTTGAGTATTAGACTGATAGACTAATCATCATTTACCTGCACAAAGTGCTTATATGACTAGGCTTTCCTTCCATCAATGAATTGGCACAAATAATCCACGCCATCTAGTGTAAGGTTCTGTTGTAACAATGTAGTAATGTATAAATTGCAAGAAAATAGCAACAAAGAAAAACCATAATCAAACAAAGGTAGAAAAACTCTTGTAGCAGCAGTTACGCAAGAAATTCCAAGCGTATCAAAAGTACATAAGACAATTTGTCTTATGTTTGGAACTACTTATCAAAAATAGTTATCTATAATAACTACTTATTTTAGAAATTTTTTAGGCTAAAAAATTTATAAAATAAGTATTTATTATAGATAACTACTTTTGATAAGTAGCTTCAAACAAGCTATGATCAAGAGCAGATGATAGATGCTTAATAGATATGCGTGGAAAAAATACATTGCTAGAAATTCTTAGGAATGTCAAAGAAAGATTACCATCTTATCATCCATCGAATTCATTTTGTTGTCCTGCAAAACAAAAAAAAATGATGAGCAAGGCAAGTAAGTAAAGTTAAAGAAGGCTAAAAAAACAAATTTCTAGAAGAAGAGAAAATCCAACAGGGAAAATAAAAAAGAGGGGCCATATATGGTGGTCTGGAACTCACCAAAAAAGAAACAGCGTCCTTCAGTTCATGCAACTCACTATAAATTCTAGAGAGGTCTAGCCGAACATCAGAAACCTATTCCACATGTTGATTATGTTAGAAGTTGAATGGTGCCAAAGTACAAAACATTGTATAAGGAAATATGAAATGAAGAAATAAATTTATCATGCTATCATCATCCCCATACTAAATTTGAGTAAATAGCAACATTGGACTTATTAACCAAACTGGACATATGAATGCAAGCAATGAACATAAAAAGAATGTGGTTGCCCTAGAAAATGTGTAACTCAAACATCACCTAGAACAATTAAAATTTGAGATGAAAAAAATTAGGAACGATATTTTTATTTTACCTTTAGAGAACACTAGAAAAAAAACTATGTTTCAAACAATATATGACAGGAAAGAGAAGGGATTTGTAACTTACGTCATTCTGAATCAGTTTTGGTATGTCCTTCATATCATTCACTTTTACATCCACCCTCTCAATCCATTGTGTTAAATGCTTCTTTGGTTTCTGCCAAAAGAAAAAATAACAGTTATATATTTATAATAAACCATATATATTACCTAATGTAAACAAAAAAAAATAGCCATGCACATAAATAAAACTCCTAATGCCTATATATAATGAAAAATAACCAAGAGACACATAGCATCATCAACCCAGGCCAGATAAACTATAATCAGAAAAGCTCATGTCTTGCCTTCCATGTCCAAGGATCATCCTAAAATTCCTTCATACCGAGCAATTTATGGGAGAGTAGTTAGAATTCAAGTACTGAATGAATAACCAGCAAGATTATGTAGATATGGAAGAGAAAGAAGAATTGAACATGCTCTGTTATTATTGTTCTTGAATATAGCCACAACTAGAGAAGTATAAGATATAAAACCTATGGCAAAACTAGTTATAAGATAATATCTATACTAATCTACTGACTAAGCCTAACTAATAAAGATTTAACCTTCAACTTGTTTTTAAGCTTGTTGAAGAACTAAAAAGACAAATGCTTTACCAAAATATCAGCAACTTGATCCACAGTTGGCACATAGTTAATTAACAATTGTTGTGCAGCAACGTTTTCTCATACAAAATACAAGTCCAATTCTAGATGTTTAGTTCAAGCATGAAGAACTAGATTCATAGGCAAAGCTACAATACTTTGATTATCACACTAAAGAACGGGTGATAAAGGGTTGCACACATGCAATTCCTCAAGTAAATATTGAATCCAAAGAACCTTAGCTACTACATTGGCTAAGCTTCTAAATTCAGCTTTAGTGCTAGATCTTGACATAAAAATTTGTTTCTTTGAGCACTAAGTAACCACTGGATCTTAACACAACACTTTGTTTTTTTGAGCACCAAGTAACCAAACTATCACCTATGTATATGCAAAAACCACAAGTAGACCTTCTCTTAACTACTATACCATTGTTCATTGTTCCTTTTAAGTATCTAAGAATTTTCTTAACTACTTTCTAGCGTAAAAAGAGGATTTTGCATAAACTAGCAAACCTTGTTCGCACTAAAAGCAATGTCTAGCCAAGTAACGGTAATATATTACAATGCTCCCATTTTGAGACATTGTCTATGGGATCCCCTTCAGGCTTAGACAATTTCAAACCACTAACCATAGGAGTTAGCAAAGGCATAGCATCATCCATTCAAGTCTTTAGAAGTAAATTAGTAATATAATTTTTTTGAGAAAGATACAAACCTTGAGGTAATCATTGTACTTCAATTCCCAAGAAATAATGCAACTATCCTAGGTCCTTGAAAGAGAAATATTGATTCAAAACAGAGATTAAGGATTTAAGTTGTGTGGCATCACTTCTAGTAACTATAATATCATCCACATAAAACCAGAATAAAAATAGTCGATGTCACATTTACTCTAATAAATAGAGATTGACTTGCACGAGAATTTTTTTTGTGGTAAGTAAGTAGATTTTATTACTACCAAAAATGAAGATACGTACAAACTAAATTAGACCACCAATTCATCTATACAATCCCTCCATTGGTCATATTTATTAACTTGATGAGGGGTAAAAATCCTAGTTGACACTACAAAGCATATATCTTTAATAAGTAGATGAGAGTTTCAAGATTTATGACTAAAAATTGTAGAATTCCTTTCCCACCAAATGGACCCTATGAATGTGACAAATAGGGTTTTGAGTATGTCCTTATTCCTCTTGCATTGATTTGTGTTTTTAGCCAAGATCTTCAGCTCTGTCTCCCATGAGTGGATATGATCCCTCCTATTAAAAGATTTCCTAATCTTCATCCAAATCTCCTGACTATAAGGGCAGTCAAACATAAGGTGTTTGATGTCCTCCTCTTGTCCTGTAGTGCACAAGTTACACTCGATATCCTTAAGAAGGTTTAGATGCTTCAGTATTACCTTGGTCATCAATTTGTTTTGAATGGCAAGCTATGTAATAAATTGGTTCTTGGGAGCAGCCAAACCACACCATGGAATAGACCACCACCAAAATTTTTCACCTTTGTGTCTAGTTAGATCATACATTTCCTTCATACTGTAAGATCCATCATTCTTTAAGATTTTTGTCGACTTGCACAAGAATTGATAAAGCCTAAGCTTTGAAGACATCTTCTCAACTTATCAAAACATGCTCGAGGAGCTTGCTTTAAGCTACACAAAGCCTTTTTTAGTCTATAGATCAAAGCTGACATATATCCCTTCATTTCTTGCTTAAACCCAAAAGGTTGATCCATAAAGACTTTTTCATGTAGATCTCCATGAAGAAAAGCATTATTAACATCTAATTGATGTATAGGCTAACCTCTAGTTAAGGCAACTATGAGAATAGTTCTAATAGATGATGGCTTGATGACAGGACTAAATGTATCAAAAAAATCAAAACCATAAGTTTGAGTATATCCTTTTGCAACTAATCTAGCTTTACACCTAGAAACTGAACCATGAGGATTCTTCTTAAGTTTAAAAACCTATCTACACCCTATTGTCTTCCTATCACACATTAAAGGCTCTAAAGACCAAGTATTATTTTTCATTAAAGCAACATATTCTTCTTGTGTTACTCTTTTCCACTGAGGATGAGCCCATGCTTCTTCTAGATTGGCTAGCTCATGCAAATCCAAATGTATATAATAAGCTTTATGCTTAAAAATACCATGCTTGCCTCTAGTTATCATTGGATGTTTATGAGTAACTCTCCCAATGATTTCTTTATTTTTTGAGCTTGAATTCAACTACAAATCACCCTGAACATAACTTAAATCCCTTGCAAAAGAGGAAGAAGAGGAAGACTAAGTAGATTCTGAATTCTTATTTCCAAGTTCAGTATTGACCTCACACGAGGAAATAGGACTATAAGAATGCATATTAGACAAAGACTTATCAGTGTTAAACTCTTGAACTGATTGTGGAGAACTCCACATGGGAAATTCAAGAACCATTGAAGAGTTGTATAAATTTGAGCTAAAGCAGGTAACGAATTATTGACAAATGGAAAAACTATTTCATCAAAAACAAAATGCTTTGACACAAAAAAAAATTCTGACTTGTCTAAACATTTATTCCTTTTATGTAGAGAACTGTATGCTAGAAAAGTACAAGGTTTAGACCTAAAATCCATTTTGTGAGCATTATAAGGTCTTAAGTAGGGAAAATAAAGAGATCCAAACACCTTCAATGCAAAATAGTCAAGTTTTCAATGGAAGAGTATCTCATGAGGAGATTAATTATTCAAAACTTTAGTAGGAAACATGTTGATCAAATACACAACACTAGAGGAAAGCATCTGAACAATATTTTTGAGGAAGGTTAGCTTGAGCCTGTAGTGTTAAACTAATTTCTACCACATATATATGCTTCCTTTCCACTATTCCATTCTGTTTTGAAGTATATGGACATGATACAATATGAATAATGCTAGCTCTCTTCAAAAGTGTTGACAGACTTCTAAATTCTCCTCCCCAATCTATTTGCAAGATTTTAATCTTACTATTAAACTGGAGCTCCACCATTGATTTAAAGTGAACAAAACACTCATGTGCCTCTAATATGCTCTTAAGGAAATATAACCAAGTAAAATGAGAGAAAGCATCCACAAATCTCAAGTTATGTCTAAAGCCATACACTAAAGGTTAGGGTGAAGGTCCCCAAATTCTAAATCAACCAATTGTAAAGGTTCAGTATATATAATATGTGACCAAGAAAAAGGCAACTTATGACTTTTACCCAATTAACAAGATTCACGTATACCATTTTTACTATGAGTAAAGTTGGAGGAAATGTTGTAGTCTACAAGTAATTTCTTTACAACCTTCCTAGAAGGATAACCAAGTTTTCCACAGCTTGAAAACATAATCACCATCATGTAGACTACATTGATTGCACACATTCCTAGGGTCCCTATCTTCTTCATCATGTTCTAGCTTTGCCTTTTCCTTATGATGCTACCATTCTTTCTTCAAAAAACTAAACTGGTATAAACCATTATACAATCTCCCCTCTAAAAGAGTTTCCTTGGTGACTAGATCCTTCACAAAACAAGAGGAAGGATGAAACTCAAAATAAACTGAATTATCTTTAGTAAACTGAGAAACACTAAAAAGATTTTTAGTAATTGATGGAACATGTAGTACACGATTCAAACTTAGAGTTTAGGTAATCTTGAATGCATTTTACACTGACCAACATGAATAATATCAAGTCTAACACCATTACCCATAAGTACTTTATGTTTACTAGTAAACTCAATGCCAAAACTGAGATTATTCAAGTTATTGGTTAGATGGTTTGTTTGTAATACCCCAAATTGAGTGGAGTGTTATAAGGATTGATTTGGCTACTTATATCAACATGGTATACCATCCTTTTGGTGATTCCGTCCTAAGAACTCCACAATTAAGTGTGCTGGCCGTGGAGCAATTTTAGGATGGGTGACCTCCTGGGAAGTTTCGAAAATTTTCTAAAAATTTCTCGAAAAGTGCGTGAGTGAGGACAAAGCTTGCTAAAAGGACTCGTGTTGATCTGTGGGGCCAGCCGATCAATCCGGAAGCTCTCCAAGGTAGCGATCGGGTGATCGTGTCAACTCGGGGTGTTACATTGTTACTCCTGAATCCGGGTACCAATTGGACATGTTTAAACTTGTATGAGCTGTTAAGACTGACACTGCATGCTTTAAATTAGAACTAGTATGTTCTTATGTTAAATTCACCAAGGCTTGATCTCCACCTTGGTTATTATTATTAGAGTTACTATGAAAACCAATAAAAAAAACCTATAATAACACCTGACTGTTGTATGTCCCAGTTGGCCACATAGTTGACATTGTGGTATATTTCCATTATTTCATCTTGCACGACCTCTGCCCCTATTATTTCTAAAATTTCATCTATTTCCTTATTGATTCTGAGCAATATTGTGATTTCTCATCGTCCATGAACCTTAATTCCCTCTATTAATTTCAAATATTTTAACAGCAAGATTTTCCATCATAGTTGAACTAATTCTTTGATTGATCCTACCTTCATGAGCTAATAGAAGATTTACCACAGTCTTTAAATCACTAAGAGTTTCCCTAGAAGCTATTAAAACAATTATAGCTTCATATTCTTCTCCTAGACTATTATGAACATCAACGACTTGATCAATTTCACTCAATTCATGCCCTGCTTCTCCAAGAAGACCAACCAACGTTTTAATCTTTGTTAAGTAATCCTTCATCGCTAAGCCCTATTTCTTGCAAGTTTCAAGTTGTCATTTGTAATACATTACCTTGGATATTGACTGAGATGCAAATTATTGGACAAGAGTGTTCCAAAATTCATGAGACGATTTACGCCCAATTAGTTATGGTATGTGTGATCGTGATATGGATACAACAACCAGGAGACCAGAAGCTTATCTTATCATTAATAAGCAATGAAGGTTAGATTAACAATGATAGTGCCTTGATCGTCAGTTAACACCTGCCAAGGTATTTCTTAAGTTCTAAGAATATATCCGTCTGAGCCATATCCACTAATCGTTGCTTCAACTTGAAATTTCCATTGAAGGTAATTCTATTCTTCAAGTTTGAAGGTAATTAATTGGCTGAGAGGAGTGACTACAAGTAGCAATGGATCATCCAATTGGACCGAATAAGAATGATTTAGTAGAAATCTTATTGAATCTTGAATTGTAGAGTTTCTTGATTCACCGACCATATTCAATGCCCCCAGTTAGAATCGAGTGCTTTAAGTACAAACTCTGATACCAAGTTAGAATTCAAGTGCTGAATGAATAACCAATAAGATTATGTAGATATGGAAGAGCAAGAAGAATTGAACATGCTCTGTTATTATTGTTCTTGAATTTAGCTACAATTAGAGAAGTCGAAGATATAAAACCTATGGCAAAACTAGTTAGAAAATAATACTTATACTAATATGCTAACTAAGCCTAACTAATAAGGAAAGGGTATATTAGTAAACTCATATATTATTCTAATAAACCTTATTTAAAGCAATTGAGATAGGCTTTTAAAGCTCCCAACAAGTGGGATAGGAAGGGGCCGAATGGGGGAATATATAATCCTTGTACCTATTATATTTCTTGTTAGCCACTCTCATTACCTGATGTCCAAAATTATTTATTCCTTTACATTGTAAATATAATATTCAATACAGACAAACATAAACATGATTATGAAATCCACAATATAGAGCAGCTACAAAAGGTAGTCATAACATTCAGCGTGTAAAATAAGAAAGTAAAAGAGGAACACGAAGGTGGAAGTTTCTTATTCTAATTGGTGGTATTAATTTTTAGAGGAATCTTGAATCCCAACCCTCCTCTTTGCACTTGGTTTTTTTTCAGGACTCATCATTAACAACCTAAGGCTAGTGAAATGCATATGAGAAAATAACTAGAACTGGGACCCTATATCCTAGGAATATTAACATAAAGATATAGTTGTGACTCATAGCAAGAGCGTATGAAACACTCTCCAAATGTGTTATTAGATTCTCCTCAGCAGTTTCCATGTTGTGCTTTGTTACATACATAAGATCTGAGAAAGAGAGACCCTATTCATCAAAGAAAACATTTTAGAGCAAAAAATACTAAGATCACCTTGATGCCAGTAAATTTTTTACATCATTATTAAGTCTGTAAAATGGGGGGAATATGAAGCCACAACACATCCATTTTTTTGTAACAACTTCCACCACATGCACCCAAAACCCACTACCCCTAATAGAGCCAGCAAAACCTAACTTCCCTCATATGGTATGTCCAACCTGACTTGATAAAATCTAAGAAATTCATTAGCTTAACTCGACTTCTCATTGACTGACTAGATGACGACTTAGCAATAAGTGACCTAACCTACACCTGACTTAACCTGAATCCAACTCACAACGTGATCCAACTCGAAACTTGACATAACCCAACCTAGCATTTTCCCAACATGAACATGACCCGATAGCTACCAAAATTGATAGCAACTTGACCTGATATCAACCCGATCCAACAAAATCAAATTCTATATTAACTCGTTCTGACAATAATAATAAAAAAAAAATTAAACACATATTCTCTTATTCATTGAAAGTCATTGAAAATATATTGTTTTATAAATCTTATTTATGTTTTCTTACTTTTAACTTGGATATTATGGTTCACCAACTATATTCTAAATCCACCACTCTTTCCGTATAAAAACATGACATCAAAAGATCATGATCACATAACAATTAAGAGCACATTTGACCCGAATTAACTTAAACCCAAAATAACTTGAATCGAAGTAACATAGTCCGAACTCATCTCATATCATTAGGTTAACTCAGTTTGACTTGAACATAAAATAATTTAATATGGGATTAATACAGCCTAAACTTGACTCAAATCGTTAAATTAACCCAAAATAATCCGAACCTATTGAGTTAGCCTAAAATTGCCTAAATCTGAACTAACTCAGCCCAAATGCAACCCGTTAAATTAATTTGAAATCACCTCAACCCAAACTTGACTCGAGCCCATCCCAACTTGTTAAGTTAACTAAAAATGACTTGAATCCGAGCTAACTTAACCCAAACCCTACTCAATGAATTAACTTAATATGGCCCAAATTTGTAATGACTTGAGCCCACGCCCAGCCTAACTTGAATAATAAAATGACTTGAAATGACCCGGCCCATAATCAACCCACAAAAAAATGATTCGCAATAAATTCAAACCGAAAATAACCTAACCGGCTACAACTCAACCGCCACCTCTAGCGCTGAGGGTGATGAGTGAAAATATAAGTGATGTAAAAATAAATGATGCCAACTGTCTGTTCCCCTTCCTAGCACAAAAAAAAATGTAAAAATGCAAAAGACACTAAGAGCAAAAAGGAGTAAACAATATAAGTGACGTATGCCTATATACATTTAATTATTACTTACATATTTTTTCTTGATGTTGATAATGTTATAGTGTTTAACTACTTCTCTTATGGCATTGAATAGGCTGCCATTGAATGGACTAGTTAATTGTATTAATTGGGTTGGGTCCCATATTTCACACCCAACTATGCTTTGGGTTAGGTCAGGAGGCTTCTGTATATAAACTATTTATGTGTGTGGGACGGACACCTTTTTTCCGCCATGATCCGAATCTAATCCGATCAATAAATAATTTAACCTGATCTATAAAAAAGAAAAATGGCCTGCTTTAATATGAATTATGAACCATCTGACCCGATTACTACCTGCAGGGTCAGCTAGCAATTCCTGCTGGATACTAATCTAGGTTCAATTATCCACAAAACTCAGAATGCCTTCGGAGATGGAGATATAATTGGAATGACAAATATACCCCCAATAACATCATTCAGCTAAAATTGAAGGCAGCCTGTTTCATCACAACGAAACACGGGTACCCTCCCCAGACTTCAGTAAGCAATAAATTTATGCATATCTCATACCTGAGCAGCAACAGGATCAGAATCAGCTCTAGCGGAGTCCCCGAATTGTTCAAGTCCTTTCACCAGAGCCTGAAGGGAAATGAAAAACAGAATGGTTAGACCGCTGTGTCCCCCAAGGCCAGCGTCTATAATTTTCCTCCTGACCCCTCAATTCACATGACTGCTATACTGATAAAGCTCGGTGTTAAATGTAGATGAGGACGTAACAGCAGTCCGAAATCCAAAAGCTAACGACAAAATCAGAAGATCGTGTTCGTGTGCATTGACCGACAGCAAAGTACCTGGAGCTCGCGGATAGCGTCAGATAATTTTCCATTCTTTAGCAAAATTGTACCGGCATAACCTAAAGATGAAAGCTGAAATCAGATCGAGAAGACGGATACGCCATATCACTGAATTAGCTTTCGTCCAACAATTACCTGCACCAATTAAGATTATGACCTTCGATAACCCTACTCCAATTTGCATCGCCATCTGAGACAGGGGGGGGGAGGAATGTGGCGAGGCTTGTCCAAATTATGAAGAATTGGTTCGGTTCGTGAGGTTTGTCCAAATTTTGAATTGAACAATTCGTTGCTATGGTTTGTCCGACTTTGGAATTGAACAATTCGTTGCTATGAAATTCAGTTTCTGAGGTTTGTCCAAATTTTGAATTGAACAATTCGTTACTATTAAATTCAGTTCGTGAGGTTTATCCAAACTTTGAATCAATAAATAGGTATGCCCATATTTTGAATCGAAGGATTTGTTGCTATTAATTTCAGTTCGGGAGGTTTGTCCAAATTTTGAATCGCAGAATTCGCTACTACTAAATTCATTAAAGACGATTATGCTGGCATATTTTATGTCGAGGCGTCGTGGAAATGGTCGTCTTTTAATTCAACATCACCTGTATATCGCCGCCATGTTCACAAGCTTATAGGCCGGGTATCTTCTTTAACGGCTACTGCATGCGCTTCGTCATGTTTTGGAATTGAAAATTATTTTTTTATGGTATTTTTATTATTCTTAAATAATAAAAAGAATTTATTTTAATCCCTTCTTATTTTATTTTCATATAAATTCATCCCTTTAAAATACAGCTTTCTCTATTTAAATATAATATGAAAGATGTATCAATAGATCACAACTATTACAAGTAGAGCTGGGAAAAGTTGACCCGACCCGCTTAACCTGACTCGACCTGAATGAAACCTGACTCGATACGACTCGAAAAATTTAGCAACCCAACCCGATCCAGACCCGACCCTAAATTGACCCGACCCGGCACTGACCCGATAATAATGAACCCGACCCAAACCCGACCCAACCGATCCCAACCCATGACCCGTCATTGACCCGACCCGATAGCGACCAGACCCGTAATTGACCCGACCCTATAGTGACCCGACCTGGTATTAACCCGACCTAGAGCCGACCCGACCCAACGTTGAGCCGACCTGACAATCACCCGATCTGACCCAACATTAACTTGATCAGACATCAAAATATATTATAATAATAATAAATTACATATATTTTATTATTCATTTAAAGCTTTTAAAAATATAGTATTTTATAAATTTTACTTATTTTTCATAATTTTACCCTAGACATTCTTATTTATTAATGATATCCTAATAAGATATATTATTAATAAATAAAAAACCAAAATAAAAAAGACAAACATTCAGTTATAAGTCTATAAAATAATTTTCAAAACGTGTTCCATTACATCTACTAATCCACCTATTTGAAGAAACTCTTAATAGAAGAGCATAATAGTGTCATTTATTAGTTATCAGTTTATCACTTATCACCCACAAAATCCAACAAATAATAACTATACCCCATATCAAGAGTATCTCACGTTACAACCCTAAATTTAAAGTTTTAGTTATATTTTTTCTTTTAATATTATTAATTTACTTTAAATATAATTTAGTATTCTACGTTCATCAATTTTAAATTTACAATATCTAATTATTTTTATTAACTATAATATTAATTATTTATATTTTACATTATTTAATTTTTAATTTATATGAATCTATATATAATAATTAATAATTAATGAAAATATATAAAAATATTATTTAATTTAAATTATGTTTAAAATAACTTATTATAGCTTTTTTTACTATAATAATAATAATTAATAAAATATTACAATAAAACTATAAATATAATAACGTTAATAAAATAAATACAACTAGAGAAATTAATAAGATAAATTATATAGAGAAATGAATATGAAAAAAAAAACTTGTAAAATTTATAAATGTTTAAAGCAATTAAATATAATACAATTAAAACTTGTAAATATCTTTATTATTTACCTTTGTAACAATAAAACATATATAATATTCTTATTTCATTTATCTTTACTAGTGATCTTATGATTGTATTGTATCTAATATATACAATGTAATAAATGATAATTATACATTGTTTATTCTTGTTATACTCACATTTATTTTATAAAATTATCTTTTTTTAAGTAATCAAATATTTTAACTAATTAATTAAATATAATATATTATAAACATCTAATATTTTTACTTTTAAAATTTATAAATATTTTAAGCAATCGAATATAATATTGTTAAAACTTATAAATACTTTTATTGTTTACCTTTGTAAAAATAAAACACATATAATATTCTTATTTCATTTATCTTTACTAGTAATCTTATTATTGTATCTAATATATACAATGTAATACATGATAATTAATTATACATTGTATAGTCTTCTTTTGATCATCTTTATTTTATAAAATTATCTTTTTTAAGTAATTAAATATTTTATGTTATCAAATAAATTATAATCAATGATAAATATCTTTGTTTGATTCAAAGCGCAATATTTTTTATTATTAAAATTTATAAAAATCTTTACTATTTATTTGTGAAAATAAAGCGCATTTAATATTTTTAATTCTTTTATCTGCAATATTAATCTTATGATTGTCTGTCTCTAATATTTATGATTTATAAAATGATAATTACTTAGACTCGAATATGAGTAAACCCGTCAAAACTCAACCCGACCCGACCCATTAAGTTAACCCGTAACTAATTGAATTCAACTCGTCAAATTGTATGAAATGACCCCACCCATCAACTTAACTCGAAATAACTCGGACATAACTAACCCGTCATATTATATTATTACATGAAAATATAAAATGACCTGAACCGGCCGAAGCCACCTACTCACGTGAACTAGAAAATGACCCGAAACCAACTCGACCCTACCAGTCAAGTTAACCCAAAATTATCCAAATCCGAGTTTTCTTAACCCGAACGGCCGGACCCAACCCGACCCGACAAATTAACCCGAAATGTTCCAGAACCGAAATGACTCGACAAATTGACCCGAAATGACCCGACCCGACCCACACCCGACCCGACAAATTGAATGACTCGAAATGACCCGGCCCGTTAGTGACCCGATCCAACCCGCAACAATCAAATGACCCGAAATGACCCGACCCGTTAATGACCCGACCAATCGGAATATAGGCCATAACATCAAGAAAGTGCTATTTTTTTTCTTATTACTCCTCCTTAGCTCCATATATGACTCACTTGAGGATGAATCTTTACCACCTTCACTTTTTTCAACCTCATTGAAATGCCTCGAAAATTCTAATTTTATTAATTATTATTCAATAAGGTTTTATTGGAGAAAAAAAAATTAAATATTTTTTAAAATAAAATAAAATAAATTAGGGCAAATCAAGAAGAAATTTATAAATATTTTAATTAGGTGAAATTTGAGTATTTTAGCTAATTAAGGATTTTATTTTAAAAATTAATTAAATGAAATATTTTATTTAAAATAAGAAATAAAAAATAGTTTCAAATTACTAATAATTTTATAAATAATTTAATTGGAGAAAATTAGGGTGTTTTGCTACTTAAAATAGAATTTATGGAAAATCTTTCAAAAACCCTCAATTAGCCTAAAAAGGGATTTAAATATTATTTTATTTAAATATGATTATTTTTAAATATCCCAATTAATTTAATTAACCTAAAAAATTATTTTCCTCTTTTTCTTTTTCCTTTTTTCATTTTCTTTCTTCCTTTTTCTTCCTTTTTCTTTCTTCTTCTTTTCTTCTTCTTTTTCTTTTCCTCCCTGACCTGGGCCAGCAGTGGCCCAGTTCTTCCTCCTTTCCTCCCTTTCTTCTTCGACACGGCTGCCCTCCTCCTTTCCCCCAACGCCGCATTTTGCCTCTTTTTCCCCATAAACGCCGCTCTTAAATTAATTCTTTCCCCCACGACACCGATCAGCCCGGTTTCTTCTTTTCTTTCTTTTCTTTTCCCGGGCCGACCAGTTCTCGCACCCCCTTCTTCTCCCCCAGCCCTTCGCACCTGCCATCGATATCGGCCATTTCTACCACCCTTCTCCCTGGTTTTTGCCATCGATTGTGTCTCGTTGACTATCCATTTTGTTCCCACCTCTTCCCCTTTGTTTCGGCCACCCATTGACCTAAACCACATCTCCTAGTTCCCCGCAGGATTCCCTCTCCCTTGGTCACTTGCAAACACGATCGGGAAAGTGCGTTGGCTGTCCTCATCGGCCAGTGGCCACTCCTACCTACCACTCCCCCACTTTCCCTTCGACCCTAACTTCCTTTCAAACCTCTAAATACACCCCATAGCACCGTTGAGTCGAGTTGTTGGTTTACGTTCAGAAAATTCCTTCCTTCGTGCCACCGCCACTTTATACGACATTTCTACAGCCTCCGGTCGACACCGCCACTCGTTCTGGCCACCTATGCCTTCCTTGCACCGCCCTCTAACTAACTAGACCACCCGTACCCTTCAATTCTTCCTGCATAAGCCACCCTGACCGTGCGAATTTTCCTTCTTAACCAAACCATTTTCGCCACCACCGCCCTTCAAACCACCCTTAGCCACCTATTCTGCCACTACCACCGCTTCTTTCACCTCCCAAATTGTGTTGCAGACCACCCTTTATCTTTCCCTACCTTATTTTCCTCTTCCTCCCTCTCTCCCTCCTCTCTCTTCCCTTTCCTCCCTTCTTCTTTCCACCATACCTTCCTCCTCTTGTTCCTCCTCCCACCTCCCCCTCCTCCTCCCTTTCCCTCCTTCTTCCACCATTTGCCCACCACCACCACCACCGTGTGCTGCCACCTTTTTTGGTTGTGCCGCCACCCTCATTCAACTCCTCTCCCTCTAGGTAATCTTAAACACCCCAACTTCCACCTCCATTATCCCTACTTTTTCCCAGCATTCAACTTTTACCCTTTTCTTCCCTTTTTTTGGCCACCACCACCACCGCCGATGCCACTTATCACCACCAGCCTAAGGTTGAACCCTAGACCCTCTCAACCATTTTCCCTATTTTTACAAGGCTTAAATTATTTTATTTCATTTATTCTAATATAAATCCTATTATTATTATTTTTTTTTTTTTTTTTTTTTTATTTTGTTGAGGGCCGAAGCCCTATTATATTTTTAATTCGATTTATTATTATTATTATCTTTATTATTAATATTAATATGCTATTATTATTATTATTATTTTACTATTTCAAATTACTATTATTATTATTCCATTATTAATATTACAACTACTTTACCCTTTGTGTTGCTATTATTATTATTATTGTTAGGTCATTATTATTAATATTATTATTATTACTATTATTATTACTTTCAATGTTAATATTATTATTATTCTATATAGGGCTGAAACCCTATTATGCTTATTTTAAATTTTAGTAGTAGTATTATAAATATCATGTCTTATTATTATTAGGGTTATTAGTATTTTTATTATCATTAGTATTTATTCTTATTAATGTTATTATTATTATTTATTAAGTTATTATTATTCAATGTAGGGTGGAAACCCTACTTCTTTTTATCTTCGATCATTATCTTTACTATTACTACCATTATGTTTATTATTATTTTGTAATATTATTATGGTTTTTATCATTATTATTATTATTATTATGTCATCATCATAATTATTACTAATTTTGGTTATTTATTTTAGTAATAATAATATTATTATTATTTTAGTAAAGGGGCTAAAGCCCTTATTTCACTTTGTTTTGAATAATGTCCTTGTTATTATTATTGTTAATATTATTAATATTATTCTTATTTATATTATCATTGATATTATTTTTAGTATCTTTGCTATTATTATTTTAGTATCATTATTATTATTATTAGGGCAAAGTTTTCAACCTTATATTATCAACTTTTATAATATTTCTATTATTTCTATATCTTTAGCAAAGTTAGTAATTAGTTAATGTTATTTTATTAATATATTATTATTTATTTAAAAACCTAGTCTTAGAATAAGTTAGTGATTAATAGTAATTTTGATAGGAGGGAGTCTAATTTTATCTTTTCCCTCATAATAGGTGAAACCAATCAAAGCCCTAAAGAGGCGTAGGAGCGTGCTCCAAGATCGGTGTCGTTTTAGGTAAGGGGTCTAAAGCCATTTGTGTAATATGTGATTTATATGCCATACATGCCATGTGATAACTATTATATAGTATTTTATGTGTATGTGATTTATAGTATTTTATTGTGTATTTTATGTGTACATAGTATAACTATTATAAATGAAGCATGATATGGAGTTGAGGTATGTTTTGCATAAATAATTGTGGCATGAGAATTATGCGTATGAATGTGTCACTATTATGGTATTATGTGGCCCTAAGGCATGCATGATAGAATTGTAAAATAATGAAGAGGAGTATAACAATATGGTGTTAGGGTTTTGCATGGCGGTATTAATGTTGCATGGTTTTAGGGTTTTGTATGGTGGTATTAATGCATGTATGGTGGTATTAGGGTTACATGGTGGTATTAATGGTTGCATGGTGGTATTAGTGCATGTATGGTGGTATTAGGGTTACATGGTGGTATTAATGGTTGCATGGTGGTATTAGGATTTGCATGGTTGAAATTAGGGTTTCAAGTGGGATTTTTAGGGATTGTATGAAAAAGTTTGAAGGTTTGCATGGAGAGGTTAGCATCTATATGGGAGTAAAGTTTATGTATGAAAAGTTGATTTGGGATGTGAGGAAGGTAATGTAAGTGTTGTTTGGGTGTTTGAATGCTTTGGATGAAAAATGGTACGTGGAACAATATAAGGGAACATAGGAGATCGAGCTAGGGTTTGTGTGGATAATTAGGGTTTGGTGTGGTTTCTTAGGATTTGTGTGGTATTATATATATTTGGTGATTAAAGCGTAACTATGAGGGTGAAATTTATGAGTTGTGATGTGTGGAGTGTTAAAATGATTTGGGTTTTGTGAAGTGGAGTAAGATGGACCACAAAGGTTAAAATTAGGGTTTCGGGATGAAACCCTAAAGTGAGATGTGGAGTGGACCTGGAGGTGTATAGTAGTGGGCCTTGATCCACATATTTCGGTCTTGGAGTTCTAATGTGAATTTGAGTATAGAGGAGAAGTTATTAGACAGGTTAAGAGGTATAGGTTCTCATGATATGATGCAGGTCAGTTGAAGGATAAATGTAAGTGGAGTGATTCATGCATGTCTAGGGTAAAAATCTCTGAATAATACACTTAAGACATTAATCATTTAAAGTGGAAGCTTGTTGAGCCGAGCCCAGACCGGTCCACCAACAAATAATAGTGGTTAAGGACATGATGTCCTATGTGTAACCGTCCACTGGTAATAATAGTGGTCAGGCTTTGTACCTATGTGTTTCCGGTCCACCGACTATAATAGTGGGAGCTTCTGTGCTCAACAAAACCAAACATATTTTTGCTAAGACATGGAAAAGATACTAATTACTTGCAGTGGAACACCATGCGAGTAGGGGCCAGACCAGTCTACCAGCGAATAATAGTGGCTAGGTAATACGGTATCCTGGAGACCGATCTACCGAATATAATAGTGGTCAGGAGCTATATGCCCTGTGTGTTTCCAGTCCACCGGCTATAATAGTGGGGTTCCCGTACTCATGTGGATTTGATAAAAAAAACATGGTGTAAATCGACTTCTGATCAGAGATTAAATAAGTAATTGATCCGATTATTTATGGGCCTTTGTACTTTTACATGGTTGATCTTATGCATTTATGATTGTGCTTTTCTATTCTTCTGCATAATTTATGTGCTTATGTGTGGGCCTTAGTGCTCTGTTACCTTACTTAGTACATAGCATACTAATCACCCTTTTCATGGGTGCTGCTCATTCCAACGTGTAGAAAGCCCTTTTTGACTTTATGTAGGTGGGCGAGACATCTGGTGGGGTTGAGAGTTGAGCTTGTGGTTGGCTCAGAGTCTGAGAGTGTCATGGCCGTATATAATCTTTATGCAACTTATTCCCTTGGTATTACTTGTGTATCGTATTTATCCTTTTACGATTTGTTATCTTGTATTGAGTATTTCAAATAAACCTTTATCGATTGTAAAATTATTCCCTATGAGGAATTTTGATTTCGCACTCTGATTTCTATCTTGTTATTTATTGTAACTTGTATGCGTGCTCTGATTTCTATGTTAATCTTTTTAATGCATTTTATGAACTCTCAGTTTAAGTGTGAAAATAATCTTTTTAGCCTTAGAATTTGGTATTAGAATGGTTGAAGAGAACCGGTCTAGTACCAAGTGTAGCGGTAACATCCCCATAATTCACGGGTTTTAATTTAAATATTTCTATTGTAATTTCTTCTACTTTCAAAAAAATAATAGTAAATTTTGGGGTGTTACACTCATAGCCTTCAAAGGGTTATTGAAATGGGGGTCAACTTCTAGGAAGATTTTGGTTCGCATTAGGAGCTAATGTTTCCAAGATATCAAGTACTCTTCTCATTTCATTTTGAAGAGAATCAATAACTCTATCTTTTCTCAAGTTTTTTGTTTCTTCAAGGCCCAACCCTATTGGTAATCGTTGATCTCCTATGGAAGAATAATAGTTTTAAAAAAATTGAACAAGAATTGGTTGTTGAAGAGAAGAAAATGGGTTAAGTTTCGAGTGGTGAGGTTAGCTAGAATTTTATGTGTGTGTTTGGCTTTAGATAAGGTTAACGAGAAGACAAAGATAAGATCCAAATTGAGCAAACTAAGCTTTGATACTAAGTTGATATATGAGATCCAACTTAGGTTTTACTAGGTTTTGATGTTCTAAAATTATCAAACAACCAAAAATAAGGGAAAGAAATGAGGAAGATTAGAAGTGATAAATATTGATTCTTGTTAACTCCTTAAATAAACACTTGAAAGAACCACTTAGGGTATACAACTATTAAGATAATTTTTTTAAGATTTTTCAAATTTCAAACTCATGCACTAGAGAAGGAAGAGGGTTCTTGGTTTTGAGAGGAAATGTACGGCCAAGGTAAGGTGTTCTTCTCATTTTATGCTATCCTAACACATATAGAATAATTGTAGGATTAAAAGTTACAACTTAACCAAATAATACATGCATTTAGGGCTTAAGAAGGTTGAAAGTTATGATAAACTTCCAGCCCATGTGTTAGGTTATGGGGGAATGTTTAGGCAAACTTTCAAATCTCCCATCCCAATACAACCCACGTTACAATTCATAACATCTATATTATACAAAAGGAAGGAGACTATGATCCCTTTTAACCTTGTAAGTGACAAAAGGAAGTAAGGAATATCTTATACCCTTCTTTACTCTTCCCCAAATCTGCATTGTTATTTCCAAGTGCTGACTTGTCATCCAAATGAAAGGGACTCGTGGTTGAATTGTATGGCTTCTAAGGGGGGAACTTCATAGGGATACACTTTTTGGGGCTTCTTAGGGTTAAAATACTAAAGGAATTAGGGTTTAAAAGGGAGTAAAAAAATTCTTGAAAATCTTGGCTTAAGGTGGCATAGTTTCATCCTCTTTGGAGAAAAAAAATGAGAAAGGAAAATTGCATGGATTGCATGGCTAGGGTTTGATGGATGATTAATTTGCCCAAGTAAGAAGGGTTATATGGTCCTCAAACTTGGAAAATTTAATAGCTAGATTATGATCCTTAATTGTGGATGCTTCTGTATCACTTTCCATCTGTGTTTTATCCATTGACAAATGTTTTTCACCTTATGTTGGGGGGTGTTCCAGATTCTAGATAAAAGATGACAAGTATGGGTAGATTTTTTAGCTCTTCATTTTCATATGCCTCAAATTACTATTATGGTATGCTTTTGTTTTTCATTGTGAAAAAAAAAAGAGATGATTTATCTCATAGGTTATATGTCCTTATTTTGATGATAAAAAACCTTAATAAGGGTTTTAAGGCATTTGTTTAAGTGTGCATGTCTCTACAAGACCAAATGATGATGAACACACTCAAACACAAACACGTGAAAATATTTAAGAGAGCAATCCAATTTCAAGCACAAAAAAAGAATGACTTACCCTTATATCAACCATTGAGTGCTAAAGACATAAAAGAGCAATCAAGTTTAGCACTAAATGAATGAAGCTTTCATGTAAGGTTTAAACCATTTTCACATCAAGACTAAATAAGACCATGCCTTCAAGGCCTCAATACTTAGTGTTCAAATGGTATATATTATCTTAAATATTAGATTTAATGTATATAAGTTTTTGATTATAAGACATGTGAGATTCCCTTTAGAACATGTTTCAAAGATCACTTTAAAATCTATCTTTAAAATGTTTTAAAATGGTTTTAAACTTGGACATAAATTTCATTTGAAATCAATTTGAGTGTTAGTTTTTCTTAGACACTAGTTGATTAGTGGTAACCAATAGTTATCCGATAAGAAGGTTTAAAAAAATGGTTTTGAATAATCATTAATATCATTGAAAAGACACTCTCTAGAAAATTAGAAACTCTAGTCGGTCAGTGGCTTCCACTAGTCAACTAGTAAGAAGGATAAAAAGCTTACACCGGAAAATTATAACTTCAGTTAACTGGCATATACCACCAATTGACTGACTCCTATTTTCTTCCTATCCTCTAGTTTGTTTTTAATACTAAAATTTTGTGAGAATTAGGTACCAATTGATTGGTAAACCTGACTAGTCAACTAGTAACTTGAGAAAAATTGTTCCTTTTTGTAACACCCCCATTTTTCACTACAAAAAAAAAATTATTTGAAACAATGCGGAAGCTAAAATATAACTAGGGAAAATGGAGTGCTACCGTCGTACTTGACATAGGATAGACGTTCGCTACTGCCCTATATTAGATATAAGGCTTCAAAACCAACCAAAATATTTAAAAACAACAGAGTGCTGAAATATAAATTACATAAACACTTTGAAATATTGTTTACATCGAAGGACCTTAACGACTCCTAACCAAATCATTACAAAATACAAGTGATAAAAGTATGGGGTCACATTAAAATGAGATTAAGATGTGACCCTAAAACCAAAACCATGATCCACCACACACACCACAAAACCTCAGGATGTCCAGACTCTTATACCCCAAACCCAAGCTAAGGTATGCCCTTTACTATCCATCATCAAAAACCTACACATGGCCTTCTGCTGGTGGAATGAGCAAGTGACCGAGGAAATGAGCACATCAATATGTTGCGTATTAAGTAAGCCAAGTTACTCCCTTAATGGAAACACAAGTATGCAAAGTCTATCATCCATGGATATAATGTATAACATGTGTCATGCTAATGCCATACACGTAAAAGTAAGAGTACATCAGGATATGCTATCATACATAACTCAGACAATGCATAATATATCATGCTTAGTTTCACATGATAATCACGTAGGTACTCACAAATGTAATAGCATATTAAATCCAAGTAACCACTAGGGTTTATTTCCAATTACTCAATCCTTTAGATTATACAATTTCCTTATTCATATATGACACAGGTCAATCATCCAGCCATCATTTCAATTAATAGCCAATTATTCATTTAATCCATTAACCAAATGTACAAACTAGCCTTATCCTTTTTCTCATCCATCCATTTTCCATCCTTTTTGAATTATTCATATTCACTTATTCATTCTCTAAGCATTTATCATCCAACCACTTATTATCCATATTTTATTATCGAGTGATGGGTTGTGCACCACTCCATAGTCTCACATACCATAGAAGCCTATCCAAATAAGGGACATGAAGTCCAAGCCAAAGCCAATCATCAAAGTAGACATAATTCCAGATCGAAGCCAACCACCTAGGTAATCAAACCCTTTAGTATTGATAATCCCTAGTACATCATTAGTGTCTAGATTAAGTAAGGCACCGAGACCTCTTAGGATCATGCCCAAAGGCACCAAAAATGCCCAAAGGCATACTAACTCTTGGTAGCTAATCGAGGATTAGGTAACCCAGACCCATACACAACTTAAATATTTTTCTTTACGTGAGTAGTATATTATTCATAAGGATAATTGATCACACAAGGCCCAACCAAGAACAAGCAAAGCATTTCCATATTTGTTCCATATCAATCCTTTCTTTCAATTTTCTCAACCATGTGAGGTTTTCATTAATCCTTATCTAATATTATTCATGCCCATCATAATATTTTAGTCAAGCACATGTTGTTCTTCATTACTCTTTTCTCAAGGACATTCACATTTCATAAGTGGAATTACTCATTTAGGCCTTACAATACTCATAGAGTAGTTCATACATTATGATCCATTCAATCGCTTCATTGGGCCATTAATCTATGGTAAAATTTTTATTTTATCCCATTAATAATCATAGGATATTCCTAAACATAGTCTCAAAGCATAACCAAACTAAAATAAAACAAATCACTTAAACTAGTCGAACTAGTCGATCAGTCTGGTCCAACCAATTGATTGGTTTAGGTTAACCGATCGATCGATTTGACTCAACCATACCATGATTTTCTTCAAATTGGTCGATCGATTTGGAAAAACCAGTCGATCAGTTCTACCCAACTAGTTGATATGTTTAAGTAGAGAGTAAGACCAAGGTCTCTACAGGCTTACCAATAGATAGGTTGGGTCAACCAGTCAACTGTTTTAGGGGCCAATCAATTGGTTTGACCTAACCAGTCTATTGATTTGCCTTATAATAGCATCAAACCATTAATTTCATGAAAATTCATACTTAGAAATAATCATTAACCACATTAGAACATGCATCAACATAGTTAGTTTAACACATTTTCAACCAAATTAGCTTACATGTCTCAACATTGAATCATCATATCCTATTTTTATCAATTTTCATACCTATTACTAAAATTATAAAATCTATCTATCCAAATCACTTATGCAGGCTATATACATTCATGTCAATGTACATAATCAACTTAAAGGAACTCATATCATGCAAGAATACTCACAAATCATTTTAGAAGCAATACTCACTTATTTGATGAAGATAAAACTCCCCTTCAATCAAAAATTCCAACATGTGAAAATCTTAACTTTTAAAATCTTAAAACAATAAATCTTAAACTCAACAATTATTACAAAATCTTGATAATTATGAACATAAAATAGAAGGAAAAATAAAGACATACCACACTTAAAGTAAAACGAGAAAATGCTCAACCAAACCACTCAATCATTTTCCCAAATCTAACTCTAAAATAACCCAAAACCCTAATTTAGGAAGTTATGGTAAAATAATAATTTATTATAAAAATTAATTAAATTAATTATTTTTATTAAAATAAGAGGAAGTAATTAAGGAAAAATTAGGAGAAAAATAACAAATAATTAATTAGGAAAATTTTTGGGTGTTTTGCTAATTAAAATGGAATTAAGGGAGAATTTTTCAAAATATCTTAAGTTAATCTAAAAAAGAGAATTTATTTATTATTTTATTAAAATATTATTATTTTACATATTAAAAAAATACCAAAGTATTATAAATACCCCCAACCCCTCTATATTTCCTTTTTTCTTTTTTCCCTTTCTTTTCGTTTTTTATTTCCTTCCTCTCATTTCTCCTTTTCTTTGTTTCCTCTCTCCCCTGATTTGGGCTAGCCTCCCCAGCGCCCCAAACCTTCCTCCCTCTCTTCTCACCCCCACGCGTCCCAGCTTTGTCAAAAAAATTTTCACCCTCTCAACCTCCCGATCCTCTCTCCTTTTTCTTTCTTTTTTCCATAGGCCGGCCAGTCCACTCTTTCCTTTTTCTTCTCCAACTCTTCTTCTTCCCCGTGCAGGCATATGTCCCCTGCCATATTCCCTCTCTTCCACGTCAATTCCTCTTCTTTCTCGACCGAATTAGCCTTCCTTTCTCTCCTCATGTGTGCCCCTTTCCCTTCCTTTTCTTCTCCCCTGACCAGACACGACCTGCAACTTTGCAGGCCTGTACCAGTAGTGCCACGCATGCCCCTCTATTTCCCTCTTCCCCCTTTGTCGTTTTCCCCCTTCAATATCCTATAAATACCCCTTAACTGCCCCTATTCAGCCTTTTTTCCTACCCAAAAATTTCCCCCCCTTGTCCATTGCCCCTATTCAGATGACCACCCCGTCGCCGCCGCACGCCCGCCCCGTCCATCTCCCTCCTACACACCACCCACCAAAACTACACCACTAACCACCCTTAATTCTTCCTACACGATCCACTTTAGCCATGCAAAGTTGGCTCCTTGATCAACCCCTTCTCACCCACTGTCGCCCTTTGTTCCTCCGTCTACCACCGTTTCCGCCGCAACTGCCATCCCCTACCCCCACCCCCAAAACCACCAGTATAACCTCCTCTACACCCCCTACCTTCTTTTCCCCCCACCTCCCTCTCCTTCTCCCTTCCTCCCTCTCCACCACCTTTGGCCACCACACCCACTACCGCTTGCACCACCCCTTTGGCTGCACCACCATCACCATTCCAGCCCTCTCAATCTAGGGCATCCACCACCACCTCACTCACCCTCTCATTCCTCCTCTTCTATCCTAAACAACCACATTTCCACCCTCTCTTCTCCCTCCACCGTCGTCACTGGTGCCTCTTGGTCACCACCGTCCCAGGGTGGTACCCTAACCTCCACAACCCTTAAACCCTATCTATGCAAGTGTTATCATTTTTTTTAGTATTAATAATAATAATATTATTATTATTATTAAATCTAACTTCGAAATATTACTATTATTATTATTATTATTAATGGTCGAAACCTTAGTATTATTATTATTACGATTATCATTATTTTTATTATCATTATTATTATTATTATCATTATCATTATTATTATTATTAATGCCAACTTTGGCACATAATCACTATTATTATTATTATTGTAAATATTTGAACCCTTATATTATTACGACCATTTCGATTATTATTATTACTAGTATTATTCTTAACATTATTATTATTATCATTGTTATTATTTGTAATACCCTAAAAATTTCGTAAACCTATATTTTAATAAATTACTTTTATTTGGAATAGAATTGCTTTTAGATTATTTATTTTAATTATTTTATGCATTTTAGAGTATGTAAATTTGGATAAAATTATTTAATAAATTAAAAATAAATATTTTTCTATTTATCATATATTATTATTTTGAATAATTTTCCAACTAATATTTTACCAAATTTATCCTTTTTAAACTAATATATTAGATTATAATAAATTAAATTATTAAATTAAATAAATTATCAATAATATTACATTTTATGATTTATAAAATTAATTTAATTTATTTCCCCTATTTTCCCATTTTTTTTCCTTTTCTTTTCCTCCTCCTTTTCTCCTTTTCTTGTTTCTTTCTTCTCTTTTTTCCTTTTTCTCCCTTGGGCCGCCCGCCCGGCCTGCTCTCCCCTCTCCCCCGTGCGTTGGGCCTTCGGCCCGCCTCGCCCCTTCTCTCCCTCGCGCACCCGTCCAGCCGTCCCTCTAGCCCAGCTGCCCTCCTTTATTTTTTTTCTCCCTGGACCGGTTGGCTCTCTCCTTTCCTGCACCGGTCCAGCCGCCAGCCCCTTCTCCCCTTCTTCTTCTTCTTCTCCCACGCCCGACCAGCGCCCTCTGCCATGGTCGAGCATGCCTGCAACCTCAGCCCTGCCGCTCCCGTGCCTCCCTCCCTCTCCCCCTTCTCTCTCTTCCCCGTCATTTTCTTTCTTTTTTTGAGCCAAAACCGGCCCTGGACCAGCCCCGCATGCCTCTCCCCCTTTCCTTCTTCTTCCCCTCCTTTCCCTGCCACCCTGCGATGCCCTGCCACCCTAAGCCTGCCATCCGATCAGCCCCTATCCCCCTACCCTTCCTCCTCTTTTTCTTCTCCCCTTTCAGCCATTTCCCTGCCCATTGTTGTCGAGCCCCTCACCCCCGATCCTCCCTTCTCTCTCTCATTTTCTTCCTCTCCCATTTCCACCCTATTTTTGCGTCGCCACCACCGTCCGCCGCTCCTGCCGCCTCACCAACCCCCTGTACCGCTCCCTGCCACCCTCCACCTCAGCCTTGCGCCACCACAATGTCCCTCCCGAGCCATCTCGCAGCCCTCTTCCTCCCCTATTCTTTTTCTCCCATTTTCACCCTTCTCGACAGTCCACCTGTAACGCCACCAATCGCCGCCGTCCGGCCGCCTATTCCGCCACCAAGACCACCAACCTCCTCCCTGCAACCCCCTCTACCACCATCAAGCCTTAGTTTGTCGAAAAAAGCCCTTGCACCCCCCCCCCATTTTCCCTTCCACTTTTCCTTCCTTCTCAGCCCTTCCACTCGACCCACTCCGGTAGCCAACTTTGCCGCCTGCCGCCGCCGTCTCCGCCACCTTAAGCCCCCTTGAAACCACCCCTTGCCTCCACCTACACCCCCTCTACACTTCTGCACCATTCCCCTGCCTTAGAACCTCCCCTAACCACCCTCTTTTCTACCTAAAGACCCTAACCCGAAAATGATAAATCTTTTCTTCCTCACCCCTCTTTGATCCTTTTCCCTTCTCTTTTCTGCATGAAACTCACGCTGCTCATGCAGCGTGATCTGCCCTTCATTTAAAAAAAAATTTCTTGGATAATTTTTAGGTATAATAGTATTTTATGTTAAGTGTTTGATTATTAAATAAATTTTTATAAGTCTTATCCTTTTTAAATCTTGTTTCTAACATAAATATGATGGGTATTATTTTTAGGTGTTGAATTGCTAATTATGCTTGGTAAGATTTGATATTTTTGCGGGATTAAGGTAACCGTTAATCCTCCCTTAAATATATGGAAAAACGCATGCTAGCACATTTAGGGTTTAGTATGATTTTATGCATGTTTTGTATGCTTAGCATGATATGTTTATGGTTTCTTATATTGTTTGTTTAAAAAGAAAAGCATGATAACTTTTGTGCCATATGTAGGTAAGTTAAATGAAGAAGGATTTAGAATATGGATAGAAATTTAAATACTTGTTATGATGTACCATGTTGTTAATGCATGAATGATGTTATTGTTTAAGGGTATTTAGTAATTATGCTTATGAGGTATATAAATCAATGTGTGTAGTTGCTAATGAGTATTATGTTGAAAAATGACAAGTTGGTGGACTTAGATGATAAAAAAGAAGTATTTATATCATTATTTTATGTAGTGTTAGTAAATTCATAAAAATGGTGAATAAAGGGGTTGAGTGGAAATTTTATAAGTGGAAAGGGTATTTCGGTAATTTTTGAGATAAAAGAATAATATGGAAATTTTATGATTAAATGGTCAAATGATAATTTACAAGTAAAGGATAAAATTGTAAGTTGTGAGAAAGAAGGGTAAAATGGTAATTTTGGAAGTAGGGGTAAAATAGTAATTTTGGATGAAGGAGGGCATTATGGTAATTTTGGAGGTAGAGGGGAAAAATCATAATTTCATAAGTAAAAGGGTAATATGGTAAATTTTATAAGTGAATGGTGAAGTGGTAATTTATAAGTAAAGGGGTAATATGGTAATTTGGGAAAGAAGGGCAAAATGGTAATTATGTATGGAAAGATAAAGATGGTAACCTTGGATGTGAAAGGGGTAAAATAGTAATTTTGGATGAATGAGGACATTATGGTAATTTTGGAGGTAAAGGGGCAAAATCGTAATTTCATAAGTAAAGGGTAATATGGTAAATTTTATAAGTGAATGGTGAAGTGGTAATTTATAAGTAAAGGGGTAATATGGTAATTTGGGAAAGAAGGGCAAAATGGTAATTATGTATGGAAAGATAAAGATGGTAATCTTGGATGTGAAAGGGTAAAATAGTAATTTGTAAAGTAAAAGATGTATGGTGGTAATTTTCATAAATAAAAGGATATTATGGTAAAATTGGATGTAAGGGGTAAAATGGTAATTTTGTAAATAAAAGGATGTTATGGTAAACTTAGGAGTAAGGGGTAACGTGGTAATTATGATAACGACAAAAGATAATTTAGAAATTAAAATTATGATTGTAGAAGGGCAATTGGATAAGTATGATGCTATAGAAGGGTAATTTGGTAAATTAACCAATTGAAGGGCATTATGGAAATTTTAAATATGGAGAAGGGTAAAATTGGTAACTGTAATTATGAAGAGGGGTAAATTAATTATGAGGGAGGTTAATTTGGAATTTATAATGATTAAAAAGGGTAAATGGCAATTAAAATAATTGAGGGGGTAAAATGGTAATTATGATAAAGGAGAAGGGCAATTTGGCAATTTGTTCAACTAAAGGGGCAATTTGGTAATTTAGCCGATAAAAGGGTAAAGTGATAATTGTTTAACCAACTAAAGGGGCAAAATAGTAATCATGATAATGAAGGAGGGTAATTTAGTAATTTACCAACTCAAGGCAGTTTCGTAATTTAATAAAGGAGAAGTGCGACTTGGTAATATAACCAACCAAATGGAAAAATGATAAGTGTAGTAATTATGAGGGTGAATGGTGATCTAAAAAGTGTAGGGGATAATCTTGGTAATCTAAATTGGACAAGGGGTAATTTTGGTAATTATGCAACCTTAAGGGTAATGTGGTAATTTATCAAGTAAGGAATGGAGACTTAACAATTATATAAGGAGCAAATGAGTAGTTTGTACCTAACATGTCTTTAAGATTGTGGAACATTATAATATGATTCAAATAATGCTGATTAGCCAAGTAAGAGTATCTAATGATTAGTATGGCCTTGATGGTTTCTATGTGACATCCTGGATAATCCTCTGAATAAGAAACGATTAATGATATCGAAACGATTGAAAGTGAATAAGTATCGGATCATCGTGCTTTCTGTGATCACCTTAATTAAGACGCTATTACTTAAAGTGAAAGACCTCGAGATCGGGAATGGTGACTCCTTAGGGGTCGCTACCCTAAGGACGTGGTTTAGTCCACGATTATTCTGGTATTTGCTGGTGTGCCTTTGTGCCCCAGCCAGGCCCATATCTTACTCTTTCTAGCTCTACGGACCTAGTTAGGGGGTATGCATACTTATGGATTAGGTGTCCTTGTCGGTAGGGTACTGAGTTAGCTTATGCACCAGTACGACCAGGGTACCTTTGCGTCATTGGGTTCATGGTTGAAGGGTACTGAGTAGCTGATATGCACCGGTACAACCGGTGTACCTTTGTGTCCCGGGTTATCGATCTCCCATTCGAGCAAATAAATATGATTGATGTGCTGATTAAAGAAAAGGAAAGATACTATTATTGAAAGTGGAATATTAATGAGCCGGGCCCAGATGATTATGATATTGAGTACCGGTCCACCGGTTATAATAGCGGTCCCGGAGCGTGTTGCCCTGGTATGTGATATTGAGTACCGGTCCACCGGATATAATAGTGGTCCAGGAGCGTGTTGCCCTGGTATGTGATTATGAGTACGCCGGTCCACCGGATATAATAGTGGTCCAGGAGCGTGTTGCCCTGGTATGTGATTATGAGTACCGATCCACCGGTTATAATAGTGGCCAGGAGCATTGTGCCCTGGATGACGATTTTATATATATTCCGGTCCACCGGCTAAAATAGTGGGGGTCCCGAGCTCAATAAAATCAGTTATGTATGTGAATAAGGTTATGGAAAAATACTAATCACTTATAGTGGAACATCATGTGAGTCGGGGCTAGACCAGTCCACCGGCGAATAATAGTGGTCAGGTGCGTTCTGCCCTGTGTGTTTATCTTCCGGTCCACCGGCAATAATAGTGGTCAGAGACGTTCTGCCCTGAGTGTATACTTTCCGGTCCACCGGCTATAATAGTGGGGTTCTCGCACTCACATGGATATAAAATATGATATTGCTTGAATGATGATGGAATAATGGCTTAAGGCCAGAATGTACTGATCTTAAACTATGACATGGCTTAAGGCCCAAAGATATCGATCGTGAATTATAACTTGTGTTACGTGTTATTGTTATGTATGCACCTCTCATTATTTATGTGCATGATTTGCATTATGTGCCGTATGCGGACCTGTCTTTAAGTGTGGTATTAAAGGGTTACTCGGTACCGTAGTACTGAAGGGATTCCCTTTATGGGGCCCCTGCCTATTCAATGGGCAGTGCCCTTACAGGTATTTTCAGGTGCTACTCAAGTGGGTTACGGGAAGGAGAGTAAGGAATTTTCCCGTATCGTTAGCTTTTTCTCTTTCTCATTTAAATTCTTGGTTTTAAATATTAACGTTGTTAAAGTAACCACCGTTGGTGGATTTTATTCTTGTGAACGATTTGATGCGCTACTCTGATTTGTGTGTGTTGAATTTCTTTCAAGCTGTATTTCATTTTCTTAGCCTTAGCACTTAGTACTGGAACGGTATGAGTGAACCGGTCTGGTACAAAGTGTGGCGGTAATACTCCCAAAGTTCACGTTTTATTTATCTGCTTCCGCAATTATCTTTTAATAAAACGAAATTTTTCAGTAGTGAATTTTGGGGGTGTTACACTATTACTATTATTATTATTATTACTTTGTCATTATTGTTAATATTACCTATACCACTAATATTACTATCACTACTATTATTATTATTATTATTATTATTAGTAGTAGTAGTAGTAGTAGTAGTAGTAGTAGTAGTAGTAGTAGTAGTAGTAGTACTATTAAGATTTTATCTTTAATAATATAGATATTACTATAAATAATTTAACATGAACTAATATATCTACTAAGACCTATTTTAACGAGTAATAACATGGTTAATGATAACCCTACTTTTATGTATAAAACAACTCTAATCATTATTAGCCCTAATAGTAGACTATGATAAGGGTAAGGTAGGAAATAATGGTAGTTTTGGTAAGAGGGAAGTTAACCCTTAGTATTTCCCTCTTACAGGTGCATCCAGTCAAAACCCTAAGGAGGCGTAGGAGTATGTTCCAAGACCGGTATCGTATTAGGTAAGGATGTTGCTAAGACCAGCTATGTGTATGTTATGTACCTTGTATGCAATGTGTTATGTTATGTAGTGTACTTTATTATTATTAAGACTATTTACTTCTAGCGCAGCTTGGAGTTGAGTTATGCTTATGTGGCTCCCTTATGGCATGTGTAATGATATATATATATATATATTATATATATTATATATATATATATATATATATATATATTGTGCTTATGATGTTATATGATGTAGCCCTCTAGGACATACATGCTAGGGTGTTTAATAATATGATATGGGGTGAAATGATGTGAAGGAGAAAAAGGGGAAGTGAGTTGACAAAAGGGATATGAGATTGACCTAATTATCTCATGACCCATGAGGGGACAAATAAAAAGAAATTATGAACAAAATAAAAGAGCTGGATGAACCTTGCATGGTAATTTATAGGGTTACATGGAGTTTTCATGGAAATTTCTAGGGTTTTCATAGAGTTTGTATAGGAATTTATAGGGTTTGCATAGGATGCATGGAGTTTGCATGGGAATTTCTAGGTTCTACATGGGATGGAAGGAGGTTGCATGGGAATGATCCTTACATGAGAAAAGTTGTCTTGGGACATAAGTAAGGTAAGGGAAGAGTTTTTGGGGGTGATTGGAGACTTTGGGTGAAAAATATTATGTAGGTTGGTATAAAGGTGCATAGAAAACTTGGCTACCGTTTGTGAGGAAAACCCTAATTGAAGGTGATCGTAAAAGTAAAAATAATTAAGGGTAAGTGGAATATGGGATAAGAGTGGAAGAATATCATATTTAGGGTGAGTATGGGTGTCATGGGAAAGAAATGATGGTAAGTGAGTAATGGAGAGGTGACATATGGAAAAGAAATGTGCTAGGGTTTGGAGTGACCTACTAAGGCTCACTACAAGAAAAGTAATTTTTGGCAACGCGTTTTAGCCATGACTTTAAATTTTCGTTGCTAAAAAATTATTTTTGCAACAATTGTTAACTTTCATGGAAAAAGCTTGTTGCCATAAATGCCACATTTTTTTTACAACAATAATATGTTGTTGCTATAAAAAAATACTTCTACTACCACAATAATTGATCGTTGCTAAAAAAATAGATAACTTTTGCAACAATAATTTTGTTGTGAAAAATTTTATTTTGTAACAACTTGTCAAGTCGTGACTAAAAATTTATTTGCAAGACTAGAGCGTGTTTCATATACCTTATTTATCATCACGAGACATTGTTGTTGTTAAAAAAACATTATTTTTTTGCTACAACAATTTTTTTGTGAACGCATATTTTTGCAACAAATTTTTATTGTGGCTAAAATATTTTATAGTTATTTTTTATTTTCACAACTTAAAAAATTATTAAGCTAAAAAACTTTAAGAAAATAAATTATGCAATTTTTTTATTTCTCAAAAATAATATTAGCAAAAAAAAAACAGTTCTAGAAGAATCATAAAAATATTACACTATTTTTTTATTCAACTAAAGTTAATAAAGAAATAAATAAAATTCTTTGAAAAGATTATAAGAAAATTAACTCACTTATGTAGCAATGAATTTTAGTAATTTTTGCAAAAATTATTTTTACAAATTTCAATATAACTTTAGTAATGGATCTATTAAATTGTGGTCGAAAATAATTTCACAACTTTCAAACTTTACTAACTTTTGCAACGAATCTAATTAACTGTGACAACAAATAATTTTCTAAATTTTAATTTAACTTCTGCAACGGATAAAATCGTTATGAAAAATTGTGGTCAAAAATATATTTAACAATTTCAATATAACTTTAGTAATGAATTTTATTCATTGTGGCTGAAAGTATGATTCACAAATTATAATATATTTTTAGCAATAGATTTTTTAAATTGTGGCTGAAAATAGTTTTATAATGTTCAAACTCTACTAAGTTTTGCAGCGATTTTGATTAATTATGATAAAAAATAATTTACTAAATATTTATTTAACTTCTACAATAGATAAAATTTTTACGAAAAATCTGACTTGGGCCAAAAAAATGTAGCGGGACTTTTTAGCGGAAAGAAATGACAACAAAAACAAGAAATATTCCCTAATTATTCTAAATAAGGTTGACATCCCACTATTTCTAATAACTAATAGTCGACTGACGTCCAAGCACACCTTCATCCACAAGGCTAAACCCATGCAACTCTGCTTGTAGTTATTATTCCACTAGAGCAACGGACAATGATTGGCGGTGTCAGATGGTGGTTCTAACGACAGGCGTTGCCCTTCGAGTAACTACAACGGGCGACTTTGCCATCAAGCACACCGGATAAGAAGGAGCAATAAGGTTTTTTTTTTGCTGCAAAACTAAGGACAATCGACGAGGTTATTCATTGTCAAAAGTATAATTCCTTCCTTGTTTGAAATTTTTGTCTAATTTCAAAATTAGTCATAACCTACCATAAGTGATTCCTTCATTGAGCTGGTTCTTCCACCGTGGTCACCATAGGCAGCTCTTCCAGTGGTGTTTTCCGTGACTTGTGGTGGTTTTTGGTGACCAGCAATGGACGAGATTCAAATATATCAAAAGGTGACCTTCTATCTCGATGCTCTCCCCTCATCCCTACGTAGTTAGTCATGTGGATTTTTATTTAGCTAAAATCCCTTTGCAAGAGACACCTCCTGTGACAGCTGGGCCACTTATATTTCATCTAAGAGATTTTTAAATTTGAGTGAAAATGTTATGAAAATCATCTTTATTACATTGCTTGAGGGTTGTTTTAGTTTCTTTTAAGTTTTGATAAAATCATCTTAGGCAAATATGGTTAAGTGACTATTTGTTTTGCAATATAAAATCTGATATGATATGGTAATGTGTTTCTTAGACATTGAGCTTGAGTCTGTTCTCATTGTTTCTGTGAGCTTTTGAACTAAGCAAACATCTCTCCTTCTCTATTATACAAGGTTCCAAATACTGTTGTTCTTAATTGTTTCACATACTAGTTAGGTCTGAAATAGAGGAAACATCATATTTTTCATTATTCTGATTAATGCGTATACTTGTTTTAAGTAAATAGCACATAAGTTTGCATTCCCGGATGTGTTTTGTGGTCTTTTGACAATCATGTTGATCCCGAATTTGATGTGCTTAAGTATCATTGTTATGTATTGTTATATCATCATTGAATGGTTATGCAAGATAAGTGACCAATCACTGCCTAACACTCTGAAGGTTTCTATTTACTAGTTGCGGATGTCTATGCTTAATTTAATGACACAAATATTTAATCAGTATATTTGCTAGAAATACCTAATTTTGGATGATACAGTTAGAATAATATTCATAATATATTTAATAATTAGCTTTTAGATTCCTTTTTCTATGCCTCTTCTAGTTATTTCATGCTCATGTAGCCATTAGGAAAACTAATAGCCATATATTAGGTCTGAATCCTTAGCTTCCTTTCTTTCTTCTTGTTTTAGTTTAAACTAAGGTTTCACGGTACTAAATGGCCGAGGGCTGATGCTGTCAGTCCTTCCTTATTAGATAGGTAATCAAAGATTAACTAGGTTTAATATACTTTAATGATCAAGAACAATGAACAAACAATCAAAGAACTGATACCAAATACTTCAAGAAAAATGGCATTGGAATGAATCATAACAAAGAAGAAAGAAGATGAGATTAGTCTCTTAGAATTGTGGCTACTTCTTGTATTATCCTTTCAATCATTTAATAGCTTTCATAAACCGGATAATTTCATGCACCACTTGTTTCCATTCTTTGAAGTTAAAATCCTAGTAAGAGCATTTAGAGGATTAGCATGGCCTTCAAAGAAGACATAACCCACCTCATCGCTATCTTTCTCATAATTTGGTGAGGCAGTATGCCCAAGTAACATATTAAGATAAAACATTTGGGGGTATTAATGACATCTTAAAGAATGGCAAACATATACAATGTTTCCAAGGACAGTGCAGTGCCAATAGGTAATAAAATACATTTTTTCCAACACAATTTAGTCATTTTCTTCATTTTACTTAGGGAAACAGCAACCAAATCAACAACAATACCCTAGTGTGGTAAAATTTAATGTCTGGTTGCATTATATATGATGACATAGAACTAGAACAATGACTCCAACCTGTTAACCACAAATTATGAGGTTGTTTCTCCTTTTTTTCCAAGCAATCAAGTCGGTGAAAGCTTTAAGGCATGGGATAAATAAAAATCCACTCACTCTCTGAATATTGCTTTAGGAAAGGAACCAAGACCCAATAGGTATAGAACTATAGCCTTTTAGTTAGCCTCCATTGCACCAAATGCAAAACATAGGGAAAAGTTAGGTCAACATATCTGATCTTTTAGAAAAGACCAAGCTTCAAACTTATGAACCCTTGAATCAAATAAGGACACAAATTATGACACTTCATCTAGAGGAACATCTAAAGAAATAAATGTAAACTTTTACAGGTACACAACCAGCTAATCTGTTTGTGATAAATCTGATTCACAAAATAGATACACCGCACAACAGTAATATCAACATATCTCTGATATGTTAATATAGCTAGACAACTGAAGATCTTTTCACCATAATCTCATGTCAGTGTTCACCAAGATTACGATTAAATTCAAGGGAAGAACCAGAGAGAAGTGCCTAAAATTCTAAGATGCTAGAAACATGATAGTATTGCTGAAAGTTTGGTAAATAATTTGCAGTTAATAAATTCTATCTTGATTTTTTTTAGGTAGGTACAATCTACTCAATAAATTCTAATAAAAAGTGAGAATATTTTTGATTTTTTGCATAGAAACTCTGATTTAGTATCTATAATCAAATTCTCCTTCTTTTTAGTAAGATTTGAAATCTCAAAACACCACTTAAAGATTTTTCAATGACTTTTTTCAAGTTGTCTCTATCTAAAGCTCAATCAATACCAAGGATCCATTTACGGTACCATTATCCCGTTCAGCAAAGTACTCTATAGTTTAGACATCTCTCCAAATTATTACAAGTGAAAAAGTATAGGAAAGAAAATATGCCACCTACTTGTTTATATGTATATACATAACATATCACTTGGTTGACGATGAAATTGATTCTAATTTTGCCATTTATTTCTTCTTCTTCTTTATTTTCTTTCATTTTCTACTGTTTCCCCTCCCCCCTCTCACAGAAATGTTACTCTAATATATATATATTAATTAGTGAATGCATATTATTTGTACATCAATACCAGAGACTGGATCTACAGGTAGGAATTATTATAGATCATAGATATAAAAATCATCAAAATTACACTTTGAAATGATACTAATAATAATTACAATAGCAACAACAATGTGAAGGTTGAAAAATCAGTACCTTTTGCAATCATAGTAGAGCCGATAATCTCTTCAAGTTCTTTCTCCAATCCTAAGGGGGTCACAAATATTTACATTGAACCATCTCGAGAAACAAATTGAATTCAAATATAAGTAAAGGAAATGATAATAGTGAACGTATAGAATAATAGAAACATACATGAAGTTAAGCAAGATCAAGTCAATTCCATATAACCATTAGAAATTTTTTTCTTATTTTATATATAGTAATATTAATTTAAGTGTGATGAATATTGATATTATAGTATATAATAATTTTGGCAGTATAATACTAA
This sequence comes from Tamarix chinensis, assembly GCA_030549775.1. Taxonomy (NCBI): domain Eukaryota; kingdom Viridiplantae; phylum Streptophyta; class Magnoliopsida; order Caryophyllales; family Tamaricaceae; genus Tamarix; species Tamarix chinensis. The sequence goes on from CM060171.1 coordinate 121,761,084, forward strand.
TGATGTTTTTAATTTTCAGCATTCTTATAGGCTTCTCTTATCAAAGAAGGAGAACTACATATATCTATTTTGACAACTACGGGTATTTTTCTTTTGTTCCTTCTTTTTTTTTCATTTATATGATTACTCTATAGTTTTTCATTTGGTTTTTTACTAGTTGAAGAGTTTTAATTGACGCTATTGTTGAATATATAATCGCATTGAATATTATAGTTTCTATATGATTATTATTCATGCTTAAAATTGTATTGAAACTTATTATTGAATTTGGTAGCTAAAAATGACAAATATAATATAAGTATTAGAGTGATAGTAGTAGGCAATGAAGATTGGATAAAGAATAAAAAATAAAGTAAGTGGTTAGATATTTCATATATTTTTGTATAGTTTACATAAAGAAAGTAAGAGAGGAAATTATTTAAATTATGATGATTTTTCTATTAATTTCCATTCTATATATCAACCAAATTGTTTAACTATCTCTAGAAATACAAATTAGGTTATGCCAGTGGATAAAGAATGGATGAGATTAAATCGAGTGTCACCTCAATATTTGGAAGGGATTGATTGTTTTCTAGATTTTGCTTTTAACATGTCACATTCAGATGAATAGTTGGAATCTAAAAGATTGATTAGTTATCCATGTAATAAGTGTGCAATTGTGCTTTTTTAAAATAGAACTAAAGTTCACTTTCATTTGTTGGAGAATGGAATTCTCCAAAGTTATGTTGTGTGGGATAACCATGGTGAGGTGTTGAATGTCTCTCCATCTGACCATGAGACTTCTATTGATCATGATGACATGCTAGAGATGTTAGAAGTTGGTTGTGGTGTGACTGGGATGGATTTTTTAGAGAATGATGGTAGAAATGAACATAACTTCATCTCAGAAGAATTTACTAGCGTAATAGCTCGATTCTATCGCCTCTTGAAGGAGTATAATGAGCATTTGACTTTGGATGGATTTAGAGTTTTAAAGTTAGGGTGTCTTATGAATTTGCTACATCTTAAGTGTATGAACCATAGGAGCGATACCTCCTTTAAGGAAATGTTGAAGATTTAAAATGGGACATTTGGTTGTAATCTTCCTAATTCCTATGATGAGTGTTATAGGATCATCCATGATTTAGGCCTAGATTGTATAAAAATTCATGTCTGTCTAAATGATTGCATCATCTATTGGCATGAACATGTCGATGCACAAGAATGTCCACAATGCCATACCTCAAGGTGGAAGATAGATAGAAAAAGGGTTCCCCATAAAATTTTACGATATTTTTCTATAAAGATTAGATTGCAAAGGTTATTTATAGCTACAGTGAAAGCAAAGGATATGCATTGGCATAAAGAAGATAGGGTTGATGATGGGATAATGAGACATCCAGCGGACTCTCAAGCATGGAAGTATTTTGATGAGGAGTTTCCATCATTTGCAGAAGATCCTCGTAGTGTGACACTTGGCTTAGCTACAGATGGTTTCCAACTATTTAATAATTTTGAGGGATCATCTCATATCATTTGGCCGGTAATTTTGGTTCCATAGAATTTACCACCATGGATGTGTATGAAATCTCCTTATCTTATGTTATCTTTGTTGATTAATGGTCCTAATTCACTAGGAATGGATCTTGATGCCTATTTGCAACCCTTGGTAGAAGAGTTGAAAGAATTATGGGAAGTTGGTGCTGACACATATGATGCATATGCTAAACAAAACTTTGTTATGTGTGCATCAGTGATATGGACTATTAGCATTTTTCCAACTTATGCATACTTATCTGGTTGGAGCACTAGTGGATTTTTTGCTTGTCTATGTTGTCATAGGGAAGCTGGATCACATTCAATAACATATAAGATCTATTACATGAGGCATAGACGTTGGTTGTTGATGGATCACAGATGGAGACAATTTCCTAATGCCTTTGACAAAATAAAGGAAAATGGTAGTTATAATATCCCAAATTGAGCGGAGTGTAATAAGGATTGATTTGACTACTTATATCAACATGGTATACCATCCTTTTGGTGATTCTGTCCTAAGAACTCCATAGTTAAGCATGCTAGCCGTGGAGTAATTTTAGGATGGGTGACCCTCCTGGGAAGTTTTAGAAATTTTCTAAAAATTTGTCGGGAAGTATGTCAGTGAGGAAAAAGTATGCTGAAAGGACTCTTGTTGATTTGTGAGGCCAACCGATCAATCCCGAAGCGCTCCAAGATAGACATCGTGTGGTCTTATCGACTCAAAGTGTTACAAATGGTATCAGAGCAAAACCGCTATTGTGTGCTGAACTTGGATGAGTCAGTTAGCCACCTAGTGGGATGATTCTTGGAACAAAACTATATTGAGATAGTTAATGGTTGAGGTGCAACGAGGACGCTGAGTTCTTTGAGTGGGGGTGAATTTAATACCCCAAATTGAGCGGATTTTTATAAGGATTGATTTGGCTACTTATATCAACATGGTATACCATCATTTTGGTGATTCTATCTTAAGAACTCCATATTTAAGCGTGCTAGCCATAGAGCAATTTTAGGATAGTTGACCCTCTTGGGAAGTTTAAGAAATTTTCTAAAATTTTTTTGGGAAGCACATGAGTGAGGAAAAAGTGTGCTAAAAGGACTCTTGTAGATCTGTAGGGCCAGCCGATCAATCCCAAAGCGCTCCAAGGTAGCCCATGTGTGGTCATATCGACTCGGCATGTTTGTAATACCCCGTATTTTTAAAATCCAGATTTATTAAGTTTAATGATTTTATTAGCGTAATTTGATGTAAACAATTAATTATTTTAATTTCGATTCGTTTTACGGATTTATCGATGATTTCGAATTCATAATTGAATGTAATTAATCATTGTCGTTGCGAACCATTCTAGACAAATTCGTTCACGACAATGATTTTATTATATTCTTATGATTTCGATCTTCGGTTAAAAATATATATTCCCGTTCTTTCTCATATTTTGGTTTTTAATATTTTTAAATTGTTTCAATTATAACTTCGTCATGTGATTACGACTTTGTATTGAAGTTATATTTCGTTAACGAAATATATTACTTAAATTATAGAATTTCTATTTAAATAGTTAAATTATTTTAATAATAATTTTATCTGTAGAAAATATTTCCGACTTTACATTTATTCATTTTCGGATATTGTTAATATTTTCGGGACTTTAAATTAAAAATATTTTCGAAGTTTATTTATAATTTATTTTTGGAATTAATTTTTCTTTCGTTTTATGCTTTTTGGGTTTGCGGAAAACCGATTTCGGAAATTATTGAAATTAATATCGATTTATTAGAATTTGACTTAAATATTTTATTATATGCTTTTAAATAATTTTTCGAGGCTTATTAATATATTTTCGTAAATAATATAAATTCTTATGTTCGTTGGTAAATTCTTCGAAAAAGGTTTCCGAAAATCCTTTATATAGCTTTTCATTAATTTTAAGCCTTCGGATTCTTTCGAAATAATTTTAGATAAAATTCTTCCAAACCAAAATTTTGATATTTAATATTTTATTTGATACTTGTATTTAAAAAAAAACACACACGGACTAAACCCAGCCCGTGCCCCCGACCCTCCTCTCTTCCTTTTCCTTTTTCCCTGCTTCCCTTCTCGACAGTCCCCGACCCCCTGCTCTATTCCCGTCGGCTCCCCATCCTGCAGCCCAGCCCTAGCCGTTGCCTCCTCCCCAGCACATCCCTCCCCCTTCGTCGACCGTCGGCAGCCACGACCGACTGCCACCAACCACGAGCTGCCGCGCACAGCAGCCACGGCAGTAGCAGCAACCGGTAGCAACAAGCGACAGCAGCAGCAGCAGGTCGCAGCAGCAGCGAGCCACCGTCCGGCCATGGCGAGCTCGGGTGACGACCGGCGAGCCACCCTCGGGCCCCGACGAAGCTTTTCCAGCCTTCCCGTGCGCTGATTTGTTGAGTTCGTTTGGTATAAATTTCCGAAAAACCCTAACCCTTGATTTGATTAATTGAGTGTGATTAGCTTATAAAAAGCTAAATTGATTGTTTGTTTATGTATGAATATGCTGTAAGATTGATTTGGATAGGTTAATTGTATGGTTATGTCGAGATTTTGGAAAAATTGGATTTTTAGCCGGGTTATGCCAATTTTTTCGGATTCATTTGTTTTTGCGGTTTTGGACAAATTAATTATACAATATGTTTTAAAATGTATCCAATTTCATTTTGGAACCGTCAATTTGAGAAATTTATGTAGGTTTTATCGGAATTTGTTTCCTAGGTCAAATTTCGGGTAATAATGAAATTGGGTCATATAATTGAGCTATTCCACTCAATTGATTTTATAATATTGTTTAAAATGTATTTTAATTTTATATTAGAAGTGTTGATTTGGGAAAATTGTGCGTAATTGACCGGAATTGGATTTTTATGTCAAAATTCCCGCGGGTTTAAATTGGTTTGGGTAATCAGGTTATTTTATTCAATTGACTATATAAACTACATTAGAATATGTTTAATTACATTTCCAAACCGTCAATTGATATGTTTTGGCAAGCATTAATCGGACTTGCGTTCCGGGCTCAAAAACCCTAATTGTGTTAAATTGGATATTTCTGCTATCGGTTTTAATCAATTGATTAATTGATATGTTATAAAATGTTTTTAATTGTATTTCTAAACATTCAATTTGATTAAATTTATAGAATTTTACTGAATCGTATTTTCGGGCTTAAAACCCTAGATTTTAAGTGAAATTATGAAATTGGTTATTTGTGTAGTTGTTTTGCTAAAATTAAATTTATAAAAGTAGTTGAAATGATCATAACTGTATTTTAATGCCTTTAATTGGAATCAATTGATTTGAATTAACGGAGTTTGTGTTGTGGACTTTAAAACCCTAATTTTGAAAATGGATGGTCCGGAATTGGTTAATGGGAAGATTGTTTTATTGAAATTGATTATCTGGATTTATCTAAAATTAGTTTAATCGTGTTTTAAAACTATTAATTTGAGGTAGTCAGATTGATTTGGCCGATTTGTGGTTTAGGTATTAAAAACCCTAATTTTCGGGGATGATTTTATAAAATTGATTTTTGCTATGTGTATTTCATCTAATCGAATTCTATCTTTGGGTTTTAAACCATTTAAATTCTGTTTTAATCTAATCGGTTTGGATTTGGTTCTATGTAAATGGTTAGATTACCGATTTAGTTGTAAAACCTAATAAATAAGTTATTTCCGATAAATTAACTTATGTTCGATTATTCTTTCTCGGGCTTTCCAAATTAAGTTGAAATGTCCCAAGTGATATTTGTATTAATCCGTTTTGATTTAGTTTTAACCTTAAATCTTAATAAAGCTATGCTTTTAAGTTCTAAGTTTTGGATACGTTTTCTAAGAAAGATCATTTGTGTCGTTTGTGTTTATTTAATTAGAATATGTGGATTATGGATTGATAGGATAATTTCTAATTTAGTTTTCGATTTCTATCGGGTCTAGGAAAGCTTTCTCGTGGACCCACGAACTAGGGATCCCTCTCCCTCTCATTTCGCTTAGCTAGCTTCGGACCTAGGTAAGTCCCTACTTACCTCTACTTATGAGTGTTTAGTAAGGACGAAGCTATGGCCTTGTGCTATGTGTGATGTAATGTGTGGGTGAATGATGAACATGCCCTGTTGATGTGTATTATGCATGCGTTATGAATAACCTGTTTTGTGTAGCGCAGCGTGGATCATGAGGTATGTTGTGTGTGCCTTGTACTATACGTGTATGACATGTTCCATGTTTGATGTTGATGTTGATGATGTGTTGATATGGCCCTCTAGGACATGCATACTAGAGTTTGGCATTAGGGAATGGGACTAAAAGAACAACAAGAGGAGATATGGGGTAGACCCAAGTACCTCATCATCCATGAGAGGAACTGTACGTGGAAACTTGTTTCAAAATAAATGAAAGTTGGGAACCATGCATGGGGGGGGGCTCTAAAATCCGCATGGTGACTAGGGGTGTCTGCATGAGGTCACTAACTCTTGCATGGGGGTGTGTCTTACGTAAGAAAAGTTGAATGTGGGAGTAAGTGAGAGATGGGGAGAGTTATGGAGTGATTTGAGACTCGAGGATGAAAAGAGAAAGGTTACTTGGAAAGGAAGTAAAGTGCTAGGGTTTGGCGTGGTCAACTAGGGTATGGCGGTCACCTACAGAGTTGGGGAAATAAAGGGATATAGTTGGGAATTTCTTAGTGGAGACGGGATGCGAGACAAGGAACAAGGTAAAGTTAGGACAAGTACGGAAGAGTTGGGCCATGTAGGCCCAAAGTAGGGTTTTCCAAGGAGGAGCCCTAGAGGGGTGAGGACACGCGGGACCGATACCGTGGTGTTAGGGTGATACCCACATTCTCGGGAAGAGTGTGCCTTTACTACGTTTCCTTATTTATAAGAGTAAAAGGGAATGGATGTCGGGGTGTGATAAGGGGCGTCGGAGTCTCAAGATATGGGACGGCCCCCTGGGGAGGAAAGAAGTAGAGGGTAGTTGATATGCATGTCAAGGGTGGAGCCCTATTTAATAATACATGAATAAGACATTAACTACTTAAAGAGTAAGATTGTTGAGCCGGGCCCAGACCGATCCACCGGCATAATAGTGGCCAGGTGTCGGGGTGCCCTGGAGACCGATCCACCGGCATATAATAGTGGTTAGGTGCGTTCTGCCCTATACGTGACCGATCCACCGGCTATAATAGTGGGGGATCCCGAGCTCAACAAACCAAACAGTATGTTGTAATTAAATCACGGGAAAGATACTATATACTTACAGTGGAACACCATGAGAGTCGGGGCCAGACCGATCCACCGGCATAATAGTGGCCAGGAGCGTTGTGCCCTGGAGACCGATCCACCGGCGTATAATAGTGGTTAGGTGCGTTCTGCCCTATAAGTGACCGATCCACCGCTATAATAGTGGGGTTCCCGTACTCGCATGGATTAACAAAGATTATGGTGTGAAATGACTTACAAACAAATCATGGAAAGATATGTTATAATCACAGTGAAACACCGTGAGAGTCGGGGCCAGACCGATCCACCGGCATAATAGTGGCCAGGAGCGTTCTGCCCTGGAGACCGATCCACCGGCATATAATAGTGGTTAGGTGCGTTCTGCCCTATAAGTGACCGATCCACCGGCTATAATAGTGGGGTTCCCGCACTCTCGTGGATTCATAACGATTATGACGTGAATCTACTATATTTACCAGAGATCTAAAGAATGAGTCTACCCGGACCATAGCCGACTTTTATTATCTGTATCACCACATGCTGTTTATGTGCATAATGAGTCACGCATTATTTCGGTTATACCACGCGTATATGTTAACTGGGATGTTGTATATGTTTTATGTGATACTATGAATGTATGGCAAGATTCATGCTGTGGGTCGTGAGTATGTATGATATTGTATTAATGTATTGTACTATAATTTAATATGCTCTTGATGATATCTCTCCTATAAGGTAGGGTAGCGAGACTTACTCAGTATTGGACCCGTACTGATACTACACTGGTTGAATGGGTCCTGTGATGATCCACCGATGGTGGGGAGCAGACCTCTTGTGCAGGTTAAGATCGGATACTGTTTTGGGGTGGAAGGCTTGACCTGAGTGAGTAGGCGATCCGGATATTAATCCTTCGGGATTTATTTTGTTTAACTGTATTCACCTTTGGAAGTTGCAAGTATTGTTTTCAGATTTCTAAGGGTTTTGTAATTGACTTTAAATTTCTCGTATTTTGATAAGTGTTTACTATTCGGATTTAATTGTTTGATGGGATTTGAAATTCAGATTTAATTGTTTGACAGGTTTTAGCCTTGCATCTAACATGAGATAGATGGTTGACATTTATCTTGTGTTAGATGTGGCGGTAACATTTCCCAAATTCGCTCCTAGCTTCCGCTTTAATCTTTCAAAAAAATTTTTTTTCAAGAGTGAAATTTGGGGGTGTTACAATGTTACAGTATTATTCCTATCCCATTATCAAGTGATGGTGTTTTGAGGCAGTGTAGTGAGTTTACCTATGTACCATTTGGAAACACGGTTACAAAGAAGAAGTGGGATGACAAAAATAACTTATATGGTCAGAGGAAGAAGAGCATATTTTTTTGAGTTACCTTATTGGCACAAGGTGAAATTACGTCATAACTTAGATGTGATGCACATTGAAAAAAATATTTTTGAGAATATTATAGGGGCATTGATGGATATCAAAGATAAGACTAAGGATAACTTGAAGGCTCGATTAGATTTATTATCCGTGGGTATAAGGGAAGATTTGCATCCAATTGTTGAAGAGGATAGAGTAAGAGTGCCTATAGCATGCTATACATTGAGGGGTGATGAAAACCTACATTTTGTGAGATGTTTCAAAAGTTGAAGACTCATTATGGCTATTTTTCAAATCTCTCCTATTGTGTGAATGATAATGGCTGGAAGATCTCCTGTATGAAGAGTCATGATCATCACATCTTTATTGAGAAACTTCTTCCTATTGCTATTCGTGGGCTCCTTCCCAAACATGTTTATGAATTGTTAATTGAATTAAGTTCCTTCTCTAGGAAATTGTGTTCAAAGAACTTGAGTATGAAGGATTTGGATGCTCTTGAAAGTCAAATCCCTTACACATTGTGTAACTTAGAAATGGTCTTTCCACCATCCTTCTTCACTTATATGGTTCAATTAGTCATTCATTTGGTAGAAGAGGCAAAGATTGCTAGGCTAGTGAGATATCGTTGGATGTATCCAATAGAGAGATACTTTTTAAATTACAAGTTTCACATTCATTTACTTTTATACTTAGATAACCTGCATCTACATTTAACTTTGTATCAAAATTTATGTTATTAGGTATATGCATACCTTGAAATCCAATGTTTGAAACAAGGCACACCTCGAAGGATCAATTGTAATGGGTTATTTGGAAAATGAATGCCTTACCTTTTTTTCTAGGTACATAGATGACATGGATACTAAGTTTAATCATAAAAGTCAAAATAATGAAGTTGTTAATGATGACAAAAGAAATCAAATAGACATTTTTAAAGGCATTCGGCATCCATTGGGGAAGCCAATCCTTCAAGATCTTGGGTTTGAGAAGTTTGATCAGGCTTACTTATATGTCCTCCATAATTGTGATGAGCTTCAAGAATTTGTAAAGTAAGTCAATTGTTATTCTAAAATTCATAAGAGTATTTTTCATATATGTAGTTGAAGGTCATATATGCAATTTCCTAAAACTTGGAATTTCCATTTTATATTAGGATGCACAAAGAAGAACTAGCAATTGAAAATCTAAATCCTAGAAATGTAGAGAGGAGATATAAGACTAAATTTGTAGATTGGGTTTATGACCGAGTATGTCATATCTCCTTAATTTCTTTGATGTGATAAAATGTTGCCTATGATGTGTAAATGTATTTATATTTCCTTTATTGATTAATAGGTGGATAAATTATATAAAGAAGGATCAATTGATGAAAGTTTGTATCACTTGGTATGTCATCCGTTACGCACCACAAGGCACTATAGTGGGCTTATTAGTAATGGGTTTAGATTTCATATACTTGATCGAGAAGTAGATAAGAAATGCCAAAATAGCAGTATTATGGTGCAAGGAAATGGTTGTTCAAATGACTTATATTATGGTGTAATAAGATATGTTTATGAGTTGCAATGTCCTAGTGAAAATCATGTTGTTGTCTTAAAATGTAATTGGTATGACGTGCAACATGGAAGTAGAGGATATAAAGTAGATGAATATGGAATAACCAACATACATAGAGGTTTTTCATTAAAAACAGATGAGCCTTTTGTATTAGAATCACAAGGGGAGCAGGTCTTTTATGTTCAAGATCCAAGACATGATGATTGGAATGTTGTGATTAAGATAGAGCCTCGAGACTTGTATAGCATGCCAGAAGGGGAAGAAAAGCAAGTACTAGATCAAATTAATGATAAAGTTGTGCAACAAGGAGAGATTCAGAGTTCTAATTATGTTGTCTAGTCCATAAGACATACGAAAAATGTTTCTTTAGTGACTAATCATTTCAAAGTAGAATAAGGAGAAAAATTCATCAAATGGGTAACAAGTAAAATGAAGAGCAGAAATCAATGAAGGGAAGGAGTTCTGTGGAAGCGAAAGAAGAGAAAGAAGCAAAACTCAAATTTGGATGATTTTATTGTTGCCAATGATGTTGAAGACTAAGATATGACTATTTTGTGACTTTTTTCTAATTATTTATTTGTGTATGGCCATCAACTATGTAAAATATTTTTTTTTCTTTTTTAGTTATTGTACAAAGTTTAATTACTTTTTTGATAGATTCATGATTCTATCACATTATAAATGTTCATTTATTTCAAATTTTATGTAGTGTTCTTTGTAATGTGAAATCTGATTACCTTGTTTTAGTACATATGTCAAGGAAAGATCGACTAAAGACTATATGTAAGAACATTGTAAATGGAAGTGTTGGTGGTTGTAGATGGCAAGGTATTATGCTTTTACCTATTTTGGATCTTATTGTAATGTATTCTTATCAATTAATAATACTACCTACTTGCTTCTACGATAAAACTCAGTTAACATGCAAACACCCACCATCACTAGGAGCGTCTCTAAACTAACTCATCAGAATAATTACAAACACTTGCCACCACCAAGTAATTAAAATGCTGCCCAAGTTTGAGTTGTATATAGATTTCGAATATGGGATCATATTATTTTCACAGACCTTTTGTCTTAGTGACTTATCCTAGATAATAAGCTGGTTGTAAGACATGAAAATATATATATATATATATTAATGCCCAAATAATCCATGTGAAAATCATTTCAGTTTTGCAATCATTTTATAATATTGGAATCATCTAAATTTCATATCTAAAATCAAATATGTATAATTTTAAGCAAAATCATAACATGTAGGTTAAGACAACGCTTCTATGGTGCATAAAAACCTATAGAAACTTAGCTAACTTTATTCTTCATTAGGTATACAATCATTTTCCTTATATATAAATAATAAATCATTTCATCATTCTACTATTCATTAATAAATCATCAACGTTATAAGCATGAAGAGGTACACATATTTCAATTGAGTCCATTCTTCCCTATAACAATGCTTGACTGATTGTTGTTTTTGAAGTCTGTCATATATAAAGAGAGGTTATCTTAGACTTTTTCCAACTCATCCTAAATTTCCATATTGCTAGAGTAAATACTTTTTTTCCTTGTTCAAGTCATTAAAATGCACAGACTAACCTATCCAATAACTATCCACTCGTTCACTTATTTTTATCTGCCACATTTGAACAAAAAGCCATGATAGTCTGTTTCTAGTGTAGTGAATGCCATCAAAGAGGAATTTTTAGTTACATCATTATGATGAACATAATGATACATTGATTTTTAGTTTCTATTATCCAGCTTGTTGAGGATTTGATGGGAGATAGTGCATGTGTTATGCTGACTCTTGTAATATGTCACTAGTTGAGTTCAGTTTTCTAATGCAAGATAATTCCCTGCTTTATGAAATAATATTATGTACCATAGAAGTAGTAGTTCTGCTTATTTCAATGCATAATATGCTTCTTTCTCCATTTTTGGCCGAATCCAAAACTTAGTTTTGTGGTGAATTTGGACAATGAGGTTTCTATCATGTCTAAAAAGCAAAGTGCTTACTTAACAAATAGAGCCGCAAAATAAATGACTTGACAGCCTTTATATATCAGTATAGTTAATATTTTTTCTCCACAAGGTTCACTAGTATAGGTATTCCATTAGTTTAGACAAGATGACATATGCTTCTCATAGTATATATTATGTTCCTTCTTTTTTTTCCTTCTTACAATTTCCAGGCATAACACCTCCAACAAAAAAGAAAGAAAGAAAGAAAAATATAGTAATCCTGTATGAGAAATATAGAAGACAAAAAGGAAAAGAATAGTAGGGGTAGAGGAAGACAAAAGATCTAGTCTAGTTTTCCTTTGTAGTGATACAAGTGATGAATACAATTTATTAATTGTAACTAACCTTTGCTACAATATTAGTAGATATTATGCTAGTTTCTTCACTCAATTCTCTATTTGTGGCTAATCTAGGGTCTTCTCCATCTTCAATACCCCCTGCATAGAAAATGAGACAAGAAAAATATGAAATAAATACACAAAAAGGAAAAGAATGATATAATTTTGCACTATCCTAGGGGGAGTAAGTTAAATTATCATAATATTGTAGTGAAATCAACCTAATAACCACAATGCCCTAACCCATTGCAATGAAGCTAATCATAAAGCTGAAGATGTATTTACTAATCCATAGGATCAGACTATGCAGAAGATAGGCATAAACTACTAGGAAGACATCCAATAACAGTTACACTATCATCAGGTTGCAACAAAAGATTTCCATACATTACAGCAGCTAGTTAAAAAATCTACCCAGTAATGAGTAGAAAATTTTATCTAAGGCTTTACAAGCAAAAGGACTTGTGCCATGAATTATATTTGAAGAAGAGCACGAGGAAACATGGTTCTTTGGGATTCTAAACATTGGAATAATTCATAGTAATAGAGAGAGATAAGATAGACATCTAAAAACGCTCCTACCTACACAATTATTTATAGGAGGAAAATAAATATATTGACAACTATAAACTGCCAAATGGTAATAGATATGTGATATTACATTACCCACGGCATTTGCCATGATCTAGGAACATTTAACCTTGAAGCCACAAAAACTTGCATTATAGGGCATACATTATCATCATATGTTTTCCTTGCATGATATCATGCAATCAAAATCAATAAAACAGTGAAACTGGGAACATAAAGCGCTTACGACATTAATATACTTCCCCTTTTGATCCATGTACTTGGCCAACTTATGGGTCAAAAAAAATTATATATATATATATACACAAACACACATACAACAATGACAAAAGAGTGGTAATAAGTGCAATCATTAATTCAGTGACCAAAAATAACTCAATATTAGATAAGACAATAAAGAGCCATGTATTATCCATTATCCATTTTGACAAACAATCTTAGCATATACAATACTCAAGCAGCTACAATACTTGATTCAACAATTTGTACACCACATCCCTAATTATATTATAGTTTTGTAATCATTTTATAATGTGGAAATCATCTAAATTTCATAAATGAAATCAAGTAAGGGAACATGTAATTAGTTGGCATATAATGGCCAAAAATTATATTCAGCTATAAAATAATTCTGCCTTTTATATCAGCTCTAGGAACATGTAATTAGGTAGCACATAATGGAAAAAAATTAGATTTGAAATCTAAGCTCATTTAATTAAATTTCTTGATTTTAAATGTACCTTTTTTAATCTATGACTTTGCTGATAATGACAGTAAGAGCATAAGAGCTAGAAAAAATGGCAGTGCAAGAAGTAAGCAAAAGTTAAACTTTGTTTCCAATGGATCCCAACACAATGAACCTCAACGCAATCAGGTTGAAGAAGTTAATTGTATTGAAGGTGAACTTAATATGGATGTTGTTGGTTCTAATAATCATAGTCCTAGTTAAGAAGAAGATCAAAATCTTGATTTATCTATTGTGCCTTCAAATGATCCAAGTAAATACTCAATAGATACTTAAATTCACAAATGTATGTGTTTATGTGTACATATTTGAGATTTAAAAATCACTCCCATTATGCCCTATCAATGGACTTATTTTTCTTTTCTTGATGTTATTATATGTTTATATGATTAATAAGGTGAAAGAAAAAGGAATGCAACACGGAAGTTTGTTGATAGAGTTGAGATGACATTGAACTTGCATGAGGTTGTTGATCCAATGCCAATAGAAAGAAATGAACATAAAAATACTCTACATCGAATAAGAACTCAATATATGCATGAAAATAAGTCTACAAGAAATGTGAACCTAGAAAATGATGGCAGTAGTAGTCAAGGTACCGTAATTTTACTGATCATGTTTGTATATACATTTTTTATTCTTTTAAACTCCTATGATATATAGATTGGCTAAGCCTTGATTTTATTATCTTATTTTTGGAATAGCATCAACTACTAGAGCTAAAACGAAAAGGGGAAAAGAGGCAAATATAAATCTTATGTGATTGAGAAGAAGACATTAGGCGGTATTGCGAAGCTAGTAGTTAACATACCTAACTATGTTCTCTAAGTTGTTGGAGAAAATGCTAGAAATTTGGTAAATTTTTGTGGCCAAATTGTGTGAACCAAAGCCCTCATGGATGCATCACCTTGGATTCAAGTAGCAGCTAAACACAGTGATGCAATGTAGTTTCTTGTGAAGGTATATATATATGCATTAATTTCCTTTTATAAATCCCAAACTATGTTAGTTAACCATATAGTTTGTGTTTTATTTTATTATTTTGTTGTGACACTAAAGAACAAGTTCAGCATAATGGATAGTAATCAACTACCCAAATTAAAAGTGTTTGTGTTGTTTGCAATGCAATGCTTATATTGTTATTGGAAAGCTTGCTTGCATTCTTACTATAAAGAATGTGGGGATACACACAAGGAACATTTGAAAAATCCACCTACTGATTTCGACCCAGAAAATTGGAAAAAAAAATATTGTGAAAATTTTAATTATGATAAATTCAAGGTAATTCTTTCCATTATTGATAAGTTTTTTGCCTGAATTATTTCTTTATTAGGTATATATTATTTATATTGATTTATTTTATTCTTAAATTGTAGAAAATTAGTCAACAAACTACAAGAATCAAAAGTCGAATAAATTGTGCCAACACACCATAGGAAACTTATCTTTCCCAGAGGTGGAAACTATCATGGTAAGAATATGAAATATTTATATTTAATATATTTATTCATCTTGATGGATAAAATGAATAAGTAATGTATCTTCACAGACGAAGAAGAATGGTGATATCAAACCGAGTGCTTATATGATTTGGCTTGCTGAACACACACGAACAAATGATCAAGGAGTATTAGAGTGGATTAATGATGAACACTCTAAGAAAATTCATGTAAATTATTCCTATATTTGTATTAGTATATTTATTTTCTTCTCCACATTCTGTTGTGATTTGTATTTAGTTTGTTCAATATTTATCACCAAAGGAGTTGTCGTTGAATATGTTAGTTCATACAAAGAATTGATTATAATGACTATGAATCTATACGAATATAAAACATTGTGATGTGTACTGTAGGGAGACCTCCACAAACTTGTGAAAGATAAGGATAAAGAAGGAGCCCCTCAAACATAAGAAGAGATTTTACTTCATGGTTTGGGCTCAAAGTATGGATACACAAGAAGGAAAGGTAGCAGGTATGGTGGCTTGATCAAATCAAGGATTCTAGAAGAACAACAACAAAAAAATCATACACCAACAAAGTAAGATAAATGAGCAACAAGTCAATATAGATGAGCAAAAAAATAATATATGTAGTCTACAAATTCAAATAGACTAACTTAAGAGAAACAAGATCAATCTATGGTTGCTTTTGAGAAGAGAATGTTAGAAATGAGTCAAATGATGGCTACCAATATTATGAGGTAAATTCCAATGTCTAGATTAATCCAACTTTGTATTTATTCTATGATATGAGCTACTTTGCATTGTGTAGTATTGTTAATCCTTGTATAGGAACACTATTTCATTCATCACCCAAAGCCACACATGATGTTGTTTAGGATGCCACACATAATTCTCAAATATCCCATTTGAAGTAATTTTTTTAATGAAACAGATTGTGAGGATGCTAAGATTTACGTGTACTTAGTTATTTTTCACTTCATTTGAAATACTTGTGTTAGATTTTTATGAGGTCTACGACATTTGAAGAATTACAACAAATAACTAAACCCATGTCTTGTTCCCCTACGGACTAGGTTTGTCTCTTGCGGCCTTTGTTTCTTAGTGCTACCACCAGGAATGTGTTGTTTAGGGTGTTTTGAAGCACATGATAACTTTTAAGCTCATAGGTAGCAATGTTTCCAAGGCTTTGTTTAATAGAACAAAAAATTTATATTTATGTTCAAGCGAATTTAGATAGGATTAATTGATAGCAATGTTTCTTTACTTATTATTTTACCACTTTTATCTTTTCTTTTTTTTTTACTACTTTTGAGGCTCCTAGGCCTTATTAATTCAACCATATAAAGTTGATGTTTTCTGTTCTATTTGGGAAGCTACAAATTGGTGTATTAATGCCGCTAATGTGGGGATTCTTAAAAGAAAATATAGGGTGAGCATTGGTGCTTTGTGTAGGGGAGAGTGGGAAGAAACTCATTTAGTAAGAGTATAATACATGGAGAGAGTAATACCCGACTATACTAATGGAAGGTGGCTAATTGACAGGGTTAACTCTCATTTTTATTAATTATAATTTCCTTAATATATATATTTATACATAATATAGAATATAAGATACTTATTTTCGATAATCAACTTTGAATATTGTACTCAGTCACTTAGTTAAACTTAGACATATACATATGCAATATTACCGACTATGAATCAGATATAAATATAACTAAACATAATCCAGTCAAACATAAACATAAATTCCCTTGAACCCAATTGACTAAGTTAAATGTGAATTTAGAATTGCTTCATGATATGATGAAATGGTTAGTAGAACAAAAAACAAATCGATCTTTAGTATAAACAACTTAAGAATAAGACTCTCGTGCACTTTCGTAACAATTTTTAAGATAAAAATTAATAACAAAGTACACAAAATGAAAACATGTAAGAAATAAAATTAGCCACATTCTTTTTCCTTGTGATTGGTAAAAAATAAACAATAGATAGTTTTCACATTATTGTTTTGAGTGCAACTAAAAGAGAGAAATTAATTTGGGTTCTCTATGTAGTCCTTTTTATGTTGTTCTTTACACAAATTACTTATTTGATCATGGATCATTCTTGATCTCTATAACTAAAGAAAAAAATTGGATATTACACCTTCAAAGTTAGATTTAAAGGTTGCAATTCATGGTGTATATATATATATATATATTGTCTCTTTTAATGATATCTAATTTTTGATTATTCAACTACCTATATATATATATATATATATGTATGTATGTATGTATGTATGTATGAGACATGTACTAATCTTGTTATTTATTCAAGTCTAGGAATACACTTGATGATGATGGTGATGTTTCCCATAGTGGTGTTGACGAAGATTATTAATTTATTTGTGGATAGATGATTTTTGTTATTATTTGATGCGTTGATATGAAGATTGTTTTCTTGGTTTTAGAAGTATTTTTTTATGTCCTTTTGAACAAAAACACTCGACAAGAGTGTTTTTCCAAGAACACTTTCGATTATGGTGATGCCTTATTGGATGTTTAGTTTCTCTTTTTGACAATTGTATTAGACAATTATAGAATTGATGGATTATGCATTTCATATTGATGATCAAATGAATTTACTATTGACATTTATATTTGATTAATATATGTATGTGATGAGTGTTTGTACAAGGTATCATGAATGTGATAGGTTATAAAGTGATAAATTATCTAATAGTATTGCACGAATTCTCATTATTTGGAAACAAAGAAATTGTTGCCAAAAATAACATTGGATGAAAATATTTTATTAGCAACAAAAAATCTTTTGCAAATATATAGCACATTATTGGCAACAGAAATGTTGTTGCAAAAAATATCATATATTATTGGAAAAAAAAAAACCGTTACAAAAATATAGTACATTATTGGTAACAGAAATATTATTGCAAAAAATATCATATATTATTGGCAACAAAAAAACAGTTAAAAAAATATAGCACATTATTAGCAAAAAAAACTTTATTGCAAAAAATATCGTACATTATTAGCAACAAACAAACCGTTGAAAAACATAATATATTATCAGCAACAACAATCTTGTTGTAAAAATATATATCTTATTGGCAATAGAGAAATCATTGTGAAATATAATTATGATCCAACATCTATGCCAATCATTCAAGACAACAAAAAACTATTTTTAGCCACAAGTTTATCGTTGCGAAAATAACTATTTTTGGCAACGGCAAAATGTTGTTGCAAAACCCTTTAGTTACACTATAATATGCAATGAAAATTTGTTGTTACCAAAAATATAATGTTGTTGGCAAAGATATATTTGGCAACGACATATTATGTTGCCAAAAATTGCTTTTCTTATAGTGGTTTCATGGTCACATGTGTATTCGGGGAGTAAAGTGCAATGATAGGGGTTGAATATAAGTGAGATGATGTGTTGGGTGATAAAGGGACTTTGGTTGGGTGAGATAGAGGAAGGATGGGTCACGTAGGTCCAATTAGGGTTTTAGAGGAAAACCCTAGGGGAAGATAGTGAGTGGACTTGGATGGCATAAGGTAGTGGGCCTTGACCCACATACTTAGGAGTTGGGCTTTCAGTGTGAGCAAGTGGAAGTAGGAAAGGATATCAGGTGTGTTTTAGAGGAAAACCCTAGGGGAAGATAGTGAGTGGACTTGGATGGCATAAGGTAGTGGGCCTTGACCCAATGTCTATAAATAGCCTCACTCGCCCCTTTTGTACACCTTTCTTCCATCCACTAAAATCCTTAAGTCTCTATATTCACCTTTCCTCTTTTCTGCACTTCAAACCTTGTGGTTGAATTTCTTACACTCTTTTGATCCTTCCTCTATCTCTCTCTCTCTCTCTCTCTCTCTCTCTCTCTCTCTCTTTATTTTTTTTAATTGTTAATCAAGGATGGTTTTGTAACACCCCCAAAATTCATTATTGAAAATTTTTATTTTATTAAAAGATACAACAGAAGCAAATAAAACAAAACTGTGAATTTCGAGGATATTACTGTCGTGATCAGTACAAGCCTGGCCCCCAGTCGGTCTCGTACTAGCGGAAAGGCTGAAGAAAAATTATCATCAATCATGAGTCAAACTTAAAACAAGATCTCATAGAAGAATTAAATTGTTCATAATACAGAAATCAAAGTACACGTAAAAGAGTTTACAATCCAAGGGTGCATAATCAAAGTCCCCAAAGGGTAAAAAGTATAGTACGATAAAACGGAAGTAAAAGGAAATCCAGCTAATTCTCTCTTGCTCCCCAAGCTAAGTCCAAGCTCAACTCTCAGCCCCACCCAATGTCTCGAAAGTATCGTAGGCATCGAAAATAACATCTCCTACCTACACAAACTCAGGTGGTTAGTACATTACGTACTAAGAAAGGTATCCGTGAATCTAAGTCCAAACACACAAAGGCATATAACACAAGCATGATCATATAAACAACATACAAACAATATAGATAATAAAGGTCGAGCTATAGTCCGGATAAACTTATTCTTTAAATCTCTGACCAATACTAATTTCACACCATGCTTATTATCAATCTCTTTACACTTCACACATCACAAATCATAAAATTCCACCATCATAATTACATTTAAATCACCAAATACACATGATAATACAAAATTGTAAGCAACCACAACAAACCCTAATTGTCCACGCAAACCTTAGTTCGGTCTCCTACTGACCCTTATATAATCTTCACATACTAATTTTCATCTAAAATGTTCAAACACCCAAATAACACTTACATTACCTTCCTTATACCCCAAATCAACCTTTCATACATAAATTTCACTTCCATGCAAACTTTACACATCTCATGCAACCTTTCGAACTTTTCATGCAAACCCTAAATCCCATGCAATTATTAACTCTCATGCAAAACTCTAATTCTACCATGCAAACCCTAATACCAATATACAACCCTTTAATACCACCATGCAACCATTAATACCACCATGCAAACTCTAATACCACCATACAAACCCCAATACCACCATGAAAACCTTAGATTAGGTCATACAAAACCCTACATTCAATCCACACAAAACCAAAGATCCATCCATACCAAACCCTAGATTCAAACCATATAAAACCAAATATTCATCCATATAATACAATTGATTAGATTCTCCCATTCATAACCACAAATTAGATTCTCCCATACAAGGCCATAAGTTATATTCTTCCACATAAAACCATAAATTAGAATCTCCCATATAAACCATAAATTAGATTCTCCCATATAACATCATAATTTAAATTCTCCAATATAACATCATAAATTGAATTCTCCCGTACAAAACCATAAATTAGATTCTCCCATATAAAATCCATAAATTACATTCTCCCACACAAAACCATAAAAATCATAAATCAGATTCTCCCACACGAAACCCTAAAATTATCCATTTTATCCTTCCACTCATGAATCATTAACTTAATTAGGTCAACTCACCTCCCTTAGTCAACCGCTTCCCCCATCCTCCTTTTTCATCCTTTCTCCCACTCAAACCACATCAACATCCTTACATGCATGTCTTATAGGGTCACAACACATATCATCACATATACAATAATTCATCACATATAGTACACATACCATACAAAACATACTTCGACTCCATGTTATACCACATATGAAATAATTACAATAATGATAAACATAGGATACATAGCATGCAAAGCACATAATGCATATAAGCACACAAAAGGCCTTAGCACCCCTTACCTAAAATGACACCGGTCTTGGAGCAAGCTCCTACGCCTCCTGAGGGCTTTAACTGGTCTCACCTATTACGAGGGAAAAACTAGAAATTAGACTCCCTCTTACTAAATTTACTATTAATTACTAACTTATTCCAAGACTAGACTTTTGATAAAATACTAAAATAATAATAGCTAAAATACCAAAAATAATATCAATATTAATATTAACAAGAATAATAAAAATAGTAACAATAATAATAAAAAGGAATTACTCAAAAATATAGTGAAATAAGGGCTTCGACTCCTTTACCAAAATAATACTAATAATAACATTAGTAAAATAAATAACCAAATTTATTAATAATAATGATGATGAAATAATAATAATAATAATAATAATAATAATAATAATAGAAAAACTAATAGTAAAGTAGTTGTAATATTAATAATGGAATAATAATGATAGCAATTTCGAAATAGTAATAATAAAAATAATAAATATAATAATAAACACATATTAATAATAATAATAGAAATAATAAGAAGAAGAATAATAAAATTGAATTAAAAATACAATAGGGCTTCAGCCCTTAATAGAAATAATAATCAAAATATTAATACTAAAATAATAATAATAATACATATTAATAGTTGAAGTAATAATAATAATAATAATAATAGTATTTATATTCAAATAAATAAAATAAAATAGTTTAAGACTAATAAAAATAGGGAGAAGGGTTCAGAGGGTCTAGGGTTCAACCTTAGGTTGGTGGGGATAGGTGGCATCGAGGATGGTGCACGGAGGCGGCGGCGGTGGTCGGAAAAAGGAAAGAAAAGGGTAAGAGTTGAATGTTGGGAAGAAGATAGGGAGAATTAAGGTGGGAGTTGGGGTGTTTAGAGTTTCCCAGGAGGAGAGGGACATAATGATGGTGGTGCGCAGCCAAAGGTGGCGATGCACGGCGGCGGCGATGGTGGCCAAATGGAGGAGAAGAAGAGAAAGAGAGGAGGAGAAGGAGAAAGAAGAAAATAGAGGTAGGGGAAGATAAAGGAGGGTCTGCAGAATAATTTGGGAGGTGAAAGAAGTGGCGGAAACGGTGGAAGAGGTGGCTAAGGGTGGCGCAAAGGGTGGCGGAGGTAGAAAAATAGGTTGGTCGAGGGCGCTATTTCGCACAGCCGGGGTGGCTTGTGCAGGAAGAATCGAGGGGTATGGATGATTTGGTTAACTAGAGGGTGGTGCAGGGATGAGTTTAGTGGCAAAATATGGAGGCGAAGTTGGCCGGAGGCGGCAGATGAGGCGTCTAAAGGGGCGGCGGAAAAAATGGTCATTTTTCTGGGTAGGAATTAAAAGCTCGACATAGGGCTGGTTATAAGGGTATTTATAGAGTTAGAGGAGAGTTTAGGGTTATGTGGGTTGGTGAGGGGATAATGCAGTAGGGTTTTCGGTCGCCGACGACGTTGGTTGGCCGGTGACAGCAAAACTCGGGCAGGGGAATGCGTAGGGAAAAAGGGAGGAAATCGCGCGAGAAAAGGGGAGATTTAGGTTGGGCTAATGAGGTTGTTGAATCGGCGAGGGGGCGGGGATAAAGATTGGCCGGATCAACGGCGAAGTTGGCGGCAAAAATCTCGGCCAGCCGACGGAGATTGCAGGCGTCAATGGGGCTGGGGGAAGAAGAAAGGAGGAAGAAAGGGCTGGACCGGGCGGTTCGGCACAAAAAAGAAGAAAGAAAAGAAGCGGAGACCGAGTGGTTCGGTGACGTAGGTAAATTTTCTTTTAAATGAAACGCTGCATTCTGGTGAAACAAAAGATAAAATACAGCGTTGAAAGGGTACACACAATTGGACGGTTGTAGTTCGAGGAGAAGAAGAAAAGGAAAAAGAAAAGAAGAAGAAAGAAAAAGGAAAAAGGGAAAAAGAAAAATAGTGGGTTGGCTTAGTTAAGTTAATTAGGATATTTGGGTTATTTAAAAATAATAATATTTAAATAAAATAATATTTAAATCTCTTTTAGGTTAAATTAGAATTTTTAAAAGGTTTTTCCATAAATCCCATTTTAATTAGCAAAACAACCTAATTTTCTCCAATTAAATTATTTATAATATTAATATTAATTTGAAACTATTTTCTCCTTCTTATTTTAAATAAAATAATTTATTTAATTAATTTCCAAAATAAAATGCTTAATTAGCTAAAATACCTAGATTTTCTCCTAATAAAAATACTAATAAATTTCTTCTTGATTTGCCCTAATTAATTTCCTTTATTTTAATCAAAATAATTTATTAAATTAATTTTCATAATAAAAACTCATTTAAATATGAGTTTTTTAAAATTAGAAATTTTCGGGGTATTTCAATGAGGGGGCTGGTTTTGGCAAAGCAGGTGTGGGGTGGTAGAGGAGGTTATAGGGAGTTGACTGGTGGTTTGGGTGGCGGCAGAGGCAGTTGGACGGTGGCGAACGAAGGGGTTGATAGGAGGTTGCCGATAAGAGGGAGAAAGAAGGGAAAACAAGAAGAGGGGAGGAAGAAGGGACTGTAGGGGCCGAGGGGGTATTGTGGTGGTGCAAGGCTGAATTAGAGGGTGGCAGGGAGTGGTGTAGGGGGTTGGTGTGGTGGTTGAAGCAGTAGAGGGTGATGGCGTTGCCAAAATAGGGAGGAAAAAGGAAGGAGAAGAAAGGGAGAAGAGGGAGGTTAGGGAAGGGGAAATGCTCGAAGAAATGGGGCAGGGAGAGGCTTGAGAGGTGAAGAAAAAGGAGAGGGAGAATAGGAGGGTGGCTGGTTGGCCGGTGGCAGCATGTAGGGTGGCAGGGAGAGGGAAGGAAAGAAGAGGAAAGGGTGGGCATGTGGGATGGGGTGCATGGCTAGCCGGTTCCAAAATGGTGAAAAAAAGGGCAGGAGAGAGAGAGAGAGAGAGAGAGAGAGAGAGAGAGAGAGAGGCAAGTGGTTGTAGGCTGCGGTGGCTGGGCGTGGCATTTATGGTGGCAGTCACAAGCGACGGAGACAGGTCGGGGCGTTGGGTTGAGGCAAAAGGAGGAAGAAAGGAAGGGGAGCATGCCAACGTAGGGAGAAAAAGAAGAGTAGGGCAGGCTCCATCTAGGGGGAGAAAGGAAGAAAAGAAAAGAGGGGGAGCTGGGTTGGGTTGCTGCACTGGGGGAAAGGAGGAAAAGAAAAAGAGGGTGGGCTGCCCGTGTAGGAGAAAAAGGAAGGAAGGGAGAGGGGGATGGGCCAGCGGCCCAATCGCGCAGTGGGGAGGGGAGGCAGGCCTGGCGTGGGAGGCCTGGAAGGAGGAAAAAGGAAAAAGAAATAAGGGAGGAAAAAGGAGAAAAAGGAGAAAGAAAGGAAAAAGGGAAAAAGAAAAAAAGAAAATAGGGAGAATAAAATAATTTAATTTATAAAATAATAAAATATAATATTTTTTATAATTATTTAATTTAATAATTTAATTAATATAATTTAATATATTGATTTTAGTAAAATATTAGTTTGAAAAATTATTTAAATAAAAAGAGTATGATAAAATAATAAATTATTTATTTTAATATATTAAATACTCCTATCCAAATTTATATACTAAAAAATCCATAAAATAATTAAACTATATAATTTTAAAAGCTAATTTATCTCAAATAAGAACTATTTATTAAATTATATGTTTTCTAAAATTTTGAGGAATTACAGCTTTAGTCGAGAAAACCCATTTTGCTGAAACAATGAACGAGTTGATCGGTTTATGGAACTAGCCTATTGGTTCACTTGAAAGACTCAATAAACTTCATTTTCCAACCTTATTTCCAATCAAACTTTGCCTCAAACAAAATCATAACATTAAATCATAATCAAATGCCTAAAACTTGGCACAATTCACATTCAATATTAAAAAAAAAGATATTACACTTTTTCCCCATTGACTTACCTTATTTTGCCTAAACTCGTCTTAGACCAGTTTACCTATTATTAAAACTAGTCAACTCATCTATCAAATGGCCAGTTCTTGAACTCCAACATAATTTTTTTTTGCAAGAAAAATTTAGGCACCTATCAACTAGTCATTTAACACCAGTTGATTGCCCTAATGTCATACAAAAAATATCCACTCGGCTATCTTGTTTTGCATTAAATGCAACCGACAACTCTATTATTTAGATATGACTATAAAAGGGTTTTATTTATGATTTCATAATAACCTTTTTTTGATCTCATTAATTGTAAAAATTTAATACTCTCATTTTCCCTCAAGCATTAAATTCACTCTCACTTTCATTCTCTAAATTTCTTGAGAAAATACCGGTGCTCAAAGGTCATATACTTTAGCTAGAGTGCTTTCACTTGTGATGCTTCCCATCTAGCCAATATTACACCTCAATCTATGTTTCTACACTTTCATATCATTGTTAGAGTAAGATATTTGTAATCATCATATCAACTCTTCAAAAAATTCAATATGAAAAGGTTGTGTTTGTCTAACATGCCAAGAGAGATCATATATTTATAAATCCATAATCCTAGAGACGATGACTAGACTAAATTGAAAACCATATCTTAGAAGCTGAATGAGATTGTAGGTTCATAAATTAAGAGATGAGTGATCATTAATATACATATAAAAGAGTTTCAAAATCCAAAAAGAAAGATCTTTTGGTTGTAAACGTAGAGTAACCTATCTTAGGTTAGCTTGAATCGCTATAGTTCTTATGTTCAAAATTTCAATGTCACTTTTAATTCATTCCACCATATTCACCCTCTCTCGGATGTTTTCAATATTAATTGGTATGTATTGATTATAATAAATAAAAATTTACATAAAGTAAAATGTATTGATTGAAGATAGACCACATTAAATCCAGTACCTATTTACTGTAATAGAGTATTAATTTTAGATAAAAATCATAAAATTGATACAAGTAGAAAATATAGATAGAAAATCATTGGTGGTATAATTGTAGGACTTAAATTTACAACATTGACAAATATTCCAAAAAAAAGTTATTTAAATATTTTGCACACTTTTTAAAAACCTACAAAAATTAGTCTTAACATTATAATTATACCTTTATTAAAAAATAATAAAACTTTTACCAAATAGAAAATGAAAGAAAAAAAGTAAGAATAAAACTGAAAAATAGATTTTGATTTTTTTTAAATATATGTTTTTTAATAAAAAAATTGCAGTATATAAGTAGCTTAAAGGTTTTATCTTTTTATTTAGAAAAAAATGACTTAAGCTTTTTAAGTAGCAACTAGCAACCGTTAAACTAGCTGTGGGAAACTATTTCTCTTACAATTAACTTTTGAAAGTACCACTTATTAATTAGATGAATGTTCATTATATGCCCAGACGAGCATAAGATACATGTAAAATATTTGATAAAAAATCTAGATATATTTTGAAATTATAAGATTACAGGTAAAATATTTGATAAAAAAAATACAGATATATCTTGAAATTCTAAAGATTATCTTCATATTAGTACTAAATTTACGCCAACAAGATATACCGCACGGACTCCACGAATTGCCATTTCGCTCGGAAGCTTCCCTTCATCGTCCTATTCCTATGCCATCCTTCCATCCGGTCCAGCCCTCATCATCTAAAAATTCCTCACTCTCGCTCGATCCACCCCCCCGCCCTCGGTCTCTCTCTCTCTCTCCTTTCATAATCGCCATTGAATTCATTCTATAGCAACCCACACACACTCACTCTGTCGTCTTCCCATCCCCTCATTGATTTACGACGTCGAACGACCTAGATAACAATCGGAAACTTCTTGTCGCTTGTGTTTCCGAGCAGGTAAGTTACGCGCTTTCGTCTCTTTCATTCATTTTCTTTGATTCATTTTATCTGTAAGTTGAATTAGAATTGCCTTTTTATTTTTTCGTCTGTGTCATTTTTCTATTTGTGTTTGATTGTCAATGAGTAGTCGTCTTCCTTCTGCTCCAAGTGAGATTCCATTTGAATTCTCTTGGGTCGGGTGTCAGCCATAACCCTAAATTTGATTGCTTGTTGTGTGGGAACCTCGTATATATGGCCGACATACCTTGTTTATGGGAAATTGATGTTCACTAGATCTAGGGTTTCGTCTTCGTGAATTAAAATTCAGGGACTGTGCTGAGATCCCAGCTAAGTAATTGAGTTTATGTTCTGGGCTTTTGTCTTTGTTGATATAATTGGTTGAATACACCGTCAATTGGACTAAGGAACAGCTAGCTTGCTTGCTTCTATGTATTGACAGCACTGAACTCTATCTTTGAGTTAAACCGCGTTTCTGTTTGGCTTTTTATTCGCTGTGGAGTTTCTTTGATTGAAAATATGCAGATAGCTTGATTCTGCATTTGACTTTTTAGTATAATTATGACATATGACAGTTGCTAACATGCTACTCTCCGTTTGTGCCTGTTTGATGTTCGTATATTTTGTAATTTGGCAATGTCACTTAATCAGGTAGTTCTTATTGTAGGCTGTTAGGATGTCGACTCCTGCAAGGAAGAGATTGATGAGAGATTTCAAGAGGCTACAACAAGATCCTCCTGCAGGAATTAGTGGTGCCCCACAGGATAATAACATAATGCTGTGGAATGCTGTCATATTTGGGTAGGTACAATGATTGCAGATGGGTTTGCTGTCCCTTGGCATAACTGACTGAACTTATCAGATTGGCCTAACTGAAGCTTTCTTTTTGGTGGAATTGCAGGCCTGACGATACTCCATGGGATGGAGGTAAAGTTGAAAATCTTAATTAGTTTGAGTTGAAGATACTGGACGATGCCATCCCAGGAACTTGCTTTATTGCTTATTAAGTTTACAGATTATTTTTACTGTTGCAATTCTTTACCTTTTTTAAGTGGAGCATGCTTATCTTTGGTAAACAATAAACTAACTTGATGCATATTCAGTGAAACTTATCTGCTTTTGTTTTAATGTGCTTTTTAGTAGTGTATTTTATGCTTTTATAACTCTGCTATCATTCATGGACTTGGCAAGTTGCAGAGTCTGGTGATTAGGTCTGATATTGCTATTTTTGTTGATGTCAATTTTGTTACAGCAGGTATCGTCAGTGTAAGATATCATTAAGGCTAACCGTAGTCCCCACTCCCCAGTCATCAGTTGTGCTTAGTAGTTAGCGCCACTCTAGTGGCTCACACTGGCCTAGTGGGCCCATGTGCCTATTGAAAATTGAATAGAATTATTTTATTCACAATGAAAACCATGACCTAAAAACAATTCACAAAATATCTCAAATTAAATGAATATACTACTTCCATAGCATCAAGTACCTATTATATTTTGCATAGCATAGCAAGCAAGCTACTTATTATAATAAGCTCTGTTCATTAACTTCTATTGCTTCCCACGGATGATTAGGCTCAAAATAAAAAGTTTTACTGGGCATCTTGTTTAGTTGCTACTTCCCACAGATGAGCGTATATATGTATTAAGAATTGAAGCATTTCTACTTTTATGTCTTATTGTTTGTTTCCTTGGGTATTGCAATGTCAAGTTTACTTGAATGGTTGGCATTTTTTTTTGAAATCCTTAACATTTTGATGGCCAGGTACGTTTAAGTTGACTCTCCAGTTCACTGAGGATTACCCGAACAAGCCTCCTACAGTTCGGTTTGTCTCACGAATGTTCCATCCAAACAGTAAGTTTAATATATGATGTGGTTAGAATTTCCTGGAAATTTAATATATGATATGGTTACAGTTGCCCTTATTTTTGCTTGCTTTGGTCTAAGTTGATTTTGTTTAAAGGTACTTCAGTCAATTTAAAGCCAAGTTGTTTTCCACATACATTTTGGCTGTTGCACTTAGTCGTCGATTGGAGTCAAAATCTAATGGTATATAGGTTTCAAGTGCATAGCTGCAGTTCTTTTCAATGAACTTGTTACTAGTTGTATTTTTTTTTTTTGAATTTATACTTCGGAGTCCAGTACTATTCCATCTTGGGTCTAGATCTCTTGACTTATGATGGGATTTTATTTTGCTCTGTGGTTAGGGGTCTTGCCTATGGCATGCACGATCTCCAATAGTATTCTTTGTTTACTTGGATCTTTTGGCATGCTATGTGATGAATTAGCTAGTTTATTTCAAAATTCCACAATTCATATTGAGCTCTAACACTTATGTTGCATTATTATGATTCCTTTCCTCTAATCCAAACAATCGTTTAAAATATCTAAATTGATTAATGAACTTAAGTAGTTTACTGTCATTTCTCTCCTTTTTCTAATTTTTGGGGTGACTATTATCAGTTTATGCTGATGGAAGTATATGTCTGGACATTCTTCAAAATCAGTGGAGTCCCATTTATGACGTAGCAGCTATACTGACATCCATTCAGGTAATATATCAGCGACAACCTTATTTCTAATTGAAGTGAACTTGTCCAGTACTGGACTATTCTTTTCTTTTAGTGTTAAAATTGCTTTTTGTTATGAATAGCTTATCTAGTTTCCTACTGTGCAACAATGTGGAATTAAAAATGTAGAGAGCTATACACAATATCAGGGAGGATGTCCTTGACTCTCTGATTTAGGTAGAAGTTAATTCAGCTAACTCTTTGAAACATACTAATAAAAAGGGATTGTGTGCACTTCACGCAATTCAACCTCCTTGCTAATGGAAAGGAGGAATAGATGGAACCTGTGTGGTGGGGTTACAAAATGAGGGAGTGTGGTAGCATGCCATTTTAGTGCTCCAATTTGTCTTGCCTTGAGTTAAATGCTATTATTACAAAAATAAATGTAATTTTCGTTACTAATTTTATTTGATTTTATGTTTTGAAGGATAAAATATGATCATCTATTTTATTTTACCAATTAGACTACTGGACTAATAAATGAAGTAAAAATAGTAATTTGCCAAATATAATTTTGATTATAAAAATCAACAAATATATAATGGTTCAAACATAATCAATTAAAAAATGAATAGTTTTATGTTGAAATCTATAAAAATATTGAAAAATATTTATCTATTCAAAAAATAATGTATTCTATAAAATGGTATTTATTTATTTATTTTGACATAGATAATATTTACATAGTTAGTTGAAAATATATTTTTATTGAAAATTGTAGTATGATGTTTATGTGATTAATATTAGATAGCAATTATGTATAATTGTTAATCTTATTTTTTATTAGAAATATTTTGTAATAATAATTTAACTATCGTAATAAATGATATTTTCTCAAAACAAGCAATAAAACCACAACCATTTAGTATGTAATCCCACCATTGGAAGGTTGGGGGGGTCATGTGTGCCCAAGTAATGTAACTTTGTTTCTAGCTTGTGTGCCCTAGTGGTCGACTTTCTGAAATGGTATGAAGAAAAAAAATACTTCTTTTTTGGATAGGAAAAATGTTGTAGGAAGTAAAAGTTTGTGTAATGTAAAAGTATTATGCAATTGTAGTAATATAATTGTACTTTGATTAGTGACATAAGTATATAATAAATATCATTATTTTCTTAGATAGAATATATTTTATAAGTAAGTGTATTATTTTATTGAAATGCATGATATATTGATATGTAGTTAATAATTATGAATTATTTTGAAACAATATATCTAAAAAAGGTAATAATATTTTGGGATTAAATATTACAGTGTAATATGTTGTAAAGTGCTAAAATTTAATAAGAAATTTATTGAGCCTATTTTCATTGTTTATTATGATGGTTCAATAAAAAAAAGATTTTATAACTTATTCAACTGTGCAATAACAAATATTATTTTAATCATGATAATTATTAAACAATTCTTATTCATTACCATATATTATTTATACATTTATTATTATTATTATTATTTATTTATTTTGATTGAATAATACTTCCGCTAATTTTGAATTATCACATGATCACTATTAGGAAACTATTTTATATGATAATTATTTCTTAACGTATTTATTATTATTCATCAGTTATTAAATAAGATTTGCGATTTAAATATTACTCATTTCAACAAAATAATAATATTTCAAATGAGTATGTATTTCCAATTTATTAGTAATTACTAAATGGATTACTATTCATTTAAGAAAGCAATGCTATCTAATTTAATTCATTATTTTTTTAATGGAAAATAATCATTATCCATTTTGATAAGTTACAGCTATTTAACTTAATTTCTTATCATTATTATTAAACTAGTTTATGATTATTTTTTGGGTAAAAAATTGAGCAAATCATTTACCTGATTTATTAAAGTCCATTTGCCTTGGAATGAGATAAAATATATTTTATGATTGAAAGGTGAATTTATGATATAAAAGTTAAAATCATGTGAAAAGGCATGAGAAATATCAATATTATTATTAACTTGATAGATTCTGATGAGTACATATGTTCGTTACCAGAGTTATCTTAAATTTTCAAACCTGGTAATGTTCAGTCTCCCCAACTGAAAACTGAGTAACATTTTTGTTTAAACAACCCTTAAATATTATTTTTTTCCATTTTTTTAAATGGTCGTTTAACTCATTTTGTGGGTTTTGTGAGCCTTTTGTTAATGGAGAAATGCATGTATTATTGTCAAGAAATAGAATAACATAGTAAAATACCTATAGGTGATAAATTTAGACAAAAGTTTATTGAAAGATATAAATGTTTTGGAAATAAAATTGAAACATTTATGGCTTAATGCAAATAAATTTTAAATGGTTATGTCTTAATTTTCTCAATTTTAAAATGTTTATGTTTTAACAAGAATAAAGTCTAAATGTTTGACTTTATGTAAAATTCAAAAATGTTTCTCTATGAGAACAAACCTAAAACGTTTATACGTTTGAATATACTTTTGGAAATAAATTAAGAACATACTCAGAAGATGAGAATAGTGGACGAGCTTAATATGGTCTGGTGGAGTATGCTGAGAAGTGAGAACTGTCCTCTACGTTTTGGGTTTATAAATTAGCGAACTTGTGTAGATGACAATTTGCTCATATCCCAAAAGCTAGTTTGGTGTGATAACCTGGCTCACTCTCATCAACACTTACTGCAAAGAAAATTTGCTTTCTACTTATCTTTTTTGGGTTTGTTTTGTGATGTTAACCTGGAATCATTTGTGCTGGATAAAGCCTTTATGCATGGTACAAAAGATCATTTCCTCTACTCTAGTTGTGCCCCCTTTTACCCTAGTATTTCGTTTATACTGATATCATGCATTCTTCTGATCGCTGGTTTTTATCCTCTGTAGTCATTACTTTGTGACCCCAACCCAAACTCGCCAGCAAACTCAGAAGCTGCACGGTTGTTTAGTGAGAACAAGCGTGAATACAATAGGAGAGTTCGTGAAATTGTTGAGCAAAGCTGGACTGCTGATTAATGTGAGGGCTGTTAGGGAACTGAAATTCAAATGTAGTCGGTCAATGGCTCATTGTGCAAAAACATTCTGAAAGATCGGAAATATCCGTTTGTGCTGCAGATTTTAATTATATCATATGGTAGTATTTAAATTTCTACTCTTTCCCAGTTGTGATGAAACAATGACAGATGCGTTGCACGATTTCTCGGTGCCTGTAGAGCCTGAGGTCACATTTATGTTTGCTGAAGTTCACTAGGATAATTTGAAATGTACGTTTATCAATTCTGCATTTTCTCTGTCTGCTTCCTGACTGAATACCCTGGGTGGCAGCTTGCGAGTATATATATATATATATTTACATACTGGCTGCTATTTCGTCTATGTACATTACATGCTTTGGACTACCGGTTTAACTATCTTTTCTTTAGACTAGCGATGAAAATGGATGGTAGGGGTTCTTGATACCACTCATGCAACAGTCATCTTCCAATTCGCAGACCCAATCATCATTCCGTGGTCTTTATCTTTCTTCTTTTAAATTGCAGAGTTTAGTTCCCTCTCCCTTTTCATGCGTTGCTTTTGTTCCCTAGCGTTAGTTCTTTTCTTGCTCAGACGAATGGTATTATATCCTTGTAATGTCTGTAGTGTATAGGGGGGCAAGGTTGAATTACCTGATGAAAAGGTGCGCATTTGGTAAATAGTTTTTCAATTTTGAAGCAACATGGTTTGCCTACCCAAGTTCTAGGACCCTTTTGCAAGACATTTGGTAGTTAAACATTTCACTCTTGTAGAATATAGAATGATTCCTACAAGAAGCACCAAAGTGGTCTAGGTATGTGTTTGTCTTCTTAGAGTATAGAAAGAGGAAGATGCAAGATAGACTTTGTGGTATACAAATTGCCCTAGAGAAGGATACTAATGGTTGCCCACACAAATTGGAGCAAAAGCTAAGAGAAGAATGTGAAATAATTTTATGCCAATAGGAACTATGTTACATTTACTATGGTTTATGAGGTGGTTGTAATATGGTTAATTGTGATGACATAATGGGCATGTGGCCTTGGTGATGTATATGTTATCGCATGTTTATCGTGTCTTGTTATTATATGTTCTCTTTGATACATTTATGCCATGATTGCATGTGTTTCCTTTTTATGTTCTCCATATGGCTTTCACATGTTAGTGTTGTACAATTGTTTAATCAATACTATTGTATTTATGAGTTTTATTATGGTCAACAATCTATTCAA
Source organism: Tamarix chinensis (assembly GCA_030549775.1). Taxonomy (NCBI): domain Eukaryota; kingdom Viridiplantae; phylum Streptophyta; class Magnoliopsida; order Caryophyllales; family Tamaricaceae; genus Tamarix; species Tamarix chinensis. The sequence continues at coordinate 121,794,243 of CM060171.1, forward strand.
TGGGTAGTATTAATCTTGTTGGAGTATTTTGAGGGTACCGCTTGATAGCTTTTGGTTGGGGTTGAGAGTTTGGACTCTTTATTGTCTATTCAGGTATCTTTTGATCTATATATCTCTTTGACTCTTATTTCCCTTTTATATTTCTTTTCTTTTGGTTGTTATAACCTTTTTCCGATGTTTTGTTACATTGGAATAGTAAAATCTTGTAATGTAATCTATATATGTTTTTATGATTGTTGTTCTTAAATTAAGAAAATAAATGTTTTAGTCTTAACACTTGATATAAGAATATTAGTGGATACTTAACTTATTCTAAGTGTGACGGTAACACTAAATTTTAAGTGCTAAAAATTAGGGTGTTACATAAATGATACATTTATTAAATTGATTCCTACAGAGGCAAACCTAAAGAGAGTAGCAAACTATAAACCCATCAATCTAATGAATGTTCCCTTGAATATTATCTATAATAACCCGAAATTTCCTAACCCTAATCTTCAAGTATTTAGTCTTTTTGGTCGACTAGCCAACAACATTCCCAGCCTATCATCTAGAGAGTCTGATGGTCAATCGAACAAGCCTTTCAGAAGACTAGAGTTAGATGATTATCACCATTCTTGGTTTTCTTATTCTCTTTTAACCTAAAATATATTCCTATGCCCAATATTTTCATATATTTTGGTTTCTAGATTAATTGCACACATTTCCCTAATTTTCATAGTTTTTGAAAATTATTTGATTATTTCTCCCATTTTAACCATTTATCGGACATTCTACCTTACCTAAACCCTTTTTAATCAGTGTTGACTTTATTGGGTTGGATAACTTTGAAAATCTAAATAATTTAGACCCTATGCTAAAATCATATCTTGTCCTTACTTATTCAACAAAAAAATCACCAATAATAATCTCAATCACCTTTCACAAACTCTTTTATACCCATTCACCTATACCAATCACTCTCATCACTCCTCTTACTTGCAAGAAACCCTCCCATATGACTTATCCCCCTCTCTCATACCCTTGGTTGACAATTATAAGGGCTTACCCCCTTTGGTTTGTCACTTTAACATTTAGCCAAATATATCAACTTCTACTTTGCTACCTCATTTCTCCTACCTTATTCTTGTTGTTCTTGTTCTTAAGTGTGATTATTCTTGTCCATTCTCCCATGTGACCAACACTCTCCCCTATATTCTTCTTATTTTATTTTATTCTAAAATCTTAAGTTTTATCTCTTTGATCCTTGATTCTAAGTAAAGGAGAGTTAAAATTTTAGATTAGTGAAATCATCCTTCATCTTGTCCTAGCCCATATTTTTTCGAGCCTAAAGGATTTATTCTTCTCCCTTTAATTTTTTTTAGATCTTTGTGCTATTCTTTTGTCTTATTCTATGCTATTTTGTTTAGGTCATCATAAGGTGTAGTTGAAGAAGGTGTTAAGATCATTTTGGCATAGAGACTGACATAATCTTTAGTAAAGATACAAAACTCTAAAATAAAAATTTTCAATGATATATGTTTCTTTTTATTATAGACCAATTTAACATGTTTTATTCTTGTAAACAATGAATTTGGGTTTTTATGGTTTGTATTATTGTGTTATGCATGAATTCATATATGTTATATACTTTTATGATTTTATGTGAAAATATGCCATGTTAAACCATGCCAAGCCGGGTTCCTAAATTTTGAGCATGATGTAGTAAATTATTGTTTTTATTCAGCATGAGGTTGAGTGTATTAATTTATGACCAAGTATTTATGTTAAAGAAATAGATTGAGGTTGGGTTAGTTTGTCACTTCGGGATTAAAGTGGTTCAACCCTAGGCCCATTTTTGGTATCTTGAGCTATTTTAATTAAGGATAATTACATATTTGAAATATTAGTGATGTATGGGAGATTATATGTAAATTTGGTAAAGTTTGGTGTGAGTTGGATTTTTGGAAATTTTATGTTATTTTTGGTGTAGGGGTAATATGGTTAAAGTTTTGAGTTTTTTTTTGGTGAAAAATGATGATATCATTGTATTCATTGAGGTTTATACATAAAATGTAATATACAATATGACAGGGTTTGGTTGAGTATGAAATAAGTTATGTTAATAGGATATTTTGAGGTGTTTAGGTGACATAAAGACAAAATGGTCATTTTGGGTTAATTCTGGAAAATTTGAGGATGTGTAAGTGTTATTAGGTTTGCAATGTGATAAGTGTGATATGTTATTATCTTGGTTAATATGGTTAGCACAAGTATTTTAAAATAATATTAACAATGCTAAGGACATGATTGTTATTTTATGTATGAAACATTAAAGTTTAATATTGATTTTAAATGTATTCTCAAACATGATATATTGGGGATTTGTTTCAATTTTGGTGATTTGGTGAGTATTTATGGATGAAGTTATGAGTTGAAGATGAATTATGTTTTTGGTGAAGGCATTATGGGTTTTTTTCCTTGTATAATGTCATTTTTATGATTGTCGTCTTGCTTTATGCCTTATATATTTTTTTTCATGTGATTGCATCACGTTTTATTTAATTAACCATATTAAAATTTTGAGTGTTTTAATAATGCACAATTGTTGAAATGGGTTCAGTAATACTCAATATTTCATATAACAATGATAAGTAGTGACCCATGCGTTAATTCAAGGGAAATATAAATAGAGGTGTTATGATGATAAGCAAATCATGTGGTATTTGTTAAGCATGGAGTATAATTATGTTGTTCATCATTGTTAAGTATACATTAATAACAAAATTGGAGGGTCATGTAAGTTAGGACCAAATTATACTAGTTACATTAATTTCATAGGGTTGCTACAGTACCTGATTAGCTTGGTTGTTGCAATAACCAAGCATATTATATTTATCTTCTAGTTGTTGCAATACCCATGATTCTTGATTGTTGTGATAACTAGAGTAACCCTGAATCTACTCTATATTGATTATTCTACTAACTTATAAAGGGTATGCATACTTAAGGACTAAAAGTCTTATTTTGTGATTCCTAGGTGTGTTTTATCCTAAATGTAAGAGTATCGACGATGTTGACTATCTTTCTCCCATCTAAAGGGGATAAAGAAGAGTTTATGGTACAAATGGTTTCCTGATCTCAATGCGACAAAGTAAATAAAATTTTACGATCACCTAATGTTGAACTCTAACATGGTTTTCTTTGGAGTCATCTTGTATCATGAGCATATATGCATGTATAACATCCATCCTGTCATATGATTCTTATGGGCTATGCATGCCTTATCCTACAATGCACCCAATTTTAGAGTTTGAAGCTTTCATTTGAAAGAGTTAATTGCAGGAGCTAATATATAAAAAAAATGTAGGGTGTTATTGCCACACTTAGTATAAGTCTGGTTTTTTCAACCATTATTACACTATGTGTAAAGGCTAAAATATTATTCCATTTAAATAAAAAATAGCAGCCATAAGAAATATGATAAAGATTACGCTAAATTAAAAAATTTCTAATATTACAAAAGAATGGGAAAAATATTTACAACTAGCGAGAAAAGAAATATAATAGGTGACATAAGATTTTAAGTGATATATGGATCAAAAGATGCCAGAGTAAAGATTGGATAGTCCTAACTCTCAACCTCTACTAAAAGTCATTAATCGATACCCTCAAAAATATCTTGTAAGGTAAAGATTGCCCATTTAATAGGAAGAGACCATAAAATAGAACTCATTAGTACACCAACACAAAGTAAACCACTACAAAACATTAACATGCAAATGCCACAAGGAGCACTTAAGAAGAAGCACATGGTAACATAACATAAACACATCAAGGATAAATTTCACTAAAAAGATATGGTATACATGTTATAATGTATAAATCATCAAAGACATATGCCCATCATACCATTATTCTTTATAAACAATAACCATCTCCCCAGCATAACCACATCCAAAACAATCATAACATAATCTATAGCCAAAATGGGTGAGGCACTTAGGAATCTACCAAAAAACTAACCAATTTCTAAACACTAAGGGTAGTGCATCAAGGTAAATATAAAATCAAGAATCTAATACAAGCCCAAAAATTCAAAAGGCCATCATGAAATGTTACTTTATGTTTTTACTTTCTCGTGGGGATACAATCATAATCCAAGGACACTCTTGTGCACAAAGTCCACCATAATAGCCCACTAGGCAACACAATATCCTTAACCTTTGTAACTAGGAGATGCACTAAGTACCCTAATTATACTGGCATTATAAGGCAAAAAAAATACTCTCCCATATTAGGAAGCCTAATATGTAAGTATCAATACCTCCTATAAGGTCTGTAGGGAACCTATAGAGTAGATTAGGGTCTTAGTTGGAATACTAAAGCATTTAACAAAAACATCAAAATAAATGAAGGGCTCCAACCTCATTTCTATGGTAGGTGACCCTAAATAATAAAAACTTTCAAAACTCAAGGTCTTCCACTTAAATATTAGTATTTTATTTAGTGATCACAAATATCACACAATACAAACACGATGTCCATTTACATACTTAAACACTTTTTCTTTAACTTTGATTATTCATGTCAACCCTAAGGTTAAAAACTAATCCAAAATTTCGAGAGTTAACACTAAGGATAACCTATCAATCTACTATGGCCATTCTATATCCATTATTAACACTTAGGTAAATTCTAGTCATGAATGACCATAATGCCCTTAAAACCTTAATTACCATAATGCTATCCATTTTAATGCTAAACATTATTTTAATTAACAACCTCTCGTGAAAAGGCTAAAATATGGTAAATTGAAACAGTTTATCATGCAGGTAAATTCTAAGACATAAAAATCAACTATTTTACCCCTATACAGGATTAAGAATATAAAACCCTAACATGTATATCTAACTGATCATAACTTAAATGATTTCATATATAACATCATAAAATTCATGTTAAGAATATGTGTTAGAAAAATAGAAGAATGGTACACTTAAAAAGATAATTCTAGCCACAGGGCATACGAATAATACTCATGAAAAAATAAGGTTAAACATACTCAACACTATCATTTTATACATTGACATCCTCATACATCATGTATAATTAATTTACAACATTTAAACCTATTATAACATGGTTTTGTACATGTAAAATTTGATTGGGTATTTGATGTAAATTTTTATACATGTGTTGGAGAATATTTTTTTGATACTGGGAATTCTATGATAAACATAGGGCCCCCATGTTTGCTAACATGTACCATATGTATTTTCAAAATTATTTGATGTGGTTTTTTTCAAGAGTGAGAAAAATAACATGGGGTCTCGTGTTTTTAAACATGGATTGTGTTTTTAATTAGTTTATAAAACATGTTGTTTTATCTGGTAGGGTTTTATCTAAAATATGATAAAAACCCTAATTGTCAATTCATGTGAGCCAATCTTCTCCTTCTTCTCTATAGTGTTATCCTTGTTAGAGAATTACTATTTATGTACTTGATTGATCAATTAGTTGAATCATCTTGTAATTATATGAGTACATACATAAATATCTCTATTTCCCCCTAATTATTTTATCTTATGATCTAATTATCAATTGTTCAATTGTCTAGTTAAATCTGGTATTTATTCAAATCCATTCAATCTGCATTATTTTGCAACAATTTGGTATTAGAGTTGTGGTTATTGTATAGACCTGGTATTCAGGTTGGATACAAGATATGATATTAAAAATTTTAATATGTCCGTCAATCTTAGATTATGGAAATTGAATCTATAGGTGGTTCTAATTTAGAATAGCTTAGAGAAAGCTTTATCCAATCATTCAAATAAACTAGAATCGATGATGGATGAGAGATTTTAAGAGGTATATCTAAAGAACCTCTCTATCATACAACTATGCTTGTCTAACAAGTTATTGCAGTAAGTAGAAAAATAATCAATGGTGGATACCTTATGGTTGAAGCTTGAATCATAGTATATGATAAAAGTCAATACCAAATTGGCTACTATTTAAGAGTTGGATTCATGACTTGAAATTAGGTGAGAGTCAATATTTAAAATTTTATTTGGATAAATTTGATTCCATTATCATGGATTTGCATAATACATAAGCATTTTTATGAGACTTTTGTGTATGAAAATGATGATTTATTCCTTGATGATGTTAAATCTACCATGTCGTAATCAAAGTTGATTTATATTTAGTTGACTAGCAACATTAATTTTGGGGACTCGCATATTGAGGGACTTATAGTAAGAGTTGGAATTAGTAGACAAAATTTAGTGATCATAAAAAGTTAAGATATTAGTTAAAGAGTTGGTAGAAAAATGTGTCATGCTATGGGTGTCACAAGAAGAGGCATGTTAGGAAGTTTATCCTAATCGGAAGCCCGATGCTAAGTTTAGTGGATCATCTAGTATAAAGGATGATGTTATTATTGCACGGGATGATAGTGATGGAGATATATTTATAGCCATTGATAGACAAACTAAGATCAATGATAAATGGATCTTTGATTATGATGCAGGAGAATCTTGTGATCCTCAAAATAATGAGGAATTGACATTTCTACGAATGGAGCCGATCATCTTAAACATCCTTGATGATACTTCTACCATTGATATTGAAAAGACTTTATGATGTTCTTGCAGGTATGTTACATATTTGCAAGGTGAAGACATTGACATTTGAAGACGTCAAGATACATAAAGATACCTAAAGGGTACAATGCATTCAAAGCATAAAAAGCTATGGCATACTTGGGACAACAATGCAACAAGCTTGATATGATGACCTCATTAGTTATATTAGACTTGTTGTAAACCCTAGCATATGTTTCATGTAAATTAGGGTTTTGTGGTCATTTCATGTATATACCATAGTCGGTTGTAATGCTTTGTAATGAGTGTCATTAATATCATTTAAATGATGATATCATGACTAGGGTTAGGGATTATGGAAGCTTAATTCAGGTTGGTTAAGGTTATCTTGCATTAATTACATTAGTTAATCCTTCTTAAATACCTAAACTAAGCTAAATTAATCTTATTGGTTATTTAAAGGTTCCTATCGGCTAATTTATAACTAAATCTACATAGTTAGTGGCTAACTAGTTGTTAAGAGTCCTATAAATACCTACCCTAAGTCATTGTACACGCAAGAGGCCTAATTTGAATAATAAAACCTGCGAATTTAACACACTTGAGTACCTTCTCTTTGAGATTGAATTCTAGATATGACATTACTCGGAGTAGTATCCTAAATAGAAGACTTTGAATGCATTCAACCAAACCATTCAAAGTTAAACAATTCCATTGAGTTCTTAATTGAAGATCATTGCCATCCTTCATAGCATTCTAAAACCCATGCATTAATCTTTCTTTACAACTTCGAATTCAATTGAAGATCAGCCATAAACTCATGATCAACGCTTCCCTACTTTGATTCGTATTAGATTATGGGCGTTCTTACTATATATGTCCCAACTAGAGTTGGCTTCAGATGTTTGGGGCAAATCGGGATGGAATTGTAATGATGGACAATGTCGATACTTGTAAAGCTTCTAGGATTAGGACAATGAAGGTGAGGATGCATGATGGTGTGTTCAGGACACTGTCCAACATATGAAATGCCCTTGATATGACCAAGAATCTTATATATTTGAGTTCCTTAGATTGTAATGGATACTGATATGTTATTGAGGATGGTACCTTGAAATTTACAAAAGGAACTTTAGTGGCGATGAAGAGAAAAAAAGTTGGGACATTGGTGGGTTCCCCTGTTGTGGAGATAGTTGTTGTGACATCACTAAGGTTAATAGACTCAGATGTTACGAGACTTTAACACATAAAATTGGGACACATAAGTGTCAAGGGACTAGGGGGCTAATTGATGGAAAGAGTACAGTGACTATATAGTTCTATAAGCATTGTATTTGGGAAGCAAAAGGGGACCAATTTTTCAATAACTAAGCATAGTAAGAGAGCACCTCTAGAGTATATCCATTCATATTTATAAGGTCTAATGAGAGTGATTTTCAAAGGAGGTTTGTGATACTTGCTCAAATTTATTGATGAATTCTCTAAAAAGGTATGGCTATATATATTAAAATATAAGAATGATGTGTTTGGTGTTTTCAAAAACTAGAAGACCTTATTATAAGAGCAAATTGAGAAACAAGTTAAGTGTTTTTCAGATAGACAATGGTCTTGAGTTTGTTGAGCAGATTTTCATAGATATCTTCCAAGACTATAGGATAATGAGGCACCACACTTTTTGTGGGTGAACACAGCATAATGAGGTTGATGAGCAGATGAACATGACCCTATTGAAGAAGGCTCATTGTATGTTATCATAGGAAGGGATACGCAGTGATTTTTGGGCTAAGTTAGTTCACATGGTAGTATACCTGGTGAACTGATGAACAAATTACTCTATTGAGTAGAAGATAGCTGATAATTTGTGGTTTGATAATCCATCCGATTACTCTGATTTGCATGTCTTTGGGTACCCTGCTTATGTTTATGTCAATGATGTTAAACTTGGTCCTAGAAATAAGAACTGTATATTTCTTGGTTTTACATTCAGAGTGAAGGGGTAGAGGTTATGGGACCCTACTGCATCTAAGTTCCTGACTAGCTAATATGTTACCTTCATTAAGTCTGTGTTCCTCTAGAAGACCGAGTCTTGTGATTGTGTATCTTAGGAGGTGGAATAGCATATTTATTTAGGCCAAGTGGAGGTTGAGCTTGGGTTGTATGACAAAGACCCATATGATAGACCCACTGTTTCTGAAGTGGGTGGATCCAAGACAGAGGTGGAGAAAATAGGCATTGCTCCAATTAGAGCACCAAGGATTGTTAAGCCTTTGGTTAGGTATGGTTTTGAAAAATTAGTTAGCTGTACTTTATCTACTATAGGGAATTTTGTTGATGTATATGAGTCATCATCATTCTCAGGGATTATTGTGAGTTTTGATTCTACTAAGTGGTGTGCTGGAATGGAGGAAGAGATGGATCCCTTATTAAAGAATCAAACATGGGAACTTATGAAGGAACCTAGGAAGAAGAAGATAGCTTATTGTAGATGGGTATACAAGTTCAAATAGGGAGCCACACGGGTCAAGAGACTAAGGTACAAAACTCAATTAGTTGTATGCAGATTCAGTCAGATTCTAGGTGTGGACTATAATGAGTTATTTTCTCCTATAGTTAGACATACTTATATTCATAGCTTGCATGTGCTTGTGGCTATGCATAATCTAGAGTTGGAGTATTTGGATATTACAACTAAATTTTTGCAATGTGAGCTAGAGGAGGAGATTTAGATGGGTCAGCCTAATGGGTTTGTTGCTGAAAGGATGAGTGACCATGTGTGCCTATTGAAGAGGTTACTATACGGTCTAAAGTAGTCTCCTAGAAAGTGGTATAAACAATTTAATTAGTTTATGCTTGAGCATGATTTATTTAAAAGTGATTATGATGAATTTGTGTACTTGAGGGAGAAGTAGGGTGTCTCACTCGTGTATCTTTTGCTATATCCTGATGGTATGCTTGTTATAGAAAAATATTGTCTGATGTTGATAAGGTAAAGACGATGTTGAATAGCGAGTTTGAGATGAAGGATTTTGGAGATGCAAATAGGATCCTTGGCATGGAGATCGTAAAAGGTCATGAGTAGAAGCTTTTGTACTTGTCACAAGATTCCTATATGAACAAGGTGTTGGAGAAGTTTCATATAATGGATACCAATTTGGTGAGCACGTCATTGGCTACTAACTTTAGAATGTCATATTTATATTGTCCCAAATCCAAAGAGGATTAGAAGTTCATAGCTATTGTTCCCTATTTGAATGTTATTGTACTATCATGTATGCTATGGTGTGTACCCAACTTGATGTTACTCAAGTTAGTAGTGTTGTGAATCAATATATAGTGAATTTGAGGAGGGTTCACCAACAAGCAGTGAAGTAGATTCTAAGGTAATTGAATGGTACAACATCGACTTACATAGAGTATGGGAGATCAATTGATTTGTTAGTTGGGTTCATGTACTCTAATTATGTTGGAGACCTTGATAAAAGGAGGTCTACCATTGGATAATTTTTTTGTCTTAGTGGTTCAACTATTAGTTTGAGGTCTTTCTTGCAAGACGTGAAGACCTTGTCCACTACTAAGATAGATTATGTGGATTTGACAAAGACTTTTCAGGAAGTCATGTGGCTTGGTGGTTTATTACATGAGTTGGGGTTTGGTCATGGTGCTCCAATTGTTCGAGTTGATAACCAGACCATTATTTATTTAGCAAAGAATGATATTTTTTCCATTTTTGAATGAAGTACATTGGCATCATATATTAATTTATTTGAGGTAATGTTGCTTTTGGTAAGTTTGTGTTGGAAAAAGTGGGTAGTTTGAATAATCTAGCTAATATGTTTATAAAGCCACTGACCGTAGGTAAGTTTGAGTGTTTCTCGGACTTGATTAGTATTCATAGGCTATGAGGACCTTTGTTGGGATAGTTTTTTTAAAGGTATTTCCGTATCATGCGTGACATATAGTGAGTCAAGGTAGAGAATTTTAAGCTTTAACTGGATATTTGATGCACAACATGACATTATTTTGGTTTCTGCAGGTGTTAGAGAAGGGTTTGTTGATATTGTGAGTTCTATGATAAACATGGGGGCCCTATGTTTACTAAGACAAGTTATATTTATTCACAAAATGTTTTGATATGTTTTTTAGCCAAAAAGTTTAGATTAATAAAAAAATAACACTAGGGTCTCATGTTTCTAAACACATATCATGTTTTTAATTACTATAGAAAACATGTTGTGTTGTCCAATAAGGTTTTATCTTATATAAAAGAGATATGATAAAACCCTAGCTTTCAAGTTGTGCGAGCCAATCTTCTCCTTCTTCTTTATAGTGTTATCCTTGTTAGATAATTATTTATTTATGTAATTGATTGATTGATTAGTTAAATTATCTTCTAATTACACAAGGTCCCGAATAAAGATCCCAATTTCCCCCCTAATTATTCTATCTTAAATTTGAATTTTCAACTGTTCAATTATCTTATTAATTTCGATATTCATTTATATCTATTCAATATATATTATTATGTAATAGGACACTTAATATATAAATAATTTAGATGCTCAAGACATATAATTTCATGCTATCATACTAAGACATACTTAGGAAAATAAATCTAATAGAACACAATGAAGCCGTAATATACCATCATGCAATTTTCACATTTTACTAGAGCATATGGTTACCTCTTATACAAGTTAAAATATCAAAACAAAAGCAAAAATTCATCCAAACCACCAAACTTCAACTATTTCTTCTTTTAATCCTTAAACAAAACCAAACAAAACATTATAGCCAAGCACCAATTATCAACAAAACCAAAACACAGAAAACATACGAAGCTACAATTCGATGGGATTTTTGCATGAGAAACTCCTGCAGGTGGAGAGGGAGCTATGGAAGGTGCACACACTGATAAGGGGTGGTTATGGTAACTCATGAAACACAAGGTCTTCCAACGTGAGCTATAACGAAAACAAGGTGGGCTTGGCATGAATGATTAGTGTAACTAGAGCTATTTGTATTGATGATTGTAACACCTCTAAAATTTATGGGCTAAAACATTTCTATAAATACAGTTTTGAGAAGCCAGACCACAAAACACAGGGGTGTTATATCACATCTAACGTAAATAAGGTACTCCCTATATCTAATCTATGATGGGTACAAGCCAAATGTAATATTGTACCTAATGATTAGGTGTGGGAAGCACTTAATCTTACCTTGATTCATGATAAAAAATAGAGAGAAGAGAATAGGTACAATGAAAATAGAGGACATAAAATTGTAAAGAGAGATATATAGATTTTGGATAACAATACTTTAGATCAAACCTAATCTGTAACACCTCAATTTTTACTACTAAAAAAATTTATTTTGTAGCAGAAGTAATTAAGTAAAATATTGGGGGTTGCTGTCGTGATCAACATAATTCTGGCTTATGCAACCATCCTTACATCAATCATAAGGCTAAAACATTTAAAGTAACACAAGGAATTTAGAAACAAAAGAACATTTATAGTACAATAATGAATTTGGAGCCTAACTCCAAGTTAATAATACAAAATATAAAAGAAGGGATACCATGGAGCAAGAGTCCAAAAAAGGTATCCAATTAAATATATTAACCGGATAACAATTACTCTTCACCCATCCCCTAATATAGATGAAGTCACTCATTCCCACATAGGGCATCATATGCAGTATAATCATCTAGATGATCTTCTAAGACCTGTACATAAGAATCAGAGCCTCCTGCTCATAGGAATAAGCAACACCCATAAAACGGGTGGTCAGTAAGTTATATACTGAGTAAGGGAACAATACTATCGAAACAAGAATACAAATAACACACACTTTCACATTAGATCATAAGTGAATAACCAAATAAATGAAACTTCTCATAAGATAGAAAATGATCCAGATTCCTTTATTAAGTATAATCCATTTTCATTCTTTTATATACATTGAGTGCAAAAATCCCACTATTCTTAAACCAGTGGAACGGTTTGAAACACCATCTCAGGGACAACACACCTGAGCCACTATTATCATCTGGTGGAATGGATATGAAAACATCACATTCTTAGGGCACGCTCCCGGGCCACTATTCTCCCCAACGGAATGGGAATACACACACACACACACACACATAATAGATTACCTTGGTCCTAACTCACGTATTCTTCCATTTTAAATCATTAATATCTTTTCCATAGGTTATAATGATACATTTTCATTTCATGATGAGTAGGGTCCCACTATTCTTAATCCGGTGGAATAGACTAAAGCACCTTCTCGGGGCAAAATGCTCCTGAGCCACTATTCTTTTCGATAGAACGGAGATTAAAAATATCTTCTCAGGCCAAAATGCTCTCGAGCCACTATTCTCCCTGATGGAATGGAAATACATATATACATATATAGAAAAATAGATCACCTTGGCCCTTATCATATTCTCATTCACTTTAAGTGATTGATATCTTATTCAAGATTGATTCTTAGGCATAAAACACATTAAAAAAGATATACATATAGCATAGGTTCAAGTCCTTAAGTCCTTTCAAACCCTAATTACACATCCTTTAGTATTCATTCTCCCATATTGATTATTCCACACAACTTATAT